>OU342473.1:4626873-5935310 GCA_910589355.1 Parapoynx stratiotata
ATTTTGAATTTTGCAATGAAAAGTTTTTACAATGAAAAGTTATTATTTGTATGGCTGTCAAAAAAGCGCTCTACACATCACTTCGCGTTTTGGTGTGAACAGACCCCTATTTTAGCTTCCTAAAAATATATGACTATTGTGTCTTATAAAATTTCAGATGCGTGGAAAAGGCATTGAGAAGTCAAGAGATGCCTGTGGATTGTTGCATCCAAGACATAAAAGGCCTATGGCAACATATACGGACCACATTTAATGCAAGTTATTTTATCAATCTGTTTTCTCTTACTATGATCACCATCTCTACAGAAACCAAAGTTCACATCTGTTTTGAAGTATCTTAAATAATCATTGACATGCATTCTATTTTGGAACACACTTCAAATCATCCGTCAAGAGTATATTTTTCATCTGAAGTGTAAGCTTAAAATAACATTTAAAAATATATGTGCTTTTATTGCTACAGAGGAAACATAGATTGAAAATGAAAAAGGGCGCAGAGTTGACTGGGTGGCCCTTGTATGAAGGAATGGTGAAATACTTCCAAACTCTTGAACCTGAGTACCTGGTCAAATTGGAGACGGAATCCGCTTGTGATTTCGGAACAAGGCAAAGGAATGTATCTAAATATTGCAAAAAAAAGCGGAAAGACACAGATGATAATGAAAATGAATTTCAATGTAAGGTTTTAAATTTTATTTGGGACATTTTTTGGTATCTTTTCGTGATTTCTAATAATATTGCATTATCTTATCACAGGGTCAAAGGATATCACGGAAACATTCATACAATTAAGATTACAAAATGATTGGCTTTTCAGCAAAAAGAAATGGGCATGGAAGTAAGTTTTTTCATAAAAATATATTAGGTCCTTACCTATGAAATTGGTGTTTTGTATGGAGATTTTGGGGATGTTTGCATTTTACATACTAACATTTTATCAGTTTTCTTCACAACAACAAATCCAAATATTTGGCATGTATCATAAGACAAGCTTTAGCAATATGTGTGTGAACACGCTTGATAAAAATTATTCATCGTTTTTATGTTAATGCAAATCAAATAATTGTCTTTGTGTCTAATTTTAACACAATTAAACATACAAAAAATTATCAAATTAAATAATACGAGCTCAAATATATGGTCTATTTTTAGAAGAGGCAATTATTTTATAAGAATGTTCTGAAACTTAATAGTTACGGACAAATTGCGAAGACAGAATAAAAACACCAATTTCATAGGTAAGGACCCAATATAAGAAGTAATAATTCCTATTATAGTATTATGTATAAACAATATTGTAAACCATTGTATGTTGTCCACAGTGACCTACATGCTATTATGGTGGAAGAATATGGCTTTCCAAAAACATTAACAAGTAGAGAAATATGCAGGAAATGGGCTGCCACGTTTTCAGTGTGTATTGTAACAATTTAATTACTTTTTATTGCTCAGTTCCTAATACCTAAATAATCTGCGTATTTTATACGGGTGTTATTTAAATGGTTAGCAAAATCTTCGTATTTCGGTCAGCAGAAAAATACAATTGATAATAACTAATTGGTCAGCATCATAAGAACAGTAAATATTTCTAAATTGGTCAGCAAAATAACTAATTAGTCAGCAAATTATGGGCAGCCGATATTTCCAATTTGCTGCAAAATAACTAATTGGTCAGCCACTGAAATGTTTTCTCTGCTGCCAAATTGTTTAATATTATGTTTCGATGATACAAATATTGTTATTATGTCATGTCATTTCATAAAAAATAACCTTAACCTAATATCTATCAGAATTCATTTCATAGGAATTGAATCTCGATACTTCCTTGATCTTTTCCAAAATTTTATATTTTTCCAGTAACATTTATATTGCTGCTCAAATATTATCTTGCTGCCCAATTAAGTATTCTGCGGGCCAAATAAATATTTTGCTGCCCAAGTAAATATTTTGATGCCCAAATAGTTATATTGCTGACAAAATTAATATTTGCTGCCCAAATGATTTTTCGGCTGACCTTTTTGTTGCTAACCAAATAATTAAATGGCTGCCCAATTAATTACTTCCCATTTTATACAGGATTATCAAAAGGCAAAAGCCACAAATAACAAAGCCTGGGTGTATTACAACCTATTTGAGGTGTATTTAGGAGAAGGAAGTCTAAGTTTAAATCCTCTTGTCAATTGTAAGTTGTACTTTTCACATGAAACTGTTGCCAATGAATTCATATATAATGTACTAAAAAAATCATATATTATATTAATTCTCTTAATACAGGGCAAGAAGTGTGGGTCCACCATCTTATTAACGCCAGAATGGATTGTGAGCATGTATTCAAGTTTTCTTTGAAAGACCAAAGTGCAGGATGGAGGTAGGAACATAAAATATTTATTAAATAAATCTTTCTGCAAATATCTTTATAAGATCTTTCTGTTACATATGAATCATTCCTATTCATTCAATATTGTTACTCCCGCGTAACCCTTTTATGTATAACAATTTATTTCATCCAGAGAAGTGGAGAAGAAACTACGAAGCCTCGGTTTGCCGTTAGACCACAGTTTGCTGGATCTGCCCAACATTTGGACGCACTTGCTGAAAACCTTTAGGGTAATTCACATATTATTTCATTATATCCCACTCTTACCACTTCAAGTCTGAAAAGGGCTTCCATTTGCCTCGGTCACTCATCAGCTCATCATTTACTTTTATTCTACGCTTATAGTTCACACATTTAGGCTGCCTGTCCACCAACGCAGAGCGAGAGAAGAGCAGAGATTTCAAGCGATGCTATTGGTTAATTTTGACATAGCTCATGCTCCGTTTCTCCTCTCCGTTCCAGTGGACAGGCAGCCCTAATCCATTCGCTTCCTTGATGTTCCCCTTATTCTAGGGCCTTCCATGTCCATACTTCATCCCATATCATCAACATACACAGACTAGAACAAATAGCTGTAACGATAGATTAAAAGCTTCTGGTTCCTAAAAGAATGAAATTTTTCAGTGGAAAAAGAAATTCGCCACCAAAGGTATTTTAAACGAGCAGTGGCCATATTATGCGGCGATCGAACAATACGTAAAGACGCAAGCTGCGCAAGCGGTGAAGAAACAAAAGCAAGAGGTTTCCGACCATTTTGACGAGGTCCCTATAGACGACGATTGTGAGGAAGACATGAAGCTGTTTGATCTGAAGCAGAGGCTGCAACTCAAGCCGAAGTTTGAGACTATTGAGGCCAACCAGTGCAGGTCCTGCTATAGCGATGGCGCCTGCGTTAATATATACGATCAAATCGATGATAACGGACTGGATATTGCTAGCAAACTAAGGGCGATTGGTGGTGTTGAGGTAAGACTTAAAGGTTAGGTGAAAATTAGTCGAACTATTCGCTCTGTCGCATTATTTTACGATTTTATTGAATCTTTTTTTTAGAAACTTTCATGTTGCCGTTTTTGCAGGTAGATAAAGCTGATCATTTACCGACGCAAATTTGCTTGGATTGTCTCCGTGAATTAGAAAACGCCTACAATTTCCGAATGAAATGTCAGGATGTAGACAAACACTTCCGTAGTAGTAGTGACACAACAAAGAAAATAAAAATTGAAATTCTCGAAAATGCTGAAGAGAACCAAGAAAATCAAAACCAAAATGTAATCGATGCTCCAGAAGAAAAAGAACATAATGACTTAGATGATGAAGATACTCACTTCGACGACATTCCCATTGAGCCAGAACGGAATATGGATGAAAAATCGACTCATAAGAAGGAAGCTCCCAAAGTTTCGAAAAAGAGAAAAAAGGCTCGGAAGCTAAGATATGATTACTGGAAAGTTTGCGAAGTGTGCGGGAAGCACACAAGAAACCTAGTCAGTCATTTGGACATGCATTCCACTGGGAAGCCTTATGCCTGTAATGTATGTGACAAAAAGTTTAAGTTTAAAAGCGGTTTGTTGATTCACAAAGCAGTGCACGACCCGACGCCGCGGAAAACTTGCGAAGTTTGCGGGAAGACCTTCCACGTGTTAGCTCAATATAGGCGGCACTTTGTTTACCACGCGAACGAGAGGAAATACGGATGTGAGACTTGTGGCAAGAGGTTCAACACACTGGACATATTGAGGGTCCACAATCGCACACATACGGACGAGCGGCCGTTCAGCTGTCAGGAGTGCGGCAAAACATTCCGCACAGCCGGATGCGTCAGCAGGCACAAAAGAATTGTACATAGAAATTTAAAAATACAATAAACAATCAACAAATAAAGACTTGTTTCTCTTTATGACACCCGATCATCTATTATCTTCGGTCATAAACATTGTTTTTCTCTATTACAGACCAGTTACGTTTTAACTATCTGATGTCTAATCAAATGAGATAGGTACGTTATTTGCGAATGTAAGATTGATATAAATACTTCTATATTCTTTATAACTTAGGTATTATATAATTTCTCTTATAAGAGTTTGGTAGATGAATACATAGATGGCCCTATCTAAGTGTCGTCTTAGTCATAATAGAATGCTCACAACCGAGTCTTTAAATGATGATGTAACCGGAATTATAGAGCATTGTACTGCTTTATCAGCGTCTTGAGATATCACTGCTGAAAAATTTGAGCTCTGTAAAATTTTATGTTTATTCTCTCGCGTTTAATATACCGGTATACCTAGGTATATTTATGCTGCCACGGACATTTCAATCAAACATTGACCGAACTTCCAAAAATAAGGTCTCGTTTAACCCCTCGGAATGTTGATCAAAATGCGTCAATAAGGCATTCATAAACAGGCGATGCGTTCACCCGACCCTGCACCCGTGCGCGGGCGCCGGTCGACAAAGTTCATCGTTACCTCAGTTCGCGATCGGCTGCGCGCGCACGCAGTCTCGCTTACTTCAAATTTAGATCGCTCTACGCGTTCACTGTGATTCAGACGAAAACGAACAAAGGTGTTCCTAGTTTAAATTAGAATTAAAAGGGCACCATGGCGGTGTGTAGTTTGGTAAGCATTTTGATTTATTTTTAAAAACTTTGTTGGTGAGAATGTCTCTGTTCTCGTGCGCATCTCGGTTCCGAGATCAACAGAGATCATAATAACATTATGCTATGTCAATATCTAGGATACTTTACCTACTTACCTTGTCTAATGCCTAATGATTTCATAAAAAAGTTTGGTAGGTAGTAATTACTTTGCTGTTTTTATAATTAACATTTGGCTTTTGATGTATTCAAAAAAATGCAAGTAATTGCATCTCGCGGTACTAAAATAGATACACAAACTTTTCTATGTAGATCTTTTCATTTTGAATAGATAAACATATAACTTTACGATAGTTTTATTTATGTTATCAATAGAGCGGTTGTTTATAACTTTGTATCGCAGAGCTTATATGGCAGCTGTGTGATCGTGACGAACGTATTCAGTGTTTTGTCAATATTCTTTTGAGATAATGACCTCTTCAGCGCTCACTTATTATTAATATGAAAGTTTATTGCCCTACGCTGAATTGTAATGGCGAGTTTTTTCACCTCTTGTATTATTTTGTCAACCCAAAGTCATGGGTCCCTCTAAGCAGATACCTATACTTAGGTGCCTCTAACTAATGAGTTAATGACATATAAATATCCTACTTAAAAGCAAAGAAATGCAATTAACCTTGCTAATAAAATAGGTAGTAAGCGTGCTACTATTTGAACACACCCTATATCTCGGTGCCTCTCCATCGACAGTTTGTGTGGAAGAAATCGCGCTGCCTAGCGATAAGACTGCCGATTGTTACAACTAGTTACAAGTAGTATTTTCTTACGTATACCTATTGGGTATTCTTTGAAGAATCTTCAATAATTCTGACCCTTAACATTTAATGATAATTTGTTACCGATGAATAAAAAACTATTAAAATTCTAGTGTTCTGGTTTTTTTTTGTGAACTGGACATACCGACAGCTTTAAAACTAACTAAGTAGGTTGGTTCTATTAAATTTAACATTTATTTCCGGGTACTTAATGTTTTATCATTAAATTAATTATTAGTTCATAAAATAATTAAAAAATTGTATTCCTCAGGAATGTCACTTTATCGAAACCAATTATTTTTTTCCTCGTTTATAAAAAAGAGCAGAATATTACCTATTACCAATCGTGTATTGTCTGTCATGTCTACAATCATTCCTAAAAATCCTAAAATTAGGGAACCATAATAATTCATGATGTCGGGAGAAAAACGAACTTGCGATTCTAAGTTATCATGGGAAATCACAAAACCAAAAATTCTTTTATCAAAATATCCGTGGGGTGGCGCCCAATACTTACATAGACCAAAGATTGCCATCGTGACTCGGGCCGGTATGCCTTGTGATGCTTACCAATGCGTTCATATTTTTTTTACTGTCGCTAGAGGACTTTTCCGTCCCAACTGCTGTCAGTTCAGCGAACTTCAGCGAACAATGTGCCATTGAGCTATAATATGTGTGACCACGGTTCGTGACTATAGTTTTCCTGCGGATCTATTCATCATTCGATCACATAATAAACTCCCTCTTCATTGTTTTTTGGGTGACTAGTCTTTTCAGCTATAGGTATGAAGTAGTCGTCCGCGAACTTCCCCCATCCTTTCCTTAGACAGTTAAACTTTGGTTAGACTCCTCGTACGAATACGAACTCACTGAAAAGTAGAGTACCGAATATCTGAAGAATAAACAGTAAGATAATTAATATTAACAAATAATCTGTCCTTGTTATGGGTACAATTAGCTATATGGTAGAGTTTTTGTAAAAAATCGTTGGCCACCATCCACTCTCGCTATAAGGCTGGCGTGTGGCAGGCACAGTCACAAAGTCACAAGCTATAAATTGTGATGTGAGACGAAATTGTTAGCTGACCTTACAAATTAAATGCGTATTACAATGTTTTGATGATATGGCTAATTTTATTTTGCTGTTCTTAGAAATTCATCCAGTTTGTATTTTTACTTCCGTTATTTATGGTTGAAACGATACCTTACTTTGAGTCACTTTTCGTTTCTTTTTTTAGGTTCAGAGTGACCTGTCCTAAATTGTAAAATTTTAGTATTTTAGGTATATCAAATGCGTATAGGTTTTAAATCACTTTGATTGGAAAATGAAATGAAACGGAAAGTTGTATTGTGTTATGCTTATTATTGCAACGTGTATACGACCGCATACTCAACTTCTGGGTGCGCTGGAGTGTCGGTCAGCATGACTCAGGATTCCGGCCAAGGTCTATTCTCTAAAACCTAGTTAGTACTGTAATTCCTTCATCAAAATCGTAATTGAATACCTAAATCTGTGGATTAATATCTGTCACCAATAAAAAAACGATAATCTTTGTATTTGACGAAATTCATATTGGACAAGCGGTCACCGCACAAAATCGAGAAGTACCGAAGAAATCCCAATGTTTTAAGTATGCATTTCAAAAATATTGGAGTTTTGAAATATTCTTCCGAATATTGTGTTAATTTTCAAAAGAAATTATGTGATTCCGTTATTTGCAAATAACGTATTTAGGGTCAAAGCGTCCGAGATAGTAATACCTCGAGGGTTATCTCTATCATTGCGACTACTTAGACTGTGATGTTCTAGTGTTCTAATATTTGTAGTAATTAATTAAATGGCATTTGACTATATGGTATATTATATATATAACGCTAGACAAGGTAGGTGTGTTGTGTTTTTTTTCTATTGCGTGGAGTCGCCAATTAACCCCTTGGCGGGCACCGCGAACACCGGTGTTCGCAAACAATAGATGTTTCTATTGTGTCTCGTTTTATGCCCGTTGACTAGCACGGACAGTTTTTTCTCTTATATTTCTAATTTGTCAACAAAATAACTAATTGGGCAGCAACTACAATGTATTCTCTGATGCCAAATTATTTAATATATTATGTTTTGATAACATAAATATGGTTTTTCTGGGTCATAAAAAATAACCTTAACCTAATATCTATCAAAATACATTTCCTAGGAAATGATCCTTGATTGATCCTTTTCCTAGATTTTATACATATGCGGTAACATGTATATTGCTGCCCAAATAATTATTTTGCAGCCCTAATGAATATCTTGCAGTTCAATTATACTGCTGACCTACTGCCTTTTTTGCTGCCCAAATATTTATTTTGGCGCCCAAATAATTATATTGCTGACAAAATATTTGTTTGCTGCTCAAATGATTTTTCGGCTGACTTTTTTGTTGCTGACCAAAAAATTAAATGGCTGCCCAATTAATTACTTCCCATTTACCAAGTTCAAACTACCTACTACATTTTATAACCTTTTACCACTTTTTATTAAAACACTACGATAATGTTGAACAATGAATTACAAGCAGGTAATAACTTGCTTAGAAAAAACATGCAACACAGACGCCATTTATCATACCAGATTATTATCAATTCTATGCGTACGTACCAGGGTAGCTATTCAATAAAATAATGAGTTGTGGATAAAGAGCGTGTGTTGTGTCCCCAGAGAGTATGGTGGGTGGTAGCGGCGCTGCTTGTGTGGACTCCTCACACGTACTGCCGGAACGTTACGTAAGTATAATTGCATACATTTTATTACCAAGTAGCAAAGCTATTGCCAAAGGGCATAGGCTTCTATAAGTGCAATTATCGGCCCTCACACTTACCTACTTACATAATTACTGTTTTTCAAAAGGTTTCCCTTCACCGACCAAACGGTTAGTTTGTGTTTCAATGTGCTTGTTGTTTATTGAAACTTAGTTTACGATTACGCGCTTACAAGTTTTATAGATACAGTAAATTTTATTGTAAGACATGGACTCGCGACGGGATACCTACTTATTAATTCAATCAAAAAATTACCCCTTCACAAAACTGTTATAATAACGAGGCTTATCTTCTTTTTTCAACTAGGTCTTTCTTATAAAAACCTATGATTTTTTTTATTTACTTTTTATTTTATTGTTAGTCAATCCATAAGTCATATTTGGAAATTGGAAACATATTTGGATACTATTAGCATTTTCTTTCAAATTCAAATAAAACTTAAAACATAATGTTTTTTCTGTTCAGCAAAGAAAAAAATATTGCCACCCTTTATCATAACGTTCAATCAATACGCCGATATAGAAAAATTTTGCTGTAACCGGGCATTAATCGAAAGTCATGCTGCCCCAGACACCCATAAATCGTAATTAAGTTACACCACACCATCAGGCACGCCATCCTATTTAAGTTTTGATTGATGATCTATGAATAGCATAAGTTTGCTCCACTAGATGCTGGTAGACAGGTCGTCGATCTTTCACTGTTAGGATCACTTTATGGTTACCGTTTATCTAAGATTTATGTAGACATTTAAGGATACTCTTTTAGATCACTCTCCGCAAGCCACAAAACTAACATTCACGCCAAAAATACACATTTTTTTAATGTTTTCTAACTGTATAGCCCAGAGCCATGTAAGCTCGCCACAGATAAATATCTTTAAAGTTTTAAACATATAAGTTGTAGTTATTCCATCGTTTGGTTTTAACCATTATTTTATTTTACGGAATATCTTTTCCCTTTTATTCGTCATTTTTCGTGCATCATAAACAATTGAACTTCAGATATTAAAGTTCTTTGGATGTCGTGAAATCATCTCCGTTTTTTTGCATTTGACATTATTTTTGTTAATAGATCGTAGGCTATTATCATACATGGGTACCTGCATTACATGATTTAGTATTCACAATTACACGCTAATATGTGATGTGGGTTTTGCGTAAGAACATTTATTTTAGTAAATGGGTAGCACGGAACTGCATTTCAGATGCATAACGCAAATTCGTAACTAGGACTTGGCCAATAATAAATCTAGCCTATTATGTTGAACGCACACTCTTCACAGAAAATGTATTATTAGTCCATGCGGCGGTTAACAATAATAATAATGTGCTAAAAATTTTAGACGATACTAAAGGTATTAAATAATTGTATTACTGTTTTAAGTACCTATATGTGTATTATGTACCTATAGATTTTGTAAATACTAAAAGAGAAAAATCAGTGGCCAATGTATAGTCGGAGTGGGAAGTGTACCAATTAATTTTATCATTCGTCTATTCCATTTATGTTGTGTCATAAATTATTTGTTTATAATTCACTACACAAAGGATATTTAGAATAACTTTTTAATAGCCAAACAGACAACTACTTACTTAAAATATTGAATCAAATCCAAATCGCACAAAGAAACAAAACACAATCACAACATATTTCTTTTATCATTTATTTATTACTTTTACCGATGACAGTAGCAAATTAAAAATATATTTAATAAAAATTATAAGTTGTATGTATACTAGTTACTGAAAATAATATTTAGTTACACGGTATAACTCACGCGTGCCATAACTTTACACAGTCTAAACAATCAAATTTTACACTGTAATAATAATAATATATAATAAGTTCAAACAATCCCCTTTGTTTATTTAAACAATACCACATTATTGTAACGTCATTCGCTAAGTTATAGATTCAAAAACTTTATGTAAAATGTAAATATATTATTAATATGTTGTGTGCTTTTCCCTGAATCCAGAAACAATCGTAGGTAGATGACAGGTATTTATAAAATTAAATGTAATTAATTTGGTAATTTAGCCACCTAGGTCTGTAGGGTATGTTATCATTGCAAAAAATCTTAACTTTTTTAGTTGTGTTATGAATGCTTATGAAGGTCATTTTCTATGGGAAACGTGATTGATTTCTGATACTTTCCGCACTTTCCGCTAGGGGCACTTTAAAGTTTCCTATAGGAATTGAGCTTCTTAGCGCAACTAAACAAGTACCTAAAGTTTTTTACAATGATAACAATGTTCCCTACCTAGTTTGGAAAAGGTTAGTGGTTAAACCTATCACCTATTCTTTCGGATGACCACAGACGACGACACACTATCTATTGTAAGTAACTCGTTATACTTTTATCTAGCCTTAAAATGATGCCTATGATGATGTTTTTATATAATTATATATATTATTTTGTTTATTTATTGATTTATATATAATATGCTATCTATGTATATATTATTGTATTTTAAATGTATAGGTATTATTCTAGTTTTATGTTAGTTTAACTTAAATTGTATTTTGTCAAAAGATCTTTGTGTTTGTGCACTTCCAGTGTAATCCCACTAACACCTACTCTTGGACTGGTTGTTTGGGTTGACTGGAAGATATCTCTCTAGGGGATAAGTTCGCCTTTGCCAACTATTGTTTCTTTTATATATTGTTTTTTTTTTCTGTGTGCAATAAAGAGTATTATTATTATAATTAATGACTGCTAGTAAGAGAGCTATAAGAGATTATCGAATAGACTCCAAAAACTTGAATGAATAGAATGGGGGAAAGTAGGACGAGCGCTTACTTATGTCCACCGACAATAACTCTTGAGTTGCTCAATTAGTTCTAAACCCAAAAGCTAAAGAAAACAAAACTTTGACATGTACGGTACTTAAGTATTCCCCGCTTTGTGATTGTGAGGTGTGAATTATTTACATCGCGAGTAAAATTACCGTTCGTATTAGAAATACAGAGCGAGCGTGTATGTTACCACAGGTCGAATACATTTAATTAATATGAGCTCGCGAATATATCTAGCTTTAGTATAGACGCACCGTATTGAGGTAAATAAATAAATATCTTCATATATCTTCAAATATTCACACCTATCAACTAGCTCCATTTTAAGCAACTAATGCTGCTTGTGTTACGGACACTAGATGACGGATAAATATATATAATAGATAAATACATATAAATATCTGAAAATTCATCACCCAAACATTTGACCCCATCGGGGATCGAACCCAGAACCTCTCGAGATGGCGACGCCTTGAGACCGGCATATAGACCACTCGACCACGGAGGTCGTCAAGTATCTCGTCCAACACCAAATATAATTATAATATAAGTAAACCAGACAAAGTAGGGGCAGCTATAGTTAATAGTGAAACGTGAATACTTATTTATAAAGAGGCATATTCAAATTGCCTATTGCATATTCAAATTGCAGGTATGAGAATGTTATAGCTTAATAAAATTTAAATTTTGCTGCTGTGCATTGGTCTAGATGCCTATATGCTCCAATCACCCAATGATGCACAGAATATTGCCCCGGCCCCCAGTTCCCGGTCGCCCTGTTATTCCAGCCCAAGGCGGCGGTCTAGGTTACGGCAGGGCAAGGGGTGCGAAGAATCGCGAGCGGTGGCGTGCATTAGGGGAGGCCTATGTCCAGCAGAGGACAGGAGTAGGCTGAAGATGATGATGATGATTGGTCTAGTCATCCGTAGGATGAAGATAAAAGAATGGTTGGTTATCGGTCGGCGGCTTCCATTCAACACCATGTATAAGCTAAGCACGTAGTGTATAGGACTGAAAACTTGCCTTTTTTTGAGAACACCGTATTTTGAAAACATACAGGCGCCGTCCAGGGGAGACCTTTGCCCAGCAGTGGACGAGCATGCACGAGCAACAATAAAAAAATTAGACACATTGAGCTTTATCACTTTCAATTTCTTTCGGGGCAGCATCAATTTTAAACAAAGCCATGGAAAACGGGCCATGAGAAATTGCATAAAATCTACTAAACCCTAGCACAATTCTGTTTTACAAAACCATGTTTGTGATGAGATCCATTAGCCTGCCGAGCTTATAGAATAATCCTACGCTAATCTCTAGAAAGTTTCTTGAGGCATTAATTAGCTATTAAGAGTTGTAACATAAATACCTTTAGTTCGTTTTCTAGGAAAGTTTTTAATTTGTTTGGTATTAAGTACTCGTATCGTATCGTCTAGAAACAGGAGATAGGCACTACTAACTGAAATTCGATAAAGTGAAAAATAATATCGGAATTAGGTTTTTCGTATTTATTTGATTAATTAATTTCTTTAGCAAACGGAGTTATTTATATCGGAACTTCTGCTGCAGTGCTAGACCGAAGCAAATTCATAGCGCGCATTCACACGAGAAGCAGCATGTTCGGAGTTCTCCTCCGCTATTTCCCAAATGGATGTTAATACACATACCCAGGGCACAAGGAAACGTGCGCCAACAGAAACAGACTCCTCTCATCCACCTAAAAAACAAATATATCCTAATCCGTTCCGTCCATACAATCCACGTACAGTAATCCCCACTATGTTAATGCTAAAAACAATTATACTTATTCAGAACATGACTCTGCCCCTTTTATTGTTCATGTTAATAAATCGGTTTCAGATCCTTCGTGAGGCTCTGTCCTGCGACCTATTAAGTTTGGTTACGTTCTCGTTAGAAATAACGTAAAAAAAGTTATGATGGATGGAATTAAGAGTTGGGAGAAATAGGCTATCGATTGAGTTAACTCCTATGCTGAAGCAAATGCTTTCCTAGAAAATCCCTTACCTGATATCATCGGCCAAATTCGAGACACTCCCTAGCTATAATGTCACAAGAATGGGTGTTATAAGAAAGGTCCTAGTGGAATTGTAATTAGATGAGCTGGTTAATTCAATTAGAATACCTACTGGATATGGTGAAATTGTAAAGGCCCGGAGACTTAATACAAAAAGTTTTACTGAAGGGTTCCCTGTTTAGATTTCAACTCAAACGATAGTACCTACTGACATTTTCGGGACAAAAACTCCCATCTCATGTGAGTTGGATGGGGGTGTGTAGGTGCCGCCGACGCAACAGATCGAACGTATGCGCTTGCACCGCGCCTTTGAAGTTACCGCCTCGCCGCGGATCGGCACATACACTGACTACACTGCAAAAGTCACGGACGCTACTCTTCCCACGGTCTGCGGTGCGGGCAGATCTGCGTCGGTGTGTACCACCCATTGTGGAAGCCAGCTTATGAATCTCCGTTACAAATTTTTTTTTTAGGAAATGTTTAGATATTAATATTCAAGCAACCATTTTAAATAAATATTTTTTTAAAATTTTAGAAACGAAGACATCCGAGATGCAATGCTGTCTCTGGTGCACATGTTCCGAACGTCGGAGACGAAGCTGGAGCGGCACGAATACCGGGAGAAGGCCCTGGGGGAGCAGCTCAAGAAGATGATCACGGGTCTGGAGAAGAAGCACCGGGCGCTCGAGCCGCTGAAGGGCATGATATCACGGCTCGACGAGCGGCTGTCCAACGTGGAGACTATACTGTTACAGGTTCGGTAAAAGACCAAAGCATCTTTAAAAGAGCGATAGGTTTCTGCTAGGATCTTAAGCTCAAGATGATCACGGGGCTGGAGAAGCACCGCGCGCTCGAGCTGCTGAAGGGTATGATATCACGGCGCGACAAGCGGCTGACCAACGTAAAAACAATCTGTTAAGGAAAGCGGTAGGTTTGTGACACTATCGTAACCATTGGATAGCCACATTAGGCAGAGAGCTATATCTCTGTAGAAAACTGCAAAAATCCTTGGCAGATTAATTTGTTATACATTAGAGTGAAAAATGAGTAGATTGTTGAAGTCCGACGTCTAACTTCTTTGTTTGCTGTACGTACAGTATTACCATTTTTATTATTATTTAGGTACAAGTTAATTGGTTCTTTGAAAGTGTCCAATTTTATAACGTCTCGTAAAGCAAGCAAAAGTATTAAACCAATTAAGAGGAAGTAACTTTTAGTGTTTTAAGTATACTTTAGTACCAATTATCTGCAGTTACAACCCACGAATTATGGTGCCTTAACACTCTTTAATTATCATTGTATATCTGCTCTATCAAACAATAATTTTAAAACCGTTTAAAAAACATCCTTATTGATATTAAGATTATCTGTACTTATTCATCAGGCAGACCTACAGCCACGAGGATTCGAACCCTCCTCTAGATAAACAGTCCAGGTCACTAACCACTTAATCAAGCAGGCCGTTTATGTTTATGACTACCACTGCTATTCTTTATACTTTATACAATCGGACTTTTAATTAGATTAACACTATACATTCCGTGTCGCGACGATGGTTTTGCTACAACAATAATTGTCAATTTCAATTCAGTAACTCTTCGTTTAGACTTGCGTCACCTACAAAAGGGGCAATCTAATTACATATGTTAACGACCAAACCCATTTATTGAACTAGGTATCGTGAATTAAAAATGGGTGTTATTTAAACGGTTTGCCATATATTCGAATTTTGGTCATCTAACATAGCTAATTGGTCAGGAACTTATGGGCAGCAATATTCTAAATTGCCCAGGAAAATATGCACCGCATATATGGCTGCAACTTTTGGGTAGGAGATATTTCTTTCAAATTGGGCAGCAACTCCAATGTTTTCTCTGCTGCCAAATTGTATAATATATGCCATATGACACAAACATGGAATGACGAAGTACTACAATGGGTTTCTATTTTTCTCGTTACTGTACACAATAAAGACTTCTAAAATAATTTATACAGAGAGAAGAGCGAGAGAAAACAACGCAAAGCAAGACAAGTACAGCCCTAGAGGAGATCCAGAAGTCTCTGCAGAGTCTGACATCGAGCCTCGGCAAGAACCAGAAGCCGGTGCCAGCGGAGAACAACCTGACGACCGAGGAGGACGCTCTCGACCACCGCCTAGAGAGCACCAACGCCAAGATCGATGCTGTCAAAACAGAGATTGAAAACCTCAAGAACAGTCTTAGCAGGGTTTGTAATTTCTTTATTATTTTTAAGTGTGTATTGGTACACACACTTCGTTTCTTGAACTGAGACGAAGCAAATATGTGATTAATACCCTTCACATGGCTTTACAAGGGCCCTTTACTTACCAAATTTCTTGACGGTGCTGAGGATGCAAATCTAGCGAAATCTTAGCTCAATATAAGCGTCAACGACACACTTACCCTTACTCAGTGCATAAAAAACTTCATTTGCATGGGACGTGCGAAATGCAGCATACATAAATATTGCTCTAAAATTACTTTACTTGTGCTTATCATCGCTTAAACAGATTTTTATAAAATACTTAGAAAAATAACATTGTTTTAAGTGACTGTATCTATAATTATAAATTAATGTTAGCTGAAAATAACCATAAATGTTACAGGATGCTTTACGCGCTATGTGCTTAGAAGTAGCATCAGATGGAAACCCATTTGAAAAGCATTTAACTGAAACTGAAAAACTACTGAATAAGTATGAGCTGAAACTGAACGAATCCAACAAAATACAAACTGACTTCGTACCTCTGAGCGAGATTTCAGTCGCAGATGAAGCTTGGCACAACAAAATGACCGAAGGTAAAATTACGAGTAATATTTTTTACATTCGGTTACGGAAGTCCTAGAACTATAGTAAGTCCTTATAATATCTGATTTTGTGTATAAATAAAATACATACATAAGTATATTTAAATAAAAAACTATTTAAATTTCTGGAAAAAAGTAGGGGTAGGCAAAGACTATTTCTTTCCACTAGCAATCTTAACATGTTGATCGATTGCGGTCACTTTTGACCTGGCCCTCTCAAGAAGATCTTATATTTATATTAAGTATTATAGTTTTAAAATATTCATTGAAAGTTTCAATAATATCCGGTTCTAAGGACCATTTTAGCTGACGCGATGCGATAGGCAATTTCTTTTTGAGGAGTAGTGAGTGATATAATAAATTTCATTAATTGCAGTCATGGAGAGCCAGGAAAAGGAAATAGTGAAAATCCAAAAACTTTTGTCCGACGCCGAGAGTATGTGGAAAGAGCTCCCGAAAATTACCGACCTTCGTGTTTCTACCAATCAGACATTAGAAGCTATCGAGAGCGCTAAAGAAGACTCTAAGGCCAACGATGAAAAGAGTAAGATGATTTTGCTATTAGTAAAACTTTATGATCGATAGAATGATATTGGCTACATAAAGTAGGTACACGTGCATTGAGGTTTTTGCTGGATGCTGTTTTAGAAGTACTTTTTGAATTGATTTGAATTATTATTTTTGCGATCCAGAATCGCACAACGGAGCGAGGAACTCGGAGGCTAGGTAGTGGTTAGTACGCTTTGGCTTTCGATTGAATACAAAGCTACCTTCGACATGGTCAGGTCGTGGATGAGGTGTCCAAAACTTTGTGATCTCGAGCTTCTCCGTGCTTCGGAAGACACGTTAAGTAGTTGGTCCCGGTCGCTATTGCGACTGTTTCTACCCACCTGCAATGGGGAAGGCCTGTGCCCAGCAGTGGGACGTATAAAGGCTGAGGACAGCGACTTGTGAATAACACCATAAAGAATATTTCAAAAGTTTTAAAAAGGCCTTTCAATTCCTTGCAGTTGTAACTCAAGTGACCACAAAACTCCGCGAGATGACCGAACGCCTGGCTACCACCAACGAGGACATCCAGAATAGCCTCACCCAGGGCAACTCTATGACCGAGCGGGCCTACAACGACATCTCGCGCAGCTACGAGTCACTGCAAAAGGAGGTAAAAATCTTTTTCTTCCTGGACTTTTCGCCACAGCATGTTTTCTTCTTTCTCCTCTGTCCCTCGTCAGCTCAACAAACACATCTTTTATTCTCATATCAAAATTTATACATTTAATTTATACAATTTATGCATCTTTGGTCTTCCTCTCATAAAAAGAGGTAATAAATTTGCTTTTATAAAACGAAATTAAATTTGAGAAAAAATATTATATCGCCTTAAGGCTTATAATTGCATGCTTTAATATGTGTCACAAGGTCATTAGGTGGTTTGAGCAAAGGTCGTTCAAGGAGGATATAACCAGATGTAATTATAATAGGTTGGGGAAAAAGTTTCTTCGCATTTTTTAAGAAAATTCAAAACATTTTTTAATATAGTTTATTTACATTTAACTAAAGTATGTAGGTACCATTTTGTTTGATAACTTTTTGCCATCTTGTAAGTAGGGACATGATCCCATTGTTATAGAAATTTTGGGACTTCTGGTCAAAATACCGCGACAAGTGGTTTTGGCAGTCCTCTCGTGATGTTAACCTGACACTGCCTAAAGAATTCTGAAGAGACCGAAACAGGTGGAAATCTGAAGATGCAAGGTCAGGACTATACGGCGGATGCATTAACACCTCCCAGCCAAACTCTCTTAATTTTTGCTGAGTGGCTAAAGATGTGTGAGGTCTAGCGTTATCATGATGAAAAACCACACCCCTTCTGTTGATTAATTCCGGCCGCTTTCTCTCAACCTCTTGCTTTAATTTCATCAGTTGTTCGCAGTTGAGTTCAGAATCGATGGTCCTGCCTGGTAGTAACAGCTCATAATGAATAATGCCCTTCCAATCCCACCACACACACAGCATCACCTTGTTACGAGTTAACCCGGGTTTCGCCACAGTCTGTGAAGCCTGACCGGCCTTTGACAACGACCTTTTTCGCACGTTCTTGTCGTACGTGATCCACTTTTCATCACCAGTTATCAGCTTCTTCAAAAATGGTTCGGTTTCATTACGTCGTAATAAAGAATCACAAATGAGTACACGGTTCATTAGGTTTATTTCAGTGAGCTCGTGAGGTACCCAAATGTCGAGCTTTTTTGTGTACCCAGTTTTTTTCAAATGCGCCAAAACTGTTTTGTGGTCAATTCCCAGTTCTTCAGCAACGTCGTAACTACTGACATGCCGATCTTGCTCCACTTTTTCAAAAATGGCATCCATTTTATCTGTAATAGGGCGACCAGAGCGACGTGCATCTTTGACATCAAAATTTCCGGATTGAAAACGCTTAAACCAAATTTGTGCTACTCTCACAGACACTGCACTAGGTCCATAAACATCGCAAATGTTTTTCGCGGCTTGCGTTGCATTTTTACCTTTTTTGTAGTAAAATTTTTAAATGTATCGAATTTCTTCATTAGATTCACTCATCTTGGCGGTACGAAAAACAAATGAAAATCACACATTTTCCTAATTTGAATTTGGAATTATGTTCTTTAAAATTTAAACTTTCAATGATACCAAAACCAGCCAGATACAAATAGTATAGCCAAAGAGATTTTATTACAAGTTTATACATACTATAATGCGAAAAGACTTTTTCCCCAACCTAATAGATGAACGGCATAAAAATACCATATAAAGTAACAAAATTTGTACCTAATAAACAATTCAATGGCTGTGTTATACGAGCAAACCGTATATCGAACTTCATTTCTTTTCAAATTATTTCTGATGTTCAAATTACGAGTAAAAATATACTGCTCGTGCTTTTTAACTGTAATGACTTCGAAACTGTAATAACCGAATTATTTTGCATTACAGATCAAACTGCTTACCAAAAATGACAATGTTTTATTGCAAACTGCAGACAACGTGATGGCAAATAAAAAACGAATCGAGTACGGTGTGCATCAGATTTTAGCTGAAGTGGGAGATTTGGTAAAGAACCAAGGCAAGAACTTGAATAAAACAGTATCTGAAAGGTATGTACTAGAATTTTATTTTAATAGTCATAATGAGGTATAGAATTGCGAACCTTAAGTGGCAGTGGGCAGGGCAAATTGCTCGTAGAACTAACGGCCGTTGTGGTGGAACGGTTCTCGAGTGGCGACCGCGTACTGGGTGACGCAATGTAGGGAGGCCGCCAACAAGGTCTGGTGAAGGAAGTCGCTAGATGCGGGCGGCGCAGGACCGCGAGTTGTGGAGATCATTGGGGGAGGCTTATATCCAGCAGTGGACGACAATAGGCTGATAGATAGAATGAGGTATGATATCAAGTCTCAGTCATTTCTGTTGTGGTTAAAAGTTTTGTCCGATGGGATCTGAAGAAAATATCCCTTCGGTGGCGTAGTGCCGTACGCTTTGGCGACGGATAGAGAAACTTGAGATCTCGAAGATTTTGTCACCTGTTCAAGGTACAATAATGGTTAAAATGCCTTTGAATATCAAAACCGAAGCGTACAAACCGAACCACTGGCACTAAGAAGCTCCTCCGACTTATGTTAGGTAGGGCTGTTATTTAATTCATTATAATTATGTTTTCTATAAAGCTAAAATAAACTTATTTATGTAAGTATTATATTTAGGTCCTTACCTATGAAATTGGTGTTTTGTATGGAGATTTTGGGGATGTCTGCATTTTACATACTAACATTTTATCAGTTTTCTTCACAACGACAAATCCAGAGATAAAAATATTTGGCATGTATCATTAGACAAGCTTTAGCAATATGTGTGTAAACACGCTTGATACAAATTATTCATCGTTTTTATGTTAATGCAAATCAAATGATGTATTCGAGAGGCAGTTAAAAATAATTGTCTTTGTGTCTAATTTTAACACAATTAAAGTTACAAAAAATTATCAAATTAAATAATACGAGCTCAAATATATGGTCTATTTTTAGAAGAGGCAATTATTTTATAAGAATGTTCTGAAACTTAATAGTTACGGACAAATTGCTAAGACAGAATAAAAACACCAATTTCATAGGTAAGGACCCAATATTATTAAGGCCTACCAGTCACTGTCAGGAAGAGCTCAGTGGCGTAGTGATCGAAATCGAATCCAAAGCCAAAGCGTACTTACACGCTTTGGCTTTCGATACGAAAACATGTGTTTCTCCATGAGAAAGGCCTGTTCCCAGCAGTGGGACGTAAATAGGCTGAGGACGATCCCTTAAGCACAGACACTAGCATGTTGATTTAGTTAAACAGCATTGACAATAAATGACTCTTATCACCTTGGAATAAAGAAGTTTATCCCTCAAAATCGGAAAGAAGCGTTTTGAGAGCGTTTGTCTATCTACTGTTACAGTATTAAAAATCTTTTAAGGTTCGACCAGGTGCAAATGGCAATATTGGACAGCCAGTCGGCAGCGCGCGGAAATATCACTGACAAGATAGAGTCGGAGATGGCGCCCGTGTGGCGGCAGATCGGCATCATGTACAAGCAGCTCACGGCGAACAAGGAATCGCTTGACAAGTTAACGGTATGTGGCATTGAAGTCAGAACTGAAGTCAGTCTTCATATTGGGAATCAGGCATATTCAGTTTTTAAGAGTGAATAAAGTTGGTCGTCTTGTAAAATTGGCCTAATATATCGTCAAGTGCTGTAGGCAAAAAAAGCTGCATAGTAGTTGAGTTAATCATAGAATCTATTGTAGGGTTAGGGTGAAAGTTTTCTTTCATGGGTGGCCATTTAAACTAAACGGCAATACAACCTACAATTAAAAATACATAAACATTTCCTGATGTGTATAGCGGACCATTAGAAAATTACCAATTCAACAATTCGCCTATAACAGTAAATATACATTATAAAATATGAATAACATGTGAGTTTGCTTAATGTTAGCACAAAGTAATTTATTGCTCTTTTACCAGGAACAAACAGTTCGCTATGTCAACGAAAGCTCCACGTCGATGGACAACATCAACAATAAGGTAACTTAAAATGACCCTAGGGAATATTTGCGTGAGGTTTGCATTGCAATTAAACTGTTATCTGTCTCAGGTGGGTAAAATAACTGCACGCATGTCCGAAGTGGACGAGAACTTGAACTACTTACTGGGAAGGCTGTCGCTGGTCACGCAGGAGTTCCATCAGATCAAGACCGGCCTGGGAGACGCACTGGACAAAGCGAAGAGCCATCTCAGCACCGTGCAGAACAACGAAGGTAATATTCTTTGCTGCAAAAAATTACGTGATATTAAATATAAAGGTATATTAAATAAGGATCAAAATTGGACAGCAAAATTTACAATGAGCATACTTCATTGTTTCAAATATTACTCGTTTACTAATGACAAAAAAAATTGTGCCTATTTAGTATATTAATCAAAGTTTCGCACTTACCCTTAATTATAATTTTCACCAGCCTTTAAACAACCATTGAAATGGCACTGGGGCCACCATCTTAGTGTGGTGTTATTTTCTTTAATTTGGATACTAAATACCTGGTATTAAAGTGCATAATCACATGACAACTACTGAAGTGCCTAATTAATTTTGTTTCAGATAAAGGGCCCGGTCCTCATAAAATTGCAAGTTCAGAAACAACTCATTAAATTCTCTGTGCCAAAATATACTTATTAGTATTTAGTTTTATTATACTTAAGAGTGATAGAATTAGATGTCGACTGAATCCTAGAAACATTTATTATAAATGAAATATACGAGATATTAACTTTTGCAAATATTTAATCTCTTTCATAATTGTGGATCTATATATTTATATTGTACAAGTTATATAATACAATTAAATTTTATTGTGACAGATATCTCGATGTCACTTACAAGTGAGCGTAAAACCAACAATATACAACTGACAAAAATCCTCTAAGAAAATGTGAATTAATGAACTGTACATACAATAATCATATATTGATATAATAATCTTAAACAATATACACACAATTTATTTGTCTCCCTTTTGGTTATTTTATTAATCCTGATTACAACCTCATTTTACTATGTGCAATTAATATTAATAATGGTTAAATGAAGTTAAGTGAAGTAGTAGTACGACTGAGTTTATAAATTCAAAAATATTACATTAAAATTCCGTGCCATTATAGTGAAATCCATACACTTATTTAATTATATTACATGTTGAATTAGTGAAAACACTCAATTAATGGTACAAACAAAATAATATATCATCCTTTACATTAATTATACTGGCCGTATTTATTACGTATTCATGATACATTTTCGGAACAAATATAATGTTAAATATTGTTTATTACAATGTTATATGCAAATAGATACTTTAAAGACAGTTACACACTTATATGTGAGGCATGATCGGAATGTAGACCACTTAAGGTAACACTAGACGCATTCGTTGTGATTGTAACAGCCTAAAATGGGACATCCTTTAATGCTAAATATAAAAACAGTACAACAAAAATCAACAATGTCCCAAAACTGAAGACCTTCAACAATTTAAAATTAGGAATGTGTTCATTAACTCTAAGCGAACCAGTCGCTTTGACCCATTGGAAATTTATCTACATACTTATTAGGACTTTTGGTTGTCAATATTCATAATAATGTTTACAATTATTTCTGGTAAACTAAAACTTAAACAGTTTAAGAGGCAAATGTTCAATGGCAGTGGCGTACCTAACACCCATACATAAACAGCACTTGAACATTTTTACATTAGAATCACTGTCTGTTCATGTTTAAATGTACATTATATAAATGCAAAAAATATTTACAAATCTTATTTATGCCTTAAAAAGCACTTGATTATTCGTAACCCCCTTTAACCTCAATCTACCTAATAGAAAAATTAAAGCATTTGTTGATAAAAATAGATTAACACAATAATTATAAAAACGCTCAATGGAATGCAGATATACACGGTGTTTCAAAACTCACCCCTATAAAAATCAATTTGATGTATCGCCTAGTACTAGTTACCAGGAGTAGGAACAGAGTTGAAAATTTAGGAAGTAATTTCTACTGATAAACTTAACTAAACCTTTAATAGAGTTGCGCTTTAACGTCGATAGTTTTAAATTTTTGGCAAAAATAATAAATTATTCGGCTATGAAAAATATCAAGCTACGGTCCTCATATTTAGGCAATGAGTTAAGTAAAAGGGACCCTACAACCCCCTTTCAGATTTTTTTTGTTTTTGAAACACCTTGTATTATAAACAGAACTAGCAAATCTTTTGAATGGGTGAGTATCAAAGTACAAGGTGAAAGTGAAGGCTCTCTAGTGAAGTAAGTCTAAGGTTGTCCATGAGACAAACAGTTTCATGTCTGCGACATCTACTCTTTGTACGTAGCGGTATCAAAACAAGGCGGAGCGGCCGCGCCCCGCACTCCTACCCCCCACTGTATACTACAATTATAATTCATTTACTCCTAACTAAGTCTCAAGTGTAAAATTGTGCCACACAAGCGCGATCTCGATGGGACACCTAAAGCCAAACGCAAGTAAACCTTCTTTATAGCGACCCCTAGATTATTCCATTAGTAAGTAAAGGTATGTTTATTACGGAATAAATATTATTAAATTCCTGTAAAAACAGAGTTTAAAACCCTGTAAAAATTAGTATTGTATTTTTTACTACGACACGATTCATATAAAATTACACGCTCACTCACTACCTGATTACTCCACCTGGTTAAGTAGTGGCTAATGCTCATTGGTTTGATTCGGAATCAACTACCGCGATAATTTACCTAGTAACATAGTTGTGGCCGGATATAGGTGAAGTCTGTATACCCTAACTCCGCTCACGTCAGCCTGATACATTTACTCGGACAGTTACTCTAATCATGACTCTTACATGATGGAACTTACATAGGAAGACATACATCTAGACACATACGCCTTTATAGACATTGCAAAAACAAAATAATACGTGATTTACTTTCCCCCAAGAAAAATAATGCGTCTTCTATCATATACCTAAACGGTAAAACCGAGTAACACAAACTGTAACAAACGTAATACCCAGGAGGAATAAGCAGCATGGGAGGAAGCAGTCCAAACGAACAAGGGTAACGATTCAGTCTACTAAGGCAGGTACTCGCCGTATCCCAAACCTCGGAAACAAGTCAGCAAATCAACATATGACCACCCCATAAATCCGAGGCACTTACATGATCTTAAGAGTAATGATATACAACTACTAACTAGTGGTACCAAATGTTAGCTCATTGTCATCCCGTGAAGGACCCGTTGATACAACGGGCGTGACACATTTAAAGCTATGGACATGTTTCACATACTAATGTTAATAATGTCTAACCTAACACGGAGAGAGAAGGGAGCTATCGTAGACGTACAAAGTACTTAACTATATTACTTACATTCAGCTCTTAAAACTTACATGAACTGATTGTTAACCAGTGCCATTACATACAAAATTGGTGTAATAAAATGAGTGACCATCCCCAAAAATGTCTAACGTGCTGCCATGTTCAAAAATATAATTATTATGGAGTCTCCCAGTGAAATTGAAAAAATTTAAACAAGTGCAATAGTGAAAATAGTTAATCACTTCAAATCATCACTCCTTACATCTTATCCTTATTAACAATTTAGGGATAATTATGTTAAAAGTAGGTGCCACATCAACCCTTTCAACATTCGAACCTACAAAGCGGAATCTCACGACGTCCACGCGTGACTATGTACATATCGACAAGTCGTAATAACGAAACAACAATCACTGTATACTTTAAAACCGTCGCACATAATATTTATGTACAAATTGAACGGGTTCAGTTTCAACCTGACCGAACGTAACATCAATAGGGATCGGGTCTTCACGCGGCACTTCGACGGAAACAAAATAGAAGCTAGATTAATGAGTCAATCGTCAATTCCTATAAACGCTATATTACAAATAGGATCGCCTGGAGCTGTGCCGGCGGAGTGCGCGGCGACCCCGGGGCCGCGTCACACGCGGGCGGCGGCGAAGGTGCCGCGTGAAGCGTTACAAAATATTAATCTTATGTACATATTGTCGTTTGAAGATAAGAGTAAGAACTAACGTCTATGTCTGGTGGGGATATAAAAGGTGCGGCGGGCGTCTACCGCCGGGTGCTCTTGGAGGAGGGGCGCGAGTGCGAGTGCGTGTGGGGGGTCGCGCCCCCCCCCCGCTCCTAACTGGAGCACGACGCCGCCGACACCGGCGACAGCGGAGAGTCGCGAGGGCACCCCGACAGCGTCACCACCACCTGCAACAACACATTACATCATTTAGACTTATTTAGTGTTAAACTCAGCCAGCTTCGTACAAACTTACTACCTACAAGTCCCTACGAGCCCTTCCCTGAGAAAATCCAATTTATTCGCATAATCTAGATGTGGTTATTTATATTATTAGTGACCGTTTCAACACTTCCTGTTCTAATAAATAAATTCACATAAAATTCTGTATGGTTTAGGACTCATTTATGAAGACATACATCTTCATATCTATTGTTAGGTGGTGTCACTTATCACAAAAATTATAATCAGTAATACACAAAAACAATATTTTTATGCTTAAACAATAAATAACAAGTCCATAAATATGTTAGAATGATTTCCCACTTAACTAGTCAATGGGCACAAAATGAGACACAATAAAAACATCTGTTGTTTGCGAACATGGTGCCCCCAAGGGATTAAAAGACACAAAAGCCTTTTAAAATGTGGGTTGAATAATTGTGTGATAATTACATCAAAATTAAAAATTATTTAATAATTATATTTAACTACAACATTTTACTGACATAAAAAATAACATTTACCGCACAGCAAATTAACAACACAATCAAGAAAAATACATAAGTACATACATCTTGGCACACACGTCTCGCTTCTTCTACTCTCACTACTTGCCTCATACATGCTTTTCGGTTTAAAGTGGATTTGACCTGGCCCTTTCTTAGAACGTCCCCAATTTGATCAATGTATGTTCTAGGCTGTCCACCTCCAACTTTCCCATTCATGACTGCCTTATATACCAGCCTTGTGAGTCTACTTTCATCCACCCTCTCAACATGCCCAAACCAACTAAGGATCTCTTTCTCTATTTTTGTCACTATGCCCTTTTTCACACCACACCTCAATGTTTCTTATCCTATCTTTCAAAGAGGTTTCACATATGCTCCTTAACACTCTCATATCTACAGCATTTATTCTACTGTCATCCTTCTTCTGCCATACCCAACTTTCACTAACATACATCAATGACCACTCTTCTATGAACAGCCTGCTGTGCCTTCTTAGACACTGCCTGACCTTTCATAAAGGTATGCAGCACCCCATTCACTTTATTACCAGCATTCACTCTTCTTTCAATACCACCCTCACATTTTCCGTCTCTAGTAAACATACATCCCAAGTACACCAACTTCTCCACTTGTTCTACTTTCTATCCACCTATTATAATATTGCATTACAGTCATGGATTCATTCCTTTAAAAAATTAACACTTTTGTTTTGTTCACATTTTCACTTTCAAAGAAATTCGCAAATTAAATTAATTTTTGAGCAGTTGATGTGATGATTTATTTACATAATAAGTAAACATAAATATGAGTTGCACTCATCATCATGTCTGTATTCCTAGGGCAGTGTTTACACTACATTGTGTAACAGGGTGAGCAGCTTGTTGCCATGTACTCACACAGTGTAAGACTAGAATGAAACAGAGTCTTTTGATTAGCACATAATATTTACTACATCAATGGCACCTTGTGCATCATAAAGAGAAGCAATTATTATTTTAGAACACCAATGGCAGTCCTAAGGATAGGATACAGTCCACTAGGTTCAGTGGCTCTAATTGTTAAATCAAATGGTCCTGGGTTAGATTTTCCAACCAAAGGAAATCACGAAATACAGGCAGCAGAGAAGGTTGTTTCTATGATAAATACAAACACTAGTTTTTGGTCATACATTGAATGTTTCTTAGATATATTTATTTATTTAATCAAGAGGTCCATTTTAGAATTCCATAATGTGAGTGTGATGTAAGAAGTTATTTTTTTATTGTTATTGGTAGTATAAAATGGAACACTGGACTACAGTAAAAATAATAATCAAATATAGATTATAGTATCAATGCTCTGGAATATCTTTTGCACTGGTTTTTTATACCTTTTAAAAGTAGATTAGCCTTGTAACAGGGCCAACTAGAATTTGGTGTTTAATATTTAAGTAGTAAAATACAAATATGTAATTACAAGCAAAATATTGTTTCTTGTAACTGCAAAATATAACACATAAAACAAATGTGTCATGCAAAAATGCAAGATTTACTTCAACATTCGTCACCACTGTTATGGCAAAAAAAGATTTAAATTAAAAATAAATTCAAGTATGAGTATAAATGATAAATAACAATCCATTAGAGTAATACAGAATATAAGATTAATTAAGGGAACTATAATTATTATTATCACACCTTTCCCCCATATAGGCAGAGATTTCTACATTACCATTGCTATGGATTATATTGTCACCCTAATTTTTAAACTGCTTAAGTCCATTTGAGATAGGACAGGAGATAGAAAAAACTGTTTATAATCCAAAGGGGCACTGAGGAAATAGGTGTTTTTGAAATATGTGTGACAAATAAAATATCAATACATCAGACTTGGGAAGTATTCCAATTGAAAAATTTAAAAATTTTGCTTGATGGCATCAATTAAAATTTTGGAATTTTTGGAGTTACACAGTTTGAAAATTAGACTGACAAAAAGCTATGTTGTTAACCTGTCAATGATCACAAAACCAAACACAATAGAAACATGTATTGTTTTTAAACACCAGTGTTCCCAGTGAGCGCCAAGGGGATAAAAATTTGTCAAGAGTACTTAAAATACTACCTTTCGGCTGCCTGCATGGTTTCGGTGCTCACAAAGCCATACTCCTTGCCATGTGCCAAGATTCAATTTGCCATCAGTAATGGGAATGGTTAATGAGGAACCCAGAAAACATGCTTTCACATGAGCAGGCTGAAAATGAATTATAATATATAATTAAGACTTGTAAGCAGTTAAACATTCACATTAAAAAAATTTAAAGTAATGTATTGGATATTGTGAATTATTATTGATTTCAGAAGATTATAATTATTACACACTTTAAAATAACAATTTCACTAATCAAGTTTTAACTTAACCATAGGTTTAAGAACAATATTGTTCTAAAATTCGAAAAAAATTATCTGTTTGCTAATCATCTTTTGTTATTTTTGAATATTATGGAATGTTGTTTTGAAAAATAATTGTCATTGTCAAATTCAAAATTATTACAAAAAAGAACAAATGAACTGTCTAGGTTATTTTACGGAAAATTACACTCACCATGTCGTCTGGACCCTCGCACGAGTGACGGTAAGGCAAACCTTCTGGCACAATTTTGTTGAGCATCATCTCCATATCGTCTCTAACATCAGGATCCCAGCTCTCGTTTAGCGCCAGGCTAGCTGATGTGTGCATTACTGGAAGCAAAGAATTCCTTTGATCAGCTGGTTCATTTCAACGAATTTTAGGCTAAGTTTAGTGTCGCCGGTATCGAAATTTTTACCAATATATCACATGAAATCAGGAGTAATTAACAGGATACAGAATAACATGACAAGCGGGAGGGGGTGCATCATCGGCGGCAATACTATCTTGACGGGTGACGGACTTACTTTGGATATGGCAAAGTCCCACCGCGAACTGGGACAGCTCCGGCACCTGCTTCAGGATCTCCTCGGTGACGAGGTGCACGCCCCGATGCTGTGGCCTCAAATTCAGCTTCCGTTGAAACCACGCGGATCCGATTTGGATACCTCGGTTCGAGGCCATGTTTAATTTTTAAAAACACTACAGAATGACCGCAAGAACACAATCGATCTTACACAACATCACTTAGAACAACCTTTACACAAATTAATCCACAATTATCATAAAAGATTCATCTTCGATCTTTAAATTGTAATAAATTTTACGGAGGTTAGAGGACAGATTCGACACCCTATTTTCTGCGGGAAAGTGAAATGGCAATAAAAAGGAAAGAGAGCAGAGATCCGATTGTTGCTAGTATAAAAAAATAATACAACTGCATTACAGACAAATTAAAACGCAAGAAAAAAGGGATAAAAATAATATCAAAATTACACGAGGAATTATATCTGTGGAAGTAAACGAATGGCTATTTGTACCAGAATCAGGGAATAAAAAAATTGTCACATACAACGGATATTCAGATTAATAAATTAAGTTATGATATTAAATAATTTTCAAAAACTATGCATGGAAATAAAGAAATAAAAGAAAATGTAAAGAAGTTGAAAAAATAATAAAGATTTAAATGAGCAAAACGAAAAAAAAATAATAAAAACAAAATTGAATAATAATTACGACTGGTCACACCATTATCTTTTGTATTGGGGTAGTTTTAAGCTAGCGAGGGAAATTCAAATTGTATACTGTGTCGTAAAGAGATGGTTCGTAAACAACTGTTCGCGAAGTAATTTCAACGGTGTTATGTATGTTGTTTATTTCAATGCATAATGGGAAAATATTGCACTAGAATACTTTTCTACTAAATAGCATTTTTAATAGGAAGCCAATGTTGTAGATGAATATAATGGGAGTGCCCAGGGGTGATAGCGTAATGCTAGGTGTGGCTACCACTCCTTGGAATTGGGATAATTACGTTTTCATTCAATTGAACCACTTTGTGATTGTTTGATAGTATATTTTTGTGAGTTAAATATCAAGAACACTTTTAAAAAATGGATCCTATAATGGACGTTATAAAAAATTCCGAAGAACCGGAGTGGCTGGAAAAATCTGTAGTGGGCGAGCTGCGATTGTGGCAAATAATGTTTCTTTCCTTAGCTGGAATGACTTCCTTGAGTAAGTCAAAACTTTAGTATTGAAAATATGTACTTAATTATTTCATTAATTTTAATTTTGTAGGTCTGTGATTTTATCGTGTGTCTATCACTTAATTTTGAATCAAATTATTCTAAGTATGAATCAGGAGATACTGGGACGGACGGCCCCTCACATAAAAATACATATAAGGCGAAATTTTGAGAATCCTGCCTTCAAGAGGGTTTGGATTTAAGGCCCTCTTGCAATATAAATCCAGATTAAATTTCGAAAAAATGTTAAATAATTTGTAATTGAATGAAAATAGTAAATCTCATAGGTAATTGAAATTATCAATTATCTATCTCGTAAATTTTACTGGATTTTACTATACGTACCCACATAGATTTAGCTAATTCGAGATAATTTTAATGAAATTTAAGTCTCGAATTAGTTAAAGTTGTTTTTTGGATGGAATGTCACTGGATGACGGCCGAAGTTATAGGTAAACATTAGGACCCTATAACTTCGTGGGACCAAAACATTGTAGACATTTGCAAGTTTTCAGGTCGCTTTGTAATCTTTCACCACCAATAATTACCATACCACTTCAAAATGATCGCGTCAGCCTTTGGTGCTGAATTTGCTATTTCTTAAATTGATTACCTTTGTTAATCTTACCGATTATTTGACCATAAAGGAACTCGGTGGCGTAATGGTTAGTACACCTGGCTTTTGATAAAAAACATAGCTACCTTCGGCAAAGTCAGGCCGAGTATGGGTGACCAAAACTTTGTGATCTCGAGCTTCTCCGTGCTTCGGAAGGCACGTTAAGCCGTTGATCCCGGTCGATATTGCAGCCGTTTCTACCCACCAACCCGCATTGGGCGGTGTTACGGCCCATACTCTTCATGTGTTTCTCCATGAGGCCTGTGCCCAGCGGTGTGACGTGTAGGTATTGCCGAGGACGTTTTGTTCATTATGAAATTATCCATTTTAGTCGTGATGATATGCTGTTGTTTCCGATACCGCATCCCTCGGACGAAGCAACAGATCGAGGCGGACTACCAGCGCCGTAAAATAACTTCAAAGTTCCGTCAAGAGCTCGAAACTATCCAAGACGCAAAAATGGACGCCATGTCTCTCAAAGATGGTAATAGGTAGCTATAGTTAACACACGCGGTTTACACCACATTTTAGTACTGTGTCATATTTCATGAGTACATTTTCCTAGACACCATCATGATTTGCTTCCTCATTTAATTTGACAAGGTATTTAAATGGTCATCAACTTTTGATTCTGACTGTACACTAAAGCTATTTAAATTTTGATTAGGTACAGTGAACAGTTACAAAACAGCCACAAAGTTCTAATTACCTCTCTACTTTTGTGCTTTATGTCTTTAGTTTTATTGTTGAAAATCTATTAAGATTTTGTTATATGTATAGTGTAGTTGACTACAACTATCATTTAATTATATGGTGCTTAGGCATTTAACTTACATAATACTTAATAAAATTATCATAATTATTCCACCAATACGTTAAAATTACGTACCTGGTAAACTAAGGCTCGTATTACAGAACCGAACTCAAGCGTAGATCTCTGCTTGAGCGCAGTTAAAAAGGGATGGCGCTGTGTGGGATCAATAGCGTCATCCCTCTCTAACAGTGCTCAAGCAGAGATCTACGCTTGAGTTAAGTTCCTTAATACGGGCCTAACATCATATTGACGACAAATGAAAATTTATTCTTGTATAATTTTATTATTATTCAGAAGCTACAATCTTACCTTGATAAAATCTTTTCACGGAAATCGTAAATTTGATAAAATAATATTTGTACTTGCTTTGCATTACATCAAGACATTATGTTCAGATAAGATAAGCAGTGTTTGAGCGTGGAGATGAGTAATGTGGTTCAATTGTGTTTTGTGTAAGCGTTGGAGCTGCTGCACAGCAAGTCGAGCCCCGACATGGAAGACCGGCAGGAGTCGCAGCCTAGCTCTATCGTGTCACCGCAGCAGAGTAAATATTTATTATATTAGGTCCTTACCTATGAAATTGGTGTTTTGTATGGAGATTTTGGGGATGTCTGCATTTTACATACTAACATTTTATCAGTTTTCTTCACAACGACAAATCCAGAGATAATAATATTTGGCATGTATCATTCGACAAGCTTCAGCAATATGTGTGTGAACACGTTTGATAAAAATTATCCATCGTTTTTATGTTAATGCAAATCAAATGATCAAATGAGGCAGTTAAAAATAATTGTCTTTGTGTCTAATTACTTACAAAAACTTATCAAATTAAATAATACGAGCTCAAATATATGGTCTATTTTTAGAAGAGGCAATTATTTTATAAGAATGTTCTGAAACTTAATAGTTACGGACAAATTGCTAAGACAGAATAAAAACACCAATTTCATAGGTAAGGACCCAATACTTTACCTAGTAGTAGTAATACTGTTAGAAGTTACCAACCCACATTGTGCCAGCGTAGTGGTGTCACGGCCCATACTCCTCATGTGCTTCTCCATTAGGAACACCTGTACCCAGAATGGGACGTTTACAGGCTGAGGATTTATTGATGTTATGAAAACAAAGTCCACAAAGGGAAGCTCTGTGGTGACTGTCCTGTCCTCAGCCTATATACATCCCACTGCTGGGCACAGGCCTTCCTCATGGAGAAACACATGAGGGGTATGGGCCGTTACACCACCACGCTGGCCCAGTGCGGGTTGGTGGGTAGAAACAATCGCAATAGCGACTGGGGCCAACGGCTTAACGTGCCTTCCGAAGCACGGAGGAGCTCGAGATAACAAAGTTTTCGTCACCCATCCACGGCCTGACCTTGGCGAAGGCAGCTTTGTTTTCAATTGAAAGCCAAGCGTACTAACCACTACACCTACTAGTGTCAGTTAAAAGGGAGACCTATGACCAGCAGTGGACAAACATATTTATGATAGGCAGCTTAAAAATATACTTACCTATTACAGAAAATTTCTGGTGCAGTGACTGAGTAATTAACCTTTATTACTTTAAAAAAAAACTTTTTTCCAAAACACCATTTCCTCAACTGTAGATACTGAATGTATCCCTCAGCTCGACGTTTGTTTATAAGGTGTCTTTCTCGTCTTCTATCATAAATTTTAAGAAGTTAAGTTTTCAAAATAAATTTGAATTTATTATTCCCAGTAATTCGTTATGTGGTAAAGGAATTTTAAATTTGTTTTCATTTGCGAAAAGATTCTGTTTTTAAAGGCATTAGGTAAACCTCTAAAGATACATGTTAAGGGACTACTCGCACTTATCCAGCTTCATTAAAATCCGTTATTCCTACTTTTTAATAGAAAATTAAAAATATTTCGTTTTTAAAAAACTGTCTAACAATGCGATAGAGCAGTTTATCTACAGTGTCAATTATTAAACAAATAGGTAGGTAGACCAGGTACGACTTATCTATTACGACGATAGGGACGATCGGTGTCTCGCACGACTGGATGCAGTGTAGTGATAATTGTGATTTAAGCAAAAATAAAAAGGAAAAATTTTACTGATCCCAAAACGGTACATAATCTCAACCTTAAGTAACAAGGAATAAGGAAGCACTTAACTACGGGATACGAAACTATAGTGAGTTGTGAGACAGACAAATAATTGTTAACTATTTCAACTAAACAACTTCTTGAAAAGAATTATGATTAGATCGCCTAAGTCAGACTCTGAACCTAATGTTGCCATGCTTTCCAAAACCGATTCAACACCCTCTAATTACGGTCTCACAAGAAATAAACGACCCCGGACGTTGGAAACCTCACCAAGCAGCAGTGTGAGGGATAAAGATGAGATATTGTCTATGTTGTCAAAATGGAAACAAGAACAAGACAGCAGATTGGCAAAAATAGAATCCACGCTTTCTAAGATACAGGAAAGTAACTCTGAAATCGAGAAGTCTCTCACTTTTATTTTATCACAGCATGATGAAATGCGAAATAAGATTGACTATTTAGAACGGGAATCAACTCTAAACCGCAGCTACATTCGTGAGTTGGAAGTTAAGATGGAGGATCTCCAGCGTAGAGGGCGTACCTCATCAATTGAAATGAGAAATGTACCAAACAAGGACAAGGAGTTGCGGGAAAATCTATACAGCTATGTTGTATCCCTGGGAAAGGCATTAAATGTGGACGTTAAACCTTCTGATATCCGTGACATTTCTCGGGTACCTACAAAGAAACCTCAAAACAGACCTATCATTGTTGAGTTCTATAGTAATTCTATAAAATATGACCTTATGAGGGCGGCAAGGATGTATAATGCTGCTAACCCGAACAACAAAATAAATTCATCGCACTTGGGCCTAAGTAACAGACTACCAGTGTTTTTATCAGAACATCTTACGCCATACGCAAAAAAGCTGTACTACCTTGCGCGTGAGCTGACTAGAAGTAAGAATGTCACCTTCGTGTGGACGGCCGACGGAAAGGTGTTTATTAGAAAACAAGAGGGAGCACCGGCAATCCAAATTAAAAATGAAGAGCAAATTGAAAACCTAAAGAAAAACCTGTGACTATTTAACTACTTCTGGGCCACTGAGGCTATAACAAGGAACACATACAGCCGCATCAGTATTCATTGTCTTATAAACACTTTATTCTGTTATATTTTGTTTGCCAATGGTAAAGTGGATAATGGTTGCAGGCATTGTTGTGCATATACAATGTACAGATTGTACGATAAAACCAGCACTTTTTTTAAATGCACTCTTAGTTATGCTAATTTTAAAATTAGAAAAACAAACGTGAATGTGTTTGGTGAGTTTGAAATGTTTTTTATTGTTATGGATGTGCATGACTGGTCGAGGATTCCAACCCAATTTGCTTTGACTATGCAAGCCAAGTATAGTTTTTCTTTAGTGCAGATGGCAGGTAAGTGCATACATTTGTCGTACATAATTGGGGTAGTGTTTTTGGTGCGGGTTGATAGCGTAATTCATGAAAATAGACAAATTTATATACGCAAGAATGTCACAGATTTTGACTTTTTCTATGTGTACTGCACAAAATTATGTGCTTTGGCTTTTCTACTGTATCAATGGCTACATCTAACAAATTAGCAGAGGAATTGGACAACTATAGTATGTCATCTTCTTATTTTTGTGACTTGAGTAATGTCAACACATATCTCAGTAAAAACGGGCCGCACGCTTTAACTATAGTTTGCCAAAATATTAGAAGTGTAAATAAAAATTTTGATGAATTGCAACTTTTCTTATCACAACTTGACGCTGATATTGATATATTGATATTGACTGAGTGTTGGCTTAGGGCGAATGATACAGTTCCAAATTTACCTAACTACCAGGCTTTTCACACAAAACATTGCTTAACACAAAACGAAGGAGTAATTGCTTATGTTAAGGAAATGCTATCTGTGAGAGTAATAGAACCGGATATTAGGGATGCAAATTGTCTCATGATGGAGGTCAACTCAAGAACTGTAATATTGGGTATCTACCGACCACCATCGTTCCGACTCATGGATAATTTCTTCGTTGGTATCGACAACATTCTCACCTCACTTAAATCATACACTGACGTGCTTCTTATGGGTGATATCAACATCAATATTTGTGACTCAAATAGCACCGATAGCAATTATCATGACTACTTAAACATACTAGCTACACACGGACTAATGCCAGCATATACATACCCCACGCGGGACAGAAGCTGCCTCGACCATGTGATGTTGAGGAATCGTAATATAATAACTACTATGGTTATTCCAACTACCATAACAGACCACTATACTATTTTTACTGCACTTAAAATTATTGAAAGTTCGCACGATTATGTTGGTCGAGCTTGTGGGCAGGTGATTGACTATGATTCTATTGCAGCTATTATGAATAACACGGATTTTGCACATGTTTATGAGCACTCTGATGTGAATGAGGCTACTAATCTTTTCATTAACACGGTCTCCTCAGTGGTAGCTGGTAACACTACAGTGAGGGTATTAACGAGCCGAAAAAGAATCACAAAATCTTGGATTACACCGGGATTGCTAAGGTGTATACGAAATAGAGATAAATTACATGCTAAATGTAAAAGAACGCCAGACAACCTTATATTAAAGCTTACATATAAACGCTATCGTAACTTCTGTAATAACATCTTGAAAAAGGTTAAAAATGCACATGATAATAATGAACTACGCAAAGCTGGCTCAGACATTAAAAAAACATGGAATGTAGTTAAAAAAATTGCTTATATTAGACCTAAAAAAGATCATAGCAGTGATGCGAACGAATTGCTGAATATAGGAACGAATCAATTGGACTCTGCCAACGCAGTCAATCAATATTTTGTCAACATAGGAAAGACACTAGCAGAGAAAATATTGAGCAAAACAACACATCTAAAGAAATTTCCGACAGCCAGAAACTATTTGCCTAACTCTTTCTTCTTAATCGAAACCGATCCAGAAGAAGTTGAAACTGTAATTATGGGATTAAAAAATGACTGCGCTACAGGGCTGGATGAAATACCTACAAAAATACTCAAACTCTGTCGGAAAAACTTAGCACCAGTTATCAGCCACTTGTTTAATATGAGTTTTAATACAGGCATATTCCCTAAAGCGTTTAAAGCTGCCATGATAAGACCCATATTCAAGTCGGGTGAAAAGAATAATACTAGCAATTACCGACCTATCTCTATACTAACTTCCCTTTCTAAAGTACTAGAGCGATTATTGAACAAAAGGCTCACAGCCTTTCTCAAAAAATATAATATTATTTCTGAGAACCAGTTTGGTTTTACGGCAGGAAAGTCGACTGAGCAAGCCATTTTGTGCCTCACTGACCACTTAGTACGGAACCTTGATAAAAAGAAACGTTGTATCGGTATCTTCATAGACTTAGCGAAAGCTTTCGATACTGTTTCTATCCCACTATTGCTTCGCAAATTGGAGGATATTGGAGTCAGAGACACACCTCTGAAACTATTCCAGGACTACCTAAATGGCAGAACACAACGCGTAAAAATAGGAAATGTACTGAGCGATCCAGCTTACATCACTTACGGAATTCCGCAAGGCAGCGTACTGGGTCCGAGTCTCTTCCTGATTTACGTCAATGAATTGTGCAACATGAAACTGACAAATGGCAAAATTATTGCCTTTGCTGACGACACAGCTTTGGTGTTCAGTGGAAAAAATTGGGAGGAGGCAGAACGAAATGCAAACCTGGGCTTAAGAGACGTGGCAAATTGGCTCCAAACAAACCTGTTGACCTTAAATGCTGGAAAAACCAAAGTGGTTACCTTTAGTAAACTTAAGCACCTTCAGCCTCTAGAAGGTGATGTAAAAATAAAATCGCATACTTGTGTTACTATGAACGATTGCGATTGCGTGAACCTGGAAAGGGTTTCAGATATTCGCTATTTGGGAGTGCAATTGGATAACTCATTAACTTGGCGACAGCATATAACGCAACTGTCAGCTAGGGTTAGGAAACTATGTGTGATATTTAAGCGTATAAGACATCTTTCAAACATAGGTGTCCTTAGAACAACTTATATAGCGTTGGCCCAGTCCCTGATTGCTTATAGCATAACGGCCTGGGGAGGTACCTTTAAAACGTACATGCTCATAGTGGAAAGATCACAACGAACAGTGTTAAAAATAATGTTCTCAAAGCCAAGAAGATATTCTACCCAAAAGCTTTACTGTGACATCGGCGTTTTGACAGTTAGACAGTTATTCATTCTTAAAAGTATCTTACATCAGCACACTATTACTGAGTATAATAAGGATAGATTTGTGGGGAAAAGAAGAACTGATAAAGTCGCTTCTGTTTCAAGATTTAATACCACCTTTGCCCACCGCTTTCAGTGTTGTCTTGGAGCGCAACTGTATAATTCTATAAATAAAAGTACTGCCATTTATGCACAGCCATACAATAGGTGTAAAAGAATTATTAGAGACTTCTTGAGGATATTAACGTATGAAGAAACTGAAAAGCTAATTTATGAGAAATAGAACAGTCACGGCCGCACTCATACAAGTAATTTGATTAAAATAAATGCCAGTACAGTATATTAGTGTACCATCTCTTAAGTACCTAACTCTGAGTGCGGTAGTACTGTAAAATTCGATGTATTTTCTGTTAACCTCATAATTATTTTAAATATAAAAAAATCATATTTATATTATATTGATATACTTTGAATCCTACCCGCATTAACTGCTATACTAACAGAACAAATGTTATTACAGATAGGGTGATATGTTAAAGTTATGAATGGTGTAATTAAAAAAATTGGTTACATTGTTTTTATATCGTGCTTTCCTTAAGCAATGTCTATTAATGCTTAAAAAAAAAAAAAAAAAAAAAAAAAAAATTGTTACCTCTGTAACACAGGATTATCCTAGCACAGAGGCTTACGCTGTCCTATAAGACCTACTTTAGTTATAAGACCACAATGTTGTACCAAAACCATTGTAATAACTATTTTGGAGCAATAAATTTATCTTTATCTTTATCTTTATTACTGATGATCATAATCAGCATACATGCAACTCAGTGCCTCAGTGGTGGGCACGCGGCTCAAATGATATAATTTTTGTTTTTGTTGTGCCAGGTTCGCTAGACGCGTCGTTCCAGCCGGAGGGCGGGCAGCGGGGCGAGCCCCAAGTGTCGGGCCTCAGCTTCGCCAAGCTGGCCGGCAAGGTGGCCACGCTCTCCAAGCTAGGCGCGCCCAAGTCGCCCACCTCACCCACACCATCCAACAATAAAATGGACTTCTAAGCCCAATAAAATAGACTTTTAAGTTAAATAGATAAGGTTCATGTTTGCATGACACCTGTCAAATATATTTTTGTAACTGTTCACATTAGCGGATTTATATAGGACCTTTTGTCTATGCCTCATTTAAAAGTTCATAAACGATTTCATGGACATGTATAGGCTTAAAATATACTATCTTAGTTGAGTATACTTAAGTAAAGATATTATGAGAGCGGAGTTGTATTTGTGTTATACAATCTGTTTAGATAATGTTTCACGGAATCTCCATTTCATACTCGTGATAAAGTAGGGATTACTAATCAAAGAATAAAAACCATTATTGCTGTAAGATGTTTTCTTTAATCTAGAAAATAAAAATACAGTATAAACGGTATTTAGAAATCACAAGAATAATTACATATTCACAAAATAACTTCAGTATTCTGCAGTTTACAAAATACCGCATTAAAACTGGCAGTAAAACAATGATCGATTGTAAGGAATAACTTTAAAGCAACATTTAACTTACATTTTATAATACATAAATAATACATCTTGCAAATAAAAGTTACATAAAATTCAAGTTAGCTACAAAATTTTATTAAATAGTTAAATTGTTTCTACATGCTTGTATTACCGCCCACTCTTACTCATACACACTGTATGTTATATTAAATTTATCTGTCATGTTATAAATTATTGTATGTCTCATATATTTTATGACTTAGCAAATTAATTTTTGTAAAACCACTGACTTAAAACATAATTTCCATGGCTAATGCACTGAATCCATAAAAGGATGCTGGCTTCAGTAACACCCAGACACTCAACTTACGCGCTAACTTCACCACACAACTACGATGTATTGATGTTATATCACCCTCGATACCACTCGCTCCTTGGTGTTCTGAATAAATTGAGCAATATTTTGATGTTGCTACGCTCAAAAAATATATATTCACATTTATATTGATATTATTCAACATTTCCTATATGATGGATGACACTAACTACATGATAATAAAAATATCAATATAATAATTTGCAAGTGGAATTGGACTAAACATCTGACAATTTAAACTCTCTAAAATTAAATGCAAGTTGGAATAAAAGATCAAAGACTGCGTGAGTGCGGCAGTGCGGCCTAACTAGCGAGTCTAGCGCCGCGTGCGAGGAAACACCCGTCTTAAATAAGGCCATTGCTATATAACCAGATCCTCTGACTATGGGAACCATCTATCGAGATATACTATACACTTTCACTTACATTATAATTGAATCGGACCTACCTAAAACTGAAAAATTATAACTTTATTAAAAATTATTGTTCGTATATTGCATAGTTGCATAACATTATCAAACTAAATACAGGAGCAGTGTTAAAAATAGTCATTGAATAATTCGTACAAGTTTGTGCATGGTACCTGTTTGATACTCCAGAGATATACATTTTTACAACTTCATAAACCAAACAATAAGAATATTCTAGATTTTATAATACATTATACCCTACATGAGGATTGGTAATTTGATAACTGACATCAACAAAATTACTTAAGCTATAAGAATGTTCGCTCGGGCACTACCTATGGTTCCATTGTCTGGTGTACTAACATTAAGAACCAAAATATTTCACATTACAGTGCCCATTCTATAAAATATAACTCTCATTATAAAGCATAATTTTGTTATCAACAAGAACTACTGGAACATTATTTATCGGTTTTATGCTACGTTTTAAGAGTCGACAATAAATATTTATATTACAATGTGCACATTTCGATACAAAACAAATGGCTTCGGCAACGGACGACTCGGCAACAGATGACTGGAGGTTAGATTGTAAGTACTTTGTGACGTTTAAATAATGGGATTAAACATAGAGTAATAAATTAACGTGGGTTATTAGTCGACTTACTGGCTTCCGGGAAATACGCACATTGTGAGGACGCGTCCGCGCCGCCGCCGCCGCTACACTCAATCTCGTCTCACGAACGTCCGTCCGCTGGAATATTGCAATATTATACATTACAAAACATACAGAATTCACAAAATTAATGACAACAAATTAAAGAACTCTATAAACTTTTCTTATTTACTAACATCCTTACTAATAAACGAGGTATAAGGTTGAAATAGTTATTCAGTGTTTTGTCTTCGTCAGACATTCAGAAGACAGTAGTTGTCAGAAAGTGACAAAACACTGAATACCTAACTATTCCTTCCTATAACTCGTTTATTAGTAATAGGGTAAGTGTACTGTTGGTGAATTTAAGAAGTTTAGGTAAAGGGGTGATAAAACCTTGCTCAGTTTCTTATGTACCTTTCATGACCCTGGTAGATATAGTGTTACATATTTTACATTAATAAGGCCCTTGTTGGTGGCGGTTTTCGTTTATATTTGAAAACGCCACCGGCCCCCTATTAACGTCAAATACGTTACACTAAATCTACGTCGTATAAACAACATGCACTTGGTCGGTACGTAAAAAAAGTCATGTGGAAAGGGCTTCCAGCGGCTTCCAGCAGCTTCCAGCGTATTGCGCAGTTCAATGTGATGTCTATATACGTCCCACTTCTGGGCACAGGACTTCCTCAATGAGAAACACATGAGGAGTATGGGCCGTAACACCACTACGCTGGCCCAATGCGGGTCGGTGGGTAGAAGCGGTCGCAATAGCGATCGGGACCAACGGCTCAACGAGTATTCCGAAGCACGGAGGAGCTCGAGATCGTAAATTTTCGGTCACCCATCCACGGCCTAACCATGGTGAAGGTAGAACTAACCACTACGCTACTGTAAGCCTATAGCTCATATGTAGTATAATAAGGAACTGACGTGATGGTCCGGCGCTCGGCGGGGCGCGCGGCGGGCGCGGGGCGCGCGCGGTTGAGCACCTTGAGCAGGTCGCCGGCCTTGGCGCGCATGCGCGAGTGCACGTACACCTTGGAGCACTTGATGTGGTAGTGCAGGTAGTCGCGGAACATGTGCAGCAGGTCGATCGTGTTGTCGCGCGCCGCCGCGCACGTGTGCCGGGGGAAGAGCACTGCAACAAACATTGTATTAGGTCCTTACCTATCAAATTGGTTTTTTTGTATGGAGATTTTGGGGAATTCTGCATTTTCCATACTAGAATTTTTTCAGTTTTCTTCACAACGACAAATCCATAGATAATAATATTTGGCATGTATCATTAGACAAGCTTTAGTAATATGTGTAATATCACACTTCATAAAAATTATTTATCGTTTTTAAGTGAATGCAAATAAAATGATGTTTTCGGGAGGCACTTAAAAAGAGTTGTCTCCGTGTCCAATTTTAACACAATTAAACTTACAACAAATTATCAAAACAAATCAAAAGAGCTCAAAAATATAGTCTTTTTTTAGACGAGGTAATTATTTTTTAGGAATACTCTGAATCTTAATAGTTACAGACAAAATACTAAGAGAGAAAAAAAACACCACTTTCATAGGTAAGGACCCAATAGTGAAATTTTTTTATCATGTCACCAGTCTATACAGGATTATTTTCAATTAATCGATAATCTTGGAAGTCTAGGTAGCTAGCATCTCGACTAGTCAACGGGCATAAAACGATACACAATAGAAACATCTATTATTTGCGAACACCGGTGTTCGCGGTGCCCGCGGTGCCCAAGGGGTGAAATAATTTATAACTACTGTCGTGAAATTAGTAAGTCTATGTTCCGGTCACACGAAAAGGCCACACGCGCGAGCTCGCGAAAACATTCAGAAAATGATATTTATTTTTTTATGAAATTAAAATGTGTCAAATAATCAAAAGTCGTAGAACGAATGTTGTTATTTATAATGTTAGCTACCTAGTATTGGGAGGTTGTTGATTCATTATGAATAACGTATATGTCATATGTAAAATATTAATAACAGACAGACTTTTTTCAGACTTTCAAAGTATCTGTTTACTAGTATTTAGTGTATTATAAAAGGATAAACTTACCAAATGTGACATAACTGATATTTTCTCCAACTTTCGCATCTGTGTCCATCAGTTCTAATGGTGGCTCTTTATGTGAAAATAGAACCTAAAAGCAAATAGTGCGGTTGTATAAAAAAATATTTTTATAAAAAAACAATGGGTTTCAAATTATTTGGATAATCACAATCTTATCACAATAGTTATACAGGATTAAATAACAAACAAACAAATACAGACAATTAAATAAATCTTTCTTGATGATCCTTGTATACATTTTCTGTAGAAGTTACATAAATTGTTTTAAAATGTTGTTATTAATATTTTCAAAAGATACTATAAAAGAGATTAATGTCCAACAGTGGAAGGCTGGTTGTTAATGATTATGAAAATTTGCTGCCTTTCATGAAGATTAATAATTAAATCACCTGAGGAGCCGTGTGGGATGCCCTTCTGCCTTCTTTGAGCTCTTGCATGAACACCTTCCCAATGACCATGTCATCTTCATGGCGGAATACCGTTGAAAACACTACTGTCACACGATCTTCTTGTGCTTCTACATACCTAGAATATTGAGGATAAATATGATAAAAATTTTGATTATTCTTATATTTTCCCAAGCTATTTTTGTGCACCTGCAAGGTCTCAATATATCTATGTATCCATCAACATGTTTAGTAGAATAGATTTTGCACCAATTTTAAAAACATTACTATGTTACTTGTTAATTTTAAGTTCACACTAATTTGTAAATTGTAAAAATGTTTTATGGGCAAAGATCATAGTATTTTCATAAACATGGGTTATTTACAAATCTGCAATTACTGTATAATATGTTTATATGTATAAAAATTCCAGATTGACAGAATTGTCATTAGTTTCAACACTTTTAAGATAACTTATACTTCAAAAATATCAGTTAGCAAAAAAAACAACACAATTTTCTTTGTTACAAAAACTTAATGCTATGCAGTACTATTACAACTCTTTTAGTCATACTAACAAAGTCTCATCTTGTCTGTAGTTGATTACAGCTCTTTTCTGTCCAACTTCTCCATCCTCTTGCAGTCGGAAATACCGCTCGAAAACAGAGGCAAAGCAGTTCCTTTTCAACAGGCCCACCTTTTTCACTAGGTCTTCCCAGTCATCTGGGATGTTTTCCAAATCCAACAGTAGAGATACATTGTACCCTGCATTGTAAACAAATAACATACAGTTTATTCAATTGTTTATGTTATCATATTTCTGTCATAACAGATATACACATTGTTATTTAATATGTTGTCAGTACATTTTGCATGCTTTATGCAGTTATAAGTACAAGTCTGCACAAAATTGGCCACAGCCAGTCTTATTCTGCAAAAATAATGCCACAAATAAATAACTACAAATAATTTTAGAGAAATCTTTATCACTGAATAATATCCTCATTAAAAAGAGGAAATAAAATATTTTTATATCAAAATTAGTATTTTAAAATTTAAAAAATTGTTGTTAAAACAAATAATCTTATCACACTTTATACTAAATGACATAGATAAAATAAGATCTTATCAAAACCTAAATAAAGTAAGACTTTGAATTTTTTAAATTGATTTATGATTTTAATGTTTTAGCTGGTGGGTCATACTTATTAAAATTAAATAGATAAATAAGGAATTGAGTTAATTAACTGACATAATGATCTAACCTGATTCAGCTTCTGTAAGGAGTGGACCATATACCCTTTTGAGTAGCTCATCTGCACCATGTTCCTCTAACTGTTTGTAGAATTTTAGTGATATACTAACCTGGAATAACAAATGATCATATTCAGTACTTGTTGTGCTGCTAAAGAATCATTGTAAGTTTAAGACACAAATAACTTTAAAACTCTTATGATATTAAAATGACAAATAATTATAAAAGCACCCAGTCCACATAATATTAACTTGGCTGTATTTTCGCCAAATAAATATTTTGTCCTGTACCATATCAAATACATTTTGCTTGATAACAAATACTATTTTTAACTTCACCAAATGCATGCCTAAACTAACTGTTGATAAACATGTGTCATATTGTCATTTTTATTTTTGAGCATATACTTTTTATTTTATAAAATAAAATAAAATACCAATACATAATATGAGTAGAATGTTTCCACTTACCCTAACTTTGGTTTTGTCTCCATTGATATTTGATATATGAAAGAGAACCCCATCAAAATCAGCAACTGTGATATCAATGGACTCCGGCTTTAAGCTGCAAATAAAAAGAATTATAATAAAATTTTCGCACAAAGATATTTGTTTTACTGTAATACTAACCACCGTGAGAGTTATATTTTTTTAGGGAAAAGTATCTTTTCCATTTAAATAATGAATTATTTTATAAATACAAATTCTTTACTAATCTACAGAATCAAATAGGATAGTTAATGATCTGTAATACACATGTAGGGTTCCTATTGAAAACTAATAATCCACAATAAACTCTCATTCATAAACAGACTAGGTAGTAAGTGAAGCAATTAATCATTAGGTTCAAAAGAAAGTTCATGGAACTAATTTCATACATTAAGCTTATTATGTTGTTGATTGAGTAACGGAATTTAACAAGTCAACAGGCACATTAGGAGACACAATAGAAACATCTATTTTCTGACAATAGAAACATCTATTTTCTGCGAACACCGGTGTTCGCGGTGCCCGCCCAGGGGTTAAAAACAATATTTATAAAAGGACATTTCCGCACCCACCGCGACTAATAAACATCCAACATGAGTCATACTTATCGAGATAAGCACAACTTCAAGCGCGTCATTACAAAACTGTGCTACCGAGGGTTTGATTTTCCTGCTAGGAAACAACTATTTAAGGATAGTGATAGTAATATTATGTGTAATACTGCGTCCAACGTGGGCCCACCCCAAGAATTTGACACTTGTCAAGTTACTCCAAAGGGGGTTATCAATAGCAGGCTTAACAGCTATAAGTTCTTCTGCAATAAGTTCCGGCACAAACCACACGTAATCACAATATACACTATTTAGAACACATCACAATATAGAAAAAACAGTAAACTTTCTAAGCGTAACGTACTCACCGCGCCAGTGCATTTTTATATTTCACAGTTAGAGTTTCTTCTATAATTCTATTATTGATCTCCAGCAAGATCATTATTTAAAATTTTATAACCTACAGTATTTTCATAAAATCAACGCCTATAGCACCTTCATTTAATAAATTTATACAGAAATCTTTAGCGATGACCGCCCGTATGTAACCATAAACGAGAGACAGAAAAGGAAGCTATGATAGAATGAAATAATTCATTGTCTATGAAATAATTTATCGGCCATTTGCCAACCATTTGACACTTCTTTTGTCTATGCTACTACAGACAAAAACCGGTTTTTATTTAACGTATATCGACGACCTCACTAAAATCATGACATTTCTCTTTAAAAATAATTTTTTTTGTCTATGGAAGGCATGCGGGAATTCTAGAGGACTGTTTATTTATTTACAAAAAAAAAAATAAATGGTTCGCAGTTTTTAAGTTGTGACTTTCAAATTATAGCTGTAACGAAATGACTTTAAATAATATGTGTGATTTTATATATGCCTCATATTAAACACAAAGCCTGAAAATGTCGAACCAAGTTGCCCAGTTTGTAGCTGGACTAAAGTCCAAAAATGTAGATATTCAGATAAAAACTGCTCGTGAATTGTATCATTATGCTAAAACGGAGTTGCGTGAAGTACCACAAGAGGAGCTGACACAGTTTCTAGACGAATTTAATCACCAAATTTTTGAAATGGTATCCAGTAATGATGTCCACGAGAAAAAGGGAGGTGTATTGGCAATTGGTATGTTAACCAAAATGTATTAAAGTAAAATTTATTATAGATCCAAATTTGCTTGCAAATTCCGATCAAAAGTGTAAAGAAGAAAATGATAAAAATATTTTTAGGCATTAATGAGAAAACGAACATTGTCCCTAAAATAGTTTTGAATGCTTACCAAAAAACTCATTAAACATTTTTTCTTTCAGTTTGTCTCATTGGTGGTGATTGTGATACAACCAAAACACGCATTACACGGTTTGCTAACTACTTAAGAAATTTATTGCCCTCCTCCGATGCTGGTGTTATGGAACTTGCTGCCAAGACCGTTGGCCGCTTAGCCACAGTTTCTGGAGTTAAAAGAGCTGAATATGTCGAATTTGAAGTAAAGAGGGCTTTTGAATGGTTATCTGAAGAGAGAAATGAAGGAAGACGTCACTCAGCAGTACTCCTGTTAAAGGAGATCGCCATAGCTATGCCTACTTATTTCTACCAGTATCAAGTCTCAGGATTCTTTGACCATGTTCTTGTAGCCTTGAAAGACCCCAAGCCACAAATAAGGGAATCTGCTGCTAAAGCCTTAAGAGCTGGACTTGTGGTTACTGCTCAGAGGGAAACAGCAAAACAGTCTACTGCAAAACCACAGTGGTATACACAATGCTATGAGGAGGCTATGCTATGCTTTGAAGATATTCCACTGAAAGAGAAAGGAATAACAAAAGAAGAAAGAGTCCATGGAGGTCTCTTAATTCTTAATGAGTTACTGAGATGCTCTAATGCTACTTGGGAGAAAAAATATACACATTTGATGCAAAGCTTAGATACACAGAAAGATATCACTGTGTCGGATGACATAATTTTTATTAGCACTAAACTGCACAGTCCATCAGTGAAGAGAGGATATTTGTGTGATGGATTTAAAACAGAAAAAGTTCAATTTCCAGTTCCAATATATGAATCAGAAGTCTGCAGAAAGTTACTGACTGATAAATTTGAAAAGATTTGTCATGGTATCTAATTTTTAATATTTATTATCTTTAACTAATAATTCTTTTTTATTCAGTAACAAAATAAAACTTTATTTTTAATCAAAACTTTTAAAGTCTCAAGTGAAGCATGGCTAAAAGATAAATACAACAAATTCTTTTAAAATGTTATTTCAAGGGCCTATTTTGAAATTTAGTTTTTTTAATGTTGATTTTTTCAGATGTAATGGCACAACGTCATATGAAAATACAAGGAGTTCCACAAATTTTACTTATTATCATACCAAGATTGGCTGCCTTTTATAAAGAGTATTTTTGCAAGAAGTATCTGAATTCTACTATGTATTATCTCCTTGGGTCTTTGCGTAGCAGGGAAAAGGATAAAAATATGGCATTTACTACATTAGGCCTCATGGCAGCAGCCATCGAAAATGATATTCAGATATATATTCCAAAAATTATGGATGTTATCAAACAAGCTCTGCCAATCAGAGATACACAGAGCAAGAGACGAATGTGGATTGACCCCTCCATATTTGCTTGCATTACTTTATTAGGAAGTGCTGTTAAAGACTTAGTAATGAGTGATATAAAAGAACTTTTAGATGCCATGTTTGCTACAGGTCTCAGCCCATCATTAACAATATGCTTAAAAGAATTAAGTCAAAATCTTCCTGCTCTTAGAGCAGAAATATCTGAAGGCTTGTTAAATATGCTTTCTCTGGTTTTACGAAACAAACCATTTTTACATCCAGGAGTTCCTAGGAGTCTAGAGCAACAAACAAATATGAGCTTAGTCATTGAACTTCAAGACACAGCTAGTGTTGTGTTGGCTTTGAGAACTCTTGGAACATTTCAGTTTGAGGGTGAACATTGTTTGCTTACTTTTGTAAGGCATTGTGCTGATCATTTTCTTCAAAGTGATCTACAGGAGGTAAGACTAGAAGCTGTTAAAACAGCAGCAAAGCTACTAGCAGATGCTACAGTAAAAACTGGAAAAACTCCCTCTCGAACATTAACCATGCTTACAGCTGAAGTTATTAGCAAATTATTAATTGTTTCTGTGACTGATCCAGATTATGAAGTACGCTATTGGGTTTTAGAATCTTTATACGATATTTTCGATACACACTTGGCTCAAATTGAAAACTTAAGTTTTCTGTTCATAGCTATGAACGATGAACATTTAGAAATTCGGGAGTTAGCAATCTGCACGATTGGTCGCCTAAGTACAGTTAATCCTGCGTATGTCATGCCAGGCCTCCGAAAAACTTTAATTCAATTTCTAACAGAATTGGAACATTCAGGAATGAGTAGAAATAAAGAGCAAGCGGCTAGAATGTTAGACAATCTAATCTTACATGCACCTATATTAGTCAAACCTTATATGGAGACCATATTAAATGTTTTAGTGCCTAAATTAAGGGAATCTGATGCAAATCCCGGTGTCGTAATTAGTGTTTTAAAAGCTGTGGGAAATCTCTCTGATGTACATGGTGATAATAGCGGCCTTAAGAAATGCTTACCAGAACTCTTAACAGTGCTCCTTGAATTGCTCTCTGATGCTAGTGCAACTGAGAAAAGGAGTGTGGCATTATGGGTATTTGGACAATTGATAAGTGCCACTGGCCATGTGGTGAAACCATACATAGAGTTTCCAAATCTTATGGATGTACTTTTAAATTTCTTGAAGACTGAACAGCAGCCTAAAGACAGGAGACAGACAATACGAGTCCTCGGACTATTGGGGGCGCTAGATCCATACAAACATAAAGTCACGCGCGGATTGATTGATGGTCAACCAGACTCTAGTTTGGTACCTGTCGCCGACAGTAAGGCAGAAGAGAATAATTTCGATATGACAACTAGCGAAATGCTAGTTAACATGCCGTCGCCAGTTCTTGATGAATACTATCCAGCTATTGTGATATCTACATTGATGAGGATATTGAGAGACCCCACTCTCCAACAGCACCACACCAGTGTGGTCCAAGCTGTAACATTTATATTTCAATCCTTGGGTATTAAATGTGTACCTTACATATCTAGAGTAACACCCAGCCTCTTGTATGTAGCGCGAGCTACTGATAATAACAATTTCCGTGAATTTCTGTTCACGCAACTAGCTAAATTGATTGCTATTGTGAAACAACATATCCGAAACTATTTAGACAAAATATTCGATCTTATCAAAGAATTTTGGACGACCAATAGCCCCTTACAACCCACCCTAATTTTATTGGTAGAGCATATTGCAATTGCACTGGGATCTGAATTTAAAGTATATTTACCTCAGTTGATGCCTCAGATACTTCGCGTGCTTGCTCACGATACTAGCAAGGACAGGTTTGTCACTGAAAAATTATTGTATGCTCTCCAAAAATTTGAAGACAATTTAGACGACTATATGCATCTAGTTATTCCATCGATTGTAAAATTGTTCGACGCATCCGATTGTCCTTTGAATGTAGCAAAAGTCGCGATGGAAACTGTTGATTACCTCTCAGATAGCTTGAACTACAGCGAACTTATATCGAGGATAATACACCCTCTCGTCAGGAGTCTGGATATATGTCCTACATTGAGGCCTACAGCAATGGATACTTTGTGTGCCTTAGTTGTCCAACTGGGACGAAAGTATACAGATTTTATACCGCTAGTACAGAAAGTTGTAATAAAGCACAGGATACAGCATCAAAACTACGAAGTGCTTCTTTCAAAAATACAATCGAGCCAATCATTTTCTGTGGACGACTTTTTACAAAGTACAAGGAAGAAGCCTCGGAATAACAATCAAGAGGTAAAATTTTGAACCTTATAGACATTGTATGTAATGTATCTTCTTCTATTAAACAATGCTCAATAATTTTAGGCTCGTATATTGGTATGTGAGACTTCTCAGTCGATCCGCAAGCTGTGCGTGAACGCCCATAGCCTGAAGCTGGCGTGGACGGTCAGCAGCCGCGTGTCCAAGGACGATTGGCTCGAGTGGCTGCGACGGTTCAGCATCGGCCTTCTTACTGAGTCGCATAGTCCTGCTCTCAGGTAATTATTTTTATTGTAAAACACCGATACAAACAATAATGGGAACATTGGACGTTTTTTGCAAATCCATACCTGGCTAAATATTCGATCGGCTCCCGACGCTTGCGTATGCTGCGGAAGCCGACAACATGGGCCGAGGTTATACGACGAAGTCGGTTATTGTATTTTCACCGTATAGGCAGGCCATTTTAGTTAGGTGATGAAATAAAAGTTTTAATAACTAGATTTTAAGATTTATATTCCGCTGCTGCGTAGGCTTAGTTCGGTTGTCGCTGGAGCCTATCGTATGCCGACGCACTTGACGACGGCCGGTCGGAGGCGTGCGGGCGGCAAGGTAATATGTATCTTAAAGTCTAGTTCAGAGAACTTAAATTTCATCATCTAACTAAAAATGTGATCCAGTGCGACCCGACGCAGGTTGGTCAAAATTGTGCTTTATTCTTCCAAGTGAAAACAACAACAATGTCTGGCATAAGCCAAAATGGCAACCTGTTTGTCTGCACTAGTGCAAGGAATTTTTGCGTTTTCTTTTTTTTACATTTGAATTTATTTATGTCTGCAGTGAATAACTTTATTTTCCTTCCAGAGCGTGCCTCGCTCTCGCCCACAACTACTCACAGCTAGTTCGCGATCTATTCAACGCGGCGTTCGTGTCGTGTTGGACGGAGCTAGAAGAGTCTGCGCGCTCAGAACTTGCCGCGGCGCTGGAGCAAGCGCTCACGGCTCCCGACGCACCGGAGCTGGCTCATACTGTGCTCAACCTGGCGGAGTTTATGGAACACTGCGACAGCGGCACCCTGCCGATATCCACGCATCTGCTCGGAGAAAGGGCCATGCACTGCAGAGCTTACGCTAAAGCTCTTCATTATAAGGTATTTCTTGAGAAATTGTGCTCGATATTTTTAATCAGTGTTGTCCGCTTATTTTTTACTTCTACACATTTATTTACTAATTTGCTACTCACACAATCTTTTTTTTGTAAGCTATTAAATTATTCTTAAAATTTCATGTTTATTAGGCACTGCCATAATATCATTTTATTATTTGAATCTGGATATAGTATGGCGCCGGAATTCATGGGATATTATCACGAATATTATCCCCTAAGGGTTGGTCAGAGACTAGGCAAATGCACCGCAAAAATCTACTGCGATAGTCCGCGCTTCACCATGGTACGTCACGCTGAGCACATGGCAAGGACATGTGCTCAGCGTGACAAGTGGTGACCCGTCGCTGCTATAAGCTATTGGATGGTTGTACAGTTCTAAGTCCATTAGTTGCCTTTCACGACATCCAAGGGAAGAGATGGGTTGGTAGTATTCTTTTAATGAGCCGCCACCACACGACTCGACACGAGTCTTTTTAAAATTTGTACATATTTTTTTTTATTGCGCAGGAGGAAGAGTTCCGTAGTGGCGCTACGTCTCAAGTAGTAGAAGCGCTTATACACATAAACAATAAACTGCAACAAAAGGAAGCAGCCGAAGGTCTTCTCGAAAGAGTAATGGCGCAACGTGAAGCCGGCGATGCTAATCTAAAAGTACAAATAAGGTGGTACGAGAAACTTCATAATTGGGAGAAAGCGCTTCATCTCTATGAAGAGAAATTGGACGAAGATGTCGACAATATGGAGGCATATCTCGGCGAATTAAGATGCTTCGAAGCTTTAGGTGAATGGGTGAAACTGTACGAAATGGTTTCAAAGCGCTGGCCGAAAATGACGAATGATGATAAATTCAAATCAGCAAGATTAGCCGCAGCCGCAGCTTGGGGATTGAACGAGTGGGAATCCATGGAGAAATATGTAAACTTTTTGCCAGAAAATACTCAAGATGGCGCTTTTTATCGAGCTGTTCTACACATTCATAATGGACAATTCAATTTATCGAAACAATTTATTGACCAAGCGCGCACTTTGTTAGACTCTGAACTAACGGCCGTCGCTGGAGAGAGTTACCAGAGAGCTTACGGTGCATTAGTCAATGCTCAGCTTTTGGCAGAACTCGAAGAAGTTATTACTTACAAGCTAGTAAGTGAACGAAGAGATTGCATCCGCCAAGCTTGGTGGACGAGGCTTCAAGGCGGGCAGAGATTGGTAGAAGATTGGCGCCGAATCCTTCAAGTACGAAGCTTAGTACTGACTCCTCAAGAAGACATGGCTACATGGTTAAAGTTTGCCTCGCTTTGTAGAAAGAGCGGTGCGCCGCGCCAGGCCCAGGCTACACTGGCGATGTTGTTAGGGACAGATCCTAGCAAAAATAAAGAAAACCCATTACCTTCTCACGAACCCAGACTCACTCTCGCTTACGCCAAACATTTATGGGTAGCTTCAGATAAAAACCTGGCGTTTAAACAGTTACAGCGCTATGTAGAAACGGCCAAAACCGAAGACACCGAACAAAGCAGACTATTGGCTCGGTGCCATTTAAAACTTGGATCTTGGTGTGAATCGCTTCTCGGCATTAACGAACATTCGATTCCAGAAATCTTGCATAATTATGAGTCTGCTATAGAGTTAGCTCCGGATTGGTATAAAGCTTGGCATGCGTGGGCATACATGAACTTTGAAACTGTTTTGTTTTATAAACACCAGGATACAAATGCCGAGTCTCAGTCTGGTGAAAAACGACCTTCCCCGGAGTGCATTCAGCAGTATACGGTGCCTGCTGTTGAAGGATTTTTCAAATCCATTAACCTTTCACATGGAAGCTCACTCCAAGACACTTTGAGATTACTCACCTTATGGTTTGATTACGGCCACTATCCGGCCGTGCACGAAGCGCTCGTGGAAGGTATTAGAACTATTGAAATTAATGTTTGGCTTCAAGTCATACCTCAACTAATCGCACGGATCGACACTCCGAGGGCGTTGGTCGGGAAATTGATACACTCGCTTTTAATCGACATTGGAAAGTCCCATCCCCAAGCTCTTGTATACCCATTGACTGTAGCTTCTAAATCATCATTCGTGGCACGCAAGAATGCTGCTAATCAAATTTTGAAGTCAATGTGTACACATTCGAGTAATTTAGTCAATCAAGCAGCTATGATATCGGAAGAACTTATCAGAGTGGCTATTTTATGGCATGAACAATGGCATGAGGCGCTGGAGGAAGCCTCGAGACTGTACTTCAGCGAACATGATGTGAAGGCGATGTTCAAAACTCTGGAGCCTCTGCACGCTATGCTAGAGAGAGGGCCGCAGACCTTGAAAGAGGTGTCGTTCAGTCAGGCTTACGGAAGAGACCTCAATGACGCCCAAGACTGGTGTAATCGATTTAAGGTAAATATTTAATGATCAATAATCTGTTACATCTTTCATTACAAAACCGAGTGAAACTAAAAAGAAATGTTAATATTTAATACCAAACAGTTTCATCTTCTAAATAATCATCAATACAATAATATCCTTTAGTGATCAATACAGCTTAATGTGTTTTTTAAACGCACTAAATGGTAGTTCCAGTAAATTGTTTGGAATTTTGTTGTAATAAAGTATGCCTTCGCCCATAAAAATCTTACGTAATCTGAATTTTGGTAATTACAGTTTGTTCTGGTTTCTTGTATTCTAAACACCTTTTCTTTTGGAGCGCAAATTAACATTTTTGTGAAAATGAATTATACAGTTGTAAATGGATTGTGAAGCTACTGTCATTATACCAATTTCTTTAATGTCTCTCACATACGTTCGAACACCCAGATAGTGAATTGCTCTTATAGCTCGTTTTTGTAAAATAAAAACGGTTTCAATGTCGGCAGCGCAATATGCCATAATACGGCAATATAACTAATTTTCCTTATAGCATAAACTGCAGAACTTACCTGTTACCTGTTACCATTGCAGTTTTGAATCTATGGTGTTCCTTGAGGTGGCATAACTGTAATTTTTGTTAATTCCTTAGGAGTCCGGCTCCGTCCGAGACTTGAACCAGGCCTGGGACCTATACTACCACGTGTTCCGCCGCATCAGCCGGCAGCTGCCGCAATTGACGTCGTTAGAGCTACAGTACGTTAGCCCTCGCTTGCTGCACTGCCGCGACCTCGAGCTGGCCGTGCCCGGCTCATACGCGCCCGATAACGGGCTCATACGCATCGCGCATATACAGAGCAGTTTACAGGTGTGTGTTATTACTACAATATTTTTGAAATCTTTTGATTTGTTTTGATAATTTTTTGTAAGTTTAATTGTGTTAAAATTGGACACGGAGACAACTCTTTTTATGTGCCTCCCGAATACATCATTTAATTTGCATTCACTTAAAAACGATAAATAATTTTTATGAAGTGTGATATTACACATATTACTAAAGCTTGTCTAATGATACATGCCCAATATTATTATCTCTGGATTTGTCGTTGTGAAGAAAACTGATAAAATGTTAGTATGGAAAACAAAACACCAATTTCATAGGTAAGGACCAAATATTTACGAGTTGCTAAAACTAATAGACCTACAGTTCCATTAAAAACATACAAACAATATTAGGAAATTAAGACGCAAATGCTCCATTTATGAGGCAAAGTGTCAATTACTGTCTACGAACCCATTACTTACCCTACCAAACGCTTATAAACATTTAAAGGTATATGAAAAATGTCGATGTCGCTTAATTTATTATAATAAAACACACAAGTACGCCTAATAAATACCCGCGGCGCAATAAGAACAATAAAAAGTATTTGTTGAACGTGAGGATATCCTAGGGGCCTTAAAGTTTATTAACTGTAACAAAGAAGACGAGTCTATCTTGCCGTTGACTATTTTGTATAAAAACATTGAATATTGAAGGATAATTTCTATTTAAATATATTTTTTTATATTTTCTATTTCAAATGGCTATTATTGCAGTGCTTAAAAGTTGATAAGTAAAGTAAGTCTCTGGCTGCGACCGTTAAATAACATAATACATATTGTAACGCCTTATCACCGAAGGAGTATCCGGACGAGTTGAAATATGAACACCCACACTTAAGACAACTTTAAGATAATATCTATCTTAAAGTTCGACCGTTAGGCATTTATTTTATGCACCATAAACCTTATTCAAAGTGTAATCTTCATAATTGTTATTTACTTTCAGGCAATGAAAGTAGGTACTAGTTATGAATGCATAAAAGTTTATAATATTCATTTTCAACTTTTATTGCCACCGTAAATTGAGCCTTCATCGCTTTCGTTACTACTGTTAAAATGAATGAAAACTCATTGAATTCAGTTATAAAGAGAAAATTTATTAAATCTTCGTTTCGTTGTAGGTGATAACATCTAAACAGCGTCCCCGACGGCTCTGCGTGAGAGGTTCCAATGGCAAAGACTACATGTTCCTACTGAAAGGTCACGAAGACTTGCGTCAAGACGAGCGCGTGATGCAACTGTTCGGGCTCGTCAACACTCTGCTTCAGGCCGACCCGGACACCTTCCGAAGAGACCTCGCCATACAGCGATACGCCGTCATACCCCTCTCAACCAATTCTGGGCTCATCGGCTGGGTACCCCACTGCGATACTCTACACTCCTTAATAAGAGACTACAGAGAGAAGAGGAAGTGTCTCCTCAATATTGAACATAGGATTATGCAGCGAATGGCTTCGGACTTGGAGAAGCTTATGTTGATGCAGAAGGTATGTACCTACAAGCGTCTCAATCCAAGTTGCCAAAAAGGTAAACAAAAAAGCCGACTTACCGAATTTGTTATTCAATATACACACTTTTTGCATGGACATTGGCACGTAAATATAATTAACGGTAACAATTGTTGTCCGTTTCAATTGATTTCAATTACCTACAGTCATCACAAAACATTTTAGAGATGAAACATTACCTTTGTTTTGTTTAGATTTTTGGCAACTTGGATTGAGACGTACTATACAGCTTGTTTATTTGATGTTAATATCATTTTGTTGATCGTTCTTGCGATTTCAAGATTACTTGTATGTTTAACAGTACCTCGTAGGTAAGTCACGTAAGACAATTGAGAGGTAATCACGTTTATACTTTATTAAAACCTAACAAGGTGTCGATTATCTGTCATTTTTGATGTACATGATACTTTTTGTTCTTTAAATTACTCTTGTGAGATTATTCAGTAACTATCCGACTGTAGACTTAGGTACCTTTTCATTTATAAGGTATTAGGGCTGGTTTCTTAGCCCTCATGAATTTATTCGGAACAAGTGAAACCGCTCCCAATACAGAGATCTCTCTCAATACAGAGAGCAATTGAGCAGAACCGGGGGTCTAAGGTCTTCGTATAACAGCTTGGAAGGAGTCATCTGACGAAGTTGACCAAAGCAAATGGAGAAATCGTTACTTCCAGACCAGAGATTCTTTCGGATGTTTACTCTTACTATAGCCACTTATACGCGTCGCACTCACCCCATCCTACATCTGATGAGAAGGATACACGAGCTACCTTAACCCGCCATGTGACGGAGGATCTCCCTGACATCAGCCTAGACGAAATTGAGGCGGCTCTTGCGCATCTTAAAAATGGAAAAGCCCCGGGTGAAGACGGAGTTAGAACGGAGCTTCTGAAAGTTGCTGGGAAGCCGGCACTTAAGGAGCTCCAGCGAATATTTAATTCTGTTCTTTTTCCCGGGAGAATTCCGAAGGCGTGGCATGGAAGCTTAGTCGTACTGTTCTTCAAGAAAGGCGACAAGACTTTGTTGAAGAACTATCGACCGATTTCACTTCTAAGCCACGTCTATAAGTTGTTCTCAAGAGTCATCTCGAATCGTCTTACGAGAAGACTTGACGAAGCTCAACCTCTGGAGCAGGCCGGGTTCTGACGGAGTTATAGCACCATAGACCACATTCACACGGTAAGGCAGGTTATACAGAAGACAAGTGAGTATAACCAGCCACTGTGCATGGCGTTTGTGGACTATGAGAAAGCTTTTGATTCTGTGGAGATCTGGTCTGTTCTAGAGTCCTTGTAGAGGTGCCAAGTTGATTGGCGATACATCGAAGAGTGGAGATGTCTATACGAATCTGCCAATATGTCTATCGAATGACCCAGAATGGGCGGACTGACCCTATCCTCCTGCGCCGTGGTGTAAGACAAGGATGTCATATCCCTAAAACTCTTCTCTGCGGCGCTGCAGGATATGTTTGGTACGCTGGACTGGACAAGACGCGGCATTAATATAAATGGCGAGTACATCTCACACTTGCGATACGCAGACGACATCGTCATCATCTGAAACCCTGCAGGACTTAAAGGAGATGGTGCACAGCCTAGCTGAATCTTCTGAACACATTGGTCTTCGGATGAACTTGGATAAAACCAAGGTCATGTTCAACGAGCACGTTGATCCGGGACAGTAAATGGATTATCTCTCGAGGTTGTACAAGAATATGTTTACTTTGCGCAAATGCTCCAATTAGGCAGAAACAACTTCGAAAGAGAAGCCAATAGAAGAATTCAGCTGGGCTGGGCAGCATTTCATAAGCTTCGTGAAGTTTTCGACCAGTGCGTCCTTCTTGTCATGACCTACGGTGCTGAGACGTGGACACTCACGGCTCGACTAGTCCACCAGTTTAAAGTCGCTCAGAAAGCTATGGAAAGGGCTATGCTCGGAGTATCTCTAAAAGACCGCATCAGGTATGATGTGATCCGACAGAGAACTAAAGTCACCGACATAGCTCACCGGATTAGCAAACTGAAGTGGCAGTGGGCTGGTCATATTAGCCGTTTAACTGACGGCCGTTGGGGCCGTAAAGTTCTCGAGTGGAGACCGCGTCTCGGTAAACGTAGTGAAATGAGTATTCGTCGGTTGGCTGGAGTGGGCTGGATGAGAACGGCCGAAAATCGCGAGCGGTGGCGTGCATTAGGGGAGGCCTATGTCCAGCAGTGGACAGGAGTAGGCTGAAGATGATGATGATGAAACCGCTCCTAACTACTAAAAATATTCTCATTTAGGCAGCTCCTTGTGTAGTGTGCTAGAAATCGGCACATACAGTAGGTACAGGAGTATGGGCCGTAACACTACTACGCTGGCCAAATTTTTCTTGATTCTACAAAAATCTATGTTCTTACATAACCCATTTGGGTTATGTTGATTTATTTTTTTTATTGCCTAATCTTTTGCTACTTACCTAACTCAAAATCAATCACAACAAACCAACTACAAACTCAAACCTCAGTCAGGACATGATTAAAAACGTAGATGCGCCTATCATAGCACGAGAACTCCTGAATGCAGTTTCCCGATCCTGTTTTTTTGCCGAAATTCGACCAAAACATTCTGTCGGACACTGTCAAATTCAGCCATGTACTTTTAAGGAAGTTTTAACGCACCACAAATTACAGCATGTACACATATCCAGGGCCCAGTTAGGTATCCAGGTTTCACTGTACCTATATTTCCGTTGGTTTGTGTAGGTGGAAGTATTCGAGCATGCGCTCGAGCACACAGCGGGCGACGACCTCGCGAAGCTCCTCTGGCTGAAGTCTCCTTCGTCGGAGGTGTGGTTCGAGCGGCGCACCAACTACACGCGCTCGCTGGCCGTCATGAGCATGGTGGGCTACATCCTGGGGCTGGGCGACCGCCACCCCTCCAACATCATGCTCGACCGCGTCACCGGCAAGTTCCTACACATCGACTTTGGAGACTGCTTCGAGGTCGCCGTCACGAGGGACAAGTTCCCAGAGAAGATTCCCTTCCGGCTGACCAGGATGCTTATCAACGCTATGGAGGTAAATCTAATGTTAAATACCTATTTACTTATTATAATTTATAATGAACGCTCAAAGTTATTATGAACCCTCAACAACTCGTAAGCTTTATTCCATACTGTCAAATGTTCTGAAACAATTTAAGCACTTTATGTTCAACATATTAAGAGTGAATATCAAATTAGGAATTTCGACAGCTTCGAATAGCCTGCCGTGCTGTTGGTTATCAATATAAATAAGGCAAGCCGTTGGTGCATCCGCATTTGGTCAGCGTGGTGTTGTAACGGCCCGTAATCCTCACGATTTTCCTTATTTAGGAGGGCCTATACCCATGCGACATAATATTATATGTATACGCTGGTGAAGACTCCTAAAATAAACAACTCAAACAATCCTAAATAAAAAACCCACAAAAAAAATAATACATTATATTAGGTCCTTACCTATGAAATTGGTGTTTTGTATGGAGATTTTGGGGAATTCTGCATTTTCCATACTAACATTTTATCAGTTTTCTTCACAACGACAAATCCAGAGATAATAATATTTAGCATGTATCATTAGACAAGCTTTAGTAATTTGTGTAATATCACACTTCATAAAAAATATTTATCGTTTTTAAGTGAATGCAAATAAAATGATGTATTCGGGAGGCACTTAAAAAGAGTTGTCTCCGTGTCCAATTTTAACACAATTAAACTTACAACAAGAGCTCAAAAATATAGTCTATTTTCAGACGAGGTAATTATTTTTTAGGAATACTCTGAATCTTAATAGTTAAAGACAAAATACTAAGACAGAATAAAACATCAATTTCATAGGTAAGGACCAAATATCTACATTTAACCAGATTATCGTATAGTTATATAGTCACTATATTAAGTGACCATTTCACTATATTTTAACTTACCAGACTTTAACATAAGATCTTGTGTCGAATTTAGCGAGTCATCAACTTAATGACATTTTTGTTTCAAAGGTAACGGGCATCGAAGGGACATACCGGCGCACGTGCGAGTCGGTGATGGAGGTGCTTCATCGGCACCGCGACAGCGTTATGGCAGTGCTCGAAGCGTTTGTATACGATCCCTTACTAAACTGGCGGTTGGTAGACGCTGGGCGGCGAACGGACGCGGACTCCCCCGCGCCTGCTTCCGCTTCAACTTCCGCTCCCGCTCCTCCGCCCATACCCGTACCCGCTGAAACCAGCCTTAACAAACGTGCCCTCGCCATCGTGAATCGCGTTCGAGACAAACTCACCGGCCGGGACTTCCCACACATAGATGAAATGGTCACTGTACAGAAACAGGTCGAGCTCCTCATTCAACAAGCGACCAGCAACGAGAATCTATGCCAGTGCTATGTTGGTTGGTGCCCGTTTTGGTAAATTGGTTGATTTTCAGTTTTAAGGCCTGGTTATAGTCAATGCCTTATGATAGGCTCTGATTTAAGTGCCTATTAGACAACACGATATGTCACGCGATATTCAAACGCAGTGTGGTGTAATTAGACATTTAGTGGTTTTGCCTCTTCCAGATAAGTAACTGGTAGATTATTACAGACAATTCTATTCGAATTTCCATTCATTTTTGACTGAATGTGTTGGATATTTATAGCTACTATCTGAAGGTGGTGAAGCCGAGCCTATGACTGTCTAGGTACATACTACTACATGCAAACCAGTTCGAGATTTTAAGACAGTCTGAATATCACGCGTATCGTGTAGACACTTTACATTTTTAAAGGTGTAGATTGACGTTTGTAAAGTACTTTGTTCCTTCTTAATAAGAGCCCACTTTGAAGTTATGTGTTTAAGGATTACTCCCACTTATTGAGCGTCTTGCTATATAAAACAATGATTTAATATGAGAAGGTTACGCGTCTTAAACTTTACTTATAAAAGCCAGATAACACGTATAAAAAATCCGTAACACAAAATAGTAGTTTATATAACTGTCACATAATAGAGGATAATAAAACAGTATGTAAAACTGATAAAGTACTTCTATTTATTCATAATAATGTGTGTTGTTCTAAAATGTTTATTTTTTCATTGGTAGCTTTATTATTGTAATAAATAATTAAAGTTTTCCTATTATAGTCTAGTTAGTACGTTAAGATGTATAAGTTGGTTGCAATTAATTGTGTTAATAATTTTGTATCACCACATATATAGTCATTAACAACTCTTCAATGTCCATATTGTCCCCATAACTGTGTTAATTATTTGTAAATATTAATAAGAAAAGTACAAAAGTTCCGAATTAGGCGCTTAATATCAAATATTTTTTATTTTTCAATTCATAAGAATGAAATGTTTGTTAGCGATTTCAGCGATAATACAACTTATTTTATTTTTTATTTACATCTTTTTTAGTTTCTCGAACCTCTAAATTCAGAGCTTAAAACAAACACTATTATCATTTGTGGTCAGTGACACAGATTAAAGTTCCTTATAATCTTATTAATCGAAGTTGAAAATATCAACAATAATTTTTGTTTTAGCTCCGTAGGGTCAATCACTAAGCTAGTCTTTATTTTTGTTATTAATGTGTTTGATATAATATACGCAAATTTATCTAGGTTAGTGACTTATATATTTATGTTTCATAAGGAAACTAGCATTGTTACGGTGATACACATTAATTCTTAGTGATACAATATTAATTCTTAGTTACTTTTTCAGTAAATTGTCGATGTCGCCGATTTGAATCATGGCATGGCTCAGCGTAGAGTAAGTCGACTTTATCACACGGACGCACTATTTTGATTCCGAAGAGACAAAAATCTTCACAGTACTTCTGACAACTACAAACTGGCAAATTTCTTCAAGGAGAATTGCACTTTATGTCATACAAATTAAGGCAGAAAATAGATTCAAGATCTGTGACGGTTTATAATTGATTTTTTTTTAAATAACAGTGTTTAAAATCTTTCAACAGCCAGTTATAGGTTTAACAATCGTTTTAGATTATACTCATAAGCTGTTTTTCAGTTTTACCCATCAGAATTTACTTACAATAGTTTTGAGGCGAATCTTAAAATATATCGTTCGAATCGAAAAGATCGTTAAAATATAATGTAAAAACTATACGATATTTTTTTTTATTCTAGGTATTTACCTATATCACAACTAATACCTACATGTTGTTAAGCAAGAATGAAAGTGATAACGTGCTATCTCACATCAAGATCAAGATAGATTAGACATAACATAGGTTTCCTATTTAAAAATCAATATGAATTTACACAATTACTTTATTAAAAAACTACAAGCATTATATTGATATTGAAAAAAATTTTTTTTTCAAGTTTTTTCACGTATATCAGATTTAATGAATAGCATTCGGCAAAGACAACGTGCACCAAATTCCATTCATTCCAGTGCAATCGGCATAATAAATAACACTTTGACAAACATTATGTTCGTTGTTTACTAAATAATAAAAATAACATCCTGTATAATAGGTTATTCCCACTTCTTAATAGAATCTGCTAATCCTCGAACTTTTAACCTCTTCGATAAGTCTATGTAACACCGGCATTCACAGATACTAGATAACATTACGGAAAGTACAAAAAAGTATATTGAGTTTATTTTTTTATATGCAGGATGTATTTTTACGATTACCGACTCTTGAAATTATAAGTATAATTTTTGTGTTGTCTATAAAATATAGGTGTTGATATATTTTTTGTTGATATTGGTTCATTTAGAAAGTTATGGTTATTCTATTTCTAACTTTAATGTAGTTGTGATGATAGCCTCATAATTGTAAGGTAATTGTCCTTTGTTCCCAACGAGTCACACTGTAACCTGTAACTAATAAATAAATAATAAATAAATAAATAACACTGTGACTCGTTGGGAGACCCCAGACCATACAAAAAATATACCTAAGAGTAGGTCGGCCTTACGATTCACAGTGTGACTGGTTGGGAATATCTCCCAACGTGTCACAGTGTTACAGGTTACAGTGTGACTCGTTGGGAACAAAGGATAATTTTGTTGAGGTGTTTTTGGACTTGATTGGACAGTCACAACAACTGCAATCATTTTTGCCCGCTTTGCTTAATGAGATAAGGATGAAATTTAAGGAATTTCGACAGTTTTTATAGACGGCGTGCTGTTGACTGTATACATTTTATTATTAAAAATGTCATGATTCTTTTACAAATATTACGAGCAAATAACATTATAATTAATTTCAAATCGTTCCTGTAAAAATATAGTATGTAAAATTAAAGTGTATAAACGTTAGCTTTACTTTGAACCTCGTGCATATTGGTTTGATGTAATTTTTGTTCAATAAATATCATAAACATATTACTTGCGTTTTCAATATAAAATCATCGTGTTACTCTTACTTTTTTTTCCTATCATACTTGAAGAAAATCTTCGTGATGGCGCTAGGTAGTAGTCGTGCAATAATTAATCCATAGAATAGGTCGAAAAGCACGTTATGAATATGATCACTGGTTTTAAGACTTAAAGAAAGAAAGAAAGAAATATATTTATCTATTGGTAGGTAGATTTATTCTCTTACAAATCAGTATATTCTACATCTATGCAAATTAGTATGCAATTTTTTTTTAATCCAAATAACCAAAATATAACACAAGGAGGTAATAAACGAATACTTACAGGTATACCTAAGGTAGTTATAAAATATTATAAATGAGCGTGTTAAATAGGACATTTAACTCGCGCATTTATAATAAATTATTATAAAAAATGTCAAAAGGTATTACAAAAATAGAGCCCGCGGGGACACTGCCGCAACAGCTTTCACCTGCAACATGAACACTGATTGGGTTATACTCAGAGTAATCAGAAGTTATGGACCTACCACGACCACTTGTCACAATGATTCAGTATGTAAAAAATCAATTTGATATCTTAACATAATTATCGTAATTCGTGAGGAATGCTAGCCACTGGTGTGCCAATATCGTTGAGGAAGTTTGCAGTCAAACCATATTAATATTAATTTATTCTTTTAGTGCAGGTTATTGATTATATTATATTCTAAGTAGGTATATCGTTTACGAATCTATAATAAAAAAAGATTCTAAAATCAAATAAAAAATTATAACTCTTAAAATACGCCATTTCAATCGACATCGTGGCATTGTCGTGGAGCGCGGCTATTGTCACATTCAGTCGTCTCAGCCGTCGTCCTCTCAGCCTATATACGTCCCTTTGCTGGGCACAGGCCATCCTCATGTAGAAACACTAAACCTATACGTACCTCTGCTGGGCACAGGCCTTCCTCATGGAGGAACATTAGGAGTAGGTATTGGGCCATGACGCCACCACCAGCGCAATGCGGGTAGGTGGGTGGAAACCACGTGGAAACGGTCGCAATACCGACCTGGACCAATGGCTTTACGGGCCTTCCGAAGCACGGAAGAGCTCTAGATCACAAAGTTTTGGTCAACCATCCACTGGCCATGGCGTAAATTATTTTCATCGTAGCTTTGTTTTCTATCGAAAGCCCTAACCTGTTTATCATGGAACTCCTCATAATCATAGCTGCTGGTGGGTAGAAACGGTTGCAATCAGCGACCGGGACCAACAACGGCTTAACGCGGCGTGCCTTGAAAAGTTCAAAATCACAATGTTGTTTGGTCATTCATTCAAGGCCTGGCCATGGCGAAGGTAGATATCGGAAGTCAAAGCGTAATGATCACTACCAAGGGCATTATTCTTGTCAATGACACAGGCGGGAATTCAACCGGTGACTGGTTGGACTACTACTGCCCCATTCCCTAAATTTGCTACTCCTTGCTCCCAAAGAACATAAGAAAGACGTTAGAAGTCGTAAGTGGGCGGAACCCGTGTGCCACTCATATCCAGTCTGTTTCACGAGTTGACAACTCTCAGGCGTTCTCGAACTATCGAGCTATGATTTTGCGAAATATTTAAGTAAATATGCTTTATTGTGCTGCAGGAAACAAAGTAAGACATCTAATGTTAAACATGGAAATATTTATTTTCATTTCAATAACAATAAAAATATACATTGCGTGTTAAAAACATAGTCAATGTAAAGCCCATGTCACGTAACCACCAACTTTTGTAAGAAAGTGAAGATAAATGTATGACGTCAAATTTATTGTAGATGTGTGCATAACGTAACAAAGTTTGAACGTGGTTTGAACCCAAATCTTTTTTAAAAAGACCATCTAATGAGTTTAACCTTCAAAAAGTCTGGTTCATTCTCTCATAGAAGTACCTAATATTATGCTTCGCTCATGGAAAAGTCACCACCACCATTACCCAATGTCAAATTTAATGTGAACGACATAAATAAATTTTTGATTTTGATACTCGAGCCAGGAAATTCCATACTCTGACTCGAGCGTGTTTATATTTTGATACATTCTATTGAGTTTTTGTTTACAATGAAAGTATTTTGTTAGTAAAATATTGATTACAAATGAAATATATGTTAATTTATTTCGCTCTAAATTACTCCTGTTTACAAACTATGTATTTGCGACCTTTGTGCTAACATTATTATAAATATAGCAAAATAATTTATTTACTCAACTCTGTGTTTATAATTATATATTATCTAGCTCAAATCTAATGATATTATATGTTTTCATTACTATATTATTTTCTAGCACATTATGAAAAACACAGAAAATCATCTCGCTCTCTTACACGAACACCAAAGAGAATATAATCACTACCAACACAGCGAATGGCGAGCGGCGAGGCAGCGGGTGATAAGCTCAGAGGTGATAAGCGATGTTTACAAAATGTCAATCACTGGCCGAATAGTGTTGTGTAATTCATTTTTTATGACTTTTCGATACTATACAGCCTAGAGGTTTCCAGTTCAAAGACAAACATTTGCGCCCAACGGCAAAAGAATCCAGAACTTCTAAAGCTAGCGAGCACCGTGGAATCGGCATTAGTACTCTGATACACACACACATAACACAAGCTCGATATCAGTTGGATCCTAAAAATATGTATTATATGAACTGTATATTTCTCACTCTACTTTTTTAATCAGATCTAGAAATAAATAGGGATAAAGATTTAAATAATATTTATTATACTAATGCAATATAAGAGAGATGCCTAACCAACATATTAAAGAAAGAAAGAAAGAATCGTTTATTCAGCAATACACGTTAAAATTAAGATACAGAGTCGTACCCCGACAAAACGCCGCAACAAAAACGCCGCACGAAAAAACAGCGTTGACAAAACGCCGCAAGACAAAAGGTCGCAAATCGAAAAGGCCGCAGACAAAATAACGCGCACATAAACTTCGCATACAAAAACGCCGCATATTTGATGAATGTTCCCTATTTTTTATTTCCGTTACAATTGTTAAAAACGTGGATTTTCAAAAGTTAATTTTTTGTACCAATTTAAATAATTTAATTTGTTTGTCTGTCTTGGCAAATCGAACGGGATGACCGGGGGTGTGCATTTCGATTATTGTTTGATTATTGGTAGGTTCAGGTTATTTTTTTTTTATGACCAAGCAGAGTGGACTTTCTAACACTGCGGCTAGATAGCGCTCAGCCTAATGGATAAATGGCAAGTCTGCGGCGTTTTTGTATGCGTTATTTTTGCTGCGGTGTTTTTTAGTGCGGCGTTATATTATGCGGCATTTTGTCTACGGTGTTTTTTCGTGCATTCTTTTTTTTTTTCCCACTCAGCATAGGTCAGGAGCCTAAACTGCCTGACGCTGGTCTTCCGTGAGCACCTCAAAACAAGAGCACTACAATGCGCCGCAGCCCTACCTAATGATATATAAATAAAATAATACTATCCATAACTACATTGCATACATATAATAAAATAGTAATACGATATAATACATATAACAACATAAGTACCTGAGTATATAAGATTGATTTGTAGTAGCTTATAAAAACGAATGTAAGATGTATAGTGAAAACACGGCTGATTATATATATATATATACGTTAAAAGTTTTTCTGAAGGTTTAGCACATGTATTTTGTAATTTTTCTTAAAAGATCTAATAGTGGGACAACTTCTTAAAGGTGGGGGTATATCATTCCAACATTTCGTGGCAGTAAACCTAAAACTACCTCGAAATGCAGCCGTGCCGTGTGAAGGACAAAGGAGACGGGGTGCTATTCTAACTTGGCGATGCGAAAACGAGAGCTTATTATATAAATACGAAGGTGACTGTGTTTTAAAAATACTAAACAAAAGACTAGCAAAATGAAATGACCGCCTAGATTTCATATTCATCAGATTACTTTTATTTAAAAAAGGAGTAACATGAGTCCTTGGAGGGATATGGAAACAAAATCGCGCGCATGCGTTCTGAACGCGTTGAATTAATTTTTTTGTGTAACCGAATAGACATTCACCTATGACTACATCAGCATAGTTAAGTTTGGACAATATCAATGAGTCACACAGCATGATTCTAATATTAACATCCAAATAGTCACGCACTTGGTACAGCACTCTCAGTCTATAAAAACAATATCTAACGGTTTCGACCACATGGTTGTGAAACTTTAGTTTGCTATCCATGAGGACGGCAGCTAAAGTATCCTGAGGTTTGAAGGATAAATAAACTTGCAAATCATCGGCATATACGTGATAATTACAATTTTGCATCTTAGAGTTTACTCTGAGTTTTGCATACACTTGGTCAGATCAGCACTATATAAACAAAAAAGAATCGGCGCCAATATGGAACCCTGTGGTAAGCCCCTGATTAGAGGGACAGATCTCGAGACTGACTTAATTCCGGTCTCATCACATATTTCCACACGTTGTGTTCGGCTACTTAGGTAACTTGAAAACCACCTTAAAGTGACTCCGTCAAAGCCATAGAAAGACAGTTTTGACGAGAGAAGGCTGTGGTTGATCGTATCAAAAGCGCGAGAAAAATCTAGAAGAACCAAAATAGATCCCTCTCCTACGTCTTGTTTAGCTAGGATATCGTCAACAACGTCTAACAAAGCCGTAGCCGTGCTATGCCCAGCTCGGAATCCCGATTGCTTTCGCGGTAATAAATCAACAGTCTTCAGATACTCCGTTATCTGTTGGCATACAACTTTTTCTGCAATTTTGGAGAAGTAAGGAAGAATACTGATGGGCCTAAGGTCTTTCAACTCGGAAGGGTTAGTCACCTTGGGTATGGGCTTGACACGAGCTTCTTTCCAAGCGTCAGGAAAGGTCCCAGTTAGCAATGAAATATTAATTATTGCGGTGATAATATTGAGTGTACGCGGAAGGGTCAAAAGAATCATGTCGCGGGTTATACCATCCGCGCCCTCCGCGTTAGAACTACAATGCATAATAACGTTAGAGACAGTGATTTCATCGACGCAACTGAAGCTAAAAGAGGCGGAACTGTATCGGTGATATTCAAAATAAGTAAGCCCTGAAAGAGTAACAAAATTATTTCCCGGCACATTAGCGAAATGATCGTTAACAGCATCTGCATCAGTCAATTCCGAAGGTAGAAAAGACTGTCTGGAGTTAAAATCAACTATATTACCCTTAATATTCCTCCATAACTCCTTGCCGTTATTAGAGTTTCTATTAATGTTATGATTGAAAAATGAAACTTTTTCCGCATTTAAAGCCTTTTTAACAGTACTTTTTAACTCTTTGTAATAGCGTATGTCAGATTCCTGTTTACTTGAACGACTCTTAACGTGAGCTTCATCTCTCAATTTCATCATTTCACGTATAGTAAATGTGATCCACGGGTAACTACGATTTTTTAAAAGTGATCTCCTTATAGGTGCATACATATCATACACGTAAAGTAAATAAGCGTTAAATGAAACCACGGCCTCATTTACATTCCCAGATAGTAATTTAATATTGTGCTTTTACAAAACATTTTTTAAATTCATTTCACTCATTTGTGTTTAAATATTTTTGTGACTCAACATCGTGAAAAATAGTGTTACAATCTCGACAACATTACGCCGGCGGCGCCGCTCCGCTCGCCGCTGCATTCGAAAACAACTGCCCGCACCGCTCGCGCTGCTCGCAAAATTCGAGAACGGGGCCTTTGATTAGAATAATTTCTTTAGATTTCAATGCACCCTTTCATAATTATCGATAATGTATCGCATTACTAACTTAAATTTAAATTTGAATCTTACCAGCCGCAGCGCTATAAAATATTAATTACCCACTCTTGAAAGAAAAAAAATTACGTGTAAAATAATCATTAATTTTAAGTAATAAAGCCTATATTTAAACACATAGTTTTTTGGGTGGGTGAGTGGGTGTTGAAAACCTCTGCCTACCCCTTCGGGGAAAAGAGGCTATGTTTTTTATGTGTTAATTTTTTACTTAGTCCTTTTTCTTGTAAGTTGACCTAAGTATTGTACTAAGTGACGAATCGCATACCACCATACCAGCGTTATATGTGGTGACAATGTGAATATATTTTTTATTTGTGTGCGAGATGCGACAGTTCCGAACAAAATTTGAAACATTATACTTACTTCTATACTCAACATGCCATTTTCTTGTGTTCTGTGGTTGCCTCAAAAAAACCTTAGAAAAAGATGCTTAGTGGTTAAAGCGTCCAACCACCAAGCCACTGAAGTGGTAGTTTAGAAGAAAATAACCATGTTAGTTTATACCTTCATTTTAAAATAGTTATACGTTGGCATATTTCGGAAAGCGGCGGTCTTAAAGGTGCCTCAGCTGTGGGAATATTGGGTAGCCTATATCACTCAGGACAGGAATAGAGAAGCTTTCTAACAGCCGACAGAGAAAGAATTCGTAAAATCGGTTCAGTAGTTTCGGAGCCTATTCAATACAAACAAACAATCAAACCTCTCTTCTTTATAATATCAGTACAGATAAGAACAGGGATGGGATTGGAATATTGAGGAGTCGCAACAATAAGTACCTAATAGTTTTCTGGTAGAAGTGTCGTAGTACGTAGTAGGCTACGTTGTCTTCGTCAAAGTGAAGCTACTTCGTGTGTTTGATAATGAACTCTGCCTCAGTAGCGTGAGTACCGTGATTTATCACGTTTTTATCATGCCTAATTGACAAAATCTTTTGTGCTTTGGAGGAGCTCGGTGGCGTAGTGGTCAGTGCGCTTTGGCTTCGATCGAAAACAAAGCTACCTTCGCCATGGTCAGGCCGTGGATGGGTGACCAAGACTTTGTGATCTCGAACCCCTCCGTGCTTCGGAAGGCACGTTAAGCCGTTGGTACCCACCAACCCGCATTGGACCAGCGTGGTGGTGTTACGGCCCATACTCCTCATGTGTTTCTCCATGAGGATGGCCTGTCCCAGCAGTGGGACGTATATAGGCTAATGACGATTGTGCTTTGACATTTGAAAGTAATATAAACCCGATATAAATCATACCGCGGTGTTCATGCTAAGGGGGCTGGTAATAAATGTATCTGTTGGGAATTATTTTTAATTGATATTTTTATAAATAGGTTAAGTTTAATTTGTGTTTAATGTTAAGTTTAATGTCCATTTAGTTTTCTCTACGGCTCGCGCGATTTTTGAAATGTTGTCAATTTGTGATCATATAACTTAGAAGAAAATCTTCTTTAATGTATTTAGTTTTTCATGGTTTTTATAAGAATATATATCCGTGAAGAACTGTAAAAGTGTTTTATTAAATCTGTGAGGTATTAGGTTTTCACACAGTTAAGATTACCCACAGTATCACTATTAAGCGTGTGTGCCCGTGTGGTAAACCTAACCACTACCCTTATTTAACACCTAAAGGCAGTACTCGTTGGGATAAATCGGCCCTAAAATCAGTTGCTACTCTACACACAAAAAATCGTAACGATTTGCCTATAGTACGTCTTAATCCAAGTTGCCAAAAAGGTAAACAAAACAAAGGTAATGTTTCATCTCTAAAATGTTTTGTGATGACTGTAGGTAATTGAAATCAATTGAAACGGACAACAATTGTTACCGTTACTTATATTTACGTGCCAATGTCCATGTAAAAAGCGTGATTATTGAATAACAAATTCGGTAAGTGGGCTTTTTTGTTTACCTTTTTGGCAACTTGGATTGAGACGTACTATACACACGAGGCGATTTAGGGCGCTCCCCACCACTGCCGCGATATTGCCCCTATTTAAGGGACGTAACGTGAGGAGACCCCTTAAGATAAAGGTCTAAAAGGAGTGTAAACTACACCGAAGAGAAGACAAAATACATTTTTTAAACAATGTCAATTGAAGTGCCAAGTATGACAAATTAATAGTAGGTATGAGTATGATCATGTTAATTCTAAATCAATGGATATGATATTACCAGGATATTACTTGGAATTTACTTAACTCTTTGAGATTTATGAGTACTGAGGAAATGAATTTCAAAATGGAGACCAATATATTAGGACGAGTAGTAAGTCAGAAGTTTCAGACGCACCCAACTAAAAACAACCGTATTACATCAATTTTAAATTTTTTTAAACTAACATGCAGCGTAATGAAGCATATACATAGGTACAGTTACGTGCAAAAATATGTTGACAGGAGACAGTCTTTATTCCCTTCTAATAAGAGTCACTAATTTATGCACGTGTCTGTAGGACGTTGTATACAGTTTATGTTTGTTTCTTTCACATTTGTAACACCTTCCCTCACCATATGAATGCAATGCATATAGCTAGTGTTGTGCCGTTCCCGGGAATTTTGGAAACTTTGGAAATATTCCCGTAAACGTGCCCGGCAATATTCCCAAAACTGGAAATTTTGCGGAATATTGATTATAATGTACTTTAGTGTTTTTTTATTCTATGCTAGCCAATTAATTAGGTAAATTTGCGCACTATCGTGGCTACGCCGAAAGTTGATTATACATATAAGTTGAAAATTTCCAAAGTTTCCAATATTTACGGGAATATTCCCTGTAAATTTACAAACTTCCCGTAAAATTTCCCATGGTAAAAAAAAACACAAAATATCAGAAATTATGTTTTATTAAAACATTTTTAATCACAATACTTTCTTCACACAATTTTACAATCACATTCAGAGAATTATAAACTTTTTAATAAAATTAACAATTTTAATAAACTACGGAATCAACGCATATTTGTTTAAAATTAACAAGGCTATCTTTGAAGACTAAATATACTTACTCGTAAAATCAGGACCATTGAAACATTTGAAAATCAACAAGTTTTTACTCATTATAAATGAATAAAAAAATAGAATTTTTTTTTTAACTTTATTCAAAAACAACTAGTTTATAAAATAAAAATATTAGTTAATAACTATAACAAATTTACCCAATACAAAAATGAAATAACAATATTTAAACTTTTTTTAAAATCAACAAGTTTTCAACTATCACAAATTCACCCACTGACAAAAATAAAATGACAAGATTTTAACTTTGGTAAAAAATCAACAAGTTCTTATCACCTATCGGTAAATGAAAAGGATCAAGTTTAAAATTGAATAAAAATATTATAATGTATATCATCATTGGCAAGGAATCATTGCTATTACAAATTTACATTAAAACCAATATTCAAAATATTTAATTATGATTAATGTTATTCTGAATCAAATGGAAAAGTATTACTTATAAGCCGAGCGCGCCTAGTTACTTGATCTTCCAAAGAATAGGATTCGTCATTATCTGACAAAGCTATATCAGAAAATTCGTCACCGGAGTTTGAAGATGAGCTAGAATTAATGTTATCTCCTGTATTTGACGCTGAGAGCGCACTTTCTCCTACACTATTAGATATTTTTCTATTTGTCACCTTCCAGTTGTGAGCAATAAAAGGTATTTTCCCAGCTCTGCTGGTCTTAAGTCGATTTCTTTTCATAGTGTGTATATTTGAAAATGTTGAAAACGACCTTTCTACTGCTGCTGAAGTAGCAGGGATGGATAGAATTTTTAGAGCCGTTTGTCCAAGAACTGTTTTTGAAAATAGCGCCTCCCACCAAGCTATAGGTTCAACATTTGATGTCATTTTCCACACAAAGTCTTTGCTCCAATGCCCACTTCCGCATTTATAATGACATAAATCTTCAAATAGTTGGTTTTGTTTAGCAGGTTCTGTCAAATTAAAGATGACTTCGCTCCCATCAATATTTTCTTCAGGAGTGAGGATTGTTCCCTGACTTCGTGGATCTAAAATAGATGCAGCAAAGTGTATTGGCTTCAGAGCATTACTTTTTCTTTCTTGAAACTTTACCAACAGATTACTCATATCATCATCCAAGTATAGTCTCGTATTTGAATCACCTAGTAGATTGTCCAATTCTTTGAATGCCGAGTAAACCAAGTGTACTGTGCAGTAATCTCCTGCTAGACGTCTGATCCATTTAACTATAGGTGTGATGATTTTCTCAATTTTTTCCACTTCTCCCCCAAAAGTTTTGCCCTATGTATTGATAAAGATTGATTATTCATATTAATGACTAAGTTTTGTAGTATAATTTTGCACTTGTAAAAGTTCTGAAGAGTATGCAAGTAGCTACCCCATCATGTTCATTAATTTTTCTTTAACAAGTTTTTTGAATTCAGCATTGAGAATATGTGAACTCTTAACAGTCTTGATAACATCTACTATAAAAGCGAATAGATTTCGTATCTTTGAGATTTTCAAAATGTCGTTAATCATTAAATGAAACGTGTGAGCCAAACATCCAAACCAGAAGATATGATCGTATTTTTCTTTTAGTAATCTTCCACATCTGACCATATTCGCGGCATTATCAGTTATAACACCGAAAAACTTTTCTGCACCAAAGTCTTCTAATATTTTTGATATTTCTTCAAACAAATACATTGCCGTATGTCTCATATTTTTCGTTTCGATGAACTCAAAAAAATATGGTTTCGGCCCGTATAACACAACATTCAAAATTGATTCATTTCTGACATTTGACCACCCATCAATAGCCAAGTGTAGAATATGGCTTTCTCTTATTTTCTGAATTATGTTGGAATGTACTTCTGCGTATTATTGTTCCAATAACGTAGATGACAATTTTTTTCTAGAAGGTGGATTGAATGCAAGGTTTAGCAGTTTTAAAGCTTCTATCCAGAGTGGGTGATGTAATAAAGAGAGTGGGCACCCACTCACGTAAATGGCACTTGCAATAGCCCGATGTGCCTTCATCTAAAAAAAAACAAAGAAAATATATTATAACTATTCACCGAAGATGAAGAAGATGAAGAAGAAGCACTTTGTTGTGTTTTTATGGATAAATTCAAACTTTTGCATTTTGCCACAGCAATAACAAAATAAAAAGGGGCACCAAATAAGAGAAAGGAAAAAAAAATTGTGCACATACATATACATAATAATATAGTACTACGTTCAAGTTGAAAAAATCTTAAAATATTAGGTTGGGGAAAAAGTCTTTTCGCATTATAGTATGTATAAACTTGTAATAAAATCTCTTTGGCTATACTATTTGTATCTGGCTGGTTTTGGTATCATTGAAAGTTTAAATTTTAAAGAACATAATTCCAATTTCAAATTAGGAAAATGTGTGATTTTCATTTGTTTTTCGTACCGCCAAGATGAGTGAATCTAATGAAGAAATTCGATACATTTTAAAATTTTACTACAAAAAGGTAAAAATGCTACGCAAGCCGCGAAAAAAATTTGCGATGTTTATGGACCTAGTGCAGTGTCTGTGAGAGTAGCACAAATTTGGTTTTAGCGTTTTCAATCCGGAAATTTTGATGTCAAAGATGCACGTCGCTCTGGTCGCCCTATTACAGATAAAATGGATGCCATTTTTGAAAAAGTGGAGCTAGATCGGCATGTCAGTAGTTACGACGTAGCTGAAGAACTGGGAATTGACCACAAAACAGTTTTGGCGCATTTGAAAAAAAACATGGGTACACAAAAAAGCTCGACATTTGGGTACCTCACGAGCTCACTGAAAGAAACCTAATGAACCGTGTACTCATTTGTGATTCTTTATTACGACGTAATGAAACCGAGCCATTTTTGAAGAAACTGATAACTGGTGATGAAATGTGGATCACGTACGACAAGAACGTGCGAAAAAGGTCGTGGTCAAAGGCCGGTCAGGCTTCACAGACTGTGGCGAAACCCGGGTTAACTCGCAACAAGGTGATGCTGTGTGTGTGGTGGGATTGGAAGGGCATTATTCATTATGAGCTGTTACCACCAGGCAGGACCATCGATTCTGAACTCTACTGCGAACAACTGATGAGATTAAAGCAAGAAGTTGAGAGAAAGCGGCCGGAATTAATCAACAGAAGGGGTGTGGTTTTTCATCATGATATCGCTAGACCTCACACATCTTTAGGCACTCAGCAAAAATTAAGAGAGTTTGGCTGGGAGGTGTTAATGCATCCGCCGTATAGTCCTGACCTTGCACCTTCAGATTTCCACCTGTTTCGGTCTCTTCAGAATTCTTTAGGCAGTGTCAGGTTAACATCACGAAAGGACTGCCAAAACCACATGTCGCGGTATTTTGACCAGAAGTCCCAAAATTTCTATAGCAATGGGATCATGTCCCTACCTACAAGATGGCAAAAAGTTATCGAACAAAATGGTACCTACATACTTTAGTTAAATGTAAATAAACTATATTAAAAAATGGTTTGAATTTTCTTAAAAAATGCGAAGAAACTTTTTCCCCAACCTATTACTATAAATCAAAATAATTTCATGATCATGACTCAGCCGATACGAATTCTATTATGTAAGGAAGTATAAAGTGTAAAGGAGCTCGGTGGCGTAGTGGTTAGCACGCTTTGGCTTTGATCGAAAACAAAGCTACCTTCGCCATGGTCAGGCCATGGATAGGTGACCAAGTCTTTGTGATCTCGAGCTCCTCCGTGCTTCGGAAGGCACGTTAAGCCGTTGGTCCCGGTTACACTTGTGACCGTTTCTACCCACCAACCCGCATTGGGCCAGCGTGGTGGTGTTACGGCCCATACTCTTCATGTGTTTATCCATAAGGAAGGCCTGTCCCAGCAGTGGGACGTATATAGGCAGAGAACGATCGAAGGAAAGTATATAACCTCGGTAATGATAATGCATTAACTTACCTCATCGTATTCCACTGTTTCGATTTCACGTAATGCAATTGAACCCGATGAGCTAGCCTGAGGTTCACAAGCAGGCGTGGTATTTTTTCGCGGCAGACCTTCATTCATTGGGATGGGTCGATCGCTATGCCGCGGCACAAGTTAGTGCAGGTACAAACATGTAACGACATGTTTAGTTGTGCTTGTAGGAATATAAATATCGCATAATGTATAGTTGCATACAGTAAATACGAAAAATTTATTAAATACATATTTGGAAACTTTGGGAATACTTACGGGAATATTGGGAATATTCCTGTAAATTTACAATGGGAAAGTTTCCGTAAATTTTCAATATTTCCAGCAGCACATCACTACATATAGCATATCAGAGGCAGAATGGCAGTAGTAGGGGCCATCCTTTTGCAGTATCCACTTTGACACCGAAATTCGCAACATCGTTTTCGTCTCGTGATACCGAAGTTAATTTACAGTAACAAAGGACATATTCAATCATGGGAGAGCCAGTATCTAATCAACGATCGTTTGCGCTAATCAGTTGCAGAGTATATAATCACTAGTTGGCCGGTGACCGCCGCGACTACACGCGCGCTGGCTGCTCGCCCGACCACGCACGCTTTCATTCTCGAACTCGGAACCGAACTCGGAACTATGGACAACTTCCAAATTGTTGACTTTACCACACTCAGTGAGTACAAGATTAATCAAAATAGTATTCTTATTAAATAATATATTTCATTAATGTTTGGCAGATTTCCTGACTAAATTATTTCACAATATCTCGGTTTGCATAAACCTTGCACATATTTTATTTATATCAGTCTATTTTCGTCAATTTTCCTAGAGTACTCTTGAAACGTATGACTGAAATTACTATGAATAGGAATATGATTATGAAAAATGTTTAGTCGGTGTTAGGTTTTATTTATTTTAAACTGAAATCTAGGCATAATGTCGATTGTTTTGAAAATTTGTAACACACAGGTAATGTGCAATGCGAACCTGAGATGGTGCGTTAACTAGAGAACTGCTGCTACCGATTAGTTTCTTAAAAAATGATTTTTTGTATAAATCGTCTAATTTCTAAATAAATTTCAAATACATCAAGCTTGTATTATACAATACATGTATTGCAGACAGATGGACTAAATCTGCTTTTCAAAATCGCATAAATAAATTAATAAAAGGCCTACAAGGTTAGGTAATTAGTTTTTGCTCATCTTTTTAATAGCCAGAACATTTATTTAATTGCTCCACCACTGTTATGATGACTACTTAGAGGTAAAACATCTCTTTTGATGACAACAGATTTTTATGAATTTTAATTGTTTAATCGCGAGCCAAATTCAATTCATCAATTAAAGTTAGTTAAAATCTAAAACCCAGTCCCGAATGAGATTCAACTACTACAGAATGGCGATGACGGTGACCTTTTCAAACTCGACGTCTAGAGTGAAATTGGTGTGGTTATTGGCGCTTTTAATAATAAGTCGATTCTCCTTCAATTCTACACCCATTATTTTAGCTTTTTGATTTCAGTCTTTATTATTGTGAACGGGCGCTTAGATAAGCCTTTCCTCATCCCGCTTTTATTTTTTTTTACATATGACAGGCAAGCTCTTGGCCTTCATTTTACCTGATGGTTAGTGACGATAAGGCCGAAGGTGGAAGCGGGCTTCAACTGTATTTCTCAACAACTGAGGAACTGGCTATTTTACCTCTGAATTCCGGAACACAACAATGCTATAAACATTGTTATTGTGACGACAGATTTCGTAAGGCAGTGGTAGCTAACCAGGCGGTTAAACTTACTTAACTATTGTTATTCTATTTCCATAAATTCCTCCATAGAGAATCTGTTGTCAATTTTACCAGGAATGGCCAGGACCCATAGTGTGGTCAGTGTGGTCAGTACCTCGCAGTCGCTTATAAGCTTCGGTGTTTCACTCACTCTCTTTTAAGCAGAATCTGCAGTTTTGAGTTTAACATTATATAACGTATTTGCCTAGAGTGGGCAGTCAGAAAATAGTCCTCACTCTCCACAATACCTGCTTCAAAAATGCCGAATAGACTCGAAACTCCTAAGCCCCTTATACAATATATTAAATTGAAGTAATGGTTCAAAAGTTTAAAATGATGGGCTTATAATTGTCTTTCCAGAAAGATCAAAAATATTACATAAAACAATTTATTTTACCTACATTCCATAGTACTAAAGGTACAAAATATTATAAAGACAAGCCATTTTTTACAAATTATTTCATGTACCACAGAACTTCTTTAAATACTTATTAATAACCCTTTTTTAAATTCCATTCCATACAATACGAGATTTTATTATAAAATTTGTGTATAAAGAATAGAGAATAACAGTTACCTATATCAGGTAGCGGCTCTAATATTGTTTACGCTCTGTTGACGCAAACGCGGAAACAATCCGCAACAAAGACAAACAGCTTTCCCACTAATAAGGATGATTATATCATCATCCTTTGCCTGCCCTTTTCCCAATTTATTTCTTTAATGAGGATAATCTAATATTTTGTTGAATAAAATTTACCATGACTAATGCTGACAAACAATTTCGCAAAATTTTTGACCACGTTTTCCCCTTTTTGCAGGTAATGAAGTGCAAAGTTTGATCAAAGACGCAATCGAAGTAAGAAAAAAGTCATACTGTCCATATTCAAATTTTCCTGTTGGTGCTGCAATTGTGACCGAAGAAGACTCTAAAGTCTTCACTGGTTGTAACATCGAGAATGCTGCATTCACCCCATCTACGTGTGCTGAAAGAACTGCAATATGTAAAGCTGTACCCGAGGGATATTTAAAATTCAAGATGATAGCTATTGTCGCAAATCAGAAGAGCTTCACAGCGCCGTGTGGGGTATGCAGGCAAATGTTGAGTGAGTTCCGAGGATCAGATGGAGATATGACAGTATACCTGAGCAAACCTTCACTGGATAAAGTTCTGTGTACGACCTTATCACAACTATTACCTCTGTCATTTGTCAGTTTCAAGCAAGACTTTATTGTATAGTATATATGGGTGGTATTGACCGCTGAAGAAGAGAAAGTACAATTTAATGGGTCCGTCTTAAAATAAACAATGAATATTTTTGACCTATTATGTACCTACTTCCGATTGCAACACACATTAAAATTCCTAATCATAGATGGAAGGTCACAATGAAAAGTTGGTATTAATTTCGTAGCCCTAATTTTATAATTAAGCTACTCAATGATTTTGTACTATAATTTGCAATTTTTGTTAAAAAGAATAAAAGTATTTATGTAATGAAATATATTCATTTGTAATAGTTTTATTTATATTTACATGTTAAATATATTTTACAATATACAATATAAAGAAATAAGATTACATTTTTACTATAAAGTAAGTAATATACATATTCACTTTTACGAAAGTAGTATGATGTTATCTTATCTTTGCACATTACAGTGTAATTCTTTACCAACATAAGATCAGTGTCAGATATCAAGTTTATTCTTTATATCCGAATCGTTAAAAGGAGGCAAAAATCACTCCATAACTCCTAAAATAAATAATTCCAAAATAGAAAGAGTGAAAATAGGAAATGTAAGCCAGCTTTTGCTGAATTTACCAGTGCTTCTTAATTGTCATTTTACTATCTAAAACGATATCGCTTCTTAGTCTTATTATAAATAATTCATTCTCCTAACATTAATAACATGACAACAATCCGATAAATAAATGCAATATTTTCTTAACGAAAGAGGTAGAAATTAACGAATAACGGTGGTGAGTTAATACAGTGGTAATAAACATCTACATTCATACATTCTTAGAAACATTCAATTTGTAATGCTTGTAAATGGCAGCTATGGTTATTAGGGCAGACACGTATACATTATTAAAGCTAAAAAATAATATACCATAAACAACAATAACAACAAAAAGTAACAACCTTGTTCACACACAGCAGCAGCGGTATCGCTAATCACAAACTTGCAAAGAAACTACCAAAAGGGGCACCACCCTATATAACATTGGCATAAGTTTTCGTTATTGGTGGCTTGTTTTATGAGTAACTCAACTTGTTTAGGGACACTTACCACTGCCTCGATTTGGGGGAAGTCTCTTCCAGTTAATTTGTCTCTGATCCTGTTTAAAATAGCCAGTGCTCGCTTGTTGAGGTTGGCTTCAGGGATCTCGAGAGACTCGTAGTGAATGTTGCGGCTGCGACTGGGTAAAGTGTAGGAGGAGATGTCGGAGGAGAAGCTGGAGGTGGAGATAGAGCGTTGCTGGTCGACTAGCCGCCAGTTGAGCAGCGGGTCGTACACGAACGCCTCGAGCACGGCCATCACGCTGTCGCGGTGTTTGTGCAACACGTGCATCACAGACTCGCAGGTAAATCTGTACGTGCCCTCGATGCCCGTTACCTTTGAACAAAAAACTATTCTTAATACTTTAATGTGTTGGGGAAAGAACAAGCATTGAGGCTATTATGTTCAAAATCTCCCGATCCCGGAGATCAATCCTTTAGCAAATAATGAGTAGGTAATCTCTGCAATGACTACATAGAATCAGGAGCCATTCATCAGAATTGCTGTCTTCAGTGCATTAGTGTAGTGTGTAGGTTTAAATGCTTGAAGAGAGAGACAGGCCAAACCTGTCTTGTAAAACTTGAAGAGATTAAATTATTGCTTCAATATGTAAGAGCGGTATAGGCTCTTACATATTGATGCAAAAATATAATCTCCACGAAAAATGACAATCCAGAGTACCTAATTTGTAAGACGCCAGCAACCACGCAGGAACAGATTATAAACTACCTCGGTTGTAGTACTAATTATTAAGTAACACATTTTATCGTGTTATTTGTCGTGACATTAGCATTATAAAAGTATTTGTAAACACCATATACCTATGAACACAAGGTTGTATGGCCGACCTTTACCTAGACATAAATCCCAACAACTGTAATTTTTAATTACATTCCTTTCTTAGAATTTAGAATATATCGTTAAAGCAGGTCATCATGTTTTGTGGAACATAGGTTCTCTTTTTATTGGGCCCCAAATGATTCATTACTGTTAAACATCACCATAAAAAAAAATTTTTTTGAGGCCTATAACACAATAAATTTAAAATTACGTTTTTGCTTGACAGTCAAAAAGGCCTTCGGCCATGATGGTCTATGAATCATCTGTGCCGAGAGGTCACGATTTTGGTAAACAATTCAATGTGCATGCGTGACGCAGGCTGACACAGACGACAGACATGCTTGATTGGTTGCGAATGGCGTTTGACGGATTTTTACCATGCGTTGAAATTGTTTACATGATGCGTTAGTTCAATGTTTAAATTGAATGTATACAGCAATCCCATAATTATCTTTAGTGATCGTGGTATTTTAATAACTTTTGATATGAGTCAACTACTTAGTCCATTGTTTTCATGATAAAGGTATTACAAAAAGTAATTACCTATATCTTTACGAACGTACTCCATAGAAACAAGAACGAGAACGTAATAAAAGACAATCTACATAATAATAAAATAATGAAGAAGCACCTACTATTTAACTACTTTAAAGTATTTGTATTTGATTTATATTTACAAAATTACCCCCCCGGATATTAGTTTTATTAGTTCATAATTTGAAAGATATAAAATTTCGACTGATAAGCTCTCTCGCTTATTTGAATAGCCACTGAATTTAAATTTAAACATTTTCAACACACAAAGATTATATAATTCTGTCATAATTTACAGTGTAATTGCCTGCAACGTAAATTTTAGGCGTAGTACTTATGTACACACAGGAAACCATCTGCATAACCATAATGCTGCTAACGTTGACAACCATGGTGGGAGATTTTGGTACATATATATTAGGGCGGTCCATTACTCAAATCGTAAAAATCATGTATGTATTTTGATGTTTCTAAGCGAATCCCTTAGTATTTTAAACAGTGGTAAAAATATACACACATCAACAAAATCTAGGGATATTTATATAAAATCAAATATCTTAAAATCTATGAAGAATTATTATGTATTACGAATAGGTAATTTAAAGGTCCTTTATAAAAAATAAAAAAGTTTTGTTTTGTTTTATATTATATATTTTTAATTTTTTTCAAACATCGTGAAAATTAGGACAAAAACTTAATTTCTTTATAAAAAACTATAAATTGTCATTAAAATTTTAAAAAAATCTAATTTAATCTAATTCTTAATCAGTGTTGCCATCTCTTTACCATTAATAACACATCTACATCGATACTTCACACTTAAAATCAAAATCTGATGACGACCTCCGTGGTCGAGTGGTCTGTACGCCGATCTCAAGGCGTCGCCAAATCATCAAGTTAGACAGTATCCTCCTGAAGATAGAATAGAACAATTACTTTGTTCACTAACACCCGATTCGGTTTTGAATTCCAGACCAAATTTTCATTCAAAGAATAATTTATTAGAGTCAGAGTTTAATATGCAAGAACTAAGGCACTGTCTAAAGAGAAAAGATACCTGCCTCATATTCCATGATTTTTAATCTAAAGCAGTGGCGAGACATCTTAATTGTTCCTATTCCAAAACAAAATTCTAATAAACAAAGACCCATTTCACTAATTTCATACAAATAAATATTTCTCTATGATCTCTAGACGCTTAGAATGGTATATTGAGAAGAATAAAATATTATCGCCTTACACCACCGGGTTTAGGAGATGTCACTCGTGTATTGATAGCTTGGTTCGCGTTGTTACTCAGATTCAAATAGGATATTCAAAGAATATCTCAACATTGGCATGTTTCCTAGATGTTGAAAATGCGTACAATAATGTGGCTATTACCAGTTTGCTAAAAATATTAGACGAGAGGCAAATTGGGTCGACGATTTATATATATTTATGGGCATTTTTAAGCGAGAGACACCTTAAAATTAAAATGTCAGGAGAAAATAGTGAATTAATAAGATGGACGGATAGAGGGCTGGCACAGGGTGATCCTATCTCTCCTGTGCTATAACATCGTAACGTATAAAATAAGTTGCTCTATTCAAGATGTTATAATACATAGATACGCTGATGATTTTGTAGTATTAGTCAGTCTCAATAATCCTGACGCCTGTCAGTTGTCCATGCAAAATGGTTTAGACGCTATTGTTGTTTTGTTAGGGGAACTTGGTTTAGTTATAGCTCCTAGAAAATCCAAATTATGTTTATTTAGCAGAAGTCAGCGAAAGCAACACATTGATGTTACTATAAATGGATGCCCACTTGATTTATCGGTATGTGTACGTTACCTTGGTATGTGGCTGGATTGATCTTTATTATGGAAAAAGCATGTAACGAAGTGGCGGAAAAAACTCAGAAATTTCTAAATTTATTAAATTGTCTAGCGGGACCTGGATGGGGCATCCACCCTAAGCATCTTAGGACTTTGTATATCTCACTTATTCGAAGTAGGCTTGATTTTGGATGCTTTCTGTATGACAATTGTGCGAAAACTCACTCATGTAAATTTGATAAGATCCAAAACCAAGCTCTGAGAGTAATTGGAGGTTTTATAAAAACCACACCGATTCACACAATGCAAAGTGAACTTGCGATTCCACCATTATTTGTCCGAAGGCAATATCTCGCTTACAAGTATTGTCTCAAGGCGTGGTCGTGGCAAAATAACATAACTATTGATTTATTGACTGAGCTTAATTATTATTTACATAATGCGTTTTGGAGCAATAAAAGAAAACCTTTATTACCATCAATTGTAAATGAAAGTTCAGGTCACGAAGTCTCTTGTAGCTATCCTTTAGAGATGTATAGTTTAAGTGTGTGGTTAACAAAAATTTGTATTCATGATGTGATTAAATGTGATTTGATGAGTATGAAGGAACCTAAACGTAATCATGACCCTAACACTTTAAAACAAGATATTTTAGAAGAATTATATGATAAATATAATGAGTGGGATGTAATTTATACAGATGGCTCTAAATCAACTGATGGACAAGGAGCTGCTATAGTCTGCCCTGCCCAAAAGTTTAAAGCGTGTTTCAAAAATGCCTATGATCTTTCGATAACGTCATTGGAATTAATCGCCATATATAAAGCCATGTTATACGCAACTGATGCTAGATTTAAAAATATAGTTCTAATCACTGATAGAAAAAGTTCTCTTCAGCACGTAGCACGATGCGCCTCTGTGAACAGAGGCGTATCGATTGCTTATAATATTTTAGAGCTGATTGAAGAGTTTAACAAAAATAATGTTTAAATCAGATTACAATGGGTTCCTTCACATATCGGAATACCAGGTAAGGACGAGGCTGATCGTATAGCCAAATCAGCTATAACTCAAGGAGAAAGTACGACAGTTAAGCCTTTTTACTCCGAAATAATTAGTAAATACAAAAACATATGTTACGAAATTTGGAAAGAATACTTTGATGAAAGATCAAAAGAAAAAGGTATTTGGTATAAAGTCATAGAATGTCTCTTCGTACGCCGTGGTTTTACGATTATTTAGTAGATAGGAAGTATGTAGTACTCATGAATAGACTCAGAACTGGACACTATCCATCTAACAAGTTCGTCAATCTTATGAGAAAAACGGAGTCACCGAACTGTGAACAATGTGGTTGCCTAGAAGATACACAGCACTTGTTAATGGAATGTGTCCGGTATCAGTCCCACAGAAATGTCATCCTGTCTCGTTTCGGTCTGAACAAAATGGATGTTGGATTATGTCATAGCATTTTGGCTCAACCGATGTCGGAAAAGGCCAGAATGCTGTATCATATGTTGTGCCCGCCGCGACCTTCTTCCGACCAAATGTAACGTGTAAATGTTTATATATTTGTGTTCTTTTGTATATGTTACGATAGGACTGACATATCCTTTGGAATAAAGTCCTGAAAATAAAGGAGAATAAAAAAAAATCTCGAGAGGTTCTGGGGTCCGATCCCCGGTGATGAATTTTTTATATTAAAAAAAATACCAATGTCTTAATGCGGTACGAGGTACGAGGTTCTTTAGAACTGTCGTATTGTTGTTTTGACGTCAAATTTGGCGGAAAGTCTCTCACAATTTTCGTTGTTACATGTCGCAAGCATGATCGATAGGACATAAGTCTGGTGATTGTTCAGGCCAATGCAAAACTTAAACAAAGCGGTCTCGGAGACCGGCTGACACCAGCCGCTCTGCATGAGAAGGATCATTATCGTGCATGAGTAGAAATTCCTGGTCCTTTTGGATTTTTTATGTGACAATTACAGACTCTTCTAAGTCCAAAAAATTCATGTAAAATGGAGTTTTACTAAAAGCTGTTATTTCTTTCTACCTTCCTTCAGTTCAAATTGTGTCATATTTAAAAACGTTTACACTAAATAAAAATTTTACCGACAGCTAGATATTCCTAACGATTTAAGGACTTACCTGGTTTTCTATGTGCCTTCAGATATACCTTACCATGGATAAAACTAGGTATTTATTACCACTTCTAATGCAAAGAACCAGTTGGGATTTAAATGGTCACAGGACAGTCTTTTGACTCCTCTTATCATCTCGACATTCATTAGTAGTATCCCCAATGACCTTTCTTCCTCCTACAACCTTTATGCGGATGATCTTAAGGTGTAATGTCAGGGCTCTGTGGATGGGTTAGTCGACGTGGTGACCGATTTGAATCTAGATTTAGAGTGTATTCTGAAGTGGAGTTAGGCCTTCGGTCTTATGAGTGTAAATATGACACGTTATCGTAGTAAATCGTTCAATTACATCTCATCTGATGTTGAGTATGGGTCCAAATGCAAAGATAATGTGGTAAAAAAAACTCCGTCAGCTTCCTTGTCAGCCTAATTTGAAAAACCTAAAGCTGTTTACATGCTGATAGCGAATTCACGAACAAACAGTTTCTTTGTGCATCGAAAATCTTGTGCATCCTTCAACAGGAAAGTTAAAGGCGCCGTACGTACCAGGAAGATGGAGTTCATCAAATCAACAACCGGGTTGTTGATTTCAGTTATCCTAGCTATCTCCGTATATAATGGCCTAATCTGCTGCTACTGCTCACCATCAGGTAGAGCTGAGTCACTAGTAGCACTTTTATTTATTCTTGCACAACTTTTAGTGGTTTTAATGAATACTCTGTATTAATTTAAACTGTAACATTTACTATGGGATCAAGTTGACAATTCAATAAACAAAAATTCCATAATATAAATAGTGAATATCTTCGTACTTTGCCAAAAGATTTCATAATTATGTCTAATTACAAAGCACAAAAAAAAGAAAAATTACCTCCATAGCGTTAATCAGCATCCGAGTCAGCCTGAAAGGGATCTTCTCTGGGAACTTCTCTCTCGTCTGCGTGACTTCGAAACAGTCCCCGAAGTCAATGTGTAAGACCTTCCCGGTGACGCGGTGCAGCATGATGTTGGAGGGGTGGCGGTCACCCAGCCCCAGGATGTAGCCCACCATGCTCATGACGGCCAGCGAGCGCGTGTAGTTGGTGCGCCGCTCGAACCACACCTCCGACGACGGAGACTTCAGCCAGAGGAGGCGCGCTAAGTCGTTGCCGGGGGTTTGGGATAGCGTGTACTCGAATACCTCCACCTGATACAAAAACTGAGTTTATTAACCAAAAGCAATTATAAATGGGCGCAATTAAAGTTTGATAATCAAGCTAAAAGTCATATGTTATTATTGACGCCATTCGTCTAGTTACTAACCATTTGTTAATTATTACCTACTTTGGAATAAAAGCACTATCGATGCAAATGTAAATACAGATTAATTTGTTATTTCACATTATGATTCAGATTTTAGATTTAGATTTGTTTATTTAATTGTGATACAATTACATAAGTAATTTGCAATTAGAAAAAGTTTTTCGTCAAATGTACAATTAATAATGATCTTTAAAATTAAGAAATAATTTAAACAATGTATATAATATAATAAAATTGATAATAAATTAAATATGTCTTTTGATAATCGCTATAACTATCGTTTGTAAAACAAGTATGGGATAAGCTATTTATGTTTAAATGCCAAGTGAAACAATATGCATATGCACACTACAACTGGTATAGGGATCACAGACAGAACACGCTTATTAGTGTTGGTAAGTGGACTGAGTTCTCTATTAAAATTTTACATTGATAATAATTTTTATTGCACACAGACACACAAGCAGACTGTCAATTTGATGTTAATTGGCTATAGTTTAAAGCTTTTTAACCCAATGAAAATATAAAGATAATAATTTGCAAAAGAGAAGAACTCCCTTGTAAAGAAAGGTTGTAAAGAAAGGATTAATTGATATTACTGAAGACTAGTGGATGGAACGGCTTCTTATGTTTCCCAGTGTTTTTACCGACAGCAAAAATAACAATGTTGAAATGTCGAAATGTCGAAAACATTATTCAGATTACAAAAAGTATAAATTACCTTGTGCTTCAGCATTAGATTTTGGTAATCAGATGCCATTCGCAGCATGATTTGCTGTTCAGTATTGAGGGCCATTTTGTTAGTTTTCTTATCTCTGTAGTCGCTGATGAGGTTGTAGAGGGTATCGCAGTGGGGCACCCAGCCAATCAAGCCTGAGTTAGGTGATAAGGGTATGACGGCGTAGCGTTGTATAGCGAGGTCGTGTCTGTAGGTGGAAGTGTCGGCTCTGAGCATGGTGTTGACGAGCCCGAACAGTTGCATCACGCGCTCGTCTTGACGCAAGTCCTCGTGCCCTTTCAGTAGGAACATGTACTGCTTCCCGTCGGAGCCGTGAATGGTGAGGCGGCGCGGACGTTGCTTTGATTTTATCACCTGTAAAAGAGTAATTATTTGCATTCTTGTTCCTCAAAGAACATAATATTGTATGTGTATCCTATCACTTTAAAACACACATTAATACTGTAGAGTTTGTTAAACAAACAGGTCGAACAAATACAGTTATATTTATCTTGAAAATTTAAATTCTCAATGTAAATTATCAGGCACGCCTAGTTCACAGTCGCGACATGAGTGAAGCCGCCGGCTCATGTACTGCAGCTCCAGCGACGTGAGGCTCCCAGAGTAATACCGGCCAGTCGCCACATCTATCATTCTGACCTGCAGTTGGCCGTGGATGTGCGAGATCCTGATGATCTTCTCGTTGGGCACGTAGGAGCCAGGCACGGCTAGCTCGAAGTCCCGGCACGTGTGCAGCCGCCGGCTCACGTACTGCAGCTCCAGCGACGTCAGCGAGCGGAACTGCGTCATGATGCGCCGGAGAACGTGGTAGTATAGCTCCCACGCTTCGTTTAGAGACCGGTCTTCTCCTGTCGCCTGTCGGTTACATAAATCCTTGAATGTCCTTAATGCGCAATCGCATAGACTATTGTTTAGGGACATAAAACGTATCAGTCAAAATTAGGGTGTTACCACCTTCTCCTTCGTGAACATAGGCATTATCTTAATCAGTTACCACATAGTGAGCTAGAGTAAGAAATAGACAAGGTCTTGACCACCAAAATAAAAAATTCTATTGTTTACGATCACCGGTGTCCACAGTGACCACCAAGGGGTTAATAATGTAGCCTTACCTTATACAAGTCACTCCATCGCTGGGCTTCTTTCAGGTCTCTGCCATACATTTGCAGGAAAGAGATCTCCTTCAACGTCTCTGGAGGTCGATCTAGCATAGCGTGCATCTTGTCGAGAGTCTTGAACATGCCTTTGAAGTCCTTTTCAGTTGCGTAATATCTGGAATGTATAAAGAAATAAATTTTACTGATAAATTTGTTTGGCCATGATACAAAAACACATCTTTATACAAATAAGTTCTAATGTAACAAATATAAAATGTAGGATAAAATTATTTTCTTTATAGTTCATAATTATCTTACCTCGAGGCTTCGTCTATTGCTATTATAACTTGATCGTGCCACAATATAGCCACTTTTATCAACTCTTCAGATATAATCGCAGCTTCATTTACTAGATTCTGTGAATGCGCACACATCGTTTTCAATATATAACTGGCAGCATTCTTTCGAGTCACAAATGAAGACTTCATAGCAACCGTCAGGGGATAGACTAAAGCTTGTGGGTGAAGTTTACTAATGTCTATCAGAAGAATATGAACCAATTTAGCCACCAGAGTCCGCGGGGAATCTATTCTAGCTATGAGCTGGGGAATTACTTGTAGCCAAATTTTTATGTCTATCTGCCGTATCCCCTCAAATAAAGCATCATAAATTGCTGGATGATGACCGTAATCAAACCATAATGTTAATAGACGCAGCGTATCTTGCAAAGCACTGCCATTGGACAGGCTGATAGACTTAAAGAAACCTTCGATGGCTGGGATCGTATGCGTGTTTATAAAATCAGGCCTCGATATTTTCTTGTCAGTGGATCCCCCAGCTGTACTACTATCCGACACATTATCTTGCTGTTTGTAAAATAATACCGTTTCAAAATTCATACAAGCCCAAGCGTGACACGCTTTATACCAATCAGGCGCCAAATTGGTGGCCGCCGCATAGTTCCTTAGTATTTCAGGTATAGAGAGTTCGTTAATCTCTTGCAGGGCTTCGCACCAAGAGCCGAGTTTTAAATGACACCGAGCTAATAGTTTACATTGATCTTCACTCTCGGGCTCAGAACTGTCTACGAACCTCTGTAAAACATCATAAGCGAAACGCTTGTTCCCCGCATCCCAGAGATTCTTGCTGTAGGCCAAGATCACTCGTGGCTCTTGCACACGCAAAAGAATATCTGGGTTGTTAACGGGATCACACCCTAAAATAGATAGCACAATTTTATGTGCCTGATTGAACGCTCCAGTTTTCCTACATAATGAAGCAAATTTTAGCCATGTTTGGAAATCTTCACGTGGGGAAAGAACCAAACTGCGAATTTTCAGCATTTTCCTCCAATCTTCTACAAGCCGCTGACCACCTTGGAGTCTCAACCACCAGCTTTTTCTTATAGTATTTCGTCTCTCTTCTACTACTTTATAAGTCACGACTTCTTCCAGTTCTGTCAAAAGCTGAGCATTTACCAATGCTCCATAAGCGCGTTGGTAACTTTCGCCTACAACGGAAGATAATTCGGCATCGAGCATTCCTCGGGCAGAATCAATATAATTCCTGGACTCCGACCACTGCCCTTCATGAATTGCAATTATTGCTCTATAGAAGGCACCTTCTTGAGAGTCCTCGGATATACAATCTATATATTTTCTCATAGAATCCCACTCCTGCAAGCCCCAAGATGCAGCTGCGGCCATTTTAGCTGATTTTATTTTTATATCTTCATTAAAGGTGCTCCATTGGTCTGTAGTAATATCGTACAGTTTACGCCACTCTCCCATAGCTTCAAGACACCTCATCAGGCCTAGTTTTGAATTAGAATCTTGAGGTTCAGTTTCGAGCTTTTTATTGTACAAATCAAGTGCTTGTTCCCAATTATGAAGCTTTTCGTACCATATCACATGGACATTGAGAGAACAGTCTCCATCTTTCTGCTGCGTAATAACTTTCTCCAAAAGACCATTAGCTGCTTCTTTTTGTTGGAGTTTGTTGTTGATATGGATAAGAGATTCGACAACTTGTGTAGTGGGTTGTCTTCGGTATTCCTCTTCCTAGAAAGTAAAATACATAATATCATACTTATTACAAAAAAACCATAAAAGAAATGCACATAATGTACGTAATTGCAATTGTATATCAAATACCTTATAATATAGAGCTTTGGCGAACGCTCTACAGCTTATAGCGGTATCGCCAAGCAATTTGATAGGAATAGGCAATGATCCTTTTTCACAATGCTCCATAAATTCTGCTAAGTTGAGTACTGCAAGAGCAAGTTCGGGTGCATCGGGAATAGTCAACGCTTTTTCCAATGCTACAACAAGTTCTTTGCGGGCTCTCTCATCTAATTCAGTCCAACAAGACATAAATGCTAAATTAAACAAATCGCGAGCAAGTTGAGGATAGTGCTGAGCGAGAGATGAACATGCCCTGAAACAAACAAATTATTTTAAAATCTAGAAAACGTTAGAAATAAAAAAATGAATACATTAGATATTTTAATAATAGCATACCTAAGAGCAGGACTATTGGACTCAGTCAGAAAGCCAATGCTTAGATGACGTAGCCACTCCAACCAATCATCTTTGGATATAATGTTGTTTGTTGACCAACACTTACGAAGATTGTTGACATTTACAATAAGCTTTTGAATACTTTGCATATCACCAGTATTCGACAACATCTGAAAAAAATTGGTCCCATTGAAATTACAGTTCAAATAATTCGTTTCGGAAGATTATGTCCAATATGCATAGAATACCGATATTACTTACGTCATTTTTTTGATTTCGCAATCTCGATCGTGTTTCATCCAAGTAATCATCATCTGATGCCAGCGTTGATATTACTTGCAACCGAGTTACTAATACAATATAGTTAGGGCATTGAATTTTGTGCTTCAAAAGCAATCTTTCCACTGATGGTATGTAGTCGATATACTCACGCCCCAATTGTACAATTAGAGCGCATAATGTGTTCATTGCGGTCTGTCGAAGTGTTGGATTCTTTTCTAACACTTTGGCGAGTGCTTGAATTATTACTGCAGAGTAAGGCTTTAAATACAGATACATAGATAAGTGCTCCATTGTTTCCATGGCTAATTTAGATATTGACAATGGTATATTTTTACCATCAAAAAGACTAGTTATTGCTGGCACGACAGAAAGTAGGACATCGTCCAGGTTGTTCTCAAATTTTTGAATGGTCAGCAACAGCTTTTCAGTTAAGATTTTATCTTTGCTTTTGTCACATTTCAGGACACGCAGAATATTTGGCAATATCTTTCTAAGATATATTTTAAATTCGGTTCCAATAGCCACGGTAATATGTTCAACTAGCATAATAAGCGTAGGCTGTAATTGGCTATCAGGCGTCCAATATTCTCTAATCATATCAAATATGTCCTCAAGATAATTTCGTATGTGTATTTTCACAACAGAAATTAATTGTGCCAACTGGGTTAGTAAAAATTCACGAAAGTTATTATTATCAGTATTCCTAATAACATATAAGAGACTTGGTGTGACTCTGGATATATATGGAACACATTTAATACCTAATGACTGGAAAATTATCGTCACTGAATGTACGACGCTCGTGTGATGTTGTGCTAACAAGGGGTCGCGCAAAATCGTCATAAGTGATGTTACAACAATAGCAGGATAAAACTCGTCAAGAACAAGTGGTGCCATTTGTACTAGCATATCACTCATACTTGTATCAATATAATCGTTCTTGGTTGTTTCTGTGACAGGAATCAAAGTAGAAACTGTCTGAAAGTCTATAAGTCCTTGATTAACTTTATGTTTATATGGATCTAGTGCTCCTAACAGACCAAGAATTTTGATGGTTTCCCGTCTGTCCCTGGGTTGTTGCTCAGTTCTTAAGAAGTTGAGCAATAAGTCCATTAAATTAGGATATTCCATATATGGCATTATAACATGTCCAGTCGCACAAATAACTTGTCCAAGGGACCATAATGCAATGCTTCGCTTTTCAGGCTGATTCGGATCTGCTAGTGTTTCTATTTGGAAAGATAGCAATTCATGCAACCATTGATTTAAAGCATGGCCACCACCATTTACTTCGGCTAAATCTCCAATACCCTTTAAAATAGTTGATACCATAGTTGTGTTGCTATCTTTTTCTCTTAACTTTGGAACAAGTACTTTTAAGATGATGTCTACAAATTGTTGTGTTATCCTGGGAGCATGAGAAATAATATTGTTAACCATTCTAAGAGCTTGTTCTTTGTTGCGTGTGGATTCAGAATGCTGCAGTTCCATTAAAACTTGGACAAAAAGCTGTCGTAATGTAGGCATTGTGTAACTCGGATTAATGTTACTCAACCTCCCAACTACACAAAGTGCTAATTCACTGACGTCGGGGCTCGAATCATTAATTGCAACAAAGAGACAACTGAGATGATCCTCAACAGCTAAGTACTTATCAAAAGCTGGATTTGTAAATACCTCTAGTACTTTATATCGAATTTCTTGATCAAAATCAGATCGTCCTACAGCTAAAAGTTTGCCAATTGATTCATCGATAATCAAATTCAAAGATCTTGAATTTGTTTGGGCACATCTCTCAATGGCTTTGACTAACAGTTTGGCGGCAGTTTTTACTGCTTCTAACCGTATATCATGCTGTTCGCTAAGTAAATAGTGGTCTGTGCATCGTCTTATAAATGACATTAAAGTGTTCGCCCATTCGAAATCAAATGAACCCAATGTGCGCAAAGCAAGCACTAGTTTTGTTGCGTCATGTGGTTCAACCAGTAATGCTGTAGACATCATATGTACAATTTGTTGCTCAGAGTTATTAGGAACATATGGTTTTTTTCTCAGAATCAGGGATAACATATTAATTAATCTGTCAGAGATTTCCTTCTTCAAAGAAGGCATATTATGGCTGAGCTCTTTAAAGCAAGTTGTAAGCTGTGGACTCAAGCCTGTGGCACACATAGGATCTAATAATTCTTTCACATCATTTACAACATTTTCCTTCATAGCGAACCCTAATAGTGTCACACAGTTAAATAAAGGAGTATCTGATCCATTTCTTTTCTTCGGCGTATCTTTAAGTGGTAAAGTCAGTTTAATTATTTCAATGATCCTTGGTAAATATTGCTGTATATCAGACTCGACAGCTACGCAAATGAGACCCAATGTAGTGAATGCCATTGCTTTTTCCTTTTCTCTCCCCCTTAAAAATGTTATCAAATGATTGATAGTTGATTTCAGATGCCGCCTCGCAAAAGCTTCGCGGTTAAACGCGGCTAATCGAGGTATTAATAATAATAGCATTTGGTGAACATTTTGTGACCTAGATATTTGTTGGGCCATTACATCAGAACAAATTTTCTCATATTTTTCTTGTATAATCTTTTTACAAGCAGCAGATTCAAATATAGGATTGGTTGAACTCTTTTCCTCCACATAATTTTGAGATATACAGGAATTTTGAACCTTAATACTCAGAGAAGACATATCATCATAATTTTCTTGCTCTGCATCTAATTTCTGCATTAGCATTGTATATTTTTTCTCCCATGCAGAATTAGAACATCGTAAAAGTTCATTTAAAATAAGTAAGGCACCATGAACATGATCATCTCTGTTGAGGCTTCTTTCTCTCAGAGTCTGATCAGTAAAAGAACTCAATGCTTCCTCATAACAATCAGAATACCATTGAATCTTATTATTATTCTCAGGTAGTTCTTTCTGGCTTGTAACAACTAAGGCAGCTCTTAAAGACTTGGCTGCTGCTTCTCTGATCTGGTCTTTAGGATCTCGTAAGGCTATCATAATGTGTCTAAAAAAACTACTTATGTGTTGATAAAAATAGGATGGCATGGCAATTGCTAATTCTCTTAGTATAAGGACTGCTGATAATCTTTTTCCTTCATTTCTTTCCTCTTCAAGCCATTCATAAGCCCTTTTTATTTCATACTCTACATACTCTCCTCTTTTTACACCTAAAGTTGCTGCAAGTCGTCCCATAGTTTTAGCAGCGAGTTCCAAAACACTCAAATCAGTTGTAGGAAAAATATTCCTCAAATAATGAGCATATCGAATTGTTCTTGTTTTAGTTGTCTCAGTATCTCCACCTATAAGACACACTGCAACAAAAAAAAAATTTATACTATTTATAAATAAACAAAAATCTTTTATTTGTATAATAGTATTGATTAACATATAGATTAATATATAGTAGGCTCATCATACAAATAGAATAAAATATAATAAGAAAGAAAAAACACTCTACAACCTGAAATAAAGTTTTATTTCATTTCACATAATTATATGATCAAGCCTTACAACACAAACCTGTATATTTATTAAATAAAAATCAAAATTAACTCTCAAGAAAAATTTTGCGAAATGATTAAATAATTGATAATTTTCTAGTCATATATCATTATGACAAGTAATCAATGCAAAATTTTGCGATGTCTGATTATCAAAGATTCAATGCTAGTGGACTTTACAGAGAAAAATACCATAACAGGAGAGAACCTGTTGCATAGATAACAGACTAATCAGTGCCAAAGGAGATGGCCCATAATACATGGACCAAAAATCCATAATCGATTGGAACTAAATGTATGTCATTTGTTTCATTATAATGCACTTTTACCCCACTGAAAGCTCAAGGTTTAAATCAAAGTTATGGACTGACAGTGTATTATTAAAAAATCATGGGTTACTTGTGATTTTTACCATTATATTACCTACTATAAGAACAAGATTACTATTTTATTATATCATTGTCATCCTCAGCCTACGTCCCACTGCTGGGCACAGGCCTTCCTCATTGAGAAACACATGAGGAGTATTGGTCGCTTTGTTTTCGATATTGAAAGCCAAAGCATACTAACCACTACGCAATCAAGCTTTAGTTCCTCCTCAGTGTTGCCCACTAAGTTTTCAACTATTATTCTCTATTAAAATAAAAGTCGATATTTTACCAAAAATATTTATATTAGTAATTTTCAATTTCTGCTAAGATATAATCTAAAAGTCCAGTGGGTTGCATAAATACACAGTTGATAGTAAGTAATTGCTTCTACAATAATCCTATCATTATCATGGTTCTTGTAAAAACTGGTAAAAATCATCAGTAAATTTTTTTCATATATTCTTGATTGATGAGATGAAATAAATGAGATGTTGTAGTTATAGGCTATAACTACTATATCTCATTGATTTAAGCATTTTGCTTTTGGAATGGTAAATTTCAAAATAATATTGCAATTTAATCCTAATCGATTCAGTTTTTTTTGGGCCATCTCTTTTCCTAATGGAAACAGTAGGTTGTACTGGCCATATATCAGTCATAAAATAAATTACAAATAAAATAAAATCAATTAAAGACATTTACATTTACTTGGGTCACATTTGAGTGGGTGTTGACACCTCTGCCTACCCCCTTAACCTCCCCCCCTCCCCTGCACCCCTGTAGCTTCCAAATATCACACCCTACAGGATTCATATGTGCTTTCCCTACTTGTAACAGCTTTTTAAACATTATTGATGGACAATAAATGTTTATTATTATTTTTTAGTTATTTATTATTATTTTTTAGTTATTTATTATTATGTTTTATTTATTTTTATTATTATTTATTATTATTTTTTAGTTATTATTTATTTAGTTATTAAAAGTCAATGACCTTTAGAATTTTTTTTACTGAAACTTTAATAAACATTGTATCTGAACTTTTATAACGATAACATTACTCCATATAAAAATAATGTGTCAATGGCTGTAACAGAACTTATCTGCCTAGATCAAGTACAATAGTTTGAAATTATCTTGAACTTATTACTTGTTCGCTACACCTACTGGACTTTTTCTGTAGTGTGTTATTTTTTTATTATTTATAAATACAACAACTTACTATCCTATCTCTGTCCTCACTTTATAATAAGTTGTTGTATTTAGGTGTTCAATTTAAATAACCATCATAAAATACTGGGTTGTATTATAAATTGTATTTATGTACCTATGGTCAGAATACCGGCTTTCTTCTCATTGCTGTCGTAGCTAGAAGTCATGGTGTGTATGTGCTGGTTGAAGTCATCCAGTACTTGCGTCATGGTATCCTGAGGCATTTCACGCAGCTCTGATTTAGCAAAATGGAGCAGTTCCCGAATAGCCTTGTGCCGCGTTTCTGTGTGTCGAGCTTTTAGACCACACACCAACTCGGCTACTTGATTTCCTGACATGTTGAGTTCTTTTTATTTATGAAAGTTCTGGATAATATTCAGGTTACAGCACCTTGTAACACCATTACCACAATTTCTGAGACAGCTACGTAGGTTACAACAAAGTCATTGTCAGACACAATAAACGCTTTTCCACAGTTATTACAACATTGTAAACACCTTTTTTAAAAAAAATTGAATACAATCCAAATATAAACAAATAATCAGCAAACATGCGGCCATTGACCACAGAATGACATTTATAGGTATGTAGCAGTTACGGGAAATTCATTGAAATCGATTGTGGAAATTCGATGTGCGCAACAAATATAATATCTCATTTGTGCTAGTGTGTATTTTGAAAGTTTGTGTAAATTACTTGTGTAAATATACAAATTAATCGTCAATTTATACTTGTATAAATATAAAAATACAAATAAGACTTTAAAATCATTATAATAATTTCAAGAGAAATTTTAATAGAATTTTCATTATTTGATTCTTTTTTTTCACATTAAGTAAATAACGTCTAAGTTGTTTTGAATAAACCTGTTTAAACCAATAAACAATTTTAAAAAACAATTGGTAATTGCGTACGAAGTCTTTTCGTGATGGATAAAATCCCATCAACAAGAAAACTTTGTTCATCATCAAAATTGCATTATTTAAAAATAAAATCTCAGAATAGTTTGAATCGAGAAATAAACATGAATCAAAATGTCTTAAATTAATACACGAACATCCTTACTTCACGTTCAGAATGCGTTTAGAAATAACAATGAAATTATTAAAAATCAAGCAAACCATTTCGGTTTTTGGTAAAATCAATAAAAATAGTAATTTTATCTCTTTTAATGTAACAATTTCTATAAAAATCTTATCAAATAGTATTTAATTAAAATAGCATATTATTTTTTTACATGGTAGCACTGACTTATTTTCATCTCGTTCTACATTTCTATAAAAGACAAGGATAAAAACACATCCAATGCTTGAGATTCGAACGATGATGACGCGTGTATTTTCAATACTTTCTCGTCATCTCTTCATTGTACTTTAACGAGAAACGTCAAACAGCTGAGCGAGCGAGGTGACTGATTGCTCGTCGTTTTTGGCTTGCTCCTAGTTCTTCATAATTATTCTTTAAATCGAGCAAAATTTTGAGAAATAGTGTATTCTTAAAATATTGTGGAAAATACAAAGAAGCAAATTAAACATGAGTGAATTAAGTCAAGAGGAGGTAAGTTGAATTTTTGTTTTGTAAACGAACCTTGGTGTAATGCGTATGGCCAATCTAATTTCGTAACAAAACAAAGCGTTAATGTGTCTAAGTGACGCGCATTATTCTACTCACACGTGCTTTTAGACCTCGTGTTAATTAATTTCAGATAAGACGACGACGTCTGGCTCGGCTGGCCGCTCTGAGTGGTGCAGGCTCAAGCCCGAGCCCATTGAGCCCCCCGGCCACCCCTGGCGCGTCCGTGCCCTCGCCAGATCTGCAGCCGCCGCAGCTGGCACGTCTCTCTCCCGCCTCCACTCCACGCACTTCCACAGAACCAAGTACTCCTGAAGTGGCAAACACAAACAAAGAACCAAACTATAACAATGGGGTCAGCAAAAGTGATGTAACAGACCAAACCAAAATACCAGCTGATGGTATCATTGTCACAGAAAAAACGGACAATAACTTGTTAGATGAAATAACTGATACAAAGATGACAGACCTGTCTCAAACCAGACAGTACAATAGCTTTGACTCAATGGGGGATGATACGTTATTAAGTTGTGGTTCAGTGAGAGTTGGTAGCTTGCCTCAGTCTACAGTGGGTGGTTCAGAAGGCACATCAGCGCGAGAAGATAGTACATCTAGATCTATATCTCCAACACATTTTGCTGAACCCACACCAGTGCGGCCTAGACCTAGTAATGTGTCACCAAGTTGTTCACGAAGATCTTTATCTATGGAAGTGGATGATACGTCTGAAAGAAATTCTCAGTCTGAGCCACAGCATGAACCAATGGAGGTATGTGCCACTACTGTAATTTCTGAGTAATTACTACCCTCAGTTGAATTAATTAAAGCTAACTTTGTTTTATCTTTAAAAAAGTTTTTTTTTTAATTTTGTAGATAAATTTATATCTTGGGTCATTTATATTTTAAATCAGAATCATAATATCTTGTTTATTTATTAGGTTAACATTATCTCCATACATATTTATATTTGTTTATTGGGCTGGGCAACAGGTGGGCTGGTAGAGATTTCTTTAGGAATAAGCCACACCCTTTGTACTTTCTATTTTATTTATGTGTTGTTTCTGTTTAATTGTTGTGTACAATAAACTATTAAATAAATAAATAAATTAATTACTTGAGTATTTGTAGACATAGTAAAGGTTTTTACAAATACTTATTTAGATTATTACCTAATCCTGTTATGAGAAGATAAAATTTATCACAATAATAAAGTTTTTCTGAGTTAGAAGCATTAAATTAGGATAATTGAAAAAACAATAGTATTTTCACTGTACTAATTTGCTTTTATGAATTAATTTAATTTTTTAAGTAAAATAATAACTAAATTGCATATAATGCATACTAAATTGTTTCCATGTTTTATTAGAACTGTTCAACACCACCCAAGTGCTGCACTTAACACCAACTATTATTAAATTTTAATTTCTTTTGGATCAAGCTATTACATAGTCAATTTAAAATGTATTAGCTGACAGGAACTTACTTTAAATGTTTCTAATAATTTCAGATGTTAATTTTTATTCAGTAATTTTAATTATTTTATTAATTTTGATAGGTGGAAGATGACTCGTCAGCATCTCCTGCTCGAAAGATATACAGATCTCGTACAGTGAGCTGCACAGAATTGACAGAAGAACAATTGCGACATATTGTTGCTAAAATTCTACAAGTCTCCTGGTCAGAGGACATTGCTGGTAATGCAAATAAGTGATATAATATTCAATATTTGTAGGCAGTGTCAATTTCGATAATGTTTATTTGTTTCAAAACCCTTAAATCTTTGATTTGATTATGTTATTTTAATATACTTTGCAATATTAGTCATTGATGTTGACTTTACCTATCAGACAGTTGCTATTGTCATTCTGCTACTAGAGGATATTTGATATGAATATAATAATAAAGTAATATTTATTGTTCTAAACTTTAAGGTATACAGTTTTTGTGTATAGTGATTAGTGCAAAACTGTTCCCATATTCACAATAGGTTGACTTTAATAACATTTTCTTTCAGGTGGAATATTTGTACCATCAGTTGCAGCTGCATTGCTTGATAACCCTAAGTTAAGTTTAGATGAACTAGCATCAGAAGCAATAATGGATGTGATCACCCAAATATCTGATGGATCAGATCCACTAAATCAGAAGCTGCTTGCAGTTTCGGAAACGTCCAAAAGACTTAGTGAAGACTGTGGTGACGACACGCTGACAAGCGGGCCGCTTGGCTCCGACATCGACGTCGACAGGGCCGACTGCCCGGCGCCCTCACTGCCCATGCCTAAGACTATCCCCACACAGGGTCTCGCCGTTAGTTACCTACTAAAATTCTACAATAACATAAACCTATACGAAAGGGAACATCCAAAGAAAAGCTCAGAACCTCCCTTGAGTGATCTCCTACAAAATTTAAGGACTTTACTCGTGAATCATTTGGTGTTAGTGCTTCAAGGACAATTCGAGTTAGAAAAGTGCCGAAAGTCACCGCTACTACCCTACATTTTAAATGGCATCGCACCAACTGGTCTCATTCCGGAAATACTAGTCGCGACATATCTGGACACCGAAGTTTTTGAGGAGGTAAAGTTATTACAATACACTATTTTAGAACGTAAGATTTAAGCTTCGCTAAATTATGAAAACTACTGCAGCGTCTGCTTGTTTGACGAAAAAATATCCTATAGCCGAATGTTGAGTGGGAGTGTGTAACAGGATTTGTGCGTTTTTATCGATTCTATTTGTAATAGGTACGACAGAGAAATCACAAAGTTCGTAAAAATAGTTCATATTTAAAATCTTTTATATAAAATACCTACAAGATTCATCGCGATGCTTAGTCCACTTCAATGGGGCACCGTGTTGCCTTGAATTAAAATAGAAAACTCTTGACTCTCAGCTGATCAGCTGATCAGCTCTACAAACAAATACAACAGTTACAGCCTAATTGCTCTCACTAAATATTGCAATAAACAGGAGTTATTATTAGAAGGTCTTTTAGACAACCATTATTGTCTTCTGCTTACTACTCTTCCTTATTAAAGCTTTGAACCTTTTCATAAAGAAAGTACCTCAGGTACCTAAGGAATACGTGCCATAAGAGTTATGTGATGTGATGAAGCCGTAAGTTGGAAGGTACAAACTAGATGGACGTACCATAACCAATTCGCGGACACCCATAAGAAACATCTGTCGGCGGGAATGCAGAAAGATGCGGTGAAAATAGATGAAGAAAAATTGGCCGCTCCTGATAGACACGCGTGTGGAATGCACCATTGTGTACAGTCAATAATCATTTACGTTCATGCATAAATTACTTCTCTATGAGAATAAATACGTTAATTTACAATAATACGTTAATATAAAAAATAATAAATACGTTAATTGTCCGAAATCGTTCATGAAATTTCCATTTCAATTCACATTTTAGTCCACAGCAGGACATACGCCTCTTCTAATTGCGCCATTTCACCCTGTTTCCGCTTGTCGCTCCCCCACTCGATGTTGCCGTGCAGCTATCGGTCCGCTAGTAACGAGGCGTTCGCCGCATGCAGGTGTTCGTGCCGCTGCTGATGGGCACGCGCGAGGAGATGCGGCGCTGCGTGTCGCCGGGCGCGGGGCGCGGGCACGGCGCGGCGCTGCGCGCGCTGCGCTCGCTGTGCGACCTGCGCGCCGGCCCGCGTCACGCGGCGCGCCCCGTGTGCGCGCTCATCGCGCGCCTGCCCTCCTTCTGCCCCGACCCCGTCACCACCGCGCCCGGCAGAGAGATCGCCAGGGTCAGCTTTCTGGGACCTTTCTTTGCGGTAACTTTTTATAATTGTTTAATTTTTCACCTGAGGTTGGTGACAGCGCGCCGATCAGATATACGTTTCATATGAGTTAGACGTTTCCTTGTATTTGAATGAATGCCAGTGTTAAAGACCTTTAGTAGCTGTCACTGATGTCTAGCACTTCTAAGCAAGGCAATGGGTAGTAGATATATCTGCCTGCCTATCACTGATATAACCTTGGTTACACGTGAGGATTTTTGTGTTTTTTTCCAGTATTTTCATTACATTGATTATGATATAGTTCATTTGTGTGTACGTAATATTTGAAATGTTTTTGTCTTTATCTAATGTGTTTATAACAATAATATTTCCCTTCCAACACGATAATCGATAAAGAAAATACAAATGTCAACAAAATTACATCAATCAGTTTATTTTATCACGTTAATGTTTTGCTTATAAGTGATCTTGCTAAAACGGAAGTCAACGGCCTCTTTGTTCAGACATGTTTTGTTCATTATTATAGGTATGTATTGTGCCACTGAAAATTTTAACATCTGACTCACTCTATTATTACCTTTCTTCAAAGAAGAGTATTAATTATGTTTCGCTATTGTCACTAAAACATATAATATAACATATCATAAGAGGCGTGTTCTTTCCCCGAAGGGGTAGGCGTTAATGTCCACTCCTCTAATATTTTCATTCTGCTATATAAAGCTAAATCATCGACTTTTGTGCTGATTGATTGTGACACCGACCCGCTTTGGGCCAGCATGGTGGTGTTACAGTCCATGCTCCTCTTGTAACACTCTTTTTTCTTATTATCACTTATTACCGTCTTAATTTACACATAAAGGCATCAGAGTTAAGTAAAATCACTAATGTTTGTTTGTTTCATGTTGTTTACATCGTCATAATGACATATGTCAATTCCTTATGTCATTTTAACTTTTAATTTGTTTTTAAAATGCTAGTTTGACTCACCTTGATCGTGGTTCATAGACAAAACCATAGAGTTTAGCGTATCAAAACAGGCTAGTCAGTATATACAAAGATAGTCTCTCTATCAAACGACCGGCGTCCTTCTCGAATAAGTTTTTTTGGGCAATTTTAATGTTTCCGATGTCGGTTTCTTGTAAAATCCTCTTTAAAAAATGTAATAATAATAATGTTGACAAATTCCTCGTAAATTAATAAATTCCTCGTTGAGTATAAATGCACTTGCATGTTTATATTCAAATACAAGTTATTTTGCAATGAATCAACGTAATTTCAAATGAAAAGGGGCCCTTTAAGTATTTTTAGTAAATAATATAAACAAACAAACATTACTCATATTCTTGGATGTATGGACGAGTGTGTCTTTGCCTCGTCTATGGGAGCTACGGTCGAGACGGATTTCTCTCGAATCGGTGGATCGATATCTGAAAAGTCTCACGCGCTGGTTCTGATTTTGCTAATTTACTGAGATCTCGAAAAAAGAGAAGTCCTCGAATTTATTTCAGGAATATTATAATCAAGGGATTATTAAATTAAATAGCTCGAAGTTCGAGTATATTGGCTGAAGAGCGTATAAAATTGTACATGCCGGCTGGTTTATAGGTTACCGGCAGCACTTATATAAAAACCTATGAAATATTAATAAAAGCCCGAGAAAAAGGGCAAAAACTACCTGGTGGTAGTGTATGGTATAACCATACTATATACAGTACCTAAGAAGCACAAATAAAATAGTATATCAAGACATTTGAATATTGGAGAAAAGACAGAGTTAAAATTTAAAATACAGTATCCGGACCTGCAAGGTATGCAGTACTAACCAACGGGAAAGGGAGATATTAATAATAATTATAAGAATTAAGAGTTACCTCTTTATTTTTGTTATACCTGTTTAGTACCTTTACATACCGAGATTGATCAAACAGGACCAGAACCAACCTGCCCTTGTATTTATTGTTGTTATATATTGTAAAGCTAGAATATTTAGTAAATGCAAAATTTGTAAATGTAATAAATAATAAGTATTTTTGGTAATTTGTTGTATTATTTGTTTTTCATAAATCTTTAGTTGATGGGTTAAGGAGGAAAGAAAGTTTAACATAACATTTGGCGCCCGAATATACAGGAGGTTCTGTGACTTTTTGGTGGCCCATTATTCTGGTCTAATGCTCAGATAATGTTGATCCATCTCGGTAGGTATTTTTTCATATAATTTTTGAAGGTTTATAGTACTGTATAAGAGAAATTTGAGAGAAACAATTGAAGTAAACATTGTCATTTATTAAGTAATTATAACATATTTATTAAGTGAGTATTTGTGGCAGGATTGGTTCAACAATATACGTGGATAGAATATCAAGATTTCTTTCTATAAATTGATATATATTTTTTTTTGTTGTTATTATAATATAGCAATAATAGTATCTCTTGAGAAACATAACATTACATTATATTTTTGTAACAATGGAACAAAGACCAATTACTTTTAACTTGCTTAACAAGGATGAACTAGAATATGAGGTGAAAATCAGGGGTGCAAAACCCGCGGATACTGTGGTGGCTTTAAAAGCACAGATCCGTTCACTCAATAAAGACATGCCTTCAGATGAGATTCTAACATGTGATCTTGATAGCAATATTGAATTAAAAGTAATACAAAAGAAATTAGATGAACTTGACAAACTGATCACTAGTTCTGCCAGTAAACCAGCCTCACTTAAGGTGTTAAATAGAATTCAAAATCTTGCACACCATTTATTCCATAGAATGGGTCGCTTGTCTCCTATTGAGGATGATGACAATAATCTCAATTCTTTATTACTTTCTCTTCAAAATCGACTAGAAAGCATTCTTAGTAAAATTGACAATATATTTCATAACTTTAAAAGTAGCTTAACACTTGAACAACCCATAGTAAGTACCAATTTAGCAACACAGAGTACAAATAATGATTCTTCAGTACATAAACTTAATTTACGCTTTAATGGCAAATCTTGCATTAAAGCATTCTTACAACGTCTTGAGGAACTATGTTTATCTCGTGGCCTTCCGGATTCAAAGCTGTTCTGCTCGGCAGCAGAGCTTTTTACAGATGAAGCACTTTGCTGGTATCGTGGAGTCAAGTCTGATGTTCATAATTGGGTAGAACTTAAAACATTACTTCTTGATGAATATTTGCCATCTGATTATGACCATAGGTTGTTGCAGGAGATTAGAGGTCGCACTCAAGGTACTGATGAAAGCATAGTCAATTATTTAAGCATAATGCAAAATTATTTTTCTCGATTATCAAAACCGATCTCTGAGGAAGAGAAATTGAATATTGTCATGTTTAATATCAGACCATTCTATACTACACAACTTGCTTTAAGCCCTGTGGAATCCTGGAATGACTTGAAAAGAAAATGTAGGTTTTTGGAGAATGCAAGGGAGCGTACAGCACATTTTAGTGAGCCCCCTAAGGTGACAACTTCTTCACTAGCTCCAGACTTAGGTTATAAAAATCATAAATCTCCACCTAGGGTCTGCGCTATTCAATCTACAAATGGTCTTTTCTGTGTCCGTTGTAGAGTGAATGGTCACAGTCTGAAGGTTTGCAAGGCACCATGGCTTCTAGTTTGTTATCGCTGTGGGGAGAAGGGGTTCAATGCTAATAATTGCCCTAAATGTGCATCTTCAAAGCATGTTTCAACTGAGGTTTCAAAAAACTCCAGAAAGTGAACCGGTGGCAGAGCAGGGTATATTTTAACAATAAATATAAACACATTAATAATAATGGGCTTGATAATAATGAATCAAGACCCGAAAACATTAACTTCTCTTTACATAACAAAACTTTATGCGTTTCACATATAACGCCGGTTCACTCTATCTATAACAATGATACCCGCGCTTATTTAAAAGTGACAATTTTTGATGTTGAATTTAGAGGGTTGCTAGATTCAGGTTCCCAGATTTCCATTGTGGGCGGGCAAGCATATAAATATTTTAAAGATTTTGCTACAATACATAAATCTAGGGAATTAGAATTTATAAGAACAGCAAATGATTCCACCTCGAGAGTCATCGGTTACCTATGCTTACCAGTATCATTAAAGAATAAAATTCGTGTAATAAAATTTTTTGTCGTCCCTGGGGTTGCCACAGAGTTACTATTTGGTTTGAATTTTTGGAAGGAGTTTAACATTGCACCTGAAGTTTTATCATTAGTACAGGGCAATGAACATTTTTATATGAATAATCAAGTAAATTCTATTCTCACGGCAAACCGTGTTATACATGATTTTGAAAGTTTATCTCACAATGAGCGAGTTAAGGCAGATGATGTAATCCGCCAGTTCGAGGAAATATCGGCAGAGAGAGTAGGATTAGGTAGGACTCATTTAGTTAGTCATACAATTGATACCGGTGACCACCCACCGATTAAACAGCGATACTATGTCGTCTCTCCCGCGAAGCTAGCAGAGTTAAATAAACACTTAGATCAGATGCTCAAGGATGACGTTGTAGAACCAAGTAATAGCCCATGGAATAACCCCGTCACCTTAGCTGTCAAATCTGATGGTACTTCACGTTTCTGCCTAGACAGCCGTAAACTCAACTCGGTATCAAAGCACGACGCCTACCCTATGCCGTATATTAGTCAGATCCTAGATCAGCTAAACAATGCTAAGTATTTGTCCTCCATTGATCTCAAGTCTTCATACTACCAGGTCCCACTAGACTCTTTAGAGTCTAGAGAGAAAACTGCGTTCACCATACCATGTAGAGGGTTATTTCATTTCAAAGTAATGTGCTTTGGCCTTACTGCGGCTCCAGCTACCCAACAGAGATTGATGGATAGACTGTTTGGACCTGAATTTGACAGTAGGGTATTTGTTTACATCGATGACCTGATCTTGATTACACCACCAGGTCCTGATGCTTTCCATGACCATCTACAGCTCTTACTAAAGGTTAAAGAAAGGCTTAGGTTCGCTAATTTGACAATAAATATGAGTAAATGTCAGTTCTTTAGGAGACAACTAAAATTCTTAGGTCATGTAATTGATGAATACGGGCTACGCACGGACCCAGACAAAGTAAGGGCCATAGTAGACTTTCCTACTCCCGCATGTAGAAAAGATGTCAAACGTTTCTTAGGGACTGCATCGTATTATAGGCGATTTATAAAAAATTTTAGTCACAGGGCAAGTTCCCTGAATGCTCTTACATCTACTCGTAAAGGCGCGCCCCCTTTTAAATGGACAATAGAAGCAGATCAAGCGTTCAATGACCTTAAAATTGCGCTATCTACGTCTCCTGTTCTTGTATGTCCAGATTTTTCTAAGGACTTTGCCGTTCACTGTGATGCCTCGGATTTTGGCATTGGTGGTACACTAACACAAGTGTTAGACGGAGAAGAACATCCCGTCGCTTACTGTAGCCGTTCACTAACACCAGCAGAGCGCAACTATTCCGCCACAGAACGCGAGGCCTTAGCTGTGGTACACGTTGTTGAACATTTTCGCCCTTACCTCGAGGGTGGACGACCGTTTCGTGTTATAACTGATCACGCGAGTTTAAAGTGGTTCTTAAATCTTAAAAACCCAACAGGTAGACTGGCACGTTGGGGTTGTAGGTTGTCTGCGTATAATTTTGTAGTCGAGCACCGTAGCGGATCGCAGAATGTCGTTCCGGATGCACTGTCCCGTTCTGTACCAGTGGCAGCCGTAAACACTGATGCATCTGGCGATGCGTGGTATAATAACATACTAAAGCGTTGTACCGAACGCCCACGAGCGTGTCCAAATTTCCAAATTATTAATGGTAGACTTTTCAGATTTACTAAAAACAGTAACAAACTCTGTGGTGACTACCAGTGGAAGGAAGTTGTTCCTATTGAGCATAGAGAAGACATTATTAAAAATAACCATTCTGTACCTCTAGCTGCACATCTAGGTGTTGCTAAAACATATAAAAAATTAAAATTAAGATATTTTTGGCCCGGTATGTATAAAGATACTGCGGATTTTATTAAAAATTGTAATACGTGTAATTCATATAAGCATAGCTCACTAGCGCCGCCAGGCTTTATGGGGGAACCCAAAGTTTGTTGTCGACCATTCCAGTGCATCAGCATTGATTTAGTTGGTCCACTGCCCATGTCTCGTCAGCAAAATACTTATTTACTAGTGGTTGTGTGTTGCTTTACTAAGTATTGCTTATTGTTTCCATTACGTCGTGCGACGGGCAAAGTGATAGCACAAAGATTGGAGGATCATGTGTTCCTCGTTCACGGGATTCCACAAACAGTAATTTCAGATAATGGTCCACAATTTATAAGCCACGAAGTTCAGGCGCTTTACGAAAAATACAATATCCCACAGGTACACATGGGCCCCGTTTACTGTCCACAAGTTAATACCGTGGAAAGATATAATCGAACAATAATCACAGCTGTTTCCTCTTTCGTTGAAGACGACCATAGGACGTGGGATGTGAATATCCATAAAATCCAATTCGCCATGAACACTGCGGTGAACGAATCCACATCTTACACCCCTTTCATGTTGGTACACGGTAGGGAAGCGGTTACGGATGGCAATATTTATCGAAATTTCGAAGACATCCAAGAGTTGGTTATAGTACCACGCGATACTCATGCTTCTAACCTTGGTCATCTAGCTGACATTTTTGTTAAAGTTAGAGAATCTTTACGGAAGGCTCACGAAAGAAACGTAAAATATTACAACAACAAGCGTAGGGATATATCTTTTAACGTTGGTGATTATGTGTGGAGACGTACGTATAAGCAGAGTGCTGCTCACAAATATTTTTCAGCAAAGCTTGCTCCCAAATATGAACGTTGTAAAATAATACGTAAAATTTCCCGTTTAGTCTATGAGCTCGAAGACGAAAACGGCAAATATATAGGCAAATGGCATATAAAAGATTTTAAAAACTTAGACACCTCTGGTGATTAAATTAATTTACATTATTTAAGATAAAATAACCTCCTATTAAGAAAAAAAAATTACATATTTAGTAAGCATTTACAGAAGCATTTAATATGACCGTGGGTGTGGCGGTTCACGAATACCTACCCCGCCTTTCTTCCTGGCGTCTCGTAGAAGTCGAGTGTGGGATAGGCACTATTTAACAAACTTTTAGGTGCCATTGCTGTTGCATGTACATGTTCCTTCTCATCATTTTTTGTTCATTAATTTTCCCCTGATACTTATGTCCCATTTTGATAACATCTTATCCTTTAAATTGTATTGTTGGTCAGTTATGACAGTACATAAAGATCAAAAACACAAAATTAAACGTGTCTTTGTTCATTATATTGTGTATGTAATAACGTTTCCTTTTACAGTGCAATGAGGTTGAAACTCTCCCAGGAGCGGTTTGCAACTCTCAAAATAAGCCTTTGCTATATTCATATGTAAAAAAGAGAGAGAGAGAGAGAAAAAAAAAAATACATCTAAAAATGTAAGGTGAATTAATGACAATTGATGGGGGGCGCAGGTACATGCAACACAATAGAAGGGTTGATATGTCTTATGCACCCAACACCTCGCGAAGACATCATCAACACCTTAGCATTTAGAGTTATTTTTTTTGTTCTTTATTATAGGCTCTTGGGTGTGGTTCCCAATGTCCTATTATTATTTTCCTTTAATTTTCTTTGGTTATGGGTGTTTTCCCGTTGCGGAGAGAACAAAATGTTCTGGCTCATACAGCCATATATTTTTTAGTTTATTTTTTTCTATACATACTAAGAATTACCATGGTTTCTTAGTAAGCATTTTTTGTTTTGTGTTCATTGGTGAGAAGACACCAATTATAATAGTATTTATTCTTTTCACGTGATATTTTTCAGAATATCTGTTTAGATTAGTGTGCATGCATGCATAATAGTTCTATGGTATTGTGTAGGACATTATCTTATTGTTTTTTTTATTTTAAATCTTAGCATGTACAAGTGTACTCTTTTACATGTTAATGTGTTATAATCATTACTGGACGATAGCGTCTTTTGACTTTGGTAAATTTTCCTTTAGCAAAGTTTCAAAATAGATATATTATATTTGTTAAATTGTTGTAAGACTGTCGAGGACGACAGACGAATTCTCTACGTGAATTCTATCGTGGTTGGGGGGATACTGTAACACTCTTTTTTCTTATTATCACTTATTACCGTCTTAATTTACACATAAAGGCATCAGAGTTAAGTAAAATCACTAATGTTTGTTTGTTTCATGTTGTTTACATCGTCATAATGACATATGTCAATTCCTTATGTCATTTTAACTTTTAATTTGTTTTTAAAATGCTAGTTTGACTCACCTTGATCGTGGTTCATAGACAAAACCATAGAGTTTAGCGTATCAAAACAGGCTAGTCAGTATATACAAAGATAGTCTCTCTATCAAACGACCGGCGTCCTTCTCGAATAAGTTTTTTTGGGCAATTTTAATGTTTCCGATGTCGGTTTCTTGTAAAATCCTCTTTAAAAAATGTAATAATAATAATGTTGACAAATTCCTCGTAAATTAATAAATTCCTCGTTGAGTATAAATGCACTTGCATGTTTATATTCAAATACAAGTTATTTTGCAATGAATCAACGTAATTTCAAATGAAAAGGGGCCCTTTAAGTATTTTTAGTAAATAATATAAACAAACAAACATTACTCATATTCTTGGATGTATGGACGAGTGTGTCTTTGCCTCGTCTATGGGAGCTACGGTCGAGACGGATTTCTCTCGAATCGGTGGATCGATATCTGAAAAGTCTCACGCGCTGGTTCTGATTTTGCTAATTTACTGAGATCTCGAAAAAAGAGAAGTCCTCGAATTTATTTCAGGAATATTATAATCAAGGGATTATTAAATTAAATAGCTCGAAGTTCGAGTATATTGGCTGAAGAGCGTATAAAATTGTACATGCCGGCTGGTTTATAGGTTACCGGCAGCACTTATATAAAAACCTATGAAATATTAATAAAAGCCCGAGAAAAAGGGCAAAAACTACCTGGTGGTAGTGTATGGTATAACCATACTATATACAGTACCTAAGAAGCACAAATAAAATAGTATATCAAGACATTTGAATATTGGAGAAAAGACAGAGTTAAAATTTAAAATACAGTATCCGGACCTGCAAGGTATGCAGTACTAACCAACGGGAAAGGGAGATATTAATAATAATTATAAGAATTAAGAGTTACCTCTTTATTTTTGTTATACCTGTTTAGTACCTTTACATACCGAGATTGATCAAACAGGACCAGAACCAACCTGCCCTTGTATTTATTGTTGTTATATATTGTAAAGCTAGAATATTTAGTAAATGCAAAATTTGTAAATGTAATAAATAATAAGTATTTTTGGTAATTTGTTGTATTATTTGTTTTTCATAAATCTTTAGTTGATGGGTTAAGGAGGAAAGAAAGTTTAACATTACACTCTTGTCCATGTGTTTCTCCATGGAAGGCCTGTGCCCAGCAGTGGGACGTGGATAGGCTTAGGACGGACGGATTGTGGCTTCGGTTTAGTGGGCAGAGACCTATAACGCTTTTCCAGTGATAATCTTACTTTTACACGTTATTTTTTACCAGATATCCCTCTTCGCTGAAGAGAACCCGCGCCTCGCGGAGCGGTTATTTGCGACTGGGTCTGGCGACCGGAGCCTGGCGTTCGCTCTCCAGCGCGAGGTGGAAGCCAGCAGAAACACCCTGCACAACATCTGCCATAACATCCTGCTGTGCCCCGTAGCAAGGCAGCCCTTCCTCAACTATTTCGCCGCCATCTTGCAAAGAAATGACCGCAGGGCTCAACTGCAAACTGATGAGCGCACGCTAGCTGGTGAGCTGTTATATTAACATATTGTTAGTAAAAAAATGGTACCTATGTAAGGTAGATAGGAAGTAGAAAGATGGGAGCAGCAGTAGGTCCGATCATTGTGGGATTCTCTAGGATTAATAAGTGAAATAAAGATACCTACAGTTGCCAACCATCCCTAGTCGATGAGGCATGTATAGAAGAAGATTATAAGTGAGGTTATGGTTCTACTCCCTATTGGGTACCAGTAGCAATATTGAGGTTGCAACTGCTGTTCGTCCTTTTAGACGTAACAGCTTAAACTACTTATTTCTCAAAAATGTTTTGCTATTTTTGTGTTCTAATTGACGGTTTTCGTTTGTGTATATCAGGTAATAATACAAAAAATGCTATTTTGTGTGGGTGTGTCAATTTTAGAAATGTGAAAGATTGGCAATCTTTATTCGAATAAGATACCTACAACCAATACATAACGCCTAAGATATTTGCTATTAACGTAGTGAAATCAATAAACTAATTTATTTATAACTAATTTATAGCTATAAAGTGAATTAATAACAGGTCAATGCTATATTAAAGGTAATGATTATTCTTGTTTGCGGCGAACTGATGACTTTAATAAATGTTAATTGTAGCATTGAGTGCGTAGTCGCGCGTCTGATGATCGGTCAAAATAGAATCTTTACGTGTTGTGTGAACGACACATCTAGTAGGAGATTATGTATTGGCGTTACTCCAAATTATTTACTTTCTGAGACTGTATCTTTACCTCTTTGTAAATATTTGTATTTACTTATTCCGCGCAGGAAGTCTTGAGTTTAAGCCAAACGCGACACACAAAAAAGAAAAAACAATACGAACAATTTTGCGTATCCGTTGACTGGGATAAAATATTATAAACATATTTACTTTCTAAATTTTGATTTTATAAATATGACTGGTTTTTCTTTGAAATTCCAACTTTATTGGTACTTTAAAGTGCATATATGATAATTTTATATTGTATTCTTACTGTTACATTATTGTCATGTTATCATTAGGTAAATCCTAATAAAGCGAACTTAAAAGTTTTCATAAAAAACTCAATTATAACACAAAAGAACGCATTGTGTTTATTGTGTGTGTGTTTATTCTAAAATAAATATCATCTTTGTACAAATACAATATTTAACAGACGGAGCCACTGATTATCACACCAAGCCATAAAAAATTTTGTTAATATATCCGGTCTGTTTTATAAATTACTTGGTGATCACTGTTTATCCCACCGGGAGAAATAAGCGTGATCTTTTCTGTGTGCTTACGTATAAGATAAAACTTCCAACACTCTCATCGACTACCCTAGAAGATGAGATGAGACTTAGGTTAATAATTCTTTGCGAATTCACAATTTTTTTGTAAAAAGTGTTGCTGACCCTCAAACCTTTTAACGCTTTTATAGATCATAATGCGCCAAAAGGGTGCATCTGTTAGGAGCAGACTTCTCGCGGTTGCTGACATTTACGCAAAAATTGTGTGTGTATATTTGTGTCATAATAAGTATATATTGTCGCAGGTGACGGCTTCATGCTGAACGTGTGCTCGGTGCTGCAACTGTTATCCGTACGCATCAAGCTGGAGCGCGTGTACCCGCTGTACGCATTCATGCCGGGCACGTGGGCGAACGCGCGCGACGAGACAAGGTTGTACCACACCGCGCAGGAGGCCCAGGATTGGCTCGACAAACTCAGTTAGTAATATGTATAAGTAAAAAAATCACGTGGTAATCTCTTGCATATAGACTTATGGCTTTATTTATTATTTGTTTATTTCTTTTTCGTAGAACAAACGTATCAGGTCTCCTTAGCCAAAAGGAGCCGTTTTTAGTCTAATATGGAAAACTCCCATAGACAATCGATGTACATAGGTACACTAACTGTAATAGCTATCACATAAACTTTACACGCCTTAACATAGACTTGAACCATAGACATGCATCATAAGGCCAGAAGCTCATAATACAAATATTCAAAAATATGTTGACGACCTCCTCTCTGTTTGTTTAGATGACTGGCGCGATAAGTTTAGTCCTTAACGCACATGCCATATAATATTTATGTTTCTTACTAAACATAACAACAAGGGACTTTAACATAATATATATTAAATATGTATTTTTTGATAAATAAATATTGTAATGTAAAGAACATGAATGATATGGCTACTTTAATTACAGATAATGACCCAGACCACGTATGGCCCGAGCCTAAGTTCCAAACAGTATGTTGGTTCCTGACGTTACACATGCATCACGTCGCCCTTATTCCTGCCTTACATACGCATCAGCGTCGTATTAGGTTGGTAGAAAAATCCAAGACTATTAAACTTTTTATTGCACCAATAAAGACAATAAATACAGGTTATTATATAACAATAGTATGCAAAGGTGGACTTATGTCTGATAGAGAACATATTATGTTGGCTTGCAGAGATCTCTATCAGACATATTATCACAGGTGTGTGAGATTTAGTATTGAAAGAGAGGGCGGGAAATGACCAAAAGAGAAAACATTTAAGATATTAAAAACGAAAATTCAATTAAATTATAATAAAAAATTAGATGATTTATATTTATACCTTTCATCATCTATTCTTATTATGGAGCTATTCTATTCCTACTTAGAGCACTTCTATCAAGATGTGCTCTAAGTATGCCCATGCTGTTGTGCTTCTGTTCCTGTCATTACTGAAAATGCTCAAATGATGTTGGCAGGAGTTTGATTAAAAATTCTAGCTCAATTTGAAAATTGTTGGATCATAATAAAATTTATATTACTTTATATCAATGGTCTAAAATGACTATCCGAGAAATGTTTTTACATTATTCGCAAAATGCCGCAATTCTATTGGTTTGTATTTCCTCGCACACCGCGTAGCAATCTTGCATAGCTCTGAGTGAAAAAGCACCATACATCAACATACTATATTTATATAAGATTTGAATTCATTATATGATTCTGATAATTTTTTTAAACAAATAATCCAAATAAGTGACACGTCATAATAGGCTAGTTGACCCATTTTTTTATTGGGCCCCAAATGATTAATTACTGATACCCATCACTACAAAAAATAATACAATATTTTTCTGAAGCCTATAATACAATAAATTATAAATTACGTTTTTGCTTAAATGTCAAAAACGCCTTCGGCCCTGATGATCTATGAATTATCTGTGCCTTAGCGTCACGATTATTGTAAATAATTCAATACGCATGCGTGACATAGCCGACAATTATGCTTGATTGGTTGCTACTGGCCTTTAACGGATTTTGACCATGCGTAGTAATTGTTTACATGAAGCGTTACTCAACTAATTTCACGAACTAATTTCAACTAAGTTTTAGGTAAAAATAAAACATATTTGAATTTGTTACAGCAATCCCTTATTTATATTTATCGAACTTGGTATATTTCGGACCCTTGTACTAAAAACTATGTGACTGATACATTATTTTCATTAACTTTGATATGAGTCAACTAGCCTATTATTCCGATTGCAAACACGCAGCGAATTCTTATACCGATAACATTAATTATATAACGTTCTATTAATTATTTCCCGAATGGTGTGTTTACAGAGCATTCAGAGACCTTCAGAAAGTGATTGAAGAGTTGATGGCAGCTGAGCCCCAATGGAGAAACAGTTTTTCCGCTTTGCGCAACCGCGACCTACTGAGTCGGTGGCGACGACAGATCAAGCGCTTACACAGGTATTTCTCGTAACCTTTGTAATAAATTGTAACAAAACTGTCAAATTTCCTATGATTTTGAATCGTAATATGTTAGGCTTGAAGTGCAATTATTATACAATTTATGGTAGTCTGAAGAGTTGTTGAATATACGTTAAAGATATGTATTAGATAATTAATATGAATATTTTTAACCGCCTCTCTGGTTTAGTGGTTCACACCACCGGTTGTAGATCGGGAGGATTTCGATTCCCCACGTGGCCGGAGTTATTCTGCTTGGTTTGGTTGGTGCAAGGGCTTCTAAGCCCTATTGGCTAACTACCACCGTCTTACCTAAATTTGTCGCCATAATAACAATGTTATAAGCATTGCTGTGTTCCCGTAATCACAAGTAAGATAGCCAGTTCCTCAGTTGTTGAGGATTACAGGTGAAGCTCGGTTCCACCTTCGGCCTTATCATCACTTGCCATCAGGTGAGATGATGGCCAAGAGCTTACCTGTCAATTATGTAAAAAAATGACAAGTAATTTAACACCTGCTGGTCCATGTAAAACAAAAAAGCTCTGAAACAATATAAGATCAATAAAAATCGGGACAAGCCACACTATCCTAAGTTTTTTAACATAGAAACACATTGTAGCGCCTCTATCCCCGAAGAGGTATGCAGAAATGTTGACACATTTCGCTTGACATGTTGAAATCCCCATGTAACTGAGAGCCTGTTGCCATGCACCGGGTATAATATAAACCAAACTATATTCGGGGATATATAAACTATATTCGAGGGGACGAGTTTTAATTTGGGACCCACCTAAGGTGTTATATCGTATAGCAAACTGACACTACTTAGAACTAAAAATTAATTTCACGTAATGTCATACATATGTCATGTATTTACCATCGACAATTTCCTTTTACTCAATTTTTGTATGGCTTAATGTGGTCTTAAGGAACGCAGTGCTCCTGGGACTCTGCCTACCACTTCGGGGATTGCAGGTGTGATTGTGTTTATGATTATGAATTACCTTTCTTTATGTTTGTAGTGGCAACCGCGATAGCAAGCGATAATTTTCGATTTTTCTTCGACTAACTGTCACTAAGACATTTAAATGCCATAACTTGACACTTCTACCTTAATATTGAATTGATTTTTGACGTTACTGCCTTCTGAATGTACAAACAATATTTCATGGAAATGAGTTCCGAATTAAAGCTCGTGACTGTGCCTATGTTAAAAACCCTTATCCTCCCCCGTACAGATCGAAGCAGTGCGCAGAGACGGCGCTGCTGGACGGCGAGCTGATGCGGCGCAGCGTGCAGTTCTGCGCGTCGGCGTGCGCGCTGCTCACGCAGCAGCTGAACGCCGCGCCCGACGCCTTCAAGGCCACGCCCGAGTGGTACGTCGAGGACATCGCCGAGTTCATGCTCTTCGCTGTGCAGTGAGTTCATCATATACTTCGTTTATTTATATGTAGATGCCTATCCCACCGCGAACAGGCCTGAAATATAGACACGGCCTGACCCTAATTTATATTAACGTTTATCTAATTCTACTGGTCATTCTGATAGCGAGGGTAAATTCATGCCAGAGGAAGTTTGAATATCTAGTCGCTGAAAAGATGAAATTGATGATTTATACCACGCTACCGATCTGACCGCTATTTACAATGAGTTTCATGAGAAGTTTCAAGGTCATTCAAAGGACAACGGAAGCACATGCGTGGAGTTTTTCTGCGTAATCGAATCGGAAATTAAGAGATCGGCAGGAGAAATGAAGTCACCGACATAACAAAAGCAATGTGTTAAGTGGCATTGTGGTTCTACGCTTGGGGTAGACCTAAGTTCAACTGTGGGTGTTTCTTTTTCTACCGATTTCTTCATTTTGAAATAAAGCGGATATGTGAAATTGTTATCAATACCAAGAATTATTTTTCCGACAGATACGTGCCTCAAATAGTAGCGGATTACATTGAGGACCCGATAATAACGTGGCTTCTCAGCGCCATTTGCAACTCTCACCTTATCAAGAACCCCTATCTTGTCGCTAAGATAGTGGAGGTGTTGTTTGTGATCAATCTCTCTGTCCCATTGAAGTTGAAGAACGTTTACGAGAAATTCATGGACCACCCGATGTCCCAGACCGCCCTACCGAGCGCTTTGATGAAGTTCTATACTGACATCGAAACGACTGGACAGAGCACTGAATTCTACGATAAATTCACGATTCGCTTTCACATTAGCATCATATTGAAGGGTATGTGGGAGCGACCTATTCATAAACAGGTGAGCTTATTATTCAAGTCAACACAATTTTTATTTACCTACTGTGAAATAAGTCTATTGATTTCGTTCACTTAACGTATTCAATTTTTTTCATATCTATGTATTGTTCAGATAAATATTAATTTCTTTCACAAACAGGCCATCGTGAAAGAATCACGTTCGGGACGACAATTTGTGAAATTTATCAACATGCTCATGAATGACACCACATTCCTTCTAGATGAATGTCTCACGGTGAGTGACAAATAGTAAATATTTAGTAATATTGGATCAGTCAGACTTGACCTTAGTCAAGGGTGCATCACACTCGCACAAGAAGTTACTCGTTGCTTAGATCAATCTGCATAACTTTAAAACTAAACAGCGAACAGTTCTGCAACTACGACTTTACTCGACGTACTTCGACTTACAACGACTTCGCTCCATCTTTCGAAAACTCATTTACTCGCGACCTCGCACCAGCTGCCAGATTGTACATTCAATTAGATTGCTCTTGTCCACAATTTGAGCCATGGAGGGAAGAGAGACCGTTGGTGGTTCTTCAATTCTGTAGCGAGCTGCTACTAGAGGATTACTTTCTGACAGACATCCTTTCAAAGGAAAGGTTTTAAGAGTTCCGAAAGGAAGGGGAACGGCAGCAATTCAAAGGGTGCCTCTACAGTGTGCTGTGGTGGAGTTGTGAAGGAGCTGCAGTTACTTATGTGTTTGTTTTGTCATCAGTATCTGAAGCGCATCCACGAGGCGCAGGAGGGCGGCGGCAGCGGCACCGCCGAGGCCCGCGCTCGGGCGCTGGCGCAGGACGAGCGCCAGTGCCGCTCCTACCTCACGCTCGCTAGGTAACTACCGCACCACACACACGAGGCGCAGGAGGGCAGCGGCAGCGCCGAGACCCGCGCTCGGGCGCTGGCGCAGGACGAGCGCCAGTGCCGCTCCTACCTCACGCTTGCTAGGTAACTACCGCACCACACACACGAGGCGCAGGAGGACGGCGGCAGCGGCAGCGCCGAGGCCCGCGCTCGGGCGCTGGCGCAGGACGAGCGCCAGTGCCGCTCCTACCTCACGCTCGCTAGGTAACTACCGCACCACACACACGAGGCGCAGGAGGGCAGCGGTAGCGGCAGCGCCGAGGCCCGCGCTCGGGCGCTGGCGCAGGACGAGCGCCAGTGCCGCTCCTACCTCACGCTCGCTAGGTAACTACCGCACCACACACACGAGGCGCAGGAGGGCAGCGGTAGCGGCAGCGCCGAGGCCCGCGCTCGGGCGCTGGCGCAGGACGAGCGCCAGTGCCGCTCCTACCTCACGCTCGCTAGGTAACTACCGCACCACACACACGAGGCGCAGGAGGGCGGCGGCAGCGGCACCGCCGAGGCCCGCGCTCGGGCGCTGGCGCAGGACGAGCGCCAGTGCCGCTCCTACCTCACGCTCGCTAGGTAACTACCGCACCACACACACGAGGCGCAGGAGGGCGGCGGCAGCGGCACCGCCGAGGCCCGCGCTCGGGCGCTGGCGCAGGACGAGCGCCAGTGCCGCTTCTACCTCACGCTCGCTAGGTAACTACCGCACCATACATATATTTTTATTATTATTATTATTTATACACACGAGGCGCAGGATCCCGGATGGCAAAAGAAGTTAATGTTATTATACTATTTACGGCTTTAAGCTCATCATTTTCAGTAGGCAAACAGCAAAAAGATGTCGAAAATCTGTAATTAATTGGTCTAAGTAAACACTAGTATTCAAATAAATAAATGCGGCCAAGCACGATAGTCTGTTTTAAAAAATTATCTTCATCGATTTTTTTCCATTACTGATGATAGTCTGTGAGAAAAATCGTTATGCGCAGCACATAGCCAAGTGGGCTGTACTCAACAATTAACATCAGAACATTTTTATATGTAAAAAATATAAAACTTCGTCAAAACGGACCTTTTATTTTGTGATGACTGTAATACATTGAATACAATGAACTCATTGCCACCCACACTTGAATACACGTTTCATTGAATTATTATATACGAATAATAATTATTATATAATATAATCCTAATATTATCTACGACTTAATGCCGCATAGTACCAGTATGGCAATCGTCCCAATAAAATAATATAACTATGATTAGACTAGCAGCGGAAACCTCTTGTTACTGAAGATCGCCTTGAAGTAACCACTCGGTGATAATAATAGCAAAGACACTCGAACATTGCTATCTCGCCAAAAATAAGCATTGTTATCTTGTGTTGTTGATAACCCACAAATAAACATATTTAAATTATATAATAAGTACACAAATATAAGTGTAAATGGCCAAACGCGTGAACAAATGTTTTAAATATAGCAAATATTACTATCATTGTTATTTTAGAATAATTAAAAATAATCGACATAAAAAATTGAGACCCCACCATACTCGTATTATCTCCCTGTTATATACGTAAATAAAGTTATTAACGATTAGATTTAGAATCGTTATTTTAGTGTTGTAATTATAAAGAAATTGCAAGGATTTTTTGAAAATAGAGGCATATTATATTTTCAGAATTTGACGGTTCAATCAAACGAAAAACAATGATTTTCAAACACGAGTAACAAAGGTCCGGTCATACAAAAAATAAGTTCAGCTGTGTTCGCTGTTACAGTGCACAATCAACATTTAGAATAAGCTTTAATTTATTTCAACCCTTAGGCAAAATAATAAGCAGAACGAAGTTAAATTATAATCGCCCAAAGGGTGTACTTCAATATAGCTTCAAACTAAATCCCTAAACGATAAAATTATCGGCAAACTAAAAGTTGATAATAGTGTTTTTTGAACTAACCACTGAATTCGTAGTAAAATCGATTGTGATGGCGCGCTGGAATGTTGGGACATGAAGGAGTAAATATTAATATTAAATTGATGTATGTGTTAATTTTATTAAGCCGCTGCCAGATTGTTGCTTTGTCTGATGGTTAACTGTTAGAGAGCGATATTAGTCGTTAAGTCTGCCATATGTACATTTTTTGTAATGGACATTAAAGCTTGAATAAATAAATATTATAGAGACTTCCTAAAAATAGGCAACAATAAAACGCTGATAGCATCTTATCATTCCTCCAGAGAGACGGTGGACATGCTGGAGTACCTGACTGTGGAGATCAAGGAGCCGTTCCTGCGCGCGGAGCTGGTGGACCGGCTCGCCTCCATGCTCAACTTCAACCTGCAGCAGCTGTGCGGGCCCAAGTGCAAGAACCTGAAGGTACTTTGTCTCTTACAATTACACTGTTTCAAAATATAAAAAAGTTTTGTTTTAAATAATACAATAAATATAAAGCCCTTAGGGCTGGTTTTATCATTTCCATTTAAGTTCATGATAAATAAAAGCATAAAAAATCAGTTTTTTTTTAATGCAACTCGTTGACGGCCATGCGAACAATATGTTTCTGTTGGGGCCGTTAAGAGGTAATTGTCATTTACGAAGAAACGTGTTTTTGTTATTTCTGAAAGAAGTTTATGATTCCCGTTCAATTACACCCGTACCCGTTCAATTCCCTTACAGTTCACTTTAGGGTGAAGAAATTTGATGACTTATGATTAATATTGGTAGGTTTAAAAAAGATAAAATACAAGCATGATGATAAGAGTTAATAATATGTTGTAATCTGCAGGTGAGTCTTGTGCAAATAAATGATATTCTATTGTATTCAGGTGCGGCGGCCAGAGAAGTACGGGTGGGAGCCGCGGCGGCTGCTGAGCCAGCTCGTGGACATCTACCTGCACCTGGACGCGCCCGCCTTCCACGCCGCGCTCGCCGCCGACGAGGTATACCACCACACGCGCATAACTCCCAGGATACTGCGACACAGCTGTAGGGAAATGTAAATAATAATAATAAATAACGGTGAATAGCATAAGCATGCTAGTGGTCGATTCAACCGAATCGGTTTCATTAATCCGGCTAATGTGTCTACCTCACAAGTCCATTTAGTGGAATAATATATATTCCTACGACATAAAGAATTCAAACTGGATATATTTTTCAAGTCTATAATTTCCGTTCACTGAAATATAGTTCTTTGAAATGTACAAGAATCAGCTTGTCGGATTTCATCATTTAGGCACTTGCAGGAAATTTTAATCGAGATTTAAAACTCGACTTTGTCGGCTGATGGCGAAGTTATTTGTAATCTCATTAACGTCTATTTTCATTCTGTGCTTGCCCCAGCTGATGGCTCATCAAAACTGCCGGATGATGAATTTAATCAAACCCAGTGTTTCGTCGATGTCTCTCAGATTGCTATTTCTTATAAGTTGGAACAGAAGTATCTTGAGAAGGTTGACACTAATAAAGGCGCGGGTGTCGACGGCGTACCCTCTTTGTTAATATCTAAGCTTTTCAAGGAGCTGTCTGTCTCAGTTACTATTATTTGCACCAAGACACTTAGAGAGGGAGAGGCACTTTCCTAGCATCTGGATGAAGGCTATTATCTCTAAAGGTGGTGATAAGCATAACGTCCAACAATATAGACCGATTTGTTTTCTGGGTAAAATCTTTGAAAGAATCATTATTTATTGAAGAGCTTGGACACGTAGTCTCTCGCCATACTGCACAGCAGCAACACGGGTTCTTCCAAGGTGGTAGCGTTGACACTAATTTGGTGTTATACACGGATTTTATTCTCAATTCCTTGGACAAAGGTGGACGCCGTTAACCGAGATTTTTCAAAGGTATTTGAAAAAATTAATCATTCGACCCCTAATAAAAATCTGGCAAAGTTTGGTATTATCTTCGATTATACTGTTTCTGAGACTGACATCAATCAGTGAAGGAAGTCTGCGACCTCGGAGTTGTACTTGATACAAAGTTAAGCTTCAATCTGCATACAGACATAACTTCGATGGCCTACAGTCAGCTCGGGATGATTCTCCGTCTCGGGAGACCTTTTAAGAACGCATTCACATATAAAATTCTATACTACTGTTTTATTCGTTCTCTGCTAGAATTTACGTGTGTTGTTTGGTGCCCTCAATATGCACCCATTGCCCATCTTGAAAGGGAATAAAACCTACTTTTAAAAGTTTTAGACTATCGAAGCGGACACTATTTCACAGACTACGAAATAGCTTCAAAGAGACAACAGCTGGTATTCCTCACAAAGTAGACGTATGCTTTTTGATCTAACGTTTTTATACTAAATATTCAACTGTAAGATAGAATCGCCTTCTCTGTTATAGTTTATTCACCCTAGGATATCCTCACGTTCAACAAATACTTTTTATTGCTCTTATTGCGACACGGGTTACGCCAGGAATACTTTTATTAGGCGTTCTTGTGTGTTTTATAATAATAAATTAAGCTACATCGACATTTTTAATGTACCATTGAATGTTTATTAGCGTTTGATAGGCGAAGTGATAGGTTCGCAGAGAGCAAATGACACTTTGTTTCATAAATAGAGAATAGCATAACTGTCCTCCTATTTGGTTAATTCTTAATATTGTTTTTAATGGAATGAAATTTTTAATGGAACTGTAGGTTTTTTAGTATTAAGAGTTCGTAAATATAACTGTAGGAATATGACTGTTTGCTTTCCTAAATTAAAAAAAACCTTTTTAACAATTTCACTATGGCTCTTATGAAAAAATCGAGATTTAAACAAAGGTTTAAAATTTCCTGAAAATGGCCCTTTTTTATCCGATCAATAGTATTCCGAATAGACCTCTCCTTACACTGTAGGTACCCCGTGCATAGTTACAGACCCGCCTTTATTTGGCCTAGGACCATCATATTGGGATTTGCTGGTCAAACCAATGTTATATTATATAACATTGGTTTGACCAGCAAATCCCAATATCACCACATTATTCTCTATGAAAAATCCAAAGTATTATAAACCATATCATGTGTATTAAACGTTGAGTTTTGTTTGCAGAGATCATTCCGCAAAGAACTGTTCGAGGAGGCGGCGGTGCGGCTCGCCAAGTCGTGCATCAAGACGCCCTCCGAGATCGAGCGGTTCAAGGCGCTCGCGGACAACGCTTACCAAATAGCTGGTACGAAACACCACACACTAATAAACGTGTTTATTATGAATACCGCATGGGCCACTATGCCTTGTGGCTATTGCAATCATGTATAATTCCTCAAAATTTTTGGGCCAAACATGGACGTTAACACTTCCACTTCGAGATACCTAATACATACTTGCTTTTGCCCGCGACTTCGTTCGCATGGACTAGTGATTGTGATGGCGTGATGTATAGCTTATAGCCTTCCTCAACAAATGGGGTATATAACATGGAATAGACCTCCGCAGCATATACTCCGCTTGCTTTTCGTTGGAAAGCTTGTTGGATAGCTTTGTGTTAAAATATTTTTATTAGCACACCATAATAGATTTTTTCTTGTGCAGTGTCAAATCAACAAAAAAGCGACGAGTTTGCTGATGCACCCGAAGAATTCAGAGACCCTCTGATGGATACCCTCATGACTGACCCTGTACTATTACCATCGGGCAAGGTAACTGATAATTATATCACTTTTTGATTTACAAAGTACAAAACACAGAAAGCCAAAACGCGACATGATGACGATTTATCAATAATTCAATTCCTACACACCAACCCGCATTAGGCCAGCGTGGTGGTGTTAGGGCCCATACTCCTCATGTGTTTCTCCATGAGGAAGGCCTGTGCCCAGCAGTGGGACGTATATAGGCTGAGGACGAGCAAGTATTATCTTTGATAGTTTGAACGAGCGAAGCGAGTCCTCGCGCGCAGTGTGAAAAGTCAGCGTTCAACTATTTGTATATGCATCTCTTTTGTTCGTTTCTTGAGCGAGAAAATGGCCAATAGTTAGTCGTTTGTCGCCGGCGGTGCGACTACTGGCGTATATAGGGGCAGGCAAAAGTCTGCCTACCCTCCGAGGAGGCACGATACATATTTTATGTTGTAATGTCCGACAGGTGATGGACCGGTCGGTGATCCTGCGGCACCTGCTCAATAGCGCCACGGACCCCTTCAACAGACAGCCGCTCAGCGAAGACCAGCTCCGTCCAGGTATACCTACTTTCTTTCGTTTCTTTTACAATAAAAAAACCTATCTATTTTAATACTCGTATTTAAGTCGTCTATAAAAGTTTGTCTATATTTCTAAATTAGCAATTTTTATGATCCAGAAATACTGGCTACGTTCTTGATATCCTCAAGAATCAAAATTCATGCTTTGCTCTTTGAGCAGGCCTTCAATAATACTTTTATTTACTTTGCAGCAACTGAACTCAAAGAAAAGATCATCCAGTGGCAACAGGAAAAGAATGGGTCTTCATAAGAAATGTAAGCCAACAATAAAGTCTGATGTATATAATTGAACACATTATATGAAGACTTAACTGGTTATATCCAGCATTTTATGGACTATTGTCCAAATGCACGAATGTGAGATTATTATAAGTTTGTTACGTGGTGCGAAAGATACGTGCAGTCGAGAATAAAGAGCTTTGCAAACAATGGAAATAAGACTCGATTACAATTAACTACTGAACTGTTGCGTTTATTCCTCCGCTCTGTGTGGATTCTATTTCCAACAGCCGCCGCGCCCTTGGCCCGCCGTCGATCCGCCTTATTCATAAACATTTTAAGATAAATCTTACTAATTAACATCTCCATATTTATTCTGTGATCTTTAGCATAATATATTATTTGGCACCATTTCGATCTATATAAAGCGGCATGAAAATTAGTAAAATTTATTTTGTATAACAAGTAAAGATATGGCCTAAACTATGTACCAGGATGAGGTGCTTGTTAAGAACGTTGACCCCAATGTCTGGAATAAACACACAAAAATTAAATATAATATGAAATTATCAGAAAGAATTATGTCTTTCTGGCGATTTACTTTTTGACAAACGCAAGCAAGTCATTTCTGTTAAGTATGTAATAAATAATAATAGTCCTGCATTAGTATAACTAATGACTAAAACGAATACTTAATATACTATAAATTATATATAATATGATAAAAGGCATCATATGGAAAGTTGAAGACATTTTATTTTTGTGAAAATAAGGAGTAGAGAAATGAATTTATTTTATGGACTATTCACATTTTGTATAGTGATATTATGTTAGATTTTTTTAGCCAACATTACTTTAATTATACTATAATATTGTCAATTATGTGATTTGTTCCTTTTTGTTAGACATCATTGTCGTTTGAAATGGATTCTCATGCTAATAGTGTAATTAGAGAAATAGTACTTGTAATATCAAAAACATAATCACCAATCAACACTGTAATGTAATTGTCTATACTATGTTTATATCAAATATCTTAACTAATAAAATTTATCCAGTCACTGCCAAGTCTGTCAGCATGCTGCTGTAGTGCGGGCATTCCTAATTAGGTCCATTTCTTTAAAAATTACATGGTCTCACTTGTATAGTATAATTTGACTTGTATTTATCTTATAATAATGCTAGAATTCTCCTATGTTAATATGTCAATAAAGTAATTATAATTAATCTGTTTTGTTATTATTTTTAAATGTTCTAAGATTTATTTAGCTAAACACTTTAAACTGGGAAGAATTATTACGTGTGCTCTAGATATGTGCTCATTTTATTTACATCTTGTTAGTGGTTTAAAATAATTTACAATAATAGACATAATTTTCAATATTAAGTAGTTATTTAATTTTGTCTAGTCAGCACCAAATTATCATTCATAAATTATTTACAACTATGCAGATTTCCACTTAATTGATAATGGGAAGTAATTAACTTATTTATTTGGTCACAAAAAAAATCAGCCAATAAATGATTTGGGCTGCGATTCTTGTTCACCTTTAATAATGATAATGGTCATCAATAGGGATGTTGACAGTATTAATAGTTTCTATGATAAACTCAACTTGCTTTATTTTAACTAGTCAAGGGTCAGAAAACGAGACAATAGAAACATCCACTGTTTGTGAACCCTGGTGAAATTAGCCTGTATAAACAGACAAAACCAAAAAAAATTAAAAATTGGTATTTCCCTCTTTTTACATCCTCCTGACCTGGTTTTATTTAAGCATTTTTTTCTATGTATAGACATTCAACCTCTACAGTTTTATTATATGTATGGATATGGTTTCGTTAGAAGTAATTTAGACAAAAATATTTTTTTAATAATACATGTACTTGGTTCATTTCAATACAAAATAACGATTTTAAACACATTTATTATAATTGTCTACATCCCTATTTGAACAATAGCATAATATTATTAAATATGGATCACTCCATTGTCTGGACAAAACTTTACTGCTGCTCAGAATAAAATTTATTGCAGACTAATTTAAAAATATTTTTTGACCATAGGTTGCTGCCTTCATTTAGTTACATAAGGAAAGTAATTAATTAGGCAGCCATTTAATTATATGGTCAGCAAAAAAAATCGGCCAAAAAATAATTTGGGAAGCAAACAAATACTTTGTCAGCGATATAATTATTTTGCTGGCAAAATAGTTATTTGGGCAGCAAAATAATTTGTAGGTTAGTGGAATAATTAAATGAGCTGCAAAATAATTATTAGGGCAGCAGTATATATATATTACCAGAAATGTATAAAATGTAGGAAAAGGATCAACTTCCACTCCACCAACCAATTAAAAATATTTGCTGCCCATAAGCTGCTGTCCAATTAGTTATTTTAGCTGACCAAAATTCGAATATTTTACTGACCGTTTAAATAACATCCTTTAGTTATTTTAAGTGACCAGTTGTATTTTTTGCTGACCATAATTCGAATAATTTGCTACCCATTTCATTAACAGCCATTTATAATCTAGAATAAATTATTGTCAGTTCATAATCTTGCAATGAGATTCACCATAAATAAATATATTTAACAGAAAGAACATTGTGACATTTGAAATAAAATATTAATTGCAGGTAAATTTAAAAAAACTATTGTTAAACTTAAAATAAGAGGTAGTTAGTATTCCTAAAAAGGGAAAATATTTTTTAAACAACCAAAGAACGCTCAAATAGGCCTTAATCAATACTTATTACCTATAGAGATATAACAATTTCCATGTCTGAATAAGAAATTTCAATTGTATTGTCAATATAACTAAAAAAACTTTGTTACCACTGATTTGCATTTATGACATATCAGTCACTTCCATCACACAGAACAGAAAGGTCAGGAACACAGTTCAAATAACAAAATACTGATATGTTTCATTAAAATGGATCATAACAATAAATTCAAGTACAACTCCAACAAAAGATTGTACTGATGATATTTATTATTTCTGTGTATATGATTACAAAAGATTGATTAAATATAACATGTGATTTTAACAGTACAATGAAAATTAAAGTTCGAATTTCTTAATATTTACTTATGAACTATAAAGTTATACTTAGTAATCTAATACTTATCGTAAGAGGAATGGAAGCTTACTTCCAAAAAGACATGAAATTACATACAACATTCCAAAGTAAAAATTTAATCTAGCAGTCTGCCTAGGAACATACCTCATACCTTCACTACTTCTAAAACGTCTCTCAATCTCAAATGCTCTCGGCAAAGTGAGCATAGGCAGCAAAAACCACAGTGAACATCTTACTGAAGCTACAACAAACATAATATATGGAGTGAACAGTAAAAATGCATATAATAAATATGAAGCTGTTCTTCCGATTAATATTGCTAAAGTTACAATTTCAGCTTTATTGTCAGTTTCCAGATCTCTCGTATTGTTGCTATGTAAGATAGCCTCAGTATTTAATGCCAGTGGAACTGCATAATATATTATTGGCCAATCTACTCGTCCTGTTTGAGCTAAAAAGGCAAATACTACAGATACTGGCCCAAAAGTTACTAAAACTAGAATATCACCTAATGCTATATATTTTAAGCCAATACCTCCAGTATAAAGGAAAGATGATGACAAACCCCCAAAGTATACTAAAGCGAGATGCTCCATTCTAGCCGGTGATAGAGCAACAAGTGGGACAAAACACAAACACCCTGCAAGATATAAGATAGCTCCCAAAGACACAACTTCATCTTTACTTAAAATGTGATCAACTAAAGTTCTATCATCAGATTTTCGATTGTCAATGCCTTTCACAAAGTCGAAGTATGTGTTGACGACATTGCCAGCTCCATGCACTGGTATAACAGTGCAGAGCGTGAGCAGGAGGGTGGCCCAGCTGAAGCTACTGTCGCCCGGCAGCCGGTACGCCAGCGCGGCGCCCAGCAGCGTCGGCAGGAGACTCGCGCTCAGGGACCACGGCCGCAACGCAAGCACATATGTTCTCATTTTTATTAATGGATTTCGCACTGGCATATTAATTTCTCTTGGTTGTTCCAAAAGGTTTCCTTCTGCTGTTGGAATATCCATATTCGTTATCCTCTAATGAAATTCCTTAACTGACAAAACAGAAAATCACCTCTGAGAATTCTGTTTTTTTGCCGAAACACGACAAAATGTAAGATTGAATATCCAGTTTACTTCATGTGATAAAATTCACAAATTTTAATTACAAAAATGTTTGGTCTGATCACATCACAACCAAATTGTCAAAATCTGAATGATTTGACAATCAGCTGATTTTAAATTCTAGCAAAGATGAAGACCCAAAGAGTAAAGCACTTGCTTGCACGGCGTAATCAAACCACGAAGAAAGTAACGGTATTTACGGTATTTTGTATTTGAAATCACAGATTAGAGAGAGATATGTCTAAAGTTCATAATGTACGTATGATGTCGTCAACAGCATTTGTTATGTGGTCTATTTAACTCTATTTGATATTTCGAGTACATTTCAAAATCTTGAGACCTAAAATAATAAAAGATGATTTTTTTTATACATGTTTTTTTATTAAATTTATGTTTTTGTAAAGAATGTTGTCCCTATTTTTCTCTTCATCAAGGTTTTTATTATTTATGTGCGACATCAGTTAATCCAAAGAGTAATATATTAATATATGTATTGAGTTAATCTAACCTAACCAAAAGAAAACCCAACTATTCTGTCTCTTTTGCCTCCTTCCCTTTGCCTTTTATTTCTTGTTGTAAAATTCTCCCATGTAGGGAAGGCAAAGGGAACGGAGCCCATACAGCCAAGTCTTCAGTATATATTTCTTCAGTAGTTTGCATTGAAATGCTAGTGTAATGCATTTCAATGCATCTTGGGAGAGTTTGGTGTGGATGAGGTCGATTAGCACGATAAAAAAACTCATCACTTTTCACACCACTTGACGCTTATTTCGATGATCCTCCACATTGCACATCATCACAGACACTTATTACACAAAACTACACTGATTTTCCGTAACAATATCCACTTTAAACAATATTACAATTATCGAAATAAAAATCACGTCCGCCATTAGTCAAATGCCGCCAAACTCCCTTTTATTTATTTTTTATTTTCTTTGTAAAATGCGGAGACATAAAATTATGTTGTAGACTAGTTATCAGAGTACCCCGATTTAATGGGAGCATACAGGTAATTAATCTTTTCTCCTTAGTACTCTAAGTTGTAGACACTGTAGTGTGTAGTATTGCTTCGATGAAATGAAATTATCGTCAAGTGGTGTGAAAAACGATGGGAATTTCATCGTGGTAATTCACCTCGTCGCGCGTCGCAGTAACACCACAGTGTCTGAACTCTGAAATCGATTATTTGATGCCAAACACTCTCTCACTAGTAACTGAAGACATTATTACGAAAGACATGGCTGTATGGTCTTAGTTCCCTTTTTCGGGGAATATTTTATAAAAAAAATTAAGAGAGTTTTTGGCGGCAATCAACTATGGCGGACGTGATTTTTATTTCGATGATTGTAATATTGTACGGAGTGGATATTGTTACGTTAAATCAGTGTAGTTTTGTGTAATGAGTGTCTGTGATGATGTGCAATATGGAGGATTATCGAAATAAACGTCAAGTGGTGTGAAAAGTGATGAGTTTTTTATCGTGGTAATCCACCTCATCCAAGTAGCACCACAGTGTCTGCCATCGATCGTTTGACGCCAAACTCTCCCAAGATGCATTGAAATGCATTACACTAGCATTTCAATGCAAACTACTGAAGATATATATATATTGCAGACATGGCTGTATGGGCTTCGTTCCCTTTGCCTTCCCTATGGGAGAATTTTACAAAAAAAAAAATGAGTTTTTGGCGGCATTCAACTATGGCGGACGTGATTTTTATTTCGATGATTGTAATATTGTACGGAGTGGATATTGTTACGTAAAATCAGTGTAGTTTTGTGTAATAAGTGTCTGTGATGATGTGCAATATGGAGGATTATCGAAATAAACGTCAAGTGGTGTGAATAGTGATGAGTTTTTTATCGTGGTAATCCACCTCATCCAAGTAGCACCACAGTGTCTGCCATCGATCGTTTGACGCCAAACTCTCCCAAGATGCATTGAAATGCATTACACTAGCATTTCAATGCAAACTACTGAAGATATATATATTGCAGACATGGCTGTATGGGCTTTGTTCCCTTTGCCTTCCCTACGGGAATTTTACAAAAAAAAAAAATTAACCTAAAAACATGCAAAAACGTCAATGCTTGTTTTTGTTTTGGGCTAAGAAATAGAAAGACAAAGTTTTGGTCGAGGATTGTTTGTTTCGACTGTCTCTGGGTTTGATAGTTTGATTTTACAAATAATTATTAGTTTCAATTTTGCTTCATACACAAACTGCCATACAGTTCCTAAGTAAGTTAGTTACCCTTTATTTAATAATATAATACTTAATAACAAAATTTACATAATTTATTGGTGAATAGATCGTCCTTTTTTATTTACAAATAATTAATTAATTAATTCGGCTGCCATTTATTATTTGGCCAGCAACAAAAAGGTCAGCCAAAAATCATTTGGGCAGCAAACAAATAAATTTTCAGCAATATTATTATTTGGTAGAATAATTATTTGGGCAGTAAAATGATTAATTATTGGTCAGTAGAATAAATAATTGGGCAGATAGATAAATTATTTCATTTCAAATTGTTTCAATAACACCCATTAAGAAATTATGATGAAGTAGTAAAAAATACACTGGTGGCGTCGGAAACCATAGAAGAGTAATGGGGCAAATAAACAGCTATTGCTGAAGAACTCATGATTTAGTTTAACTCAAAAGGAGCAATTTATTAGTTATCAACATCTAAAAATGTTCAATGGGTACCAAAGAATTACCTAACTTTTATGCAACCCAAATTGAAAATATGTAAAATAAATTAATAGTATCATGAAATGATATGACTATATTTATAAATAAACTTTAACATTTTCAACATTATATATAACATTTAATAGTATTATAAAATTGAATATACATTACAAGCAGAAAATACTATCATAAGCTCTACTAGGCCACTATAATATTGATTTCTATTTGAATACTGACTTATTTTCAAATAACAAATTACACAAAAACATTTTAACGTTTCACAGAGTCTTTAGTAATTGTTTTTGTAGCAGTTTATTTGGGCTGCATTCCCAATACATTATGCAGATATATTTTGCTTTTATATAATATATATATATGCAATTATGACAAAAATCTAAAGACATTCTCAACAACTACTATTATTTCTTGCACTACTATATATATCACATTGTTTAACTTTACCAAATTGTCAGTGTAATATTGGTTCATTTTGGTCATGTCATTACTCCTCTATCTCCTACATCCTAATGTGCCCAATTACATAATTGCTATTGCAGCACCTTTAGCCGCATCACCTCCACAGGTGAATTCCAAAGGCAAGCTATAATAATGTTCTACTGCTCTTTGTAAAACTGCATTTCTTGACAATCCTGAGCCATTTCCGACTATCCTTTTAATATTTGCTGAACGTAGTATTTCTTTGGGCATCATGCAATGCAAATTTTCAATCAAACCATTACAGAGAGATCTAAAGACATGTCCCAATTGAATATTTGATAGATCGATGTTGTCGACTGTTGCCTTTGCTGACGGCAAGTGCCTTTCTCCCAGTAAATGAGGACTGATTTTCATTGTTGCTGTATCAGGTGCCTCTAGACCACGAGCAATTAATTTTTCCCACACTTTTGATTGTGGTATTGGGAAGCCAAATTCCAACATCCATTGCTGTAGCATCTTAACAAATGTAGCCAACACATTTCCACCATTTAAAGAAGCAGCTACTACCAAATAGTTGTTATTGAAATATGGTAAATGTTCAATAGTGCTGCAACTAAGTTGGGTTGAAATGTCCTTTACAACAATAGCTAGTTGAGCTGAAGTTGAAATATTGAGTACTGCATCTTCATTGGTCTCTAAAGTTGCTAGAATCGAGCATTGTAAATCGCCTAAGGCAACTCCTATTGGGGTTCCCTCTGGAATACCACTCCAGGAACTGTTAAGTTGACCAGCTATTTCTCCACTTTTAACAATATCTGGTAATAAAGCTATTGGAAATCCTATTGATTGTAATATATCTGTGTTCCATTCATTTGTTGCTGTATTAAAATATCCCCAACTTGCAGCATTTTGGTCGGACATTTTAGGCTTTTCCAAATTACACAGCATAGCAACAACAAAATCCTGAACTGTAGCTGCATAGTCATAAGTTTTAAGTTTGTCTGGTTTATTTTTTAACATCCATAGTAAAGTGGCACAACCATAACCAGAGTAACATTTTAGATGCGAATTTGGGGTAGGGAGGGACTCCAAAAATTCTGGCTTACACCTTGCATCTTGCCAGGTATAGAGAGCTGACATATTTTCCCTTATTGCTTCAAATCTTATAACCATATTGTCTTTTTCAACTTTCTCCCAAGCACTGAAATAACGAAAACAAATAATTAATTAAATAATAAAAAAAATCTATGTTAATTTTTAATTTAAAAAAATATACTTAGTTCTATCATACCCATTCTTCCAAAGTACAACACCATGCATTTGTCCACAAACACCGATTTTTGTAACGTGCCGTAACACATCCCTTGGGAGACGCGACACGCAGTAGTGGACCGCTGAAACTATTTTAGGAACATCCTGTTTGTTGCCTCCGATCCCTTGATCGCTCGGGATATTAGCTGCCGTATCCTTATTTTGCTTAGCTACGAGATCCTTCGAATCTGGGTCATAAACGCACACTTTTACTGAAGTAGTGCCAATATCCATTCCCATAATATACTGTTTCTGAGCCATGTTGCACAAATAAAGTTTAAAAGTAATAAATAATGTAGCTCGTCAAAAGATAAACGACGCGACGCTATATCTCTGTTGACAGACGTTATGTACCTATGTAGTGTTGTCTAGCGGGCTTTCAATCAGACTGCGGCAGTTGGCACTGCACGGCGAATTGTGGGTGGTGGGCGACGGAGCGGTTGGCTGTGCGCGAGTAGGTACCTACAGCTAGGCAGGCATTCACATTGCGGCTGGCCCGTGTTATACATTACGTAAAAAAGCAAACATTATTTATCTCGACGAGTAGCAGATTGCTTATCGTACACTTCAACATATGCTAATAAATAACTCGTGTCAATAAGTTCAAGTGTTTAGAACTAAAACGCTATGTTGAAGTGTCCAAAAAGCAATTTTTCATTGAATTCTCTGGGGAAAAGTAGAATTCCTGTACTTATGTAAACATTGATCTTTAGTGCTATAGAATAAAATATCCACATTCCGTCCAAATTCCGTGTAAAATAGTTTAACCTTCCTTGTCTAAACAACGAAAGAATGTTCTGTGTTGGTTAAATAGTTGTACCTATTTCTGATACATTCTATATAATTTTTAACTAAAAGATTTATTTGAGGATGTCTTGTAGGTAGCCGTTTAGAAAAGAATACGTGTAAAAATGTTATTGTGATACATGTTCCAATACAACGCAGCCCGCGTCTAGTTGCATTGCATTGTTTCCAGCACACTTAAGTAATCAATAATATGGCCGGTGGCGGGTCCCGATCTGCATCGCAGCCCGGTCGGATTTAAATAACCTTCCCTTGCGGCGCGCAATCCAGTTACAAAGCGACGCACACAAACCCGCAAACAAACTATAGGTAAATACGACATTGAGTGGATCAACTCGCAAAGAATATAATACTAGTTAATCTAGTTATCACTTAACTATACCTACTATAAATAATAATTACGTAAAGGCATTTATTTCGTTTCGATCTTATGTAATATTATAATATTTCAAAAAGTCTACGACTTGCAATAGCCAGTGAAAGTTAAAAGATTTTATTCATGTAGGTAAAAGAGGAGCTCGAAAAAATATTCATTTGGTATGTATTACCATTTATCGCAGGCGGGCGCTCAGATATAGCTAAGAAAAATATTGTAAAAATGACCTGAGGCTTGCCTTGAACCAACGTAATATCAAATAAATATTTTTTTGACCTATATGTCTAGAGTATAAGACACTCCTCATTTTGTCGGTCTGCAGAGTGCCTCTTCACGTCTCATAATATTATAGGATCCAGGCCCTTTAGCATGAATACCGTATTATGATATATATAATATGTATATATCATTTATATATTATATTTAGGCTTGATAACTAATAATGTTTTTGGGTAGCAGGTATATTATTACCTGATATTCGATAAGCCTATCTCTGTATTGCAAATATTCACTATTATTAATAGTAAAGTCCTCTACGTGAATCAGTAATTAAGTGATGCCCGCATTTAATTAAGTTCGTTCATCATCGATAATGTTAAATCGAGTCGTTGTTAACTGTTTGGAACCAGTTAAATCATATATTTAACGATTTTAATCAACGCATAAAAGAGATAGGTATAGGAAGTTGGTTCCATAGTATAATTTATGGTGGTGGGGTGGGCTATTGATTTGCGTTAGTAAATTAGATTATTATTTCTTCTTCCATTCGTAAATCTTTAACCGGAGCAATGGTTTCATCATCATTATGAAACTATCAACTATATGGCGGCTATTTATGGCTATCCTTGAAAATGAACTGACTACTTATGGGTAGGTAGGTACGAACTATAGGTCCGAAAGTCTGAAGATTGCTTTTGATCGACTTTACGATTGTTCAATAAACGAGGAAATATTCACGGTTATGTATGACTGTGTGGATCGGCATTACCTTTTCCCTTTTTACAAATTGGTATCTTTGGAAATTAGTCGCTTTTCTTCGATTTTGTTTATTATATAACAAATAATCAACATGATTTAAAGATTTTGTCGACCAACAGAACAAAGTCGTATTAAGTTTTTATTATAAGACTATCGCCCAGTCTCGGATTCGCATAAGTGCAATGCTATATTATTATACATAGGGAAGTAATTAATTGGGCAGCGATTTAATTATTTGGTCAGCACCAAAGAGGTCAGCCGAAAAATCATTTGGCAGCATACAAATATTTTTTCAGCCATCTTCTTTGTCCTGCCCTGTTCACAATTCTACTTAGGGTCGGCGCAACATGTCTTCTTCTTCCACTCTCCTCTATCACTCGTCAAGTCAACACTCACTCCCATCCTCATCACATCATCATTCACACAATTAAATTATTTATTATTGGATCAATTCCTAGAAAATAAATTCTGATAGATACCTATTAGGTTAATGTTTTTTTATGACCCTTAAAAACAATATTTGTGTCATCAAAACATATAATAGGAAGCAGAGAAAACATTTGAGTTGCTGCCCAATTAAGTAGTTATTTTGCTGACCAACTAGAAATATCTTCTGCCCATACGTTGCTGACCAATTGTATTTTGTTAACCGTTTAAATAACACCCTAGTATATAGTTACTCATAGGCCATAACTCGTCATAAATTTTATCAAGTTGAGAAATGCGTAAATGAATTGTACTTTTATAAGACTAAGAAATACCGCCGTAAAAATAAGAACCTACTTGTATAAAAAATGATTTAACTAAACACTGCTAGTATACTAAGGTACTACATAACCTACTATACGATGAAATTTTATTTGCTCTTTTATATTTTTCACATTTTTCTGTATTAAGAAGGGTTATTTAAATAGTTTGCAAAATATTCAAATTTGGATCAGCACAAATATACAGTTGATCAGCTAAAATACCTAAATGGTCAGCAACTCAGCAAAATAACTAATTGAGCAGCAACTTATGGGCAGCCGATATTTCTAATTTGCCAGCAAAATAACAGGTAGGCAACTCAAATGTTTTCTCTGCTGCCAAATTGTTTCAATATATGTTTTGATGACGTAAATGTTGTTTTTGATGGTCATAAAAAAATAACCTTAACCTAATATCGATCAGAATACATTTTCTAGGAATTGATTAATGATCCTTCATTGATCCTTTTCCTAGATTTTATACGTATCGGGAAACATATATATTGCTGCCCAAAAATGTATTTTGCAGCTCATCTTATTATTTTGTCAATTAATTATTCCGCTTACCAACCAATTATCTTACTGCTCAAATATGTAATTATTTTGCCGCCCAAATAATTATATTGCTGATAAAATATTTGTTTCCTGCCCAAATGATTTTTCCGCTGACCTTTTTGGTGCTGACCAAATAATTAAATCGCTGCCCAATTAATTAATTATTATGAATTACGCCCTTTTGTAAAGAAGATTTTTTTGCCTTCTCATTCAGACAAAAATCGCTTGCAATCATCTCGAAAATTTGTAGATGATAAATAACCATCGCGTACTTCATCGATAATAAGTAGCCACATACTTATGGTTGACGGAATATTTCATTGTTTTTCAGAAAAATGGGTAAGCCAAAATCGTCTAATTTACCTAAAGAAGAAAAAAAACAATCAGACCCTGTTACAGAAACAAAAAGCGGGGAAAAAGTTAAAACCAATAATAAATTAAGAAAACGTACAAAAACCCATTTATTGGCTAATAGCCAAAGCAGAGAGATTTCACCTGAAGGTAAAATACAGACTTCTAAGAAAATAATATTTGTTGAAGATGTGCCTCAAGAAGTGGATATAAATAACGCACATGAAATTAAACCACATCAAAGTAGCAATATGAAATCTAATAAAAATAATTCGATTGATGATGTTTTATGTGAAGTTGCTAGTAATGAAGGGCAAACAAATTTTTCTTCCAAAAAGAAATTTAAAAATAAACATACAGTGGTAGAAGATGAGGAATCTGTCAAAGATGAAGATATTGATAAGTTTTGTGATGAATTAACCGCTGAAGACAATGAACAATATGAAAATTGGGTTAAATTAATAGAAGCCAAACTATATTCAAAAATTAAATGAAGTTTAGTAAGTAGTTGTAAAGTCTCCTGTATATAAATAGGTGATATTTTTATACTTTTATTGTAGTGCATTATGTTGACGTGAAAAGTATTAACCAACTTTTCTGCCCTTTTAAATGTTGTTATAGATTTAGTAGGTAAGCTTTTCACTAAAGTTATATTAAATTAATAACAGTACAGTTATTTTTTCATTCCTTTTACTAATTTGAATTCCTTCATTCCCTTTACTATGCCGCGGCGCTTGGTGCTAGTCGTCTTGCCACATGATGCCATCCAGAACAACAAGGAAGAGGAGAGCCAACAAGAGGCATCCCTGTCGTACTCCTGCATGTATTGGTATATCCTCGGAGACGAGGACATCATGTGTCACTCTACAAGAATATTTTCTGCAAATGGCTTTAATTATGTTTGTAAATTTCTCGGGACCTCCTACTTGATGTAGCCGGTCCCAGATGTATGTCCACCTCAGCGTATCAAAACCTTTCCCTCTGCCATTCTGATGCCTGTTCAAGGATAATTCGCAAGATGTTGATCTGATCCGTACATGATCGGTTGGGTCGGAAGTCAGCCTGCTCGTTGCGGAGTAGCGGTACAACGGCCCGCGAAATCCGATCCATGATGATCTTATAGAGCACCTGTGATGGAATCGAGAGTAAAGTGATGCCTCTGCAGTTGCCGCATTCACCGAGGTTTCCTTTCTTTGGAACCGTAATGAGGCCTTTATTCCACTCGTCGGGTAGCTCTTCGACTGACCAGATGTTCCGCAAGATGGGCGTCAGCGCGTTCACAGCGGTGTGTACGTCCAGTTTTAACATTTCTGCTGTGTTGCGGGCTATTCCTGGAGCTTTTCCATTCTTTAATGAACGGACGGCCTGCACTACTTCCTTTTTAGTGGGAGGAGACACGTCGATGTTAAGGCTTGGTGAGGGCAAACAGATAGTAGGTGTGGTGGTGGTAAAGGGATCGGACTGAGCCTGGAAGATTCCCTTGAAATGCTCCCACCAGCGTTGCGACATCGGAAGGGCAGCTCCCTGCCGATGTCGCAATAAGCTGGCCCTCAATGTATTTTAAGAGCTTCTTCCTCTGGCTTCATGTAGTTTCCAAAAGCCCATCTGGCTTTTGGAGACTCCATCGGGTGAGTTCCGGGTGTATTTATGCTGCTCTCCGTGGATAAATTAAGTACATCCGATGGTGAGATCATTATCTTGACATAACTCTAAGAATCTCTCTCCATTCTCGTTTCGGACTCCGAGCCCGTTTCTCCCCATGTGTCTTTGACAGCCGTCGTTTACTGTGCCAACCTTGACATTTAGATCCCTCTAACGATAACTTTGTCCTGTTTGCGGACGTTTTTCAGGGTCAGGTTAAGAGTGCTATAGAGATATGATATTATATGCGATATATAGAGATATATATGCGTCTTTATCTTCCTCTGATGCCATGTTAGTGGGCATGTGCACTGAACAACGGTTATCTTGAGGGCCTTGCTGTTGGATCGAGCTGTGATGATTCATTCTGAGATGGGATTCCATCTAAGAGACATTTATCCGCAACATCAGAAAGAAGAAATCCTACGCTGTTTTGTCCCCTCTTCATCCTCCTTCCCGTAATAAAGATATGTGAGGCTCCGACGTTCTCAGTTCTCCGAATCCATTTCTGCACACTTCGCTAAGGTCGAGTATCTGTAGCTTGTATAGCGGCATTTCTGCTTCAGCTTGGGCTAGTCGGCTGTCTTCGCTCAGTGTTCGCACATTCTAGCAAGCAATTCGCGTCCGTGTTTTCATGCTTAAGGTCATTGTAGTTTGGTCGGTCTGGTTATTCACTGTTTCTTTAATCAGCTTGGGGAAGACTTGGGGGAGGTAAGCGAGTGATTAGCCCCTATACCCTAGCCCACTGGTGGGGCTGCTACCTTAGAGCCGGTGGGCCAGGTCGGTTTTGTTTCGTGTTTCCTCCCTAGTGAGTGAATTCTATTTTGAGGCGCAGAAGATTCGCCTTTCGCCCTGCACTCTCAGCTCAGCTGCACCTCTAGGTGACGGCCGCGCGGTAATGCGGTTGCAGCAGTTTCTGGAAGTGACGACTGGGACGTGGGTGGCTCGGAATTATCAAGGTTCTGCTTTAAATAGGTTTTCCGTCACTAACGCTGCAGATGGTTTCTTGACATTTTGTAGGTAATGCTGCTCTCACTAACAACGATTCCCACCAAGACCGTACCTGACTTCCCCTCCCAATTCATCTGATAAAAACCTAAAGGATGCTATTTGAACGGTCAGCAAAAAATTACAATTGTTCATCTAAAATTACCGATTGGTCAGCGACTCATGGGCAGCAAATACTTCTAAATTGTCATTAAAAATAACTACTTAATTAGGCAGCACAGCAACTCAAATGTTTTCTCTGCTGCCAAATTGTTTAACATATGTTTTGATGTCACAAATATTGTTTTAATAACCATAACTCATTGAGTATATAACCACGTAATATCTATCAAAATACATTTCCTAGGAATTGATCCTTCATTGATCCTTTTCCTAGATTTTATAAATATCTGGTGAAATATATATTGCTGCCGAATTAATTATTCTGCTGACCAAATAATTATTAGTGACAAAACATTTGTTTGCTGCCCAAATGATTTTTCGGCTGACCTTTTTGTTGGTGACCGAATAATTAAATATGCTATATTTGTAATAACCGGGACTATATTTGAAGTACCTACCGGGAAGTCTTACCGGGACACCAAAAGAATGTACCAACTGCTTTTCTTGCCTAGCATGTCGTAAAAGGCGACTAAGGGCGTATTGGGTACTGGGTCTGTGATTGTGTAGGCGATGAGCTAGCCACTTGTTACTACCCTTTCACGATTTTTTCATCTGACCAAACCCAATTTTTGTATGGCTAAATGTGGTCCTAAGGAACACAGGGCTACTTGGACTCTGCCTACCCCTTCGGGGATCACAGGCGTGATTGTATGTACCTAATTAATATATTTAATTATTTCCTTTTTACAAATAATAACGTTATTCTAATAGATATCTCTTCCAGCGATCTCGTCGTGTACCTACCTATGCTTATTCATAGACAGAAGCAGACAGAAGTGAAAAAAAATTTACCATTTTAAATGACAATTGGGACAAATCTAAAAGTATTCTACCTATGCTTATTCATAGACAGAAGTGAAGAAACATTTACCATTTTAAATGACAAATGTGACAAATCTAAAAGTATTATTAACAATAAAAAATTAAAGAGAACTGAGAAAAATGTTTGTTGTGTTTGTTTGATCGATAAAACCAATCCGTCCTTTTCACTCCGTAGGGTTATCTGTCAAATTTATCGATCTTAGACACAGAGTTAGGTGGAGTTAGGCGTCAAATTGGGCCTATCAAAAGTAAAATGCTCAAAGCGCTGTTACAACATTAGCAACTAAGATCAACGAAGCGAAAAAGATTTAAGATGTGCTTAGATGGGAAAGGAAGACAAAGGCTAGACAAAGCTTATAGGATGTCTTACGTATATCTCAACAACTTCTCGTCCGGATATAACATTCGCAGTTTCGTTTCATAGGAGGAAATACCTAGATAAACCTACAAGATCTCTATGGACAGCGGCAAAGCGTGTACTTCGATACCTAAAATCTACAGCTAGTAAATGGTTGCTATACACGAAAGGAACAGATGACAAAAATAAGCTTATAGCATAGTGACGCAGACTGGGCCCATAACCTGTTAATGATGGACAGTGTAGTGTAGCAACACTATTTCTTAGTATAGATTATATCTATGATGTTGTGTCTGTGGTCTCTCTCATAAAAATGGAAGCAATAAACAGTTGTCTAGAAATGTGCTTGTTTAAATTATATTTTCTCGACTGATACACAACAAAGTGGCGACGAGGAAAACTCTAAAATAAAGGGAAAAATGGCATACTTGGGAAATGTGGAATACGATGGGAAGGAAAAGTTCTCAACATACATGGAAAGGTTCGAGATTTATATAGATTGCAACGACATTAAGAATGAAAAAAGAAAAGCGGTTTTCTTGACCGTAATTGGAGCCGAACTATATGCTTTATTGCAAAATTTATGTGTGCCGTTGAAACCTACAGAGAAAACTTATGAGGAATTGAAGGAAATTTTGATGAACCACTTGGAGCCGAAAAACTCGATCATTACTGAAAGATACAAATTTAACCAAAGATCTCAAAATATAAATGAAAGTGTGTCTGAGTACATAACAGCCTTGAAAAAACTATCGATGCACTGTAATTACGGGGATAAACTAAGTGACATGTTGCGAGACAGATTTATTTCGGGTCTTCGCGACTCTAAGATCAAGTTGAGAATCCTGAACGAACAGGAGACAGGGATGACCGTAGAAAAAGCTGTGCAAATGGCCTTGGCTACCGAAAATAATGAAAGAAATTTGAAAGAAATGGGAGACTCAGAGAGGTTATACAAGTTGGAGAAATATGGTCAAAGCAAGAAAGAGTTTAAGAAGCAGGGAGCATGGAATAGTAAAAGTGAGCAAACGTTTGGGCAAGGAAGGAAAGAGCAGCATAAAACACAAGGATTATGGAGCAGAAGAGAGCAAGTGCAACCGGGAACTATGAATGTGAGGCGAGGGCCAAGTAATGAACACCTGAAATGTAGTTGTTGTGGAAAGCAAGGACATTGGAAGTAAACGTGTTGGTTTTTAAATAAAAAGTGTAATCAGTGCGGGAAAACTGGACATTTACAGTATGTATGTAAAGGTAATAATTTTGGAAAAAATCAACATTATATTTTCAGGGACCATAGTGTTAAGGAAGTTGCACAAGAGGTGCAAAATTTATTTGTAATGGACATACCTAAAGCTTCACCATTTGTGGTAAAACTATGTATTTCAGAAAAATTTATTGAGATGGAAATAGATACTGGATCAGCGGTAAGTGCAATAAATTTGAACTTATATAAAAGTGTGTTTAGTCATATACCAATGCAAAAGTGTAATTTAATTTTAAAGTCATATACTGACACCCCAATTTGCCCAGTTGGATATATTGATATAATATTAAAATATAAAGATGATAGTTACAACTTGCCATTGTATGTTTTTGATAAGGGTGGTCCTCCATTAGTTGGTAGAGACTGGTTACAAAAAGTTAATTTACTATCCATTCATTCTATGGATCTTAAAGTTAGTGATGTAAAATCGTTTTTGAAAGGTAAATATCCTGAAGTTTTTAATACTAAATTAGGTACTTATACAGGGGGGGAAATTAAATTGTGTTTGAAAGAGAACTCTAATCCTAAATATTATAAAGCAAGGCCTTTACCATATGCAATGAAAGAGTTAGTTGAAAAAGAGATAAATAGATTAGTTCATGAAAATATTTTAACCCCTGTTAAGTCAGCTGATTGGGCAACCCCAGTAGTACCAGTTTTGAAAGATAATGGCACTTTAAGATTATGTGGCGATTTTAAAATTACTATAAATCCATACTTAGAAGAGAATAAGCACCCCTTGCCACGTATTGAGGATTTGTTTGTAAATTTGAAGAAAGGACAGAAATTTTCAAAAATAGATTTAGCTCATGCGTACCAACAATGTTTACTTTCTGAGGACTCTAAAAAGCTTGTGGTGATCAATACTCACTTAGGATTGTTTGCTTATAACCGTTTACCTTTTGGTATCAAGACAGCACCAAATATTTTTCAAAGTATCATGGATAAATTGTTTAAAAAGCTAGAAAATAGGGGACTAGCTATTTTCTTAGATGATATAGTCATCACAGGTAAAGATGATCAAGATCATATGAATAATTTAACAGAGGTGATTTCTATTTTGAAAGATGCAGGCTTAACGGTAAAAATAGACAAGTGTATTTTTATGGCCAACAGTATTTGTTATTTAGGATATCAGTTGTCTTCAGAAGGTTTGCAACCTGATGACCGTAAAGTAGAAGCTATTTTGAAAGCACCAACACCACAAAATATAACTGAATTAAAATCTTTTTTGGGATTAGTTAACTATTATTTAAAATTCTTACCAAATGCATCAACAATATTATCTCCATTATATGCCCTAACAAAGAAAGATGTAGTGTATAACTTCAATGAAAAATGTAAAATAGCTTTTAAGAGAATTAAAGATATGATGGCATCTTCTCAATTGTTGGCACATTATGATCCAGAGGCAGAATTATATTTAGCGTGTGATGCAAGTGCTTATGGTTTGGGTGCAGTTTTGTCGCAAAAGAAAAATAATAAGGAAAGGCCTATAGCTTTCACTTCGCGTACCTTAAATGATGCAGAGAAAAACTATAGCCAAATTGATAAGGAGGCTTTAGCTTTAGTTTTTGGGGTAACAAAATTTAATCAATATTTGTGGGGGAAAAAGTTTACTTTGATAACAGATTCTAAACCTTTAATTAGTATATTTGGCCCTAAAAGAGGAATCCCTGTATTAGCTGCTGGTAGACTGCAAAGATATTCATTGTTGTTGTCAGGCTATAATTATAATATAATTTATGTAAAATCAGAAAATAATAATGCAGATTGTTTTTCAAGGTTACCATTACAAAGGGTATGTAATACTAATGTTGAAGATTATTCATATTTAAATTTTATTACTGATAACAGCTATTTACCATTAGATTTTAAAATGATTAGAAAAGAAACTATGTCAGATCTGATATTAAAAACAGTATTAGATTATATTTACAGGGGATGGCCTAAAAATGTAGAAAATTTTTTACAACCTTTTTATAATAAAAGAGAACAATTAACAGTGGAACAAGGTATTATTATGTATGGACATAGGGTAGTAATTCCATGTAATTTGATTAAGTCTATTTTGAAAGAATTGCATTCTACTCATTTGGGAGTTGTTAAAATGAAATCCATAGCAAGGTCTTATTTTTGGTGGGTTTCCTTGGATAAAGATATTGAGTTAATGTCGAATAGTTGCAGTGCTTGTTTACAACAAAGACAAAGTCCAGAGAAAGTAGCCTTACACATGTGGGAATATCCTAGAACAGTTGGTCTAGATTACACATTGATTATTTAGGTCCTTGTTTTGGGAAAATGTATTTTGTGTTACAATGTGCTTATTCCAAATGGATAGAGGTAATAGAAGTAAAATCTACTGCAGCATCCTATGCTATATTAGCTTTACAAAAGTTATTTGCCACTTTTGGATTCCCAGAAATAATATGTAGTGACAATGGTCCTCCTTTTCATTCTAGTGAATTTCAAAATTATATGAGACAATGTGGAATTAAGCAAGTGTTTTCTCCAGCTTACCATCCACAAAGTAATGGTTGTGCAGAAAGTGCAGTAAAAATTATAAAAAATTGTATTAAAAAAGCTGTGCATAATAAACAAAATGTAGAATCAAGTATTTATAATTATTTAATGTACTATAGAAATGCTCAGCATTCAACAACTGGTGAAACACCGGCTCAACTCATGTTTAAGAGAAATTTACGTTTAAAGTTTGATTTATTGAAACCTAATATACAAACTACAGTAGAGAAAAAACAAGATAAGCAAAAGTTTTATGCAGGGGGAAATGAGGCAAAGACTTTTAATGTTGGACAAATTGTATTAGTAAGATCATACAGAAATAATACTCGTTGGATTGAAGCAGTTGTGTTGAGACAGTTAGGTCCAGTTACATACTTAGTTAAGTTAGTTGAATCGGGTATTATTTGGAAAAGGCATGTTGAACAAATGATGTTGTTTGAAAGTATGTATCAAGATGAAAATGATGATGTACCTGAAAAAATAAAATTAAATATTAGTAATGAACCTGTAAAATTTAAAAGTGAAAACTTACCTGAATTATCTGAAAATGTTACTGTAAATGTTGGAAATAAATTAAATTGTGAAAACTTACCTGAATTATCTGAAAATGTTACGGTAAATGTTGGAAATAAATTAAATTGTGAAAACTTACCTGAACTATCTGAAAATGTTATTGTAAATGTTGGAAATAAAACTGATTTGGAACCCTCTCAAGGAGTGAGCATAGAGCCTGTAAATTTACAAAAAAGATGTTCTAAAAGAGTTATTAAGAGGCCGGAAAAGCTCAATCTTTAAGAGGGGAAGTGTGTAGTGTAGCAACACTATTTCTTAGTATAGATTATATCTATGATGTTGTGTCTGTGGTCTCTCTCATAAAAATGGAAGCAATAAACAGTTGTCTAGAAATGTGCTTGTTTAAATTATATTTTCTCGACTGATACACAACAGACAGCTTTTGTACGCATTTCTTTATTGATAAAATATATCAGATGACATTACTGTTACAAGTTACCGAATCCTAGCAACAACGACACATTAAATCGACCATAGCTAACACTTTGTCTTCCCTTCCATTCCTTTCCACCACTAGTAAAGAACGCCAAAAGGCCGTTTTTTTTTGCCAGTCGCAACCAATCAAACATATCTGTGGCGTAGACAGAGAAGAGACCATCATGACCAAGAATTTTGTACTGTATGATGGATGCCAAACTCCCATACAATAGCATGAGGCAATGTGTAGGTGTTCCTTTTCATTCTATCACTTTAACGAATGAGTTTGTCATTTCGTAGTAAAGCTTTCTATTACTACTAATGACGTCACACAAAATACAAATTTCTCAAACAAATACTCTCATTTAATATGTGATTTTTGACTCACCTGTGAAATGATAAGCTACATCCAGGATATCACTCACTTACACAACATAAAACAACGCACGTCATCACCAGTTTTATAATTTATTATTTAAAATATTGAATTACAAAAATTTGTAACAGTTTTCAATCTAGGTTTCAAAATGGCGTAAATATGACAGGTAAGACAGAAACTATGGATAGAAAGAGAGGAAGAGGATATCCCACGGATAGCCTTCATTCATAAATAGTGATAGAATGAGAGAGAACACCTACTGATCGAGACAGAACATTGCCTCATGCTATTGTATGGGAGTTTGGCATCCATTTAGAGTACAAAATTCTTGATTATGAGCATGACCGACAGCGTTATTGTCTGTCAAGTAAGAAAATTAATTTTAAATTTATTGTGATTATAGGCCTCAAAAAAAAAATTATTTTAAGGAGGTGTTTAAGAGTAATGAATCATTTGGGGCTCAATAAAAAATGGTCAACTAGCCTAGTCTTCCTAATATTGCATTCCTCTTTTGTTTCAGTATAAGTACTACAGTAGGCTGTATGAGCTAGTTCCCCTTGCCTTTACTCATACAAAAAAAATCTCATTGACATTGACATCTGTTGATCTGTTTGTGGCATGTGGTTTTAGACATATCTCTACTGTAATCAATAATAAAACATTTTTTTTAATTATTAAAATGACAAGATTTGCTCGTGCTAAGGGTTCAAAAGCATCTAACGAGAGAGCACCTGACGACAGTACACCATGGGAGGTAATGAAGGAACATCTCCTTCAGGCAAAAAAAGAAACCGAAGAGTCGAAAAAAAGACACGAGGTAATATAAAGTTTATCCATAAAATATTTATTGTAAACAAAATTTGAAAAAAATTTCTCATGTTATCTAAGTATCGTTCTATTTCAGGCTGAGACACAAAGATTAGAAAATTATCAGAATTTCCTCAATGAAAGAAAAGTACAGAAGAAGAAAGCTGTATGGTGTGACTTTCCTGAAGCTGAGAGGGCACAGCAAGACCAACCTAAAAAGAAGAAGAAGAAAATTATCTCTGAAAATGCATCAGAAACACAACAAAGTATCAGTACTGATGAAATTTCCTCTGATGCTCCAAAAAAGAAAAACAAAAACAAAAAGAAAAATAAATCAAATTCTACTGTAGAATCTGATTCCCTGACAGGGAACGAAAATGAACACTCAACTGAGAAACCTTGTGCTTCTAAAAAGAAGAAAATGCAAAATGCACCTGTTCCACTAGATGGTGGAAGTGGTCCTACTGAAGCTCTCCCATCTGAGAATAACAAGAAATTGGTACCTAAAGCTAAGAATTTAAAAAAGGATAAGAAAAACAAGAAATTTGTTGATGGTAAGTCAGTTCGCCGAAAGGAAATTACTGAAAGGAGCTTTCAACTGATTATCAATGGAAAGGATGTGGAGCTGGTTAGATTTGACGGCTTCCCAATTATGAAAAAAGATGCTGAACGACTACAGGAACTGAAAAATAGCATGATTAAGAAAGGTATACCCAAGAGTGAGGTGCAGCGCACTATGAAACTAGAAAGAAGAAGAGCTGAGAAAGCTTTAGCAAGGCTCAAGAGAGATGTGTGCTACAACTGTCGGAAAGGAGGCCACAATCTATCAGACTGTCCAGATTTGAAATCAAAAATACCAGGACTTGATGCAGCTGAAGGAGTTTGCTTTAAATGTGGCTCCACAGAACACAAACAATTTGAATGTAAAGTACAGAAAAATATGGATTTCAAGTTTGCAACATGTTTTATTTGCAAAGAACCAGTTAGTAAATAAATATAACATATCAAAATTCTTGAAGAAGGCATTATGCAAATAAGTAATTTTATTCACTGTATCTTTCAGGGTCACATAGCACGCCAATGCCCTGATAATCCAAAGGGGTTGTATCCAAATGGAGGATGCTGTAAATTATGTGGAGATGTTACTCATTTAAGAAAGGACTGTCCTACAGTATGTATAGGAGAATTGATTTTAATAATTTGTTAATACTGTTAGCAATTGGACTAGAATAACACGACACATTTTCATTGCTTAATATAATTCTAACTACCTTTGTATATTTTTTATGCTTTTGTGGAATAATTAAATATTTTCATTTTACAGGTTCAGGATAAGAGGGAGGAGTCTTCAATAAAACTGCAAACACTAAACAGTGATGACAATATTGAAAGCATAGGTGTTCAGAATACAGCAGCAGTTTCTGAGAAAACTAAACCTCCTAAAAAGATAAAGTTTTAAATGTTTCATAAATTCAAATAATTATGTATTTAATAAAATTATTAGGTTTTCATAAATCAATTGTTTAGTGTTGCCCAAATTGACACTATTTATTATTTCCAATATTCTTGCCCTAGAACGTTAGGTGTAATATTCTCTGCATACCATATTGGTTAAAAAGTTCTTTAAATGCATAAAAATTATAGTGTAGGTGATAGGAAATCATATAATGACGAGAACTTATAATTGCTACATCATTCCTTTTTTATTTATGCACTCATTTAAAATTCTCAGATATAATAGTCCCTGGAGGTGTGTGTTATCTAACAATTATATAAAATGATTTGCAACAAAAAAAAATGTTTATGTTAGATATGTCTTTATTTTTTATTAAAATTATTATTTTAATCTGCCTTTCAATTAATTGTCTTTTTCTATAGTATTTATAAAACTAATATAACACTCACTAGAGATACGTTTGATTATAATGTTTATGAACTACGTATATCTATCAGAAATCCATAATTAAAATGAAAATATTTATTGATATATCATATATAAATTATTGTGTACATGGTGCCTAATAATTAAAAAGCATCGAAAACTGTCTTTTGTTTCTGAGAAATAAATATAAATAGAGCACTAAGCAATAATTAAAACTGTTTAAAGATTAAATAAATTTTAAGTATTAATTAAAGCTTAATTAGTTGATAAAGTTAATTCGTACTAGACATACACAAAAGTTCATCAAACTTTTACACAAAAGTTCGTTGCCTTGTGAACTCATTTTTTTCTTCTACATTCAACTACAAAGAGTCGAGACTAGCCCTTAATTGTGCCACAGACTGGTAAGCAATTTGTCCAGTTATTCCTTCTGGGCTTTGAGGGTCCTCCCTCATCAGGATACGGGCAGCTTCATCCAGACAATGAATTGGTTGTTGCAGCTTATCTTTCAGTTGGTCCTGCGTGATGAGGCCTGAGCTGAACTCACTTCTGGCTAGGAACAGTAGCGGCGCATGAAACTCGTATAACACCATGCCTGAAAATTGGGCAAAATGAAATAGATTAATACGAGCACAAATAACACTATATAAACGGACTCTTGTATATTACACCAATCTCGGAGATCAAATTGATAAATCTTTTGACGTAAAGAAGCCGCAAGGAGTCATTGTCGCCATTGTGATAGGTTTTCGATCCCCTGTGATATTTATCTATTAAATATATGTATCCGCAAGACAAGCAGCATTAGTTACTCAATATGGGCTAGTTGAAAGTGTGAATATCTGAAGATATTTATTTATATTAAAAAAGAAAAGTATTTTATTGATATTTTATTATTTTCGTAACACAAAGCGGACACAATGCGGAAATGTGACACGCGGAGCACAGTTGCATGATCTATATCGATCGGGTGTACCTTGTGTTTCCAAAAGGCAATTCTTCGTTGTCGTATCCCTCCACGCGGTAGTTGTGCTTCACACACAGCAGGATCTGTAGGTATATAAATTAGTAGTCTAGTTTCGGCCGTGTTACCTCTCATCCTAGTTTCTCCCGGCGTTATAACATCCAGCGTGGCGAGCACGAGCTGGCACAGCTCCGCCTTCCTCTCCAGCAGCAGGTCGGGCAGCGCGTCGATGTCGTACCCTTCCACGCGGCCGTACAGCTGCGCCAGCGTGTGCTTCACGCACAGCAGCATCGAGTGCCGCGGGTGGAACACTGATTTATACTGGAAATGAATAATAACGTAGGGAGGAGCTCAGTGGCGTAGTGGTTATTACGCTTTGGCTTTCAATCGAAAACAAAGCTACCTTCGCGATGGTCAGGCCGTGGATGGGTGACCAAAACTTTGTGATCTGGAGCTCCACCGTGCTTCAGAAGTTAAGCCGTTGATCCTGGTCGCTATTGCGACCGTTTCTACCCACGAACCCGCATTGGGCCAGCGTGGTGGTGTTACGGCCCATACTCCTCATGTCTTATTCCATGAGGAAGGCCTGTGTCCAGCAATGGGACGTATATAGGCTGAGTACGAAAGTAGTTAACTAGGGCCGAAACTGATGGCTTTCGATATAGAAACATAGTGATAGTGCCATATGAATAGTTCTTGGATGGGTAACCAAAATTCTGCATTTCATCAGTGGTTTGTTTGTAAGGCACCAATCCGCATTGGCCAGTGTGGTGGTATTACAGCCCATCTTGCCCGTCACTCTTCACCTAATTCTCCGGAAAAGCCTGGCAGTGAAACTTATATAGCCTGGTGATAGGAATTCGAAATTATTGAAAAAAAGGTATTAATACTTTATTCATTTGTCAAACCCACGCCGGGTTAAACTATTTCTACCTTGCGTTGGTTGATAGTTTTGTCATAAAGAAATAGCACGCACCTTGCTGAGCATCGCCTCCCTCTGCTCGACGGCGCGCGCGCCGGGCTGCAGCGCGTCCAGTTGGTCGGCCTCCGCCTGCACCACCGCCAGCATCTTGCGCATCGTTGCAGGCGACGTCTTGAACCCACAGTTCTTTTCTGTACATGTCCACGGCGCTTCGCTGTCTGAATGAAAGGAGACTCTTAGGTAATTTTATTTACCATTAGATCTTTTTTGCATGCTCTTTTGACGACCAGAAAAAAAAAAGTTCAGGCAAGTAATTTCCTAGTTAAAATGAAAGAGTATGGTACCTAGAGGGCTCGAGGCCATTATGACGCCGTTATCGCACTTCTGACACTTGAGCGTGCTTAGATGCGTGCCCAGTTCGGTGGGGTCGGCGCAGCGCGCGCACTCGCACCTGAAGAACTTCGACTCGAGCAGGTAGTCCTGGCGCACTATGGTGGGCGACAGCGAGTGCGTGTAACACAAGTGGAGGCTTTCGCCTGATTTTATTGGAACCGCTGCTCTCACCTGAACTCTGAAATATGGGTTTGCGTCATTTGATATACCTACTTTTATGATGTTATACTTAGACCTTTGAAACCATACTGAGCATTGTGAGCTTTTAATTATCTTCGTTGATAAAAAAAAGCCTTTACTATAAAAAATATATTGTGTAATTTTAATGGCAATATGTGGGTGGATAACCTAATCACCATCTATGACATTTTCAAAAGTTTCGGGATTCCCTGTCAGAGCAGGGACCAAATGTGGACCAATCATGCGTAAGTTAGTTATCAAATCGTGTGCGTAACTGCCAACGTCTGGGGACCTTCCGAATATACGCGGGAATTCCCCATTAGCGTAGCGCATTTCCAGACCTAGTTCTGTAGGTCAGGACGGCTCGGAGAATTGACTCGGCAGAAACCGGACCATTCCGGCGCTAGAATAAAGAATAGCCGTATCGGGGATTTGATTGCTGCTGAGTGCTGATTGCTGAGTGCCTGCATTAGGTACTGACGAGTCCGAGTACTTATCACTTTTTCTAATTGAATGTTGATACTTACTGATAATCGCTTTGTATGATCGTATGAACAATATTGGGTACGCAGCTGTGCGCCGCGATCGCCAAGCGGGGGTATATCGCCCGCACGCTGAAGCCGCCCCGGGAAGGGACTTCCACGGAATTCACCTAAAAATCAAAACGGTAATATTTAAATGGTTAGCAAAATATTCCAATTTGGGTCAGCCAGTGAGGGGTCAGCAAAAAAATACAACTGATCAGCTAAAATAACTAATTCGGCAGCAACTTACGGGCAGCAGATATTTCTGCTTACAAATTGTTTAATATTATGTTCTGATGACATAACTATTGTTTTTAAGGATCATAAAAAAATAACTTTAACCAAATATCTATCAGAATACATTTCCTAGGAATTGATTCTTGAAATGAAATGAAATTCTTTATTTAATCATTAAGGTAAGATAACAAGTTGCTAACTTACACAATTATGTCGCGTCAAAAACAATAAAGCTTAACAAACAAATTATATACCTTCTTCTACTTGTTTACCTGTACATTTTTTTCTTCCTGTTTCTTGATCCTTCATTGATCCTTTTCCCAGATTTTATACATTTCTGGTCACATACATTGCTGCCCAAAATAGTTGTCTTGCTGCCCAATCAATTATTCTGCTGACCAAATAATGATTCTGTGGACCAAATAATTATTTTGCTGCCCAATTTTTTTTTAAGTAATGAGGGGGCAAACGGGCACACGACTCACCTGATGGTAAGTGATTACCGCCGCCCATAGACATCTACAACACCGGAGGAGTTGTCGCGAAAAGATTTTATATTGCTAACAAAATATTTGTTTGCTGCCCAAATGATTTTTCGGCTGAAATGATTTTACCAAATTATTAAATAGCTGCCCAATTAATTACTTCCCAAATCAAAAGAGTATTCATTCGTTTATTTTAGTTACAAAAAATTTAATTATTGATATTTTTATTAGTGCGGAAAAACGTAGAGGAGAGTTATTCCCTCCCTTCAGTTGCAACTTTAAATCAAAGTTTTAGTAGGTAATGTCAGTTTTACTGAGCAAGTCCCACACCACACGCCTGTTCGAGAAAAGAAGTAAGGCCCTGTAAGAAAATATCGCAATACCTTTTTTGCGTATAGGACGTATAGTAACTATTTAGTAATCTGTGGCCTCTTCTCTGGAGAGTGCAGCAGTTAGTGCTCTGAAAAGATATTTCCTGCACTACAAAATTGGGCTCCTTCGAGCGAGTCGTGAAAAGTCACCTCAGCAAGGTGGCTAGGGTTGCTCTTCTCGTGGCCCTACCCTAGCTTTTAATAAAAATAAAAAGGTACAATGCCTATACCTCAAGTATTCCACAGATGCGTTGCACGAGCTCCTTGTCGAACCTGTTCCCCAGCTTACAGTGGTCGACAAGGAAGTCCACGATGTTGACCTGGTCGACGGCCCATGCCGTCCGCAGCCGTCGCGCCTTTGTGTGCGCCTCCATGGGCCGCACTTCGCGCTCCCAGCGCTCAGGCTCGTTCTCTTTTGCCAAAAGTAATCTATGCACATTAAAATCGCGAATAATAATATTCGAATTTTATTTTTAATTTTATTACGAATTTTATAATTTCAGAAGCCACGTTAATCAGTTGGTCGCGGTTGCTATTGCAACCGTTTCTACCCACCAACCCGCATTGGGCCAAAGCGTTGTGGTGTTAGGGCCCACTCCTCATGTGTTTCTCCATAAGGAAGTGGAACATATGTAGGCTAAGGACGAAACATACGAAATTATTATAATTATACGAAATTACCTTAGAGGAGTAATGCAGTCTAGTTGTGGTGTCGGCGCAGTCCAGTCTTCAAGCGGCTGGAAGCGCACCTTCGCGGCGGCGAAGACCGCGCATTCTGCGGCGTGCGCCGCGAGCCCAGCGCAGGCGGGCCCGCACAGCGGCCAGCCGCAGCGCGCGCACAGCTGCCGCTCCACGGGCCCGTAGCACCCCAGGCATAACGGACTCGCGTCTGAATACCATTACTTATTGAATGGGTTGCTATTCTTCTCAAGACGTTTCCTCTATTTATGTCTCGACTTGAGAGTAAGGAATTTGGGCAAGCTATTGGTAGGTATTTGGTAAGCCAGTGTTAAGGAGTCGCTAACATTCGAGTACTTACTGGTAGTAGGGGCAGATTTGTGTGATGAAATGATCTATTGCGTCTGAGTGTGTGAGTCTTGCATGAAGAATATTATATATTGCTATAAAAAATTGTATATTTATTTACCATAACGAGCGGTTACCCTATACATACATAACAATTACGTCCCCTACAAACATCTTTCTCTTCTTTACTGCGATTCAAACTCGGACTTTTTTAATGTATCATAGCTTAACATTAAATAATTATTATATAGATTAGTTTTGTATTCTGTAGTTAGGGAAACTATAATTTATATAAAAACAAAATTCATAGGTCGTCATGGGGAGCGTTTCAAACTTGCCTGGTTTCGGCCCAACAGCAACCGGCGTATCCGTAAATATCAGTTCTCCACTACCAAAGTCTTTGCTAGCGACTAAATACCGTCCATATTTATCATTTTGAAGAACATCATAATAGCTGGCTTCCGCCATCACTATATATGAATATTTTTAACGGAAATAAGTAAATATCTGTCACCGTCTAAGGACTGACGCGTCTGAAACGAATTGCCGGCTTAACAGCATTAGCGGCTATAATAAGACTGACCATTCGAGAATTAGGACGGACGATCGGGATCGCCGTAGTCTATAATAGGTATGTAATAACTGCAGTATTGTATGTATAGTACACTAAAACATACATTAGTTTCCCCTCTGGCGGTTTCCGTGGTCGAGTGGGCTGTACGCCGGACTCAAGGCGTCGCCGTCTCGATAGGTTCTGGGTGCGGTCCCCTGTGTGGGCAAATGCTTATGTGATGAATACAGACATTTGATCACCTGTCTTGGAGGTTTATATATAATATGATTTGTATATTCTGAATATTTACATGTATTTATCTATTAAATATATATTTTTATCCGTCATTCATCGTATCCGTAACACAAAGCTGCATTAGTTGCGTAAAATGGAGCCAGTTGATAGGTGTGAATGTCTGAAGACATTTATTTATATTTATTAATTTATTTATTTACTCTTCACTTAGCGAATTAGAAAGGAAAGAGTTACTTAAAGAAAGTCTTTAAGTACGCTCCTGGAACTCACAGTTTCGAATTTACGGCCGGCTACTCTACGTCCGCTACGCTGAACGCTAACTTTAATACCTTTAAAATTTATGCTAACCTTAAAAAGATTTTAAAATTACACTATTTTTCATAAAGAACTTAGGTAAATCCTTTTTTCAATATGTTGCTGTTTTGAAATTATTAATTTATTTTAGTTTAGTCTTTATCACTCCCGCCATCCATTAATAAAATAGATACAGGTACAAAGTTCTAACTTAGCTATCAATGCAATATTAGGACAGTACCTCGTAGTAAAATCGCACTCAACGAATAATTAAGTACCTATTATCCCCAATTTATTAATCTAATCACTGCCTGTGCCACTGAGTTTATATAAAACTTGTACAGTTTTCATTGTAAATATCGCTTGCCTCACATTGTGCCCGGTGCATGTCAACAGGCTCGCCACCTGCTACATAAGGACCTAACACATCTGGCGAAATGTGGGTGTTTAAGACATCTGCCTACCCCTTCGGGGAAAGAGGCGTGGAGATATTATGTGTGTGTGTAATTAATCCAATCTACTATAATACCTGCACTATGCATAAGATATAAAATACAAAATCCGCAGTAGCATAGATTTTTTTTCTAAGTATTCCGTATTTTATAAAATCTAGATCCACGAATCTTTGACGTTTCTGCAATATTTATAAAATATTTAAGACATTATTCAATGATTTTTTCCTAATTATGTCAATTTTTGAAGGTTTATTTACTCGTGAGAACATAATTTGGCAATATTTTAAGTTCCCTTTTGTGAGTGCAGCCATAAGAGAGGAATCCGTACCCTGCATTCGTCCTGTAAGTTTATTGGTGAATTATCTTGGTGCTTAAGTGGTTTTAAAATTTTATACAAAATTATTTAGCTATGCCTTGATTTCTACAGGATGGCACGTTATCAAAAAAAAGAATTTGTACAGACGAAGAAGGAAACAGGGTGGTTTGTCCGGCCGCGGTCGAGTCTAGTAGCTATTATGACCAAGAGGATGTCTCCGGGATACATATTCTTTCTGCAGTAGAAAAACGCTCTTCATTTTCAGTATGTTTTGTTTCATTGTTATTTTTTTATTTTTCATCACCAGTTGCTGTTGTATTTTTAATAAGGCCCTCTTCACATTCATGGAACTTCGGCAAATGTTCAAATGTGGAGGCCTATTCGTCTAGTTTTGCTTTACTTCGTGTATCTTTACGCTTTGTGTAGCGATAAAGCCGCGAAAAATGTCATCTACATTTTCTCTAAATAATAGCTCTTTACAAACAAACGCTTCAGCTTTACTATAGATTTCCAAAGAAATTATTACAAGTATGGACTAGTAGAGGTCAATCAACTATTTCAGTTGCGTTACATAAAAATGTCTTAGTTTTTTTATTGAGACATTTGTTAAACCTTTAAACCTACGTTCAAAATTTTAGTTTTTTTGCACACGAGTAACAGGTACCTAACATGTGTATAGAAGCACCCGGGGATCACCCGTAACAAAAATGTTGTAAACTCATAACCACATCTTATTTAGTAAGAATCATATGTATGTGTAAGTATATAATAATGCCACGCGATAATACGAAATATATACAACTAAAAATAAGAATAAATTATGGATTACTTTGATGGTACACACACCGGCAAAATATATGACAATTTTAGTACCTTGTCACATTATCATATCACTAGAATGCAGTCCGCAAAACAAATAATTTACTATTAACCTTAAAATTACAAAGTACTAAAATCGTCATATATTTTTGCCGGTGAAGTGCCTAATGTGCGTGTACCATCATTCATATTTTACGCACGGTAAAAAAGCACTAGTGATAGTATACATAGGTACACTAGTTCCTTGTATGATCAGTATTCTATCTACGTCATACTGACGTCATTTTAAATGCCAAAAATTTACTGAAAGTCATTACAGTTCCATTTAAAGAATATTATTTCTCTTGTACGTATTTTGGGATTAACTCTATCAAAAATTTGTAATTTATTTTAATTTTGCTACCTCAAGAACATAATTTGTAATAATTGTATTTTTAATAATTTAGCTTTAATATCAATAAGACAGTTTCCTGTAATGAGTAAACGCCAGTTGCGCCCTCTGGTGACACTCAGTCAGACTGAAATTGTCTTGTGGTACGGTGCGGAGGTCTGCTCGGCAATATTATTGCCTGAAAATCACAGGATAAACTTTCATTTTGTGAAATAACTCAATAAATTTGTAAGTAGCGTGTATGTATAATAAGTTAATTAGGTAATAGACGCAGATTATTACAATACACTTTGTATTGTTAGGTTACATTTTGATTAATCAAGCCGGTTTTATTCTAAGTTATTGACGCCAGAATCATTAAATTTGCTTAAATTTGTTTTAATGATCATTGTCACTGAAAACACTTTGTTTTATTACATTAATTTCATATCCTATTGTCATGTTTCGATTGATTGGAATCATCCCACTTGAAACGTCAGAGTAGACGCATGTGATTTACATTTTCAGTCTTGATTTGGTAATTTTCGTCTCAGGTTAAGTCGATAAGACTTGACAGGGCATATTATCTGCTGCATCTGCTCCTTTATTTTCGTTCTGTAACACACAATTGTTAGTACCTAGTCATGATTAGCGCGTTATGTAATACCTTATTGAAAAAATCTTGAAGAAAGCCTTGTAAATAAGCGTCTATCGTGAACTCAATGTTGACCCTGACATAGCTGGCACAACTGTGTTGACTGGCCATTTTGCGTAGTCTTTCATGCATTTCATGTATCAATTTTTTTTTCAGTCAGTTCCCATTTAAAATTGTGTTTCATCAGGAAACATCAATTGTTATATCAAAACTTAAATTTTTATGGTTCAAAGGTTTCACTACCAATAAAGGGTCAATTACATAAATTTACTTCTATTTGTCTCATAATGTAGGTACTTAATTTTATAATCAGACCTATTTTATCAGGACACATTAGAATAAATTTAAACATCTACAATGTTTTATTTGACTAGTTAAAATTACAATTAATTATTGACAATGAGCAGTTACATTTAATAATAGAGTAGTTAAATTTCATTGAATAAAATATCAAATGTCCAAAGCCAAAATGAGTGCAATAATCAGTTAGATATTATGGATATTGATAGCACTTTTAAAACTGCATTGTTATAAAATTGCAATACATGATATTTGTAGAAAATGGCCCCCCCATACTATGCTGATCTTGGAAAGAAGGCCAACGATGTGTTCGGCAAGGGCTATCACTTTGGTGTGTACAAGCTGGACCTGAAGACCAAGAGCGAGTCTGGGGTGGAGTTCACTAGTGGCATCACCTCAAACCAGGAAAGTGGAAAGGTACTGTATCATTTATATTTATTCACAATGATTTTGTTAGATTTTGACTACTTCTTTTAATCCTTTGTCTTAAAATAATTTTTAGCAATAAATTGTTCAATCAAGATCTTAAACAATTAAAATTGGTTTTATTTATAATATACACATACATATAGATCATATATGAAATTTTTTACAGGTATTTGGTAGCCTCTCCTCCAAATATTCAGTGAAAGATTACGGTCTAACTTTTACTGAAAAATGGAACACAGACAACACGCTGGCCACAGACATCACCATCCAAGACAAAATTGCTGCTGGCCTAAAGCTTACTTTAGAAGGAACCTTCGCACCACAGACTGGCAGCAAGACAGGCAAACTGAAGACCTCGTATGCCAATGATACAGTGGCAGTTAACACCAATTTAGATCTAGATATGGCTGGACCTATTGTGGATGTGGCTGCTGTCCTCTCATACCAGGGCTGGCTAGCCGGCGCACACACGCAGTTTGACTCGCAAAAGGCCAAGTTTGCCAAGAACAACTTTGCCCTTGGCTACCAGACCAATGACTTTGCCCTTCACACTAATGTGTAAGTATTTAAAGGTTTTTACAATTTTGATTCTAAGCCATAAATTAGTTATAATGCAGATTGCAGAGGCCAGTGAAGCAATATTGATTGGATTACATAAGATTTGCCCCAGGTCAAGTTATACTAGAATGCCATGATTTGTCCTTTGTGTTAATAATATAATCTAGTTATGTTGTAGCATTGTCTTTATTGATAAATACTAGATGGTACACCATTCAACCAATGAGATTTGATTTACCAAAACTACAATGTTAATTTTATTCTTTTAATACTTTTAGTGACAATGGCAAGGAATTTGGTGGTTCTATCTACCAAAAGGTGTCAGAGAAGGTGGACTGTGGTGTCAGCATGAAGTGGACTTCCGGGTCTGTTGACACGCTCTTTGGTGTTGGCGCCAAGTATTCACTGGACCAAGATGCCTCTCTTCACGCCAAGATTAACAACAAAGCCCTTATTGGTATTGGATACCAACAGAAGCTTCGCCCTGGTAAGTACAGAATGTTGAAAATTTCGGATTTTGTTTATTCATTGTTACAAAAACAACAAACCTTGTCTTTACCCTTAGTGGGATAATACAAAACAATTTATAATAATTGGTTTCAAAGTGTGACGTGATAGATCACAATATGGTATAGTCATAAAAATATGATGAATAAAATCTAATCCATCAATATGACAAGTCACTGAGAAATACAACATACAATTTTATAGATATTATTTATTGTTCTTATTTTGAACCTTATGCAGTGAAGAATACAGCTAGATTTTCCTAATTATTTAAATGACTTTTGCCCTTAACGTTGTCTTTGCTTCTAGTAAGAACTACTTTCTTAGTTAAGGCTCTTATTATACTATATTTACAAAGTATTTAGTGTGTAGATGATATCAGTTATCACACTAAGGTATAATTATCTCATCTATGAATATGAAGTTGTCTCAGATGTAGTACTCAAATAAGTGATAAAATTTTATTATATTTGTAATGTGATGAAATAAGATAACATTCAGTTTTATCATAAAAGCATTTGTAGCAATTAACTATTAGACATTTTGATACTACATTAAGCCACAAAATCAGTGTTTTTTAACATTTTTTGTTTGAAATTGGTTTCATTTTTATTGGGAACTGAACAGGCAGTAAGAGCAGAGGCGCATATAGATTGATTATTATCTATACTATAAAAGTTGCATTGCAAAAGAAGTAAGCCGCCTTATCACTAAGAGCGGTTACTACCAGGCAACCATTATATAATTTTGTTTGTTTCAGGCATCACCTTGACGTTATCCGCCGCCATCGACGGCCAGAACTTCAACGCGGGTGGCCACAAGGTCGGCGTAGCCCTGGACCTGGAGCCCTAGGCGCCTGGCTTACTAGACGTGTAGATACCAAGCCACTACTGTTACTACCGTAACAGAAGCGTTTATAGCAAATCAAATCTGTATTATTACAACTAATGTGTAACTAAAGCGTTTAAAACGCAAAAATCTCTATTTCATTCGCGCCGTCAAATATCATTGTCAAAATGGCGGACGACATTCCGAAATTTTGCGATGTTCTTACATAGTTTTGCTTAAGCACAGTGTTCAAGAAAATCTTATTTGCTATTGATTTCCAATTGACATTAAAACGTAACAATAATTATCGTCTTGTAAATAAGCACCTATGGTGTGTTACATAATTGAAATAAAATAATATGTTGAAATCAGCATTTTTTTTGTTTGAACCTTCAAAATATCCTCTCCTGTATTATGTCCCCGTCCGCCATGTTGTCCAGTATTCAACAAACGTTGTAATATACATATACGTTAATTATCTATGTATGTCTTTATAATTATTTTATTTTCGACTTCATTAAGATGTTTAATAAAGTTTTTTTTAGTAATGATAAATTCTTTTCAATTCAAAGTTTCCCATACACTTACAGGGCCCCGATCGTGCTAAATAAGAGCGTATTTACCACAACCAAATCAGTCGAAAACATTACGGCCCAGCCATACTCCACGGGGGAAAGAGTATAGCTGTGCGGAGTGTAGCTGTTCTGTTACGTTTTCTACTGAGTTTTAGTTGTGGTAAATATGTTTTTATTTAGCGCGATGGGCTCTGGTAGCTTATGTAAAGGTCAAATTCATACGAGAGCAGCGAAGCGTACATTTTTTAATAATCAAAGCGAGCACATCCGCGAGTTTCCTATTGCGAGTGACGACGTCGACGCGATGTAGCTGATTGAGTGCGAGCGAATGCGCGTACACTAATATATGTAACTAGCTCTTGCCCACGACTTCGTCTGCGGTTACTATGGTTTTTAACTGTCCCACGGGAATCCTTAAATTTTCTCTCAGTCTCAGCCCAATCGGTTTAAAATTGGCAAAGTTTAATACAAACTTTTCATCCCCTATTTTATCCCCTTGGGGGTAGAATTAAACAAAATCCTTTCTTAGCGGATGCCTACTTCATAAGTTTTTTGAATTATTACCTAGTTCCGAACCTATTTAGGTACCCCAAGTTTTGTGTTTGATTTTGCTAATTTAATCCAACCTGCATGAAATAAAAACAATATTTTTATTTTACTTGACCTAATACTTGAAATATTCTGTCAGCAATATAATTATTTGGGCAGCAAAATAATTATTTGGTCAGCAGAATATATCGGGTAGCAAAATAATTATATAAGTAGCAAAATAATTTGTTGAGCTGCTAAATAATTATTTGGGCAGCAATTTGAATTCGATAAGTCAGTTGATAGCATAGACTAAGGTTCATAGATAACCAAAGACAAGGGAGTTGGGGTGGTAATATAAAAATCATAATTTTATGTTCTTAAAAAATGCCATGAGATTCTTGTAGACCTATCACACCCACATTTCGCCAGATATGTTAACGAATATAATGGAAATAAATGATTGAAGGTAAGAGTTATACTACCCATGTGGAACACTGGTTTGAAATTTATATTAATAGTAATAAATCTATTGATGTCAACAACATCAAGACTTATAATTTTTCGATAGCAACAGCGATTAGTACTTGCTACCCCTCCGGGGATAGAGGCGTCAGGATGTGTTCAGTGCCGATAGATTTATGTTATAGTAGCTATTACTCCCATTATTAATTGTCGGTGCCAATTATAACGTGTCTACCCAAAAATTATGGCCTTCCAAATGAATGTGAAAAATGTCTGGGAAGAATGGATGTGTGCCAAGATCGTAACGAGTGGAGATCAACCGACCCCTCAGGAAAAAATGCGTGAGTATTGTGTTGTGTACCATATATTCATTGATTTTTATACGATCATAAGAATTGCTGGTTGGTATGTATGTATTTATATAAGTATATTCATCTATGTATATAAATATATATTTGGTATGTATATTTGTATTTTAAGTATTATATTTTATATTTATCCAATTTACTACATATTATATTTAAGTTTTATATTTATTCATAGTGTACACACGACATTTTTGTTTCTTGCCATATCTCCTATCGCAGGTGGGCTGGGAGACATTTCTGTTAGGAATAGGCCACACCCTTTGTACTGTCTTTGTAATTTGTCGTTTCGTTGTTATGTTTTTCTGTGTACAATAAATTGTTAAATAAATAAATATGCATCGGGTCGGGTTGACCGAAAATTGCTACTCTCTGCTGCTTACAATTTGCAAAAATAAAATTAAAACCACCAGAACTCCGTAAAATTAAAATATATTAAATGAAGTTACACGTTCTATATTACTGTATCATTTCTTCTTCCATAAGTTTAGCCATCCACTCGGGTTCCGCGGCGGCGATTTTCTCAATCAAGCTGTTCACTTGATAGCATAGGCTCTGAATTTGCTTGTCCCATTGAGGCAGTATTTCACGGGCTGAAAGTTATCAATATTAGGATGTTACAGTTATTGTTGTTGCATTTTATGAGGGCGATTAGCTTCGCTCTTAACGCTTTAAAATAGAGCTTAAAGTCGAATGATTTAGTTCTTTCGTGAATTGCAATATCTATACATAATATCAGTGGTCACGTGGTTAGGAACTGTCGATATAAATAAAATCCATCAAATATTTTATTTAAGAATAGGGTCAAGGAAGGAAAAACACGACGATAGAAGGAGTAAGTAGGGACATAGTTCGCCTGATATCTAAAAGATCTATACTCTATCCATTTTGATCTGAGACAAAAAGTAAACAAAGAATTTGTGGTTCTCAAACTTTTTATCCAATTCTGGGACAAAATAATATGCTCTAATTTTTTTAGCCATACTTAATATACCAATATCGTCATTGAAGTAATGTTTTACGAGTATTAGGTATGTTAAGTGTATTTAAAAACAAGCTGCTATCATCCAAATGATACTAAATATAAAATATAACAATAAAATTCAAAGTAGATTCAAGGTGTCATGAACATGTTATGATTTTTCATCTTCTTTTGGAAGTATTCTATACTCATAATAAAAGTTTGAGAATACTATGCGTTTTAGGTTTTTAGTAGCAACGATCAATTTAGTAATCTAAAATTACGTTAAAAATATAACATTGAAGTAAAAATACCAAAAATTATTGTAGGTGCCAAGTAATTACTTAATTTACATAATTTAAAAAGTTTGTAATCATAAAATATTAAATAATCGTATGTTTTTGATAAAACCTTTCGGCGATGAGAAACGACATCTTAAAGAACCCTTTTTATGGTTTGTTTACATTTTGTCTCAGATCAAATGGTATAGACTATAAGTAATAAGGGGTGAGCCCGTTGCCATGATACACACACAACACACAAATATTATTACAAAGCAAATAACATTCTCAAGTGTCGGTTCATATTAGATTCCGAAATATTGACCGTCTCCTTCGACTATTGTTATCCAGCAGTGTGTAACTAAAGCCTTAACACCTTGAGGGGCACCGCGAACACCGGTGTTCGCAAAACAATAGACGTTTTTATTGTGTCTCGTTTTGGGCCCGTTGACTAGTAAAGGTTCGAGCATATTATGCCGGGCCGTGGCGGGGCGGGGCGGAGCGCAAAAATCAGCTTAAACCGCTTCAATACAATTTGTATGAAATAACGCATACTGTGTCGGGCCGCAGCGGCTCGCATTATTGCGCGGCGGAATTCCGCCTGTGCGATGCGCCCCGCCCCGCCCCGCTGCGCCCCGTCAACAGTGTGCTATAGCAAGCGGATTGGTCTCCACGCGAGCCGCGTTTATATTCACGATATTTGCATTTTTTGGAAGAAGTGTGTTCCTTTGGTGTTCACAAAAATGAATGAAGAAATTTTGATTAATTTAGTTCAAGGATACAAAGAACTTTATGATTTGCAAGATCCTCATTACGATGATCAACAAAGAAGAGATAATATTTGGAAGGAAATAGGGGACATAATGAAAGATTCTGGTAAGTAACACTGTCAAGTATTTATTTCTTATGTTATAATCATCATAACGCACTTGTGTCGTGAATTCGTGATGTACTATAAATACATTTTTTGTAACTTACGACGTATTTAGACCAAGTAACATAATATTTAATATCACTGATTTGACGGATTTCTGAGGAAATGTTTATTGCCGCCAGACTGACTGACACCAACAACCATAGTGTATCTTTCATTATTAGAGTAGGTGTTACTTTATTAATAGTGACATTAATCATAATAAGCATAAATAAGTAATAAAAATAATAATAATATGTGACACGTTCACACCACATCATCTAGTCTCAAACTAAGCAGAGCTTGTAATATGAGTACTAAACAACGGAAAAACAAATACTTATATACTTTTTGTTTGTAAATACATACTTATGATACATAGAAACACCCAGTCTCGGGACAATTAGTACCACTTGTGGACGGTTCCGTATAAAATGCCCAAAAACAGTATTATTTATTTTTTTGGGTTCCGTATTATCTGTGATGCGAAACCCTTCATATGCGAGTCCGACTCGCACTTGACCGGTTTTTTGTAAGTAGGCAGTATCGAATAAATCACCTTAGTGTCAAGATATTAGTTTCTTCGCATACCTCTTCTAATAACCCTCGACTGCCACTCAACGGTACCAGTTGGAGATACGAAATATCTTTTAAATTGATCACGGACACACATCGCGTCTAGTGCTGCATGACCTCCAATATAAGGCAAATCTGTTATAGCTTCTGATACCACATTTCTCTGAGCTTCCTCTTCAGACCAGTAGCAAATGTCGTTTCGCAGTAAATTGTGCAAACAACAAGTGGCTAATATAATAACATTAACATGTTTCGGCAATAACGAAAAACGTCTTTCGTAAACTCTAAACTTTTTTACTAATATACCAAACGCATTTTCGCTCACACGCCTAGCTCTACTCAGCCTATAATTAAAAGTTTTCTTGTCTTCATCATTTGTCAACTGATTTGCTGGATATGGTCTCATCAAATGTCTGGTTAATGGAAAAGCTTCGTCTCCAACGATGACATGTGGTAACTTTATTTCAGTACCCGGTATTAAACGATCAGCAGGCAAATTAAACTGTCCATCGATTAAAGCTTTGCCAAAATTAGAGTTATTGAATATTAGGCTATCAGAATTTTTACCCAAGGCACCAACATCGATGACTGTAAAACGGTAGTCTGCATCGACTAAGGCCAATAAAACTATAGTAAACGTTTTTTTGTAAGAAAAATAAAGGGAACCGCTATTCGGTGGTGCTTCAATAATAACATGCTTTCCATCCAGTGCCCCAATGCAATTTGGAAAGTTCCATTGCCTTCTAAAACGCTGTTCTTTACGTTTCCAGTCTGCTTCTGTCGGTACGGGCATGACATTAGGAGACAGCTTCTTAAATATGGCTGTACATGCCTCATAAATAATTTGTCTAACAGTTGATTCACCAAGACGAAAAGTAGTGGCGAGTGACTTCATTGAATTTCCTGTTGCCAAATATCTGAAACATAAAAACAATGTGGTTGAAACATCTTACATCTTTTAACTGATCCTTACATTTATGCAAGCCAATAATGTTATGTTCCATGGAGTCTTTAATGGCATAGTTATCAGCCTATTTATGCTTTATGTTCTAACTTTACTAATACCTATATGTTTTCTTCCACAGCTAAAACTTGCAGAGACAGATGGAGACGTATTAGAGATAATTACAGACGCGCTAAAAAGTTAAGGAAAACAAAAAGTGGACAAGCTGCAACAAATATGAAGAAACCAAAGTATGAAGATTTATTGTCATTCCTTATCCCCTATATCAGCAATGAAGATGAAACTTTTTCAAATTTTCCACCAAATGTTTCGCAAGACTCAAGTAATGAGGATAATAGTCTTTTATATGATATTCATAGCGGTGATAGCCCTGGTTCAAGTGCTGGTCCTTCACAAAGCACTATAAGAAATCGTTCTGGTTCTTCAGAAGACAATTCACCTCGTCCTTATAAAAGAAATTCTAGAACTTTAAATACTCCACCACAACTTTCACCAACACACTCATTATTGCAAGAGTATTTAGAAAAAAAATATAGTGCCAAGAAAAATGAAACCGATAAAATAGTTGAGTTTTTCAAGAACATGGGGGAAACTGTTTCAAATTTTCCGAAAGATGTACAAATTCGTGTAAAACGTGAAGTTTTTAAAATAGTTACCGATGCAGAAGAGTTGGTTTTTAGGGAGAAGTCTAAACCACAATATTTATTGGAATTATCTCAAGAGAGCGCACCGCCCATAATCGTTGTTAATTCAAACGATGTTGATGCACAACCTCCAAACCAAATAATAACACCAACTTCAACAAACACGAATCCAAATGATATTGACATACAGGAACAGGAAGAAGAGATAGCTCTTGATCTTGATGATAACTTAAATGCTTTTTTAAATTCTATTCAACAAAAGAAAAATAACCAATGAATGGTATTTTGAGTGATGGGCAAATAAGAGGCCAAACATAAAGAGAAATGCAAGATGTTGATTTTTACTAAAGTTTAAGATAGAAAGATTTTTGTTCTGTGATTTTGTTACAATATAATATTGACATTATGTATATGTTTTTTTTCCTTTAAAATAAAAACATACTCTAACTAGCGCCGCTGCTAACTATTAAAAAGACAAAGACACAAGATCCTAACGTACGACTTCACTAACAATTTAAGATACAATTTACGCTGCATTAAATGGGAAGATAAAAGGGTAATTAAAAATCACTAGGTATGATATAGTGAAACTTACCTTAAACACACTACAAGTCGCTCTTCTGGTCCGATAGGCTCACGAAAAGTTGTAGTTTTTTTATGCAGATTCGCCTTTATTATTTCAAGTAATTGAAAATATCGATCAGGAGTCATCCGAAAATATCCCCAAAACTTGTTTTTGTCTGTTAAAAGATCGGGGAAAAGATGATGGTATTCGCCGAATATCTTTCTCTTGGAACAAATGGGATGTATCCATATTTTACGTTTTCTCTTTTGACGAACCTCTTGTCTATGCTGTTCTTCATCTAACAGCAGGCAAAAAAACGAAAGTTCTTCATCAGAGCTATCCATAACGTACAATGCACGCAAATTCCGACAGCACACTACTTAAAATCCGTCAATGCAATGCGACCCGGCCCGTCACAAATGTGCTAGGTACGCATTTTGCGTTGCGCTGCGGCCCGCTCCGCCCCGTTGCGGCCCGGCATAGTGTGCTCGAACCTTAAAGACGCATTTTCATTGGTCTTTACTGCCCGCGTACGGGGTGCGGAAGATTTTCGAAACGCATGCTAAAGGTAAACACGGTAGAAATCGTTTACGTCGTTAACACTCGCATATTCGCGCGAAATATTCGACGACCACCGTGGTCGACTGGTCTGTACGCCAGTCTCAAGGCGTCGCCATCTCGAGAGGTTTTAAGTTCGATCCCCGGTGGGGCAAAATGTTTGTGTGATAAATACAGGCATTTGTTCTCCAGTCTTGGATGTTTATATTGGGTCCTTACCTATGAAATTGGTGTTTTTATTCTGTCTTAACAATTTGTCCGTAACTATTAAGATTCAGAGTATTCCTAAAAAATTATTACCTCGTCTAAAAATAGACTATATTTTTGAGCTCTTTTGATTTGTTTTGATAATTTGTTGTAAGTTTAATTGTGTTAAAATTAGACACAAAGACAATTATTTTTAACTGCCTCCCGAATACATCATTTGATTTGCATTAACATAAAAACGAGGAATCAAGCGTGTTCACACACATATTGCTAAAGCTTGTCTAATGATACATGCCAAATATTATTATCTCTGGATTTGTCGTTGTGAAGAAAACTGATAAAATGTTAGTAAGTAAAATGCAGACATCCCCAAAATCTCCATACAAAACACCAATTTCATAGGTAAGGACCTAATATAAATATTTGATATTTGTGTGTATGTATTTATCTATTAAATAAGTACATTTATCCATGAGGCACCTTTAGTTGCTTAAAATGGGGCTAGTTGATAGGTGTGAATGTATGAAGATATTTGTTATTTATTTATTTTTTTCTGTAACAATGCCATAGGGCCCGAATGCGGGGAACCGTTCTCATTGATCGTAAGAAAAGAACATGAATACACTTTTATTTGGCAGTTGGCTTTGAGAGAATATCAAAAGTTGACGTACAGACTAGCAATTGATCAACAATTATTGAAATGAATAGCAACGCTTTGTATCGACCGAGTTATCGACTGACTAATTTAATAGTTTTCCAGAATGCGGTAAGCCCACACATTCAATCGATTGAGTTATTAATCAATAAATTATATTGGTCGCAACAAATACTACCATAAATAACCATAAATGTGATTGTGTTTTTTGCGTCTTGCTGTGCCTGTGGTCAATAAATGTTTCCTTCTTTCTTTCTTTCTTTACTAAGACTTCGCTACCAATGAAAATACGCCTCTAGTGCACGACGGAGCTGATTCGGTCCATGTTCCCATTCATACGTCCCTCTCTGATCATGTAGCTCACGATTCTCAACCGTTACGTCGTCAACTGTACTCTATCCATTTTGATCTGAGACAAAAGGTAAACAAAGAATTTATGTTCCCCAACTTTTTATGACAAAAACAATATGAGCTGTAATTTTTTTATAAATACATAGGAAAAGGTGTAGCTATACTTATAATTATTATACCAATATTGTCATTGATTATAAACATTATTTATTTGTGAAATGAAGTAATGTTTTACGCTGTATTACGTAAAGTGTATTTAAACACAAGCTATTATTGCTCTCATCCATCAATCGTCATCATCATCAATGAGGTAATTCATAATATTATGATAGTGCTTAGTTCAAGATGTCATGAAAATGTCATAATTTTTCATCTTCATTTAGTACTATTTTAAATTTAAATGCATAAATGTTTGAGAATACCTTCGGTTTTGGATCTTTTTTAATAGCAAATATTAATTTAGTAATCTAAACCCTACTAAAAATATATCTTCTTCTTCAATTAATGGCGTCCGAACGGAGTGTTTTACCACTTAGGATACACTGTTCCGCCAATGTCACGTATATAGCTTTCACACGGCAAACAGGATATTAAAGATAATATGTTACTTATATTTTTACTGATCCATCTAAAACACAAGGACAACACAACACAGATTAGACCAAACACAAAGGTTAGTATGCTTCAACATGTATGCGGGACAAGGGTGGGAAGGAGATAATGGGGTTATACAAAGATGGAAGGGAGAGTAAATTTTTGATTGTCACAAATAGGAACATAGAGAACAATATTTTTAGAGTTAATAAATTTTGTTATACATTTAAGAAGGGGAGGATTCAAAGATCTTAGTACACATTTAATGTTAGAGGGGCGGGGGAAACTTTTGGGAAGGAACTCAAAAAGAGAGGATCCAATATTAGAACAATTGAAAAAGAGATGGTTGGCTGTTCCTTCATCGAGGCCGCACTCACAAATAGAACTGTCTTTAATGTGAAGTTTCTGCAGATGAACCGGAGTGCATGCATGACCTATACGTAACCGGCAAATAATTGAGACGATTTTCTTAGGCAAGTCTATGTGTTTGAAGAACCATGGTCTTGGCGGAATGGATTCTTGGATCTCTGCATAATATCCTCCTACTTTTCTTTTTGTGTTGTCCCAGTGAGTGTTCCAGGATTAGGTGGACACGAGCAAGTGAGGAAACATCATGAGGGAAGAGTTTACAGTAATCCAGTGAGCCAGTATAAACTGCGACCTTGGCACATACGTCAGCTGTCTCATTCCCAGGGATCTCCTTTTGGCTGGGGATCCAGGTCCATTTTTGAAAAAACCTTAACGGCAATGAAGTAATTACATCTTTAAGAACCTTCTATATGGGTTGTTTAATTTTTGTCTCAGATCAAAATGGATATACTAAAGTGGTGTGTCCAAAGACTTACTCTCGAAGTGCACGACGGAGCTGATCTGGTCGATGTACCCGTTCATCCTTGCCTCGCTGATCATTTGGCTCGCGATCCTCTCGGCCTTGGTGGGAGGTGTCTCGAGCAATGCGCCGAGCTCTTCAAACGTTATGTTGTTGTACAACTTGCTGGCTGACAGCAAGTTGTGTTCGAACACCGCTCGGTCTAATATTGTGGAACCGTCTGATGTTGTTGCCTGGAAACATTTATTTAACTATTTTATAGAGGCATAAAAACCGCCGCCGTTTGGTAGCGGCTCATTAAAATAATACTACCACCCCATCTCATCTCTTGGGTTTCGTAAAAGACAACTAATGAACGTAGAGCTGCACAACATTAATATATATATTTTTTTATTATTATAACCATCCAATAGCTTATAGCGTCAACGAGCTCACCACCTGTCACGCTGAGTGCATTCACTGAAACGCTGACTATGAAAATGGACTGCTTTTGCGGTGCTTCTGTCTAGTCTCTGACTAACCCTTAGGGGATAATAGTCGTGATAACAATTTTATTATTACGTTATTACAATTTTAACGAATATTTTAATGACAAGTGATTGAATTTATTTTTTATAATGTTTCTAATAAAAAATGTAGCTCCTTTTGTCACAGTTTATACAATAAAAACCTTATATTATATTAATCTTAACTCTGGTATAGGCATCGACTCGGCGACTACTAAACGAGTAGCGACGTTTTTCCCAACTCTGCTACTGCTGCCTTTATAGTATCATATATACACACATTAAATCTGAGGTAAGTGTAAGAAACATCATAACCTAAAAATAACCTCAAAAATAAGTTATTGGAAATCACCAACAAATTTATTTTATTTGCACTGTAAAGTGGTATTCACATAGCATTTCTCATATTGCATAGAACATACTTTAGGACGTAAAGATTTTTTTTTCATTATTTTCATACAAGCAAAGTTGCTGCAACTTACCTTCTGGTGCGTCTGCATGAGCGCCTCGAACTCGTGGAGCTCCGAGCGGCGGATGATGCGGTCCAAGTACATCTTCTCCAGAATGGAGTACGCCGGCAACTGCTGGCAGCGCTCGTCTTTGAACAGGGTGGCCAGCATTCTGGACCGTTGTTGACCTAGCGGTAGCGTTGGATTGATAAGGATTCACAATCATAAATATATCTTCTTCAGACATTCACACCTATCAACTAGCCCCATTTTAAGCAACTAATGCTGCTTGTGTGATAGATACTAGATGACGGATAAATATATCGTCATCAGCCTATATACGTCCCACTGCTGGGACAGGCCTTCCTCATGGAGAAACACATGAGGAGTATGGGCCGTAACACCACCATGCTGGCCCAATGCGGGTTGGTGGGTAGAAACGGTCACAAATGCGACCGGGACCAACGGCTTAACGTGCCTTCCGAAGCACGGAGGAGCTCGAGATCACAAAGGCTTGGACATCCATCCACGGCCTGACCATGACGAAGGCAGCTTTGTTTTCGATCGAAGCCAAAGCGCACTGACCACTACGCCACCGAGCTCCTCAGACTGGAGAACAAATGCCTGAAATTCATCACCCAAACATTTGCCCCCACCGGGGATCGAACCCAGATCCTCTCGAGATGTCGACGCCTTGGGACCGGCGTACAGACCACTGTCGACGCCTTGGGACCGGCGTACAGACATATTGAACAATTTTATTTATTCCGCGAATTCGTATTGTAGCGTTCTGCTGCTGAAATATGAAATCACTTTATTTCATACGCTACGCTGGTTCAAGCCGCGCGTGCTAATGGTAATGTCGTGAATGCGGAAACGAATTAACGCGATTGTCACCGACTGGACCCGACCGCCGCGGAATAACAGTTCGCGATAGTTAGAAAATTTTTAATTATTAATCTGATACAGCAATAGCACATGCTAAAGGCTAAGAATTGCATGCTAATGAAATTAATAAATAATAATAATATTCATTTATTTACTTCTCACAATTTTTTGCTTCTCACAAGAATTTGCAATAATTGCCATTACTACCTAACGGACATTTTGGGTTTATTCGCGGGGTCACTTGGCACAGGGGGGGGGGTTTACATGGGGAAACATATCAGACGAAATGTCGCTGATAACACTTCTGCCTACACTTTCGGTGATAGAGGCGTGATGATATCACATTTAACCTCTCAATCGTCAGAAAACTAGACACAATAGATACATCGATTGTTTGCGAAGACCGGTGTTCGCGCTGACTCAAGGAGTTAAAACACATTGTAGTTTTATCATATCATGTGGATCATGCTAGAGGGACAAGCTTAGCGAGTTTCATTCAGAAACAGAAAATAAAACTAGAAGGAAATAAGAAATTTATTTACCTGAAGGAAATACCATTATTTATTTACCTGCAGATGCCAGAACTGTGCAAATAAGAGCATTCCTGAGGCAAGTCATTCTCTCGTCCTCGTGTATTATGTTGCGATATGACAGCTCATTGTACCTCTGTGCTGCTTCAATGAATTTTCTACAAACATTTTTAATTATAAATAAAACAATATCAATTTTGAACTCAGGAAAATTGTTTGTATTCAAAATACCTTCTGTAATCTAAGACTCTTGCATAACAAACTTTGTAATAGATCTGTAGCTGTTCATTTGTGGTCTCGGCTTGTAACAGTGAAGCTCTGTTGACAAATGCCTCTGCTTGCACAGGGTCATCCACCTCTAGGTAAAGGCGAGCGATTTTCAGGTATGTTTCTAGCTTGTAGTCTACGGAGTACTGTCTGTAAGATCAACTCAATCATATTATTATGTAAAAAAACTATATCTGATTTCTGAAATTCTTTTACAATTGGTCACATGTTTTGTATTACCATTGACGCAATTGGTCAAGTAACTATTGACGACCTCCGTGGTCGAGTGGTCTGTATGCCGGTTTCAAGGCGTCGCCATCTCGAGAGGTTCTGGGATCGATCCCCAGTGGGGGCAAATGTTTGGATGATGAATTTTCAGGCATTCGTTCTCCAGTCTTGGATGTTTATATGTATTTCTATATATTCAGGTTATTTATATGTATTTATCTATTAAATATATTTATCCGTCATCTAGTGTCCGTAACACAAGCAGCATTAGTTGCTTAAAATGGGGCTAGTTGATAGGTGTGAATGTCTGAGGATATTATTATTATTTCGGGGTAATTTCTCAGCTAAAATGCTGCTACATTTACGGGCTTTAATTTATTATTATTATTGGTTCACTTTCACTACAGATCTAAAATGGGGCCCTTAGACCAATGGCGTCGATGGAAACACCAAAATGTGTGACGTCAGCTTGATCAGTGGTAAAAATTGCGATATAATTCGAAGCAATATACCTACATCAGCGGCGCTGCCAGCCGCCCGTTTACTAGACGAAGCATCATTGTTGTGGTTCAATGGTCTGCGATTATTTAACTACATTAATGTCTGAAAATTGGAACACCTATTGGTCAGGCTGACCAATGTCACGACATCATACGTTTACACCATTGGTCAATATTTTAACTAATTGGTCATCCCGAACACGGATTTTAAAAAAACCGGCGAGTAGCTTCGCTCTTAATGCCGTAAGATAGAGTTTAAAGTCGAATGATTTAGTCGCCGCGCCGTCGTGAATTGCAATATGTATCTATAAAATAACAGTTCTTTGCATTTTTGTGTTTTACAAATATGGTATTAATAATTTTATTTTTGCTTACAGTTATATTATGTTAGGAGTGAAAATTGGTTGACATCTATGGTTGCAGATCTTATATTTAAACATTAGTTATTAGAAACAGTTTATAAAATAAGGGAAATCTGTATAACAGTATCCTGTTGGCAATGATACATACTTCTGGCCAGTTTCAAGAGGAATTCCAACAAGAACATTTGCAGCCTCTTTCCAATTTTGATTACGTTCATAGATATCTGCTAAGTGCTGTCTAATACTGGCTACCTGGAAGTAAATACAAAAGTCAAAAGGTTAATGATGACTTTCCAAAGTGTCGTAGAGCATTTATAACATTGCTCAAAGAATACACATTGCAAGAGGTAATGCCAGCCAGGTAATGCCGGCCAGCTTTCTTAACACACTGCCAGCAATGGATTATCTTGCAGATGGTTTTTGCACAGAATTATTTGTTTATTTCCTTTTTTTTGTTAGATTTATGGAGTTCAGCTGTTTTTTTTTAATAGTAAGTAATAATTTATAAAATGTAAATGTTAGTTATACATAATATACTTTTGTTATTAAATAAATTTCATTATATTAGTACTCTTACTGCAGTACTCAGAGTCGTTCATTAACTTCAATGGTTACTTAAGTTAAAAATTGACACTTATTTTAATATGCATAAAGGCGAATTTAAATTAATTAATGGTACATTAGCTTAAATGACGTCTCTGAGTGCGGCCGTTAGTGCCTACTTTATTAAGAGTTTCTATCTCTCATCCATATATCATGATCTTGCAATTCACACAATTCATAGTTTATTATCTTCTTTTGACACATCAACCACAACATATTTCTAATTTACTGTATAGCTCACCACCTGTTACCTGGGACTCAACATGTCTGTTGAAATGAGGGTGTTATCACCTCTGCCTACCCCTTCAGGGAAAGAGGCCTGATGATATTACAATGTTTTATGTTACTTCACAGCACAATATATTTAAAACCACAAGTGGTCACAGGCATAATTTAATATAGTTAAAAGTGAATTGTATATGGTTCACAATAGTGTAATGTAATAAATAACAAAAATTAAATCAATTACCTGTTCCTCAAAAGAGATGACTCTTGGTTGTATGACGTCCAGAGCAAAGTGTGACACTTCTTGGGAGACATTGTCTGGTAGCAGGGCCAGGTGTGTGCTGACATCTGTGAGCAGCTGCCGCGAGATCACCAGGCTGACATTTTCATTGACAACTGCAATTTTTATTGATATTATTTAATAAAAGATAGAAAGAACTTTGTCATTCTTAAATGAATTTTTTTCAGCACTACATTCTAGTGATATAAAATAACAAGGTACTAAATGAGTCATATCTGTTTGCTGGTGACTGTTCTAGTTTACAATTAAGTATTAAAAATAATAATCCTCAATGTGTATGACATTGGGTAAAAAAAAAATTATTCAAATTTATATGGGGGAAATGGGATATGGATTTGCTTTCTTAAGAAGCTGTGAGCTATGAGTTTGTTCATACTGCCTCAAGACTTATGAAACCATGGAAGAATCAGGCATCAAAATGAACAAAACTGTAAGGTAGATATTCAAGATAACTATCTGAACAAGTCAAGATAGATAACAAACCATTTGAACAAAGGCAGCAGTAGCTGAAATTGGAATGGATGGAACTACATGTTCAAGAGGTCGAGACTTGCAGGTCCCATCCCACCACATGTACCACTGAGTTTGAATAAAACTTATGTACAGTTGATTGTTAATATCACTTACCTCACATTATGCCTGGTGCATGGCACCAGGCTTGTCAATTGTTACATAGGAACTTAACATACATACATAACATATTAAGCTAAATATAGGTGTTAACACTTTCACCTACACCTTCAGTAAAAGAAGTTATGTATGTACAATGATCACAACTGTTAGATAAACATACACTTTAAAAGAACCAAACGGTTTAAAGGACTGTACATTCTTGGCCCACGATTTTGGAGGTGAGGTGGTCGGGAGGGGAGGGGGGAGGATTGACCTTCTCCCCAAAGGAGAAGTCTGTGGCTATAATAGTTTTTGAGATATTATTTTTTAAAATTTTGTGATAACCTTTCGTAAAAATTGCCAAAAAGCACAATATAAACACACTGAACACTTTATTCTGCACGAAATAACACTATAAAAACTTGTTTCTTACTACTGTCTAGATTTGTCCCTACCTTAGATCCCTTCAGGCCGAACATAATCTCAATCCAAGATTTGTGGGCCAAGAATGTACAGTTGAGCCCGGTTTAAATATTTAATACCAATGTTTAGTGCATTTATAGTTTACAAAAACTTTTAACGTTTTATTATTTTACAGTAAAGAACTCTTGCTTAAATTTACTCACTTGCTTCAACAAATGCTTTTAGCGAATCTGCTAGATCTCCTTCAGGATTTTTCAATATTTCCATTAGCACATTGCGGTACCTACAATAAATAATGAATCATGTAATAATAATAATAAATAAAGAACAATTTAAGTGTGATTTGTTTCAATATTTCAAGAATACCTTTTAAATAGGTACTTACTTTTCAGCTTGGTCTTTGTGCAAACCTCCGGAATTCCTTAATTCACCTAAGTATTGACGAACTCCTTGCAAGTTTAGGGGCATTATGTCCTTCTATCTATTTCTTACTATTTGTAATAATTCTACTGATCTGCTCACTTAGATTATTCTGCTCAATTCTGCTCACTATCAAATCCAGACAAAAAATGAGACAAAACAACAAACGAAACTGACATAACGTTGTTGTTTTTGTAAAATTCTCCCATGGTGGGAAGGCAAAGGGAACAAAGCCCATACAGCCAAGTCTTCAGTATTTTATTTCTTCAGGAATTTGCATTCAAATGCTAATGTAATGCATGTCAATGCATCTTGGGAGAGTTTAGCGTCAAACGATCGATGGCAGACACTGTGGTGCTACTTCGATGAGGTAGATCACCACGATAAAAATCTCATCGTTTTTCACACCACTTGACGATTATTTCAATGATCCTCCACATTGCTCATCATTATTGACACTTATTACACAAAACTACACTGACAACTTTACGTAACAAAATCCACTCTAAAACAATATTACAATCACTGAAATAAAAAACACGTCCGCCATAGTTGAATGCCGCCAAAAACCATAACGTTGTTGTTGTAAGATTCTCCCATGAAGGCAAAGGGAACGAGGCCCATATAGCCAAGACATTAAAATACCGAAGTATTTTAATGTCTTCAGTATTTGCATTGAAACGCGAGTGTAACGCATTTCAATGCATCTTAGGGTGTGCGTTGTCCCAGCGGAAAAAGTTAAAATTTCTTATTTTGACTTATACAGATTTTCAGTGTATGACATCGTGAAAATGTGTATGATATGTAAAAATTTGTTTAAACAGCAATTGAGGAGTTATTATTCAAAAACTGATTCCGCTAGGACAACGTTGTCCCAGCGGAACCTTTTTTACATAATGGAAAAAAAAGAAAAAAAGGTTATTCAAAAATTTGTACATAACCTGGGGTAATTGTGTGTATATAAATAAAACTTGTGCGACATTAAACTGCGAAGATATTCAAGTTTCCGCTGTGACAACGTTTTGCCATGTGCTAGATTTCATAGAAATCACTTTTATGCAGAGCTGTCGATTTTTCTGAACATTGTTTTGAATTTGTTTATAATATCTGTCTAAACAGCTTTTCAAAAAAACACATCGTTCAGAAGATATAAATATAAACGTAAAAGAAGGTTATTAGGACCTAGCACTTAAAGTATGCATTCTAGAGTATATTTTATAACGTTTATACATATCTTGGAAGAATCTCTAAAATCGTGCCAAGTACCATTGATGTACTCTTAGTAATTAATGAGCTATACCATAAATTTGACACGCTTGGCAACGGTTTTTTATGCAGTCTAATTGCATGGGATTTTTAAGCAAATGCATTATGAAACTAAATTCAATAATTTGTTTATACTTTCATCTATTCACGAGTAAAATTTCGTCTAATTAGACTCAATAATTTAGGAAATACAGTGAAATACCTAACAACCTCCAAGTCCGTACATAACCCAACCAAATTCAGGTGGCTATGAAAAAGCGACCTTGCGATATATTTGAGTGACATTCTAAAATTTACAGCATAATAATATATGAATAGGTACAGGTGGTCACACAATTTTCTGATAAAGTTTAATGTTTTTTTTCATCAACGCACAGCACATAAAAAATAATTTTTTAAAAAAGTTTTTTATGAAGGACGAACCTTAGTTTAAGTAAATTGTGTACGAGCTCAGAGTAAACAGAACTGGAGTAGCCATTAGTCAATTTCTCAAACATTTTTTTCTGCCATTTCTTGCGGGGGGTGAGGATACCACTACACTCAAAGCCAGCCGTTTTTACAAATGCACACATGCATAATTCGACACACAAATTTAAATTTCACGCACACACACGCTTAAAATAGTCACGTGGGGTGTGCGTTTTGTTCTGTGGTTTTGACAACGTCACAGCCGCACTCCCCACGAGACTAGCGTTCGAAATTTGAAATCGTAGAATTCTAAAACATGAAATAATGAAGTAAATAATCATGAAATCTTAAAAATTATAATTACAAATAAAAGGTGACACCATCTTTTAGCATACTCGATGTTTTCTATTTATTTTTACAACAAAAAACAGCACAGGCAGGCTTTTTTGCGGGAGCTCTGTTCGCCGCAACGTTTACCATGTTATGGCTGTCAAAATGGCGGCTCAACTAGTTTTATTAAACGTGCAAGCATCCGATGCTTGTGCATTTGGCAGAGGGGAATGTTAGACAAAGGCTACTCCAGTTCTGTTTACTCTGAGTGTACGAGTAGTGGACCAACCAATTAATATATTTAGATAATAATGATAGGTAAAAGTTTATGATTTATTACTCGAAAGGATAATGTAAATCATAATACGAAACAGAGAGGCCTCAGTTCTAGTTATTTAGATGAAAAGTTATATCGAATATATACTGGGGTATTTAACATCTGCATGATACTAATCGTTGGGGCATTTGGATTTTTTTAAGTTTCGAGATCAAATTGTAGAGTACCTAATCTCAAGATTTTAGTTTATGTGTTGTTGAGCGAATCTATCCAAATATGTTTTTACCTCCTTAGGGCTACTTGCAGAAAAGTTTAAACCTAGTTTAAATCTCGATTTTGTAAATATTTGACATTTCAGCAAAATGAGAATTTTACATTATGGCTTTAAACTTGAGTATGGCTTATACACTCAGAGTAAACAGAACTGGAGTAGCCTTTGTCTATCATTCCCCTCTGCCAAATGCACAAGCATCGGATGCTTGCACGTTTAATAAAAATAGTTGAGCCGCCATTTCGACAGCCATAACATTGTAAACGTTGCGGCGAACAGAGCTCCCGCAAAAATGCCTGCCTGTGCTGTTTTTTGTTGTAAAAATAAAAAGAAAACATCGAGTATGCTAAATGATGGTGTCACCTTTTATTTGTAATTATAATTTTTAAGATTTCATGATTATTTACTTCATTATTTCATGTTTTAGAATTCTACGATTTCAAATTTCGAGCGCTAGTCTCGTGGGGAGTGCGGCTGTGACGTTGTCAAAACGCACACCCCACGTGACTATTTTAAGCGTGTGTGTGCGTGAAATTTAAATTTGTGTGTCGAATTATGCATGTGTGCATTTGTAAAAACGTTGTGCGTTGTGCTGGCTTTGAGTGTAGTGGTAACCTCACCCCCCGCAAGAAATGGCAGAATAAAATGTTTGAGAAATTGACTAATGGCTACTCCAGTTCTGTTTACTCTGAGCTTATACATTACATGATAGTAGGCTTAACTTTAAGTACCCACTTAAATTTTTAATCTGTATTCCATTCCATATCAATTATAACCACAGTAAATACTCAGTGGTTGTACTTGCCGTAAGCGCTCGCGGTTATTAACATTAATTTAGAAATATACTTTTTATTTAAATATATAATTTTATTCAATTTATAAACTGTAAAATATTGAAGTTTTTAAGTGCCAGGTTTGGCCTATGAAATAAAGTTATTTTTGTTTGTTTGTTTGCTTTTTATTCCTACTAAAACAGGCAAATATTTATTTTACCTTATCAGGTAAATTTATATTATATGTATATGTAATCACCAGGACTGTCCACCGGAAGGGGGCTGAGTTGGGGTCGACGCCAGGAATATACCCAATTTTGGAGATTTTATCAACTAAAGTTCAAAATAAAGAAACTTCGAATTTGTTGTCAATTATCTATGTAATAATAATATTTTTATTAAAATGTCTTTCCCAAGCTAATGATTTATTTATAAGTACCTACTTTATTATTAATAATTATTTTGACTCACATTAAAATTCAGTTATTTTTTTAACACTTATGGACACAACTGTACAAATAACAAAAACATAATACGGTATAATTTAGAATGTTACCCAAATATATCGCAAGGTCGCTTTTTCGTAGCCATCTGAACTTGGTCGGGTTATGTACGGACTTGGAGGTTGTTAGGTATTTCACTGTATTTCCTAAATTATTGAGTCTAATTAGACGAAATTTTACACGTGAATAGATGAAAGTATAAACAAATTATTGAATTTAGTTTCATAATGCATTTGCTTAAAAATCCCATGCAATTAGACTGCATAAAAAACCGTTGCCAAGGGTGTCAAATTTATGGTATAGCTCATTAATTACTAAGAGTACATCAATGGTACTTGGCACGATTTTAGAGATTCTTCCAAGATATGTATAAACGTTATAAAATATACTCTAGAATGCATACTTTAAGTGCTAGGTCCTAATAACCTTCTTTTACGTTTATATTTATATCTTCTGAACGATGTGTTTTTTGAAAAGCTGTTTAGACAGATATTATAAACAAATTCAAAACAATGTTCAGAAAAATCGACAGCTCTGCATAAAAGTGATTTCTATGAAATCTAGCACATGGCAAAACGTTGTCACAGCGGAAACTTGAATATCTTCGCAGTTTAATGTCGCACAAGCTTTATTTATATACACACAATTACCCCAGGTTATGTACAAATTTTTGAATAACCTTTTTTTCTTTTTTTTCCATTATGTAAAAAAGGTTCCGCTGGGACAACGTTGTCCTAGCGGAATCAGTTTTTGAATAATAACTCCTCAATTGCTGTTTAAACAAATTTTTACATATCATACACATTTTCACGATGTCATACACTGAAAATCTGTATAAGTCAAAATAAGAAATTTTAACTTTTTCCGCTGGGACAACGCACACAGTTGACTCATATCAAAAGTAATGAAAATAATGTGTCATTCACACAATATTAAGTACAAGGGTCCGAAATATACCAATAAGTGATTGCTGTAGAAATTCAATTAAATAGGTTTTATTTTTAGTTTTTCTTTCATCTGTTTAAAACGCTATCCACCATGTTCGTGAAATTTGTTGTGGTCAAAATCCGTCAAACGCCAGTTGCAAACAATCAAGCAAAACTGTCGGCTATGTTTACAATAATCGTGACGCTACGGCACAGATAATTCATAGACCATCAGAACCGAAGGCGTTTATGACATATAAGCAAAAACGAAATTTATAATTTAAAATTTATTGTGATAGAGGCTTCAGAAAAATATTGTAGTATTTTTATGGCGATGGCGATCAGTAATGAATCATTTGAGGGCCAATAAAAAAAAGGGTCAACTAGCCTATTATGTTTATTTGGAGCATAGTTTTGAGGACAAGGCCCTTGGCTTTCTTATTATACGCAGAATTAAAAAAGAAACTCTTATTTTGACAATTAGTTTTAGTAGGTTGGTATAAATCAAAATTGAAAGAAGCGCCATTGTAATTTCCGTAATTTTTCTGAAAATATCAAAGTTTTTTAACCAGTAATAGCTGATTTATTTGTATTAATCGAAATTAAACAAATTTTGCTGTTTTGCTAATGTATTGGAATGTGGGGCACATTTTTAGTTTCCATTTAAATTCAAATATATTCGTGTTAGGAATTTGATTTCAACCGTGGCGACTAATGTGAATTTGACAAGCTAAAATGGCGGCGGCTTTTAAACTGATGTTGTTCAATATTTTATAAACTGTTAGTGAAGTGTTTAGTTGTGAATAACTTATACGTATAAAGATCTTTTTATCAACTGTAAGAATAGTAAAATGGATCACACTCTGGAGGACTCTTTGAATCTTGGAAGCACCATGGAAGATGTAAGCTCTCTTATTTCTTTTGTAATTTCTTATTACGAGAAATCTTATGTTTTCTGGAGTATAGCAATAATAGTTGTTGTTCTTTTGTGGTGATGATTATTGGTTCTTAAAGTAATGTGTTTACAGATGGATTTTGAAAGTTCAGGTGTTGACAACAGAACTGACATTGTTCTTGATACTGGGTCCCATGATGGAGATATGGCAATGGAATTTGAACATATTGAAGAGCAACCAATCCTTATGGACTCTGGCAATGAAGAAATTATTGGTAAGGTTAAATTTTTAAGTTGATTCTAGAGTAGCGAAGAGTCATGATGTCATGAGTTTATTTTTTGTTTCTGGTACTGAATGAAATTGGCAAAGTACCTTAAATTTAAGTATGTATTTTACTGGGAATAGGGAATTAATTATTAAGCTCATGAGTATGTATTATATTTAATATAATCTTACTTAAAATGTGACATATTGCACCCCCAGTTACAATGAATTATTTAAGTATCATAAGTGTATTTGCTTGTTACCTAGATGATTAAAGCCCGATTTTTCATTCCTCAGATAAAATTATCCCCCATTTAAAACTATCACTGTCACTTTCTAAAGTCAATAAAAAGAAAAGGGACAGAGTTCACATTTGACTGACAGATAGTTTTATCTGAGGATTGAAAAATCGGGCCTAAATATAGAAAAAAAAGAAATGTAAAACATATCAGGGAAAATGTGGATGACACTGACAAATTAAAATGTTCCATGGAGTCACATGTTTAAATTAAATTGTTAGCTTGACCGTTAGCCAATCGACATTCAGCATCTCATCCCTAACCCCTCCTCCGTGAGATGGATCAAATCAGCGGAGGCACAATAGACATCACAAATGATGAGATAAATGGAGGATGCAGATTGGTTCTAAATTAGTTTTGCCATCTTCCTTATTGGTGCCACGTCAGTCACACCCACTTAACTGGTAAAGGGTAACAAAATAGAAATATATATTATTTGCGAACGCCGGCGTTCGGGGTTAACACTCAGAATAAATACCACTACTTATACATTGATGATATAATTTAACTTAAATTCATATTAGGTATACGATATACCTTGCGTAAGAAAAATATATTGTTTTATTGATTAGTAATTATCATCCATAAAGAAATAAGACCCATAATTGATTCTGCAATTAATGAGTAAAACTACTAAGAAAATCAGAATGAAAATTTGTATAAAAACACCCATTGTCTAGTATTTTATTGTTTATATTGATATAACTTAAATGAGTTTAGTTTCAGATTTTATGGGGGACCAGTTTAATCTCCAAGAATATTCAATTCAGGATGATCAAACTTCTACAATGACTACTGTGGAGGATAGCAATGTAAGTGTAAATTGTATCAAACTTTATTCAGTTTCGGTAGTTACATACTCTTATGAATGGCAAATTATGCCAACCGTTCACTAACTACCAAGAGGCTTTGTTCTGAGAAGAACGGGCAAGAAGAAGGGTATTTATTTGTAATTTAGGTTCTATGTGTAAAAAAAACAATGTAAATGGTAACAAAATTTTTGTTATTTTCAGCAACAAAACTCACAATCTGAGACTTCAATTGATTTACAATATGAATCCCAAAATGTAATACAAATAAAACAAGAGCCAAAATCACAACAACCGTTTTTGGCAGTGAGGGTAAATAATTATTATCTTATAACAATTTATTTAAATGTTGTATTTAATTTTTCATGAACAGTCAATAAAATGCCTCATTTTATTAATATAAACATCAATAAGTTTAAGCATTATGGGCTTCTTGCAGGAATTTTAATTCGAGATTTAAAACTAGATTTAGTAAATTTTTACTATGGCTGAAATTTCAAAAAATTACTAAATCGAGTTTAAATTTCAATTAAAATTTCCTGCAATTGGCCCTAAAAGCTTAAATTTATTGAAGTTTACATAAAAAAATATAAATATATAAATATTTTTTAAAATATTAACAGTAAAGTTATTATCTATATATTAAAATATTATTATATTTCTTTCTAAATTATTTTCAATTATTCTTTGCAATTGCAGGCAGCACCGTCAGTTCGTCCCTCAACATCAAAGAAATCAGATGCAATGTTGTCAACTGCTCCTAGGCAAATTGCTATAGCACCAAAGCTACCAAAGCTGGTGCCCGTTGTAGGTAACAGGGTTATGACAACAAAACCTGTGACTGTCATTGCAAATAAACCTAATTTCATTAAAAAGGTTCCATTCTCTAGTATTGTGCAAGCAGGTGGCAAAGGAAATACAGTTTTGGGTAAGCATTTTATTTATTATTTTATTTTCCATAACACTACTCTGTTAATTTATTAAGTTGCCTTTGCCTTTTTTGTTTTTTATGCAGGTTGTGTTTTTATTTTTTAGCACAAATAGGAAAACAATTAGTGATGATGCCCCCAGGAGGAGGATCCCAAAAGATAAAACTGGTATCTACCAATAGTGCTGGTGTGTCTACTGTGCAGTATATAAAGGCAGCAGATCAGGTGGGAGTATTATTTTTAAATTTTATATAATACTATGCACTACATAGTTCTTTATTTTAAAACATCTCAAACTTTCAATGAAAAATAAAAATGGTTAATTATTTTTAGCTTGTTCTGAAAAATAATATCTAGTGATTTATTGAGTGAAGTAAATAATTTGAATAATTTTAATTCATAGGCGGCTCAACTCATTCCAAATAAGAATCCCAGTGGACCTGTTTTAGCAAAAGTTATTCAAGTTCAAGGTGAGTATTATTATTTTTTTGTTGCATTATTAATGTAACCCTAGGACTGTACCATCACCCACTGCCACTGGTAGGTGTAGTGAGCGGAGACCTTAAATAATTGTAATTCTGACAAATTCCAGTCAAACAGCAGTTTGCATACCTGTCTTACTAATCCCAGTTATGGGAATATTCTTAAGTCTTGAACTTTCGTGACTTTCTTAATTGCCACTTTAGTGGATAAAAAAAAGTAAATTTTTTATACTTTAATAATTTTCAGGTCAACCTAACGTGGATGCGTCAAATCAACCAGCAGTGATCACCAAAATTGTGCCTACGTCTAGTAGCCAGAATATGCAGCAAACCCGATACATAATGCAAACAAAAACCGTGCCTATATCCATCGGAAATAAGGTCTGTTTTAAACTTAAACATCTCTGTTGTTACCTTAAACATGCCCTATTTTTATTCATGCCAATTTGATTAAAATATTGGTACATAATTTTCAAATTACAACCCGTTTGATTTGATCTCATAATTTAAAGAAATGCACTTATATCTTTTTATTACTTTTACAGGTTATAATGGCGTCGCCTACCAAACATGGCGTGAAGTACACCAAGAAGCATGAGATCATATCTCTCAAGCAGCCCCTACCAAAATTAATGCCGGCTCCGCCTTCCTCTATCGGTAAATCAACTTTTAAGTGTCATATAACATTGATATACCCATTTTAGAACTTTGTCATTATAAAAGTGCTGAAACTGCACACGAAACCAGTGATGTTGAAACGGCGAAGTACTAAAATTTTTATATCTTTTTTTGCTTGTATGTCATTAATGTTGACCCCCCTCACTTGCTATGAGTATCTTACTCAACTCTTACATAACATAAGGTGAGATAGATTAATCTGGAAAAGTCATGAATTCAACTCTTGTTCAAGTATGTCAATATAACAGTTTATTACTTTTTATCCTGTTGTGTTGTAAAGTGCTCATTCAGTACAACATATGAAATATCTATTTCTGACCTTTTACAGGACCTGCAACAAAGAAGGTGGTTATAACTGCAAATCCATCACAGAATGTAATTCTGAAGACGACTGCCCCTCCCAAGACAGCTCAGGTAAATGAGGTCCACACGATTTGTACGCGACGATCAAATTCACCGCCACTTTACTTTGGCACTTTGAAATGTCATTTATGTTGTATTCACATTTCTATCTTTCCTATTCAAATCTACATTATATCCTTTCCCAGTCAAGTATGAAAACTAGTGTAATAAAATTCTCTACATTACAGGTAACTAAAGATGGAAAAGTTATTGTGCAAGGACAGCGTTCGCAACTGCATCAGATTAATGTGCCAGGGAAAGGGGTAAGTGGTATTAAGTGTAAAATTCCTTTTGCTTAAAGAAAATATCCTTTCTTCTTATTGTAATTTATTTGGATAGACAGCATAAATTATTCTAGCCATATTTTTAAAGGATACTCTTATGTACATAATAATTGACTATTTTGATAGCTTGTAGTGACTATTTACAAAGTTCATACTAGTACTATCTATTTTTTACATAAAATATCGAATCTTTACTTAATTATATGCAAGAGGTATAAACAATAAAAAAGAAGTGGTTGTATGTACCTCTATGTTAACATTTGATTCTTGTGATTGTTTACAGATACAGTACATTAGATTGATAACAAATCAAACTCCGGCAGCTAAAACCTTGACTAAAATTGGCACAAGTGTGGGCAACACTACCAAGACATTTGTTTTGTCTGATACTAAAGGTAGATATCTCTATAGTCAATAATTTAGTTATAATAAATGTTTGCAAATCAGTATTTTTACTTTTAAAAAAACAAATTTCCTTGTGCAAATTATTACTTGTGTAAATAAAGTGAATAGAAAAGATGAAAATTATCATTAACATATTGAATAGAAGTTATAAAATCTATTGCTCATAGCTATAAAATTCTATTAAAGCTCAGCGCAGACAGAGAGGAGCGCAGCGGAGAGGATGCTCGCGTCCTCGAAGAAACGCAGATACATACGCGATCCGTTAAGAAAATGACCCAGACCGTGCGAGGATTATTCCTCTGTCTGCGCTAAAAGAATGAGTTGAAAATGGATCACTGTTAAAAATAAAAACAGGAAAAATATACCCTGTGTACAAAAACACCTTCGGCTTTGATGGGCTATGAATTATCTGTGTCGTAAGGTCGCGATTTTGGTAAACAATTCAATACGCATTCACAGGCTGACACAGCCGACAGACATTTGTTGCAACTAATGTTTGACGGATTTGACCATGCGTAGTAATTGTTTACATGACGTGTTACTTCACAAATTTCACGAACATGGTGGATAGCGTTCTTGGCAGATGAAAAAAAAGTAAATATAAATTGGGTATAGAACTTGGTATATACTTATATATGTTGACCTTTGTACTAAATAATAGTAATAAATCAAACTAATGAAAATAATGTATAGTTCACATAAACATTATTTTCATTACTTTTGATAAGGGTCAACTAGGCTAATAAATCAATAAAATAATTAAAATGTTATTTATTTTTTATGTCGAACTTTCAAAGGGATACTTTTTGTTTTTTAAATAACAAAATGGAAGTTCACGTCAAATAAAGCGCGAAAAAATAAGATTTTTGAACAAAAAGTTTACTTTCAACCTGTTTTATCTTTAAATATCTTGCAATGTAATAATGGCACAAGATGTTATTTGAATTTTAAAATTTAGGAATATTAGTTTCGAATTTTTCAAACAAAATGACAAACATGTTTTCTGTATTTAAAAAATTATAACTTTGGAACATAATATTTGATAGTTCGTGTTTGCGACAGTTTGTCATCGAATAACTTCAGTGGCGTCTTGGATTCTTTAGGTAAATAATTTTCTTGTTTTGCAAGGTCCACAAAAGTTGATGAGGATAGCACCAGCACCAGTCAAGGCCGCGCCTGTAACTGTAAGTCATTATTTTTATAATTTTATTATTTGAAACGACTCTTCGAAAATTTTCCAACTTTAGAATGCTGAAATTTTATTAAACGAAATGGTTATTACAATTTTTATGTTGAATTTTGAGAGTAATCTCATTCAGAAAAAAAAAGCAAAGGATAAGTTTGCGCAATATGAAACGTAGTTACAATATTCCATACATCCTCATTACTTTTTTTATTCTGTCGACATTAATGCACAAGAATTCTCCAAATTGTTCAAATATTGAACTTTCTGGAATTTTGGGTTTTTTAAAATAAAAAAAACATTATGTTTTCTATTTTAGTGCGCTTGGTTAGGTAGTTGAGTTGGGGTGACTTTTTTAATCCGTAGTAATTGTAACCTCAATAGTTAATATCTAGACCAATAGCGTCCATAGAAACGCCAAAAATGTGTGACGTCAGCTTGTCAAATTCGATGCAATATACATCAGCTGTGCCGCCATTTTACTCACAGAACAATAAAAAAGGTTAGAATGATAACGCATCCACATTTGTACTAGGACCGCGCGAGCCAGTTCTCACACATACAATAATTAATAGTTATTCAACACACAAGGAACGCAATGTATTCATTGGCTAAAAAAATTCAAGCAAAAGTAGCGAATTGCACCTAAATAATAAGGGTTATTTTACTGCAATACACAGGTATGTGTTACCAGCTGTTGTACGGTACCATTTATGTTGGCACAATGCATTTTGTTACTTCGAAATTATACAGTTCAAGCACGGACTGGTAAGATCATTTATATACAATCATTTGAAATACGTTTTTAAATATTATAATCTATAATACGTATAATGAGACACGTTAAATATCTTTTTTGGAATATTTGTGCAAAAACATGTACACTATCATGACAGCACTGGACTAGGGTAGTGCATAATTTGATGTCGATAATCAAGTATTATTCAAGTATTAAGTAACAAAATTATGTATTTTATTTATTTATCTAACTTCGTAATTACGGAGAATATTAATATACAGATTGGATTTTTTTTTATCTCCACAAAGGAAACACACTTTTATTTTCAAATAGAAACAAAACTGTTTTCACACTTTTTCCAAAAAGCTTACCCAAACAGGGAATCAAACCCCACCACAAATAATTCTATTTCGTGGTGATTTTGGTCGCTACACTAGCAGCATTTAGTTGCTTAAATAATGACTTGTTGATAGGTGTGAATGTCTGAGGATATTTATTTTATTTCACTAATTGATTTAGTTATGGCTAAAAATACTATTTCTCTATGAAACCTTACATTAATTTATTTAATTTATTTATTACATTAATTTATTTAATTTATTTAATTTATTTATTTATAATGAAACCTTACATTAATTTATTTTTCCGGGCATATTTGGAAAATCTGTAGCAGCCGGTGGAATGCAGAAGTAGAGATGGATATCTTGTATGAAATACGAGTGTTTCACATTGTATTGGTTCAATAGAATAAAAAAATAACTAAAAAATTTTTAGCTGGTTCTATTCCCGGTTTGCGTAAATTTTATTTGAGAAAAATGAGAATGCAGTTGCTTCTTTTTAAAATAAAAGTTCGTTTCCTTTGTGGAAATTAAAATATTTTATTTATTTAAGGTACCTCCCCTCTAGGGCTCCTAAAGAAATACCAACCAATTTCAATAATATACAAATTTAATGAAGATAAATATTTTGTAGTCTGTGATTTAGTTTTCTACTGAATAAATACTATAAAGACAAGAGGTAACAGTTTCAGGTGGATGTTTCTAGGAATAGGTCACTGACTATAACGAAAGATACACTATCGCTATAGTTGGCTTGGCAATGAGAACAACAATAAAGAAAAACTGCCTGGCCAGTTTTCCACCAGTGAATAATAAATAAATTAATTGGTAATGTTATGAGCTGGGGTTGTTCTCAGTAAAGAAACAGCGGTTACCAACATACGCTTTTTAATTAATTAACATTAATACTGGTTAATCACATTTTTCTCGTCACCCATCCCTCAATGTCTTAAGTCTTCGACCAGTGCGTCCTCCCGGTCATGACCTACGGTGCTAAGACGTGGACACTCACTGCTCGACTAGTCCACCAGTTTAAAGTCGCCCAGTGAACTATGGAAAGGGCTATGCTCGGAGGGCACTGTCTTTATTGCCTATTATAATTTTGAGTTTTCGCTTTCTTTGTGAACTGGCATTTGAACAGGAAGGCGAACTTGATTTTCCTGCAAACAAAAGTAAATGATTTCAAAATTCTCGCTTATGAGATATTTGACATCATGAAATAAATTTCTTTTTAGATAAAAAAAAATATAGAAAATAATCAACAAATTAAAGTCCCTACTAATTTTATTCAATCGTCACTCAATCACATGCGCAATATTTCTACCCTGTATAATCGAAACGACTGATTTGGAGCAGAGTAAGGATAACTGCCTTCTGTGGCAGACATCACGGGTTCGATTCCCGAACAAGACAAATGTATAATTTTATAATAATATTTTGTTTTCACTGTAGACAGATAAAATATTCATAACATTACCTGTACGCAAACATCTATGTGAGGTACTGCAGAAGATTTCAAATGCCTTTTTTTTAAACTTGTAGGAAGTAATCTTCCGTAAAATGCTACGAGCAAATGCTACTGCTTTTAGTAGGAAACCATTGATCTTTCCTGCCAGTTGCGGATATCCATTTTTCTTTTATATCCGGATTTGTAGGAAAACTGAAATATGTAAATCTTTATAAACAGAATATTTATGTCTTATTTAAAAATAAAATAGATATTTAAAACTTAGATTTTATATTATGTCCATGTAAATTACCACATCATAATGTTTGAGCACAAGGAACAAAAAAACTCTATCGATAAAACTATCGATAACATGCAAGCCTTATGATTGCACAGAATTTGGTACGAATTATTTTCGTGATTGATTATGCCTCCATATTTAGTTATTTCCAAATATTATTACTTACCGATGAAATGAAATTCCTCCTTTGTCCAGATTCACCTTTTCACTTCGCAAACGGCACGAAATAATAGCACAACTCGGCATCTTTTTGGGTTTTGTACTGCACCGAATATACGTCTGACAGCTACGTCATTGTGCAATACACTGCGAGCAATTTGACGTTCATATGCCCGTTTGCTCATATGAGCGGCTCGTCAACCACGCCCACTTTATCATTCTAACCTTTTTTATTGTTCTGTGATTTTACTAATCCCAGCATCGTGTTGTGGCTAAATTGTTTATAATTATTTAACTATATGTAGTAATATTTGAAAATTCGGAGTTGGACGAGCTGTCATATCACGACCGGTTTCGCCATTGGTCCATATTTTACCATATTGGTCGTAACGTGACCACGGATCAAAGAGGGGGTAATCAAAACTAAAACTTTCGAATAAATCTTTTGGGATCTCGAGATCCGCCGATACCTTTGTTTCTTTTTGGTTTAAGTTATTATTGAATCTTTTCGACCTTATCAATTCAAACTCAGCTGACTTAGTTTATATATAAAAGTTTAGAAAATTTTAGTTTTTTCTTGTCTGCCCTGGATATCAACATGATCTTAGAACTATTGTAGAATGACAATTATAATCTATTCTCTATTTGTTAGCAGCAAGTCCCCATTCGCCCTACACAGAGTCTGTTGGCGCCACTGTCGCCTGCTGATTTGGAAGAGAGTTCCGAATTCAATGTGATGGAACACTCCTCCATGGAGCAGTTGGGAGCAAGGGCCATGAATGAAGAAATTATTGACCAGGTAATTAAGGAAAATTATAATTAATCTAATTATTGTTTCGGCCGATCGTAATTTTTGGTAAATGTACCCTCTCCTCTTATGAATTCTTATGTTACATACAAACATGCACTATTACAGTCTGAATAATTCAATTGGTGCACTTTGACAGTTATTTGTAGTATATTTTGACAGTTGTTTGTAGTGAGATTAATTGATTCTCATACCAATGTAAATGGTTCACAAAGATTTTTTTTCTTAATTTTCTAAGGACTTTTGTCGTCTATAAAGATCATCTGTCAAAATGCACCTATTAAATTAAATTATTCAGAATGTAAAGAGCTTTTTCTGATTTTTTTTTCTTGAAGTTTTTATTGAAAATAATAATTGATGTTAATAATTGGAATTTTAATCGTGGTCAGATCAATATAGCGGATCAAACGAATCTCGTGGAATTAATTTGTTTTTCCTACAAAATTTTTGCAATTATACTACGACAATCGATCACGCAGATGAATTCTTTGAGATATACACAACAGGTGTAAATGATCCCATCTAATTCGTATAGTATTGATGTTGTATGTAAAGGAGGAAGACAGCCGAGATGGCGGCGCCGCGGAGTCCCCTCCCTCGGTCGGGGCGGAGTCCTCCGCGGAGGACGCGCCCTCGCCCGCGCGCCCCGCGCTCGACCCCGCCCACCCGCTGCTGGACCAGCCTACACAGGTACTAGTTGCGACATGCTCCTGCAATAATAAATGCATATCTTCACTCATTCACAACTATCAACTAGCTAGCATTTCAAGCAACTAATGCTGCTTGTGTTCCGGATGTAGTCTGTGAGATGGTTGTAATCAGCCCAGACACAATTGATTTTCTTTTTTGTCTACAAACGTCACAGATGATCAGATAAAGATAAATAAATATAATCTTCTGCAATGTTCAGGGTTTTGAAGGCAATGAAAACACGGAGAGTACACAAGTAGCAGGCCAAGAGCAACCGGAACACCCGCTGATTGTGATCTCCGGCAACTATCTATCGCAAGACAACCCTGGCGATCGCGATACACAGGTTATTATTATAAAAGTTTTTAAGTTCTATTTATCGTGCCTCCTCTTCAACGCGACAAAATGTATTTTATTTAATATTTTAAACTCATATTTTTGTACTCATAAGTTTTCTTGTTTGCTAATCTTCGTTAATTCTTGCAATGCGTATATAAGAAAAGAAAATAGAAAAAAAGTCCGGGTTTTGTTGTTTTTATGTACGATCCCGAAATGTTCGGGTTCGGGATAACGTTGTTCACAAAGAAAGACTTTTTAATCTTGTTCTATACCTTTAGCGAATTTTTAAAAATCGGTTCCAAGCGCGCTAGTAAAGTTGTTATATATGTAGTGTTATCATTATTATAAATAAAGATTTTTTTGCAGCTAGAAGAATCAAGCGGAATGATAAATGAAGATGCAGATGGTGTGAACCCATATCAGTCGCCGGGAACACCTCCACCGGACTCTGGTAAATGCTAATGTTTATGTAATTTTTTTCTGGCCTTAAGATGACATTTTATTTCAATACTTGAAGCTTTATTGCCATTATAAAAGTCACATTTCTCCTTATGCCTAGTTTGATGCCCATTCAGGACAAAAATTTGTTGAAAGTATTAGTCAATAAAAAAAACAAAAAAATATATTTACTTTACATGCGTTTTAGTGCGTGCATAAAAATGTCAAAAATATAATACAAAATTTCTTGAAAGAGAAAAACTACGCCATAGTTGAGCCGGTTATCTGATGAAATTGAAGTTTAAAAACACGCTTTTCAGTATTGGCCAGCGCATCTGTAAAAAGGAAAGTTCATGTTCAAGGGCTCTAAGCCTGAAGTCGTCTAAGATTTTCAAAACTGACAATAATACCAGTCCAGATAATATATCGATATATATTATGTGGAAAACGATAAACGTTTTTTTTATTTGTTATGAATATAATGTCGTTATGATAGGTCATCAAAAGCGACATTAAGACATATTAACACGTAATTCAGAGGCGTTCTCCGGCGAGCTGGCCTTCAAGCCTCGTCGTGCGTGCAACTGCACCAAGTCCCAGTGCCTCAAGTTATACTGCGACTGCTTCGCGAACGGCGAGTTCTGCAACAGCTGCAACTGCAACAACTGCCACAACAACCTCAGCCACGAGGACCTGCGCCAGCGCGCCATCCGCGCCTGCCTCGAGAGGAATCCTAACGCATTCAGGTATAACAATCGTAGTACTGTTTTTTTATATATTGGGTCCTTACCTATGAAATTGGTGTTTTTATTCTGTCTTAGCAATTTGTTCCGTAACTATTAAGTTTCAGAACATTCTTATAAAATAATTGCCTCTTCTAAAAATATACCATATATTTGAGCTCGTATTATTTAATTTGATAATATTTTGTTAGTTTAATTTTGTTAAAATTAGACACAAAGACAATTATTTTTAACTGTCTCCCGAATACATCATTTGATTTGCATTAACATAAAAACGTTGAATAATTTTTATCAAGCGTGTTCACACACATATTGCTAAAGCTTGTCTAATGATACATGCCAAATATTATTATCTCTGGATTTGTCGTTGTGAAGAAAACTGATAAAATGTTAGTATGTAAAATGCAGACATCCCCAAAATCTCCATACAAAACACCAATTTCATAGGTATGGACCTAATATTTGCTCTTAATGTGAATATTATTACCTCGCTCGTAGGCCCGTATAATTTAATACATAAACAACCTTGTAAGATGGGTCAGTCAACATCATAAATAACATTTATTTTACAAGTTATCATAAGTCAATATATTAATTAAAAATTATTTTCCAAGCTTTTATTGTAGTGTCGAGACATTTGTAAATCTACTCTGCATTCAAACGAAGCGGAATCGCGTGATGCTCGCGCGTGCAATACGCACAGAGCTAAGAATATTCAAACGTAAAATTATATTAATATTTATTTATTTGTATGAAAGTAAAATGAATCAAAATATCAAAAGTCGTAGAACAAAATGTTATTACTTATAATGTTAGCTTCCAAGTTTTGCGAGGTCGTTGATATATTAAAAATAACCCTGTACATGCATAAGATAATGAATATTTTTCATTTCTAGACCGAAAATTGGAAAAACCAAAGCAGGTGGTCCCGAAATCATAAGGAGGCATAACAAAGGCTGTAATTGTAAAAGAAGTGGATGTCTCAAGAATTACTGCGAGTGTTACGAGGTATATGTTTATACATGCATAAGTGATCCATTATATGATACTATAAACAAAGTTTTACGTTCGTCTTAATTAATTGCCTCCCTGGTCTAGTGGTTTACACCACCGGGTGATGAACGTGAGCCCCTGGGTTCGATTTTCCATGGGGATATAAGTTTTTCTGCTCGGCTTGGTTGGGGGTTGGGCTTCTAAGCCCGTCTGGCTAGCGACCACCGTCATATTTATATATGTTGCCATAATAACAATGTTATGAAACATTGTTGCGTAGGTAGCCAGTTCCTCAGCTGTTGAGGAATACAGGAGAAGCTCGCTTCCAGTTTCGGCGTTATCGTCACTTGTATACATCAATATCTATTTTGACGACCACCGTGGTCGAGTGGTCTGTAGTTTTGTGAACGGATGGCGTAGTTTTTCTTTTTCACGAAATATTATACAATGTTTATGACATTCATAAGCTTGCGCTAAGACGCATCTAAACTGAATAAATGCTTTTGATTTTGATTTTGTACGCCGGTCTCAAAGCGTCGCCATCTCGAGAGGTTCTGGGTTCGATCCCCGGTGGGGGCAAATGTTCTCCAGTCTTGGATGTTTATGTATATTTATATATATTCAGGATATTTATATGTATTTATCTATTAAATATATTCATCCGTCATCTAGTGTCCGTAACACAAGCAGCATTGGTTGCTTAAAATGGGGCTAGTTGATAGGTGTGAATGTTCGAAGATATTTATTTATTTATATCGCATATCGCGCAATACAAATTTGTATGTGTTGTTCTAGGCCAAGATCGCGTGTACGGCGATGTGCAAGTGCGTGGGCTGCCGCAACGTAGAGGATGCGCTGGCGCGGCGCCGCCCGCCCTCCATGTACCGCCCGCCGCACACGCCGCATAACAAGTCAGTACACATACCATTAACTGATGGAACCACTAGTTACCACTCACTTCCACTCGTTAAACTGATCCGTAGGCCGATTCTGCTATTTTATTTTGATCTAAACGCGAGAGGAACGCTATTTGTATTCTGCTAGCAAAACGCAACTGTGCGTTTCGGTTTCATTCGGTTCCATTCGGTTTGCTATTTTGCATAAATCAAAAAGATAAAGCAAAAACTTACATTTCAATCATCAATGTTTTTTCTGCTAAGCATTCTTTCTTCAAACGCATTGGTTTTTAAACGCAATTGTAAATTTATAGTAGAATTAGGGTGCTGATCACCACTTACTCTGCTAGTGACCATCATGAATTATATTCATGATCACCTACTACACTACTTTATCTGCTCATGATCACCAACTACATGTAACTATGATGAAATCCACCCATGATTATCACCTACTACTCTTGTGGCCACCATAAATGCATACCTGACAACTGTTTACAACACTTTGCCATCACTACCTACTCCTCTAGTGATCCCATTCATCAATGCTGGTGACCATCAAAACTCCAATAGTGATCCCCTTGATCATTGCTTGTGGCCATCACAACTCCACTAGTGATCCCCTTGACCTCTGCTACTGACCATCACAACTCCACTAGTGATCCCCTTGATTTCTGCTAGTGAGCACCATAACTCCACTAGTGATTCCCTTGATCTCTGCTAGTGAGCACCATAACTCCACTAGTGATCCCCTTGATCTCTGTTAGTGACCACCACAACTCTACTAGTGATCCTCTAGATCTCTGCTCGTAACTCGTCTGCTATTCACTACTAACTAGTGATCCCTTTGCTTTCTCATCATGACCACAACTCTAGTGATCTTCTTGAACTGAATTCGTAACAACCACAACTCACCAGTGAACCCTTTGTATTCTTTTGGACTGGTGACCACCACATCTCTTCCCTTGAACTCTACTCGTGATCACCACAACTTCACTAGTAATCCCCAATAATTCTGTATGTAATGTCGGTAGTATGTAATGATCATTACATACTACCATCAATTACCAATTCATCAATTCCAATCAGGCAATTCACACACTGCCTCGCACGATGCTTTGAGCATGAATAGGAATGAGTAGGAGAGGCATAACATTCACGCGCGACGTCGTACTTCTCAGTGTGTACGAGGTGCTTTACTGAAGATAAATTAAAAACTGAGAAACTGTAAAATTACTGTATTGAGAGCAATTTACAGTAATTTGCGCGGCGCTTGATAACCGATTGCGAACTGAATTTAATTGAATATAAGGGCGCTCAAACACGGCGACTTTTTGTACTAACGCGTGTTAGTCGCATTTGGAACACGCTACAATAGCGATGCCAACGCGCTACTGGGCGATGAGCGACTGGAAAGAGGCGTGATGTTAGTAATAAAGTAAAGTTAAAGTTTTCGAGACAAAATTAAAAAGGGAATTGATTGATAAAAGCTACTACAATATTCAACAGTATTTTGACGATATTTTGAATAAAATAGATTGTATTATAATTTTTGTCATCAAATTTTTCTTTTTCTTTTGACATGATGTATTGTAATCAAAATATTATTATAATTGACGTAAAATCTGTATAGAAGCTTAATTGTATATTGTATAATTATAATTAGTGAATTTAATATTATGTACCTATCTAATAATAACTAATATCACAAATGCCTTGAAAAGGTAATTTCTTACTTGGCTTAACATCTGCCTAATAATATTTTTTGCAAGTTATGTGTTCTATAATGTATGAATAATGTATGAAACTATTTATTTTATTTTTTATTTATTTATTTAGGACTACAAACAGTCATATACATTTATATTTACGAGTTGTTAAAACTAATAGACCTATAGTTCCATTAAACACATACAAACAATATTAGGAAATTAAGACGGTAATGCTCCATTTATGAGACAATGTGTCAATTACTGTCTACGAACCCATTACTTCCCCTACCAAACTCTTATAAACATTAAGAGACAACATCGACATTTTTCATACACCTTTAAAGGTGTATGAAAAATGTCGATGTCGCTTAGTTTATTATTATAAAACACACAAGAACGCCTATTAAATGTATTATGTGAAATAAATGAATATGTAATGTAACGTGTGTTATCGTAATGTGCAGGCAGCCGTGCACGTTCATGACGTCGGAGGTGATCGAGGCGGTGTGCCAGTGCCTGCTGGCGGCGGCGGCGGCCGGCGAGCCCGCGGCGCCGGACTCAGCCGCCGCCGCCGACGACCACGACCCCGTCCGCGACGTCGTCGACGAGTTCGCCCGCTGTCTGCAGGACATCATCGGGGCTTCGCACCACCACCTGCTGGACCAGGTTATACTTTTTATAAACAAAACGCACCAATCGAACACTATTTTTATTATATATATATGCTGTGCGATTAAACAGATTCGCTACTCGACAAAGTCTGTATTGGACTCTACTTACCTAATGGTCAGTAGTTACCGTGGCCTATGGAGGCATTGGTGTAAGCGACCTTCTAAGAACGTTATCACCCTTCTGAAAGTCTTTAGAAAAAATCTCGACTTGGAGCTCATTCCACGACCGGAGCGTGCGGGGAAGAAAATAAACACCTTTTGTCGAACCATATAAATCTACTTCAAGACATCAAGTATATTTTTTACTTTAGTTACTTATAAAATATAGCGCATCACTCGATGCAGACCCCGTGCGACACGTTGTCGATATAATAAAAAGGTGTTTGAAGATATTATTGGAACTTTACACTACCAGCGGCTGGATCAAGTCAGATACACTTGATACTTTAGATATTTACATAAGATCAGATCTACATCTGTAGCTGCGTCTGAAATTTGATAATTACAAACTTTGCTTTCTTACAGCGCTCGCCTATCGTTTGCTTTATATTACCCTTAGACGTCTTGCTGGAAATTTAAATCGAGATTTAAAAATAGATTCAGTAATTTTTTGACAATTCTATTATGGCTGAAATACAAAAAATTACAAAATCGAGTTTTTAACTGGGTTTAAAATTTCCTGCATGTGGGCCTTAGTATCTAATGTCCAAATAAGGGCATTTTTATCACAATGCACTATAAATTATTCAGTACGTATAAAAAAGTAAAACCTTCTACTCTCGTATTCATAACATACTTTCATAAACATTTCTCTGGTCTCGCCAAGATAAAGAAGACTCTTTATCTTAAATTCTACTTCATTCATAATAACGACCGGTTATTATGAATGAAGTAATATTTTCCCCTTTTAGTTTAGCAGAAATAATTGACTCAAGTATTGGTTGTTTCAGGGGCGAGCGTGATATTCACCTCAATGGAAGTGGGTTTTGTAATAATGACCCTTGTCTCAAGTGAAACATGGACTAAAATGAAGTGTCAGTTCTGCTAAGTGCTATAAACAATGTACATAATTATTTTTAAAATTGTGTTGCCAATTATACGAATTGTTAAGTGATGGAATTGCATTTATATCGAGAGAATTGGCACGCTAGTAAATAATACTTATTATAATGTGACAGTACATCGAAAGTTAATAATCAATGCCATACAAAAGCAATAATATTTATTTGAAGATTCTTTGAGTAGTGGTATTTGACTTCAAATGTAAAATTATTTATATTATTTGTTATTTCTCGAAGAATAATTGTTTGAACCAAATAATAATGAGTAGGAAAATTAATATATAAAATAACGTATCAATATTTACTTTTGAAAATATAAATAAAGAATGTATTTTACGAAATAAATTGTAATAACAGATAATTCAAATCTGTTTTACATTAGTCAAATGCCCCCAATGAATTGTAAATAGAAATTAGATATCAAATCATAAATGTTTGTAAGTTGAGTATCTAAGATGTTTATTGTAAATTAATGTATTTTAAATGTGATATGTAAATTTTGATGTAAATAACTAGTCATAAGTATATAAGTTATAAGTTTTGCAAAATTTTATAGCCGCCTTGTCGGCAGAGTGCAACTTATACCGTTAAGGGTATTATAAATAGTTTAAATATATGAAATGTTTATACTTGTAATACTTTGGTTTAATTGGATAAAAACCTTAAAATTAAGTTGTTTCAACATATACACTGATATTATATACACTTGACAGGAAATAAACTGGGACAAATAATCTTGTTGGATTTCTGATTCGATTATCTCACAAAGTATAAAACTTACATCTATCAAATTTATACCTACAAAAAAATCGTTTCATGTAGATTTGAATGACCACATATTTATGCAAAAGTACAGTAAATTCACATAATCAAGCAACAAACACGAAACAAACAGTTTGCTGTTTCGACTTGAGTTCGCGATTAGCGTTCTTTTTTATACAATGAGGATAGTCGGATATTTTTTACGATTTCTTTAGTGGTTGTACATCGTTTACTTGACTTTATTATTGTTAAAAAAAAATCAACTACTATTTGCAAGACCAAAAATGACTCTTAATTGTAAAATTTTAATAAAAACTAGCAATAAAAAATGGCTAAATATGGTCTTAAGGAACACATGACAATCCTCCTTGGACTATGCCGACCCTTTCGGGGATTGCAGCGTGATTATATGTATGTATGTACGTACTTTAGAAATTAATTGATTCTAATGAGTTTTATATCATTTTATTCATCAAAAGTGCACTTTCTGTAAGTATGACTTAGATATTTGTAAGTTTTATACTTTAAAAAAAAATCGAATCAAAGTTCAAAGGTTGCGAGTGGCCCGTTATTTGCTGTCCAGTGTAGTAGCGACTTTATCTCGGTAACCAGAACATTGTTTTTTGTATCATAGCAGAGTCAATAAATATAGTAAAGGAAATTACGCGAAAACTGAGTTAGCGTTTCTAAATATCGCTAAGAGTTGCCTTAGTAAAGTTGTATGAAGCGTATGTGTTAGTAGGTCAGTAGCCAATGTTACAAAAATATCGCGCGGGCGCAGGTTCTAAAAATAACACAACATAATCGCAAGCGCACGTGCGCGCATTCGTATTTGGCGGCAACCGGCTAATATTTTGGTTTATAACTGTGTCTAGTGTCTAGTGTACGATGAATCTGAGGTATGAAGTGCAGCACTCTGAGAATCTTGGAAGGTAAGCTTTGTTCATAATGAAACTAAAAGACCATCAACGTTAAATTAAATTAAATATTTTAAAAAGTATGTTTTATATTCTTAAATTCTTATTTCGAAAGATAACATGTCAAAGGCTAAGCCTGGTTTTATGCCTAATTTTTTCCATGAGGCAAGCCAATAATATTGATGTAGCCAGGACGCTAATAATTCAACACCATACATTTCTGGTGTTTTGGTAAGAAAATGTCAGATTCAACAAATTATTGTATTTTTTTTTGCAAACACGTCAAAAGAAGCCAAGCAGACGGGCAGGTTGCACATAAAAACTGAGGTTTTTGTGATATACAGGTTTTTAATAGCTTCTTTGTAGTAAGCTTCCTGCCATAGCTAAATAATTTATCAAATTGATTTGAAAGCATCCTTATAACAATTCATTTGTATCTGGGATTACTAAATAACAATATTTCTGCACTTAGAATTCATTTTCATTATTTAAACTTAATATTACAGATATTTAGTAGCAGCAAAGGACTTGAAGGCCGGCGAGACCATTCTGAGCGACGAGCCATTCGTCCTCGGCCCTAATAGCGACACGGCGCTGGTCTGCTTTAACTGCCACTCGCTCCTTATTAACAAGTTCGTGGTCTGCAAGAACTGTGCGGTAGCTCCCATCTGTCCGGGAGAAGGGTGCCCTGACACTTTTCCGAAAAGTAAGAACATTTATCAGGTATCAGTATCTTTTTGAATGAGTTGAATTTTCCAAAGAATTGCACTTTAGTCGATTTAATCGCAAACAGGATAATAACAAATAATGTAATTTATTTATTTATATATCAATATCATCACGACTGTGGTTCTGAAGAAATAAACAGAAGTGTTAACACACATGTGATAACAGTTTTACTTATTCCCTCAGGACGTGCGCTGAATATTTTGTAGAATCGTAAGGTTTATTCGAACTCCGCCGAGTATTGGCGGGGATTTGAACCGGTGATATTAGGTAGAAGTGGGGTATCACTGTTTCGTCTAACCGTTTGTGAAAAATATGTAAGGGTGAGTTTTTTGATCCGTAGTAATCACCTCAATAGTTAAAATCTAGCGTCAATAGAAACGCCAAATTGTATGACGTCAGCTTGACAAGCGATGAAAATTAGAAGCGAAATACATCAGCTGTGCCGCCAGCCGCCATTACTAATCCCAGAATCGTGTGGTGGTTAAATTGTCCATGATTATTAAACTTTAGTTATATTTGAAAATGTGAATATTGGACCAGCTGTCATTGACGATATCATACGTTTTCGTCATTGGTTCATATTTTAACCTCCTGGTTAACTTGACCACGGATCAAAAAAGCGTCATTGCGCCATGGGGCAATATAAAATGTACTGTACCTACTCATATTTCTTTCGTTTTTAATAGTTTAAAACCTACGTATTTATTTTTATTAATGTTAAACATATATTAGAAAATATATTCCTAACCCATATTTTCTTTCTTTAGAATGGCACACCAGTACAGAATGCGATATCTTCAGAAACTTAAAACTAACCAAATCCTTAAACCCTATGACAATGGTGCAGAACGTCGGGTCTTTGCTAGCGCTGCGAGCGATACTAAAACGTGAAACAGACCCTGCGGCTTGGGAAGAATTTAGGAAACTGGAGACTCATATCGATGCGAGAAAGGACTCTGGTATCTGGAAATATCATGAGAACACCGCTAAGGTTAGTTTATCTAATTGTATTTACATACAATCACGCCTGTAATCTTCGAAGGGGTCGGCAAAGTCCAAGGAGCACTGTGTTGCTTAAGACCACATTTAGCCATACAAACATTGTTTTTTTTGGTCTTTGATTGTCATCGCCTACACAATCACAGACCCAGTACCCAATACGCCCTTAGTCGCCTTTTACGACATGCTGCAGGCAAGAAAAGCAGTTGGTACATTCTTTTTGTGTCCCGGACCAACACGGGGCTAATTGTATTCGTTACAATGTTTTCCATTCTTTCCATTCCATTCTATTTTGTTATTTAACGCAAGTGGTAGTTATTTACAGTAATTGTAATAAAATCTAACACTATAAAGAAATTATTCTAAGATATCCGGCTCGAAGGACCAGCTCATAATAAAAAGTTATTTAAAGTCTAGAATATTATATGTCACCTCTCTTTGTATTTCAGTTCATCGACTCTCTTGGACTGCTAGATAACATAGAAGAAGAAGATGTAGTACAGAAAGTATGTGCAGCCATCGATGTAAACAGCTTCGAAGTGAGAGGGCCAATTGTCCTCGACATAGGGCACGGGGAGTTGCTTCGAGGCGTCTACTTGAAGGCGGCGTTACTGGCTCATGACTGTGTTGGCAACACGCACATGTCCATAAACGATAACAATTTGTTAGTGTGCCATGCGAGTACAGAGATAAAGAAAGGAGAGATCATTTATTATAACTACACGGATCCTCTGAAGGTACGCTCGCAATTTATCTGTCTAAACACCTCATTGAAAACTGTATTAAATAAGTAGCGTAATGGTATTTAATTTGGGTGTTATTTAAACGGTCAGCAAAACATTCGAATTTTGGTCAGCAAATTAAAACAATTGGTCAGCTAAAATAACTAATTGGCCAGCAATTTATGGGCCGCAAATATTTCTAAATTGGTCAAAAAAATAACGAATTGCGCAGCAAATATTTCTAAACTGGTCAGCAAAATAATTAATTGGGCAGCACTGCTGCCAAAATGTAAAATATATGTTATTATGTTTTTATCATCCCTAAAAATAATATTTATAATGTCTATTGAATTTAGACAAAGCCATTATTGACACAAATATTGTTTCTAAAGTCATAAAAAATAACGTTAACCTAATAGGTATTAAAATACATAAAAATACAGTCGGGGCTATAGTAAATGATCGTAACCTTTTCCATGGTACCGTACTGTCTCACTATAGTGAGGCAGTCCGGGCTATAGCAAATGATTTATAACCTTTTCCAGGGTACCGCAATCCGGCAGCAGCATCTACTCATAGGCAAGTACTTCACATGCGCGTGCGCGCGGTGCGCCGACGCGTCGGAGCTGGGCACCTTCCTCAGCTCCGCGCGCTGCCCCGCCTGCCCCGCCGGCCTGCTCTCGCGGGCCGCCGACGCCCGCTGGTCCTGCCACGCTTGCCACACTTACTTTGAACATTCTGACATCGGACACAAAGTGAAATGCTGCTCAGATAAATTTGATGTTATCAGTAAGTTCAGTTTCTTCGAAGAATATACCTTTGGTGATTTTGCGTCAGAGAAAAATAGAGATGCTCGAAAAACAATCCTTGGTGTTTTGATAGTAATAAAGAAAGTACCCCTAAAATATACCCACTAACAGATTTTCCGCTCTCAATCTCAATTTTCATGCTTGAAAGATCATATCATAAAGATAGCAAGTTTCTTTATAAATATGGCAAATACCAAAAAAATTCTAAATGGATCTTTTGCAGTTGGTTCTGCATAAGCGCGTAAACTCCTCATTTGGTGTAGATGCTTATAAGAATTTATTTATTTGTAGTATGGAATATTGTTCAAACTCCTTTCTGATCCACACTACACATTCCAGACAAAAAAGACGAGAAAGAACTAGAAGAGTACATCAGAAATGTGTCCAAGATATTGGCACCGCAACATTACTTGTTGTTGGAAGCGACGCAACGCCTGGCGGGCGTGTTGCGTGACGCCATCAACAGAGAACCGCACCCGACCAAGAAACTGATGCGGAGGAAGATACAGCTTTGTCACGAGCTACTGCCTGTGCTGGAAAAGCTATGTCCAGGGATCTCTAGAACGAAAGGTTTGCTCTTTGTTTTATAATTTACTGTGATAATGTTTTTTTTTTTTGCTGGTTCATGTTTTTATAAGACAATACGCCTATAAGAATAGAGGGGCAGTGGATAAACGATAAGAAAGATAAATTCCAATTTCTGATTTCCAGGGCAAGAGTGAAAGGCCCGTATTCCAAAATCAAATTCAGGCGTAGATCTCTGTTTGAGTACCGTTAGAAAGAAATAGCGCTATTCGTCTCCTCATAACGCCATCCCTTTCTAGCTGTGCTCAAGAGAGACAAGCTTGAGATTGATTCTGAATCTGGAATACGGGCCTCTGTATTTGAGTTTCCATGTTCCACGTTTTCACCACATCGTCAGTTTCCATCGGGCGAGATTATGGTCAAACACACTCAATTTTTTTTTATTAATATAAAGTATGACCTGCATGTCGTCATGTAACTGCATATATTTCCTCTAATTTCTTTCTTTACGTGCGAAGTGTTAAGGCTCAAAATCTATAAGAACTGAATTAAATATTTTGCTATTTTGTTTCAGCAATTACACTTTATGAGTTACATGCTACTATGGTGCAACTGGCGAAAAAGTTGTTTGATAGTCGCGAAATCACAGGCTTAGGATATATGGTAATTTTATGAAGTTTTACATAATACTATATACAGGTAGCCCAAAAGTCATGGATCAAACTTCCCTCAAAAGTTATAACCAGTTTTTTCACACTTTATAAAAACAGGCAAATAAATAATAACCAAAACTGGAGTATTACCAAAAATTGATTTGTGTGGTAACAATTATTTTTCTTGTTGACAGGACGAATTATTTGCCGCTGAAAAATACTTGAGGCGATCTTTGGAAATGTTGTTTATTGAACCTGGTAACTCTCCTGAGGGTGAACTGTGTGCCAAGGCTCTGGAGGAGTACCGGGCGCTCAAGGCGACTATGAACCAAGTCTTGGACGGCATTCACGCTGAGGGCAAGACTTACGCGGCCGCGGCAGAAAAAAAGCAGCCACAACCAATGTAAATTTAAATAAAATTTTTGTTACTAGATATTTGACATTTTTATTTTTACCTGTATTGATAGATTAAGATTAAGTTAAGAGCATCATGGATTCTGGTATTTTTAAGATTTTAATAGTTAAGCCAAGACTACTTATAATTTAAATTAAGTGGAATAAATATGAAATACTATTGTACATTCATTTGAATTACATAAAAGAATTGCTGGGCATAGGCGGGACCAACGACTTCACGTGCCTTCCGAAGCACTGAAGAACACGGTCACAATGTATTGGTCACCCATCCTCGGACTAAATATGGTGAAGATGCTCAGAGTAAACAGAACTGGAGTAGCCTTTATCTAACATTCCCCTCTGCCAAAGTACAAGCATCGGATGCTTGCACGTTTAATAAAACTAGTTGATCCGCCATTTTGACAGCCATAACATTGTAAACGTTGCGGCGAACAGAGCTCCCGCAAAAATGCCTGCATGTGCTGTTTTTTGTTGTAAAAATAAATAGAAAACATCGAGTATGCTAAAAGATGGTGTCACCTTTTATTTGTAATTATAATTTTTAAGATTTCATGATTATTTACTTCATTATTTCTTGTTTTAGAATTCTACGATTTCAAATTTCGAGCGCTAGTCTCGTGGGGAGTGCGGCTGTGACGTTGTCAAAACGCACACCCCACGTGACTATTTTAAGCGTGTGTGTGCGTGAAATTTAAATTTGTGTGTCGAATTATGCATGTGTGCATTTGTAAAAACGTTGTGCGTTGTGCTGGCTTTGAGTGTAGTGGTAACCTCACCCCCCGCAAGAAATGGCAGAAAAAAATGTTTGAGAAATTGACTAATGGCTACTCCAGTTCTGTTTACTCTGAGTGAAGATGGCTTTGTTTTCAATATCGAAAGCCAAAGCCTACGAACCATTATGCCACCGAGCTATCTTACCATTGGTTTACTCTATAGAAATGTTTAAATGTGTGGCCTACATTTCTCTGTCTGGTTCATCATTAAAAAAGGTAATGTCAATGTCAAATCAAAAGCTGTCCGTAAAGTTGAAAATGGGAATTTAATTGCAATTGTTCAATTTAATAATTTACTGTCCACATTGTTTGTTTTGGATTATTTTGCGTATAATTTTGAAAACGAAATATAAACGACACTTTATGAAAATATCTTTGTTCAATTCTGATTGTTTAAACATTTATTTTCAACATACCGGTTTTAGTGAGCGTACATTTCGATCTGTGGAGGTAATTGATTAATTGCGATAACTTTTATAAGAATTTAATGATTACATCGAAGTATTATTGTTGTGTTATCATCATAATTAATTCAACTATCTGGTTTTAGTCCGACTATGGCGGATCAGTCTTCTATTTTGGCGCTTGTTATATTGGCTGTTGGAGTAACAGTCCACTTCTCTTTACACAAAGTTGAAGAAGGACATGTCGGAGTTTATTATCGTGTAAGAAAGCATTTTATAATATAAATAAGTAAAAAAATATCCATTTGTAATTTATGGTGTTTTTAATTTAAGTACCTACTGATTATATTTTGTTTACTTCAATCACATTCCCTATGGTCCTGCTTATTATTGTTAAACTTTCAGGGTGGAGCTCTACTACCTGTGACCAGTCAACCTGGTTTTCATATGATGATACCAATATTGACTTCATATAAATCCATTCAGGTATATAATTACTTTGTCTGTACTATGGAAAGTTCTCAATTTCTATATATGAACTTGTATTACTTTATCAATTAAAATGTAATTAAATTGTTTCCAGACAACACTTCAAACAGATGAGGTTAAAAATGTGCCTTGTGGTACAAGTGGAGGAGTCATGATATATTTTGAAAGAATTGAAGTTGTCAATAAACTGGAACCTTTCAGTGGTATGGCATCTTTACAAAACCCCACAGATATCTTTATTTTTTATGAAGACCTAATTCAATTATTTTTTGTTATAGTGTTGGACATGGTTCGAAATTTCACAGCAGAATACGACAAGACTTTAATATTCAATAAGGTGCATCATGAGTTGAATCAGTTCTGTAGTGCTCACTCGTTACATGAAGTGTACATTGACTTGTTCGATCAAATTGATGAAAATTTAAGAACGGTCAGTATTGATAATGGTTAACAAAGTGCTTTTTGCATTTTATTCAAAATTTTAATTCTCTAGTATGCTTTCTTCAGGCTCTACAAAAGGACCTTAATGAAATGGCACCTGGCTTAAGGGTTCAGGCTGTAAGAGTCACTAAACCAAAGATACCTGAAGCCATTAGAAAGAATTATGAACTCATGGAGGCAGAAAAGTCTAAGCTACTGATTGCAGCACAACATCAGAAGGTATTGTATTATTATTTGTGTTTCTGTGTGAGTAAATATATTGGTATTTAGTAATGGTTAATTTTTTTCTCAGGTTGTGGAAAAAGAGGCAGAGACAGCTAGACGCAAGGCTGTCATTGAAGCTGAAAAAGAGGCTCAAGTTGCAAAAATTCAATATGAACAGAAAATTATGGAGAAAGAATCTCTACAAAAGATAGAATTGATTGAAGATAGTATTCATAAAGCTAAACAACAAACAAAGGCAGAAGCAGACTATTACCATTTGAAGAAACAAGCAGAAGCAAATAAACTTTTGCTGACAAGAGAATATTTGGAGTTGAAAAAGTATGAAGCTCTTTCTCTGAACAATAAAATTTATTTTGGCAGTGATATACCTAATATGTTTCTCCAAGCTACTGTTGGTGATAGTACCACTAAAAGTGTTCAGGTTGAATAGAGCAAAATAATGTCTAGATGTCAGCTAGTCATTGAATGAGTTTTGACTGAATTTTGTTAGAAGTGGTTTAATTCATTTTGGGTTTGATACAAGAGTGTTACCTGCAAAATATCAACCAACCAAATTTTTATCTAAGCATGTATTGTTCAAATATTTATTCTGCAATATACATGTAAATAATTTTCAGAAAATTAGGTTTCTTTTAATACTCAATTTTATTGTAAAATATAATGCTGTAAGGAGGCTAATGGTATTATAAGAATATTACATCAAATTATTTCACTATTTTTTATAATATTATTGCTTTCACAATCTTTGTTATTTTGCTATTATGCATATCTAAATGTTGAAATCTAGTTTTTCTTCTCCCTGAAGTATTTTCAGTTATATATAACAATATTGTTTTATTATATCCAAGTAAACCTATACAATAGGTATATTTAATTTTCTTTTTCACAATCAGCTGTATTTTCATTCATGTTTCTTCTAACACTCGAAAAGGTTCCATTTCTTCCAAATTGTAATATTATTGGGTATTGTACTTTTTATAAAATGAAAACGTCTATCATGCATATCAAAGGTAAAAAAATATTATTTGGTTGTTTTTTTTCAATGGAGATGAAATTGTTGTATTATATAATATCAAGCAACTGGAACAGCTTGATCTTGTATGAAACTCATTAGTACCTAGTTGTTTGTACATATTATTATGTGATATTTTTAAATATGGTTTGTAACAATGCAAAATTTCTCATCATTTACGACTTACTTATAAGAGGTAATTAATTATTAGTAACTGTGACATTACAAGAACAGCTGTAAATATTTTATGGTGAAATTAAACAACTATTTGTTATTTTGTCATTTTATTGTAAAGATTAATAATAAATTATGGCTTCAATTAGATTTTATTAAATGCAGCAATATCTACAGATTGTACAAAGTCTTCAAACTCTTGGATCTTCTCTGTTAAAAGGTCTACTGACACCTTGTCATCTTCAATTACACACATGATTTGTAATTTGTTAATGCCATATCCAACAGGGACCAGTTTGGAGGCTCCCCACAATAGACCATCCATTTCAATTGTGCGAACTTGATTTTCCATTTCCTTCATATCAGTTTCATCATCCCAAGGTTTTACATCAAGAAGGATTGAAGACTTAGCAATAAGGGCAGGTTTCTTGGATTTTTTGGCTGCATATGCCTGTAGACGTTCCTCACGGATTTTGGCAGCTTCAGCATCCTAAAATGGAAATATATATTAGTCAATGAAAATATGCCATGAAGAAGACTGATAAAGAATTTCAATAGGAAATATCTAGGAGAGTAAATACCTCTTCTTCATCACCAGAGCCAAATAGGTCGACGTCATCATCGTCTTCGTCAGCGGCGGGCGCGGGCGCGGTGGTGGGCTTGCCGCCGGCGGTCAGCGGGCTGACGCCGGCCGCCCAAGCCTTACGCTCGGCGGGGGCGTATGAGGCGATCTGGTTGAACCAGCGCAGGGCGTGTGGCAAGCTGGCGGATGGCGCTTTGCCGACCTGTTCGAATACTTGAACATCGGCCTGAGAGGGTGTGTAACTGAAAGTAGATTTAAGATAATTTTATTGTCTGACGTGAATATGGCATAAATACTATTATTATGTTACATAATTACTAAATGAAAGTGTTATAACAAATAATTTGACACTGTCCATAACCTTTTCACCAATATAGTTGAGGTCGACGTGGTTGCCTTTCCAACCTATAGTAAAAAAAAATATAATGATTAATACATACCCAGACACATAGCTTTTGTCGGCCAAGAATTTGTTCAATTCATTTAGGCCCTGAGCGGTTTTTACGTCTCCAATTGCCATTTTTTTAGATTAATCCACAAATGCACCACACGGCCCGGTTGACAATGAACGTGAAAGAGAAAGAGAAAAAAAAATGGAGGAGAAAGGGATAGAAGATTTGTTTTTTTTTGTTGACTCGCAGCTTTGTGTACAAAGCTTTTAGCCCAAAGAGTAATATAAGTATAGGGGTTAGCCTATGCGTCGTAGAGATCCTAATATTTTCTCGATGGGAAAAGCAAGAAAAGACTATGCCCTTCTCTACACGTAAACAGATGCGGCTGATGCATCTACAAATGGATCGCCACGTAGCATCCACACATCTGAAGATCTATCAGTCTATGTTGATCTTCGAACGCAATGACGTAACTCGTTCTCCAAATGTTTTCTACATAATACAGCTCCAAAAAACTTAAATTTTGTTAATACTCTTGTTAGTAATTTTCACAAGAAAATAAAAAGAAGAGACCGAAAAGAAACTGCAAAAAGCATTTACATCGCAAATAAAAAACTGATACGCGGCTGGACGTGTGGATGGAACGTGCGGTCACGCACTGATTCCAACAACAAACGGATACCGCTACATGTCAGCGGGCGCGACATCTGCAGACGCATCTGTCTACGTGCGAAGGAGGCATATTAGAATGTATATCTATGTTTATTATAAGAACTGCAAAAAACGGTAATTTCCGAAAGTCCACACAGTCGACAGTATCGTAATGTCTACGTAGGTCGTTTTGACAACTGACATCTGACTGACATTTATAGGTCTTCTGTCATTTATACATTTCTGAAAAATTGGGCATAAAAATTTTGGTACGCTATTGACGACAATACGACGCAATATAAACTTTCGCTACGTTCTTACAGTTTCTTTATGAAGATATATTTTGATGGAAATATACATTTAACATAATTTAATAAACATTTACGTAGGTTAGGTGTCTATACTTATGTAACAACAATAGAACTTTTATCAATATTTTTCTGATATTTTACCTGGAAACAATATTTATTGTGCCTTGAAGTGATTCGAATATATTGCGTGTTTGTTTATGGTGTAATTGTGGCCATAAAAGCTTTTATTACACTACAATTTTTACTGTTTACCTAGTGTTCTTCATTTGATTTAAATATGTGAATATTTCAGAAAATGTTGCGCCAGCCGCTTACTCGGGCGCTTGCTCTGAGTTCCCCAGTGCGTGCAGCACCATTGGCGTCTCGTCGCTATGCAGATCAAGTGCAAGCTCAGCCAGAGAAAGTAGAAGTCTTCATTGATGACAATCCTGTTTATGTTCTACCTGGCACCACTGTTTTGCAGGTATTTAAAAGTGCCTACAATGATATCTTATATAATTAACAACTCAATTATTTAATTTATTATGATAATATATGAAAGCCTTGTTCTTTTTCTCTAATCTTAAAGTTATTCTTGTTTTCAACAGGCTGCAGCCCAAGTAGGTGTTGAAATTCCCCGGTTCTGCTATCATGAGAGGTTGGCTGTAGCTGGAAATTGTAGAATGTGCTTAGTTGAAGTTGAGAAGTCACCAAAACCAGTAGCTGCTTGTGCCATGCCAGTTATGAAGGGCATGAGAGTGAAAACAAATTCAGATCTTACCAAGAAAGCTCGTGAAGGAGTGATGGAGTTTCTCCTTGTGAACCACCCCTTAGATTGCCCTATTTGTGACCAGGGCGGAGAATGTGACCTACAAGATCAATCCATGGCTTTTGGTTCAGATAGAAGTAGGTTTACTGATATTCATTTCTCTGGAAAAAGGTAATTGTGTACATTATGGTCATCTCAACTTTCTCTAACTAAAATTTTTTCTCCATTTACATTCATATAAATTGGATATATTATTACATTTAAATAATATGATCTAATTTTATGATCTATTGCTCGTAAAATTAATAAGGAAATAAGTTAATTAAGTACAGAATTTCAACCTTAACATTTTTTATTATTTACAGGGCTGTTGAAGACAAAGATGTTGGTCCTTTAATTAAAACAATAATGACTCGCTGCATTCACTGCACACGATGCATCCGGTTTGCATCTGAAGTGGCTGGTGTTGATGATCTTGGTACCACCGGTAGAGGGTCAGATATGCAGGTGAAGAAATTATTTATTTTATGATTGGAATAATATCATATAAAGTATTTTTAGTTATAAATTGAAATTTAACTTTTTAGGTTGGAACATATGTTGAGAAAATGTTCCTCTCTGAACTGTCAGGAAACATTATTGATTTATGCCCCGTGGGAGCTCTCACTTCGAAACCATACAGTTTTGCTGCTCGACCCTGGGAGACCAGGAGGGTATGTTTACACTAACAACAAACAAAATTTTAATGTTTTTATAATATATATTATATTGTTTTTTGATTATTCTTAATAAAAATGTAGCTTTCATTCTCTTTAGTATGACAAAATAGCTACCCCTTTATTAACCAATAATTAATTACGACAAAAAAAGAAATTACATAATTATTTTGATATATTTTTTATTCATTGTCCCTGTAATGATATTAATGTTGCAGATTGACTCTGTAGATGTCTTGGATCCACTGGGTAGCAATATTGTGATCGCAACCCGCACCAATGAGGTGTTGCGTATTCTGCCTAGGACCAATGAAGTTTGTATATTTGTTTTGTTTATCACTTATTTTTGTTGCTTTAAGTCGTGTAAATAAAGAAAAAGTATTTTGATTGCAGTTACTATACCCATAGCATCCTTTTTTGTCTTTGTTGTAGAATAAATGTGTTTATTTTAATCATAAATATATCAGTACTAAAAGTTTTAAAGAATAATATTCTAAATTACAAAGTATAATGTATTGATAACTGCAACAGTATTGTCACAATTCTTACGTGTGACATTGAAGCTAAATAAATGCTTTTAAAAATACTATTTATGTATTTTTGAACTTTATATGCTAACCAACCATCAGATTTCATCAACCATACCATTATTTGTAGGAGATTAATGAAGAATGGCTGTCTGACAAGTCAAGGTTTGCGTGCGACGGGCTCAAGCGTCAGCGGCTGGTGACGCCGATGCTAAAGGACAGCCGCGGGAACCTCACGCCCGTCGACTGGGAGGACGCGCTCGTCGCCGCCGCCCGCGCCGTGCGGGACTGCCCGCCTGACAAGGTTGGTCACAGTCACGTTGTTAGAGTGGCTGGTGTCGCCGATGCTAAGGACAGCGCGGGAACCTCACGCCCGTCGACTGGGAGGACGCGCTCGTCGCCTTATTGGAAGTGGTTACCATACCTTAGGGACGTTTGCAGCAGGGGTCTTTGCCGGTCCCTGAAGGATTTTTTACACTTTTCTTAAAGAACCCCATTGCTTTAGCCCTTAGGGAGGAAAACCCAAGCAAACAGCTTACTCCACAACCCAAGCATAATGTGAAAGAAAATTCCTTGTTAAAGTGCATAGTTCGCGACTATACAATAATAGTAGTTTATGTAACTGTCACATAATATAGGTTATTAAAACACGAGCGTGGTTTTAAAAAACGAGCATTGGCGAGTCTTTTTAATAGTATCACGCGAGTGTTTTAATCCCGAGTTATGTGCAGTTACATACACTACTTTATCTTCACTCATTATTCAAAGAAATAATACAAAAAAATTAATTAATTTTATTTATTGTTGGCTGTCTGGCAAACATTTGCCATAGTTTTGTGCGTTTTTAAGAAAAAAAAGTGTTTCAACCTGTTGCATAATGGCCATTTTGTTACAGTTTCCATTTTAAAATTTTTGTGTTTTATCATCTGCGTTAAAAAGTATGTCATTATGAGAACACCTGTTAATGCCTACAGCTGCTAGCAGTGGTGGGCGACTTGGCGGACGCGGAATCGCTGGTCGCGCTAAAGGACCTGGTGAACCGCCTCGGTTCAGAGAACACCTACACCGAGCAGTACTTCCCTATGGGCGGCTCCGGCACCGATCTGCGCTCCTCCTATCTGCTCAACACTAAGATTGCCAGTAAGTCTCGCTAATGTAGTTTAGATTTATTGGGTTTACGTACGGCAATGCGCTTTCTGTCTGCCCTATGTCTGCTTAGATTTTTAAAACTACGCAAGGGATTTTGATGCGGTTTTGTTAAATGCTCAATGAAAAAAGAAATTCATTAATTATTAAAATGAACTAATGTTATATTATTATAGCCGTTATAAAAACAAATAACTTCATAAAATATACAAGCCGAGGTTCTATTTGGTGTATGTAACATCTGATGTGGCTTTTGTCATTTTTGAAAAGTTTCGAACCGTTCTTTGTATTCTGTTGTTTGCATTGCGTTCGAAAGGAACGTTTTTAAAAAGCGGTTTAATGGCCGGGGCTTCCACGGAAGCTGCCGCGGCGACAAATATGGGCTCTATGGACACAAAAAACGTTGTTAAAATAAAAGTTCTTTAGGCATTTGAGGCGATATCGTTTAAAAAAATATACCGGTATCCGACCCCTGGTTTGAATTACAGTGGTGGATGGATTTTGTATATTCGGGGCCAACGACATTAGGTACTGACAAATCCTACCTCTTCGGGGTATAGGCGTTATAATTGTATGTGTGTGTTTTTTTTACATTATCGTTTGTTACGGTTCTTATGTGTTTTCTTACTTCGCGTAGACGTGGAAGACGCCGACTTCGTGCTGCTGATCGGCACGAACGTGCGCTTCGAGGCGCCGCTGCTCAACGCGCGCATCCGCAAGGCGTTCGTGCACAAGGACACAGACGTGGCCTTCATCGGACCGAAAGTAGACCTCACTTACGATTACATGGTATGGGACAAAGATATTATGTTTATGTTATATGTATTTCAAAGACTTTTACAGAAGAATGTTTGTTAATTTTTTACTTGTCAACATAATTGCGCGCGACATGCGCAGGTCTAATATAAAAAAGACGACTTCTTTGCCTATAAGTCTCGTATATCATTAGAAACGAAACGAACATGGCTGTACGGCTCAAATTTAAATCCAAACCACGTTGAATAAAAAAAAGACAAATTGTCTTTGAAATATGACGTTAAAAACCACACACACACACACATACACACACCCACACAAATTGCCACACATGAGTTTGGACAAAACCGCTCCGAGAGGTCTGAACGTCGGCTTTTGCCACAGTAGAGTAAGTGAACTGAGACGGTTCGAACTTATTTTGCGGGACCACAATGAAGTTATAAAATATTTTGATTGGACAAATTTACTACAGCGCTTTTATTTTGCAACTTACTAAGAATATAAAAATATTACTACAAATACAAAGAAACATAATGTAGTACAAACGGCCTTATCGCTAAGAGTAAGCACACGCATGAAAATCGATCAGAAATAATACGAAGAAAAAATTGTCCCGACTATCGGAATACAATAAGTCTGACTTGGGTGGGCAGTCTAAAAATCAAATATAAACTTTATGTTTCTTCAATACAGCACGTAGGCGACTCCGCGTCTCTAGTAAAGGACCTGGCAACAGGCTCGTCGTCCCACGAGGTGCTGAAGCGTCTGGAACAAGCCAAGCGGCCCGTCGTCATCCTGGGCGCCGACCAGCTCAAGACTCAGGAGGGGCCAGCGATACTTGCCTTCACGCAGGAGCTCGCGCATAAGCTGCAGAGCAAGCTGGAAGATAAGAACTGGAAGGTAAGTCCATAGTGGTGATCCTGGGGTGACCAGCTCAAGACAAGAGGGACCAGCGATACTGCAGAACAAGCTGGAAAATTAGGACTGGAAGGTAAGTCCATAGTGGTGATCCTGTTCAGACCAGCGATACTTCCCTACATTCAGGAGCTCGCCCATCAGCTGTAGAGAATGCTGGAAGATAGGTCCATTGTGGTGATCCTGGAGTTGGCTCTAGACACAAGAGGGACCATCGATACTGCAGAGCAGACAGATAAGGCTTGTCCACCAATCCGCATGGTCAGCGCACCCTCTGCATTTTGCCAGGGCGTCTGCCAGCGTGGTCTTACAGCCAGTACTTCTCAAGTGTTTTTCCCGTTCGAAAATTAAAGCAAGCAAAAATGAAATACGGTCTGTTTTTACATACACCAAAATGAATAATGGAAAATATCTATTGTATATAGATGTCTTTTTGAGCCGAAACGATATTTCCATACTCAAAAAAATCACCACTACTAAGTTCAAATAGCAATATCACATATTAAATCACATATATTCACACTCAAAATTGTTGTAAACCCAAAAATGTTGCCAAATAATTTTTTTTTTTAGGAATTTGATAGTGAAATATATACACAATTAATCAGTAATATTCTAAACCACATCCCACATCTGTTCACTTTGAGTTTTTTTGCGCATTCTCCTTTATCCCACTTCTTACCCTATAACATAATCATCACGCCTCTTTCCCCGAAGGGGTAGGCAGAGGTGTTAAACACCCACATTTTGCCAGATATCTATCCCCCTACCCTATTATCTGTAAAAAATAATTCAGCTTGCTTATTTCTGTATCGTTCCTGTGAAACCTGCCCTCTTAGCACGAACACCATATTATTATTTATGGGAAGTAATTAATTGGGCAGCCATTGACTATTTGAATTATTTGGTCAGCAACAAATAGGTCAGCAGAATAATTAATTGGGCAGCTTGATAATTATTTGAGCAGCAAAATATGTTTCCCGGAAATTAATTAAACCTAGGAAAAAGATCAAGGATCAATTCCTAGGAAATGTATTCTGTAACATATTATTATTTATTACAGGTCATAAATTAAAAACAATATTTGCGGCCTCAAAATATATATTAAACCATTTCGAAGCAGAAAAAACATTTGTATTGCTGTCAAATTAGTTATTTTGTCCAATTAGTGACAAATTTGAAATACCTAGGTATCTGCCCATAAGTTGTTGCCTAATTAGTTATTTTGCTGACCAATTTTGAAATATTAACTGCCCATATGTTGTTCCAATTAGTTATTTTAGCTGATCAATTGTTCGAATATTTTGCTTACCATTAAAATATCACCTTAATTATAATTTTTATCGTGTTTTTAAAACGATCATCTGTCAAGGTACTATAGAATTTGAAGATTAGGCGTCATAAAACCTCCGTGGTCGAGTGGTCTGTATGCCGGTCTCAAGGCGTCGCCATCTCGAGAGGTTCTGGGTTCGATCCCCGGTGTGGGCAAATGTTTGGGTGATGAATTTTCAGGCATTTGTTCTCCAGTCTTGGATGTTTATATATATTCAGAAAATTTATATGTGTTTATCTATTAAATATATTTATCCGTCATCTAGTGTCCGTAACACAAGCAGCATTAGTTGCTTAAAATGGTGCTAGTTGATAGGTGTGAATGTCTGAAGATATTTGTTTATTTGTTTGTTTATAAAATCGTGATATATACCTATGTAGGGTTGGGGCGATGAAAAAAATGCAGCTTACGTCTGAATGAATTTATCAAACAGCGAAAACACAAAATGTCTTACTTTACGTTTACACGGTCGGCGCCATAGTACCGAGCCGAACGCTATCCTGCTCGCTCGCACTCACACACGTCATAGAATTGCCATCCCACATATATGATATCGCGCTGCTCATGCTAGTCTGGACTAAAAGTGAAGATGCGAAACGCGTGGTGTTTCTCTCGGTAACATTCGATTTGAATTTTTATAACTGATTACCTCGTAGGTGCTGAACGTGCTCCAACGCACGGCGTCACAAGTGGCGGCGCTGGACGTGGGCTACCAGCCGGGCGTGGGGCAGGCGCTCACAGCTGGGCCTAAGGTTGTGTATCTGCTCGGGGCTGATAGCGGGATCGTCACCAGAGAGGCTTTGCCCAAAGACGCTGTTGTTATTTACCAAGGTGAGAGATTCGTTTACTGTTATTTAGCACCTATTTGTTAACAAGTAGATTATCTTGTGGAATGTAGTATGGGTGTACTGTTTATTTATCAAAAAGCTGTAGCCTCTTTTTTTAATTTTTAGTACAAGAAACAATTGTACAATGAAGTGCAATAGTTTGTGTTTCTTTGTTATGAATGATGTTTGAATATTCTATTTCTTGCAACATGCAATCTTTCCCATTCCAAAAGTCCATAACTATTCCCATTCCTTGAAAATATATAACATGTTTGGGCCTAGATGAGCAGGATTTGAGGATGTTTCGTTCCTATCCAGTTTATTAATGTAATCATTGCAATATATTTATATTATATTTATTTTAATATGTAGTTTATTAATTATTGTTATATGTTATATATTTATTATATGTGATTTATAATATAATGAAATAAACGAGTATTATAAGTATATCATCATATTCAAAAATTTTTGTCTTTATTTTGTTTTTTTGTTCTTTTCTTTTACTGTTTTGCACCGTCATTCTAGCTATCCTCACTTTGCTTTCCGGTTGACGGGTAGAGAATGCCCTATGGCATTATGTCCGCCATTGTACTTTTGTGCAAAAAGAATAAATAAATAAATATACCTATCATACTAATTAATTAATGAAATTGGGAAAAGGGCAGGCTAATGATGAATGATCCCTTTTATACTCTGAAAATTAACTTTTAAAACTGTCCAAGCTACAGGGTGTCAGTTAATCGTTGTATCCGTCGTGTAGGTCACCACGGAGACGCGGGCGCGGCTATCGCGGACATAGTCCTGCCGGGTGCGGCGTACACGGAGAAGCGAGCAACGTACGTGAACGCGGAGGGCCGCGCGCAGCAGACGCTGCCGGCCGTCACGCCGCCGGGCCGCGCGCGCGACGACTGGAAGATCATCAGGTGAGCCCGCGCTTATATATTAGGTCGCTCGCTTATATATTACCTATGAAATTGATGTTTTGTATGGAGATTTTGGGGAATTCTGCATTTTCCATACTAAAATTTTCTCAGTTTTCTTCACAACGACAAATCTAAAGATAATAATATTTGGCATCTATCATTAGACAAGCTTTAGTAATATGTGTAATATCACACTTCATAAAAATTATTTATCGTTTTTAAGTGAATGCAAATAAAATGATGTATTCGGGAGGCACTTAAAAAGAGTGGTCTCCGTGTCCAATTTTAACACAATTAAACTTACAACAAATTATCAAAACAAATCAAAAGAGCTCAAAGTATAGTCTATTTTTAGAGGAGGTAATTTTTTTTATGAATACTCTGAATCTTAATAGTTACAGACAAAATACTAAGAGAGAAAAAAAACACCAATTTCATAGGTAAGGACCCAATACTTACGGCTCAAACCCAGTTAAGTGCCTCAAACTCAGTCATTTAATCAAATTGGTATCATCAAATACACTTTTGACAAAACATAATAAATTATAAGTAAGTATCCTAAAATTTTACTACTTTTTTTCTGCCTGTTCACTACCGGGAGGCCTTGTGTAGAGAAGATACAGGCAAGAAACTCTGCAAGGGTTCCATCCTCTCTTTCTCGCCTCCTAATGGCATACCAACTGCATGGTCATTATGGCCACACCAGCTTGCATTGGGCCAGCGTGATGGTGTTACGGCAATACTCCTCATGTATTAGTTTCCATGAGGAAGACCTTTGCCCAAAAGTGGGACGTATATATACATAGGACACATGTGAACACGGAAGGGCTAAGCGATACGACCGGATCTTGTATATCTGGAGGCAGTAGGCAGGTGGACTTATGGACAGTTTTCCACTACTGTGGGACAGTACGTGCTCGTAGAAAGCATCTTTTGTTAATACGTAGGGTTTGCTCCGTATAGGTCAGGTATCCGTAAGTTGTATTTCACCTTAGTCTGAATTTTTATGTTGTTGTAAAATTCTCCAAGGCAAAGGGAACAAACCCGATACAGCCGAGTCTTCGGTAATTTTATGTCGTCGGTATTTACATTGAAATGCTAGTGTAATGCATTTCAATGCATCTTGGGAGAGTTTGGCGTCAAATGATCGATGGCAGACACTGTGGTGTTACTTTGGTGAGGTGGATTACCACGAAAATTCCCATTGTTTTTCACACCACTTGACGATTATTTCAATGATCCTTCACATTGCTCGTCAACAGACACTTATTACACAAAACTACACTGATTTTACGCAACAAATCCCGTCCACCGTAGTTGAATGGCGCCAAAAACTCACAAAGAAAACTATTCTGTTTCGTTTGATTTGTCAGGGCTCTAGCGGAGGTGGCCGGCGCGTCTCTCCCATACGACACGCTGGACGAGGTGCGCGCGCGCCTGTCGCAGCTGAGCCCCGCGCTCGTGGCCTACGGCGACGTGCAGGACAACAACTACTTCAGCCTGGCTAGGGCGCTCGCCCAGGTAACGGAACCATCATCATCGTAACACACGCATGTTTTAAACTTACAAGGAGAGGTAAGAAGTCTGTCATCAACGGCCTCAGTCAGTTCAGACTGACTCGCAATTTTGAAATTGTAACGTATTACTGGTAACACGGTACAATTTCAAATTGCACGCGACTCCGTCTCGCGTATACTCGTGCTGGCTCGGGCGCGAGCAAGTTACTTCAGTTTGACGGTCTTGTGTGCATTAGCTAGCGCGAACGTGTAAAAACAATTTGTTCGCTATTTTCCATAAATATTTGATACTATTTCCGTAATTATTATAATTATTCTTACCAAAAATTTTTTATACAGAGTTTGCAGAAACCAGTATCGGGTAAAGTGGACGTGCAACTGAAGCAGCTGGAAGACTTCTTCATGACGGACCCAATCAGCCGCGCCTCGCCCACCATGGCCAAGTGCGTGCAAGCCGTCATCAAACAGAAACAGTCGCCATATTGAACCACGACCGAACGGCTCCATGCACTAAACCTCTTTGCCTCTTAATTTCTTCAACTTTTTAAAAACTAGTGCATTATAATAAGAATTATTAACAGCTATCGATTTAGTGTTTTTTAGAGATATTAATTTTTATTTATAGAAATACTTTATGCTTTTATATGTGTACAATGCAAATAAAATTTGAATCTTGTGAACACTAAAACGGTAGCAGTTAACTAGGTATTTAATTAATAAATCTGGTATTTCTGCAATCATTTTTTCTAAAACTACAGAAGTGTGCTACATATAGCGTAGTACATTGTGATCATCTATTTATTTGTTAATTATTATGTAGGCATAAATGTGTTTACTACTTTCCAATATTAACTATGACCATATAAAGTTTTTGAGCTGATGTTGTAGATTTATCGGAACGCAAGTAAGTTATAGGAGAATGATACGTGGATATAAGGTCAATCTTTTGTATATAGTAATGTTCGTAGTTTACAAAGAATATAAATGATTGTCGAACATTTTAATTTGTTTTATTTATTTCGAATATTAAAATTTTTTATGTTTTTATCCAAATAATTTGATTTTCTATATCCCTGTAATGTATATTTTGAGATTAATGTATACGTACAAAGAATCAAACAAAAACAATCACAGTTATGAAGTCAGTATTAGAGCAACGGTGACGTCATTTTGAGAATAGGCTACAATCGGTCGCTAGTCGTATAGGTAACGAGTTCGACGGTACCTAAGTAAAACGAAATAGGCGATTTATAGTACAAATTGTATTACTAACGTTCACAACATTCCTGGCCACGAACTTGTTCGTGCTCTCGGCGAGCGTGGCGGCGGCGCGCTGCGCGTGCGCGGCATCCGTGCCGCTCCAAGGGGAAGTCTCTTTCTCACGCTCGTTCAAATCTTCCAACTGCTTGTTTATAGGACGGGGAAACGTTAGAGGACTTTTCTCAACCGCGTCTAGATCATGGTCTAGATTGGTAGCCAGCAAGGTGATCGCTGGGCCTGCATCCTTTGGTGCTGCCCTAGCATCCTTCGCAAATATACTGCTTACCATCAGGTGGTGTTGTCATTTGTTGGTTTGATTATAAAAAAAAGAAAGGAAATCTATTGCTATGTTATATATATATATATATATATTATTTATATAATCTCATTCGGTGATATTCTAATTATGAAATGAAATACAGACTTTAATTGGCAAATTTTATTTAAATACTTCAAGCATTATTAAATTAAAGCATTATTCTCCTAACAAAACAATGCTATAAAACATTTTTTTAATTATTAAAGTGCAATGTGTCCCGACAAGGGAGATTTCAATTCATTAAAAGTACACATTATTTGTGGTGAGCGCGCTGCCCGCGCAACGCGCATGCGTGCTGGATCCGAGTCAATAGACCACTAACAGACTTACCATTTTGGCGCTCGTGCTGGATCCGAGCCAATAGACCACTAACAGACTTACCATTTTGGCGTTATCTCGTTCATACGAATTTGAGTAATATTTTGTTGGATAAAACTTTAGTAGCAAAAATGTCAAGCAACACCGATTATACTGATGAAAATTTAACTCTACTACCATTCTAGGAACAGCTACGAAACTGACGAATAATCTTTTGCCAGAAGAATCAAGAAAAGCGTACGACAAATGTTACCAAGACTTTATGACTTGGAAAATGAACAAAAAGGCTAATAAAAAGGCATTTTCCGAAAACGTTTTGTTAGCCTAATTTCAAGAGTTATAATATTATAGTAGAGAGATAACTTATCGTCTAAATATTGATATTACGAAATATTCAAAACTTGTCTCATTTCTGAGACGTAAATCGCAAGGATATAAAGGGAAGAAAGCCAAGACATCTTCAGCTGAACATTTAAATACATTTTTAAATGAAGCGCCCGATAAATTTATATCTACGAAGGTAAGAAGCATTGATTTATTGGATAGATGAATAAAAGTTAAATGGAACATACTAGTTACTAAACGCCATCTCACTAAGTAATGTAATACATAGATATTAACTGGATTCATAGTACATAAGTAGGTACTTATAATATTGTTACAGATTGCACTAATATTGGGTCCTTACCTATGAAATTGGTGTTTTTTTTCTCTCTTAGTATTTTGTCTGTAACTATTAAGAATCAGAGTATTCCTAAAAAATAATTACCTCGTCTAAAAATAGACTATATTTTTGAGCTCTTTTGATTTGTTTTGATAATTTGTTGTAAGTTTAATTGTGTTAAAATTGGACACGGAGACAACTCTTTTTAAGTGCCTCCCGAATACATAATTTGCTTTGCATTCACTTAAAAACGATTAAAATATTTTTATGAAGTGTGATATTACACATATTACTAAAGCTTGTCTAATGATAGATGCCAAATATTATTATCTTTGGATTTGTTGTTGTGAAGAAAACTGAAAAAATTTTAGTATGGAAAATGCAGAATTCCCCAAAATCTCCATACAAAACACCAATTTCATAGGTAAGGACCTAATATTTGGAATAATGGGTGCCTGCCGAAGACAGGAAGGACGCCCCCAGCCTGTTATTCAGGTTCAGTTTCATAATTGCAATATTCAAAATGTGAATAATTATTATGATTAATAATTTGTTACTTTTATATTGCATTTTATTTAATGAAGCTACCTATAGCCATGAGATTAAATAAAGTAGTGTATGCAACTGCATATAATAAGGTATTAAAACACTCTTGTAATCTTATTTTGAAACTCGCCCGCGGCTCGTTTCAAAAAACTACACTCATGTTTTAATACCCTCTATTATAATATGACAGTTACATAAACTACTATTTTGATATTAAAGTGTTATAAATCTTATCATATTACACAATATGGTGAGGTTTGATAGCTTTCTTCTGGTCGTTATGTGAGGTACAAGGACATTGTCTGTCGCAGGTGCATTTGTAGTCATTCTTGCAAAGATTTTGTTCTAAAGCAATATTCTTGTTATACTGTGCGGTTGCACAAGCGGAGTTGTAACTCCGTTCCTTTGCAGCGAGTTCCATCTGATCATTTTTCGCAATGCTGTAAAGAGCCTGCTCTTCATCATGCAAGTTTTTAATTTGTTCAGAAAGATTTTTGAATGTTTCGCAGTCATGTTCGTTGTGGTGCATCTAAAATATAGAAAAAAATAAATGCTCCGTGCATGTTACAATCACGACCTGTCCCGGTGAGGTAGGCAATTACAGTTCCCCACTAGCTCTGGTCTCTGGTCCTCACATACCTTTCAATTACTCTACTCTCATTAATATCTTCAAGGTTTTGATCAGTAGGTGGATTTCAATTGGCTTTTCTGTAGAATTCCGATTTGATTAGGAGTGTAACAGGCGAAAATGAATTTTTTTCGAGTCTTAGATATTTTTTTTTGGTATAGTGAAATATGTTATTTAAAATTGTTCATATATTGTGCTTAGTACCTGCCGGTAGTACTTGCCGAACTTTGCAATCTCTTGTGTCTAACTCCAATTTATGTCATTTCACTAAGGAATCTTCTAAGTTGTGAAGTCATAGTAATAGAGCAACGGTGACGTTATTTTGTGAATAAGCTACAATCTAGTCGCTAGTCGTATATGGTCGCGACTTCGACGGTACCTAAGTAAAACGAAATGGGCGATTTATAGTACAAACTGGATTACTAACGTCGCACGTGCACTTGTAGTCATTCTTGCGAAGATAGTGTTCTAAAGCAATATTCTTGTTATACTGTGCGGTTGCACATTCGGAGTTGTAACTCTGCTCCTTTGCAGCGAGTTCCATCTGATCTCTTTTCGCAATGCTGAAAAGAGCATAAATATAGTATCTATCTTTTTAAAACCTGGTTAGGTGTTTTGTCACTGATTTTGCCACATTCTAGCCATATTTTTCAAAGCTATGTCGGTATCTAAGATCGACGTCGCGCGACATCAGGATGAGTATAGAGACAACATGAAGAACAAGGGAGCGTTATCTCACCATTTTTCTTCTCTTTTTATTCCTTTTTCTATAAATGTATCATAAGAAGCCTGCTCTTCATCATGCAAGTTTTGAATCTGTTCAGAAAGTTTTTTGAATGTTTCGGAGTCATGTTCGTAGTGGTGCATCTAAAATATAGAAAAAAATAAATGCTCCGTGCATGTTACAATCACGACCTGTCCCGGTGGGGTAGGCAAATACAGTTCCCCACTAGCTCTGGTCTCTGGTCCTCACATACCTTTCAATTACTCTACTCTCATTAATATCTTCAAGGTTGTGGTCAGTAGGTGGATTTCAATTGGCTTTTCTGTAGAATTCCGATTTGATTAGGTGTGTAACAGGCAAAAATTTATATTTTTCGAATCTTAGAGAATTTTTTTTTGGTTATAGTGATATATGTTATTTAAAATTGTTGATGTATTGTGCTTAGTACCTGCCGGTAGTACTTGCCGAACTTTGCAATCTCTTCTGTCTAACTCCAACTTATGTAATTTCACTAAGGAATCTTGTAAGTTATGAAGTCATAGTAATAGAGCCACGGTGACGTTATTTTGTGAATAAGCTACAATCTAGTCGCTAGTCGTATATGGTCGCGACTTCGACGGTACCTAAGTAAAACGAAATGGGCGATTTATAGTACAAATTGTATTACTCACGTTCACATCATTCCTGAATTCGGCGGCGGCGTGCTGCGCGTGCGCGGCCTCCGTGCCGCTCCAAGGGGAACTCTCTTTCTCACGCTCGTTCAAATCTTCTAGATAGATAGAACTTTTTTACCACTTATATTTTAAATATTTTTGCACATTATTTTTCATTATTAGGTCTCTATTCTATTGCTATGTTACATAGATATATTATTTTTGATATTAAAGTGTTATAAATCTAATCATATTACACACTTACTATGGTGAGGATTGATGACTTTCTTCCGTTCGTTATGTGAGGTAAACAGACACTGTCTGTCGCAGGTGCATTTGTCATTCTTGCAAAGATTTTGTTCTAAAGCAATATTCTTGTTATACTGTGCGGTTGCACAAGCGGAGTTGTAACTCTGTTCCTTTGCAGCGAGTTCCATCTGATCTTTTTTGTAGTCATTCTTGCAAAGATTGTGTTCTAAAGCAATATTCTTGTTATACTGTGCGGTTGCACATTCGGAGTTGTAACTCTGTTCTTTTGCAGCGAGTTCCATCTGATCGTTTTTCGCAATGCTGTAAAGAGCATAAATATAGGATCTATCTATTTAACAACTGGTTAGGTGTTTTGTCACTGATTTTGCCACATTCTAGCCATATTTTTGAAAGCTATGTCGGTATCTAAGATCGACGTCGCGCGACATCAGGATGAGTATAAAGACAACATGAAGAACAAGGGAACGTTATCTCACCATTTTTCTTCTCTATTTATTCCTTTGTCTATAAATGTATCATAAGAAGCCTGCTCTTCATCATGCAAGTTTTTAATTTGTTCAGAAAGTGTTTTGAATTTTTCGCAGTCATGTTCGTAGTGGTGCATCTAAAATATACAAAAATATAAATGCTCCGTGCATGTTACAATCACGACCTGTCCCGGAGAGGTAGGCAATTACAGTTCCCCACTAGCTCTGGTCTCTGGTCCTCACATACCTTTCAATTACTCTACTCTCATTAATATCTTCAAGGTTTTGATCAGTAGGTGGATTTCAATTAGCTTTTCTGTAGAATTCCGATTTGATTAGGTGTGTAACAGGCAAAAATTTATATTTTTCGAATCTTAGAGAATTTTTTTTTGGTTATAGTGATATATGTTATTTAAAATTGTTGATGTATTGTGCTTAGTACCTGCCGGTAGTACTTGCCGAACTTTGCAATCTCTTCTGTCTAACTCCAACTTATGTAATTTCACTAAGGAATCTTGTAAGTTATGAAGTCATAGTAATAGAGCCACGGTGACGTCATTTAAGGAATAAGCTACAATCAGTCGCTAGTATTATACGGTCACGAGTTCGACGGTACCTAAGTAAAACGAAATGGGCGATTTATAGTACAAATTGAATTACTAACGTCGCAGGTGCATTTGTAGTCATTCTTGCAAAGATTGTGTTCTAAAGCAATATTCTCGTTATACTGTGCGGTTGCACATTCGGAGTTGTAACTCTGCTCCTTTGCAGCGAGTTCCATCTGATCGTTTTTCGCAATGCTGTAAAGAGTATTAATATAGTATCTATGTATTTAAAAACTGGTTAGGTGTTTTGCTATGATTTTACCACATTCTAGCCATATTTATGAAAGCTATGTAGATATCTAAGATCGACGTCGCGCGACATCAGGATGAGTATAAAAACAACATGAAGAACAAAGGAACGTTATCTCACCATTTTTCTTCTCTTTTTATTCCTTTGTCTATAAATGTATCATAAGAAGCCTGCTCTTCATCTTGCAAGTTTTTAATTTGTTCAGAAAGTTCGTTTGAGTGTTTCGCAGTCATGTTCGTCGTGGTGCATCTAAAATATAGAAAAAAATAGATGCTTCGTGCATGTTACAATCACGACCTGTCCCGGTGGGGTAGGCAAAAATTACAGTTCCCCATTGGCTCCGGTCCTCATATACCTTGCGATTACTCAATCAAATTTGCGTTTTATAAAATCAAATTGCAATTCAATTGAATGAAATATACCGCATAAGCGATCACGTTAAGCACATAATTGTTGCTTTATGTGAAGAAGGTGTATCCGCCTCCGAAATCGCTGATGAACTGGGCGTTACGGTAAGGTTTCATCAATGAAAAATTCGCCATGTGAATATTCTACCATCGAAATGCTGGTTTTATTTATTTATTCATTTATTAGGTTTGCCAACATTTTCACACACATTTGATAATAACATTTGTCGCATAATAAAAATATTCTTTTTTTTTTAAGAAAAACAGTCTATCTAAGAAAACAATGATGGGAAACCGAAGGACAAATTACAAATCATTTTTCTTTCGGTCGTCCAAAAAAAAACACTGCAGAACAAGAAAAACAATTGTTTGATGACGTAAGATACCGTCGATTTGTAAACACAAGCACATGCTGCTCAATATAATGTGTCTTCACATACAATAAGACGCTGCTTTCATTTCTCTGAATAAAATCTACGATAATACGATACACCATCTCTTCACTTATCTCTACCTCATTATATAAATACACAACAACTGGCGACTAAGATCGGATCGAAGAAGTGAAACAACTACAAAAAAGAAATTCATCTTACCTCTACCTCGTGCGTAAAATAACCTAAAATCAGAAAAAAAAAATTCTTTCCCAAGAGTTTCTACGTACCTTTTCCTTTAATCCAAGGGACTCCATTCCTGTGATGATTGCCCGCTTCGCAAATTCCTTTTTCCTAACCACATTGCGTAACAATGGAATCTCAACTAGCACAAGTGTTAGCGCAAATGCTAGAAACAATGCGTGGCATGCAACTACAACAAAGTGAACTACAAAATGCACTTCTTAGTCAAGGAAATAACTCGGTGAGTAGCATATCTTTACAGCAATATGATGAAATGAATGAATCATTTTCTAGTTACATTCAAAGAGTACAAAATTAAATAACCTTGAAAGGAGTAAAAAACCCTCGAACCAAAGTACAGATATTCCTGAATTGCATTGGACCTAAATATGTACTATCAAGTTTTGAAAAAAATCACCGCACCTGAAAACCCAGAATCTAAATCATTCGAGCAACTAATCAAAGTGTTGTCCGATCATATAGCTCCGGAGCCTGGAGAAGTGGCTCAGCAACATAAATTTGGTCTTAGAATTCAAGCGGAAAACGAGTCAATACCCAATTATGTGGCAAACCTAAAGGAAATAGGGGGAAAATGCAATTTTATTTGCACTAATTGCGAAAAATCTACATTTGAGACGCACCTACGAGTGCAATTTATAAGAGGTCTCCGTTGTTCAGAAACTAAAGAAAGACAACAACCTGCCACTACGTCATTTGAATCAATTCAACATATTGCAACAGCTATTGAAACAGCAAAGGCAGAAACAAAACAAATAGGTTCTGATACACAGAATATAAATAAAATTTCAAAAAATTACAATATAAAATTACCAAGAGATACATTTAAGAAAAACAAGTTAAATACATTAAAAAAAAAAATTTCATAAATACAGTAACAGTAAACTGAATACAAATAAAAAAATTCAATGTTTTCGATGCGGTAAAAATAATCACAAGGCAAGTGAATGCAGACTTAAAGAAAAATTATTTTGCAAGAAATGTAATATTAAAGGACATCTACAATCAGTATGCTTCAAAGACCAAAAACAAATAGAAATTGAGACTCAGTCAGATGAAAGTGAAGAGGAAATATATTATGAAATACATAAAATACCTATTGTCAATAATACACAAAATGACAAATACACCTTAAACTTGGAAGTAAACGGAAAAAGTATAACATGGGAATTAGATACAGGGGCCGCAGTGACTACATGTTCAGTTGATTACTTCTACAAAAAATTTCCTAAACAAAAATTAAAACCAACTTCAATAAAGCTTAGAACCTATACTGGGGAAATTATACATACAATGGGAACCTGTAACATGAAAATAAAATACAATAATAATGAAACAGAAGGAAGAATATTCGAAATCAACAGAAAAGTGGAACCTAAATAAAAATTAAAGTTCGAAATCAACTCATTGAATACCGATAAAGATTTTACAGAAAAAGAATATCATGAAAAATTAATAGAAGAATGGAAGAGGGGAAATCAGGAACTACGAAGCTAACTTCAAGATAAGAGAAGGAACAGTACCAGTATTTTTTTAACCACGTCCAGTTCCATTTTCACTGAGAAATCAGGTAGAAGATGAAATAGAGAGACTGGAAAAAGCAGGTATCATAGAAAAAGTTAAATACTCTCAATGGGGTACACCCGTGGTCCCTGTGGTAAAACAAAATGGAAAAATAAGATTGTGTGCAGATTACAGAGCAACAATAAATAAACACTTGGAAACAGACAACTACCCTATACTCACAGTGGACGAAATATTTTCCAAGTTAAGCGGAGGGAGATGTTTCTGCACTCTGGATATCAACCAGGCATACCTGCATTTGAAACTGATGAGGAGACGGTAAAGATGCAAGCTATTAGTACATGCAAGGGCACCTATAATGTCAAACGACTAATGTTCGGAGTTAAAGTTTCACCTAATATTTGGCAACGTTACATGGACCAAACACTACAAGGCTTGGAAGGGACTGCTTGTTTCTTCGATGATATTGCTATACAAGGAAATACATACATACAATTACTCGGAAGAATTAGAAAAGTATTTCATAAGTTACAAACTTGTGGATTACATTTGAACAAAAAGAAATGGTAATTTTTCAAATCATCTGTTACATATCTTGGACACAAAATCAATGACAAAGGATTACACCCTACACAAGACAAAATAAATGACATCAAAAACTCACCACAGCCTACACATATATCATCTCTTCGTACATTTTTGGGGATGATAAATTATTATCAAAAATTCATCCCGAATCTTGCTTCAAAACTGAACCCACTATACAAATTGCTACAAAAAGATGTGAAGTTTATATGGACACGTGACTGTGACAAAAGGTTTAATAATCTTAAATCTGAAATATGCAGTGATAAAGTCCTTACACCATTTCTTATTATTAAGTAAACTTACCAGTAACTCTGGCGACAGATGCATCACCTACAGGATGTGGAGCTGTGTTATCACACATTATGCCAGATAAAACTGAAAGACCAATAGCCTTTGCATCGAAATCATTGACCAAGGCAGAGAAAGGCTACAGCCAGTTAGACAAGGAAGCAGCTGCGCTGATCTGGGGACTTAAAAAATTCTTTCAATTTTGCTATGGAAGAAAAATGTTTTGATAATTGACAATCAACCGTTGGCTAGAATACTACATCCTGAAAAAGCTACACCAGCAACTACTGCAATAAGCAGGTCTTGACTACGAAATTAAATTACGAAGAACTACACAACATGGAAATGCGGACTACCTATCAGGAATAACTTACACTAAAGAAGCTAAATCAAATATCAGAAATGCCAATCACACTACAAGAAATAAAAAAAGCTACAGCTAAAGACCCAGAACTACACAAACTATATTTAGAAATACAAATAGGCACTACAGATCCTACAAAACTACATGAATATTCATTACAAAATAATTGCATATTTTATGGCATAAGAATTGTCATACCTAAGAGCCTACAACCTAAGATTTTAGAGGAACTACATACAGCCCATACTGGAATGGTGAAAATGAAAGCACTAGCAAGAAGCTATGTGTGGTGGAAAAATATAGATTCTGATATTGAGAAGAAAGTAAAACAATGCAAAATGTGTTCCTTGATACAGAGAAACCCTGCTAAAATACCTACACATAGTTGGGAATACCCTAAAGAACCGTGGAACCGAATTCATATTGATTATGCTGGACCATTTATGAATCAATATTTTTTGATAGTTGTAGACGCCTACACAAAATGGCTAGAAGTTGTGCCTACTATGTCAACTACAGCCACAGCTACTATAAATATTCTTAAAAAGTTATACACTACTTTTGGCTTACCTATTACCCAAGTCTCTGATAATGGAAAGCAGTTCAGATCTGAAGAAATGCAACAATTTTTGAAAGGGAATGGTATTCAAGCTAAGTTCACAGCGCCCTTTCACCCATCTACAAATGGCCAAGCTGAGAGATACGTACAACGTAAAAACAAAATAAAAACAATGGCAAATGAAGAAGGATCCATACAAGACAAACTTTCAAAATTTTTGCTGATGTACAGGAAAACACCTAATAATGCAACAGGATTGAGTCCTGCAGAGATGATGTTTAAAAGACTTTATAGAACAAACATTGATTTAGTAATAAGAGGAATGGAAAAAGAAAGAGACTATAACATTGAAGAAGCTGTAAACAAAGAATTTAAGACAGGAGAGAGAGTACAGATAAGAATGTATGATGGAAATAAATGGATATTTGGAAATGTTGTAAATAGAAGAGGAAAGCTACAATATGAGATAGAAGTTGATGGAAGAAATACATCAAAGACATGTTGATCAAATTATAAGGACTGCATTTATGAGTGAGAATTTCAGATTACCACATACTCACCTACCTTATCAGGGAAAAGGAACTACACCTATACCAAGCCTTCAGGAAAAACCCTTTATCCAATCTCCATCACCAAGCAGAAGCACTATACAACCAGTAACAACTTCTCCTACCCAAATTACTCAGACACCTACTACTGAAACAGGAAGTACACCTACAATACGGCAACAAATTCCTGAAACATATGTACCTACAGAAGAAATAGAACGACCTACAGATATTACACTATGACGCAGCACCAGGAACAGAAGACCACCGAATCGCATGAACCTGTAACCTTATGTCTACAACATGGGGGAGTGTTACATCCTTCTAGCAAGTGATCGCATCCATTATACTATTTGAACGCTACCCTGCTATACTCAAATAGTTTATGTCCAAATCCATTTTAAAAAACAACAAAAATCTATCTATGTACGATACTGCTTTACGTCTTCTCTTGTAATCCATTTCTCTGAATAAAATCTACGATAATACGATACACCATCTCTTCGCTTATCTCTACCTCATTATATAAATACACAACATATACATTTGACATTATACTAATTGGGCCGTAGTTTCCTATATCATCTTTGTTTCTTTTTTTGTAAATCAGTATGATCTCACTTGTACTCAACTGGTAGGGGATGAATTCTGAGTCTACGATACTATTTTAATAGATGTGTTACTCTGCTAAGATTATTTGTAATGCTTTTTTTATGTGTTTGTTTTTCATACTATATGGTCCAGGTCTAGGTACTATCAAGTCTTCAATATATGGAATTGCTTCTTGAGATTGTTGAGATGAATACAGGTTCCTAAAATATTCTGTAGCTGTTTTCAGTATAGATTTCCCGTCTGTCACTAGCTTATTGTTTGTTTGCAATTTTTGGCATCCATTCTTTAGTTTCGCGGAGGTCCTTTTGAGCTTTGTTGATTCCTTCAGTCTCCCTAAGGTGTTCTTTGATGCATTCTGTTTTTCCTAATATTCTTGCTGATCTCTTTACTAAATATTGTTATTTCTTTCATTACTTTCTGTCTTTCTTCAATTTAAACATATCTTTCCTTTTCAGTATGAGCTGCATAGCTACGTCGCTTAGTTTATTTTCTTTTTTCGGTTTTATTATTTTAAGGTTCTTATACATGTAGCTTATGACGGTGACGGTGACTGGCGGTGGCGGGTTTGTTTGTTTCTTTACTATATATTATTACTCTAACCATACGATGGTTAGTATTAAAGTTTAGTTGTTTGACCACATGGACATCTTTAAAAGCCTTTAGTTTGTTACTCATGTAATAGTCTATTTCATTATGGTGCTTGGTCAGGAGAAGCCCATGTCCATTTTCTTGATGCATTCCTTCTAAAGTAACTGTTAAGTATCATGAAAATGTTTTCAAGAGCAATGCTTATCAATCTTTCCCCGTTTTGACTTCTGGTTCCTATTCCAAATCTACCCAATATCTCTTCACCTTGGTTTTGTTTCCCGATTTTGGCGTTAAAGTCGCCCATGACTATAACGTTTTTATGTGTACTGTTCAGAGCTCTTGATAATGTAGCATAGAATTCGTCTTTCGTGTTATCGCTAGCAGATTCTGTGGGTGCATATGTTTGCACTATTTGACCACTTATCTCTATTGCGGTGGATATACTCTTATGTTTATTAAATTCTTTTAGGAAATCACATAACATAGTATAGCTTATTAAGAATTGTTCTCAATTACTTTTATAATTTCAGACATGATATAACGCCTTTTAGAAGTAATTGTCTGATTCATGGGTGACGAATTGTCCAAATGCACTATATTGGCGAACTTGTTGTCTTCAGATGCATAACATGTTTGGGTATTGGAAGTGATTAACGCCGAATTTTTTGGTCTGATTTGCTTGTTTTGTTATCTTAAATGGGAATCCGTACACGCAAAAAAGGCGCTTAGACGTCGAGTTGCGGAAAACTGCCCGATCTACCTTATGAGAATCCGTAACATTATTAACTGAGAATGCATATTTATATTATAAGGGTTCTAATAACCACAGATGTGCAAGAAAAAGTTTTGTTGTGTAATTCCAAGTGTTATAATAATTTAAACGGTGCAAACAAATAGCACCTACCTTCGTACCATGATAATTTATTTAGTTTCTTCTCCTAAGTGTTCTCTTATTTTAACAAAAACTTTGTATTCATTGTAGATAAGGAGAATATTAATTTGTTTGATTTTTATGATAACTTTTCTAATACTAACTTATGTTACCTTCCTAATATTGCATTATAAACATACTATATAACATTCTGTCATATAAGTAATCAAACAATTTAAGTCATATGTATGATTGATTTTTCTTAAAAATTCCCAGCCAAACAGCTTAGTCGGAACCACTTTTACCGATACAATTTGGTTGCAAACACGTTTTTTACCCAATATTTTACAGTTACAAGTAGTTTTGAACCACTCCCTCGGATAAAACAACTTTTGAATGCGTTGTCATAATGGTTTTTTTAACTAAGGTCATCGGTCAAAAATACTTTTGCCTGATTTTTGCCGTCAAATGTGGTTTTCACTTGTATGTCTATTCTTGTATACATATTTAAGTGTTCAATGAAGAGTTATAGTTTAGAGTATATAGTTTAAAGCGTTATGGCGTGAATAAGTTACTTTTGAAGGATATATATATTTTTTTATTAGTAATACATGTATACATGTTTCTGCATTTGATTGACTAATGTTTTTGCCCATGACAAAGTAGACATACTTATAAATCTGTGTAAACTGTACGTGTATATATGTTTTTGCCCTTGATTTGTCCTTGCCGGTAGTACTTGCCGAACTTTGTAATCCCTTCTGTCGAACTCCAATCTATGTAATTTCACTAAGGAATCTTCTAATTGTTCTCTTTACTTTCTGATTCTACAAGACTTTATGTTCCAATGTTGTTAGTCTGAAGAATGCACACATTAGAGAGTCGGAGACACAGACTAAGAAGAGATACTACGTCGGAGAATGGTCTTGTTTGTTTGTTTGGCGCTTCAAGGGCGCTTCATTGACCTTCACTGTGACCATCTCAAAAATGACGAATCTGCCCGACACTGCCAAAAATCTGCCAGTCTACTCCAGAAAATGCCAATAATATGCCAGTAAATTGTTGCATCATTGCAATGCATTCATCATGCTTTTTATGTTTTTGGGATGAAAAATGTTCTTTTAGTGATGATAATCTTGTACCTAACTAATTTACAATTGCAAGCTTTACAAAATGCAATATCAGGATCCTCCTTTGATCTGGAAATCGAGGATGTAAGCAAAGGATCTCGCTCCCATTCAAGTCGGAACGGACGATCGAACTTTCTCTTCATCATGCACGGAATCACGGAATACACTTTATTATAATACACTGCACGTTAAAGGCCGAGTGAAGAAATGAGAGAATAAGGTGATAGTCAAACAACAAACGTTGATTTGAATCTCGCTCAGATACGTTAGTGCGGAAATGATTTATTACTGTTAGCCATCGCCATAAAAAATAATTTAATTTTTTTTGAAGCCTATATCATAATAAATTTTAAATTATAAATTACGTTTTGGCATAACTGTCAAAAACGCCTTCGGTCATGATGGTCTATGAATTATCTGTGTCGTACAGTCACGATTATTGTAAACAATTCAAAGCGCATACAGTTTGACAAAGCCGATAGACATGCTTGATTGGTTGCGCCTGGCGTGTGACGGAATTTGATAATGCGTAGAAATTGTTTACATGAATTGTTACTTATCTAATGTCACGAACATGGTGGATAGCATTTTTGGCAGATGAAAAAAAAAGTAATAATAAAACATGTTTAAATTGAATTTCTATAGTAATCCCTTATTTAGATTTATTGAACTTGGTATATTTCGGACCCTTGTATTATGTAATATGTGAATTAAATTATTTTCATTACTTTTTATATGAGTCAACTAGTCTATTTCTGCCATTTTATTGAATCGTGAGCTTAGTCTGCCCAGACTAAAATTTAGGTGCCAAATCTGTCTAAATGGCAGAAATCTGCCACAAATGGTCACCCTGAGTGACCTTTATAATGCTTGATTGTTGTAAAATTCTCCCATGTAGGGAAGGCAAAGGGAACGAAGCCCATACAGCCAAGTCTTCGGTTTATATTTCTTCAGTATTTGCATTGAAATGCATGTGTAATACATTTCAATGCTTTTTGGGAGAGTTTGGCGTCAAACAATCGATGGCAGATACTGTGGTGTTTCTTCGATGCGATGGACTACCATAATGATATCATCCTTTTTTTTCACACCACTTGACGCTTATGATTCCATTGATCCTCCACATTGCTCATCATTATTAACATTTATTATTACACAAAACTACACTGATTTTACGCAGTAAGATCCACGCCAAATCAATATTTCAATCACTGAAATAAAATCACGTCCACCATAGTAGAATGGCGCCAAAAACATTAAAAACTCAGTTCTGTTTGATTTGTCAGGGCGCTAGCGGAGGTGGCTTTCAGAGTTTGACGGTCTTGCGTGCATTAGCTAGCGCGAACTTGCAAGAAACAAATTGTTCGCTATTTTACAAAATTGGAAACTATTTTTGTAATTATTGCCAAAATCAGCGCATTACAACATTGTTTTTCTGATTTTTTCTCCAATTCGCTCTGATTTTTTTCTAATTAACAATATTTTATACAGAGTTTGTAGATACCAATATCGAGTTAAGTGGACGTGCAACTGAAGTAGTTGGAAGACTTCTTCATGACGGACCCAATCAGCCGCACCTCGCCCACCATGGTCAAGTGCGTGCAAGCCGTCATCAAGCAGAAACAGTCGACATATTGAACCACGACCGAACGGCTCCATGCATTACACCTATTTGCCTCTTAATTTCTTCAACTTTTTAAAAACTAGTGCATTCTGCCGATTCTGCCTCAGAGTAAACAGAACTGGAGTAGCCATTAGTCAATTTCTCAAACATTTTATTCTGCCATTTCTTGCGGGGGGTGAGGTTACCACTACACTCAAAGCCAGCCGTTCTTACAAATGCACACATGCATAATTCGACACACAAATTTAAATTTCACGCACACACACGCTTAAAATAGTCACGTGGGGTGTGCGTTTTGACAACGTCACAGCCGCACTCCCCACGAGACTAGCGCTCGAAATTTGAAATCGTAGAATTCTAAAACATGAAATAATGAAGTAAATAATCATGAAATCTTAAAAATTATAATTACAAATAAAAGATGACACCATCATTTAGCATACTCGATGTTTTCTATTTATTTTTACAACAAAAAACAGCACAGGCAAGCATTTTTGCGGGAGCTCTGTTCGCCGCAACGTTTACAATGTTATGGCTGTCAAAATGGCGGCTCAACTAGTTTTATTAAACGTGCAAGCATCCGATGCTTGTGCATTTGGCAGAGGGGAATGTTAGACAAAGGCTACTCCAGTTCTGTTTACTCTGAGGATTCTGCCGATTTCTGCCTTACAACACAGATTATAGAAAATACGTCTTAGAAAAGATTACGTCCTTACAAGCAGTGCGAGCATAGAACTCTCGACAAGCTAAATTTGACAGTGAAAATCGATTAAACGGACATTTTTCGACAATTTATCGATGTCGGCAGCATAGACCTTGATTCATACAAAAAAAATGATATATGTAACGGGGGTGAATTTAAAGGCGACTATATCTGACTCATTCTATTCTTCAACCTTTCTCATTCTTTTTAATGAAAAAAATCAATAATAATAATAATACAAACATAGGTTAAAAACAGTGCAACAGAAACTAAAAACATTTGACAATATTAGCTCTAAGGCACTGAAAACCATGTTATTGTCTTCTGGTAGACTCTTGAACCGATGGCATTAAATTTGACTTTCATAATTGTGCAAATTGTACCTAAATGAATAAAGAAATTTTGACTTAATTTTATGATTTTTTTATAAAATAATATCAAAGTGAACGCATACTCCGTTTTTTTAATAAGAAGTACTGCCCATAGAATATATTTAGCCTTGATAATTTATTTACTAAAATGTAATTTCTTGATTCAGTACTTTAAAGTTAAAAAACGAGGTATAGTGTATCAATATAAAAATTAAAATTATTGTTTTATATTAAAAAAAGCGCAGGTCGATGCGTTCGTCGATATCGATAAAATTTTGAATAGCTGGTGGCACATATCTATTTTGTTTTCTTTAGGTTGGCAGAACTCTGCTTGATATTTCTTAGATTGGCTACTTTTAGGTAACCCCGTTTTGACATTTCTTTGGATTAATTTCTTTCTATGGAAGTCCCGTCTCTTCTTACGAATTTATTGAGATAGTTCGACAAAACTTAGAAATCGATATTTTTTTGACATAATGAATAGATAAAATATCGTTCAATTTGTCGAATTTTTATCGTGACTTCAATCGACCTCGATAAAGTTATATCGACAAATTTTATTGATCATTATGATGAATTTCGGCTTTATTGATTAGTTTAGATGGGAGTATTGTTTTTATTATGCATTTATTTTACCATAAAATGTATCTAAGATCATGAAATAGATATTTACTACTTACTATAGTTACGTAAAGATTTTGTAAACCTTTTATTTGCTTTTCTAGGCTTTATGTTATTATTGATTTTGGAATGGAATATAAAAGTTCTTCTGATGCTGTCAGTTTTGTATGGTGTTTTTATTATTAGCAGCATTATACCTGAAATAAAACGCATATTAAAATACCTACCTCACTGGAAGCTTTATATTGAGATAGCATTTCCATTTCCCGTCAAATTTCTGTCAGTTTCCATACTTTTGACTATCGTGTATCCGGTCCAGTGGCGACACCTGGTGGATGCGCGCCATTTTTGTTTTCCTAAGTAATGATGCGCCTTATTTCACTCATAGGCTCAATATCACCAGGCAGAATTAAAAGCGAAAGCTTCCAGTGAGGTAAGTTTTTTAATATGCGTTTTATTTCAGGTAAAACGCTGCTATTAATTAACTTGACCGTCACTGGAAGCTTTATATTGAGACCTGTTTGTTATTGCCTGGTGATCGTGATTTATTAAATTAGAAACGCCAATGTGATCCTTTGAAATAAATACACAAACTTATGGTAACAAAAATCATTTATTTAATAGAAGTATATAAAACATAAACACCATTTTGTATAAATTAGGTATGATATTATTATTCTAATCTACTGGATCAATATTTTGAGAATCATTATTTTTGATTACTTCCCGTTTATAAAATTGCCGGAATGTATTAGCCGATTGCCAATTTCCACGGGCCAAGATTTCGTCAAGAGAATGATTTTCCAACCAACTCTTGGAAGCGACTGCTGACCGAACACTACCTGGTGAAGCTTGTATATTTGTTACTGTGCGCGAGGCGGGCTTAGCCTCGCCCCTAAGTGTAACAAAAAGATTAAATGTTTTTGTGGCATTACGTCTTTCATTTAATATATATATTGTTTTTTCTAACCAGTGCACAGGATCAAGTCTACAATAATTTTTATTTGTAAGGAGCTTCCAGCCGGATTGCCTATACTACTGTCTGTTTTCGAACCAAACTGAGGCCAAAAAATTATACTTTCCTCACACCTTATGCAATGATATGGACCAATCAGCAATAGAGTTAGGTCGTGTTTACGACGCCCTGAACAAAGCAATAGCAACACTGCAGTATGACGCGATACGTGAAACAAATTATTTTCATTGAATGTGTAGTTTTTTTAAAATGTTGTTAATTCAACAACATTCCAAATTGGTGGCTTAGAGGCATGTGGTTTTTCAGAGCTATGGGTTTTAATATATGCTTCACTAAAATATGTGAACTTAAATGACTTGATTTATCAGCACTACAGAGTGTGGAAACAAAAGATTTGTGCAAAATAATGGTATTGTATGATAATTTGTGAATTAAATATAAATCTGACAAAAACTGCGCTAGCTGAGAACCTGTGGGATTAGTCGAGTCAAACTTATTATTATCACACCACTTTAGCCACCGTCACCAAGCCACTTCATATGTTGACTTGGCTGTATGGGCTTTGTTCCCTTTGCCTTCCCTACATGGGAGAATTTTACAAAAAAAAAAGAGTTTTTGGCGGCATTTGACTAATGGCGGACCAGATTTTTATTTCGATAATTGTAATATTGTTTCGGAGTGGATATTGTTACGTAAAATCAGTGTAGTTTTGTGTAATAAATGTCTGTGATGATGTGCAATGTGGAGGATTATCGAAATAAACGTCAAGTGGTGTGAAAAGTGATGAGTTTTTTATGTGGTAATCCACCTCATCCAAGTAGCACCACAGTGTCTGCCATCGATCGTTTGACGCCAAACTCTCCCAAGATGCATTGAAATGCATTACACTAGCATTTCAATGCAAACTACTGAAAAAATAGAACACTGAAGACTTGGCTGTATGGGCTCCGTTCCCTTTGCCTTCCCTACATGGGAGAATTTTACAACACAAAAAAAAATAGAGAATTTTACAACACCTCAGAGTAAACAGAACTGGAGTAGCCTTTGTCTAACATTCTCCTCTGCCAAATGCACAAGCATCGGATGCTTGCACGTTTAATAGAACTAGTTGAGCCGCCATTTTGACAGCCATAACATTGTAAACGTTGCGGCGAACAGAGCTCCCGCAAAAATGCCTGCCTGTGCTGTTTTTTGTTGTAAAAATAAATAAAAAACATAGAGTATGCTAAAAGATGGTGTCACCTTTTATTTGTAATTATAATTTTTAAGATTTCATGATTAATTACTTCATTATTTCATGTTTTAGAATTCTACGATTTCAAATTTCGAACGCTAGTCTCGTGGGGAGTGCGGCTGTGACGTTGTTAAAACGCACACCCCACGTGACTATTTTAAGCGTGTGTGTGCGTGAAATTTAAATTTGTGTGTCGAATTATGCATGTGTGCATTTGTAAGAACGGCTGGCTTTGAGTGTAGTGGTAACCTCACCCCCCGCAAGAAATGGCAGAAAAAAATGTTTGAGAAATTGACTAATGGCTACTCCAGTTCTGTTTACTCTGAGTACAACACATAAAAATCTGAGGGTGTTCAGTGTTGCCACCTTAGCCTTTTTCGGGCTAGATCTTGGCTAGATCTAGCACTTTTTACTGTAGGTAAACTCGTTTTTTCATGCTTTAGCCCGAAAAGAGCAATCTAGCCCTTTTCAAGCGAGACGAAGACTTCGCACCGCGATTACAAAGTTATGAAACAATGCGCGTCATGTAGTATAGATTTCGTCAGTTCACACTTTATTCATTGGGTATATTGGGTATATTACTTTACCAATTGAGTATATTTTTAGTTTTGCTATGGTAACATTGGTAACCCTACATACTCTTTCTGCTTCTTTGCTGGGGAATTCAGATGTCAATCAGCCATCAACTTCTTCTGCTTCGGCAGATATGATTTTGGAAAATTCCGATGCGGACTCTGATTTTTAACAATTTTATAACCAACTTAATTATAATTAGATTTTTCTGAAATTAATACGTTTCGAATAAACAATTTTTAACCCTTTGCATTGGTGTTTATATTTTTTCCCTTTCTAGCACCTCTTTTGATTGCATTTGCTAAATCTAGTATATAGCTCTTTCTAGCTTGTCCGACTGCTGTTTTTCAAAAACCAAGGTGGCAACACTGAGGGTGTTTTTGGCGGCATTTGACTTGACTATCATAAGGCGGACGTGATTTTTATTTCAATGCTTGTAATATTGTTCAGAGTGGTGGATGTTATAACGTAAATTAACTTAACGTATTAACTATGACATATAAAATTTTTAAGCTGATGATTTATCGGAACTTGGATGTAAGGTTAATCTTTTGTTTAAGGAAATGTCCCTAGTTTACAAAGAATATAAATGATAGTCGAACAGATTTAATTTGTTTTATTTATTTCGAATGTTTAAAAATTTCAAATGTTATCCATAATAGTATGCGATTGGCAGCGATTTTTCGTCAAAACAATTTGATTTTCTATATCCCTGAAATGTATATTTAGAGATAAATGTACGTACAAAGTATCAAACAAAAACAAACACTGTTGTGTAGTTAAACTCGTAGTAATAGAGCATCGGTGATGTCATTTTGTGAATAGGCTACAATCTAGTCGCAAGTCGTATCCGGTCATGAGTTCGATGGTACCTAAGTAAAACGAAATGGGCGATTTATAGTACAAATTGGATTACTAACGTTTACAACTTTCCTAGCCACGAACTTGTTCGTGCACTCGGCGAGTGTGGCGGCGGCGTGCTGTGCGAACTGCGCGTGCGCGGCCTTCGTGCCGCTCCAAGGGGAACTCTCTTTCTCACGCTCTTTCAAATCTTCCAACTGCTTGTTTATAGGCCGGGGAAACGTTAGAGGACTTTTTTTAACCGCGTCTAGATAGATAGAACTTTTTTTACCACTTAAAGGTATCTTAAATATTTTTGCACTTTATTTCTCATTGTTAAGGTTGGAAATCTATTGCTATGTTCGTTAGATACATTATTTTTGATATTGAAGTGTTATAAATCAATCATATTACACACTTACTATGGCGAGGATTGATAACTTTCTTTCGTTCGTTATGTGAGGTAAACAGACACTGTCTGTCGCAGGTGCATTTGTAGTAATTCTTGCTAAGGCTTTGTTCTAAAGCTATATTCTTGTTATACTGTGCGGTTGCATAAGCTGAGTTGTAACTCTGTTTCTTTGCAGCGAGTTCCATCTGATCTTTTTTCGCAATGCTGTAAAGAGCATAAATATAGTATCTATCTATTTAAAAACTGGTTAGGTGTTTTGTCACTGATTTTGCCTGATGTCGGGCGACGTCGATATAAGATACCGACATACGGTATGTTATATCGACGTCGCGCAATATCAGGATGAGTATAAAGACGACATGAAGAATAAGGGAACGTTATCTCACTATTTTTCTTGTCTTTTTATTCCTTTTTCTATAAATATTTCATAAGAAGCCTGCTCTTCATCTTGCAAGTTTTTAATTTGTTCATAAAGTTTTTTGAATGTTTCGCAGTCATGTTTGTCGTGCTGCATCTTAAATATAGAAAAAATATAAAGGCTCCGTGTATGTTACAATCCCGTCGTGTCCCGGTGGGGTAGGCAGAATTACAGTTCCCCACTAGCTTAGCCTTGCAGGGTTATGCCTTTTGCTTACTCTACTCTCCTTAATATCTTCAACGTTTTGATTAGTAGTTAGATTCGAATTGGCTCTTCTGTAGAGTTCCGATTTGATTGGGAAAAATATAAATTTTTGCCTGCTATACAACAGGCAAAAATGAATATTTTTCGAGCCTTAGAGTAAAAATTTTATGTTATAGTGAAATATATAATGTTATTTAAAATTGTTGATGTATTGTGCTTAGTACCTGCCGTAGTACTTGCCGAACTTTGCAATCCCTTCTGTCTAACTCCAATTTATGTACTTTAACTAAGGAATCTTCTACTTGTTCTCTTTTTGCTTTACGTTCCTTGAAGACTTGTTGTTCCAAAGCATATTTTTCAACTTCTTTTTTGAAGTATTCTCCGTATGATTTCTGAAAATTAGAAAAATTGAATTGTGGAAATAAAAAATAAACAAAAAATTATAGTTTTTTTATATTGCTTTCATTACTTCTTGTCGGGCTTCATCTTCTACAAGTTTTTGAGTCATCTCAATGTTTCCACTTCCCCGGTCTTTACTATATTCAACTATTTTCATTTTATGCCTGTATAAATTTAAAATCGATTAAAGTCTTATATTATGTTATAAAATTAAACTACTGAGTCTATTACGTAGGTGCTAACAATAATGTATTCATTTCGACTAATTCCTTCTCTCGCAGCCTTTTCTCTTCTATTTTTCTTTTCTCTGCTTTTTCCAGTCTGTCGAATTTTAATTTCCAATTAGCGAATTCTTCGTCATCTTTGATTTTAGCTGCTTCTTTTGCTTTGGATTTAAATTTAATTTGCGCGTGACGTTCTTCTAAAGTTCTTGATTCATAAACAGCACTGAAAACAAAATATTCATAAAGTAGCCTTTATGTCTAGCCATCGGCATCGTCAGGACTCAAAAACCTGACATCATGCTGAATTAGCTAACCATTTTGGCACAGCCATGAGACAGTCACGTTTTTTGGTGTGTAGGTATGTTTCTTACATTTTCTTCTGTTATATGCTTATTTGCATATAATTTAGATATAATATTTTCGAAGATTGTCTCGTGCTTGTGCATGTAGCTTCCTGACCTTATTAGTTCCCTTCCATAACGGGACTTATCGAAAATCATCTGTTTAGCTTTTTCTACTGCTCTTTTATTTTCCTTCTTCTTTTTTAACATTGATTTTATAAGTGCCTTGTCTTCTGATTCCTTTATTCGCTTTCTTTCATCGAGTTGTTTTAGGTGTCCCTAAAAACAATGTATTCAGTTTGTTGATAGGTAGAGCCTTTTCGTCCTAAGTCTATTTACGTCCCACTGCTGGGCACAGGCCTTCTTCATGGAGAAACGCATGAGGAATATGGGCCATAACACTACCACGCTGGCCCAATGCGGGGTGGCGGGTAGAAACGGTCGCAAATAGCGACCGTGGACCAACGGCTTATCGTGCTTTCCGAAACACGGAGGAGTTCGGCATCACAAAGTTTTGGCCGCCCATCCAAGGCCAGACCTTGGTGATGGTAGCTTTGTTTTCGAGATCGAAACTCAAAGCGTACCAGCTACTTACTACGCTACAGAGCTCCTCCTGTTATTTATGTTATAGTGATTTTGTTATGAATTTCGTCATGAATTTCATGTCTTATACATGTAAGTAACCCTAGTCAGCAGGAGCAACCAAGTTGGGAAAGTTAATGACACTTCTGTCTACCCTGTCAAGGCTATAGGCGTCATGTTATGCTGTGTTGTTACCATATAGGTAGGTATACCATAACATATTTGTATTACAAAGTAAAATTTTTACTTTGACCTCTAAACTCACCTCTAAAGAATCTGGCCAATTGCTTATCCAGTTTTGCGATTTCTCTACCATTTTTTTCAAATTATCATCACGTTGGGTGTTTATAATCGTTCCTTCGGAGCATTGTTTTCGGCTTAGTCTGTTCCATTCCCTCTTGGAAAGGACAAGGCATGTTTTATTGACCATTGTTGTAAAAATTAATGTTTGGCACTGTTGTTTACACCTAAACTCAATCTATGAAGTCGTGGCTATCTTAAAATAAATCTGAGTTGTGACATTTATTCGAACATAAATGATTGTGTTAAATACTTTTTATTTATTCATTTCTCTTTATTATCAGAATAAATTAACGGAACCAAAATAATTTCGTAATTGAAATTAACAAAATTTTCGGGAAAGCTTAAAAAATAAAAAGGTCAAAGTTTTATTTTAGGAGTTAAATAAGAATGATTAATTTTAATAAACAATATTTGAACCAGGATTATGTGGTGCAATTAGTGCGAATAAGCGAACCGACTCGAAGCGAGAAAAGTAATTGTGCGAGGCGCCACCACACATCTGGAGCATCTTCTATTATGGCCAGCAATATTGCTCTGACATCGAGTATGTTTGGTTTTAAATACTACTATATACTTAGAATAAACCTTTTTTTAATAAAATTTTATTAAAATCAGCATTTTGTTAGCTTTCACGATGTTTTTTAATAATATTTATTATTATAATTCATTGACTATAGTGAGAGAATAAACGTTATTATTACTATTATTATTAATTGATCTTTTTAGTCAAAATTAGAATAGTTAATGTATGTATGGGCCGTAAGTCCGTAACTCTTAACACGGTCCCGCTTTGCAGATAGAAACAGAAACAGAAGAAAAACGACTACGTGTTTTTCGAAGAATGAAGGAACTCCAAAAACGCATGTTTATTTATTCGTGTTAATAATTTATTCGTGGATATTAGTGGATTTCTATACAATAATAATTACAAAAAAAAATATATAAAATTAAATCAAACTTCTTATTAAGATTCTTTACTAAAACCATTACTGTATTTTCATTTTATATAACATAAAGGTGACTCAACTATTTACTGATAATATCTTACAAGCTGATGACTCGAAGACTGATGATGATGACATATATACCGCCGAAACTTCATGAGAATTGCCTACCTAAATATAAAAGATGGGGACTTTGAACTATCGCGTTCAGTACAGGCGGGCTATCAGTCAATGTCGCGCGGCAGCTTTGTTTCTACGTATATTTTTGCATAAAAATAAGTTAGCGCGACGGAAAATGTAACGGAAAATAAGAAAACTGAGGCTATCGCATACAGCGCGCTGAGTAGTTGCTGTAGATTTATAGAATTGATTACAGACCTGTATTTTGTAACACTGACGAGGTACAAATAAAAACTAATAATTATTTATTTATTTTGAATTACATTATTTACCAGAACATAGAAAAGAGTTTTATGATGGGAAAAAAGCTATAAGTTAGTTTTGGTCTCGACAAAAAGCTTACACAATCATAGTAGCATTTACTACTGTTATAACATATAGTTTTTTTTCGATTCTGATTGGCTAACATAACTTATATTTTTTTTAAATTTAAAAACGTTACACGACTGTACGATTTCTTCGTTTGTAATCGTAAGTCGGCATTACTGTATTTTTATTGGCTGAGCATAGACTTCTTATATAGATATATAAGAAGTCTATGCTCAGCCAATTTTTCTTAATTTTATTTTAATTAATTGTACAAACAACAAACTTAATTACGTATTGACGAAGGCAGAAATTAGTTTTTACTTTTGAGTACTTTTTTGTTGTGGATTTTTTGGAGTCGCTTTTATTTTTGTTAAAAAATATATTTATTGAATTTTAATGATGTGATTTCAAGTGCGCTCACCGTTTTTTCTGAATAAACTTTCAGGGATGGCCTCGATTTCTCTAGGGTCCCATTCAACAAATCCTGATCCCATGGCAATGGAAATCCTCAGTACTAACCCATATATATCAATGATATTTAAAGAATTATTGCTGTACTTCTAATGGTTGAGGAGTTATACCTTTCATCGTAGCTCAGCACCGTAATTTGATGACTATCAGACGCAAATGCTTGAATAACATATAAAATTATATGAAATAAGGCATACTTGCCTATAAACATTGAGGGACGCCCTCGATTTCTCCAGGATCCCATCATCAGATCTTGATTTCATGGGACTAACTAGAACATATACCCTTTTAAACAAAGATAATCGGTCAAGGAGTCTTCGAGTAATCGGGGAACATACATAAAAGAAAAGTTTTAGTCGAATTGAGAACCTCCCCCTATTTTTTGAAGTCTGTTAAAAATGCCTTCACAAAATCTCTAAGCTCAACGGCGAAATACCTCGAGTGAATACCTACCATCAGGATTTTTTACAGAGTGTGATAATTGACACGACCCTGAAGTCTCTTAATTAGGCTATGTACTTACATACCTATTAGTTAGACTTCTAACTAATAGGTAAAGTTACTTGCACTCGAATAACAAAGTTATCTAGGGTATAACATATTAGTTCGGTGTATTTTTGTACGCTTTTCCTTTGCGTCTTATTTGATAAAAGAATAAAATTGTATCTGTAACTGTAAAGCATGTAAATGTGGGAAGGTGACCGTGTTTAGCATAAATCAACGTATTTATTAGTCTATACGGGTGCCTGGTGCGGTTCGCCTCGCCTCCTTTCGCATCACGATGCGTAAGCACGTTCAGTATTGGCCAACTGTATTAGTCGATTTTGAACAAAACTTTATAGGAAGTATGTAGCTGAGTATTTATGACTAGTGTTTTTTGATTGAATATTGTCGATATATTTTACGCCACAATTTAGCTTGATAAATACTCATTCTAGCAAGGTTCTATTACTTTCCACTTTTTCTTTCTTAAATTTCGAGATCGCACCTTTTTGTGTATGTTAGGAAAATTCTTGCAATTTCCGTTCCCGCGTTAAGTTCAGTTAATCATGTGTTTTTACTCTATTTAAACTGCTTTAATATCGACTTTGTTTATATTATTGGCTTTCTTCTTAAAAGCGAATGAGAATTGAAATAAACCTCAGAAAATATTTCCTTAAAAATATAAATAATTTAAACATTAAACCAAAACTTTTGTAAACTAACTAGCATACTAATTCGTTAGTTAAATGGACAATCTTCATTCGAGTTCCACTTGAAACGTTCAATTGAGTTCTGAGATGTGGCTTTGTCAGCAGCTGTCCCACGCACTTGACTCAATTGACTGCAGGTAGGCACCTAACAGATGCACTGAAGGAGCAAGAAACGGATTTGAATTTTATGTCTTCACAATAATAATTAATTATAACGTTAAAAGATTTCAGCCATCTCACAGACCAAGGGATAATTTTGTAATGAAAAAACTCACTGGTTAAATAGGGGTAAATAATATCAAGCAAAGACGCTTAAAATTTAAAAACGCTGGTAGTAGAACTACATGGTTGAAATTTTATTTTAATAACATTTTTTTTCTATTTCATACAGTTAACTTACATGTAACTATGGTAAATTTTGATGAATGTAAAATGTTTGACTTAAAATTTTGTAATATTAATGCTGATCAGTACCTAGGTTTTACCATCTAATTTTAACTCATTCATTCTGAAAAAGGTATCCTGTAATATACATTTTAAAACGCAAATTATGTAGAATCTATTAGTTAAACATTTTTAAATGGTAAAAATATTTTTTTTTAAATGTTAATTTGACTATGTAAATAATTTAAATTGTTTTTTCAATTATTAAATTCTTAATAACTTAAGCTTATCGTTAAGAAACGGTGCCATCTGTCTGTACACCGTTTAAATTAAAAGTAATTTTCTTATGCAGAATTAATTAATGACTAACGAGCTCAATAGGGTTCATCAAGCGGAAGCGAGAGACGGAGATGGCGATATACAAAGGAGTGAACGAAGAAAAAGGATTGGGGATATAGAAGCTGGAGTTGAATGAATTTATGCCGGTCTATTTAGTAGCGCGTCAATTTGGCGCGAGCGAGGTGGCGAGAGAGGTTGTTTCTACTCGCAGCAAAAAGCGCGCGAAACGTATCGTGATATCGCTAAAAACTTTTTACACAAAACTTTTAAAATTACTAATTATTTTAACCTGTGCTGTGATTTTTTTATTTGGTAATTTGTGATTGTAATTTGAAAAGAAAAGTAACAAAATATTAGCTGCAAACAATAACGATAACAGAGTGTAATAATCTGGAGTATATTTTGAAGTGAATCATTAGAAGCGGCGACAAAAATAACTACTTTAACAGAAATAACACGTTGCCCAATTACTTTTGATAGAAGCGAGTTTTTAATCTATTTGGAGGTTTGTATTTTTCTCGTGTTTAATTATTATGGATAATTTTCTTTCTTAAAGGCTTCACAAAAATACATGAAAATTGTCAAATTAGATAAATGAAATCGTACAAATGGTGAGGCTTACTTCTAAAAGAAATTTCTTTCAACTCACCTGCACGACAAGAGATGGCGAACACGTACAATAGAGCTACATTTACTGATACTATTTAACAATACTCTACAATTATATGTATCTATAAAAGAAAAAAAAAGAAATATTTGGTCCTTACCTATGAAATTGGTGTTTTGTATGGAAATTTTTGGGATGTCTGCATTTTACATACTAACATTTTATCAGTTTTCTTCACAACGACAAATCCAAAGATAATAATATTTGGCATCTATCATTAGACAAGCTTTAGTAATTATGTGTAATATACACTTCATAAAAATTATTTATCGTTAAGAGTTGTCTCCGTGTCCAATTTTAACACAATTAAACTTACAACAAATTATCAAAACAAATCAAAAGAGCTCAAAAATATAGTCTATTTTTAGACGAGGTAATTATTTTTTAGGAATACTCTGTAACTTAATAGTTACGGACAAATTGCTTAGACAGAATAAAAACACCAATTTCATAGGTAAGGACCCAATTTTACATGAAGTTTCAGGTTCAATAAAAAGTTTCAGATTTCGAAAAATATCTAACTACGCAACCTTCGTCGTGCACGGACGAATAACAATTTTCACATTATGATTGTACGCGATAAAACTATAAACAGCAATAATTCTATTTTCCGATAAATTAAATACAATATAGGCTAAGCTTTACTGATAATGTGAAAGTTAAATGTATAATGCGTAGTACCAACTTTATATGATATTACATTGGGATTAATGCGTCGGTATAAATACGAAATGACTTACACCGAATCAATCATGCAGCTTGACCGAATCATCGAAATAACTACAACCAATAGGTGGTTGTAGTTATTCTAAGAATTTATCTATTATTTTTTACAAAGGGTGAATGATATAAGCTTCATGATAAACGTCATCTTTCGTAGCATTTACTTAAATGCTTTCAGAGAGCGTTCGAATAGACACCCACATAAATTTTTTTAAAGTGATATAGATACGGTAGATAGAATAATTTCTGAACACTCCGCCATGTACACCAAATGTACTAAAGTTTTAAATAAATAATAAATAACACTATTATAACATGATATAAATAAAGATGCCGATGTAAATAATGATTTTTTTTTTAATTCCAATTACTCGATACTCATGTGCAATTAAATAGGTAATGCTGGATAGAAATTTCATATAAAATATTTATTTTTATTAAAACTCGGTTAGCGGAGGTGTTGAAAAGAAGTTTTGCGACTTTAATATACATTTTCACACATTTTACAAATTATTAAATATCTGTAATAAATAAATTGAATAATAGATTGGTTACGAATAAAAGCAACAAGCCAAAGCCATAATTATGAAGAGGAGCTTTTCCATATAGAGCCTATGAAAAAAAAGGCAAATAAGTAATTTTTCATTTTTTTTTACAATGTAAAGCTCCATGTGAAGCTCATGTAATATAAACACGCGATTGTCTGTCTGCCAATGCATCTGAAACTCTACCCCTTGTTACTACAGCGCGTATGATCGTTAATAATCATCGTTAAAAAACATCAAATATGGTTTAAAACACACTAGACGTTGTTTAGCGGTTGTAAAGCTATTCTGCTAGCCTGTTATAAACGAGAAAAACTATTATCTATACAAACTTTCCTAAAAGAAAGTATCTTTCCAATACCTTATCTTGCACTTTAGGAGGATTTCAAAGTTGTTTACGCGAAAACTTCTACGGGCTTGTGGGAAAGTTCTGATCTAAACCCATCTCTGCTAAAGTCTTTGTTAATCGTTATTGTCTTTGGGGTTTACGTAGAAAAAAATTGATTTCATATTAATGATTTGCCGGAAATACCGACGTGTTTATAATATTGATTTAAATTAGAATAGTGAGAAAGAAGGGCATGCTGAAAATTAAGCAAACAACATAATATAACACCACAGAGGTATTAACGCCACAAAATGTGTTTACTTACATCAGAATGTAAATAATATTTTAAGCTAGCTTTTGGCCAAGGTTTCGTACAGCCGGAAATTAGAATGAAGTAGAAATATGGAGCCTGTATTTAATTAAACAAGCTCTATCAAAATTATTGTGCCATAATGCGGGTGGCGCGTGCGTGTAGAGTGAAGGTCTCCGTGAGTCATAATGAAATTATATTCAATCGAGTTAACAAAAAATATTTGTGTAAATATGAAAGAATAGTTTCAATCAATCAAATATTACAAAAGAAAGAATAGACATGAACAATTACCGTTGTCATGAGCTATTAATATTTGGAAGTAAAATTGTTTACTGATGTGAAAATCGATCGTATCTGTGTATTAAGAGAAAATTAGTTACGTAGTTCGTTATCAAAGATAACACTCTACATTTACGCTTCAGATTATACTATTAACAGGAAACCAGAGGAAACTCCGATATTATTTTTCAAATATCTACTGTTTGCTATTTCTTATTCAATGCCGATTTCTACTGAAAAACTACCAATTTCCTTGTTTAATTTTCCATACTCTATTTCCGCTTTTATCTTACTTTATCCGCATTGTAAAAATAGTCGTTAACATGATTTCCTAAGGTAAAAATTGTGATGGGTGATGAATTATAGAATTGAAGACATTAAAAAACATAAAAATATATTTCATTTTTTATTATAAAAATAAATAACAATGTTTTAATTCACAAATGACCGAACGCTTGCAATTTTTTTTTGGAAATTCTTGGAGTGAGATTTATATCTCATAATGATATAACATTTCGAGAGTCGAGTCGATTCACGGTCGAGTAAGGTTTATTTTTAACGAGTCAAGGATCACAAAATGAGACAAAATAGAAACATCTATTGTTAGCGATCACCGGTGTTCCCGGTGCCCACCAAGTGGTTAAATAAAATCACTACGTCTTTTTCATTATTAAATAATTAAGTAACTAAGAATATTTTTTAAAATATCGATTCCTGAACAAACTACTCGACAGTAGGTACCTATACATGAAAAATCACCATAGGAAATGTTTACCTAAGTGGAACCACGTGGTACTCTCTTTTTTTTAATTTTTAGGTAATTATGGTGAAGGCAAGGGTGGAAATATGCCGGGTACTAGCTATTATAGCTAGCTAGCTCCAAATAAAGATGGTCCTCGCCATCATGTTGAAGGCCACGAGAGGCGCTATGAGGGACACAGGCTGGAGGGAGTGTGCTCTGCTCTTTGCTGTGCTTGCTATAGCACACGTAAGAGCTCAAGGTAAATAGAACATTTCTCTTCTACACACGCATTCTATTCATCTCAACACTTTTGGTTGTAGGAAGGCCTGTACCGCTAGTGTAAGTTTTCATTGTAAAAAACTTAACTTTTTACTCTGAATTTCTATGGGACGTAATTTCAGCTACTTTCCGCTAGGGGCGCTTATCACGTTTGTAATAAAAGTTGACATTCTCAACGCAACTAAAAAAGTTGAGGTTTTTCTATGAAAACTTACACTGATGTTTCACGTGATATTTTTGGGTCTACGTTACTAGCATAATAACATTAAAAAATTGTTCATATTAAGAAAAAAATTATAATTAGGATCTTAAACTATTAAGGTGTAATAACTTAATTATTATTATGTAATTTACATCTTTTATATAAGATTGTGTGTAAGTATAGGGGAAAAAGTTTAATCAACATATTTGCAGCCCTGTTGATGTTCCATGGATCCGCAAATATCCTTATCTAAATGTTCTCTAAGAAAATGATGGACACCGCCACTTACGGCTTTATTTTGCATATCTAATTCAAGCGTAGCTTACAGGAGAGTTAGTATTAGCTAAATAGGTTATAGTAAAGTCTAAGAATTACGCTATGAACTGGTTAGGTTCAAAGTCTATAGGTATAATCAGTTTAAGCGCTGTCATCGAAGTTTTAACAAGTATTTCCTATAATTTGGAGTCATTGGGATTGGCTGCGGGCCCATTGAACAGGTCTAGGTCCACTCTGTAATTATCCCATTCACCTTTCTCTTTACTCTATATTCCTAACGATCGAGTATCAAATTGCGCTATAACTTTTACAGCGATTAGAATTATTTCTGAGTATTAAAAGATTAAGCCATATTTTCATATTATTCACGTTATTTTTAATAACGTATAACTTACGTTTAGTATAGTGAAGAAAGAAAAACACCAAAGCTACCAAGATTATTAAAGATTTTCCGATAATATTCAGTACTGGGGTATATTTCGTTTATGTTTAAAAATAATTATTATGTAAATTGTTACCGTATCATCCATAATTCGTTTAAAAAAGTACACAATGTGCTTGACTTGAGCGAAAGTGATTCTTGAAAAAAAAATCTTTTATGCATACACAATAAAGATCGCCTGAACAAAAATACAAGAATGACTTCACTCCCAAGTGTATTATATAATGGCATGAAGTGCTTATTGCTATAAAGACCGATTCAAGACTATAAAGCCGTTGACACAACGAATAAAATAGGCCGTTATGAGACGGGATAGATCAAAGCGGCAGCGTGATACGGCCATCTGTAACTGTCACACACATTTTATTGTGGTTCGGCAGCTGTTCAGGCCCGTTCCTCTGATTGTTGTCGACCTCTGTTCATAAACTAATATTTTTGTTGTCATATATCATCAGTGCTTTTATCATTTCACATCACCTATCATCCCAAATTCGTGGTTTCAGATATATCAATGTGCTGCACCAAAGCTGAGGGAACTTGCCGCAGTGTTTGTGAAAAGGTAGGATTAAAATTAAATTTCAGCTGTAGTTTACATGAATGTTTAGACATTTCTATAAATTTTGCCTTTATACTTTTAATTCAAAAATATTTTAAAATTTTCTCCGGTGTGCCATATAGACATCATAGCGTGCATACGCCTTCTTGCGGAGTGCTATCAGAAATTCCTTACAAGCTTCGTTTATAGAATCCTAATCGTATCTACAAGAATTTCCAATCAAACAGTTCAGTGGAAAGCTAAATTGACTAATTAAGTAGATTTATTGCTTCCCAAAAGTTTAGCCCGGGGAATATTTTTAAACCGGCCGCTGTAATGGGGTCATCAGGATTTATCTTTTTCATATTGAAGTACAACTTATTGTAGTTCCAGCGTTTCGTGATTTCCTTTCATAGAAAACTGGACTCTTTGATCTAATTCATTACAAGAAAAAGACGGGTTTCGGGTATCAATGAGTTTCACGGTATACCCTCATGCCTTCCTGTGTTATTGAAATATTATAGCGCGGGATATGATTGGTGTAGTAGTCCGTCGGCTCTAATCAAGAACCGCGTCACAGGGTGTCGTGTTCTAAGAAGGCGCGTCGACTGAATAAAAGTAAAATTATGTGTAAGAGGAGAACGGCCGGTATGCACTAATACACTCGTATTTAATTCCGTCTCGTTAGGGGACGTGACGGCCGCTTCCTCCCCGACACACCGTTTGAATAAGTTTCATGTTAGCCACCGCTTACTTTAGTATAAATATAAGCTTTGGTATCTTATGCTATCATAAAATTGATTTTATCTTCTTTTGTTACTGGCTTCGCCGTTACTTAATATGAGTGAAGCGTACAACCGCACACGCAGCTGGTACTTTTGACACGCATCCGGGTAAATTTGGTTGATTTAGTTGTATGGGAATTATGAAGATTTGCCTTGACTTAGAAGCTTAGTATGATTTATCATCGTCATCTTTTAAAAAGGTGCTGTCTTAATTTCTAAAATTAGTGTGCTGTCTTAATTTCTTCAATCTACTAACACCTTCAATCTGGCCCATGTAATGGAAACGGGTGCAAAAGTGGTTGCTTTTGACCTATTAGCTCAGTGTACCTTCCGAGGCACGAACGAACGTTATATCTTAAACTCGTAAACTTGTTTTGTCAAAAACAAAAAAAAAATCAAAAGTAAAGTTTTGGTTATAATATTATTGAAGGAGCAAATGTTTTTTACGACACATTATGGAAATAAATCATCTTCGATAGTAATCTAAATTGTGCTTCATTAAAGCTCCCATTATATATGTAACCCTTCTCCGATCCCTTTCTTAATTGATGCAATAGCAGACGTGAATAGTCAAATGATTAAAGGACATATTGAAGTAATTGAAATGTAATTACAATGTATCAGGGACAGACATATTGTTGGAACCGATGCCGTACTGTCGCCTGGATCACAGGGTGGTGTCTAATGGTTTAATGACAACGCCACACGGGGGCCAGGGTAATGACACGATGAGCCAGCAGTAATAACAGCCTTTCAGGCAGTTTGGATATATGAAAATATGGATTGTTTGAAAAATATTGTAGCTTTCTAAAGCTTCATTGGTTTTATCGTTTGTAATTGTAACAGAACACGTGGGTGGCTGAAGTTCAATAGACATACATTGTTTTAATTGCAGTGTAAAAGATATATTTCTTTGGTTACATAAAGATACAAAGACTTTTATTCGCAGGGATGAGCAGAGATTGTTCCCTTGCTACGATTGTGAAAAAATCAAATACTAATATTTAATTACCATCTTCATCATCAGTTTGGGGTCATCCACTACCACACGGTTTAAGGTCATTACCATTGTATACACTTAGTAATATCAACAAAACAAGTATAAAGTCTATATTACCTTTGAGATTTCACTCACGTAGTTATATGTAGTTAACAGTGATCCGGAAAATCAAAATCTGTTCGAATATTGTTCAGAATATAGCTTTCCGGGGATCACTTTATAATTCTCTTCGGGCTGTAAATCGTCTCTGAGTATATGAAGCGGCAAGCAAAACTATGTGGAACATCTATTGGCCGTTAATTTATCGACATTAGGGCTGCTACAGGAATTAAAACTACGCTTACTGATATTTTTAGGATTTAGGGCCGGAAATTTTAAACCCAATTAAAATCTCGCCTTAAATTTCCTGCAAATGGGCCTTACAGCTTTAAATTCTTTGTAAAGATATAGCCTACTACGATTTATAAAGAAAAAATATTTAGTTTTTACATATTTTTGTGATAAAACTCCTGAGAAGACATCCCTGAGAGCACGTGTTAACACGTTCATAGTAAGTAGTTACTTGCCGTGTAAACATCTGTATTTATTTGTCTACCAACTGCCAATGGCGTGTAGCTTAATGAAAGTATGAAATCTGCAAGATGTTGACTTGTTTTAATAACTTGCGGCTATATGGTTGGCAATTTTTTGTATCGTGGGTAACAATGGTTCGTTATTTACTGTCTCTATTAGTTACGTTTTATATAACTACAGTCAAACCAAGTTGAAAGGGAGTGATTTTCAAAGCTAATATTTTCAAAGCTAAAATTCGTTATATAGCTCGTAGCGTTTCATCTTATAAAAATATCCCTACCATTAGATAGCCATAGTTGTTTATCAAACCAACAAAAATTATAATTACTGCAAATCGTCTAAGATTACAGATAAAAATGACCTTCATGTTATTCAGATGTGTTGTAAAATTCACACGAAGTCATTGACACACTGTTCAAATTTTGGCACATGATTAATGTTATTTTTTAAAATGTTAATTATAAAATAGAAACTGTGAGTGATTTGAAACAATAATGATTGACTGGCTTTGACCATTTTATTAGATTTTTTTATGTATATAAACAAGAGAGCAAGTATCAATAATATAATATAAAATTTTTGGTTAAAAATATAACACCAACTTTAAAAGCTTTAAAAATGCTTGGTATCTAAGAATTTCCTTCATCCCGCATGTAGAGCATAACGTATTCCGTGGTATGGTCACCATGGCTATTGCTATTCTCAAAGAGTTCGGTGCTCATCGCTATTCCCACCCCACCACTCTGACATCATCTGGCCGGAGGTTGGTGTGAAATATTTTTTAAACATTTTGGTACATATAGTGTTTGCAAGCGTTGGCGGCTAGTTCAAAGATGACGACTTCTTTGATGTTTCTGCGAATGACCTAGCCTGTCGCGATTCTAACAGATGTTCTATATTTAATTAATACACTATAGAACTGAGTATGAATGTCGGTCTTTATGTTCTGAGTATGTCAATTACTGTTATAATCGAAGTATTTAGTCACGTATCACATATTTTATGTTAAAACTCTCCAAACCTCATGAAAAACAAGAATAGAGATATAGTTTACACTGTCATTGCTTGTCACATACATAATAACTCGTCGTGTCGTTCTATAGTTAATTGACACGTTTCGCGTCGGACGGAGGTGGATGTCCGAAGTGACAATCACAGTGGTCCCGCGTGTCCGAGGGATTGCCGAACGCCGTCTGGATGCCAAATGCCAACTCTGAGATACTCTACACTGGAGTGGAATTCTAACATTCCTCTTTATAGGATATTTATACCTCTAGTACCTAACTATTACAATACTCTATTTCGCCTTAGATGAGTTAAATAACAGAACAGGCAGATATACCTATACGTTTCTAGTTTCCCGTACGTAAGCGAGAAAGATACTTTAAATTTATATTAAAGAGGAAAAACCTTACGTGAATTTACCTAAATTTCAACAGCATCAAGACACAGCATAATTCGTATTTTATTAACGTCCGTGTCTTCCCTTACTGTGTCTGGCGTACCTACTTTAAATATTTATGCAGGGTGTATATACCAAATATGTTAACAATTGAACATTCTCCTTTGTTCACAATTAAAATTCTACTTTATAACAAATCGTAATTTAATGACACACTCTATATAAATAAGCTAGCCGTCGCATCAAAGCGAGTGGAAATAGACATGTAAACCCTTTCATGTCTGTCGTCCTTTGCTCGTGACATCGGAGTTCGTATTTATTTAAACTTTTACACACATCATTATAAAATACAGTAAACGCTTAGTTTTAGTTAGACATGACTTTAGTACACAATATCATAGAATTGTTCCCATAGATTAATGAACAGATCCAGTCATATATTTCTCCGTAAGAACTTTTATTTCACCACAAAATATCGACGGTAAATGAGATGACATTGCGAGTGTCATACCCTCAGCATATCGCATTTTTATCGTTTCTGAACGTCCCATTATTATGTAGTGGAGTGTCACTGGCAGGAAAGGGGGGTTGGGGGAGGGAGAGAGTTTGGGGAATTTCTTCAAGTCGTTAATCACGACGCTTGTCAGCGCGCGTGACGTCGACGCCTCGACACAACTTTATTGCTTCGCCAACATGAGTTAGAAAGACGACCCCAACTCATAAAAGGTCTTAGTGCTTTAAAATAACATATCAGTACACTGATGTATTTGTACCAATTATGCTTAGTATCAATTAAGAAGGTGGAAATCGTAAATTCAATAGTTTTTGTTGCACGAAGCAAAGTATAAAAAAGGGTCAGGACAAGTACTCAAATAAATATTACAATATTTTTTTCATAATTATTTGTAATACCTAAGAAAAAAAAAATTATTTCTCGTATAAAAAATATTAATTGCACTGAAATCTTTATTTCGCACCAATGATCTAAGCGTTGCCGTGCAAATTGTGGTGTTGGAAAATTTTTCTTTTGGGCAGTTGTGATTTTAATTAGATTTCCAATTTTTAAGTTCAAATTGACAGGTTAAACAAATGAGCATCAAAAGCTGAGATAGTGGGTTAAATAAATCAACTAATAGAAATGTCCTGCAGATCACATGAGATACTTCAAAGTGACGGAACGATCTGATTCCGCCCCTTGATTGCTAAGTTTGCGCCGTGTTTGCTATTTTAGAACTAACTCCGCTAGCTTTAGTAATATTCTTGCAAGGGGTGTCAAATACTTTCAGATCCTGTAGATCTGTAACTAATTCAACCATATTAAGTATTTCTTGATGCAATTTAAATATAACGATCCACTTTAAAACGATTTGCTTATTAGATTTGAAAAGGTAATACCTATTCAAATCCAATAAGTGAAACCGACACATAACAGTAGTTCAATAAAACTCAGATCATATCGAATCTTGCCTTATTCAATGATTTATATTCGTAGTGGCATCCTTACCGTGGTATCTGTTGTGGCAATTATTACGAGCTGGTGTTGGTAAACTATTTAGGGCGACAGACGGTACTCGGTTAAGTTTTATTCTGTCAACTGTCCCTTTGTGTTTTAATTAGCACGGCAGTAGTGCGTTCTTCATCTTCATTGGAGATCTTCATTAGACATCCAATCAGTAGATTTATTTAATCACTGTAATATTGTGTGGTTTGTATGTAAATCATGTTTATAATCTTTATGGGTATTAAAAGGTCTAGTTAAAACTTAAAAATACCTACCAATTTATTTACTACATAACCTGAAAAATCATATAAGTTTAAAAATAACGCGATATAATAAATATTAGGTCCTTACCTATGAAATTGTCGTTTTATATGGAGATTTTGGGGAATTCTGCATTTTCCATACTAAATTTTTTTCAGTTTTCTTCACAACGACAAATCCAAAGATAATAATATGTGTAATATCACACTTCATAAAAATTATTTATCGTGTTTAAGTGAATGCAAATAAAATGATGTATTCGGGAGGCACTTAAAAAGAGTTGTCTCCGTGTCCAATTTTAACACAATTAAACATACAACAAATTATCAAAACAAATCAAAAGAGCTCAAAAATATAGTCTATTTTTAGACGAGGTAATTATTTTTAGGAATACTCTGAATCTTAATAGTTACGGACAAATTGCTAAGACAGAATAAAAACACCAATTTCATAGGTAAGGACCCAATATTAAGTATGTTAGATTACTCAGAAAGTCCATCCTGTATTATAATATAGGAACCAATGTTGTTTATTACTGACAAATTGTACTTTGCTGGTATGTCGTTCAATTGTGAACTTTATTGGATGGAGACAATGACCTGGTAGTTACGCGATTGTTCTCCGTCGAGTATTTAGATGCAACACGTTAACTCGGATTGTGGCCCGAATCTTAATAGATTCATTGTGTGTCGTTTCTAGCGATCGGTGGCATTTGTCACAGCTAGGGTTTCGATAGGTATCTTTAAAGCAGTCGCCATCGCAGGGAAATCTAGAAATCAATAAGACGGGAAAAAATAAAACAAAATATATTTTGACAATGTTCTCGTTAGTTTTTTTTGTTTTAGAAACATTAGAGATATCGATAAAAAAAAAACTCTTTTGCAATAATCATCAATATTACCTCTTGCTTTTAAAATAAGACAACTTGCTCCCCTATCCTTGACAAAATTATTAAGTTTTATTGATTTAAATTATACCTATCTACGAGCTACGAGCTACGAAGCGGGGTAAGAAGAGATCACAGATCTTCAGTTGCAATGATCCAGACACATCCTTTGCTTTCTCTCTAATTACTAACTTCATACATGCTCATTGATTTGTGGCGGATTTGACCTCTAAATAACTAGTAAAAAAAAAAAAATTTCAGACACACACACACACACACCTATAACTAGCCCCATTTTAACCAACTAATGCTGCTTGTGTTACGGTTACCAGATGACGGATAAATACATTTAATACATAAATACATGTAAATATTCAGAAAATATAGAATTTATATGGAAAACATATGCCTGTATTCATCACACAAACATTTGCCCTCACTGAGGATCGAACCCAGAACCTCTCGAGATGGCGAAGCCTTGAGACCGGCCGGCGTACAGACCGCTCGACCACGGAGGTCGTCGAATAATTGAATACCTACTTATCTTTCAAAATCGCCACATGTGGGTTTATCCCTGAAGTGTTGAAACCCACAATAATAACAATAGAATAGTATCGACATATGATTAGTTCTCGGAAGCGTCGGCAATGCATGCGATGCATGCTGTCCACGTTTTATGCGGTGCGTGTCCGCTTGTCACCGACGAAGGGCGCCTGCGCCTGCGGCGACACGACGACCGACGCGCGACGTGTCAACTAAGTAAGCAAATATGTCATTTAAATTTTGATACAAACGGTACATCAAAGCTATTAGGCTCTTAGAGCTAATATCACATGATAGTGCATTGGAAAAAATGATCGTCAACAATAATGTACATTTGTATCTTACATATCTAATAGCATAAAAATTATACAATGTATTCATTAAAATTGGAAATCCATACTAATATATTTATAATATTGTACCGATGATCGGTGAGCAGTTATTTCTATATTCAAGGTTATTCATTGTGTCATTCAAGTTTAATTGTTAATTTCAATCTAATGCCGTTTTCAGGCATTAGATTGAAATTAACAATTAAACTTTTTACATGATATATAAGCTTTACTTAAAATTCAAATTTAAACAGGGTAGTTACAAATGTATTTAAAAAAATCAATAAACTCAGAATCTTACATTACGCAATTTATTATAATTTTATTGGGTGCAATAAGTCACATTATTATTTTACCGAATCGCGCGCCAGCTGCCAAGAAATTCTTATCAGTAGTCCCCAGGAGTACCCCTTGGTCTTGACACTCTGAATGTTTCCGTTGAGAAAAGCATCGATGTTTATTATTTTGATACAGCAGTCTATAATTGTAGCATTCGATACAATTAGGACCAGTGGTTTTACGATAAACTGAGGTTTCTAGCAAAACATTCATTGAAATTAATCACAATCAGCATTTTATGGCATGTCGTCTCGCTCTGTCACCATTGACGAATGGCGGGCGCGGATTGAATAATAAATTAATAAGCGTGGTTGAACGCTCGGCCGAATGCATAATAAAAATACAAACAGCCATTTCAGCCCGTCCCCATTGCTTCGGCATTTCTAAGAAATGACACCAGGCGCATAAAAATATTGTCATTTAGTATTACATTAAACGTGTGGATTTTAAGATCCCGTGGCCTGTGCATAATGTTTTGAAATAGAAAAGAATATCATAAAGTAAGTTCAAAAAGATTCAAAGAGTGTAAGAATAGGAGCGACTTTCCTGGTTTGAAATTGTAATGAGGGGAGAAAATAACCATTATAAAGTAAATATATGAATATTACTGAAAAATTTGACACTAAATATGGATGAATTGTTTGAATGATGAGAGGAAAACATGTGGCGCCGACGAAAGAGAGAAAAAAAAAGACTGATTTTATTTACCTTTTTTATTATTTATATGTGACATAAAAACTGACTATACATATATTCTAGAATTTCGAGTGTTTTAATTTAATTATCAATAACGGGTATCTAAAAGCTGTCCTGCTTCTCCTATAATTCCATCATATTTCCAGGAATTCGTTTATTTCAGTAAACAAGGAAAAGTTATTTCATGTGGTAAATGCGACACAATTAAGTGCACTTATATTCATCCATTATGCTCAAGTACGCTATCATATATTAACCACTCTCAGGTCATGGTTTGACTGATAAATTTCATTACACAATTTGTCTTAGTCGGAAAGGGGAGCTTAGTCTTCTTGATATATTAAAATGTGTATGTTAAGACTAAAATGTAATCTTTCTAAAGACCAAATAATGTACGAAAAATTGAGTAATGATTCAAATAATGAGCACTATTGAATTGTTACACTAAAATCAAAATTAACTAGCTATATATACTATAGAATGAATTTAATCACAATGTCCATGAAGATTATATATTAAGTTTGTGTTATAGTAACTAACTACATACGAATAGACATGGTTAGTATAGTAACTATTGAATTCCTTCCAAGTTCATAATGAAAATATTGGACGAGGTAATTGTGACAGTAAGAAGTTGTTTATTTATAAATGTTTCCTGTATTGTATGGCCAATCACATGTTAAATTCTACCAGACAATTGCTAGAACAATAAAGCAGATTGTCGAGGGTGATGGTGTGGGCCGTGTTCTCTGATTTGTATACAATGATCATTGTTGGTCCACACCTCCGCATGGCCCGAGTTTAATCGTCGAAAATGTACCAATTGAACTTAATATTGACATATGATCTTATTCCCGTTCTGAATACAATGGTAAGATTCGCGATCGTCGACAACTTTTGAATAAGCTGTCAGAATTTGATGGCATACCGTTTATATAGAGCCTATGTTTAGAGCCAAGGAGAATTTACCTAAAGTAGAGGCGAGGAAATTAGTGCTCAACTAGTAGAAAAGATATTTGGATGAAAGCTTATCAGAATAAACTGTTGACCGTTCTATTTATTATCCTATCAGAGTGTAGTGATACAAATTGCCTGACCTTGTATGAGAGACCGGCAAACTTAATAGTCCAGTCAAATAAGACTTTGAAGGTTACAATAATTCCCATAGAGCTAAAAATTGGTATGAATGTTCATAATACCATTATAAATGAATTGTGAAAAGTCCCCATCAATCCCCCTTGTGCAAAAAAATTTATCGATGGTGAAAGTTTGCAAAAATAGGTTTTTCGCGTTTTTCAGCTAAACGGTGAGTTTTACAGCAAAAATAGTTCAGACAAAAATTGTAGATCATCCGATTCTCTACAAAAAATGTATCTACACTTTTTTTCATAAGTATTGCCATTTCCGTGATATAGCGGTTGAAAGAATTGAAAAAAATATTTTATTCGTAATATGCACACGTTTCCACACCACCTATGAGCGTGCTTGGCGGTTTTTTTTAACGTGGTTTCCCCGGTAGGCCTATTCCACGATCTATTATGATCCTATTGAATGCAAATGGAGTATTGAAAATGATGAAAGCTGCGTAAATTATGTAATATATAAATGAAAAAATAATTTGGAAAAATTATTCATCGGATTCATAATAATCCAATGGAACTTCTAGTATATTGTCTAAAATTCGTATGTTTTATTGATAGTCACCATGATATTTTAAATCAAACGAAGACACTTAACAAGATAGACACAAGATAATTTACGCAGCTTTCATCATTTTCAATACTCCATTTGCATTCAATAGGATCATAATAGATCGTGGAATAGGCCTACCGGGGAAACCACGTAAAAAAAAAGCGCCAAGCACGCTCATAGGTGGTGTGGAAACGTGTGCATATTACGAATAAAATATTTTTTTAAATTCTTTCAACCGCTATATCACGGAAATGGCAATACTTATGAAAAAAAGTGTAGATACATTTTTTGTAGAGAATCGGATGATCTACAATTTTTGTCTCAACTATTTTTGCTGTAAAACTCACCGTTTAGCTGAAAAACGCGAAAAACCTATTTTACAATCTTTCACCATCAATAAATTTTTTTGCACAAGGGGGATTGATGGGGACTTTTCACAATTCATTTATAATGGTATTCTGAACATTCATACCAATTTTTAGCTCTATGGGAATTATTGAAACCATACCTCTATTTTAAGGACTAATTTGACTGGACTATAAGAAAAAATGTTAACAATAATAAGTATGTTTTACCCAGATTTCAAAATATCCATGGAAGTAGAAAATGTAATTACTTGGTGCCCTCTTACCTGAACGATTTACCTGATGAACTATTGGAATTGTATTTAAATACCAGTCTCCATAAAAGTAAACTCAAACTTAAAAAATACTTTTTAGAAAATATGTACCTTATAAAATATGTAAGAACTGTATGAGAGTGACTCCCCACACAGATAAATGATAAAGGTTTTCATGTGGGGAAAAAGAAAATTTTGCAATGTATTTTAATTTGTATGTGGAAATAAATAAATAATAAATACTCTCTTCCTAAAAGCCTGACCTGAACCCGCCCTATGAAATTTATTATCTTTTGTCCTTAATTTCAAAACTTGCGTAAATGGAGGGATCATTTAAAAAAGTTTGAGTTTAAATGCTTACCTATTGCTCTGTAAGAAATTAATTAGGAAAGTCAGTTCCATTGCGGCTTTCATTCTATTCAAAATTTCCTTTGATGGTCTTCAATAAAACCGAATAGGAAAGTCGTGTATTCGACGTGTAGGTGTTTGTATACAATTATAAATAATTGAATAACACTCATACTATTCTTGTTATAAAAAGTAGGTATGTTCGGTATTGTTGCATTAGAATGCGTTATATTTATGGTTTCATTATATTCTAAAGTACTCTCTTCGACGGCGATATATCGTAGACGGTGCGTCTTTCCGATAACCTTAGAGCTTTTGCTGTGATAACGCCGTGTATTTGAACAGATAAGAGCTACTTTTATAGGCATATGTCTAACGTTAATATTGTACTTAACATGCAACGTATTTATTTATATTCATAATATCTTACTAAATGAAGTTTTATTCGGGTGTACGTTAGTTTTTAATTGCTTTTTCGCACGGGACCAGTGTGGTGGAATATTATCATTGCATTCATTAATAAAAAATTATGACCTATGTTGTGCCCCTCGACTGATATGATGATGATTTACCTTCGTTCCTCAATCTGGATCTAAATCATTCAACGCTATTAATTTCCGCATAGTTTTCGAACGTAAATACTACAATACTATTTGAAATCTAATCGAGCAGTAACGAGATATTTTAAAAGAGCATTCGTTACGCCAGTGCATCAATTAGTTTCATTAGCCCGCTTGCGGACCAACAAGGAAACATGTGTTCTCGGCCTAAACATGTCCCGCATGCGGTGTTAGATTTATTAATTACTATTGCTTGTTTTGTCATGCTGGTTTAATAGAGCAGTTATTAAAGAACGTAATAAGGATATTTTCAATAAGTATTATCCTGCGGTTATAAATTATATTTAGTTACGCAGGAAATGTGTTTTCATTTCATTTCTATGCATTAGTAATTAAATAATAATAATAAATATCCTCAACATTCACACCTATCAACTAGTCCACTTTTAAACAACTAAATGCTGCTTGTGTTACGGATACTGGATGACGGACAAATATATTTAATATAACATGTCTTTTTTTCTGCGCAATCTAAAAATTGAGCTACGATTTACACTTGAATGTAGTTAAAATAGATTAGAGAAGTATGACTTCGGCTTAGGTTAAGAGCCCGAGGAAAAATCTGAATTTCGTTTTTTTTTCAGATGTCCCTGGTTTCTAACGCTGACAGTGATATGCGTGAGGAGAGAATAACCAATATTTATAAGTTCTGTAATTCGCAGTTAGTAAGTATATACTCACATTTTAAAAGAGTCATACAACTAGGTACTTATGAACTCATGCTTATGACACATTAGCTTAAGCAGAAGCATTGAACACTATATACATCATTTATTATTGAGTAATTGAGTATATTTAATCAAATTACAGTAATTAAATAAAATTACTGTCTCATGTTACAAAATTAAGTGTATGTATTAAAAAGAGAAAAAACTTAAGTATGTGAATAAAAATAAACTTTAAATACGTAGGTTATATTAGAACTTAGGTGTATTTTCCGTGTTATTTCATCTTTATGATGACCATTATAAATGGGAAGTAATTAATTGGGCAGCCATTTAATTATTTGGTCAGTAACAAAAAGGTATATATAACAAAAAGCAATATAATTATTTGGGCGGCAAAATTATTATTTGGTCTGGGGTATAATTATTTGGGCAGCAATATAATGTTACCGGAAAAGGAATAATGAAGGATTAAGGATACATTTTTATCATACTGAGCGACAATACAAAAATTATAATGTCTACTCAATTTAGACAAAGAGGTTATTTACATAAATATTGTTTTAAGGGTTATAAAAAAATAACCTTAACCTAATACCTATTATATGTATAATCACATATACATTTCCTGGGAATTGTGTATACAAATATATTGAAGTTGCCCCCTCTGTATTTCTAATCACTCACTTAGTAATCTAGTCGGACGGATATTTTAATATCTGAAAAGGATTTATCACATCCCACTTAATGTATGCCCGTTCTGGATTTAATTATTATTCAATATTTGTCGTTAGTTAAGTTAAATTTTCGCTTACTTCATTCATAACGCCAGTTATTAATACAGTATGTCATCATCAGCCGCAAAGTTTTTTTATTCAAGTTTCATTAGAGTTTTATTATTCCGCCTAAGAAAACCATGTCGACCCAAAGTACGCAGTTACTAAACTTATCGAAATTTAATGAAAATCTTGTTCGTGTTCAATTGAGCGGCTATTTGCTGAGATAAATAAATACGCATTCATGTCATCAATAAACCGCCCATCGCTTTGTATTGTAATTGGGATGTTCGGAGTAACTCCACACCGCGCAGGCCTTTGCCGCCGTATCTTGTTACCTATGATTTCTTTAAACAATTAAGTCTAAAGGAAATCGAATACCATTCTATTTATTGCTTTTTTCTTTTCCAGGTAGATTTTTGGATATGCATGAACCACACAATTGAAGGTAATTCGTTAGATTGCAAACTAAACGCTTGAATTGATTCTCCACGACATGACTAAGCAGTCAGTTATATCTAGTTATTATTCTTCTTTCGTACTTGTCTCTTGCTTATGGTGAGTTAGAATTATTTAAGCCTGCTTACGTGATTCTCTGGGTAGGCCTGTGCAGTTCTTATTAATCATAGTTTTGTTCTTAAAGATATTTATTTCTCAACAATAATTACTGATAGTATGAGAAACATTAGTTAATAATTTTAAAACAACCTATTAGAATTTATATGCATATCTGGGTCATGTCTTAAGACACGATAGATATGAATTGCTGCAGACGATAATAATGGGGAAAATAGCTGGAAAGAGAGGCATCGGGCGAAGGAAAAAATCATGGCTACGCAACATCAGAGAGTGGACGGGCATCAACAGTGTTGCCGAGCTATTTCGCCTTGCTAGAGATAGGGACAAATTTGCGGACGTGACTGCCAACCTTCGCTAGTCGGAGAGGCACCTACAGAAGAAGAGAGATTAGAATTTATACGGAAAAAAATTAGGTACCAGCGCATTTCCATTCTTTTTACGAATGTTTGAGAATTTTTTTATTCAACACAGTTTGTAAACAGATAGACTGACCGTCTAAAGTGGTGTCATGATATTGGGTCCATATTGGCTCACATGAAATTCTTTATCATATTTTTTGTCTTACTACCGATTTGTGTTCATAATAATCACTTTTCATAATTTCATTGTTCATATTTTTTTTATTCATTAATTGTTATTACTTACAACTGAGCTTAGAACAATTAGTGATCATAATTTGTGTTATTCATAATGTTATAACCTGTTGAAAAAAAAAATCACAACTTTTTTCTTCGTAACAATAAATGATAATGTTTAAACGAAAAAATAGCTCTTAATTGTGATGACATTATTTCAGAGGTAGTTGAGGAGGTGGGATGGTGGGGCAGGGCTTGCTGCGACCTCAGCAACTCCCCCTCGTGCCGAGACGCGTGTGTGACTGCTCAGAGTGAGCAAGCGCTCGCCACCGGCTCAGCCTGCCGCCGATCTGACGAGATCGCCTTCTTCGACTGCGTGCATGCGCAGCGCGATGCTCAGTGGTGCTGTTGTGAGTACCACACTAAAGTAACATAAGGCGAAATGTGGGTGATTACACCTCTGCTTCGGGTATGGAGGCGTGATGATAGATTATGGTTCATGTTAATAATATATCGAGCTGGCAGATAAAAGCCTTTCAATATGAAAAAATGAAAAAATACTGGCTGGTAATAACATCTGACACAAGGTTTGGGAGAGAAAAAAGTAAACAGATACCCGTGCAGTCGCTACTCGCCATGCTACTCGCGGACACCTAGGTTCAAAGTTTCCCTCCAGTCGCAATCTCCTTGTCCATAATTCTTATCTATGTGTGGAAAGTCCAAACCTACTATTTATACTGTAATAAACAGTCATTTGAGGTCTGCATGAACTTGATTACAAAAGCAGATGACTAGAAACTGTTATTTACTAACAGTCTGAATAAACATTCACGACTTCGACCTAGTTGATAGGTGTGAATGTCTAAGGATATTTATTTATTTATTTTATTATGTATTTTTCCCGTCAGTGACAATTACAGACGTAATAGCATTCTACATAGCTTTCATATATACATTCAAAGCTATTCTTTTGAACCAGTTTTGTAGCTATGTATTTTTGATGTAGTTAGCTACGCAAAGTTCGGGAAAAATTCCAATAAACTAACAATAGGATATTGAAAAGTGCATCCATGACCTTTAGTGAAAAACTGCTTCCTTTCCGTTTATTTTAATATTGTTGGTCTGATTGGATGTTGATAGGCATTTAGTTAGAAGTGAAATTAACGTTAAATAATTACCTACATTGTATAGTACATGTGCATAGTTATAAGTGAAAAAAAAAGAAAACAAATATAAAAGTGCACCGAATGATTGTGATATTTTTAGTTTAATTATTCTGTAACTCTGTATAAATACATAACACAAGAGCGTAGGAAAGCTGTTTACTTTATGCTCACTAACAGTAGTATAAGTATAAATATATTATTAATATCTATGATCCTTTGCTTAAATTAAATAAGTCGATAGTTGTAATATATATATTTATATACTTATATTTGAAATTTTATCCAGCACAGACGCACTCCCTGAAGTGCTACGAAGCGTGCCAACGGACGTTGTCGCGCGGCGGCGGACGCGGCGACGCGTCGCTGGAGCGCGCGCTCGACGCGTGCGAGCAGTCGCCGCCGCTGCTGCGCTGCCTGCGTAACATGACCGCCTCCACCGTACTCGCGGACACCGCCAAGTGTAAGTGACAAAGTTACACAGATAGTGAGCAGTCGCTATATATATCTATATATATTGGCTCTGGTTGCAGGACCTTTTGAGCCACATGTTAACAGTAGAATACTTTTCTTCAGTAGTTTGCATTGAAATGTAAGTGTAATGCATTTCAATGCATCTTGGGAGAGTTTGGCGTCAAACGATCGATGGCAGACACTGTGGTGCTACTTCGATGAGGTGGATTACCACGATAAAAATCTCATCGTTTTTCACACCACTTGACGATTATTTCAATGATCCTCCACGTTGCCCATCATTATTGACACTTATTACACAAAACTTCACTGATTTTACGTAACACGATCCACTCCGAAACAATATTACAATCACTGAAATAAAAATCACGTCCGCCATAGTTGAATGCCGCCAAAAACCCTGAGCAGTCGCTGCTAAAACACCAATAATTTTGCCTTTTATAGATTTACCGTGCTGTCACGAATCAACCCATCAGCCGTGTCGGAGTGCCTGCGAAGCCGTTCTCCGTCGCACTGGTGATCCTCGCGAGATCGCCGAGACGCTAACCGCCGCCTGCGGTGCGCCGCACCTACACGACGGACTCTCGCAGTGCTTCCTGGCCAAAGATGATCCTGTCGACACTAAGGATATCATTCCACATGACGTTGCTAAGCTACATTGTTGTCAAAAAGTAAGTTATAAATATATACTTTCTGCTGTTACTACGAATACCAACATCGTGACTCTTGTGTAGCGACAAGTGCTGAGCGGGGATCATCTACGTTTAGTTTTACGCCAATGAATAATTTTTATCCTATTATGTGTATCAAAAAACTCATAGTACAGTTCATTATAGCTTGCCTCGCACTGTGCCCGGTATAAGGTATAAGGATTGACCTAAATATGGGCTTTAAGGGCGCGTTGATGTTTTATGTTTGTTTGTCAACACAAATAGAAATAGTAAAGCTACTATTGTTTTAGGCAAAAACAACGAATTGTAGAAAACTTTGCTTTGAAACCTTTAACATGGGATGGCAAAATAACTGGCAGAAGTTTTACGGAGAGTGCCTAGGAGACCCGCAGGAGACTGAGCTAACGGAATGCATTGAAGAGGGTAAGTTGTAAGTTATTAACGCCTATTAAACTATTTCATTAAACTAATAAGCAAATGGTTACCCTAATCGAAGTTAAAACTGTCATAGCAGCTTCGGTCTGCTTCCGATCAATAGACTCCGCGCCCAGAACTTTGTTCGCCAGTAATTTGTTTTGTTTGATAGTTATCTTAATTAACGAACCTATCCTATAACCTATCCATTTTCTTCGAACCACAAGGGGGCTAGAGTTTATCTATTGAATTTAAACATTGATTAACAGATGTATGGCTAAGCTTTCTTAATTAGGTGTCCAGGGTTTCTGAAACCGCTATGTAGGAAAGCCCGTATAAATGGAAGGACGTATCTAATATCTCGGAATAGATTCATGATGTCGATGATGATTGACTAGTCTGAGTACTAAAAAGAGATATTTTATAACATTCAATCTGATGTAAAAGGCAAGAAACGCCATATGATTCGCTGCCGTTCCCCTTTTTGCGGATTCATGAACCGCTTGCAGGATGTATGGGAGTCGCCTACCCTCATACATGTTTGAAGTAGTCCTAAGTGATGCTGGATGTAACGAGCCGAAAACCTGAGGCCTAGTCAAGCAGTGGATTTATGTAAGCTTTTGACGATGATGTAACTTTTGGGCTGATAGGTCATTTTCTGACCAATTTTGAAATTGTGAACTTCTTGGAGGAAATTTTAAATCTAGTTTAAAATCCGATTTTGTCATTTTTTGACAATTGAAGTATGGATAAAATATCAAAAAATTACTAAGGACGTCTTGCAGGAAATTTAATTCAAGATTTAAAACTAGATTTAGTAAATTTTTGTCATTTTTACTATGGCTGAAATGTCAAAAAATTACTAATTCGAGTTTTAATTCTCGATTTTAATGTCCTGCATGTGGGCCAAGTTCCAACTCATACAACTGTGAAAGCAATAGTTCGACCTTAGTTTGACGTGTTTCTTGTTCGGCCAGTGGAGGCCCCATGCTCGCTGGGGTGCGGCGGGCTGACGTACTGCAGCCAGCTCGACAGACGGCCCACGGCGCTGTTCCGCTCCTGCACCGCGCGCGCAGACCTCGAGGCGCACCTGGCGGTCGCCGAGCAGAAGGACAGCGGGTAAAAAACATCATCAATGTTGACGACCTCCGTGGTCGAGTGGTCTGTATGCCGGTCTCAAGGCGTCGCCATCTAGAACCATTCTGAACCATTCTGGGTTCGATCCCCGGTGGGGGCAAAAGGTGATGAATTTTCAGGCATTTGTTCTCCAGTCTTGGATGTTTATATATATTTATATATATTCAGGATATTTATATGTATTTATCTATTAAATACATATTTATCCGTCATCTAGTGTCCGTAACACAAGCAGCATTCGTTGCTTAAAATGAGGCTAGTTGATAGGTGTGAATGTTTAAAACAAAAATTCAAGTCTTCTTTCACCCCTCTCCCCTCTCCTCTCTCACTTTATAGCTTTAATTTGTTTTTATTTTGAGTATTTTTCTGAGCTTTTGATGATATGACACAACTAAAAAGCAACGGGTGTGATCTATCACCTGTACATACCTACTTAAAAATTAAGTGGTAATGTTTATTTCAGTTTTATAACAGTGTCGGGTCTTCGTATGCCACTGAAAAATTCATCCCAGTGTACAACTGACATTTGGAAAAACGTTGCCTGCGCTCTTCATGTCAAGCCTTGTACCGCTAAGGTTAGTTAAATAAGTCATGAAAATATTATTAATTATTGTGCTTTAAATAGACGTTAGGACCAACTCTTTTGGCGCCGTCTGCAATGTACCTCATTGCTGTCATTGTGGCATTGCCGTTGACACACTTGGTCACCATGGTCTATCGTGTCCAAGAAGTGCGGGCAGGATGCAACTTGTGTCGATACCTTAGCAGCCTCCCATGTTCCTGTAACTTCGGTGAGGTCTGGTTCGGCTGCTACTTCTGCGAAATCGCTCAAACGGCGCAAATATAGTAGCCTCTGTGAAGACTACATATTTGAGCCTTTTGAGGTAGAAACGCTGGGACCCTAGGGACCATCTGCTCATAAGCTCTACAAAGAGATTTTGAAGCGCCTCTGCGACAAATCTGGTGACAAGAAGGCTGGTCTGTATTTTGCTCAAAGAATAAGCATTGCTATTCAGAGAGGTAGGTCAGCCTATTTGGTACATTTCCAGCGATGGATATACGTGCAGACGATTTTTTCTTATATCTTTTTTTTGCTATATTTAAATTTACTGTTAGATTTAGGTTTTTTTTTGTTTTCGCGAGGAGATAAGCTGTTTTTGTTGTTTAGTTTTCTATTATTTTCGTATTATGTATATTATTATAGGCACAAACTAAAATAAATTGTATATTTATCCTTCTCTAACTAAAGGGGATAAGAGAAGGTTAAATATACGAGGGTGGATTGAAAAGTAGTCGGCCTAACACTGATCCATTTAGTTCTAAAAATCAAATCTACCCACATTATTTAGTCCAATTCAGACCTGTTAATTGTGTGAAGTTTGAAACGTATGAGATAATTAGTTTTAATTTTATAAATTTATTAACAAAGCAATCTGACATCATTTTCGCAAATGGAGCAAATCGAGCAGCGTGCCGTCATTAAGTACCTCCATAAGAAGGGGCTGTCATCAAAAGCCATCCATGATGATATGGTCAGTACATTAGGGGATTGTGCTCTTTCATATTCATCCGTCAAAAAATGGATTGCAGAATTCAAGCGTGGTAGAGAGAGTGTGCAAGACGAACCCCGCTCTGGAAGGCCTTCGACATCCACTACTGACGAAAATGTTAAAAAAATACTCGACTTAGTTATGGGAGACCGCAGATTGAAAATTAGAGAGATAGCCGAGATTATAGGCATCTCTTATGAACGTACTCAAAACATAATAGTCAACGTGTTGGGTTTCCACAAGGTGTCTGCGAGGTGGGTTCCGCGACTGCTTTCAGTTGAGCAAAAAAGGATGCGATTGACTATTGCACGCGACTGTTTGGAGTTATTTGAAGCTGATGAATGTGATTTTTTTAATCGTTTTGTTACTATGGACGAAACATGGGTTCATTACTGTACACCAGAAACAAAACAACAATCAAAACAGTGGAAAAGACATGGTTCACCACCCCCCAAAAAGGCTAAGTCGATTTTGTCGGCAAGTAAGGTGATGGCTTCAGTATTCTGGGACTCGAAGGGTGTGATTATGGTTGATTATCTTGAAAGGGGTCAGACTATAAACTCTGATTATTACTGCACCTTACTACGTCGTTTACGAGAGGAAATAAAAGAAAAACGTCCAGGAATGATCAGAAGAAAAGTCCTGTTTCATCAAGATAACGCTCGTGTTCACACGTCTGTTCAATCAATGGCAGAAATTCACAACTGTGGCTTTGAACTGTTACCGCATCCACCTTATTCACCTGATCTAGCACCGTCAGACTTTTTTCTGTTCCCTAACCTAAAAAAGCACTTGGGAGGTCAAAGATTTTTGACAAACGACGAGGTCAAAGCAGCAGTAGACGCATATTTTGACTCTAAGGAAGAATCATTTTTTTTCAACGGGCTAAATGCTTGGAAGAGAAGGTGGCAAAAGTGCATTGAACTTGATGGTGATTACGTTGAAAAATAAAAATATATTTCAATTATTATATATTTATTTTCTTGGTTAGGCCGATTACTTTTCAATCCACCCTCGTACAATTAAGTTTAGTTTGTGCCTAAAGAAACGGTTCTGTTGTATACTTTAACTCTGACAATCTGTCTTTGTCTATGTTTGATATTTTTTTAGGTAATTTCTTACTATGTAAGTATGTACTGAATAAAATTTTATTCTATTAGATATTCTAATCTATATTTGCTGTATGTCACGAAAACTAAGCACGAAAATGTGTTAGCAAAAAAAAGGGTCCGCTATACCCATTTGTTATTGTTTATGTTTCAAAAATGAGGCTGCTGTTCTGGCTCTGAGTCTGCTAATTTACAAATGGCACAATAAGATGGCAATAGGATCTCAATGATCAAAACTTTGACATTTCGTAATCTAATATATTTAATTTTCTTCAGCTTAACGAAAGCAATATTGGAAATAGTATCTCAATGGTACAAATTTTTCTTTAGTAATAAATTTTCTTTAGTAAAATACTTTTATTTAAATGGAACGGTTTTTAAAGTCGTTAGAAAAATTTTATAGTCTCCACAGGCAATGCCAATATTATATTATTATGCCAATATGCCAACTATCCGAGTGTATTGTCTTGTCATTGGCTTCGTGTAAGAGTATGTCCCGAGGTAATGTATGGCAGTAACAAATGCATGGTGTTGCAGGGCCACAGCAGCCTGCTGTGCGCAGAGGACTGCATGCGGCTGGTGTCGTCGTGCGTGGAGTGGTCGCGCGCGCCGCCGCAGCAGTCGGCCGCCGCGCTGTGCGCCCGCCTCGCGCCGCGCGACCCCGCCGCGCCCTGCGTCGCGCTGCAGCCCTACATGACGCCCAGTCAGTGCTAAACACACACACTACGCCGCAGCGCGACCCCGCCGCGCCCTGCGTCGCGCTGCAGCCCTACATGACGCCCAGTCAGTGCTAAACACACACACTACGCCGCAGCGCGACCCCGCCGCGCCCTGCGTCGCGCTGCAGCCCTACATGACGCCCAGTCAGTGCTAAACACACACACTACGCCGCAGCGCGACCCCGCCGCGCCCTGCGTCGCGCTGCAGCCCTACATGACGCCCAGTCAGTGCTATACACACACACTACGCCGCAGCGCGACCCCGCCGCGCCCTGCGTCGCGCTGCAGTCCTACATGACGCCCAGTCAGTGCTATACACACACACTACGCCGCAGCGCGACCCCGCCGCGCCCTGCGTCGCGCTGCAGCCCTACATGACGCCCAGTCGGTGCTATACACACACACTACGCCGCAGCGCGACCCCGCCGCGCCCTGCGTCGCCCTGCAGCCCTACGCTTAGTCAGTGGTATACGACGCCAGATAGTCAACTGCTTGGTGGTGCTGCAATGTCCTCAGCATTAATTCAAACAAAAAATATCTAAGCAAGTTACGAAATAAATCCAGTGTGATTTTCCCAGGCCCAGACCCACCGCTGCTGTCAGCGCGCGAGGCGGTGACGTCGCCGTGCGCGGGCGCGCCGTGCAACGCGAGCCAAGTATGCCTCGTCAACAGGAACTGCCGGGGCGGCGGCGACTGCAGGCGCTACACCTGCGTGGATGGGTGCAGGCTTGGTGAGGATGTTTGAATCACAAATACTTTTATATGGCTCCACAGTCCGATTAAAATCTGATATTGTCCACAGTCGGCTGAACGCATGAAATTTTGTTAGATGAATAAAATCTTTTAGAGCATACTGTCTTATGCTCTATCTCTCTGAAACATGCATACGTGTTGAGCAGGCCAAATTCAGCGCCAGGAGTGCAAAAGAACTCATTTTTTTCAAGAAGTAGGTACTTATAAAATTATTGCACGCAATGTGTCCAAAGTATAAAAAATGTACACTAGAATTTCCGGACCTATAGAAATTTATTCAAATAATCAACAGAGACCCCTTAGTTCGGTGGTAGGACTTCATTAGCACGAATCTATGTACACCTGGCGCCATCTAGTGACAACTGGCGACTGGCACTAAGGTGGATATTACTTATTTGGACACAATGTATAATGCACCCAGAGAGCACTAGAGTTTTGACTTTGCTCCTGGGTGCACCGCATCTCTTGAGCCCCCTTGTATTGTGTGCAGGCGAAGGCAGCCCCATAGTAGTGCCACTGGGTACGTGGGCGCGCGTGCCGATGCCGGGCGGGGGCGGCGCTCGGCGCGCCTGCTACAAGGTGTGCCGCTGCGGCCGCCGCGGGCTGGGCGCCTGCCAGCCGCTGCCGTGCCTCGCGCTCGACGCCTGCCGCCTGCACGACCGCCTCGTGCCGCACGGTATGACACTCACAGGCCGCGGCCTATGCTCGCCTGCTTCAAGGTGTGCCGCTGCGGCCGCCGAGGGCTGACCAACTGATATGAGCAGTCGAGAACATTAATGTGCCTGTAGCTCGGCGCTTAGGTTAGCTTCTTCTGTACTCTGACATCCCCGCTAAGGGTCCCAACTTATTCGCAATTGCTTTATCTGTTGATTGAATTTGGAAGAACTCATAGGTACTATATTTCACATAAGATGAGGTCAGTGATCAAATTCAAATAAAATTATATCGTGCAGGTATATCCATTTCTATCTTATGTATCTATGTAAAACGTAGGTAAGACAGCAGCAGAAATGTTTAGTCGAGTTCGCGGATCTATTGCAGCTGTAACAGTGTATGTTGCATGTGGTGGCAGGCTCCCGCTACTGGGTGGAGTGCAACGTGTGCGTGTGCGCGTGCGGCGAGCGCGTGTGCGCGCGGCGCGCGTGCGGCGCGGCGCTGCCGTGCGCGTGCCCGCCGCACCACCTGCCCGCGCGCGACCGCCACCTGCTCTACCCCAACGCTTGCCTCGCCAAGTCAGTCTCTCTACTCTCTACCTTCTTACAGATTAGGCTTGCTGGAACGGACCAAGAATCACAACAATACATTAGCAAATATTAGGTCCTTACCTATGAAATTGGTGTTTTGTATGGAGATTTTGGGGATGTCTGCATTTTACATACTAACATTTTATCAGTTTTCTTCACAACGACAAACCCAGAGATAATAATATTTGGCATGTATCATTAGACAAGCTTTAGCAATATGTGTGTGAACACGCTTGTTAAAAATTATTCATCGTTTTTATGTTAATGCACATCAAATGATGTATTCGGGAGGCAGTTAAAAATAATTGTCTTTGTGTCTAATTTTAACACAATTAAACTTACAAAAATTATCAAATTAAATAATACGAGCTCAAATATGTGGTCTATTTTTAGAAGAGGCTATTATTTTATAAGAATTTTCTGCAACTTAATAGTTACGGACAAATTGCTAAGACAGAATAAAAACACCAATTTCATAGGTAAGGACCCAATATAAAAGAGGTTCCGAGTCAACGCGCTATTTGAAGGCATTTTTGGCTGATCTATTGTGATGTTTGATCTGTAAATGATTCCATTTTGTTCTTAATACTGTATAAGAGTATTTAGTTAGCTTCGTGTGCTACCAGAAACCTAATGCGTGTTTTAAAAGACTCATCATTACGAGTAGATCAAAGTCATTTTGTCATAGCACCAGAGGTCGCGATTTAGATCCACGCGATAAGCATATATTAGTGCACATGTATTTGTTAAGACTTATTTTTCTGTTTCTTATCTTGATTTATGAAGCATAATGCCCACCAAGTATTTTTATCTATTGGTAATCTAGAATTCTTTACACAGGGAACTCTTGGAAGAATTTCTTGGACTAATTACTTAGATTGTAGTAAGTGAGTTGTTTTTGTTTATTAACGAATGTGTGATGATGACAGATGCGCAGGCGCAACCGACGCAGAGATAGAGTTCGGCGAGCGAGCATCTTGCCGCGGGGCGGCGTGCGGCCGGCGGCAGACGTGCGCGCGCGCGCACAACGTGTGCCTCTCGCGGCTGCAGACCGACTGCCCTCAGCATACTTGCGGTCAGTACTATACTATCAACCGTCACGCGGTTCATCCACTGCTGGACAAAGGCCTCCCCTAAAGATTTTCCACAACAATCGGTCATGCGATCACACATCCAGCAGATTCCCGCGATTTCCACGCATCCTTGTACGCAGCCGCCATTCTAGAACCTATAACGCTATTCTACTCTACAAACGAGGAACTTTTTCAGCATTTCACATACATACATAAATATTATCGTATCATCGCGTCTATTTAAATAAAAATATAAAAAGTCACCATTAATAAACATTAAAGTCCACGAATTACTAACAAATAAGTATACAATAATCAATCTATATACGCTCAAGACCCTATGAAATACATCCCTATGAAATACACGTTCTGAGATGCCAGCATTTTTTATTTTATTTAACTTTTTATCGTAAAACAATTTCAGTCCACGTTTATGATAGTCTCCCGTAAATATTTATTGGTCTTTTACAAGTCTACAATTGTCGATTTATTTATACCTACTACAATAAACTGTACCTATACTATGAAGTATTACAACAATATTTATTTACTTTCTCAGTAAATACAACGAATTGCAACTCTCAACCAGTGCAGCCGGCGTGTGATTTGGAGGGCGTGACGCACAACACTGCTTGCCACCTGGCGCAGGCGGGCAAGCGGCTGGCCTACTGGGGACCTTGTCTCAAATACTGTTCTCAAGTAGGTTACTGAAATATTCTCTTGTTCTTCCAGCCTATTTCCCGCTTTAAATCGGCACAATTTCTCATCCATTCTCCTCTGTCATATTTGAATTCACAATCCATTCTATAGCTTATTTGGTCTCTTCATTCACACATGCATTCTTCTTGTTGTTTAACATTCATCCAAGTTTAGCATATTGCTCTTCACTTTTTCTATATCACTGTGGGGTGTGTAATGCAACGTAATGCATGTGAGTTAGAACGAAACGTAAAGCAGCAAGTATTACGTGTATAATGGAAAGTAAATGAGGAAGGTATGACATGCAAGAACAAAACGCAGCTTAGTGTAGATGAACGGAACGTTATATTCGTTCCTAATTTTACGTTCTAGTGCCTTCACACTTTAACCGCAAAATTTGCATCTCTGCTGCGTGCAACTTTCCTTCATCCATAGCGTTCGTTCTGCCCATTACAATCCCTTCAAGGTATTGAATTCTGTGACGTTCTCGTTATTTCATTTCAGAAAGGTACCGTCTGCGGAGTCAACGGTGTAACGTACATCTCAGAATGCGCCGCCTGGGCAGAAGTTGTAGCTGTAGATTATGTTGGACCCTGCCTGGCGGTTGGTCTTATATCGGACCTGATGGAACCCAAGTGTCAGTTCGACAGAATTGTGTGTCCTCCTCTCAAGAGTCCAGACTGCCGAGGGTTTACTCCTCCAGGCGCCTGCTGCCCAAGGTGTGGGGGAGGACTCCGCATACTGTATTCCAAGAAACAAATCGACAGAGCTCTCTACGGAACAAATATTTCTGCCCGAGTCATTAATCTATTCAACTTGTTGAAAGCCCTAGAAACCCACGTTAAAATAGCCGAGTGTGCACTCAGAGGTTACCTAACTATCGAAACGGAAATTTTTGTTTCGATTGAAACTTTACTGGAGGATCCAACGGAACTACAACTCGAGGTGTGCATCCTGGAAGCTGAGAAAATAGCTGATATGATCAACAGAGAGAGTGCTTTAGTATCAATAGATTTAGGCCTTAGTGCCTTGATGTATGCCCAGACAGTTCATACGTATCCTACCAAAGGTGTCGGTACTGCCACTGCATCGATATTAATGCTGATTTTTTCATATATCAGTATTTACGTTTTAAGATGAAATTTGTACCTACCAATTATTTGTAAATAATTATTGTAAATATATCTGTAAATATCGTGAAAAATCACACCAAATAAAAGTGCCATTGTAATAATGTAGCTACCACAAGAGATTAATGCTTTGGTTCGCTTTGATGTACCTTTGGCACAATATTTACTTGATGTAAAACATTATCCACTGATGTGAGTTCATCGTGCCATGTTTATAGCTCAACATTGCAAATATTTACTAATACTATGAATGACTGAGCCAGATTTATTACAAAAGACATTTTTATAGTCTGTATGTATACCAAATATCTAAGATTATGACAAAGTAATTGTTGCGTATATCTTTTGTTGATTTGATTATAGATTTATAGATTTACAGTTACATTGCAAAATATATTTGTTTATAAGCTTAAAAGCGACACAAGAAATAAATAAATATATCAATTGAATATAATTGATTTATTATTTGCACATAACACTGAATAGTAGAGGAATATGATACAATCATAATGTGAGTTTATACTATCACAATTAATTGATCACTTATGATTAAATTCGAATAAGTCTTTTTTATCGAAAAATATATTAATTCTATCGAGTAATTGTGGATCGGTGACCGTTTTGGAGAGCTGTGTGAAGCCACCTTGTAACACTGGAGTGATCAACTGGAATCTGTCCATTGGGAACGTTAAAATCAATTCCAAGTATGCCATTAATATATTCTGGAAGCAATGTCGTTGTATAACCGTGTCCTGAAATTAAAAAGCATGATTAAATTCACTCATACCGAATATTGTTATTCGTACTTATCATTTATTATTCAAAATCTTAATTACCTTACTAATGCTTAATGTTCTTTGCTGTTCGATTTCTGGAGGAACTGGCTGTGGCGGAATTAACGGTTCGACGCTTTTAACTTTTTCATAGACTGGACCATCACACATTGTGATATTAACTTTGCGACCCGACGCGCGTTTCTCTAAAGCTTCAGTAATTGATACTAGTTTTTCTTTGATTGGACTGGTTATATTTTCATCCTTAATTTTGTCACATACTGTACTATCTAATGGTTTTTCATGTTCCGTGTTAGTTGGCTCTAGATGATTGTTTTTATTGTTTGAATCATCGACTATATCAGTTGTGGGTGTACTATTTCTATTATCAAATATAGCAGCTTCACTGTTTGTTTTAAAATCTGCAAACGTAAATGGCTTCGGTTTTTCTGGTGACGTTTCTATATTTTTTTCTGGTTCTGTATTACTCGGAGTCTCAGGCTCATTTTGTATCATTGGTTCATTACTTGGATCTTGTGCATAAAACTGTTCGTAATGAAAGGAATCAGAGTCCTCAGAACTAAATGATATTCGTTCTTTCAAGTGCTCCGGGTCGTCAAAATCTGATACAATGATCAATTGTTTCATGTAGTTGGTACATATTAGTTCCCAAGTCATTTTCAAATCGAATATTTTTGTCACAAATTGGTCATACTCCAGGGTTAAGTTCAACGAAGTTGTATACTTGTGTAATATAATAGATATGTCAGTCGATTTTAATTTGAACCTGTGTACACAGCTAAAAAATATTTCAGTGAGAGCAATTATTTTGATCAACCACGATGACGTAGTCTGCTTGTATAGGTTAGCAGCGCAGTCAAGATTGGATACCTTTTGAACCAGGAACTTTAATCCCGGTCTAGAGTCAAATTGCATTGCTCTCGTGTATGAAAGGTCTAAACTCTTAAGCAGCAGTTCCATATTACTACTGTTCAAGTAAAACTTGTGATTAATATTTGAGCCTGTTTTTAAACTGTCTAAAAGTATACTATTTATCCCATGAAATACGTCAGACGAAGCTTGAATTAGGACCGTAGCTATTATTTGAACCAAAATTTGGTGTGCCAATAGACCCACGACTAGACCTCGGTGCGGGATTCTTACTGTGTATAGCTCTGGATTTAAAGTGTTTACTGACTCTTGGAGATAAACTAAGAAAATGTAACTTCTATCGTCAATCAACATTAAATTTTGCGACGAATTTTTTGGCGTTAGTTTTACATGACTCTCCCCTTTAAGATGTTCAGTTAAGAAAACTTGCTGGGCCATTGCGTGAAGTCGGACGTTATCGTTGACGGAACAGTCACGTCTGGCTGCTACTTTAACCATTGCCAAGTCACCGTAAAAACTGTTTGAATTTTCTTTAAAAGCATACGTAAGTTGTTTTAGAGGGGTCAAGCTTACGTTACATGCTCTATGAAGACTGGTACAAATTATTTCCCACTGGTTATCTGTCAACAAATGACCGGAAGTCAAAATAATGTGCCTGATGCACGACGCACCAAGCCTGGCGATGGGCTCTTGTGGTTGTGCTATGCATTCCACCAGAATGAGCATAATCTGTTTTAATGCAAATGATACTTCAAGACTTTCAACGGGTTCAATTTCACCTAAATCAGATTTTTCATCAGATCTTTCTACATTTATCTGTTGTAGATGATGAAGATAAATGACAATAGTGTCAGTGGTCATTCCACAGCATTGTTTAAAGTTCGGCATTACACTATCCCAGTGAGTATTAACATTTGCAATTTGCCGAAGCCAATTTTGAACCGTAGGTAGAAGAAGATGGTTTATACAGTGAAGACCGAAATGTGTCCCAGGTACTTCTATAGTATTTCTTAAAAGCTTGAATAGAGTCTCCATTGCTGCTGGTTGGTTTTTCTTTGAACATACGACTGTCGCGGATATCAATCCTTCAATAAGAACGTACCATACCTTAAGAATGTTACTAGGTCTATCTAGTTTTAGTAAACAGTTGTTGGTCGTGTTTGAAAGGGGCAAGCTTGTGGATAACTTTCTATACGAGAGCGGTTCTTCCTCGCACGGCTCGTTAATGATATATTTAGTTATATCCAGGGAACTACTTGGAATAATTGGATCTACCACAGATAGAGGCAAATCACCCTTGATTCTATTGCCGGTGTTAAATATGGGGCACTTAGGCATATTGTACATCATAGTAAGGATATCGGCACAACTTTCTAAGTGATAGAGCGCTTCTCTGCACATATCTACTATAACTTTTTCAGACTTCTCTTCACTAAGTGGAATGAATTTGCTATTTTTCGAAAATTTGAGGCTGAGACTAGGCTTGGGTTGTGGAGGTGATGTCTTTTTTGGTTTCACTTCTGGTGTCTGAGTTTCTTCATAATGCAATCCTTTAATATGACTTAAAAGGCAAAGAATGCAGTCAAGAGCGGCGTTTGCGAAGACCAGAGTATTGTCTGTACCAAGGAACACTTTGAATATTTCTAGTATAGCAGTATATTGGTTTGAGTTATTAGCCGCCCTAAGGGTATTAAAAAGTGGCCTCCATCCTGACCTGATTTCCATTCTGTTGGTCTCTACGAATTCGCAGATACATGATATAATTTGTTCCTGAAAAAAGTAAATGATTAATGAATATATTTCAAGTTACAATACAGTACAAATGATGAATTCATAGCGTTAAAAAGTTACCTGTATGTCATCGTCGCATAGTTCAAGACAAAGAAGGTTTTCAAACGGCTTCAGAAGCGCCTCGTTAAAGTGGAAGTGGGGCAGCTCTACCTGCTGGTTCAGCAGCGCCGTCGCGCAGTCGTGCAAGCACTGGATAGCCATGCTAGATATTTGTATATCTTTGTGGCATGCCGCCTGCGGAATAAAATACAAGACTTTAATAACACATACCCATATAATACTATAATACATAGACAAATTGTGAAATTGACGGTAGTCCGAAAGCGACTACGGGTATTCGGGCAATAAAAGCGAATATTTCCATGATATGTAAATTGAAAAGAAGATTAGGTGGAAACTGGTGTTTTTACTATTCCCAAAACAATCAACACCAATATTTCAGCGTAGAGATGCCCACTGCTGCTCATACGCCATTATCATTTTGAGGCCGACCATGCTAGCTTATTATTACAATACTGAGTGCAATACTGTAAGCATACTCTATTAAATATATTTGTCCGTCATCTAGTATCCGTAACACAAGCAGCATATAGTTGCTTAAAATGGGATTAGTTGATAGGTGTGAATGTATGAGGATATTTATTTATTTATACTCTCACCTGCATAAGATGAGGTCCGACAACCGTCCAAATAGCCATCCGATGCGCTAATGGCCTTGCAGCGCGCAAGCACCGCAGCGCTACGTCTCCGCCGCGGCAGAGCGCCCGTAGGGCTTCGCCCGCTCCCGCGCTCCCCGTGCCGCCGCCGCCCGCCGCCCGCCGCCACCACGCGTTGTTGTTTACCACGTCTTGCTCCCATGGCGAGAACAGCTGCGTACAAGCGAGCTTTGATTAGCACAAATTAAGAAAGTATGGTCACCGGATAACGGTGCCGGATTTTAGGATAATATGTCTATGTGTAGGCTAGGGCAAGATAAAAAACGACCCGAGACAAGCTCGGTATGCATATGGACTCAGTATTAACTTCTATGGTAATGAAATGATTCATTAAAATAATGATGAAATTTTGGATTGGTCGTTGCATTTTTGTATTTTTTTTATCATTGACAAGGCTTCTGACTCAGGAGCTGAATCATAATGTTATCCTAAAAAAATTACCCTCGAATGATTGTGATTGTGATTTTATTGCTTAATAAAAACCACTGACCACCGCGATAAGTCTGAAAATTGTTAACAAAATCTACTGACCAGCCGGTGTTGGTGCGCAATCAGCCTCTGTAAGGCCGCTCGTAGTGTGGGCAGCGTGGTAGTGGCTGCCAGCCTCGTGAACAGAGCGTCGGCGGCAGACGCCAGCGCGCAGCACACGCGCGCCGCGCCCGCGCCTGAGATCACTGGACCACCCTGCTGGGGAACACAGAACAATACTTGATCGCCTTGCACCTTACTACATAACACTTAAATACAGACACATATCATCACGCCTCTATTCCCGAAGATATACATTTCGCATGATATGTTAAGTCTCCGTTTAATCGGGGTGAACCTATTGCCATGCATCGAGCACATTTTTGTTGTTGCATTTTATGAGTGCGAGTGGCCACGCTCTTAACGCCTTAAGATGGAGTCTTAAGTCATATGAATTTACCGCCTTCGTGAATCGCAATATCTATAGTAACATATCACATTACTGGACAACCCTTCTAGAAGACCAAATAACATAAGATAATCTTTGCCTATGTCTAAGATTATTTAGGGAAAATAATAGTGTGGAAATAATGATTGAACTATTATTATTTTGAGTAGAGCTATTTTAGAAACTGCTAAAATAGCATATGCAATCTCAGTTAGCGTAGTTAACAAAGAGAGAGTTGCAGTAAATAGCTCTCTCAACAATTTTTTTTTATACAAGTCACAAGGATATCACAAGTCGTCATATCGAGCGATTGATTATTGAAGATGAGTTTATTTTAAAGAATTTTATACCTCTTGTCGACATGTTTCCACGATTTTCGAGACCAACATCTCCCCATTCAAATTTGTTTCGAGCACCGGTTGTAAGAAGTTAAACACATCCACACTACGGAAGCAGAAAGTAAACATTATAGTTTCTTTAGCATGAGATTAATGAAACTCGAATTTGCCAACAAACTTACCAAGTCTCATCATCTCTTCCGTCCAACGCAAGTTTCGCGTCAGCTTGCAGCATGGATATAGTCTTGTTCCTCCCTGTTTGCATGGTCACTATGGGCGTGGCGTTGTTTCCTTGCTGACCAAACAATGAGTGTTCGAAGCTGGAAACATATTGGCACGCAGCGAATATATGTTCCCAACATTCAGGCGCTTTGGAACCGAGTTCTAATCCACCTAAAAATATGTTATATCGATGGAATTTTTTGGCGTCCAAGGAGGGACTAAAAAGATTTTCCTAGGCAAATAAATTACTGTTACGTAAGCTACAATTAAAAATTATGACAAAAACTAGGTCATATATTCTGGATCACAATGTAATTTAAAAAAACTGTAGTTCAAAATATATATATATGGCGCCCAACGTGGGACAGTTTGAAATATGGTAATTTTAAAATACAATAATTATTAAAAAAATTCTCACCAGTGATTAGTATATCCAAGGATAATGCATGCGTTGATAATATTTTTCCATTGGGTGGTTGAGATATTGCTGAGTTTGCCAGGAGAGCCAAAATACTACTACAGCGATTTTGGAGGCTCAAGGTGTTGCTTACTCTGGCGGCCTAAAATTGGACATAATTCGAGAAATTACGAATATGAATTATCATTCGGTAATAAATATTGTAAGAAGTGAAATGACCTTATGCAATCCTTCTAGGCATTGAATGGTGAGCCCTTCCCAAGCAATCCTCTTCCTTTTGCCAAAAGTGTCTATTTTCTTCGATAATATACCTTGAATCTTCTGCTTTTTGTTCCTTTGACCTGTTAGTGGCACGCTTAATACAGTAACCATAGACTCCCAAATGCATGTTAGAATTCTGAAACGAAATATATTATATCAGAATGTATCTAGTATATTATGTTTCTTCTGTTTTTCAGTCACAATGTAAGATATTACATCAAATTGTTTCTTTACCTCCTTGCCCAGCGCAAGCTAGCTTGATGTTGAGGCGATTCATTGGTGTTATTGCACATCATGGACACTTCTTTTAACTTTTGCCAGTCTGACATCACAGGGCTTTGATCTAATCCACCGAGATCTAAATAAAGTAAAACTATATCAGTTAAGAACTTTTCCAATGGGGTCATATTTATAATGGGAATGAATGCTTAGGCCTCCACCTCCGAATAAGATCCTGATAAAAAAATTTTCATTGTGGATTTTGTCTGTTGTATAATCGCTGTCCAGAAGAGGTGAAACCGGTTATTAAAGTTTTTTTTCATGACATATGTAATAGTATGTATTATTTTATTATGTTGAGGGAAAAGATAAGAAAATGATCCGCAAACCCAAATTTTTGCATGGAAATTTGAAAGCGCGTGGTAGCGGCTCATTAGAAGAATACTACCAACCCGATCTCTTCCCATGGGTGTCGTAAAAGGCAACTAATGGACTTAGAACTGCACAACCATTCAATAGTTTATAGCGGCGATGGGCTCACCATCTGTTACGCTGAGTGCAGTCACTGCTTAGTGAAGCGCGAACTATGGAAATGGACTGCTTTTGCGGTGCCTTTGCCTAGTTTTTGACTAACCTTTAGAGGATAATAGCCGTGATTATATATATGTATGTATTTGCAAATTGCTAGGTATAGGTACAGCAAAACATGTGTAAATCAAGGATGTCAATAAAAACAACCTGATAGAAGATGCAGCAGCGGGTGATGCGGCGCGACGGGCCGAAGTAGGTCATGAGATAACACTTGCTGGTACAGTTCCCGCAGCCACGTAGCCGAGAGGTACACCAGCACTCCGCTGTTCTGCACCTCGTCTACGAACTCCTCCTCGCTCATTGACTCTTGAGGCTTCTGTAACACAAGACATGATTGTTTTAAATTGTTACTTGGAGTTTTATTAGGAAGTACGAATTGTTCATTTATTCATGCAGTGTTGGCGAATGTCAGGATCAGAACGCAGCCCTAGAGACTGTTGAATCTCGATAGTTTGGTTGCCATGATTAAAATTCAATTAAATTAAGTAGGTAGGTACTCAATCGCCAGAGGTCTTTCATTCGATTTAACTTCATACGTATTCCTTATGATAAAACTATCGTTACCTCAAAAACAATAATTGTTTTGTGTACAATAGACTTGTCATGGAAAATTTGAGCATGCACGGCTGGCGCGGTATAATACAAACACGACATAAACATTAGTGTCTATGTTTCGCTTCCACTTCAAATGGATCGGTCTCGCGAGTCGTTTTTCGACATTTGGCCGTAACAAAAACCACACACCGCCCACACTGTGACAATCAATACGTAACTAGAATTTTTGGCGAACTTATTGATTGAAACAATTTGTATGAGAGTTTGAGTAATTTGTATGCGTAGCAAATGCCGTCCACAATATCAGTACAGACACGCGTACTTGTCTCGGTTACGTAGGTGCTATGTTACGGTAATGTGGACGGGCCATTACTAGTTAGATCAAGCGGCTACTGACGTTGTCCCTGGTGTAGAAGTCGGCGCGGCGCTGGCGCAGAGTGAACAGCAGCGCACGGCGAACATGGCGAGGTACACTCGTCCGCGTTCATTATGAGTGAGTTAGTGTTAGATCAACGGCTACTGACGTCGTCCCTGGTGTAGAAGTCGGGGCGGCGCTGGCGCAGAGTGAACAGCAGGGCACGGCGAACATGGCGAGGTACACCCGTCCGCGTTCATTATGAGTGAGTTAGTGTTAGATCAACGGCTACTAACGTCGTCCCTGGTGTAGTAGTCGGCGCGGCGCTGGCGCAGGGTGAGCAGTAGCGCGGCGTACGTCGCGAGGTAGACTCCGTCAGCATTCATGATGCATGCAGTGGCTGGTGGCTGCGCAGCGTTGTGTTGGCAACACCGGGAGGCGAACTCTTGCATTGCTTCGTCCACCTGTGACAGAATATTTATCGTGAACCAAGAAACATGCTTGCGTTTTCAGGGGAGTTTTAATTACTTACCTAAAAACTCCCCTGAAAATGAAACGACCATTTTCAAAAGAAAATGATAAAAAGTTATAAAAAAAAAATGAAACATGATGTCAATATGAGGATTAACCCCATTAGGGTTTTTATTGATACTGGCTGTGTATATATTAGGTAGTTTAATTTTGTTTAGTTTAGTTTTTTTTTTGTGGTGATTTGTATAACAGTGGTGTCACTTCACGAAAAAATTACGTTTGTACTGTTTTACACATTATCAATATATTTCTATTTAACTTTCTCGGTGTCTCTTTTCCACTACTCTACAATGGGGGCGATACACATTGCTCAAGATCCTATCTATCATGCGCGTACTAAGCATATAGATATTAAATACCATTTTATTAGGGATGTTTTAAAAACTAATAAGCAAATTGAGCTGACACATGTGCCCACTGATTCAATGATAGCAGATATTTTGACAAAACCGCTATCTAAACTGAAGCATTATAAATGTGTAGATGGTTTAGGTGTTAAGGGTTCTAGGACTTAGAATTGTTATTGTGTTATGCCATATAAGTGTTTTTCTTTTGTTTGAGTTATATTTTGTGTAACGATTATGAGACTACCTAATAAGGGGGCGTATTGATACTGGCTGTGTATATATTAGGTAGTTTAGACATTTACTGTTGTCGTGGTGATTTGAATAACAGTGGCGTCACTTCACGAAAAAATTACGTTTGTACTGTTTTTACACATTATCAATATATTTCTATTTAACTTTCTCGGTGTCTCTTTTCCACTACTCTACAGTTTTATCCAATAGAAAACCGTTCGTCACTCATATTCATCATATAAATGTTAAATCTGATTTTTATGGCCCAAAAATTTTTACTTTGATCTTAGATCCAAGCTTTAGTTCAGTGATTCTATCAATACTCTTACCTCGATGCAGGTTCGAAGATTTAGAAGTTTAGGCAGCAAAGAGTTTTGCAGAGTCTTCACAAATTGGCGCGCATTGTGTCGCTCTAAGTCCACGTTACATTCTGTTACGGTACACCTACAATGAAAAATGGAGGATAAATTATGTAGAGAAAACTTGTGAAGTAACATTTTTAGTTTCTTATTTATTATAATAAAATTTTGGATAACTACCTGCCAAGGTTGAGAGTCTTAGGAATAGATTTAGGTTTGACGATGTGTTCTTTTTCAGTGTTGTTAGGAGATGAAGGGTTGTTGGCGCGGCTGGGCAAGAAAACATTGTCAGCATCGGAATCCGCTTCTCCATCGCTACCTGATGTAACATTCTCGGGTCCGGACGTGTCTGTTACAAAAATTGGTTTAAATATGTATCTAACACTGTCATTATTTCTTTTACACAGATTAATAATAGTGATCCGGTTTGTTATACCTGAAGAATCGTGGTCCTTTTCTTCAGTGCTTTGAAGAACGGCCACAACGTCTCTGTAATAAGAATTTACCATTATATCAAGTACGCACTTTAGATATGGACAAATCGAAACGATTTTTTGAAATATACCTGTACGGACTAGGCAGCCTGGCCAGCGTCTGATACGTCAACGGTCCAGTGTAGTCTGCGTCCTGCAGCTTGGGCCAGTGGTCCAGGATGAGCTTGGCTGTGTCCAAGGGCAGGTACTCCACGGAGCCCGAGCACAGCTTCTCCAGTGCGTCTAAGAGTGACACCACGCACTCCACTGCCGCTGCTACCACATCAGGATTGCCGGTGCGGCCGGAATCTTCGATGCCGTCCATGATTCTGTTAGGTAAAGTGAATTAAGTACGAAAAGTCAAAGAATTATTGCGCGAATTCTCATGTGGATTTTGATAACTTTTGATTGATCAATAAACGGGGCGCACTGCAAGAAAAGATTGCGTTTCTATGTACTAGACGACTCAGTAGCGAGTTTCCCTGGAAAGTATGTTGTATCAATATATTATACTAGGTTAATGTATGTTGTGTATAGTCTCAAAACCGCAGGATGGCCATATCGTCGCTGTGGCGCTCGGCGTCACACAGCACGCGGCGGTGTGTCTGTGTGTGTGCACTCACAGCCGCAGGATGGCCATGTCGTCGCTGTGGCGCTCGGCGTCGCGCAGCACGCGGCGGTGTGTCTGTGTGTGTGCACTCACAGCCGCAGGATGGCCATGTCGTCGCTGTGGCGCTCGGCGTCGCGCAGCACGCGGCGGTGTGTCTGTGTGTGTGCACTCACAGCCGCAGGATGGCCATGTCGTCGCTGTGGCGCTCGGCGTCGCGCAGCACGCGGCGGTGTGTCTGTGTGTGTGCACTCACAGCCGCAGGATGGCCATGTCGTCGCTGTGGCGCTCGGCGTCGCGCAGCACGCGGCGGTGTGTCTGTGTGTGTGCACTCACAGCCGCAGGATGGCCATGTCGTCGCTGTGGCGCTCGGCGTCGCGCAGCACGCGGCGGTGTGTCTGTGTGTGTGCACTCACAGCCGCAGGATGGCCATGTCGTCGCTGTGGCGCTCGGCGTCGCGCAGCACGCGGCGGTGTGTCTGTATGTGTGCACTCACAGCCGCAGGATGGCCATGTCGTCGCTGTGGCGCTCGGCGTCGCGCAGCACGCGGCGGTGTGTCTGTGTGTGTGCACTAAAAGCCGCAGGATGGCCATGTCGTCGCTGTGGCGCTCGGCGTCGCGCAGCACGCGGCGGTGTGTCTGTGTGTGTGCACTCACAGCCGCAGGATGGCCATGTCGTCGCTGTGGCGCTCGGCGTCGCGCAGCACGCGGCGGTGTGTCTGTGTGTGTGCACTCACAGCCGCAGGATGGCCATGTCGTCGCTGTGGCGCTCGGCGTCGCGCAGCACGCGGCGGTGTGTCTGTGTGTGTGCACTCACAGCCGCAGGATGGCCATGTCGTCGCTGTGGCGCTCGGCGTCGCGCAGCACGCGGCGGTGTGTCTGTGTGTGTGCACTCACAGCCGCAGGATGGCCATGTCGTCGCTGTGGCGCTCGGCGTCGCGCAGCACGCGGCGGTGTGTCTGTGTGTGTGCACTCACAGCCGCAGGATGGCCATGTCGTCGCTGTGGCGCTCGGCGTCGCGCAGCACGCGGCGGTGTGTCTGTATGTGTGCACTCACAGCCGCAGGATGGCCATGTCGTCGCTGTGGCGCTCGGCGTCGCGCAGCACGCGGCGGTGTGTCTGTGTGTGTGCACTAAAAGCCGCAGGATGGCCATGTCGTCGCTGTGGCGCTCGGCGTCGCGCAGCACGCGGCGGTGTGTCTGTGTGTGTGCACTCACAGCCGCAGGATGGCCATGTCGTCGCTGTGGCGCTCGGCGTCGCGCAGCACGCGGCGGTGTGTCTGTGTGTGTGCACTCACAGCCGCAGGATGGCCATGTCGTCGCTGTGGCGCTCGGCGTCGCGCAGCACGCGGCGGTGTGTCTGTGTGTGTGCACTCACAGCCGCAGGATGGCCATGTCGTCGCTGTGGCGCTCGGCGTCGCGCAGCACGCGGCGGTGTGTCTGTGTGTGTGCACTCACAGCCGCAGGATGGCCATGTCGTCGCTGTGGCGCTCGGCGTCGCGCAGCACGAGGCGCGCGAGCGAGCGCGGCGCGGCGAGCAGGTCGCGCGCGGCTCGCAGCGGCTCGCCGCGGTGTGCGGCGCCGGGGTACAGCAGCATGCGGTGGTAGAGCGCCTCGAGCACCGGCCGCAGCGCCGGCGCCGGGCCCACCAGGCGCACAAGCTGGTTTGCTATGCTAAAAGTAAGTTAATGGAACTCATAGGATATTCATTTTCCCCCAAAAAGTTTATCATACCTATATAGAAAAAACACATTAATAGTTTATGATGTCCGTATAGATGAGGTAAATAGTTACCTGTATATTGCTTTAGCCTGTCGATTGTTAAAGCTTGGTGCACTATTTAATGCACCGGACCCTCTACCCGAATCATCCACTAAATGACCTTCGTGTTCCCTGAAAAGTTTAACATTACTCGTTATGATAGGTAAGTCTAACAAGGCTAGGATAACTTGGTTGAACCTAGATTTCTCTGGTTTTCCTCACCTTGACTTGATATTCTTATCAACTCTTGGTGTGCCGAGGAAGGAAATAAGAGACGGGCAGAACTTCTGCCAGAGGAATGTGGTAAAGTGTGAGTTGCCGCTGACACGCTCCGACAGACTGGACATGAGCGTTAGCAGGCATTCTAGGAAATATAAGGCTAACGGGTTCTGCTTTGGTACCCTGGAACAGAAATAGCATAAATAAATTCATTAATTTAACAGAAACTATATTAAATGATTATATTTTACTTACATTTGAGTTTCTGATAGTCTACTGCACAAATACTGTATGACAGGTATGACCTCACTGTAGCAGCCAACCGCTACAATGTGATTCCTGCCAAGTGGCGAGCCTTCCGACATCAACTCCAGACACTCTTCATCTAAAACAAATACACAAAGGATTAAGTATTTACCGCACAGACAACTTCATCCACTGTGATTTGAACTCGGAAGAATATCTTTATTGACCACACCAGATCTGCCAGAGTCAATGTTGAGTTATGTTGGGTTGAGACTTGTTCTGACCCTATTTAAAGTGGGATAAAGGTAAAGACCACAAACTGTGGTTTGAAACCACGCCAAGGCGGCTTTTAATCTCGCGAAAAGAAACTACATTTAAAAATATTTAATTCTGCCTTCTTTCCGTCAATGCCAATGTGTTACAGAATTGCGAAAAGTACCGTTCAGATGTAAACTCTAGTTTGGAAGCCTTAAGCGGTAACGCAGAGAAGCGGAGCTCAAGCTGTACCAAAATTGCCTCAAATATCCAATTACTGTAACGATCAGAGTTACGAGATCCTACGAGGAGCTCGGTGGCCTTCTCTATGGCCAGGCCTTTGTGATCTCGATCTCCTCCGTGCTTCGAAAGGCACGTTAAGCCGTTGCTCCCGGTCGCTATTACAACCGTTTCTACCCACCAACGCGCATCGGGCCAGCGTAGTGCTGTAACGGCCCACACTCCTCCTGTGTTTTTCCATGAGGAAGGCCTGTGCCTAGCAGTGGAACGTTATTGGCTGAGGACGGACATGAGCTGCTACGATCTCTTGATTAACCAATAGAGTTCCTTGAAATCTCTCCTCTGCTTCCTCACTCCGCTTTAATGGACAGCAGCCTAAGGAAAGATAGGAAGTTGTGAATGCCCAAACGATTGTGTGATATTATTATGTGTGACAAACCTAGTTGCGCGCAGTATGCCCTGAGCGCTTGTGCGGCGGCGGCGCGTGCAGCGGCGGCCACCGGCGCGGCGGCGCCCGCGGCCTCGCCGCAGCGCCCGCACACCCACACGCACAGCCGTCCATTCAGCGTGCGCCGTGGTGACAGCGCCAGTGATAGGTACATGCGGAATATTTGTACCTGTATACCACAAAGTAGGTAGTTTGGAGTCTCTATATTTGTCACTTATTAAGGCGATGAATCATATCAAGTCTAAACCAGACTTTCCCAATGGACTCCAACACATAACATTCACGCCTTGATGTTCAACACCCACATTTCGCTAGAATGTTAAATACCCATGTTTGTGGCGAGCCTGTTGCCTTGCACCGGGCACAATGATCACATTACAAGCGATAATCACAACGAACTGGACATAAGTTTTATTCAAACTCAGTGGTACAGGCGCTAGGCGGTGGGATCGAACCCGCGATTTCCCCGGCCTCTCGAACGATTAGCCCCCACGATCGTCACAACTCAGCCACCGCTGCCTTTCCAACAAAATTGTTACATGTGTAAGTATTATAGCATGTAGAAAGAAGTAAACTCTGCCTACTGGGGGATTATTCTCAAACCAATATTTCTAACCTGTGTGTCCGGCAGGTGGTACATCACAGACGCGGTAGCACAAAGCAGCTGCGATGGCATCCATAGCGAGTCGTCTTCGGGTTCGATGCCTCGGTGGAACCTATCGTCGCGTAATATTTTCTGTGAAAAAGTTTATTGACCATTAAGAAAATGCGAAAAGTTGATGTAAAAAAACATTGTTTTAATATTGACGCGAAATGTCGACGCAACTAAGCGGTCAACAAAAAGAAATGGAAAGAATAAATGGTAGTCAGTCTGCATAGATACTACCTAATTGTATTTCTTCAAGAGTGTTTACTTACATGAAATCCTTGTAGTGCGAAAGTGACAAGCCTGGGCCTCTTGCTTTCGAGAGCTACCTGCAAGGGCAGCAGGCAGATGCGACGAAGCTCGTACGACGGTCGGCGGGCGCTGCTCTCTTGCAGACATAGAGCTTCTAAACATAATTACGCGCCTATTAGAATAAAAATAAATAATAATACATATTATATTACTCGTTTGAGTTTCTCGACGTTTTGTCGGTGTTAATAAATATCCCGTTCTGATTCCTTCAGGATAAAAGATATTTATTCCCCTATAGTATTTCACTTTGGTTATTATTGTGATGTTTGTGTGTTTGTTTATTGTGATGTGTGTTGTGTTTGAGGTGTGTGTATATATTATTATATATTATTATTTATTTTTTATTCTAATAATAACAGCAGGTATATTATTATGTGTTTTTAAATTTTCTGTACTTTTATTTTATGAGGTCTGATCTTTTTTGTCCTTAACAATGGAGGTGGTTCGAGTGATGATATGATAATGATAGTTATGGTAAGTATAATAGTTACTATAAAGTATAAATCAATCACAAGATAATCTCATGAAGGAATGATCCAAAATATATTGATAATGCGTTTTTTTTAATTATTAGATATCAAAAGTGAACCAGTGTTTATATTAGGTAGTTCCCGGATTTGTTAGGTGTCTAATTTAAATCTAAAGTGGTTTATTATCTAACTAACCATTTTCCGTTCTCAGCCTATATGTTCCACGGAAAAATACATGAGAAGTATGGGCTATAACAACATCACACTGTCCTAATACGGGTTGCAACAAACGATTGCGACTGAAACCAGTGGTTTAACGTGCTTCCCGTAGCACGGAAGAGTTCGAGAACACAAAGTTTTGGACACCCATCCAAGGCCTGACTATGGCGATGGTACCTTTGTTTTCCATATCGAAAGCAAAAGCGTACTAACCATTACACCATAGAGCTCCTCATTTAAAGCTAAAGATTTTTGCTGAGAAAAAAATTATATGCATAGGTATTGGCATTCTATACCTACCTAATGCATCCTGACAAGATTTCCGCAAAGTGGCCAACTTAGGGCCAGTAGCCTCTTTGAAAATGTCCTGAAGCAACTCTTCCATCGTTTTAGTTTATTATTCTGTTTCACATATACCGAAAACTATTTTAGTTACATGTTATGGAAATATTATTCACACAACATGCAATACCAGCAAAAGTTACTGAGTGGGTGTAGTGTTATCGCTCGTTGACGTCGTCATACTAACAGACCGGGCATGCTCAGTCAGAAAATCAATACGGCCAAACATTCATTACGTATTTTTATTTAAAACGCAACAAGTAGTTGCTGAATAGCCTTAGTCATAAACTTATATTTAAAGTCATTGATGTATATAACACTAGATTGGCAAACTGCATTAAATTGCGTCAAAAAAAGCGTAGCCGTTTCTGAAACTCAACGACGTAGCTTTGAAACCACTATACATTGAAAAAATAAACATATATCTATCTCACTTACGCAAGTCGCAAAAGCTATAGGTCAGCGACTGTACCGTCTCGCTCGGATTAGACTGGAGTTGACATATCGCAATATCAAAGTAAAATGGTGGAAGTGTTCCCTGCTCATGAAATTTTACCCCATTTTTATTTTTTAATAATATATATTATTTTAAAATAATTATGTTAATATTTTTTATTTCTTATTGGATATATTAAATTAAGTTTAAAGATATCGTGTTTTGGTAAGGTATTATAGGCTGAAGAACAATGCAAATACTTATTTAAAAATGAAATATATAAGTATTGAAAAATAAGTGTCGTGAGTGTAAGACGGGTCGATTTTTATAAATAATTCATCAAACAAATATATTACTAATGTTTGGTAATAAAATAAAAGACATCTTCGTATTATTATTATTATTATTCATTATATTATATATAAAGTTACAGATAGCGAGTCTGTTGCCATGCACAGGGCACAGTGCGAGGCAAGCACACAGGCACTTCACATAACCTCTACCTCCACCCCCTCAGTAATAAATAAAAAATAATGTTTTTGACTAAACATTTAGACGAGCAGTCTTGTTGATTTTGTTGTAAGCCAGTCCGTCTCCTTCCGCAGCAATCTAATTTTTTGAATCCACCTATCCCGGCGTGCTGCATTTCTAGGCAAACTGCAACATTATTACTATTTAAAAACTTACATAAAATCACTGATTCCATAAATTACAATATTCTCCCAAAAATATGGGAAACCAATAATAAGTTTTTAGTGGCAACACTGAACCAATTTTAAAACATTTAACATTTTAATTGGTTTTTATGTAAATATGAATATAAAAAAACAAACTTACGTGTGGAAAGTAACACTCATTGCTTTATTATGTTTTTGAGACCTGGATTCGCACGTTTTGATTGCACATTTACCCATACTTAATTATTTTCCGTCCCGCTTTACTTAGTTGACGTCTGACAGAGCACTAACTGACATAAGCCTCGCATATGGCTGTGGCCATATGCCCAGTGGCTACGCTTTAGCGCGGTTGCTACAGATCTAGTGTTATATACATCAATGTTTAAAGTACTATGCTAATTATAATTCGTTAGTTAAGGCTTGTTAATTATTTGTTTTAACAATATGTAGTTTAATTGATATTATTGTTTACAAGTATAATACTTAATTCAACTACAGTTAAATTAATGTTAAGTAATGTACCGCATTATTTATTCGTAAAATCTTATCTTACATAAATTGATTTTACTGTTACAAATTTAAAAAAAAAAACTTATTTCGCGCGCAAAATAAGCTCTTTCTGTAAAGGAAGCAAAGGAATCCGGCCCGTACATATTTCTAGTGTTGCATAATTACAGCCAATACTCCTGGAAAGAGGCGTAGGTCCGGTAAAATAAAATAAAAACTGGAAAAAGTTACCCCTGTCCTCTTAGCATGAACACTGAATTATGACACATATCGCCTTTATCACGTTCAACTGTCTAAGTACATACTATGGAATTTGACAATTGGGCGTGATAAAAACGTCATAAACATCTAGAGTGGCGAAAGGGCATGAAGAAGAGAAACATCATAAGCGGTGCTCATGCTAAAACCACTGGAAAGGTCTTTAGGTCTATTAATTATTTAGTTACATTAAATGTAAATAATTAACTAACAAATTTTGTTACAGTAAAATTTATTTTGCATTTAAGCATTAGGGCTCCTTTACATCATAGTCGCATGTTTTCGTGATGCTTTCTAAGTTTCTAATAAGACGAAAAACAATAGGGCTGAAAAAATCGAGATTTTAGAACTTAATCCGAATTTAATAACACCTACAACACAGTTCGGAACGTTCAGAACCACATTCAGAACCATACAACTCTGTATTTATAGAATTTAATAACATTAAGTTATAAATTACCGTATTATTATATATTACATTGTATTATTTATGCATGTATAACATATCCAAACCAATCCTTTACCTTTTTTGACCGTTCCTATGATTGTTGTAATCCATCCTTGGTTTCCCTAACTTTATACCTATCGTAAATATCACAATTAATAGTCATTGGCTATATGCGCGCAGAGCCATACAAAAAAAAAAAAAAAAAAAAAAAAAACCATACAACTGTCAACGTCAAAGTCAAAACAGTCAAAATAAAAATGGTGTCCTGGAGTGCACTTGGTCGATCTTTCGGCATTACTTTGCTGAAAAACAATGTTAAATCATCATATACTATACAAAATGTAGGCTTTACAACCAGCAAGGTCTTGAGAGGTGGCCATGAGCACAAGACGATGGCTTTACAACCCTCGAGGTAAAGTGTACTAAAGTGATTACCTAACCAATTTATACCTATATTTGGTATAATAAATGAAATTAAGTATGAAAATGTATAATATTAATCGTTTTCTCTTGATTTTGTTTAGAAACATACGTTGAAGAGTCATCATATGTCTATTATTTAGATTTTGAAAACATAACCTTAATGCGTATATAATTGTTATTGCAGGTTCCAGTGGCATAAATTCAAAGATATGTTCCACTTCTATACATTGGTTGGCTTAATCCCTGTAGGCCTGATCATTTTCTACTCTAATGTATTCATTGGCCCTGCTCAATTGACTCCCATTCCAGATGGATATAATCCTAAATATTGGGAGTATCACCGTCACCCAATAACCCGCTTCATTGCTCGTTATATACATACAAATCCTCAGCAGGTACTTTCATACTTTAAATATTATTGTAACTGTTTTTTATTGGTGCAATTTTCCCTTAATTATGTTATATTAACAAAATTATCTTGCTATGGTGAAGAAAGTAATTTTATTACCTCCTTCATTAGAAGAAGAGTTATAGATATTGCGATTCCCGATGGCAACCAAATCATGCAAGCTTAGACTGTATCTTAAGGCATTAAGAGTGAAGCCACTCACCATCATAAAATGTAACAACTGTAACACCATAGTGTTACATAAATACATACATATAATCACAACTATTATCCCCCAAGGGTTATATTCGGCAAAAACACTGCAAAAGCAGTCCACTGCCTCAGTCTGAACTTCACCAAGCAGTGACTGCACTCAGCGTGACAGGTGGTTAGCCCCCTGCCACCATAAGCTACTGGATGATTGTGCAGTTCTAAGTACATTTGTCGCCTTTTACAACACCCAAGGGGTTGGTAGAATTCTTTTAATGAGCTGCTACCACAGGGCTATATAGTGTTACAGTTTTTGCATTTTATGATGGCGAGCCAAAAATCTAAAGGCATAGCAAGTTATTATTCCCTGATTTGCTTGCTTGATATTTAAAAACAAATTACTAGGGTACAAAATTTAGATTACTTTATATTATTAGAATTATTTTATATTATTTTAAATATTCAGTGTCTAGTTATTTATGATTTGTGAGATAGGATATACAATACATAAAATTAAATTGTGATTATTGGACAAACTTAAGAAACAAGTTTTACTTTCAAGAGTATGTCCAGTAAAATTTATATGCAACAATTCACCTACCTATCAAGTCTCTAATAGAATTGTTATGTGATTTCAGGAATATGAAAAATTCTTACACTTTATCGACGAAGAGGCACAAAAGGCTAAAATTAGAGAATTAGAGAAGCAAATTCTCAAGAAGATGGGAGAACGTAGTGATTATAAAGCATATTATTACCGCCCAATGGTCAACAAATACCTACGGATCAACAAGAAGACTGGTGAGGAGATGGTTGAGCGTATGGGTGATAACTACAAAGATTAAATCCATTTATGAGCCTTTTGTAAACAGTGTTAGTGTACTCTTAATGATCAAGCGTATCGTTACATATTTCAATGTAGATAAATAAATCTTTTAATTGTTGCTTTTGTTTGTTTATTTCATTGTCTGGCATAATGTAACCAATACTGAAACAACCAAATGAATACAACATATTTTGATCAGATTGTTTTTGAACTATATTGACTGTACAGCCTCACAATTTTGTGATACAATGTAATGTAGATTATTATTATGTTATTTGATGATTTAGGAAAATAAAAACATAATTTATGGTAACATTGTTATTTATTTTACAGGAAATTTCTAACGATTGACAATATTAAATTCCGACATGTGGGAACTCTTACAAAATTAATGTCAACACTTATCTAGCATTATCTAATGCATCCTGATATGGTGTTCTACAATATTTATTTTTTCTAGTGGTATTACAATTGGGCGTCAGGATCTGTAGTAATAAGGTTTTGAACTTTAATATCTTTTCACATTACTATTAAATTTCTACTCACTACAACAAAATATACTTGAGAAGATACTAAAGCCATAAGTATCTCATATTTTTTATGTTATGCTACAGTTGTTTATATGGTAATATAATACATCTCTGCTCGTACATTGAAAAACAGGCAGGTTCCATTTTAGATGTGCACAGAGAATGTGATGGGCAATACACATTCAAAGTGTATTGGCAAAGAGCTTTAAGCATTACACATTCGAATAATAATAAGTTATTTAGATAAAGAAAAGTAAAATCTGCATTGGACTTTTGTCATGCTGTGTATTAGGCAAATCTCCACAATTCTGGTTTTGGTTAACTAGTCAAAGGGCACAAAAAGAGACAATAGATACATCTATTGTTTGTGAGAACGATGTTCGCGGTGCCTCCAAGGGGTTTAAATCTTAAATGTAGTGTTACACAAATTCTGTTGTTTACATAACTTATACTAATCGAAGCATCTACCGATAACTAAGTACGTCAAAATTAGTACCTACACAATAAATAAATTCTTTGGCGGTGCTGGAATGCACAAAGCTCTTAACTTTAATGTTAACGAATTAGATTACAAAACGATATGATTTCATTATCCCATTCTTTCAGTCTTCACAGTTTGTAGAGTTCCAACTATGACCCAACAACTATTTATTTAGATTGCTTTTCGTTATAACAATTTGACAATAAAACTTTTTACAACATCCCTAAGTTAATCAACAATTTCAAGACGAAATTGCAACTAAGCTAAATAATTTAAATTATACATCAGTATCAAAGCACAAACACAAATCACATTCCAATTTAAGTAAAAAAATAAACTTTAAACAGATTTATTCTTGTAAATAATAATAATTTTAGTATATTTGTATACTTGGACTACAATAGACTCGTTAGATACACGCTAATTAAAATTGTTTTTTTACGATTCATCAATAACAACTTCGAATCTAATTTTAAGACGGCTACGAATTACTACAATGTAAAAATTTTATTTTGATCCTTATTTATTTTTCTCCTTTTCTGCCTGTGCAGCCAGTTTTGCTTCTTTCTTGGCCTTCTTCTTCTCTTCCTTTGCTAATAGTTTAGCTTGTCTTTCTTCCTCTTTAGCTATAAGTTTGGCTTGTCTCTCTTCTTCTTTAGCCTGTTGTTTAGCTTCCTTTTTGGCTTCTTTCTCTGCTTTAAGCCTAAGTTTTTCTTCTTTCTTTCTTTCAGCTATTTCATTCTTTCTGTTATCGCTGCTCTCCTCTTTTTTACTTTTATCTTCTGGCTTAGTATTTTCTTCATCCTTCTTTTTCTTATCATCTTTCTTAGCTTTTGTTTTGGGGTTTTCTATTTTCCTTTCAGTCTCTTTGCTTTGATCTCTGGACTTAGGGGGTTCTTCTTTATTCGGTTTTAAAGGCCGAAAAAAGTTATGGTTCTTTTGTGGTGAAGTCTCTAGCTGAGTCACAATTTTTTGGGCACATCTGGAATCATAAGTTTCAGTTACTTAGGATAGTTCAAGTTGTGTTGTTGAGGTTAATGCGATCAAATGCGTAATATTCAGGCTTACGAGTCAGAAAGCTACATTTTGGTTTAAATGAAATTCTGGCCATTGTGATTTAAATGGTAATAATAATAAACGTATCTTTTTTAATAACTATTTATTTCGTTTGTTTCTCCAGTTGGAATTAATTCTAGTTCTTTAAAGTTCCAAAAGCTTTAGTTAGCAATTTAATATTGTTCGCACCTTATCCTAGTGGAGGCGGAGGCGGCGGCGGCGCTCTCTCGACGCCCTTCGCGAAATTCCCTCTGGAACTCCCGGATGGGAGGCAGCCGCCCCGATGGCTCCCCGGCCGGCCCGCCGCCCGTGTAGCTGTGCACTTGGTACTCCTGCAATCTTGCCTGAAATACAGATATAAAATTATTAATTGCATCCCACCAGTAGCTTTTTGGTGGTAGTGGGCAATTTACTAGTGTACGTAGTGGGCTTTTGTGTTTCACGCATCGGTATAAGAGAGATCCCGGAACAAAGAGAGAGAGCTCTCTTTGTTCCCGGATTACACCGAATTTTTCTGACACATATGCAGATTTTTCTCTATTTTCACCAATGGTCGTATCGACAAGAAAATATTTGTCGGATGATTCGGAAGGGTTATTAAAACAAGGGAGGGCGGTAGTTGTTGTTTTGACACTTTGTTAACCCGTGGTCCTGCTGCCCATTCCACTGCCCTCCAATTCTAAACTGTTCGAAACAAATAAATCACGGAATGTCCTGTTACTATTTATTGTGGAGAATCCGAGCGAGACGGGACGAGACTTTCGGAATTGAATCAGGAGTGATAGTTTGTATCAGGAGGCTGATCGTATAACATTGCATTTATTTACGAAAGCAATTTGTTGGAAGAGAAAAGATACGAGTTGAACCTCCATGCTATGATGCTGAGAACGTCGCAGCGATTTCGAGGGTGGCGGGGCGGCTGGGTGGGACAGAGGCGAGCGGGACGCGGGGTACCCAGACGCGCGCCCCCGTACTTCGCCCAACCGCACAGCTTCGTCGAACACCCGCTGATGACGTTGCCACAACTATTTGACGATGGACACACACCTTCATGCTATGATGCTGAGAACGTCGCAGAGAATTGGAGGCTGGCTGGCGTGCCCGGGGCGGGACGGAGGCGGGCGGGACGCGGGGCACGGCGCCCAGGCACGCGCCACCGCACTTCGCCCCCCCGCACAGTTTCGTCGAACAACCACTGATGACGTTGCCACCACTGTTCGAAGATACGGAAGACACTCCTGGAAAGAAATGGAAAACATTGGAAAAATTATTCGAACTTTATTTTGCAATTCGCCATCAGCCTATATACGTCCCACTGCTGGGACAGGCCTTCCTCATGGAGAAACACATGAGGAGTTTGGGCCGTAACACCACCACGCTGGCCCACTGCGGGTTGGTGGGTAGAAACGGTCACAAATGTGACCGGGACCAACGGCTTAACGTGCCTTCCGAAGCACGGAGGAGCTCGAGATCACAAAGTCTTGGTCACCCAGCCACGGCCTGACCATGGCGAAGGTAGCTTTGTTTTCGATCGAAGCTAAATCGCACTGACCACTACGCCACCTCCTCATTTTGCAATTATTTTTATCTTAATGTTGTATTTTTTTTAAGAATGCTTTTGATTGTGTTCGCGACAATTGGTTTTGTGAGGCATTGCCATAACAAATTGTGAGTGTTAACCTCTCTGCCTACTTTGAGGATACTGTGAATAATCACAAGATACTGTGTATAATCATCATCATTGATCTTGAAGACTGCCTACTACTAGATATAGTTATATCCCTTCCTCAAGCATCTCCACTATCTACTAGCGATCTTGCGCCTTTCTTGCGACATTCACCAGAAGGCCTAGCACGGGCCGGAGAGAAAAAGTCCCCAGAGACAAAATTACTCATTGCCTCTCGCTACAGAGCGAACGAAAAAGCGAGAGGCAATGAGTAATTTTGCCTCTGGAGACTTTTTCTCTCCGGCCCGTGCTAGGCCTACTGATTAGATTAGGTTTCCACCTTGTAAACTTCTGAATAAACACCCACACCTCCCCTCTGTTTTCGAGGATACAGGCGTAGGCATATATCATTACCATCAGTGACATCAGTCCACTGTGTGTGAACTCAGGCGTAATATGCGCCATTTCACCCTGACTTAGCCAGTCGCTGTCGGAACCACCATCATCCAGAATAGATTGGGGAAATAAAATCCCCGGAAAGAAAAGCAATGAGCAGTTTTGGCTCCGGGGACTTATCTCTATGGTCCGTGGTCATTTAGGATGTTATGAATTGATCTTGAAATTATCATATAATTTTGACTTCACCGTTTAAATAATGGGTTATGCTTACCGGAGAGGGAAGACTCGCCGCTCGTGACGGAGTAGAGTGAGGCCGAGGCGGGCACGGAGCGCGCACCCACCGAGTAACTCGACACCGAGCCGGGGACTCCCCAAGACTTGCCACTGCCGCTTGACACCTAAGGAATTAGTTGAAGTATTAAGAGTTTTGCTATTAACCTTTTGGAACAGTAGGTATCGGAATTTTATAATAATAGGTATATAGTAGTCATAGGAGCCGTGTGGTAACGGCTCTTTAAAAGAATAGAATGTCTTCCCTTGGGTGAAGTAAAAGGCGACTAATGGACTTAAAACTGCACAACCATCCAACAGCTTATAGCAGCGACGGGCTCACCACCTTTCAAGCTGAGTGCAGTCACTGCTTGGTGAAGCGCGGACTATGGCAATGGACTGCTTTTGAGGTGCTTTTGCCTAGTCTCTGACTAACCCTTAGGGGACAATAGTCGTGATTATATGGATGTATGTATGTAGGTGTATATAGTAGTTTAGGGGTAACGAAAAAACTATAGTCGGTATGAATATGTAGCTATACCAAAACACGACGCCAAATGTCATTCACGAAATGGGTATTTTATGAATATTGATTTTTAGAATTATAAATTCCATGAACCAGACGAGAATTCAGCATTTTCAGACTGCACCTAGATTTGAATGTTGACTTAACCCTTATTATATTCAGTTTGGTATCTATTTAAATGATTTTGTATACGTAATTTGCAACATATTGCACACTCCATGTTAACAATCTATAAACAGGCTTGTTCGGTCTCAACCGAACAGAAATGTGATGTCATCAATTCCCCGTAATTGCACATTATAATATTATTAATTGTATTAATGTAAGAACAGTACACGTTCGGACAGCAAGCGTTCCGCGTGTGCGAACAAACAAATAAACATCATTTTTAACATTCTATCAGTTTTATCTATCAACCAATCAAACATCCAGTCATCTTATCATCTTAACATAAAAGGTGTTTACAATCCTTAACAAGGCTCAAATCATTTCCCTTGGGACGAGTTAATCAATTAAAATTATTTTATCACGTTTTTATTAACTCACTTTCTTCTTTTCTTTCGTCTTTTTTTTTCTTTACTCAATTTTGAGGCACTTCCGGACTAGCTATAGGACTGAAACTTTGGGAATAGTTCAGAATAGTGACAATGCAACTTGCAACTACTTTCAACTTTCTACGAGCACTTTCAGGTCGAAATTTCAAAAACTTTTAGGTTTTGTATGGAGAGACTAGGAATAAAATTATACTATTAATTAAAAAATCTGATAATCTAACGTTTTTAAAAAGAGCAAATAAGTAATAAATAAACATGCGGGACCGAATGAGGGGTCACTTAAAACGTGAAGGCGTATTTTTGTAATTTTGAGTGACCCCTCATTCGGCTCCGCATGTTTGTTTATTATTTTGCACTTTTTAAAAACGTGGGATTTTTGGATTTTTTAATAGTCAACTCATCCCACTCATCCGTCATTTCTAGGAATTACTGTGTCCATTTTATCGATTTTACTGTCGAATTTTGATTACCGATTCCTGCATGTCTCTGGGGCAAACAGCTTAAATAAACACTCATGGATGATTACCTTATATCCATGTTTGCATTTTAGCCTTCCCCATATTTCACTGCAGTTGCGCCATCACGATCACGGGAGTATCGAAATTCAAATTGTGAAGACGCAAAAAATGTAACAACCTCCATTGTGAATATTCCGAGTATTTAATAAGTCTAATGTAAATGCCCATGAAACTTTTCATAAAAAGGTTGTTTAAAACTAAAGTAAGCTATTCTGCCCATTATTTACAGTGTGAATAATTTTACGACTGTAATGAGAGTTGATGAAGCGAAAGAAATATGCAATGATCGTAGCAAGTGGAAGGATGTAATCTCTGCCTACCCCTGTGGGAAAAAGGCGTGATTTATGTATGTATGTATGTGAATAATTTTATATGTGCATTTTGACAGTTATTTATTGTGCATTTAACAGTTGTTTTTAGTGAGATTAATCTATTCCCATTCCAATGTTAACGGTCCTTAAAGTACATCTGTCAAAATGCACCTATTAAATTATTCAGACTAGTACAGGCATTTGGTAGATATTTTTAGATAAATTGTCAAGAGGTAGCTCCGGTAATATAACGCATTACATAATTTTCTTTGACATGTCTTAACGATCGAAGGACTAGAAAATTGCTTATGATCATAATATCATAACAAGTATATAACAATGGTTATGTATAGCTAAGTTATCTCAAATTATGCATAAAATAAGTTGACAACACGACAGATGTGGCGTGTTCAGGTAGTTACTAGCTGTAGCTGTAGCATGTCAAAGGTTGAACCGGAACGCAATCAACGGTTGAATTAGCTGGTACACAAGCGGTCAAGGTTCCAATCATTATAACAATCGCAGATTTACTGCGCGATTTTTATACAAAACAATCTACAAGAAGTTGGTGCTTATAAGTAAAATGGAACTCTAGCATTTCTAACACTTATGTTTAAGCACACTGAATTCATAGCGAAATATTTTACTTTGACTACATTTAAGACTGTAATCGATTTTTATTTCAAAAAGTAAATAGCATATGGTTGGCTATACCGGGTGTCCCACGGCCATGCCACATGGAGGGAAAGTATATTAACACGGCAAAGTCAGACGAAATTTTCCTGACGAAAATTTTAATAAAATTTTAAATTTCATGATCTTCCTTTCATTGAAGATGCTATGTTCCTTAGGAAAAAGTAATCCTTATGATTAACCCTTTCGATGGTTCTCATAAAATAAATGGTGTTTTTATTTTTCACATTTAGCGAGTTCGATTCCCGGTAGAGGCAGACGATTTTTAATAAATCTATGTATGCAGTTCCAGTTATTATAAAAAATAAAATGATGTCTTCTTTCAGTAAAACATCCTACCTATTAAATACACTTTCCCTCCATGTAGCATGGAGACACCCTGTATATATATAATTTCTATTCTATTCATGAGGTACATTATAACTTATTTTTTTTGCAATTTGTACCTTAATTCCAACACAATAATATATTTACATTGACATATTCGACATTTTAGCATTCTATCACATTGTTCATTATTTTCATACACATATTGTAAACATAAATTGTCAAGCTTTGTTGCCGACCGTACTAATTCCATATCAAGTTTCCTATCCCCATGGAAATGGAACGAGAACATAACCGTAAACCTATTTTCCGTATTTCCATTATATCGTTGCTGTCTTTATTCTGCTCACAGAACAGATATCCATATTTGCCTAATAAAATGAATCAGTTATTTTATAGCGGCCGTTAGTATAAAAGGGTTGTCTAGGAAAGTTGGTACCAATGCTGTAAGTGACTACTTAAGCTTAGGACTAAGTTCTTATAATAGAATTCATAGTTTCTTAGAGATGTGCTTACAATTGTGTTAGTAATAGTAGGTAATAGGCCCACCCATGTCTAAACATTTTTTCTACTTCATGTCTTGAAGGACAGCCTTTACCCTTTTAGTATGAATATCGAAAAAGGCAAACATATATCACGTTTCATTGAGAGAGAACAATAGAATTTGACAGATAAGAACGTCTTAACAATCACACCGAGGTGATCATGCTTCTCGATCTGAAATACCTTAGCTGCCATCTTGAAATTTGGGTTTTTTGACAGTTCAAAGCAATAGATTGTCTGTTGGCGATGAATATTGTGTTCCGATGGTAGCGGCCCACTGACCTGCCAACTCTTGCTGGTGACGAGCCTTGGAGCTTGCCGCAGCCGCAGGATCTTGGCGCGGCAGATGACGCAGCGCAGCGGCAGCAGGCGCTGGCTCACGGCCATCTGGATGGTCTTCACGAAGCAGCGCCGGCACACCACGCGGTGCCCGCACGGCGACGTCTGCATCGTCGCTTTTGCGTTCACGCATATTACACACTGAAATCATAATAATAATACTTTTTACTCAATATCTTCATCATTCACCCTATTCTCCATCTCCATCACGCAATTAATCCATATTTTTTACGGTCTTTCTGTCCCAGCAACACCATGCACACACCACACCTATAACTCATTTTAATTATTGCAAACCATTATTAGGTAAAATAAGCCGTTATTAGGTAAAATAAAACGTTAAGCCGTTGGTTGGTTGGGTGGTGAATTAGATATATTCAAGATCATCATGAACCCCAATCACAATGAGGAGCTCGTTCGTGTAGTGGTTCGTACAATTTGGCTTTCCATATTGGAGACATAGTTACTTTCGCCTTGATCTGTTCTTGGATTCGTGACCAAACGACCATTAAGTGATCTCGATCGAGCTCCTCCGTGTTTTGGAAGTCACGTTGAGCCGTTTGGCCCCGTCGCCGTTTGTCCACCAATCCGCTTTTTGGGCCAGCACCACCATGATGTTTTTATAGCATATACTTCTCATGTGATTATCCATTTTGCAAAGCCTGTGCCGGTAGGCACACACTATAAACTACTTTATTTTTAGGCTACGATTTTCTGTCAGACAAGATTCTATAGTAAAACTACTGTGAACTCTTTCACATGTGTGGAGACACTAATGCAAAACTAATAATAGTTTTCTTAATTATTGTGGAACTAACCTACAAAAAGTCTTACTTCTGTTGCCCCACAATTTTCTAATTAAAAATAGCCTGTTTGTGTTGGGCGAACTCTGTTTATGTCAAAGAGTGTTGCAACTAATAAAGTAATTTAGTCACACAATCGATATTGAAATTGCAGATAGCGAATTAGGTACACTGCTTTATTGTGTGTTTGTATAGTGGAGTTGATGATAATTTGGAAAAATAGTTTGTCGCAGAGTTATAGAGTAATTCAAGGTCCAGTCGCTAGACCGTTTCGCAGTATTGAGAAAACAATACTGACCGCACTGTTTTGTAATTCGAGAATAGTTCTGTATACTAGAAATCTAATCTTCTCATCGCTTTTATTTTAATTCAGGGCAAGCCACCACATTATGTCACTATGTTATTGAATAGTAACAGACTAAGTTACTGTACCCCAAAATTGCAAAAATATTATATCAATTTCTGGGATGGGAACGTGAATAGCGCCCCTAGCGGAAAGTAACTGAAATCAGGTTTCCCATAAAAATTTAAAGTCTTGGTACAACTGTCTGAATAATTTAATAGGTTCATGTTGACAGACGAGCTTTATGGACCATTTACATTGGTATGGGAATCTATTGATATCACTACAAACAACTGTTAAAATGCACCTATAAAACAATTCAGACTATAAAAAAGTAAAGTTTTTTAAATTGATAAACTACAAAAGGAGTACTGTTGTTTCGTTCCTTTTTTTACTGTTCTCGATGTTACAGACTTGCTCTTTGTTACGTAGACTTAATTAGTGTATCTGGGAGAGTTTAATCTGCGGTGGTAACCTTTGTCTATTCAATCTACTTAGTCTGCTCCAGTATACAGTCGTAAATCGCAGTGATTCAGAATCAGCGAAAGTATCTGACGTCAACCTTTTTGGAAACGTGCATAGTTAGGCGAAAAGGTAGGGGTGTATAGGAAATAGAACAGGGATGCTGGACGTAAAAAGTCAGATGGAAAATGCTATGCCAGATAAATGTAATGAACAAAAGATACAATCACAGCAATGGTATTACTTTATCAATTAGATGCAGAGTTGATTACATCACAAATTGAGCGCGATTTGTGAGCGTGAATCAGTCAAAAGTTTATCAATCAAATGTAAATTATAATTCAAATAAGATTTCATTGTCATGTTATTGAAGTTGACAATTGGCTTAATGATTATCGAATATTTGAACGAATGTAGTGGGTGTAAATTAAAAAAAAAACTAAAATCATAATATGTTTAATTCCAGTAGCCTAAATAGCTAATTATTAATTTTATCCAAAATTTAAAAAAATATGCGGTGCATTTACTTAACGACAAATATTGTTTTTTTCAAACCTACGCAAGATCGCGGGAAACCGCAACGCGAGGCCTACGTCCAGTTGTGGTCTTTCGGCTGATATGATGATTAAACTCTTTACTTTTGAAGTTCAACGTTTATTTTAATAACAATAAGACCTCTAATATTTCAACCAAAGTCAAGTTTGTGAAATACCGACTACCACGGTCACATAGTTGTGTTAAAGACTTGTAACTTTCGAAAATTAGTCCCCGAGTACCACGTAACATTAATAAGGCCGGACTATTTTGTCACGACATAACGAACCTTGAACTGCAACAAGCTTAGATAATACCTCATTTAAATACGTAATTAGTTGTGTACTTTGTTGATGTTTTGTTTTGCTGTTACAAAAAAAGTAATAAATAAGGTACTATAAGTAACAATAATTCAAGAAATATGTGTATTTGTTATGAACGCACCTTTTTCAAGATTTGTTTTTGAGGGATCAAAGCTTATGGATATACAACGTAGGTAAGTAAGTTGTCTAGATTATATTATTATATATGTATATTTCTTTGTAACAGATATACTTATTATTATATAATTTCTTAAGGGTGCACTGAGGTTTAAGCGCTATTTTTGCGGTGGTTCCCTTGCTGAATTGTAATTACTAATCATTTGCGGAATTCAAATTGGCGGGAAGTGGCGTACCAAAGATACCTCAAATCAAAATCAAAAATAACTTTATTTCATAGGCCAAACTTAGCACTTAAAATCGTCGACATTTTACTTTTGTAATAATTATTTTACAATTAATAAATCATAATACAACCACGACGCTTTGATTGTTATTGTAATCGACACAAGCGGCCGGATTCCGAGAGTAAGGCTTTTCATGAGAAGAACCCGGCAAGAAACTCATGAGCCACTTTTTTAAATAGCCAATCATATAATTATTGTCAATATTGAATGTTTTTCATAATTTCCATTAATCCATCAAAATAACATGCCTTTATGATAACGAACGACAGCAAATAACTATTTCCACACCATTTTACCCTCTAGATACTCTTGGATTTTGTAATAACCTTTTTTCATTCAAGCTTATATTAAAATAAGCTTTAAATTTATGAAAAGGCAGTTCTGTTATATTTGGTGGGATTTTATTATAAAATTGTATACATTTCCCCATTAATGATCTATTTGTTTTACGTAATCTTAACACAGGCACAGCAAGTTTATTCTTGCTTCTAGTATTTAAATTATGGCACTCATTATTTTTCTTAAATGAATGGTTATGTTTATAAACATTAATAATATTTTCATAAATGTATTGGGATGCAACAGTTAATATATCAATGTCCAAAATATATAATATATATATATTTCTAATTTTTATTTTTTATTTTTAGAAATATATAATAAGTCCTTCACGCAGAGTAATCAGCTTTAGAATAATAACAAAACTACATTTTTTCTATAATGTATATTGCCTATATTGTCGAAACGACCCTGCACACAATATATGGGATTAGGTCTTTCGGTCAATTTTGATAAAATTGGTCTCAAACGATTCCGTTTTTCACCAGGGTTGAATTCCAAAAATCCACCCGGCCAGACAGAGGCGACCCGCTCCCCGCTTCCACTTCCCCCCTTGCCCTCCCAGTGCGCACTTACATTTCCTCGATTTGCGGAGAAACTAACCATCTTAACAAACGGAATTTTGGAAATCGACACTGGCGAAAAACGGAATCGTTTGAGACCAATTGACCGAAAGACCTAATCACATATATTGTGTGGGGGGTCCTTTGCATTTATTTTAATAATACTATTTTAATATTTTAATAATACGAAGGTAATGCCTAAATTAGCGCGCGGATCGTCCATCCTAGTTAGAGCCGCTACGCTTACACAAGCGCCAGAAGTTCGGCGCACTCTTAAATTGTTGGTTCTACGGGATAATAATGTTATTTACGAATTTAAATGAGTAGTTAGACCTCCTGTCGTAAGTGGATTGGAAAAAGGGTTTTTTGTGTAGTAAATAAAAAAATTGCGCACTTTTTGTGAGGCTTTTCTTTTTATGTACTTACAATGAACTGAGAAATAAATAAATATGCTATACACGTAAAAGTAGCGTTGGTGACTGTACATTTTTACTAGCCGTTTTACATAGCAAATGATATATGGTATAACGCAAATATTTAGTTTATTTATAGTTTATGTTTTAAAAAGTTGATATAGTTTTTACTATGCTTTAGGCTCTTTACACTAAGTAGATTTAAACGTGACAAATAACAATGTTGATATTTCGAGCAACTAATAAAAAAATTATGTTATTAAATTCTTTTGGCATATATTTTCCAAATCCAACTGCCTTATTCATTGCAAATAAGACATCTTCTTTTCAAACAATGCCTCAATTGTAATACTCGTAACATGTTTAAATCACGAAAAAAACGAATAATTTTTAAACATCAGCTTCAAATAATACTTTTAGATTTATTAATATTACGTAGGTGCTTAACCTCAAATAGGTTGAACTCGTTAAGCTAATTGTAGTTCGCGCAAAGCGCGTGTTAGTTTTATTAGATTTCTGGCTGCTCAACAAAAGGTCAACGACATGAAATGAACAGTTACCAGGTACTTTTTAAAATTATGCCCTAGAAATTAATTCAGTAAAGGCCTTAATTCGGTTTTTCATTGGCTTAAGGCTTAAACAAAAAGATTTTTTTGTGAGCGATCGAATTTTTTACGAATCCATCTCACACCCGGCCTAATGCATTCCGATATCCGCTATCGATGTCGTCATGTCCTTAAATCCTCAAATCCTCAAGATCAAACGAAAATCTACATGAGTAGATATTGAGTTTTGGATTTCGCCATGTGTTCGCTTTGTTTAAGCTATCAAACCATCATCCCTAATTCGTTGATCAAACATATAGTTACATTCTACAGTTTCCTTTCAGCGATGTCGAAAGTGATCTTCGAAAGCTATCTTGTCTACGGGCACAACTCTTAAGATAGATTGTACCCATAGACAACGCGAAAAGCGAAATACCACTCACTGAGTAATCAAGAAATCTCAAAAACTATAACAACTACAAACTTGAAATTTGGCAGGTAGTTGTCATATAAAGTACTATTAAAATTCGCTAAGAACAGAATTTAGGGATCTCCACCCCTAAGGGGGTAAATCCGGGATTAGAAGTTTGTATGAACTCCATGCGTAAGACGCGGGCGGCCGGTAGTAATCTACGAGTATATTGGGTCCGTACCTATGAAATTGGTGTTTTTTTTCTCTTTTAGTATTTTGTCTGTAACTATTAAGATTCAGAGTATTCCTAAAAAACAATTACCTCGTCTAAAAATAGACTATATTTTTGAGCTCTTTTGTGAGTTTTGATAATTTGTTGTAAGTTTAATTGTGTTAAAATTGGACACGGAGACTCTTTTTAAGTGCCTCCCGAATACATCATTTTATTCGCATTCACTTAAAAACGATTAATCATTTTTATGAAGTGTGATATTACACATATTACTAAAGCTTGTCTAATGATAGATACCAAATATACTACTTTGGATTTGTCGTTGTGAAGAAAACTAAAAAAAAAATTGTACGGAAAATGCAGAATTCCCCAAAATCTCCATACAAAACACCAATTTCATAGGTCAGTACATAGAAAAGAATTGCTTAAAACCAAGTCAGAGGGATGTAAAAAGTACCAAAATTTCTTTATTTTTTGTTTGTCTGTCTGTTTGTACGATTTCAATAAAATTTTGCATGGTGATACCTTATATCCCTGGTCAACATTTCAAATATTTTTTCTTCAGAAAAAATTAAAGGGTTTCCGTGGGATACTTAAGAAACTATAGTAACCGCGGACGTAGTCGCGGGCAACAGCTAGTTTTATATAAATAAAAGAACTAGCCATAGTTTCTAGAAGGGTAATAGCATTGGTATTTAATATGGCACTCCTATAGTAAAAATTGTTTCGATACGGCTCCAAAGGCCACATTTCACGGCCGACCCGTAATATTTTACAGCTGGAAGTCCGATTTACAGAATATGGGTTGTAAATATGCTGCGAAATTATGCGCGGGGTGTGCCGTATAAACTGTGACTGTGCTTAGGAAGGTCGGAAAAATATTGGGTTGGAGATTATTTAAATATTATTTCCTAACACAATAGTGAAGCAGTTTTAAGGCAAAAAATGTTAATAATGTTGTGGCGCTTACAGCGTTTATGAAGTTGTAGAAGGCATCAAAGTTATTTTTAAATTAAGGGTTCTAGAATAGATACATTACATGAGGAGCTCGGTGGCGTAGTGGTCAGTGCGCTTTGGCTTCGATCGAAAACAAAGCTATCTTATGGTCAGGTCGTGGATGGGTGACCATGTCTTTGTGATCTCGAGCTCCTCCGTGCTTCGAAAGGCACGTTAAGCCGTTGGTCCCGGTCGAATTTGTGACCGTTTCTACCCACCAACCCGCATTGGGCCAGAGTGGTGGTGTTACGGCCCTTACTCCTCATGTGTTTCTCCATGAGGAAGGCCTATCCCAGCAGTGGGACGTATATAGGCTGATGACGAATAGATACATTAAATATTTCTAAGTACCTAAGTTTTTAGTTAACGAGGAGTTATCATATTACAGTGACCCTAAATTCATTTAAGACGACTTATAACAAAAACAATATATCATCACGTCTTTTTCCCCGAAGGGGTAGGCAGAGGTGTTAAAACGCACATTTCGCCAGATATGTTAAGTCCCTATGTAACAGGTGGCGAGCCTGCTGCCATGCACCGGGCACAATGTGAGGCAATCGTTTTTCAAAAATTTCACAATCAATTATTAATTATTATCAATTAACCCATAGCCAGGTGATATAACGATATTATTATTTATTATCAACACTTATTATTATTATTATTTAAGTCCGACCTAAGTCCTATTATGTACTGTCAAAGAAATAGATTTCTAACCCACCATAATGACATTTTGCCGTAGCATTTAAATTCATTTAAATTCACCTGTATGCAGGTTTCCTCGGAAACGTACCTACATAAAATCATCGTAAGTGCAATTGCCAGTTATAATCGAAATATTGTCAAAGTAGGTCATAAATCTGCTTGTTCGATTACATAGGAACATTTATCTAATGGGCATTGCAGTTTAGAATAAAATAAGGAACACAGAAATATGATACTAAACGGGTTAGCTAGCGTCATTGCGCCATTTCAGATTAAGGCCAGGATCTAAATCGACCTATTTTTGGTTGAGTTTTATTTACGGCATCAAATGTTTTTTTTATTCAGAAAAAAATGTATTGTTATTGATAAAGATAGTTGATACTTTTTTCAATCATAAAAAATGCAGACTGGCACGTTTATGACCATTTTTCAAGTTTACTTGAAGATTATTAATATTGGGTCGTGATATTACACATATTACTAAAGCTTGTCTAATGATAGATGCCAAATATTATTATCTTTGGATTTGTCGTTGTGAAGAAAACTGAAAAAATTTTAGTATGGAAAATGCAGAATTCCCCAAAATCTCCATACAAAACACCAATTTCATAGGTAAGGACCTAATACTTATGTTATCGATAGCTGAAAAAGAGTGGAATTTAAGGGAATTTGGAAAGGTAAGTGAGACACTTAGGGCTTTGTCACACCAACTGAATTTCTTATAAATTTGTTTATATTCTAATAAGAGAATGACAAGTAAAAGGAAAAAGACTAGAGAAAATACTTTTCACCCGCCACGCACTGCCCGCACCAGGCTCTCAAATCTCAATTGTCTAGCTCGAAGAACCTGGCCTTAAGCTTGACGCTCAATATGTGAATAAGTATAGTTTGTATAGTTGTATTTGTATGTGTTTCTGCATGAGTAAGGCCCGTGCGCAGCAGTGGGACGTATATAGGCTGAGGAGGATATCTATCTGTATCTTTATGGACGTAAATAGAAGTGTTAACACTCACATTTCGCCCGACGTAAGTATTTTAACAATTTTCCCATTCGACTATCGATGTCTAAAGAATAAGGTTTGTACCAAACAGACGCGGCCTAAGCTCGCGGTCACAATGGAGGTACACATGAAGAGTATGGGCCGTAACGCCATCACGCTGGCCCAATGCGGGTTGGTTGGTAGAAACGGTCGCAATAGCGACCGGGACCAACGTCTTAACATGCCTTCCGAAGCACGGAGGAGTTCGAGCTCGCAATGTTTTGGTCACTCATCCAAGTTTTGACCATGGCGAAGGTAGTTTTGTTTTTGATCTCGTAAGCTAAAGCGTCCTAACCACTAGGTCATCGAGCTCCTCCAAGTAGGCATGCTCTCGTACATTTCTATACAAAGAAATGTTTTTAATCCAAACGGTAACGGGTTGCTCCGGTGTAGTGGGCACAGAACTTAACCTCAGAATAAACGTAACTATAACAATAGAGGAATAGATTTACCTAAATACTGCTTCAAGTACTACAATATGCATTAACTCACCTCTTCCTCGGGCGAAGTGGCTAGTTCTGGCTCGTTTTCTTCCAGTTTATTGAGCAATTTGTCCTGTAACAAGACAAGGGACCAGTTAAACACAATTTTAAAATAAAAGATGCAAAGCGACTAAAAGAATATAAGGATAAATTTTACAATTGGTTACGATACTGTCGTATAGAATATTATTACGTAAGTGACATTTTTTGTATGAAATCCGTACAGACCTTTGATTAGTAAGTGGACAGCTGTTTTCCAACGTAATTGCAAGAATTCTATACATAACTTATTACAAACTTATTATTTCCGTAATTTATAATGTTAACCAATAAATGTTCACTAATAAATATAGAGATCGAAGTTAAAATTAAAATTCATATTCAATGTATATAGTAAAACATAACATGCTACATGTAAATCTTCTTTTAATGATGGTATTGTGTAACATTTCATGTGTATTAAAATACTTTAATCAGATAATAAATTACAAGTCATGGATTTGAAAGTGAATGGGCATTTAGGGAGAGGAAGACCGTAGAAAAGATGGATGGATTGTGTGAATGATGATATGATGAGGATGGGAGTGAGTGTTGACTTGACGAGTAATAGAAGAGAGTGGAAGATGGAGACATGTTGCGCCGACCACAAATAATTGAATTGCAAACAGGGCGAAGCAAAGAAGATTAAATTACAAGCAAACGATAAGACGTAGTTCCCTCTAAATGGCTTAAAAAGATGCTGTGTTTCGTCCAATATCTTGTACCTGTTCGGGACTAATAAGATCGTTCGCTTCGCTGGCTCCAGCAAGAACACGTTTAATTAAGCTGCTGGTTTAACGGAAACTGTTATCCTATATTGGGATAAAATATTTTCTCATTAAGTTATGCTTGACATAGTAAGTATAGGTTTAGAAAGAAAGTGAAATTAAAGACGAGGTAAAGAAAATTCAATCTAAAGAATACTATTTAAGTACAGATGTTTCTTTTTGTGCAAAATAAATGAAACCTTTTAACTTTTAAGTGACAATGTGTTAGGGGAGACTGGGGACACTTGATCCTTACGGGAGACTGGATTCCAAAATATTTATAATCAGACCAATATTTACGAAATAATGGCAAGAAACAAAACGGGTAAGTCTCCCCTAAATAGGAAAAAGTCTATAGTTCTAATAGCCTATAACACGGTAAACTTACTGCCTTAGCTACCTCTACAGTACGCTTGTTTTTAAATTCAAAAATCACTCATTCAGTATGTATTTTAAAATACACTTGTGAGTGTGAAAAACTATGCTAGCCGTTTAATAGTAATAGTAACCCGGAGGCTTTGTCCTGTGAAGAACGGGCGAGAAACTCAGCAATTTTAATCTTACCTTTGCAGTATTGTCTACAAAAGCAATTAGAAGATGTCATAAGTTAACAATGACAAAAAGGAGAAGCTCTTTTTGTGGTAATGACACCCTCGATTACGATATCAAATAAAAGTTAACTTAAGTTCCTTAAGATATAACTCCGCTAATTTAACTTTGAACTACCTAGATATTTGATAAATGCTAGAAATTAAATAAAAGCCTAGAAAACCTACAACATTTTCCTCAATTATTTGAAGACGACTGAGTGTTATCAGTCCGTTTATCCAGATAGCGTAACCGCCAAAAAGTTAGGCTATGGTAGTCGCAACGCTTCGTGAATAATTTGTAAATTGGCAATTTTGCTGAATGAAATTAAAGGTAAATTGTTTTGTACTACAGTTATTATCTTTTGCAATCTATTGCATAACTACGATAGTATCGGCGCAATGTCATAGTTTCAGCAGCGAATTAGTTGAATGTTATCCCGCGGAGTGTTAACAGTCAATTATGTTTAAAATCAAGTGACTCGTGGCAATAGAGTTAATAGTAGATAGAATAGAAAAATAGTCTAATTTATATGTTATGTGTAGTCTTTGACGTGACCAAAAATGTAAATTTGCAAATCATACCTGTGCGGTCTTCATACTAAAATGCAAAGCTAATGACATGATGGGGCATTTTGTTTTCTATTAGATTTTTTTAAATTCTGAACGATTTGAATAATCTATATTTTTTTTAAGGCAGGTTTAAAGAAAGCGATTAGCTGTTCTGGCCTTCGTATTAGTGATGTTTCAAGCTCGTGATTTGGGTATTCTAAGTATATTGAATGTGCGTTTTATTGGGAACACTTTATGGAAAGTGACTTCGTGAGTTCTTCGCCTGTCTCGTTTTCTTCTTCGTCATTGTGATTTAACTAAAGTTATAAAAGCATTTAAATAATTGTTGATGAAACAAATCTTAACATACCTATGGTCGTGTGGAATGAGTAGGTTCATTGGAATGAGTATCTATGAAATCATTGCTATTACCTTAAGAAAAAAGTATAAGCAATTGTTGTTATTAACTTATAACAGCTCTAGTTGCTTATAAAGGCTAGAACCAAAGGTTGCAGCCAAGGTTCAAAAAGTAAGCGAGAGCGCACACATGCAAGTTTCCGTGGATGCCGTGGCCAGTAATAACTTCCGTTCTAACAAAAAATAAACTCTTTTAACGAGTTTCAAAGTATTGTGAGTGTGGGCATTGTGGGGAAATTGTACCTAGGAGTTTTCATGGCATAATGCACCCTGCGAGGCTGTCTTCCCGGCCACTCCGACTGCTTTTGTGAATGAATGTGCTTCATTATTGTTTGCAATGCTGGCAAATGCGACGTCATGTCAAGTGCTAACATTTTTCATCGGTAAGTTCCTATATTCTGCATGTGATACCATAACCTTTTTAATACGATGTACTTAAGTGACATTCTGGAAGTTCTTTGGTTAACTTATAATAGTGATTAAAAATTGATGAATATTAAATACAAAGTTCATCTCAAATATTAATACATAATTATCACGCCTATTTACCGAGGAGCTCAGTGGTGTAGTGGTTAGTATGTTTTGGCTTTCGATTGAAAACAAAGCTACCTTCGCCATGGTCAGGCCGTGGATGGGTGACCAAAACTTTGTTATCTAGAGCTCCTCCGTGCTTCGGAAGGCATGTTAAGCCGTTGGCCCCGGTCTCTATTGCGACTGTTTCTACCCACCAACCCGCATTGGGCCAGCGTGGTGGTGTTACGGCATACTCCTCATCTGTTTCTCCATGAGGAAGGCCTGTGCCCAGCAGTGTGACGTATGTAGGCTGAGGAGAAGGACGCCTATTTCCCCGAAGGGGGAGGCAGAGGTGCATGATACACCCACACATTGTCAATAATCATATTAATCCAACGTTATAGGCGGGAAGTCTATGGCCAGAATCGGGCACTACAGAAAATCCATGAACACGTAATCCATTCATAATTAAGATTATAAAATAAACAAATGTTGACGGTTTTTTAATTAATACTTAATTTATCTAGGCGTAATTAATAATAATTAATATTAATAATTTATCTAGGCGTAACTAATAATAATATTTTTTTATTCCTCACCATAAACATTCAACAGGATACATTTCATATAGGTACAAATAGTTTTCATACAGATATAATTTACAGTAACGATAGGATCCGAGTGATTATGGTGGGCTGAATTACACAATTTATCTATGATTCCGCTAGTATAGTAGCGCCACCTAACGTAATAAGTCGAACAAAGGGGTACAAGCAGCAATAATAAGTTTTAGACGAACTAAAAACCCATGTATGGGAATAGCTCTCTATACTACTTAACTTATCTATGGGTATGGTGAGAAAAAATAGTGTGCATAATAATATTCGATTGTTAAATTAACTGTAGTGTTATACGCGTATATACGTTCTACACTACAGTTAATACATAACGTAATGTTCGTATTTATATTTTGGATTTTGTTACAATTTTCTGAATTTTCACAATACTAAAATATGTAAGTCATACCATGTCAAGAGCTCGACCTTTACATAACTCCAATGATAAATGGTTTCACTTGACTGGGCATCCGTGCGTCTAGGTCACTATTTTTTGCTCAAGAAAGAGATGATTGTTATACTAAAGTGTAATTATAAAAGCCATAACAGTAAAATCAAGTTTCAGATCTAGGAACCAAAATCTAGGAATACAATATTTAACTCTTGTTAGCAATGAAAAGAGTCTTTAGGTACACAAATAAAAACAAATACAGTAATTCTTGTGTATGATGCGTAATATTCGAGATGAACCATGGTCCACGATGATCAAAAAGCACCGTGATCTTTTCCTAGAAACATCACCCCGCCTCTGTACCTCTTAAAGCAGCACCTACATTACCTTCACGATTCACATGAAGTGTTGTTTAGTGATTAGATCTTTGTTGTACAACATATGACTAATAGTACTAAAACAAATAGTACTCAAAGGGTTTATGGAGAAGGCTATTCTAGGAGTACGAGGAGCACGTAGTGTTAGTACGCTTTAGCTCACGATATCTAAAACAAAGCTATCTTCGCCATGGTCAGACCATGGATGGGTGACCAAAACTTTGTGATCTCGAACTCCTCCGTGCTTCGAAAGACACGTTAAGAAGTTGGTCCCGGTCGCTATGGCAACAGTTTTTACCCATAAACCTGCATTGGGCCGTGGTGGTGTTACGGCCCATATTTCTCATGTCTTTCTCCATGAGGAAGGCCATGCCCAGCCGTGGGATGTGCAAAGGCAGAGAACATATATACGGAACAGAAAAAACGCCTGCACACTTTGGAATAGAATGTAGAGATAATGATATGTGATGTGATGTGATGATATGTGTTGTGTTATGTGTTTTAAATCCTTTTTTTTCATTTTGTTATTCCGACATGTAGAGGTCATTCATATTTACAAACAGGCAATATTTTGCCATATCGTAATGAAAAGTCTCTTTAGTCCATCGCGATTTCTATCAGAATCATAAATAATTCAAATTCCTTTCTAAGGGGCCTACTACACAAAAAACGCGAAATCGGGAGTCTAATCAAACTGGAATTCTCCTAAACGTGCTTCAGGACTTCAGGAGAATGATTAATTACTGAATTAAAAAACACGTTATCTGAACATATCAATTAGGTCCTTACCGATGAAATTGGTGTTAAGTATGGAAGATTTTGGGGAATTCTGCATTTCCCATACTACAATTTTTTCAGTTTTCTTCACAACGACAAATCCTGAGATAATAATATTTGGCATCTATCATTAGACAAGCTTTAGTAATATGTGTAATATCACACTTCATAAAAATTATTTATCGTTTTTAAATGAATGCAAATAAAATTATGTATTCGGGAGGCACGTAAAAAGAGTTGTCTCCGTGTCAAATTTTAACACAATTAAACTTACAACAAATTATCAAAACAAATCAAAAGAGCTCAAAAATATAGTCTATTTTTAGACGAGGTAATTATTTTTTAGGAATACTCTGAATCTTAATAGTTACAGACAAAATACTAAGAGAGAAAAAGACACCAAATTCATAGGTAAGGACCCAATATATTATTATTTTAGAAAAGGAAAGTATCTTTTTTTAATAATCAGTTAAGAAAATGTTATTTAGTTATTAACATAATTATGTCGATGAAATGTCCTGACTTCGTTTTTTTGTATCTCTTGCCTTATTAAATTTTTTTAATTAATCAACAACAAACCAAGGTAGCTAACATCCTAAAAAGCAAAATTTGTTCTACAACACATTTTACTTTCATACAAAAAAATCAATGTCTGAATGTTTTTAGCTCCGGTGCGAAGCGCGCGCGAGCGTCGCGAGTTTCGCCTTTTGGCATGTAGGGAGCATAGACTTACTAATGTCACGACAGTACATTATTACCTTGTAAAATCATTTTTAATTAATGTAAGTATTCAGTTATGGTAAAACTCGTACAACAAATGTTGTTATTTACGAGTTAGCTACCTGGTCTTGCAAGGTTGTTGATTCATTGAAAATAACACTGTATATCTTTTTGCAGGTGTAACAGAAGTATGTTTTATGTCGGCACCTGTCGGACAGTGCAGCTACTGCTGTCAACAAGACGACAATGTGGATATCCAGTATAAACTTTTTACCAGGTATAACTTTCAAGATTTTTTAAAATCATTTATAAACAATTAAAAAAACGTAAGAATATGTTCCTTAATTACAAAGAAGCTTTCAGCTCACATACGATAGGACATATTGCGAGTGTTGTTTATAAAATGTGAGTGTTTTAATGTCGTCTGCAATGTATTTTACAAGGACGTCAGAAATTTTTTATCTTATAGTTTCTATGTAAAATTTAGACGAATCAAAGTAAAATTGGTACTCAATCTTCAGTACATCTGTAAGTTTTCTTTTTTTTTAAAAATCTACAGGAATCTTGATTCAACTACTTTCCGCTAGGAGCGTTTTTCCCGTAGAAATTGAGCTTCTTAACGCAACTAAAAAAGTAAAGATTTTTACAATGATAACATTCACTAACGGTGCATTAATCCGCTACTTTGATAAACCAAGTCATTTAACGACACAAAACGCTTCACACTATAGATTTTAATGAAATCCATTGGCAAAAGTAATATAACCTTTCTATAACTCTATTCTATACCGTTTTGTCTTTTGACCCGATAGACGATGTTGCGTTTGGCTTGAAGTTTATAAAGTAGTGTTAGCAGAAGTTTTGGCTACAACAATTGAGGAGCAATAGGAACACGAAAGTCACAAGAAAGATTTTGTGTACACAATGTATACGTACACAGTTGGATAACAGTCACGAGCGATATTGTATTCACGTAAGTTCTAATAAAGACGTTTATTGCTCAAAAGTTTTTACATGTACCTCGTAACTGTACTTAGGCCTGCTCTAATAATGTTTTGATACTTTGTTGTTTGCAAACTGTAATACAGTACCATAAAGCACCATAATTTTTAATAAAAGCTTGATACATTTATTAGAAAATCAAGTCATTGGCGTCATATTAATTTAGAAATAAGTGTATTATTTTAGAGAAGAAATATTATATTTATTTTTACATTCAAATAAGTATATTCAATATTATCTTTCAAGACTCTTCAGATAATTTCATAGGGGTTCATAAAATTTTTGTAAATAATTTTTCTTACTCCTTATCAATTTCATCATATTAGCTCACACCTATGTCTAGCAGTGGACTAACAAAGGTTGATAAGTTTAGATAGGATTTATTTAATTTTGTCAAAGCTTTACATAATATTATGATGCAGTAGCTCTCGCGCTTGTTTGGGTTCGATTACTTTTCGCGTTTCTTTTTCAGAAACAAACTTAAAATAAGGAAACACGAAGACGCGAACTAATGGAGAACAATCATTCGCAGCCCAACTATCTTTGTTTTCTTCACACTGTAATAATTCTTACATTGTTCTAGTGTTTATTTTTCTCTGTCAATTTTATATTTTCTTTTTGTTTCTCTGTCTGTTCGTCTGCTTCAACCGGCTAATCACCGAAATGGCTAGACCGATTTCAATGAAATTTTGCATGGTGATCCCTGGTTCCTGTGGGATAGTTAATTAAAAAGCCACAGTAACCGCGGACGAAGTCGCGGGCAACAGCTAGTTTGCTATAATAGTGCTAAGGAAACCTAGTAATACTTGCTTTTTTAATCTCAATAAAATATTATATAATAAAATATACGCTGTTCAATTTCATTATTACGTAAAAAAAATTATAAGCCCAATGTTATAGAGAAGGTATTAAATTACATGCCATAATATGGTCATCTCTTCCTTTTTAATACACAGATAATTTAATATTAGGTCCTTACCTATGAATTTGGTGTTTTTTTTCTCTCTTAGTATTTTGTCTGTAACTATTAAGATTCAGAGTATTCCTAAAAAATAATTACCTCGTCTAAAAATAGACTATATTTTTGGGCTCTTTTGATTTGTTTTGATAATTTGTTGTAAGTTTAAGTGTGTTAAAATTTGACACGGAGACAACTCTTTTTAAGTGCCTCCCGAATACATCATTTTATTTGCATTCACTTAAAAACGATAAATAATTTTTATAAAGTGTGATATTACACATATTACTAAAGCTTGTCTGATGATAGTGATGATAGATGCCAAATATTATTATCTCAGGATTTGTCGTTGTGAAGAAAACTGATAAAATGTTAGTATGTAAAATGCAGACATCCCCAAAATCTCCATACAAAACACCAATTTTATAGGTAAGGACCTAATTGTAATTTGTTACAAGAATGCAAAATTTCTTTTTAACCGCATGCTCAATTTGATGACCCAGCAAGCGAAGGATTCTAAAATTGAATCACGAGTATAACGAGTGATTCGAGAAGAATCCTGAGCGTTAGCGAGGAAATAAGAAATAATGATGTTTTGAATTTACAAAGTTTGCGCATACGATGTTCAAAATTCAAAGCCCCTCAAGGGGTAAAGACGGCTTTTCTGTTACGCTCAGATATTGAAGAACAATATTTTTGTTTTTCAATATCTTAGCGTACATCTCTTTCAGAGATTGTATCGATTACAACCACAGTCAAAGCGCTATGTGGATGTACTTGCTACAAGCGCTCGCGGCAGTGAATTTGAAGTCTTTTTTGTCAATTTTATTATTAAAATTTACTTTATGTATAATAAATGTGACTATGTATGAATGTTGACGATTTTAAGTGCTATGTTTAGCCTATGAAATAAAATTATTTTTGATTTTGATTTTGATTGAATATATTTATTTATATACATACAGTAGACACAATATTAAACCCTTCGATACACATAGTCCTTCTGTAGTTGTTATACCGTGTTGGCACGTATTTTTCAGTTTTATTCTTTAGTTACGTGACTTCAGATATAGTATCAAAAACATTTACTATTACGCTAAATTATTCCTATGTATAAACGGGCATTATTAATTACATGTCTTTCAGACAATGAAAATGTCATTGTAACGTAGCTTGCGTGCGAAAGTTCTATTTGCGTATTTAGAAGGACGGGATACGCAATTTTAGTGCTTGAAGCGTATTGAATTGGAGCCCGATTCTGGTTCAGTCCGTTGTTATTTTGACCTCTAACCATTGGTATTTATCCATATGAATCAGCACGCACTTAGTTCATTGTCTACGTCGATTCCCGTCCATTACAACCTCATTTGTTTTCTCCCATATTCATTATTTTTTATTTTTTAATATTGTCTAGGTGCTATGTACTACTCCTAGATACAATATGGTATTTTATGTTATATTTGTTTTACATTTGTTATATTTATAACATATATTTTTTACCATGTCACATTTTGCCGTTTGGATGCGGCAGATAAGACGGTCTTAGCTCTATGTTATCTTTGTTCTAAATATTCTTATTTTATTTATTTATGTCCTTTAGTTTACTTACTATGTCTGTTATGTATTCGTTGAATTTATTTAAGATGCATTCTTTTCCGTAGTATTGGCTGATTTCCTTATATTTAATTCCGTTGGCTGTGCAGAAGTACTCCAATTCTGTTCTACTTCTTGCAAATAGTGGGCATTCATGGATAAAATGGTTCATATTTATTACAACCAGATTAGTATTGTTTTGTTTGACCAACCTTCTGAAGGAGTGTCGGCAACCTTCAGGTTCATATTTATTACAACCAGATTAGTATTGTTTTGTTTGACCAACCTTCTGAAGAAGTGTCGGCAACCTTCAGGACACGGGAAAAGGAGGTGGTGAATCCTGTATTGAATTGGACTCTTACCGTCTAAACACCACCTTTTATGCCTAAGGCCTGGGAAAGTCCTATATAAAGCCTTAACGGATGGCAATCCTTCTCTTAAACCAAGAGGGTATCCCTTTTGGTGGATGTAAATTAATATAGCGGTAGAATAAATATCGATACATTACTTTTATTAGTCGTGTGGAAGCGCTTCTTAAAAAAATACTACCAACCTATCTCTTCCTTTGGGTGTCGTAAAAGGCGACTAATCGACCTAGAACTGCACAACCATCCAATAGCATAAAGCGGCGACGGGCTCACCACCTGTCACGCTGAGCACATGTGCAGTCACTGCTTGTTGAAGCGCGGATTATGGCAGCAAACAGCTTTTGCGGTGCTTTTACCTAGTCTCTGACTAGCCCTTTGGGGATAATAGTGCTCATTATATTTATATTTTAAACCGCCTCTATGGTCTAGTGGTTCACACCACCGGGTGTTGATCGGAATGTTCGGGTTCGATTCCCCATAGGGGCAGAAGTTTTTTTGCTCGGTTTGGTTGGTGGTAGAGCTTCAAGCCCGCCTGGGTAGCTACCACCGTCTTACCAAAATTTTTCGCCGTAATAACGATGTTTTAAGCATTGTTGTGTTCCGGCAATCGAGGTAAGACAGCCAGTTCCTCATTTGTTGAGGATTACAGGTGAAGCTCGCTTCCACCTTCGGCCTTTTCGTCACTTACCATCAGGTGAGATGAAGGCCAAGAGCTTACCTGTCATGTGTAAAAAATAAATAAAAAAAATATGCTACTTTTTAAATATTGGGTCCTTACCTATGAAATTGGTGTTTTTATTCTGTCTTAGCAATTTGTCCGTAACTATTAAGTTTCAGAACATTCTTATAAAATAATTGCCTCTTCTAAAAATAGACCATATATTTGAGCTCGTATTATTTAATTTGATAATTTTTTGTAAGTTTAATTGTGTTAAAATTAGACATAGACAATTATTTTTAACTGCCTCCCGAATACATCATTTGATTTGCATTAACATAAAATTGCTAAAGCTTCTAATGATACATGCCAAATATTATTATCTCTGGATTTGTCGTTGTGAAGAAAACTGATAAAATGTTAGTATGTAAAATGCAGACATCCCCAAAATCTCCATACAAAACACCAATTTTATAGGTAAGGACCTAATAATAAGTATTGCAAGCAAGTTACGGCCGGCCTGATACGACGGTAGTACGCTAGTAGCTTTTGTTGCGTTGGTTGCCCTTCTGCGAGTAAAGAAATTATTTCATGGTAGCATGTCTTGCTGTTATTTTGCTGTGATTTTCTTCCTGTGACAGTATGAAACTTTATCAGAACATTGGACCACTTTGAAAAATATTACGTAAAAGTTAGTGTGTGTTAAATAACATCTTGTTCATCTACCTCCAGATCGAATCCAAGGGTGTTCCAGCTGATCCCCATCAATAACGCGAGGCAGCTGCGGAGGTCCTTCTTCGACCCGTCCGTGCCCACTGTCATATACCTCATGGGTTTCTCTGAAGCTACCACCGGTCTTAGCACCACGACTTTGAGAGATAGTAAGTTATTTATTTTTAATTTCATCACAAACATATATTTAAGGCTTTTTAATAAAAAATATTGAAAAAAAATAGTAGACCCATACATAAAAGATTTTTTTTTGAGTCCTTGCGTCCTCAGGATATAAACGTCCCACTGCTGGGCACAGGCCTTCCTCATGAAGAATCACATGAGTAGTATGGGCTGTAACACCATTAGAGAAACAGTCCCAATAGCGACCGGGACCAACGGCCTAACGTGCCTTCCGAAGTACGGAGGAGCTCGGGATCACAAAGTTTTGTATAGCTATATTATACACAAACAATAAAAATACAGGAAAACATATCATCTGTCTAGATAGGGAACTTTCTCACGGCTGTGCCAAAACAGGTAGCCAATAAAGCATGATGTCAGGTTTTTAAGTCCTGACGCTGGATTTTTATTTACACCTATATATTTTTCCTTCTAGCTTATTTATCAACGGGCGCTTACAACTTCATTTCAGTGGACTGGTCGAGGCTAATGGCCTTTCCTTGGTAAGGATTGTGTTCTTATATGCTTATTTTAAACGTAGCGTTTAAAATACGGTGTTTACTATTTGAGGCTTTAGGTAGAGACCTTAACAATAATTCAATAGTATTATCAATTATTGTTTTTTCTATTTCTCTAAGATTGATATAGATTATTATACAGTAAAATTTATAACCAATGTCAAACTAATATAATGAAAAGGTTTAATTAAACAAGCATATTATGTCCATTTAAGTTGCCGCAAACAGCAGAACATTAAGTTTTATTACGTAAAACTAAAGAACAAATCTGAATACGTTCAAGGGACTCCTAATTTATAGCCCTGTGGAGGGTAGCCAAGTACTACATATCTGATTTATGCGACGTTACCACATTCGGTTATGTAAGCTACGTGCCTCGTACCAATTCTGTTAGGGTTCGTATATGACATGGGGTGTTATCTTTACGTTACGACAAAATATGCGAGCTTCGCTCTTCCTAATATTTATATTTACGTTACATATTTTAGGAATCTGAACAGATTCTACATAATTGTTAGGTGCCAATCAAGTGTAACTTTTTTTATGTTCTTATTTCTCTACACTACTGTTATAAATGGTTATAATTGAATTTATCGTTATCGTGGTCATTATATTTAAAAGAAATTCGTTACCACGCAGATCGGTCAATAGTTTAGTTGGGTTGAATTGTGAGCGAGTACACACCCGACTAAACAGTCTGGTTGGTTTGAGCGAGGACCATCCAACTTTTTCGGTCGTTAATTGTTATAATGTGCGCACTTTCATACATGTTCATATTGAATAAAACTAAACAATCTGCCGATAAAAGTGTAAAATATTCGTTGGGAGTTACATAGAAGAAGAAAGAAAAATATGTGTATCTTTGTAGACCACGGACACCGTACAAGACATGAGAAGGTAGTTGTAGTTAGTATGTAGTAGAAATAGTAATTCTGGGATCTTGCGCACGTCCAAGAGATAGATTTCCGAAGCTTAATTAAGTAAATATATTGAAGTAAAAGTATAGGTACAGTAATATGTAATAGGAATTATTTCTTTAGTAGTGTCCTGTAAGACATTTCGTTCATCCAAAAGAATAATGACATAATTACCAAAAAGTCGAAAATGAGTTTTTGATGCCATAACTTCATGTTTTGCACGTTTTATCTATGGTTAAAACGACAGAATTGTTGTTCCATTAGTTTCCGACAGAGAGAGTCACTGCCGTCATGGTGTTGGCCTATACTTCGAAAGGATACGCGGAAACATCTACAAAGTTCATAAAATGTAGACAGATTTATAAAAATAAAACTAAAATTGAATATAATTTTGTTTAAATTCATGATTTATTTCCATATCCAAACCTAGTTTAATGTCATAATTGTATTATTTGATGTATAAAATGTCATAAATGAACGTCTGGTTTGTTTTATTTCGTTTTTTCAAATAGTTATCTTAAGTTTTCTCGCAAACTTTTTATGTTATATTATTGGTAGTAAAGTAACACAACATAACTATTAAAATATATCAATAGAATGATTGGAAATACACAATATTTTCGATGTCAAACTTTTAAAACGCTCTCCTGAAAAATCGCAAAAACGTAATTACGTCAATATTCTTTTGGATGAGCGATTTGTTGACGTACTAATTAATAAAATGAATTGAAATTATAAAGTTAATTGTCAATTAGCGTGCGCCTGAAAGTAGGTCGCAGCGTAAGCATAAAAATGTACGTTGCTTGCTCGTACAATATGTTTAATTTCCAAAAACAATGGCGAATCTTAATTAACAATCCATAAAGGGCTTTAACCTGTGCAGGTACGCAACAGCGGTGAAGAACACACGATACATGGGCCGGCGGCTGGCGAGCTACCTGCGGTTCCTGCAGCGGGCGGGGGTGCCGGCCTCCACGGTGCACGTCATTGGGTTTTCCCTCGGCGCCGAGGCGGCCGGCTTCGCGGGGAAGACCCTGCGCGCGAGAGGCATACGGCTCGGGAGAATCACTGGTATAGTTGCGTTTTACATACATACATACGTCTGCAATCCCCGAAGGGGTAGGCAGAGTCCAAGAAGCACTGTGTTCCTTAAGACCACATTTAGCCATACAAAAATTGAGTTTGGTCCGATGAAAAATCGCGAGAGAGTAGTAACAAGTGGCTAGCTCATCGCCTACACTATCACAGACCCAGTACCCAATACCTTAGTCGCCTTTTACGACAATCTAGACAAGAAAAGCAGTTGGTACATTCTTTTTGTGTCCCGGACCAACACGGGACGTTCCGTTAAGTTACGTTTTACTTAGACTCTTATTACCGAATTAAGCGTTGGTCTTTGATTGAGTACAACTAGACAGTAATGGTGCTGTTCATGCTGTCTGTGCTCAAGGTTTGGTTCTGTAAATCGTATACGAACTCGTGAAATGCAATATCAATATTGCATTTGGTCCTGTACTTAGATTATAAATAGGTTACATTAGACTTCGGGCAAGCGTCTCAAATCGGCCGCGAAAATAATGCCTCAATAAGCACCTAAATAAAATTGACGTTTTAGTTCGCTTCCGATTGCGCCAACATGCTTCCACAATTACTGCAATGTCTTTGGAAAATGGAATTATATATAATGCTCAAATATAAATTGGACGGAATATTGTAATTTCGCTTAATAACTACAATTTGATAATAAAGAAACGTAGATGGCAATTATTTCACAAAATTTTAATTGAATTACACTTCTACAATATTGATTCCAACCTACGCGCCAACATTGGCCAATGCTTCTCCATAAGTTGAGCGAGGTATGGGATTCTAAATTTAAATACTAATAAGGTGTAAGCCATATACATTATATTCTATATCTATGGTGTAGGTACTGGCGTGTAAGTTTGACAATACTGCTGTTATTTTATTTCACCTAGGGCCTCTTGCAGGAGTTTTAAATCGAGATTTAAAACTAGATTTTGTAAATTCTTGACATAAGAGCCGTAGTAAAATTGGAAAAAAAATACTAAATGTAGTTTTAAATCTCGATTTAAATTTCCTGCAAGTGGGCCCTTATGATAAAGCGTCACGGTCCGAGAAGGTGCCATATTTAAGGTTTGTTTTCGTCCGTGAGACCCAGTCATTAGTCAAGGTCATTGGTCGTGTATGTATATAGAAACCTAAACTGTTTATACCAACTTTTAATTTAATTATGAACAAAATATACCCTGAAGGAAATGTCTTCCAGTCAAGCTATGAATGGCTGACTGCTTAAGAAGTGGCTGCTGTCCAAAGATAGCGTTAACTAATATGAACTGGCCAATTCCGTTTGCCGTTGGACTGTTTATAAAAGAAAGCTGAGTTTCTTGCCCGTTCTTCTCAGAACAAGGCCTCCTGGTAGTTTATGTGAACGGATGGCGTAGTTTTTTCTCTTTCACGTAATATTGTAAAATGTTTATGACATTCAAAAGCATGCGCTAAGACGCATCTAAACTGAATAAATGATTTTGAATTTTTTTTGCAAGACAACAAATTACATCGTAATTAAACACGAAGTGATGAAACCGACCCCGATTGTTCAAGCTACATAATTTAAACCCGAACATAAAATACTTAGTAGATAATGTACTGAATCGTATACCTTCACCGCGATACAGTTTTATCCATTTGGATAAACACAAGTAGAATATTTTTATCGTCGTGCATGTCTAAAAGTTTTTCGATTCTATATGTTCGCTACGGAAACCGTAGTCGTGTGTTTAAAATTCTACGTAACGCTACGCCTGTGTTTGCGTAATAGATCGTAGCTTGTAGCTCGTGAACTGTGTAAACCGTAATAAATAGATCATGTTATACATATATATTATCACAGTTTCTATTAAGAGATAGGGTAACAGATATACCTTTCATTACCATAACAGCAATAAAAACAGTAATAATACGTCTACAGTGACTTTTAGCCACTATGCAGAATGTCTTCTGTAGTTTCCTTTTTTTGATTGATAGGACTTTTTTCGTGTTATCTTTGTGTTATCATTCCATATTCCAACCATTTTTTCTATTTAATTAGCTTTTAAAGCATGCTCTCGTTAACAAATATTGTATTGAAGCAAATATTTTTAAATGTATTTTGCAGTGTCGAAAAGAAATGTGCCTATAAAAATTAACTAACGATTGTTTTCATTCCATTGGAACTGTAAGCGGGGTCAAGGCTGCTATCATCGGATTTCATTCGATTTGATTAAAACAACTTCTGTTGATACAAATAGAAAATCTAGATTTTGTAATAAAAAGAACTGTTTTTAGGCAACGATCGTATTTTTTATGTTTTTAGTCGGAAGTTTAACTTGATCGTAGTAAGGAGTACCGACTGTTGTAAACATAGATTCTAGCGATACTGACGTATATATCGTTTATAGTATATCGATTAATATGATGATCATCATCATCAGATTCAATAATATCGAGTAAAGAATATGATTAATGGTATGGTATCCCAATATGCGTTAATTAAGGTGACAAATTTAGGTAAGACAGTGGTAGCTAGCCAGGCGGGCTTAGAAGCCCTACCAACCAAACCGAGCAGAAAAACCCCTGCCCCCGTGGGGAATCGAACCCCGGATCTCGCGATCTACAACCGGTGGTGTCAACCACTAGATTAGAGAGGCGGTTAAAGTGGAGGAAATGTGATAATATAGTTATATTAAAATAATGTGACCATCAATTTCCCGGAAAAAGGTCCGCGATTTGAAATTTATAACGTTTACATGAATCACATTCGTTCGATTTGTACCCCGTACCTGACATTTGTACTTATAAAGGTAAAGGAGTAATCTCAAGTTATTCCTGTCCACGCCACTTTGACGTCACGTGGTCGTCACGTCGTCACGTGGACGTCATGTCAGACGCAGGTAATTTGCACCCGAATTCTTAGTGCTACATATGTACACATTTATACTCAATTTTCAGCACAATTGTATGTCTCAATTAAAAGTTGTAATATTGAAACCCCGGTCCCGCTACTTTGATGAAAATTGTATCATGTTGCTGTGTTTCGAAAAGCTCGTTGAGTATCGCGGGAAGACGATGGAGTCATATTCTGAGATCATTGGGCTTACGTATAGCAGAAGACGTCTCTGGGCTGAGAAGAAGAAATACAGTAGTGTTTACATTTATTGTTGTTGAACAATACTTCTTTCCAGGTTTGGACCCAGCCTACCCCGGGTACAGCCTGAACGACAATGACGGTCACCTGTCGCGAGGCGACGCGATCTTCGTGGATGTGATCCACACGAACCCCGGAGTATTCGGGTTCCCGCAGCCAATCGGTGACGTGGACTTCTATGCTAACCCGGGCCGCTGGATCCAGCCTGGTTGCTGGGCCAATGAACTGATCAGGAACGGGGAGTTTAGGTTTTTCTGTGAGTTTATTTTTATTTTCCATGCCATTCAATCCTATGGGTTTTTGTACACTCGTTATACGTTGATTGCTTCGGTTACAATATTAACCTTTACTCATTATTAATGGCTTCATTGCCATTTACTTTGAAAATGATGGAATAGAGTAGGGACGGAGTGGGTTGGGGGAGAGGAAAAATACCAAAAAATGTTTTTTTTCTGTAATATGAGCCTATATGCTTATTATAATACCAAATGCAAATATTATATGTACTTATCACATAAAAAGATATCTAATAGTGAAAGAAAACAATACAAGCCACAAGTCACAGTCAAGTACAAATCGCCTGCAGTTTCCCAGTGCTGTACGACCTTCAAGCCTTCAATAAAAGGGTGTACTCCCATCTTAAAGGCCGGCACCGCATGAGTGACGCTCCTGGTGTTGCAAATGTCCATGAGCGGCGGTGATCACTTACCATGGTGCCCGCCTGCTCGTTTGCCACCTATACAATAAAAAAAAAACAAAATCCTATTTAACAAAAACTTTATAGCATTGATATCATGTTATAGGACGGCATTTACTCGTAGAATCAACTAAACCATGATTATCAAAGCTCACAAAGTCGTTTTGAAAATAATCGCTAACCTATCGTGGCGTGATTGCGGCTCATTACATCGAGTCAGCGTTCACAGATTAAATAAACGACTTGACATTGCAACCCAACAGGCGCATATTTCGGCGGGAACGCGATCGATGCTATGACGTCACTACGCGGATGCTGGGGGCGGGGAAGGACGCGGGAGCGGGCTTACGACTACGCCAGACCCCGATTGTTTGCGTTTCAAAAATCTATTTTTAGAACGTTTTTGTTGCGGATTTATGTACATTCAATAGCATAGGACTATGTCATATTTCAATAATGAATGAGTTTTGTGATACATAGTATTATTTCGAAATGCTGCAATGTGACAAAGTTGCATGATTGCTTGGGACTACATTTTAATAATTTAAGGGTAAGAACGGATCTCGTCTATCAGTTTACTGTTCTTATCATCAACTTGTACTTGTTTTCTATTGATTGATCTCTAAATAGTAATTTTTTTTAGTCTTTAATAGAAATAAAATTCAAAATTCTTTATTTAATCATTTAGGGTCAGTTTCTTGATCCGTGATCAGGTTGACAGTAGGTTAAAATATGCACCATGTGAAAACGTATGATGTCGTGATATGATAGCTTGTCCAATAGTCGAATTTTTAAATATAACTAAAGTTAAATAATTATAGACAATTTAACCACAAAACGAGATGCTACGATTAGGAAATTGGTGGCTGGCGGCACAGCTGATGTATATTGCTTAGAATTTTTTTCGCAAACTTAACAATTTGCCAAGCTGACGTCACACATTTTGGCGCTTTGTCTAGAATTATACTATTGGTCTTGGCTATTGGTCTAGAATTTTACTATTGTTGTTACTATGAATACTGATCAAAAAACTCACCCTTAATTAGTTTATCAGTGGCTTTCCAGCCTAAATAGCATGAGCACCGCGATATGTTATATAAAAGGTTTTATCACGCTAAATTGTCAAATTCCACAGAACGTTGATAGTTGAACGTGATAAAAACCCGATAAATATTATAATGCGATGTTCATGCTAAAAGGGCAGTTCGGAGGAATATTACTTTGTGGGTTTGCCAAAATTCTGTCTCGGCGAAGTTTTTGGTCAGCGAATTTTAGTTGACTCTGATCTGTTATCGAAATGCCGTACTTTCTGAAGTTATTAATTTTAAAAATAATAAAGAACTTAATTTTGTGTAGCTTAATGGCGTCGTGATAATGTTATGTATGACTTCAATTAAAAGGACTCCAAGCAGTGGAAGAAAATCGAAAATGCTAGTAGCGTTTTCACACACATTGAATGAAAACATGTTGGCTGTAATGAAAAAAAAAAACATGAAAATAATATTAGATTTTAAAAAGATTTTTATAAACTCTTATTTTATTGCCCAGAAACAAAAATACAGAACATCAAAAACAGAAGTATGCAAGGAAGGACTTAACTCAATGGAAGGACTTAACTCAAATAGTCTTCCGTCTTGTCATCATCATCATCATTAGCCTGCCCTTTTCTCAATTTCATTTGAGGTCGGCGCAACGAGTCTTTCTCCTCCACTTTCCCCTATCACACGCCATATCAACATTCACTCCCATCCTAGCCATGTCCTCATTCACACAATCTATCCATCTCTTCTTTGGTCTTCCTCTCGCTGCATAACCATCCACTCTCATATTCATAACTCTTCTCGTTACATGCTCATTCTCGTTGCAAAAGGATTTCGCTGTTGTTTTATGACCGGCCTGAAATGAAATGAATGAAATGAAATCATTTATTCTGCAATTAGATTTACATGAAATACTTTTGCACGTCAATATTTTTTTTTTCCTACTAGCACTTCGACGTGAATGGCCTGTTGAGAAGAAGTGCCGCAAGAAACTCAACAGTTAGCCTTTTTTAAACAGCCATAATAACAAAAGGAATATGGAGCATTTTAAATATTGTAAAATAAGTATGTGCAGAGGAGCAAATTATAGTAGCCACGAATTTTTATCTGTAAAATAATCTTCTATCTTATAATACCCCTTTTTCATTAAACAGCTTTTAACAGTTGATTTAAATTTATGCAGGGGCAAGTCAATAAAACTTTGTGGCAGCCTATTATACATTCTTATGCTGATTCCTATAAAACATTTAACAGTCTTGTGAAGTCTGAGGCTTGGAACGGCGAGCTTATGCTTATTTCTGGTGTTGAGGCTATGGCAGTCAGAATTTTTAAGGAAAGTATCATAGTGTTTACGTACATACATAATACAATCAAAGATGTATTGAGACGCTACAGTTAATATATCTATTTCCTTAAATAATTCCTTGAGCGAGTCACGTGGTCTAAGGTTGTATATGGCACGAATGGCTCTCTTTTGAAGTACAAAGATAGTCTGAATGTCAGCAGCGGAGCCCCACAACAGTAGACCATACGACATTACGCTGTGAAAATAGCTAAAATAAACTAATCTCGCCGTTTCAACATCAGTGAGCTGCTTTATTTTTCTAACTGCATGCGCAGCTGAACTTAGTCTTCCTGCTAGAGCCGTAATATGTGGACCCCATTGCAGTTTAGAGTCCACAGTAATTCCAAGAAAAGTGGTAGACTTAATTATTTCTATCCGTTCCTCCTTTATACAAATTTGAGTATCGATCTGCTTTACGTTAGGCATACAAAATTTAATACATTTTGTTTTCTTAGAATTAAGTGCAAGGTTATTTATATTGAACCAATGCAAGACTTGCGAGAGAGCATTGTTTACTTCGTCAGATACGTTATTACGTCTGTCAGTTTTGAAAATCAAAGAAGTGTCATCAGCAAACAAAACTATCTCACAAAGGTCTTTAGCAAAGTAAGGCAAGTCATTAATATATATTAAGAATAATAAGGGGCCCAATATAGAGCCCTGGGGCACTCCCATATGCAGAGGCGCGCCGGAAGAATTAGTACCATTTATGTTAACCTGCCTGACGTCAAGCCTCCTTGGAATACTGGAATTCCGTCTTGTCTTCTTCTTTTTAAACAATTTTAAAAAGAGCTCTTATGAATTACTCTTTTTGTTTTGTAATTTCTTGACGATTTTAAGTTGAACTAAAATAGCCAACGAATTGGTTTATTTTAACATGAAGAACGACGTGAAGAGCTTCGCAACCACTGACTGACTACGAAACTCAATACATTTCTTAGTAATTTCACTCGCGAAGCAGTTGGCTGTCCGCCAAAGATTGATCGTTAAGGCAAATGTCAATAGGGGATTCGTTATAGTTGGGCTGTTATCTATCAGCCAGCTCCCTAACCGTGTAACCGAAGCACGTAAAGCTAAATGTTAGTAGGCTGCGACAAAGTAGGTTGGACTAGGTAGCTATAATTATACTTTTCTTGTTCTATTTTTGCGTGTAATTTGATAGTCCATTAAATTAAGATAGTTCCCTTGAATTCAAATTGTGATTACCTACAATTCACGAGGGCTCCTTTAGATTTTATCTTAAAACTTTTAACATTAATTTATCTATTACTTTACTTTTAGGCATTAAGAACGTGGGCAGTTACCGTCATGAAATGCAACAACACATTGCAATACTAATAAAAATTTGTTCTTCTTGTAAAAAAATATTCTTTTCATACTGAGTTTCTATTACTGATCTATTCTACAAAGTTTGTGACGTGGGGATATTGTTCTAAAATAAAAACTGGAGGTGTTGTCTCTGGTTGTAATATTAATTAAAAGAACTTTACCAATGCCCAAAAAGTGCCTTGGTAAAGTTGAGTTATTTGAAAATTTACTGTTATAGTTTATTGCATAAATAAATTTTCATTTGATGCTCATTTTTACAGAAAACCCCTTTTTATCCTACATTTTTGGCGCGCAGTTCCAGAAGTTAACATCGACTTTCATAACTTTTATTCAATTTTCATCGATTAATTTCATATCCTTGACTGTCAAAGCTTTATTTATTGCTGATAGGCTGTATCAAAAATGGTAGATAAAGTGGTAAAAGCTACCAAAATTATCGCGCTGCTTGAAGAGGGTTGCAGCCAATGCTTCGTGGCTAGGAGGCTAAATGTTAGTCGCTCGACGGTCCAAAGGACCTGGCAGCGATATCAGGAGACTGGTTCCGTCGAGAGAAGGCCTGGTTCTGGAAGAAAAACATGTACCCAACCACGGGATGATCGTTTTTTTGTGAGTCGCGCATTGAGAAATCGCAAATCTTCGTATGTGGATCTTAAGAACAACCCCCAAGAAGTAAGAAATGTGCATATTAGTCTATGGACGGTCAGGAGGAGGCTTCTCGCTGCCAATATACGCAGTCACCGCCCGGCCCGCGGCCCCAATATATTACAGAGTTAGTCTTCATTGAAAACGGCTCACTGACTGGGCATCGATACATAACGGAACTTCTAATTCCTCATGCACAACCCGCATTGGCCGCTCTCGCGATTCGCACACAACGATCTCGCGATGTTAAAACGTATGTGCAAGAGGTCGGCATTCGTCGTTTGGATTGGCCAGCTCGAAGTCCCGACCTCAATCCCATAGAGCATGACTGGGACGTTCTGAAACGGCGTGTGAGATCAGTACAACCGGCTCCGCAGACCATCAGAGAGCTGAAAATGTGATTACTGCGGAGTGGGGACGTATTCCGGGATATACTCGCTAGCATGCCCAGACGAATTCGAGCTGTGATTTTAGCTAGAGGGGGAAATTATTAAAGATTAATAAAGAAAATTATTAAAGAAAATCAAACAAAAAAACAATTTTTATTTTTACTTCGCATATTAGCATATAATATGCACTACTAGCGCACATACACTACTAGTGGGGTTTAGCATTATTTCCCATAAATTGTATCAAAATTTTATGAAATACTGATGAAAACGATTATTTTCTTATTAATTTACCAAATTGTAAGGATACAACTACCTATAATTATCAAACAAAGCAATATTAACTTTTGAAATGGTTCATTGCTTAGGTGCCCTTTTTTTTGCAAATGAGTATATGTATTATAATTTTATTACAACTGTTAGAACAATTTATATATTATAAATTTAGGCGTCAAGACTACCTCTCCAACTGACTCTGATAGGAATGAAAATTGGAGACCAAAAAGAATGAAAAAGGGAAGTTGCTTAATTTAATAACAGAAACAAAGAGAAAATGGCCAGAGAAGAGCGCAATAAGAGCAAAGAGTCGCTAATACTGATATAGCGTTTCGTTACATGTTTTACTGGTAGTTCAACTAGTTGAACTAATTACACAAAAATAAAGAATTTACTAATTTACTAGTCAAGGGGCACAAAACGAGATACAATAGAAACATCTATTGTTTGCGATCACCGGTGTTCGCGGTGCTTTTCAAGGGGTTAAGAAGCTAAGCATATTTTAAATATTTTTTGCGGCCACATTGTCGGATGTATATTATGGTAATAATTATATACACTATACGAAATGTGGAGTATAGACTATTGATCATCTCTTTCTCCTTCGGGGTTATGTACATCATGATAATTATGTCAATCCACGGGACCGCCAATTAGGGCAACCAGAACTCAATTTATATTGAAAAAAATCACTGGTTCAAGTTTATAGATATTTCTATTGTGTATCGATTTGTGCCCGTTGACAAGTTAAATAACGTAGAGCATATCTGCGTTTATGTAAAATAAAAAATATGTATATTAAAGTCTTCAAACCAGTGCAGCGGTGAATTTGATGTTTCGCCAGATACTAACTAAAACGGTGGTAATGGGTTATTAATTCCTTATCAAGCGAGTTATAATCCAAAGTTTCGAGTATCAAAAGAAGTTCAGTAAGTTACAATGAATGGTTTAATGGTTTTATTCGTTTCCAGATGGCTGCAGTCACAACCGCGCGTGGAGGTTCTACGCAGAGTCCATCGTCAACCCGGCGGGGTTCCCTGCGACGCTCTGCAGGGGCTGGAAGACCTCCAGGACATGCTCTTTTACCGTTGATGGGTATATGGGATTCGATGCCAGACCTCCGTAAGGATTTCGCTATATTTACTTAAATAATATTTTTAAGTAGAAGAAGGCAGACATTATAGGTTTTAATTGCGCTGCGATCCTGATAAAAAGCTTTCGCCTTAACTAGATACTTTTATTGATAATAAATTACCAAAAAATAATGGTACCTATATAACAGGTACCTAGGTATCTATGTGGTATTAATGGTACCTATATAATAAGTAGTATGTACCTCTAGAATTCTTTGTCTTTTTACTGTAAACCATGATGTAGGTACGGTGGGCCGATTATGTAGATTCACTTTTGAAAAAATGTTATGTCAGTAAAAAGTGATAAGATTCAACCTAAAAGCACGAGTGCTAAAGGATTGAACTCGTTGAATTAACTTTTCAATAAAGAAGATAATTCATAGACCATCACCATCACCATCATCAAGCAAAAACGTAATTTACAATTTATTGTGTTATTGGCCTCAAATAAAATATTTTTTATAGTGATGGCTAACAGAAATGAATCATTTGGGGCCAAATATTGAGAGCAATATAAGATGAAGTGGTAGTAATAAGAATTTTCTTCGCTTTTCTTTGCAGAATGAACGGGAAAATGTATGTAGAGACTAATGAAAGTCCTCCATTCGCAAGAAATGGGCCGTGAGTCTTGTTCTGAAATGTTTTAGAAGAACTTATTTAGAATAATAGTGCCAATCAAATTTGTGATATTTCCTTTAAGTTATTATGAAACAATAAACATGGTTTCAAATTTACTTTATTTCTGATTATTTTTTGGATTTTTTAAGCTTACAGCAACAGTTTCTTTCATTGTTACAGTTACGGAATCGTGACACTTTACTTAAAATATACAGATGAAACAAAAACATACCACAACATTCGATTTCGAGATAGCTATTTTGACAAAATCACCACAAATCTCTGTATTTTTTTTATTCAGAGTCTAATCATTAGGTGGATCTATCCAACTATCCATAGTAAATATTTCCAAAGATTCTGGTATGTTTTACGTTACGTAAATAACTGATGTTTGCAATTTTGTACATGTTCATATTCCCTTGGAAGTATAAAACATTTCTGCATAGCCATTTTGCAATCTCTCATGTCTTTATTTAGCGATCCCGCGTGCCAGCGACGGGCCATGTCGACGTTGTAGGCTATGTGAGGCAGCGCGACGTTCAATAGATACTCTTCATGGTTGTTCATAACGGGGATGTCGAATTTTTTACATATTCCCGTATTATTTAAGAGCATGTCCAGGGCTATAAACCTGGCGAAGTAAGAAGGAAAATATTTTAGATTTTTTACGACTATTCGTAAAATCACTTAGTGATATTTATTATTTATACAATAATGTAAACAATTTTGAAAACTCATAAGATTTTATCTCTTTTTAAGTACCTACCTAATGGTTGTCAATACCAAAAATTACACGTAGACTCACAATTTAAAGACGTTTTTCTTCAGAATAACATTGAAAGGTAGGACAAATATCGTCTTCAGCCTATATACGTCCCACTTAGAGGTGAAAACTTCTAAGAAATTTTCCAATTCTAATCATTCAACTTCCAGTTTTGGAAGTTTTCGGGAATACTTCCTTTAGAAAATTTCAAAACATTATATAATAATTCCTTTCCATTTAGTTAAATAAGCATGAAGACAAGGAAAATAAAACTACGATGAATCAGCGCTTTTGTTTGATTTTGATTGATGACAATAAAAATAGGTAATTTGTAATATTTAGTATTTAGCAATAGTAAAACAGTAAGTAATGTGTTAAAACTTCGAATGTTGTTGGTAATTTTGGAAGTTATTAAGAATACTTCTGGTAATTTTCCTAAAGTATTCCAAAGTTTCGGAAACATTCCGAAGTTTTCACCTCTAGTCCTACTGCTGGACACAGGCCTTTCTCATGGAGACCCATATGAGAAGTTTGGGGCCGTAACACCACCACGCTGGCCCCATGCGGGTTGGTGGGTAGAAACAGTCGAAGTTCCATGAGATTCAAGAATATTTTTTTCAGATTATATCTAATAGGGGGAGTTATATGTAGAGTGGAAATAAAAAGAAACAAAAATAGCAAGCTCTTGTACCTGCCGGTTTATGGAAAATATTTTGAACGCTGGCGAGAGAGTAATTTTAACAGCAAAAGAAATATGTACTCAAAAAAAAATATAATTCAAAATATAAAAAACATACAAAAGAGACAAATTTTGCACTCAAAACAAGAACATTTAACATTTATAAGGAAGCATATGCACAGTCGTCAAAACGGTCACATGGTCCGGGAGTGAAGAACTGGAACTGACAGGCGTCCAGTCGAGAAGACGAGCTGCAGTACTTGGTGTACCAGTCCAAGGTCATTTGGTGCTTATAGCTGAGCTCAGTTAAGGCCAAGTTAACAAGAGTGGTCTCGAAGAGATTCATCTTGGGCAGCCCTAAGTTCCGTGAGATCCCAGTACCACCTAGCTCCACAGTATTCGCAATGAACCTGCAGGGAGAAGAGCTTGTTATTGGTGTTTCAGGAACAGAATATTGGCGATGATTACAATGACAAATTGATCTATGTCATCAGCCTATATACGTCCCACTGCTGGGACAGGCCTTCCTCATGGAGAAACACATGAGGAGTATGGGCCGTAACACCACCACGCTGGCCCAATGCGGGTTGGTGGGTAGAAACGGTCACAAATGCGACCGGGACCAACGGCTTAACGTGCCTTCCGAAGCACGGAGGAGAGCTCGAGATCACAAAGTCTTGGTCACCCATCCACGGCCTAACCATGGCGAAGGTAGCTTTGTTTTCGATCGAAGCCAAAGCGTACTGACCACTACGCCACCGAGCTCCTCTAATTGATCTATGTAAATATATAAATAAAATAAATAAATACCTTCAGAAATTCACATTTATCAACGAGCCCCATTTTAAGCAACTTGCTTATGCATGTATGTATATTCACTTCCTTTGGGTTAATCTATACTATTAATATTATAAAAGCAAAAGTAATTTTGTCTGTCTGTCTGTCTCGCTTTTACGTCAAAACTACTGAATCGATTTTACGAAAGGTATACAGATATTCTAAAGCCTGAGAAAGAATATAGGCAATTTTTATCCCGATAGGTATTCCTATGAGAACGAGTACCGCGCGGGTGAAACCGCAGGAAGCTACTAATATTATATATTTAGATATAATGATTACCTTGCGGGAGATATGACTTGACCAGGATCAGCTTCAACGAAACCTGACACTCGTGGAATGTCCTTACATAAGAGGGCATTAGCCACCTTACAGATCAGGCCAGCTAAAGCGTGAGCCTCACTGAGGTAGGCCGCCTTGGAGTAAATGCCCTCAGACTTCGACACAGCTAACGGCGCGTTCCGGACCGCTTCTGTCATCAACTCCGCATTGTGCTAAAGATTAACATGATAAGTTTAATTGAAATCTTCACGGTATTGTATGAAGTTTCATTCCTATTTAACAAAGTTTTTCTTTCCTTTTTAAAATAAACTATTTATAGATAGCATCTCTGCTACCGACACGGAGCCTAGCAACTTGCGCGGGTCATTTCACCCTGTACCTTTCAACATCTAAGGCAAAATTATTTTTCGTTCTACTTTCTCTCCTTCTTTCCTTCTTTCATGTAAATATTGTATGTGGCTTTTACCCTATTACCTTGGCAAAGTCAAAGTACTCGACGGCCTTAGAGAACAAAGGCACTAAGCCCTCGCCCTCGGTGCCGCCGACGCAGGGCACGCGCGTGTAGCGCGGCTCGAGGCAAAGCGCGCGCGCAGCCAGCGTGCTCGCACGCATCTCCGCCACCGAAACGGAGCCGAGCAATTTGCGCGGGTCGTACCAGCCTGTTTCTTTTAACGTCTAAAGGCGGAATTTGAAAAACGAATGTTCATTTTCTTGTCACTAGTGTACGTGTAGAGGCAGGTAGTGATAGCCGAGTGGGACGCATGGCACTGTTATAGTGGTGCAAGTGGTCGCAAGACAACTGACTTCCTATAGGTATTGATACTTTTGAAGAATATTGCGGCATAGTGGGTAGAAACGGTTGTAATAGCGATATATTTTTTACCCCCGACACAAAAAGAGGGCATCGTAGCCCCCAAACGGATGAATCTATTTCGATTCTGTTTTTTTTTAAACATGGGTTAGTCGAGAGTGTTCTTAGCTATGTTTCATAAAAACCGGCTTAGTCATTTGAAAGATATGAGGAGTGAAAACAGGAAAAAAAACAAATGTTTTCTAAAATACCCGTGTTGAATACTAAATGAAAGGACATAACTTATACATCACGATACAGCAAGTTTCATGGAAATCGGTTGAGCCATTTGAAAGATATGAGGAATGAAAGTGACAATGAAAAATCTAATGTTTACAAATATACCCGAGTGGAGTATCAAATGCAAGGTCGTAAGTTGTACATCATACATAAGAATGCATGAAATAAAAAATAAAAAATTAGACCAAAAAAATATAAACAAAAAATTTTTGTCTCGTCTGGGGACCGCTCTATACCTAACAAGGTCTTACGAAGGTACACCGCAGCGGGCCCAGACTGAATGGCGACTTGAGAAGAATGTAAATTGTAAGCCAGAGACACCACATTTATAGCATTTTTATGTGAAAATAGAAACTAACAGGAAATAAAATTAATAAACATTTTTTATTACAAAATTGCGAAACGACCATTATTTTCAATTTTTTTTTATAATCTAAAATTAATCGAAATATTTTATATATCATTTTATGCGGCATCAAATATTCTTTAACTCTTGAAGATATTGAAGATTGTCTAAGTGATCTTTCGGTGTCTACCTCTTTCGGTGTATTTCAGTGTATTCGAATTTTAGTCAGCAAAATAAATAACTGGGCAGCAACTTATAACCAGCAAATATTTCTAAATTGGTCTTTATTGCTCAATTGTGGACTGGAGAGATGTTTGAAAGAAAAATACATACATACATATTATGTATGAATGTATATGATATGATATGTGATGTATGAGATACAAATACCACAAGTATTATAAAAAATACAAAAATCCACGTGACTATGACACATTTTCTATATTGCGCTCGCGTAGTAACTTATGGACTCATGTTAAATTAAAGGAGAAAAACAGGAAATCATTTTGGAGTCAAAAAAGTTCACAGCCAAAAGTCAATAAATTATTGTTGCCCAAATCATTATATTGCTGCCCAAATAATTCCTTTGCTGACTAAATAATTATGTTGCCTCCCAAATATGTATGTCATGACTTAGGGCTCGTTTAAGGAGACGCGGGCCGCCAGAAAAACAAACATACGGCGAGGTATTGGTGCGTTCAAGGAGACGCGTTTTCGCAAGCTTTTGTTTGAGTTGTAGCGTCACATGCGGTGAGCGATGCCGCGGCAAGCAAGAAGGATTGATTGCTTTTGGGACAGTGACAGTGTGTGTGTGACAGAGTGACAGTCTATATGTTTGAGTTTGCTCGAGCCGCTTCACGCGCCGCTTGACGCGCCGCCTCACCATAAACGGTAAAAACGCCTGACGCGCCGCGGGAAGCCACGCCGCACGCGCCGCTTGACGCACCGCGCTCCATAAACTAGCCTCTAGACAACCTATCCCAAAAGGACACTATGACAACCTTTTTGGAATAGTGACTTATATGCCGGTTTCAAGGTATAGACGTTTCGAGTTCCGGTGGTATTTGTGTGTAATATAAATATGTGTTCTCCATGCATAGAGTTTACTAAGTATATTATTTTGTAATACAATACAATTACTATACGTATATCCGTCGCACAATCCATAACATAAGTACGTAAACTGTTTACTAGCCGCCGATTAATAAAGTAAAGAGGTTTTGCTCACAAAAAAACAAAAAAAATATAAACACTGCAGGATTCTAATTCATGAATTAGAATCAAGAAATTATCCATATTTTGTGGTCTGTATGCCGGTCTCAAGGCGTCGCCATCTCAAGAGGATCCAGGTTCAATCTCCAGTGGGGGCAAATGTTTGTGTGATGGATTCAGGTATTTGTTCACCAGTCTTGGATGATTATATATGTATTGTATTTATCTATTAAATATATTTATCCGTCATCTAGTATCCGTAATTCAAGCAGCATTCGTTGCTTGAAATGGGGCTGGTTGATAGTTGTGAATGTCTGATGATATTAATTTAAAAAAAATATATTGTAAGAAATAAGCTTTCAATGACAACCTCCAAAGCAATTAAGTAAATAAAGAAATCCAATCACTATAATATTACGGCCGTAATATCGTCGTGATAAATGGATTATGGCTGTTGACTGATAATGTCTCCTATACGAGGGCATTAACGCTACCACCGCTCTTGTTGTCTGTACATAAAATATTTACTGTCAGCTTTATAAGGAAATGTACACATAACAGCTCGTCAGTACATACTGTAACATCTCACCCATTTTTGCACTTTATGGCTATGCGTTTGAGTCGAATAATTCTGTTTTGAGTAACCTAACGTGTTTTACATACAGAATATGTCAATAGAACATTTTTAAATCTTGTTACTGTTGAATTGATTCACAGATAATCGCTCATTAAGTTTATTGGGTGTCTAAATTTTTAAATCAAATAATTCAATTCAAAGTTTTTCATTCTACTATAGTTTGAAAATGCGACTCTGAGTTTTGGTAAAAAATAAATATTTAGGGAATTTCTGACATTAAAATTTTAAACTATCTCATTAAATAAGCTTTCGCACGTGTTTTGTGGATTGTTAGTTTATAGAGTGGTATGGGTTGGAGTTTAGTAGAGCACCGTCTCCACTTCACAGTTCGCCACCGGCTTAAGGAGTTCACAGACGGCAGCTGTAATATACATTAAAGTAAATTACATCTCGATATCAATTGTCTTAAGTATGGCATACAATAGCATACCTTATGTACTTGCCTAGTAAGTCTGCTTTCAATTGTCTTTGCTTAAATAAGATACGATACTGTAAAAATATACATTACAGCTGCCATGTGTGGTCTCCAGATAATTTCTATGGAAAGATGTAACGAAACGTACCTATTGAGATGTATCGTGCTAAAATATACTTTAATTTAAATTATAGTGTCCGTCTGTTAAATACTTTACAACCACTCGACTACGAAAATTGTCCACAATACTTTTGTCATTGCCAACTATGGTGATAAGCATAAAATCTATGGGTGTAGCTACTGCATTCTGCGAGAGCGTACTCTTGCCGAAGAAAATAGAGTGAGAGAGGGAAGTGAGTGCTATAGCCACTCTCCTCCAGCATAGATGAGTGGACAATAGATGGCGAGCACCATAAGCCCGTCCATCTACCTTAGAATCTGAGAATTTTAATTGCAACACGCGAGTTTTTTTTTTTTTTTTTTTTTTTTTTTCTCTTTATTTTGGAACAAACAGTTTTTTACAAAGCAATTTCACAAAAACAATATTGAACACTTAAAAACCTAGAGTTCCATAAAATGTCTCATGTCTGTAATACATAGTAATGTATATGCACATCTTGAAAACTACACAACCAGTCTATAAAAAATGCAGAAAAAAACACACATGGGAAAATGAACACCAAAAACATAATGTAAGCATAATCGTATAACAATCAGCACAACTTCATGTTTACAGAAGATAACACTTCCAAAGAATCCCTTTTAAATTGTTTTATATTTAAGTTAAATATATCAATTTCACACAGCTTATCGTCGTAAGTTTTGCAGGATCGTCTAATGAACGTGTTACGTCCGTAGCATGTTTTAGCAACCGGGTATGAAAACAAAACTCTTTTACGACAGGACCTTTTATGCGTATTGGGGACATTGAACGAGATTTTCTTTAAAAGTTTAGGGGCATCAATAACGTTATTTATTAACTTATAAAGAAAAGATATATCGCTAAGTTCTCGACGGTGTTTCAGTAACGGTATGTTATGGGACTTTGCGGATGTTTCATAGTCAGTATACGTTTTGCCAGTTCGAAAATCCAAAGCCTTGACAAATTTCTTTTGAACCCTTTCAATTCTGTTTGCATGTTTGTCGAAGCAAGGTTGCCAAACAACCGAAGCAAACTCCAAGTGGCTTCGAACATATGCATTGTATAATATTTTATAGACTATCGGTTTTTTGAATGGTTTGGTAACCCTTAGAATGAAGCCAAGTTGCTTAAAAGCCTTATTGATAATTTTATCTACATGTGGAACGAAAGTCAATCTGGAATCAAGTGTCACACCCAAATCTCGCACTTCGGAAACTCTTTTCAAGACTTTATCATTTAGAGTGTAGTCAAAAATTATAGGGTTTGCCTTTCTGCAAAAAGTGATAATTTGGCACTTATCAACATTTAGATGCAGACTGTTCTTATTGCAGAAAGCTTCAAACTTTAAAAGGTCATTTTGCATCAGTAGACAGTCCTCCTTATTGCGAATTATTTTATAAATTTTTGTGTCATCTGCATAAATAAGGCATTCAGTGTTTAAAAGGTTATTTGTTATATCATTGATATATAGTATGAATAAAAGGGGTCCCAGGTGGGAACCTTGGGGTACTCCAGAAGTAATTGACTTGTATGAAGAAGTGTAACCTGCATAAACTACGGCCTGGCTCCTTTTTTCTATGTAGGACTTGATCCACCTAAAAAGATCACCATGGATGCCCAACTTATAAATTTTTGTTAATAAAGTGTTGTGACATATTTTGTCAAAACATTTGGCAAAGTCTGTATAGACAGCATCAATCTGAAACTTGTCATCCATAGCAGACAAAAGTGTATCAGTGAAAATCGCTAGATTAGTATCGACACTACGACCTCTAAAGAAACCATGCTGATCTGGGGTAATTAATCTACGTACCGATGCAATAACCACAACTGTAACTATTTTTTCTAGGATCTTTGCGAATTGACAAAGTTTCGAGATAGGACGATACATCACAATGTTACCTGAAATAGGACCTTTCGGAATGGGGGTAATTAAGGCTTGTTTCCATAGTTTAGGGACATAGCCCGAGTGTATAGATTTATTATAGATTATAGTTAAAGGAAGCGATAAGGAAAAACGACAGTGTTTAATAAATAAAGGTGGTATACCGTCAGGGCCAGCATTTTTATTAGTATCTAAGGAATTAAATTGTTTGAGAACTATGTCCTCTGTTATTTCTATAGAACTTATATCAAGAAGCGCATCGGTCGATTGTTTCAAATCATTTTGTGTAAAACAATGATTGTTTGATGGTATAAAGACAGATTGAAAATGATCATTGAAAGCGTCGCAAATATTTTCTCCTCCCGTCACATCCTGTCCTTTATAATGCATAGTTTGAGGTAAACCTGTATTCGAAAAGAAAGCCTTGACATAGGAATATAAATATTTTGTATTTAATTTAATTCGTTCCTCGCACTTATCAATATAATTATTATAACATTCAGTTTGCAATGATTTAGCCCTCTTCCTAAGTATTTTAAAGCTGTTATAGTCTAGTGGATTGCCGCATAATTTCCATCGTCTATGAAACTTCCTTTTCTCATTCAATAATTTAATCAATGATTTAGAGTACCAAATGGGCCTAGAAGACCTATTTATTCTGAATCGTGGAATGTATTTATCTATCAGTTCATTAAGTAGCTCATAAAACTTACAAATACTTTCTTCAACATTTAGTAATTCAAAAAATGACACCCAGTTAATTTTCAGCAATTCCTTATTAATAAACTCATAATTTCCTAAGCGAAAGTTATATCTGAAGGATGTATTAGATAATAAAGGCAAACTAGTTATCATTGTAAAATCAATTTGCAGAGGAGGGTGATGAGCATCGATAGGTGTCAAGTGATCACAGCGATCAACTTCACAATAGTTTGTACACATTACAAGATCCAGTAATCTATTGTTTTTATTAAATACATTATTGATTTGCCGTAAGTTCGTAATGGCTAAGAAGTCACTTAACATCTGCACTACCTGAATCCCGCTCGGAGCCAGACATAATTTACCTGAGGGATCCTTATACCATTGCGCATCTGCGATATTAAAGTCGCCCGTTATTAAGAACAAGTCTTGAGGATGATCATTAATTAGCTGACTAGTGATATTGAAAAAACTGTTTAAAGCGTCCTTGTACCTCGGACCCTGAGGAATATAAACACAAGCTATATTTAAAGATTTCGTCAAGGAGTTGTGTTTGATAGGTATGGTTATCCAAAGTGCGTCGGCCGAGGAGCGCGGCGGCGTCGGCCACGCGCGCGCCTGCGACTGCAGCGAGGCGCGCACTGCGATGGCGACCCCGCCGCCGCGCGACGACCCGCTCTGTGACGCACACCGATCGCAGCGATACACAACATACCGGTTATCAAAAAATTCTCGATCGTAAAAATCAGCTGTTAGCCATGTCTCACTCAAACAGACGAAATCATAGTTGGACAAAGAGAACTTAGCGAGAAAAGAATGCGATTTCGTTCGAAGCCCCCTTACGTTTTGGTAATAACCACTAATATTATCGATAGCGCCGGCTAATTAAATAAAAAGGAATTAATGTTATACCCAGCTGACAGTTACATATAATTTTAGAGTGGAATTGTTCATTATGTATTTTATTTACAATTTTATTATTCTGTAACTTACCACAAATAAGACTAATATGGTGTGTGAAAGAAGGATAGTAAAGATACTTTTTAGAAATGTTATCAAAGAAGAAGATTAATACAATTTCTGAAAATCGATATATTATGTGTACTTCATGTTCTGCTAATAATGCACTTGATGACATACAATAATAATGATGGGGATAATATGGAAACGAACAATACAAAAGTCACTTAGACATAGAAATCAATTTAGCAAGGTCTGATTGACTTTGGACGCGAATAACTTTCGATTTCTCGTTTTTTCGAAGAAAAATTTTGCAGTCTCTAACCCAAAGAAAGGAATAGTTAGAATCTACTTTAAGTTGTCGAGCTTGCTTCAACAGAAGTTTGTTTGACGGAGTAAGGTGGTCACTGACGTATATGTTGGTGGCGGGGCCGTTTAGGCCGATGTCGGCCGTGGTGAGGCCGCGGCGCGCGCGCACTGAAAATGATGTACAGTAAGTAGGTATAGAAGAGCCCTTTTTACCCCTTTCTAATAGTAAAAACCATGTAAAAACTAGAGTCCGACCGAAACTGGTTTTCCGGCCGAAACCGAAACCGAAACCGAATATTCGGCCATGGGTTCAGTTTCGGCCGAAACCGAAACCGAAACCGAAACTCTTGTGGCCAAATATAAAATACCTTAAAATACTGAAATTTGGTGCATTTTACCCATTATACTAAGTATTGGTATTTTAAAATCTTACTAATTAATACTTTGGTTTGTATTTATACTTAGAAGAATCATAAATCTCTGTTAGGTATAATTAGGTACTAAAATTTCTATTACACTCTTAGTTCCAGTCTCAACAAAGATAATAAAAAAATCATACATTTAGAATTAACAAAGATACCAAGATCACAGTAGGACAGTCATACTTAATTTAGAATCAAGTAACTACTAAACTATAGTAAACATTTTACCCTGAAACAATTATAAAACGATATTAATAACCCTAATACAACAAAACTACATCAATAGGTCATCGGAATGAAAAATCTTGAAATAAGTTTACTTATACAACGTAATTAAACAAAATAAACGCTTCAAATTGTTCATTTACAATCTCTTTTTTACATGAATTAATTTGTTAATAACAACAAAACAAAGTTACTGACTCAAAATTTAATTAACTTAACTATATAAATCATTCAAGTACCAGAAACGAAACAAAACTTACATCAGTTCCATCAAAACATAACCTCTAAAGAATGTTTGCGTCGGGCAGTAACGCACTGACTAGGTTTTGTTGCTACAGAGCAGCTACCGAACGGCGCACGACAATTCCCGAACAGGGCCGCTAGAGTCCGCCATCGCGTTGCCGCGAGAAACGAAGTTTGACGAACGTAAACGTGCGTGAACTTCCGAAATCAGTTTCGGTTTCGGCAAAAGTTTCGGCCAATTTTGGCCGAAACCGAAACTGCAGCCGAAACTAGATTTTTGGCCGAAACACGGCCGAAACCGAAACCGAAACCGAACTTTCGGTCGGACACTAGTAAAAACTAGATCATAGCTACGTAAATTTATTATTGTATATTTAAATGGACAAGGAAAAATGCGACATGGAATTTTATACTACACGACACGAGTCACAAGGTACATTTAATTTATAAATAACTACAAAGTCAAGCAATAAATACACAAGATGTTAAATCAAAACCCGGTTGTTCATGTTCTAACAATCGATGTGGATTAAATGGGCCGACGACCTGCCGGCTATTCAAACTTCTTTCAATCACTTTTCTGCAATTGTCGAAGCAACATAACTGTTATGGCATATTTTTTGCGGTTGGAGGGCAAATGGTATCGATTGGTGAGCCACCTGAAGCCCCTCGCCCCCCACCGTATGATTGGTTGGGGAAACTGTTTAAAAGGCTTTTCTGGTATTATTATTCCCCTTGAACATGTTCTATAGGTTCAATTATCTTTGCACTATTTGGGCCCGGTACATAAATACCAAGACGATGGATAGCTATGTAAACAGTGTGTATTTTTAATGGTATGGAGAAATCCCAAACTATATATACTAGTTATAGAACATACATAGAAACTATCATGACAACCTTATGGTCTTTTTTTGTACTTTGAATTTTATGCTGGTGTGACATTTAGGTACCTATGTTAATATTTTTTATAAATCGCTCAGCATATGAGTCAATACCTCTTTGGTACATTTTTTATACCACCAGTGTGGCAAACAAGCATACGGCCCACACAGATGGGCAGTGGTCACCGTAGCCTATGGACGCCTGCAACACCGAGGGCATCATCAGCGCGTTGCCGACCCTTAAAAAACCTTTTCACGCCCTCTTTCAAGGACTCCATGCTGTAGTCTCTACAGCATGGAGTGGCTCTCTACATATAATCACGACTATTATCCCCTAAGGATTAGTCAGAGACTAGGCCTAAGCACCGCAAAAGCAGTCCGCTGCCATAGTCCGCGCCTCATCAAGCAGTAATTGCACTCAGCGTGACAGGTGGTGAGCCCGACGCCGCTAGAGCTCTTCGATGATTTTGCAGTTCTAAGACCATTAGTCGCCTTTTACTGCTTAGTGAAGCGCGGACTATGGCAGTGGAATGCTTTTGCCTAGTCTCTGACTAACCCTTAGGGGATAATAATCGTGTATGTATGTAATTCATTCAAAGTGCAACAAACCTGCAGGCAATGGTCCAATTCGTTGCAAACGCAACTGAAAGCCTGCACTTGACAATTGGTGTTGATGTGTTGGAGGTCTTGCACAACATTGCTCAGGGTTCTGGTGCATTTCGTAGGCTGAGTGCAAGTAGCTTCGTAAAGCCGTATTCTGAAAGCGTATTGAAGAGATAAATATGATAGCAATACGAACGTCTACGTAACGATGTTTTATATACTTCCCACTGCAGGCACAGACTTTCCTACATCATGAGGAAGATGGGCCGCAACACCACCACGCTGGTTCAAATGGGATAGATGGGTTTAACGGGCTTCCGAAGCCTGGAGGCACTCGCCCACCTAAGGACTGACCATGACGAAAGCGGCTTTGGTTCTAGCATCGAAAGCCAAAGAACAATCCACTACCCCACGAAATTTCTTCACGTCTAAATATCAAAGCAAAACGCATCGCAATATTTCGTATGGCCTATCATTTCGTTGGGACCCCAGTACGCTTTTACCGTGAGTCGGTTCAATTCCATAGCTATAAAACCGTTGTGATAAACAGCCGGTCCCAGTCCCGGTGCTCGTAAAATCATGTTTGCCTTTTATAAGGCCCGATGAATGATGCACATGCCGCATAAAGACGACACTAAAGGTTTCTGTGCAGTCCCAGAGAAGTCACGTAACAATACTCGGAACGAAGTATTTAATTTAATTTAACATACATCTCTTTCGTAACAGGTCGTGCAGGTTATGTCATGCCGTCCATGACAGTTACCTCAACAGCAACTAATTACTGTCAAATACTGCCGGCGCGGCGAACATAACCCGATACTACAGTTGTTAGGTCTCTTATACCCAATCGCACTAGCTACAGAGCTTATTCTCGAAACACAGAAGAGCACAAATACTTCTAATTTATGAAAAAATGTCTGGCACTGCAGTGGTACCCAGTGGGATGGCCCTATGTGAGTCTTACCATCTGGTCATAAAACCTAATAAGCTTTTAAATAAACGATACTTATGAACATAGATCTGTACTTCCACCTGTAAATCGTAAAATAAAAGGTATTTATGTAACACACACATAATTTATTATTATTTCTGGACAATAAAGTGTTTCGACGAAACAATTCTATTGTTTTCTTTTAAATCATAATATATAAGACGATTTTACTGATTAAATAAATTGAACTCTACGTCCGAACTAAAACCAAACAAAATAGATTAGCAGATATTTTATGTCAACTTCAAACAGACGAAAGGTTCCCGGGAGAGGCGATGGGGGATTTTATGAGCCGTATCTATCGCTGACCATTGCTATATAAAATACTTGCACGAGACCCAGGAGACTATCTATTGCTCTAGTATCAAATTACATAAAATGTAATATTTACAAAATATTATGTAAGCTTAAATAGGAATACGATTTTCTAGGAACATATGATTCAAATCAATAAAAAAAGTCAAATTACCTGAGATATTCGCTCCTGATTTCTAAATACTATATAATTTAATATTTATGTCCTACATTTTATTGAAAATATCGTGTAAAATATACAAAATATTATAACCTTGAATAGCACATTAAAATATTTAGATGAAACACATTTTAAATCAATTAAACTTTCTGAGCACACTAAATAAACTACCTAACTATAATTAGTTTAATACTAAATACCCATACGAATAATTTACCACAGCTATAACCAGGGTTATTGATGTATGTACCTACTTTTTGATACACGAGCACTGTTTGAGCAAGAGCGCAACGAACTGCCCTACGGCTGTGTCGGCACCAAGCACAGATACTTGCACCCCCGCGCGAGCCGCCGGCATTGGAGGCAGTTTTTTTTTCTCCGGTGGAGGCAATGCTTTGGGCGCCTCCTCCTTTTTGACACACACTTCAGGCTTACATTGCAAGCGACGAAAGGGCGCTGGATTTTGGAGAAAATTCAATGAAAAATATACTTATAGGTTCTACAATTTGTTACAGTCATATCTGTCATAGTACTTTTGTATTAATTTAAGAGGACCATTTGGACTCAGATTCCAATGGATTGTTTGGAAATTGCGAGTGTAAAGGTGGTTTGTCAAGCCTGTAGAGTTACAACTGAATAATTTGTTTCTGAAGAATAAGCAATTTCAGAGGCGCCATGGCGCTCGAGGAATGAATGTTCGTAGTGAATGTATGAAGTTTGAATAATAACTTAAATACATACATACAGATAATCACGACTATTATCCCTAAGGGTTAATCAGAGACTAGGCAAAAGCACCGCAAAAACAGTCAAAATAGTCCGCGCTTCACTAAGCAGTGACTGCACATGTACCCAGCGCGACAGGTGGTGAGCCCGTCGCCGTTATAAGCTATTGAATGGTTGATGGTTGTGCAGTTCTAAGTTCATTAGTTGTCTTTTACAACACCCAAGGGAAGAGATGGATTGGTAGTATTCTTTTAAAGAGCCGCTACCACAGGACTCGATAATGTATCCATTCATCCATCAGCCTATAGTCGTCCACTGCAGGACAAAGGCCCAACGATCTCCACAATGCCCGGTCCTGCGCCACCCGCATCCAGCGACTTCCTGCAGCCTTCCCCGGATCGTCGGTCCACCTCGTTGGGGGCCTACCCACGTTGCGCCTCCCAGTACGTGGTCGCCACTCGAGAACCTTTCCTCCCCAACTAGAATTAAATTATTTTCTTGACTTTAACGTTATCAACTAACTCCCAAAATTAGTGCCGCCTTCAATTACTCTCATTTTGATCCGGTGAAGTATGCTTTCTTTCCTCTTTTTCCTCCTGATGCAAGGCTGGGGACAGTCAGGGTCCACTTCGGGAGGCAAGTCCACGACCGCTTTTCGGCAGCTATCATCAGATTTCTTCGCATACCTCCGAACGGACTGACTGACAGGATTCAACAGATTCGACCACAAAAATTTTGTTCTTAGGAGTATGTTGGTTTGCATTTTTATTGGGCTATTTGTGAATTTGTGACTGATGCTGTTGTGTATGAAATTTTGAAAGATGATTTTTTGACGTTATGATGTTTTTTATAGCTTTTGGTTTGTCTATGAGAATAAATTAGTTATTTCTTCTGGATGTACTACCAAAGAGATCTTAACTGATTAATAACCGGATCAAGAATCGTGTGATATGTGATACAGAAATAAGCTAGTTGACCCTTTTTTTCATTGAACCCCAAATGATTTAATACTGTTAATACTGTTTAATACTATCACGCTATCACCATAAAAAATAATATTTTTTTTGAGGCCTTTATCACAATAAATTTTAAATTACGTTTTTGTTTGACAGGCAAAAACGCTGTAAGTCGTGATGGTCTATGAATTATCTGTATCGTTAAGTCACGATTTAGGTAAACAATTCAATACGCATGCGTGACACAGGCAGACACAGCCGACAGATATGCTTGATTGGTTGCGACTGGCTTTTGACGGATGTCTATATTGAATTTCTACAGCAATTCCTTATTTATATTTATTCAACTTGGTATATTTCGGACCCTTGTTATAAATACTATGCGAATTAAACATTTTTTTCATTACTTTTGTTATGAGTCAACTAGCCTTTTATAAAACGTGGCTTAAACATATTGCAGAGCCATGTTCTAAATTAGGCAGGATATTTGGATAATTGATTGAAGTAGCAGTCCCGTAAAACAGTTTTTAAAACTACCCTTTTTGGGCAAAAGCTGTTAAACAGCACAGTTCCAATAAATAATTTATTGCAATTACAACAATCCTATGTGAGAATGTCAATCAAAAGTAAACGTAGATATTAAAAGCAGTGAACCTGAATATGAGCTACCGATCAATTAACACGGACGATGCAATTCAGTTGGACGCCAGTAGAAATAGTTCTCAACTCTTAATTAGAACGAGGGCTGCTCCACGTTTACAGATGATTTAGTTTAACAAATTGATGCACAATTATTTGTGACGTTTAATTTTTATTTCTATATGAACTATTGGAGCATACAAACTACCTTAAGTAAAAACTGAACTAGTGGTGCCAATCATTATGGGAGCCAGACGGATATAGTTTAGCAGAAAAGGTCCAGAATAAAGAGGCCTAAAAGGGTCTTCAATCAGCTATCTGTACAAAAAAACCGCCGATCAGGAGTATGTTAGGGGAGGCCTGGGATGCACCCCCCACCACCTGTATGAAAACTGGCTTATTACTCGAGCTATTGGGACTGTTCTCGAATCTTTTCCTTTTCGCCCCTCCGAAACTAAATTCCAGCATCTCTAGGCTGCAGGAGAGCGTGAAAGGTCCCCTTCTGTGTCAGATACAGAGATCGATAGATGCAAGAGATACGATATATAAATATATTATGTTAAGGGACCTGTTCAAGAGTATCTGGGGCCAGATTGTGGCATAGATCCTTGGCTCTCTGAATGAATGGTTTTAATGCTACTCAATGCAGGCAAAATTCAGGACGGTTTCCCTATTTTATTAAAGATGGGTTATCTGTTTCCTGCAGAAAACTTCTCGACCCGTTTATACCGATAACTCTTCGAGCTACGAGTAGGTAAGTACCTAATATTGAATTTAGCGCAACTTTGATAATTTAAAGTATTGTGGTTACCTTCCATTACATAACTGGAAATAAAGAGGTATGCTGCCGGTACTGTCCTGCGATTTTATACATTTTCACTAGGAAATGTCACTGGTTTTAGAAGCCTACAGCGCTGTGTTTTGGGAAATGTAAGATAAAGCTTGTAATTTACGAGAAACACGTCAAGCTCTATTGAGACACGGGCCTATTTACGAACCAAAGTTGGTTCAAAAGTAGTAGGTTATGCTTATTAATAGCGGTGCAACGTTGAACGGCTGAGAGCGAAAGCGCGGCCAACGTGCCACCTTGACACTGCCGTATTTATAGACACTCATCTGTTATTGGCCCATTTCCTACACGGAAAGGTAAGGTAAAAGTTTGGTAACGTATCGGAAGATTTACGGTCGATTTCACTACCTCCAGTTATTTATTTTCATTTAATTTCATTTTCATTGCCATAAATTTTCTTGATAATACTGACAGATACTTATCTTTCAGAAACAGTATCTTTCCATCAAAGTTGCACAAAAGGAAAGCAAAAAAAGGTAGTGTTTTTTCAATTTTTTCTGTGATGACAGTACTTTGGTGAATTAGGTTATTGAAACGGGCATCAAATGATTTTTATTTTTTTATTATTATTAATGTCCATTTAAAAAGTGTGATCAATAATAAACAAATTCGGTGAGTCGACTTTTTTGTTTACATTTTGTGCAACTTTGATTGGAAGGCACTGTATGTTTTAATTTATTATTTATTTTATTCCATGGGCCTTTAAAAGACATATAAACGAAAACACATCTTACATATAACTTTTTTTATCTAGGTACTTATTTTAATGATACACCTAACGTAGATTTAATTATTTCACGATCATTATCGTTATCGATATCCTAGCTTATGGTGCGTACAAACTATGTAATTTATCATGTTATACAACATGGTTATATAACATGTTTCAGATAATGTGGACACTGAATGTTATAAGCCATGTTATATTAACATGTTATTGATATGTACAATAATGTTATATAATTTAGCACTGAAGAACGACACACGAAAATGGTAAACAACATTTTTATATTGGATTGTTATGTGTACACTTGTACGATGTTACCATGGTACCAATTTTATTTTTACCTGGTTACCATAGTATAGTATAATTTACCTAATTATAACTTAAATCTAAATGAGTTTGCGGGAGTGTTTGCATGGGCAAGGATGAATACCATGATCACCGAATATCGAGTTATTCACGCAAACTTTTTCTAACAAAATAATATGAGTGTTTAACATGGTTTTATGTTGTTTATCAGTAATCGTTGCATGATAGGTAAATTTGACTACGACCTTTCTTCAATCACTAGCACGCGGCCACATGTTTCCGCTAACATTGTGACGCATAGGTGACTAATTTATTATAGTCCGAAAGCTCGTAGTAAATCGCGTGCTCTGCAATCACACCCAGAAACTACCTACCTATAGTAATACCTACATAAAAGTACAATATTTCTACGAAAATACTAGGTCACACGCTCATATTTATATCTATCTATATCTATGTTAAAGTTAACTCACCACTTTTGGCTGCCAAAATCAGGCAAAAAATGTTTTGATACTCTCAAAAACAATATTGATTGACTTTCGCCTTCGACCAAATTCTATAGACTGGTCTCGGACCGTGGTGCTATAATATCATTAGTTGAAATTAAAAAACATCAGCGCTGTCTAACTTACACCTTATTACCATAACGCGAGCTGTTATTTGTCTCAACATGAGTGACAGAGAGGGATAAAAGCATGGAAATTAATTAAAAAAGAATCATTTATATTCTATTCCTTTTAAATTCATCTTTTCCACGTAAGAAATGAATGTAAAAAACGTAAAAAACTCAATGAACTTCAGTAGTTTTGATGTGATATGTCATGAATGTAGTTCTCTTTACCTTCCAAATATAGGAAAATCTAATTAAAAAGCATTATCTGAGTAAAAAAAGTAAAATTAAACTGATAGTTTTTATTTAAATGACTTTTTTACTCGCAACCATAGACTAATCTAATGTTTACATAATCGGTGGTTTATTTTAATACATTGTAATTCGTCCAATAAACAGTTTCATAGACGAATAAATTAATAAAACTTAGATAAATGACATCGAAAGCAGTAAAACTAATAATTCAACATCATTTTATATCGTCACGAAACTACAGTAGTACAAAAAAGGCCCATTTTGCATAATGTCCTTTAGAATCTCATGACTCTGGGAAAAGCATTGGCCAATGTTGGCGCGTAGGTTGGAATCAAAATCGTAGAAGTGTAATTTAATTATGCTTTTGTTATTTAAATTGCCATCATCTTCGTCATCAGCCTATATACGTCCCACTGCTGGGACAGGCCTTCCTCGTGGAGAATGACATGAGGAGTGTGGGCCGTAAGACCACCACGCTGGTCCAATGCGGGTTGGTGGGTAGAAACGGTCGGCCATGCAACCGGGACCAACGGCTTAACGTGTCTTCCGAAGCACGGAGGAGCTCGAGATCACAAAGTCTTGGTCAACCATCCACGGCCTGACCATGGCGAAGGTAGCTTTGTTTTCGATAGAAGCCAAAACGCACTGGCCACTACGCCACCGAGCTCCTCCGAGCTTTTTGCCATCATCTATTATTTATTATTAACTATGCGAACTTACAATATTCCATCCAATTTTTATTTTAACATTATTTATTTTCATTTTTTTAAGACACATTGCAGTAATTGTGGCATGTCAGCATGTTGGCGCAATTGAAAGCGAACTGAAACGCCATTTTTATTTGGGAGCTTATAGAGGCCTTATTTTCTGGACCGTTTTTGAGAATCTAGTGTAACTTATGTATTATCTAAAACTTTCGCAGTCTGAGGTAGATTTAACTGAGGACAATGTTCATATTCAGATTTGACTGCAAATTTATACGTTATAAATAAAATTGTAGAAGTCCAATGTCTGTACACAGAAAATATATATAAAATAGTATTATTACATGTATAGACATACTCGTATGTATATAATAGATTGTATAATGTGCGTTTTAAATTAATTGTTATTTCTTCCTGTTTATTCCTTAAGTACACTATTTGAGTTCTGATGTCATTAGATCATCATACTATTGAACTGAAATACCTACGTAATTTGTTAGTACAAATCTTCTATACGTAATCGTATTTATTGCGAGCCCTTTCTTATTGTATCACGGTGATATTATTACCTCGAAATAAATCTACACTTATACGAGTATAATGAGTTGCAAAATAGTAGACATCAATAGATCGCTGTCCAAATGAGTGCGGGCTGCGTGAAAAATTTTAGCTAGGAGATTGATGGTTTTCCTAATACCTTTGACCTTTGGCATACGGCAGTTGGGGAGCGTCACGCCACAACGAGATAGAGAACTTGTAATTGAGGTGGAGGATATACTTAAATCTGTTGACATAGGTACTAACCGTGTTATTCATAAAAAATAAGAAAGTCTTAGTAAACCTATTTTAGTTAATGAGTGTTTTGTTTTCTTCTTTCAAACACAAATCTTAATTAGAAAGCAAGTGACAAATAATTTTTTAACTAAAATAGGTTTATTAAGCCTTTAATATTTTTTATGAATAACGCGGTAAGCCTATAGGTGTGCTATATGTAATAATAACATTATGTAGTATATAAATATATATATTTTATGTAATTTTTATTATAATGTATTTTAATTTTAGTTTTTAATTTTTCTCTTTCGCACTGGTGTCTCTTCCCTTTCAATACTAAATCTCACACACCTGTGATGGGTTGGCTGGCAGAGATCTCTATTAGAGATAAGTCCTTTTTTCATACTACTCGTATTATTATATAATAACCTGTATTTGTGTTCACTGGTCCAATAAAGAGTTTATATTTTATTTTTGGGTCCAACTGTAGTTGTACAGTACATTACAAAAATGCTCGGCCAAAAAAATTGGTGATCCACCTTATAGTTCGAAATCATTCTCGCGTCATCAAGCTTTATGGTTTATTTTCCCTCGTAAAAAATGACTATTGACTAACAGCTCCATTTAATTTTCTCCCTATAAAGGGTCGGCAAAGGGAACTAAGCCCATAACAGCCATGTCTTTCGTAATTATTAATGCATTTCAATGCATCTCGGGAGAGTTTGACGTCAAACGATCGATGGCAGACACTGTGGTGTTACTTCGATGAGGTGGATTACCACGATAAAGATCTCATCGTTTTTACACCACTTGACGCTTATTTCAATGATTCTCCACATCGCACCTATCGCACACGTAAAACCATAGATATAGATTATACTGACGTATAGATCATCTGACAGCTCAAAAATGCATTATCAACAAATTACCAATACCAATTTTGAATTGTATGTGTTAGGTAATAGTTTCGCACCCTCTCACTTTCATAAATTGTAGTTTTTTCATAAATTGTAGATTTACCTTGATTCGAAAAAATATATAATTAGGTAAGTAGATCTTTTGGGTATTTGGTATGAACATGAACCATTGATGTTATGTTAACACATCAATGGTATGAACAAATTGAACCTTATTGTAATTTTCTATGACTAGCACACTTTTATCAAAAGTGGTAAGGAACCACTTTTTGGCACACTGTACAACATTAGAGACTCATGGTTTTTCAATTTGATTATTTTCAGCCACATTGCTACCATTTGGCGCGTGTAGAACAGGCAATAAACAATCTATCAACATTTATTTACTGGATTTTATTGTGTTAAGATTATTTAGAAGACAAATAGGATTTGGCCTACATGTTTTCGTGTTTTTTTTTCAGTTTTAAATGGAAAACGTCGTTACTTGCAAATTTTTATGAAAGGCATTCTGGTACGTGACACATGGTTGGAATAACTTGACGTTCACAAGAGAATATTAATTAAACCAAAAAATATACACAAGTCCAAGTGTTCACAAAATATAGGAATTTCTTATTCACCACACATATTATCAGTTAATAATTCGTTGAAATAGGTAACAATTTTTTGTAACACGGATACAATAACAATTTTACCCGAACGTTCACATTTCAGGCTGTTCAGTCATTATTGTACTCAATGTTCAGTCATTGCAGTACCTATTTTCAGGCCCTATAGTTCGATAGTTCGCCAATAGATGGCGCTACTCTCCATTACATCGCGCTAATGAAGTTGTGTTTTAGTTTATAAGGTCTTAATTAAGTTTAGTTCATTAATTACATACTAGATAGAGTTGCCTTACGATACATCGCGCTATCGAAGGTCACGTTTCCATTATACTAGTATCTAGCAAAAGTTCATATCTTTGTTCATCAGTTCATAAGTTCACCATTTCATCAGTACAGTTCTTGCTATCGAAATACATAGTTCCAGTGCATATAGTGTTTTATTCCAAATCCTATATTAAAAGTGCAATAGGTCAACCTGACCCCTGGGTCCTATACAACCTACCTAATTTTCAGTTATTGCAGTAGCAAAAGTGACTTACTATTTTAGTGTTGAGGTGCATAAGCTCGCGCTCGGTGACGCGGCGCCGCGCGGTCTCCATTTGCTGCTGACGGTACTGGTTGTACTTGTACAGCAAATACATCCCGGGCAGTGCCAGCACCACGAACGGCCGCATCAAGCTCCCGCCCCGCTGCGGCATCTTCTTATTAACATTTTATTCACCCACTCCCTTGCTGACGCTACACGCTTCACTTCTTATATATACGACACTCACGAAAGTCATCTTCACTAACACTAAACTAGTTTGGAAGATTCTTTAGTAATTGAAATCGCAGTACTGGGTTTTATGGCACTATAGCTACGGGGTTGCTACTTTAGATTATTGCTTTTTAATAGACCTACGTATATTTATTTCACCAATGCTTCGACTTTCTCAATCTGAAACAAAAGATACTATTATAATTTTTTATTAATATTAAAGTTCTGCTTGGAGAGCTGGAGGTGAATTTCCAGGTACACAGGTATTCTGCCTTAGTTTTTTATTTTCATTTATTTTTTGTTGAGAAAAACAAATTATATTAGATTAAAAATAAAAAAATACCACGATTTTTAAAAAGAGCAATATAAAATATGCATGCCATGTATTCCACTATAATCCTTATAATATAATGCATGCATAGATCGTATGTGTAATGCATGCATAGATCGTATGTGTGCGCCCTTACGTTTTGAGTGACCCCTTATTCACCCCACATGTTTGTTCATTATTAAAAACTTATTAAAAATGTGGTATTGATTTGATTGTTAATCCAATAATATTATTTTATTCTTCTTAACTTCATACAGCGCCATCTATTAATAGGTGATTTAACACTAATCAATAGATGGCGCTGTGCGAATTCACCAATCTCCATACAAAACCAGAAATTGCTCGTAAAAAGTTAAAAATAGTTTCAAGTTACATTGTCACTGGGTTCTGAATACTTCCCAAAGATTCAGCCCAATAGCTAGTCCGGAAGTGCCTAAAAATTGAGTTACAAAAATCCAACCGGACAAACAAAGAGACAAAAAGACAAACATGTAAGCGAGGTAATATTAGGTCCTTACATATGAAATTGGTGTTTTGTATGGAGATTTTGGGGAATTCTGCATTTTCCATACTAAAATTTTTTCAGTTTTCTTCACAACGACAAATCCAAAGATAATAATATTTGGCATGTATCATTAGACAAGCTTTAGTAATATGTGTAATATCACACTTCATAAAAATTATTTATCGTTTTTAAGTGAATGCAAATAAAATGATGTATTCGGGAGGCACTTAAAAAGAGTTGTCTCCGTGTCCAATTTTAACACAATTAAACTAACATCAAATTATCAAACAAATCAAGAGCTCAAAAATATAGTCTATTTTTAGACGAGTTTTTATTTTTTAGGAATACTCTGAATCTTAATAGTTACAGACGAAATACTAAGAGAGAAAAAAACACCAATTTCATAGGAAAGGACCTAATAAAAACGTGGTAAAAAAAGAAAAGAATATTACCAACCCATCTCTTCCCTTGGATGCCGTAAAAGGCGACTAAAGGACTTAGAACGCACAACTATCCAATAGCTTATACCGGCGACGGGCTCACCGCTTGTCACGCTGAGCACATGTGCAGTCACTGCTTGGTGAAGCGCGGACTATGGCAGTGGACTGCTTTTGCGGTGTTTTTGCCTATTCTTTGACTGTCCATAAGGGGAAAATAGTCGTGATTATATATGTGTATGTATGTTTGTTGAGCATGCCAGTTTCATTTTAGTACAGATAAACTTTGTGTCTCTCTTTTCTTAGCTTTTTAATTTTTTTCACATTAGTCATCTTGTTTATAATTTCTTACTAAAGTTCGTAAAACTAAAAGGTGTAGGTATTTATGTTCGTAAGTCCATCACATAAAGAAATTCGTAGTAAAATTAAAAGCAGATGAAAATAGAGCGACTTGACAATCAAACCTTAAGATACTATCATCATTTCATCAATATTGGTGGAACCTGGCACACAGTATCACGAAGCGACCGAGGTGGCTAACCCAACACAACCCTCAGCTAAATGTAGATAAAGTTCAAGAGAATTTATTTTTAGAGCCTCTTGCAGGAAATTTAAATCGAGATTTAAAACTCGATTTTGTCATTTTTTGACATTTCAGTTTTATCAAAAAAAAAAAAATTACAATCTAGTTTTTAAACTCGATTTAAATTTCCTGCAAGACGCCCTTAGGGTTTGTTCAACAACGATTAAGGTTTGAAAAACTTATTTTAGGTTTGTAATAACTGGCACAAAAAATATAAAAATGAGGAATGTTCCAAGATGATTGTTGGTTTTATGGGTCGCTTTATTCTTTGATTGTTTTAAGTCAGCATTAAAGCAATTGTTATAAAATTAAAATGCCTACCACGAATATTGGTTTTACATTTCCTTTTAAAAAAAAAGTTAAGTCAGTTTTTCTTAAATTTTATGGTAAGAATTAAACATTAAACATTAATTAAACAAATCGGTACTTGTGTGTGTGAACAAAAAAACATATATTCGTACCGACTTTAAAGGAAAACTCAAATCCGATAATTGATTTTCCTATCTGTTGTTTGATTAAGCATGTTTTTGTGATATATTTTTTAATCTTCATACCATTTGTATTTAAAATTTTATAACGACGACGTCTTACTTTTTATCTCTACTTATATAATTATATTTGTGCAGGTGGCAATATTTAAAGACGAGGGAATTTATTTTTTCAGATTTTATCGCATGGAATTTGAAACATGTACGAATTATGTTATCTACGGTTTGTTTTTGTTTCGTGTGAGCACAACAAAGAGGGGAACCTTTATCAATTTCTTACAAGCAATAGCACTCGTAGGTGAGATTGCGTTTCATATTTTGCTGTAAACTGTGTATGCTGTTAATTAAGCAGAATCAAAATTCCAGATTCGTATTTGCCAGTATTCTAACACCGGCTGTTACTTACCTCAAAACAATAGCCAACTCCGAACAGCCATGACGAATTGTATTACTAAGGGAAGACACTACAGGCAGCTATTATTTACATGTTCCTCCACACAGTACATCTAAACAGGCTAAATTGACATCTTAGGGTAATGTTAAACGTTTATATAGATTTGTAGTGTACGTTTTATTGATGAAAACAGTTTTCCGCGACCGCAGTGGGCTAAGCACGGCGGGCGGGCGAGCGCGCATCCGGCGCGCCGCCAGTCTCTCACTGAACCTCCAACTACCCGCGCAGGCGCACTGGACAAAAGGATCGGCCAAAACTCCACTGGAATCTCCATTCCATAAAAACAAAACTACACTACACACACAAGCAAAAACCAACGTCATGTAGTCCCAATATGAACTAGTTTACTTTGGCAACCGATTCCGTTTTATTATGTTCCTGCCTGTAGGTTGCGTGTGCCGCACTGCACACGGTGGTAATTAAATATATGTTTGACAATACAGGAGGCTGTGCTGTGCGCCCCTGGTGACGTCATTGAGTTGAAATGCCGACAACGTTATCATACCCGAATCATGGTGATGTATATTATTTAAGAAAAAAATAGCTATGAGTAGTTAGTTACACTAATATATTAAAATAAAAATATAAAGGAATAACAATTAATTTGGATAGGAACTATGCCCATTGTTTTTATTAAGTATGTACTTTCGCGAAAAATAACCGTTGAATCCAAACTGTATCATATTGAAGTGTTCAACGATTTGCGATTAAATTTAATATTATGATATTCGAGTGTAGAATTGTAGTGATACATACTTAGTTCTTTTTTTTTTTCAAAGTACCTTTTTTTCAACTTAAAGTCATCGGTTGCGTCAACACTAACCGTAGTGGTCTATTTTTCCCCTTAAAATGGCAAATAAATAGAATAAATTACTGCTGCATATTTTGTCCAAATTACTTATTTTCATCCATAGATCTTGCATAATTTTTGGTGCTATATTTTATACAAAACCCAAAGCTTAATTTCGGTACATCCTCATAACCTTCGATAGCTCAGTTGGTAGAGCGGTGGACTGTAGAGGTGTAAAAATGTGTTGACATCCATAGGTCGCTGGTTCAAATCCGGCTCGAAGGAGAATTTTTGATACGTTTATAATTTTCTGGATTTTTTTATTTGTTTTATGTTATAGATCTTAAAAAATTAAGCATGTTTATTTTTGGTTTACCTTAGATTCAAGAATAATGTACGTTATTTTTCGTTTAGAATCAAGTTCATTTTAACCTCTTTGATATTGTTGTAATATTGTTGTGATATACAGAAAATTTATGTATGAATGGAAAACTATTAAAATCTCTATTAAGAAAATAACTGTAAGATGGAAATCAACAAAATGATATAAACAAAAAAGAAACGCTGCGGACAGGATTCGAACCTGTGCGGGTAGAACCCAATGGATTTCAAGTCCATCTCCTTAACCACTCGGACACCGCAGCTTGACGTAGTAGATTGAAATAAACTATAACGTACTACGACTATAATTTATTACAGAATTTAGCGCAAATTAAATTATAATAAAAATATTACAAATGAAAGTCATTATTGTACAATAATAATGATAAATTATGACGCTGCACTGTAGGAATAAAATTATAATTGAATTTTTTCTGTACTTGTATTTGGTATTTATTTGCGCCACAAATTCATAAAAGGATTAAGGAAGTTAAATAGTAGCTCGAAAAAAAATACCTGTAAAATCTAATATGAAATAAAAAAATACAAACAACAATTGGGTATAATAACTGGGTGAACAATGTAACTTAAAGACCATCTAGTGAATCTATACGGTACTACGGCTTACAGTGGTATTACGATGCTGTGGGGCCCACAACGTTTCATTTTATTTCTACTCCACACTAGGTGTCGCTAGTAGGGTAAAGTTAAGGCCATTACCAGACAGACAGACAGCGCCTGTATAAATGGCGGGCAACCGGCTGCAGTCGTACCAGAATCTGGTACAAATAAGAGATTTTGAGTTTCTTGAAATTCTGGTCTATTTAAAATATGAATCACTGTCAGTTATAATTTTTCACATAAATTGGCACCGAGCGCGGTGGCTGCCAGTTGTAATGCCGGCGCCAGACATGTGCTCAAAGATTTGATCACATCTTTGCAAGACTTTGCTCGAAGAACTGCCAGACCTTTGAATAAATGTTTTATCCATAGATATAGAATATACTGAGGTATATATCATTTGACAGCTCAAAAATGCGCTACCAATTTTGAATTGTGAATGTGTGCGTTTGCTAGTTACGAGGCGAACCTTCTAACGAAAATATCGATAGTTGCAGTTACACCTAAGTATTAAATTGTGTTTTTAATTATCTCTTTTTAATTTTGAGTTACATTTTTATTGAAGTTCTCTCGAAACTATACCTTATGAAAGCGAAATTTATCACTGAAATATTTTACCAAAAATAAATTCAAATACATTTAATATTGTTTTATTAATAATTAGACAACATTTTTTTAGCATTCAATGTTTTAAAGGTAAGATACATTTTATCCTTAGATTTTAACAAAATGTTGTTTGAGCACTAATATGTTCAAAGTTCAATGTTCACAAATAATAATGTGCGTCAATTTTTCATTGTAATCACTATTGAGATTTTCTCTCTTTAAGATCTCCCTGAAAATGAGAAACATAAGTGTACAAATTCATAAAAATAATAATGCTCTGGGTTGTTATTTTGAAACTTGCTATGCAGCAGAAGATGAAAGTATATTTGCGTGCTTGCAAAATATAAAAACAGTAATTGTAAAGTAATGATAGATACAAAGGAAACGTATCCAATAAAAAAATATACCTCACACAGTTATGATTTTTTAACATAGCTTTCTTTGTCAAAAGCCTTCATATTTTAAATTGTCATTAAATAAAAATAAGAAAAACATTAAGTTGCGATTGTAAAAATTCTCGACAAACATCGTTAAGAAAGTTGAAAAATTTTTGTCAAGCACTATAAGTAAAAACTAGAATTCAAAAAACTTTTATCTACACAAAATATTAAATTATACATGATTGACGTAAGTTATAATAACATCATAGGAAAGTCCAATTGCAAACAAAAATAAGCGTTTCATTGCTGTTAAAATTTTGTAAATATACGTTATTTACCTATGAAAACAGCTATTTTCTGGTTTACTGTTTTGGTTAGCACCGCAGTCAACTACAGCACGAGTAACCATTTTTCGTATTAAGTATAGTTTCACGATTTTAATATGTTATCAAGATCTCAGAGGAGATAATTTTACGGATGCTGAATTTTGAAAATCTGTCAATGAAATGTGGTTATAAGTGACTGTAAGTGACAGTCAATCGCTTTCCCTTTCATGCTTGTTAAATCTCCAGAAGCGATTCTTTTGTCTCTATTTTCATTAGCCGTGTACCTACTTAAATATGTATATAGTTTAAGCACATCTTTGAGCTCACAGTTTTCAAATACATACGTGCAAATAAATAATCAAAGACAGCCAAAACTAAGTCGTAAATGGATGATATTAGATGATGTTATTTATTGATGTTTTTTTTTTCTATTTTATGCCCATTTACGTTTCGGATCCTTTAAAATCTTATTCATCTTGTATCAGTACGTTCAATAGATACCGTGATGTCTACACGGACGTAGTAATTATTCAATAATATTAATACTATTTTCAGATTATCTTTTACTATGAGCCTTTTTAAAACTATATTAGTGGGTAGAGTCACGCGCAAAAGATTACTCTGGACAAAAATACTTACCCTTACTGCATAGGAGAGACTATGGGTGTTATTTAAACAGTTATCAAAATAATCGAATTTTCGTCAGCAATATAATACATTTGGTCAGCTAATATAACTAATTGGTGAGCAACTTATGGGTATTAAATATTTCTAAATTAATCAGCCAAATAACTAATTAGGTAGATATAATACATTTCCGGTAACATAAATATTGCTGCCCAATTTATTATTTTTTCTGCCAACCAAATAATTATTTTGCTACCCAAATAATTATATTGTTGACAAAATATTTGTTTGATGCCCAAATGGTTTTTCGGCTGATCATTTTGTTGTTGATCAAATAATAAATGGCTGCCCAATTAATGACTTCCCATTGTATTATGTTTAGATGATACAAATATTGTTTTTAAGGGCCATAAAAAAATAACCATAACCAAATATCTACCAGAATACATTTCCTAGGAATTGATCCTTGACCCTTCATTGATCCTTTTCATAGATTTTATACATTTCTGGTAAATTTTATATTACTGCCCAAATAATTAAACGGCTGCCCAATTAATTACTTCCCAAGTCATAATTATGTGTGTGCACGTGACTCTACAATAGAGGCTCTATCTATATCACTTTTGAGGGAAATAATATGATCTAATTTTTCTTTCACAAGAACAAATATTTATTAGTGGGTTTGCACAATATAGACGTTCTCAAGTAAATTAATTATAAACAAGATAAACATTTTAAATACATTAGCAATTGTCCGATGTCAGACAAAAGCTACGCAACCGGCTGGCTTGTTACGTAAAATTGGCTTTAATCTCATTCAGGTAAACGCTAGATTTGAGGGACGCCTTTTGTGAGTCTCGTAAAGTGGCATTAGCAGCAACATCGTATACAAGGGCTCTCAAATCTATTGCTTAATCTTTACCCACTTGCAGGAAATTTAAATTGAGATTTAAAACTCTATTTTGTAATTTTTTTACATTTTTACTATGGCTCCTATGTCAAAAATTGACAAAATCGAGTTTTAAACTATAGTCTATCCATTTTGATCTGAGACAAAATGTAAACAAACCATAAAAAGGGTTCTTTAAGATGTCGTTACTCATCGCCAAAAGATTTTTTTCAAAACATTTATAAAATCTTTTGGCGATGAGCATTACAAGCTTTTTAAATTATGTAAATTAAGTAATTACAATAATTTTTGGTATTTTTACTTCAATTTTATATTTTTAACGTAATTTTAGATTACTAAATTAATCGTTGCTACTAAAAAAGACCTAAAACGCATAGTATTCTCAAACTTTTATTATGAGTATAGAATACTTCCAAAAGGAGATGCAAAATCATAATATGTTCATGACACCTTGAATCTACTTTGAATTTAATTGTTATATTTCATATTAAGTATCATTTGGATAATAGCAATGATAGCTTGTTTTTAAATACACTTAACATACCTAATACTCGAAAAACATTACTTCATTTCACAAATAAATAATTTTTATATTCAATGACGATATTGGTATATTAAGTATGGCTAAAAAAAATTAGAGCCCATATTATTTTGTCCCAGAATTGGATAAAAAGTTTGAGAACCACAAATTCTTTGTTTACCTTTTGTCTCAGATCAAAATGGATAGAGGATAGGTGATAGCGAGTGAGGTGGACTGTATAACCTACTGATAGAAACACAATTAAAACGACTAGCTCTATATTAATAAACAGGTACAGCAAAAATATAAAATAGCACGACTGACTCTCAAACACCCAGTTGCAGAAACGAACTTTAAAATGTAATGTCAGCATCATCTCTAATGCTCCATTAAATTTATTTATTGAAGTGTCAAAAGAACACCTTAGCGTAGTTTTACGTTGCACAAAACGACATTAGCACCCTGTCAACGCTAAAGAGACATTAGCTGGAACTGTTTTGTGTGACAACCTTTATTTATTTATTTATTTATTTATATTTATCATTTCGAGGCCTGTTTCCCATCTGTCTTAGACGTAAGTACTCTCTGATTCTCTCTAATCTATGGTATGAATAAAGGAACTAGAAAATTATAGAAAACTATGCACTGATCAAGGTCGAAGGGTACAGGAGTAAGGAGTTCAGGACTTCAGGACTGACAGAAATACATTATCTAAATAAACAATGTATGCATGCTCCGGTATGTTGTACAATAAAACGTTCAGAAAATTTTGATACAAATGTTTCAGTTGCTCGCAAACTTCGTTTGCGCGATTAAAAACAGTGCAGCGCTATCTCTTGGTGTTTCTCGAAACTAACGCTTCCATGCATTACCACGATGTTGACCGTTCAAAAACATGTATACAATTTTGACACTTTAATGGCTCTTATTGGAAAGAAGAATTATTCCTGTTTGCCCCACAAAGGCGACCCACTGGTGGGGCAAGGTGGACGCGTTACAATTTGCAGTTGAATTTAAAGACTCTCCTATCCAAATGTGCATATTATAATAATATATATTTGAACGTGACTTTACATACTAGTGCAGTTACAGAAAACTAATTCATAATAATTGTTTTCTATTTAATTTCGTAGTAAACTGCAAAAAAAAGCTTTTATTATATGGAACAGACGCAGTCCCAAGGTCAACGTATGTAGTCTGACTTCCAGCTGACATTCTTTGAAGTCAAATGTCTTTGCTTATCAATAAGTATAGTGTTTTTAATAACACACAATCACGCCGGTAATCCTCGAAAGGGTAGGCAGAGTCCAAGGACTACTGTGTTACTTATGACCACGTTTAGCCATACAAAAATTGGTTTGGTTAGATTAAAAGTGTATAGTGTGTGGGTGTAAAGTGTGTTTGTGTGTCAGCATCAATCGTACATAGTGCGTACGTACCTAGTCTCCTCATACTCATGTTATTACGTAACGCCTCATGGTTCAACAAATATTTCAAAACGTTCATTTTCTTGATTTGTGTGGTTTATGACCAGATACTAAATAAGGTAGTATGTGTTATTTATTTAAAGAATTTGACAGTGTTAAGTGAATCTCTACAAAGAAGGCATATAAGAGATAGTTACCATAAAGCATAAGGAAACAGATTGGTGATCCGAGAATTAAACTAAACAACATATTAATCTCATACAAAACCCACGTTATCCCCGAAGGAGATGTTAATGTACAAAAAAGTAGTTTTAAAGTAATAAAAAAAGTTCTCGGTCGAGTGATTTGTTGCACCTCCATCTTCCCTCACTTTCTCATGGATATTTTTCCTCTTCATCCTAAGGTTGCCTGAGAGAGATCGCTCTATGCGATAAGGCCGCCCTTTGTACAACACACAGAGGTTTATATTTAATTTGATGTACTTTGTTTTTGTGCAATAAAGTGTTAATCTATCTATGTATCTATCACCACCGGGTGTAGATCCGGAGGTCCAGGGTCGATTTCCCACGGAGGCAGGAGCTTTTTTGCAGGTTTGGTTGGTGGTAGGGCTTCGAAGCCCGCCTGGCTATCTACCACCGTCTTACCTAAAACTGTCGTCATATTAATAATGATATATAGCGTCGTTGTTCCGTCAATAAGAGGTAAAATAGCCAATTTCTCAGTGGTTGAGGAATACAGGAGAAATTAGTTTTTGTTACCACCCTCGATCTTATCGTCTCCTTCAGTTGAGATCAAGACCAAACAAAAGCTTGCCTGACAAATGTAAAAAAAACTTTTTATTTACATACCTACATACATCTGTCGAAGGTCGCTGGATTAATCGATGATGGTGATTAATTTCATAGAATACCTATTTCGCGATAGGGTAGGCAACTAGGTTGAAATTGCAGACGAAAACATTAGGTCCTTACCTATGAAATTGGTGTTCTGTATGGAGATTTTGGGGATGTCTGCATTTTCCATACTAACATTTTAACAGTTTTCTTCACAACGACAAATCCAGAGATTACAATAATATTTGGCATGTATCATTAGACAAGCTTTAGCAATATGTGTGTGAACACGCTTGATTAAAAATTATTCATCGTTTTTATGTTAATGCAAATCAAATGATGTAATCAGAAATCAGAAATCAGAAATAATTTATTTGCATAATGTGTGGTACAAAAAATGCTCTTAATCTAAATATATGATCCTTACACATTTTACCCTTCATTGGGTGTGCAAAAATAATAATGTTTGACAGTTGATAGCTATTTACATTAATGAAAATAATAACAAAAAAAATATATTGCTTATTTAAATGTCAATTGGATTTATGTCAATTATAATGATTAATTTTAAATGTCAATTGGATGTATGTCGATTATAATGATTAATAACTATACTTAAAATTTACAGATTTTTATTCGTCGTCTAGGAAATTCTGCACTGAGTAATAACATTTTTCAATTAAAATTTTTTTCAAATTCTTTTTGAAGACTACATTATTACATTGTTTTAAGCCATCTGGAATAGTGTTATAGATACGAGGTGCTAGGTGAAGTACACTTTTTCTAAACAGAGCCGTTTTATTTGGCAGTAGTCTCAGCTTATTTCTATATTGTGCACGTGTTATATGTCTTCTCATAGATATTTTTTCGTACAAATGTTCATTCTGTTTGACAAATGTAGCTATTTCCAAAATATAAATGCATGGAAAGGTCAATATTTTTAATGATTTAAAGTAGGGCACGCAGCTGTCTCTAGTACCTAATCCACACATAGCTCTAATACATCGTTTTTGTGACTTAAAGATTTGTTCACGATCTACACTATTTCCCCAGAAAATTACTCCGTACCTTAACACTGACCCTACTAATCCGTGATATGCGGATAAAGTGGCATCTCTATTTACAATTTTTGATAGGTTAAATAGTGCATACGCAGATTTATTTAATTTTTTACATATTACATCTGATTGCTGTTTCCACGTGAGTTGATGATCTATATGAATACCCAGAAATTTTATTGTTTCAATTGATTCAATTTGTTGGTTATGATAACTAATTTGTATATGAGGTCTATTTTGTCTTTGTGCAAAATGCATGATTTTAGTTTTACTTAAATTAATTTTTAAATTGTTTTGATTAAGCCAGTCAATTATGTATTCGGGAGGCAGTTTAAAAATAATTGTCTTTGTGTGTAATTTTAACACAATTCCAAAAAAATTATCAAATTAAATAATACGAGCTCAAATATATGGTCTATTTTAGAAGAGGCAATTATTTTATAAGAATGTTCTGAAATTTAATAGTTACGGACAAATTGCTAAGACAGAATAAAAACACCCATTTCATAGGTAAGGACCCAATAATAATATATTTTTGAACGTGACTTTACATAGTAGTGCAGTTACAGAAAACTAATTAATAATAATTGTTTTCTATTTAATTTCGTAGTAAACTGCAAACCAGAGCTTTTATTAAATGGAACAGACGCAGTCTCAAGGTCAAGGTGTGTAGTCTGACTTCCAGCTGACATTCTTTGAAGTCAAATTTCTTTGCTTATCACTAAGTATAGTGTTTTTAACAGCAACACACAATCACGCCGGTAATCCTCGAAGGAGTAGGCAGAGTCCAAGGACGACTGTGTTCCTTATGACCACCATACAAAAATTGGGTTTGGTCAGATGAAAAGTGTATGAAATGAAATCATTTATTCTGTAATTAGATTTACATGAAATACTTTTGCACGTCAATATTTTTTTTTCCTACTAGCACTTCGACGCTGGATTAATCGATGATGGTGATTAATTTCATAGAATGCCTATTTCGCGATAGGGTAGGCAACTAGGTTGAAATTGCAGGCAAAAATATAAAAACACTTAAAAAATATTATACATTACTATATGTAACTAAAATTAATACACTTTGTTAGTCATAGTCATGATCTCGCTGAGTCATGATATTGACCTCAATTTAGTTGAGTATACAGGGTTGTAATTATTGTAAGTAAATCAAAGTAATTTGTACAAACAAAAATTATTGCCACTTTTTTGCTCTAAATATGCTTTTAGTTTATGTACCTACCAAACCTCCGGTCTAGTGGTCTGTACGGTCTCAAGTCTGAAATTACCATTAAAAGTTTGAAACACATACATACAATCACGACTATTACCCCCTAAGGGTTAGTCAGAGACTAGGCAAAAGCACCGCAAAAGTAGTCTATTATCATAGTCCACGCTACACCAAGCAGTGACTGCACCCAGCGTGACAGGTGGTGAGCCCGTCGCCTCTTTATGCTATTGAATATCGTGCAGTTATAAGTCCATTAGTCGCCTTTTACGTTACCCAAGGGAAGTGATGGGTTGGTAGTATTCTTTTAATGAGCCGCTACCACACGGCATGAAACACATGTGAGATTAAATATTTGTTTGCATGCATAAATGATTTATAGGCTTCAGTTATTTGCTAGCACTCGCTCTTAGGTTATCGGGGGGTCAGCTGATATAATTAGTACATTCAGCTGCGCGTGCGTCGCCATTCAAGTAGACACCAAACGATCAATGATTCAATCCACAATGTTGCGTTGAGAAACTTTGTACTAACTTTCGGTAAGGGAATGCTTCCATCAGGTTCCTTCTATTTCTGCCTAAGCAGCAAGAGCACTTAAAATGTCAAATTCTATTGTAATATGACATTTGAACGTTAGTATTGTATTGAGGTAGGTATTTAGACAAAGAGCGTTGAAGATGCCTTGTCCTACTAGCGGTGATCGGTTATAATATTGACTATCTGATATTTCTGCATGAGAATGGCTTTGAGAGCTTTGAAAGAAAGAGTCGTTACGTTACTTAGTCGTTAGCTTGGGCCTATCAGAGTTCAATTAGTATCTCAAGCGCTGCGCTGCCAAGGCATATTTTTAAGATTCTCCTGTATACTCAGATCTCGAAGGTTTTTAACGGATTCTTTAGGCCTATATATCCGATTATTCTGATCAAAACTGGCCCTTAAAAACAATATTTGTGTCATAAAAACATATAGGTATTATAGAATTTGGCTGCAGAGAAAACAATTTGAGTTGCTGTCCAATTAGTTATTTTGTTGATAAATTTGACTGCCCACACGTTTGAATTTGTTACGGCTTGTTGAGGTTTGGCTAGCGTGAGGACGCGGCATTTAAATTACAATATACTCGGTGCGTGACAACTGGTGAACTGGCCTCCTATACGATGGACATAAACATATCAACCGAAATGGTGGTAATGATGTAGGTATGAATGTTTTGTCTATAAACAGGTATTAATTCAATCAGGCTACAGCTACAACTCATCGAAAAGCAAAAATATTTGCGTAAAAAAAAAATATTTTATGTAACTGAGATGGCGAGCCTGTAACCTGTGAGTGACTGTGTAGGTAAAATTGTAAGCCATTAAATGAGCAGAAGTACCTATAGTACGTCTCAATCCAAGTTGCCAAAAAGGTAAACAAAACAATGGTAATGTTTCATCTCTAAAATGTTTTGTGATGACTGTAGGTAATTGAAATCAATTGAAACGGACAACAATTGTTACCGTTAATTATATTTACGTGCCAATGTCATGTAAAAAGTGTGATTATTAAATAACAAATTCGGTAAGTCGGCTTTTTTGTTTACCTTTTTGGCAACTTGGATTGAGACGTACTATAGACAAAATGCTTTATGACAATGGCATTTTCGTTCGAGAAACAATTATCGAGAGGCTATTAACCAAGAGCCTTATAGGCCATACCCCTGGACTGGCTCGGATAATTGCTTCGGCAGGCCCCAGGTCGCTCCCACGGAAGCGCATAGGGTATACAGGGAGTTTTAGTGGGTATTCTCGGCCGTCTCTGATTGAGTCCCACTCACGCCTACCGCTTAACCAGCGGCCAAATCCGTAACAGGATTTTGTCCCTTTTGTTTGTCACAAACATTTCTCTGCAGATAAAATTGTCTTATGTTATATAATTTACATTTTAATTCATATATCTTATGTTATCGCTCAACCTTCGAATTAATCCACTTCTTGACTGGTTACACGAGTGTAAAATTGGCGAGGTATACCTTTATAGATAGAGTCGTTGGGATTACCTTGGACGAGGCTTGACTTTGGGGACTCAAGGACTTGTTACATAACATTATGGATAATTCATGTGTAGATCTACGTTAAGGAATGTAGTGTACCCAATACAATAGCGTTATGTAGTAATCCAGGGGACAAGGAAGGAACACGACAGAACCTACTATAATGCATATGTAGTATTTTCATATACGTATAGTGTAATACCTCCTCCATCCTCTATCGTAATAGCTTTTGATATTTAAGATAATATTGCTTGAATATAGTAAATAATTTAACCGCCTCTCTGGTCGAGTGGTTCACACCACCGGAATCGGGAGGTCCGGGTTCGATTCCCCATGGGGGCAGAAGGTTTTCTGCTCGGTTTGGTTGGTGGTAGGGCTTCTAAACCCACCTGACTAGCTACCACCATCTCACCTAAATTTGTCGCCATAATAACAATGTTTTAAACATTGTTGTGTTCCGGCTATCAGAGGTAAGATAGCCAGTTCCTCAGTTGTTGAGGATTACAGGTGAAGCTCGCTTCCACCTTCGTCCTTGTCGTCACTTACCATCAGGTAAGATGAAGGCCAAGAGCTTACCTGTCACGAGTAAAAAAAATATTAGAGACAAATCTTCGCAGAAAAATATGTAAACTTCCTTTGCAGCATGTCCCCGTCTTCACCCACTTCAAATTTCATTGATATGGTTTCTATTTTTAGTTTTAATATACAAGTATTGTAAATATTTGATTAAAATGTTGCAGTACAATTCCAGTACGAATAAGGGATGATGTGTATCAGCGCTGGACACTAGGCTAACAATATGTTTGGCTGTGGAATCGTTTTTTCGCATTTTTTTTGTCATTCTTCTTTCATTGAAACACTTATCATCAAATATTATAGCTTACTCTCCACCGGGGATATCAAGTGGATCCTATAGTACTTCGTTCGATTAATTTTCGTTCATGATTAAATTGCAAAGATCTAAAAAAACGTAATAAATAAGTTGAACAGTAATATTAATTTTGTGTATCTACTGTATCGCTTATTATTCATTGAATCCTGTGTCTTCCTTAGCTGTTTCTTCTCTTTTTATGTTGTATTTGTTGTATGGTCAATAAATGTTTTTCTTTCTTTCTTTCTTTAATCTTTTACAAATGCAACTAATTTCCATGTAATTTAGGCTGCTCAAAAGAATGTCCTAAGCCAAGCTTATGAAGAATTCGGAAACTTTTGTATTTCTAACATTAGGAAGAATCTTTTGTTTAAATACTAACACTATACTTCTTTGTCGTATGTCAGGTGTCAAGATTATTGTTCCCTAGCTCCTCGACTATACAACGGCTAACAGCGCCCTATGAATACAATTATCTTGTTGACAGACGCCGGACGTACGTTATTTGCCATCGTGTATCTCTGAGATTGTTTATTGTACCTATATTATAATGAAGGATACATTAGCATTTACTTTGTATACCATTGGGATCAATTAACATTCAGCTTGCGTACCTTTAAGCAAGACATATGAAAATGCATTAGATAAGTAAGTTACGCACTGCTGTTTTTGCCGTCATTTTATGAAAATAACATATGAACAACGAGCACGAGCATTTTTTTAAGTACGATTAATTTTAATTCTGCTATCACCTACAATCTCATTAAATTAACTCTGTATCGATATCGAAAGCATTTATACACAACTAGTTATTGCCCGCGACTTCGTCCGCGGCTACTTACGGGTTTTTTAACTATCCCACGTGAACCCCTTAATTTTCCGGAATAAAAAGTATCTGAAATGTTAACCAGGGATATAAGGTAGATATCATCAGGCAAAATTTCATAGTATCGGTCCAGCTATTTCGGAGATTAAACAGACGAACAGACAGAGAAACAATAAATTAAATAAAAAAATGTTGGTATTTACCCATTCTTTACATCCCCCCTGACTTTATTTAAACCATTTTTTTTCTATGTACAGACATTCGACCTCTACAGTTTTATTATATGTGTAGATAACTTAAAATAGTAAGGTAATCGATGATTTTAGAGATGTGCACACTAAACTCAATAAGACGAGCTGCCTTTACCGCAGTCCCACTGCTTGCTACAGAGTTTTCCTCATGGAGAAATACATGAGGAGTAAGGGACGTAACACCACCACGCTGGGCTGGTGTGTAGAAGCGGTTGCAATAGAGGCCGGTGCCATTTTTTTGTCACCCATCCAAGGCCTGACCATGGCGGAGGTAGCTTTGCTTTCGGTATGGAACGCCAAAGCATTCTAACTACTAATACAAATAGGTAGTTAATACGTCTGTTCAATCGGGAGCAAGTTGTGGTCAACATGATTACTACAAGAGGAAAAACTAATAAATATAATGACTAATTATAATTACCACTCTTTATTCAGTAGACGTTGGCCTGTCGAGTAAGACAATTACCTAACACTGAATTACGATAAACCAAAATATTAATACCAATACCACAATAAAAAAAAAATATTTCCACTGTTATTCCCCTGTTATTCATATACATACATATTCTTTTTGGTTTAATTAATGTTGAAGGAAAATCGTTTATAATTTACTATACCTTCCTACACTAGAATTAATTAAGTATTAAAAGGGCATTTTCAAGTGAAATTAAGAACCGGGGTTCATTCATACCCAGCCTACGTTTGTCCACTGTTGAACATAGGTCCCCCCCCTACAGTCTGAATAAATTAATAGGTGCTTTTTGATAGTTATTTGTACTGCATTTGACAGTTATTTACATACTTTCAACTTTCTACGAGCACTTTCAGGTCGAAATTTCAACTGTCAGGTTTTGTATGGAGATTGGTGACTACGCACAGCGCCATCTATTGATTAGTGTTAAATCACCAATTAATAGATGGCGCTGTGTGATGTTAAAAAAACAAAAATAACAATATGAGATTAAAAATTAAAAAATACCACGTTTTTTAAAAGTAATAAAAACAAACATGCGGGTCCGAATGAGGGTCATTCAAAACGTGGGGGCGCATCTTCCATTCTATTCCATTAAACATACATACATATAATCACGAAGACTAGGCAAAGGCACTGCAAAAGCAGTCCATTGCCATAGACCGCGCTTCGCCAAGCAGTGACTGCACTCAGCGTGACAGGTGGTGAGCCCGTCGCCGCTATAAGATATTGGATGGTTGTGCAGTTCTAAGTCAATTTGTCGCCTTTTACGACACCCAAGGGAAAAGACGGGTTGGTAGTATTCTTTTAATGAGCCGCTACCACACGACTCCATAGAAATCCCATTAAAATCCCTATAATATAATGCATGCATAGATCGTAAGTGTAAGGTGCAACGATGCACGCCCGCGTTTTGAGTGACCCCTCATGGTTATTTATAATGATATAGCTGTTTTTAAAAACGTGGTATTTTTTGGATTTTTAATGTAACATTACTATTTTCTATATATTTAATTTGGTAGGTAAGTCATTGTGTTCAGCGCCGGAAGTTAGACACAGTTTTGTGAACCAGTTCGCTTCGGTAAATAAAAATATCTTTCACAAACATCCTTTATGATAACGTATACACTCTCCTTTTTATTTGTGACATATTTGTGATATAGAATTGTGGAACCAATTGTCGCCAGCATTATTTTAAGACTGATAAGAATTTCAGCCGTTCAAGATGAGAGCGTACTCATTAAGGCCTCATTTCACATATTTGCAGTTCCTCCAGTACAGCAGAGTTGGTTGCCTCTTATACATTTTTTTATTTAAACCCTTAGCGAAGAAGGGTTTGCTGAAAGATATCTTTATTGAGTGAGCTCGATATTACTTTAGCGTTGACCGTTAGCCAATCAGCGCTCAGCATCTCATCTAATCTGCAATCGGCGGCGCCAATTGGCTCCCCAGTCGCCTTCCGTCTTCCTCATTGGTCCCACGTCAGTACTCCATGCGCAGCTATTGGTAGCTATCACCTCCACGTAACGGTCAGCGCTTTTAACCGCCTCTCTGGTCTAGTGGTTGTCACCACCGGGTGTTGATCGGGAGGTCCGGGGTTCGATTAACCACGGGAGCAGGGGTTCTTCTGCTCGGTTTGGTTGGTGGTAGGGCATCTAAGCCCGCCTGGCTAGCTACCACCGCCTTACCTAAATTTGTCGCCATAATAACAACGTTAAAGCATTGTTGTGTTCCGGTAATTAGAGGTAAGGTAGCCAGTTCCTCAGTTGTTGAGGAATACAGGTGAAGCTCGCTTCCACCGTCGTCACTTACCATCGTGAGATGAAGGCCAAGAGCTTGCCTGTCATATGAAAAAAAAATTCAAACATGCTTCTTGGCAGCTAAACCACTTTTTATAAAGAATCCTCTTTGCCCGGTTGCAGTTCAAGATTATCTTTGTCGACCAATAAACGTGACACTGCTAGGCGCAGCTCTTTATACCTACATGGAGGAATATAAGAGATGTATTTTTTTTCGACACCAAAGCCTGCTAACGACAACTCCACTGAGAAAGTAGTCAGAAATAAACGAATGACTCCTCTTTAGTTGTAGACAGCTAGTTACTCATTATGTTTGGACGAAACAAAAAGTAGGTACCTATTTTTTGTGAGTACATGTAGTAGGTGTTAAGATTATTAGGTCCTTACCTATGAAATAGGTGTTTTGTATGGAGATTTTGGGGAATTCTGCATTTTCCATACTAAATTTTTTTCAGTTTTCTTCACAGCGACAAATCCAAAGATAATAATATTTGGCATCTATCATTAGACAAGCTTTAGTAATATGTGTAATATCACACTTCATAAAATTATTTATTGTTTTTAAGTGAATGCAAATAAAATAATGTATTCGGGAGGCACTTAAAAAGAGTTGTCTCCGTGTCCAATTTTAACACAATTAAACTTACAACAAATTATCAAAACAAATCAAAAGAGCTCAAAAATATAGTCTATTTTTAGACGAGGTAATTATTTTTTAGGAATACAAAATACTAAGAGGGAAAAAAACACCAATTTCATAGGTAAGGACCCAATATCTAAATCACAAACTAACCTGTCGTAACCACAAAAGAGTCGTAACTTAGTTGAGAGATGCGATTATTATTTTCTTTATTTACCGTATGGCATAGGTACTTATAATGAAATTATATTCATTTTGATAATTACTGATGTAGGCGTCATTATCATATGACATGTAAATTTTTAAACTATATAATTTTAATTGATATCAACATAATTAGCCAAGTTTTAATGACTTTGTTTGTTTTGATTTAGACTATAATAATTAAAATATTTAAAATATTAGTAAAAAAAAAAATTGTTTTATGACTATAAATTGACAAAAATACTCTAATCACATATCATGATCTTGAACTATGCTTATCTACATATTTACCCATAATATTAATAGACTTACTTAAATAAGTGACGACAGAATTGATAGAATATTATGTGTGTGTTTAAATAAAGGAAAATGTTGATGGATACCCACACTATTAACTAGTAAAAGTAATAGAAATAAAACAGAGGTGTGAACCATTATAATATTCATTGAAAAAAAACAATTTCATTAATAATTGAAGTGCTTTAAAAAAAACTCCATACAAGTAAAGTTTCCCCGCTTGTGGTAGTATAACGACTTGTTGACGAGTATAACCGTCACAGAACGACAATGTTAAGTAACCATTACTGCTAAACCAGTTACGTCGACCTACTTAGAGACAGGTGTGGTCGGCGGCGAGCAGTCTACTCTTCGAAGGTGTTTTCTTGAAAACACCTACCTACACTCAATAATCTATGTATTAGATGATAATCCATACTGATATCATCAATGAGAAAGTAGCTCTGTCTGTCTATCAGTCTGTCTTTCTCGCTTTCAAGTCAAAACTACTGAACCGATTTAATTGATGATACACATATAGTCTAGAGCCTGAAAAAGGACATAAGCTTCTTTTTGACCTGATGTTAGGAAGGTATTAATATAAAGAAGGGCCAGGTCAAATCCACCTTAAACCGAACAGCGAGCTGGCCCCAGTCTAGCCGAGAGTGGCGCCAAGGGTTTAGTTTGGCAAACATTCCTTTTTGCATTCGTTTATTATTATTCGACGCCAAATTGTCCCACATATGGCGTACAGGCAGACCAAAAACGATCATTCGGGCGAATCGTCATTTCGTTTTTTTTTTATTTTCTTCGTGAAGGTATCTAGTACACTTGGTCCATCGCTTAAGTCTTTCTCTCATTCTACATACATCCGTAAAATAATGTGGCATTCATAGGGTAATGTTTAAGTTTTGTTTTGTTTTGTTTAATTTTATTTTGTATTAATTAGCTTATTTGACATTATTTGACAATTAATGTATAATAATATTATATAATAATCAAATAATAATATTATTAATATTCTGAATAATTATGTGTATTTATCTATTATATATATTTGTCCGTCATCTAGTTTCCGTAACACAAGCAGCATTTAGTTGCTTAAAATGGGACTAGTTGATAGGTGTGAATGTCTGAGGATATTTATTTATTTATTTATTAACTAAATTATTACCTAATGATACTAATAAACTAATAAACAAACATAATAATATTTGCACGCCGAAACATGCGGTAGAATGTGAGAACATAATAAATTTATAAGAAACAACTGACTGTACCATATTCGTAAATAAAGATTGATTTACTTGATTTTAATTTGATCCGTACTAAGCCATCCGTCTATGCTAGAGGGTCTTCATTCTCCCTCTTTACTGCCTCCTTCTGCAAGAGTATGTTCTCGCTGCCAACTATTGCCCTACCAAGGTTAGCAGCGAGAGGTTCTTCTGAGCACCGCGCGAAGATCCGTCGCCAGACCGCACTCACTAGGTTGTGCTTGGTGGTTGACTCGGAGAATTGCTACAGCAGACCCCTGACCCCCTATAATTCCTGCCCTTCCATGGGGGCGGAAGGTCAGGAATTATAATACCAGGAGTTTTAGTAGTCTCACACACGCCTACTGCCTAGCCACCGGTAGGTACGGTCCATAAATGGATTCCTCTGAGATTCCTACTCGTCAAAAAAGGGTGTTCTGGATGGATGGTATAATGGCGTGCTCGATATTACTGTGTGAATGGATGGTATAATATTAGCTGGTTTTAAAACCGCCTTCGCCATTGACCATATTATGACATTTCATAGTAATTCCAATAGAAAGTCTACATTGAGTAAATGGTACGGGGATTGTAGCGAAGATTATTAGTGTCGTTACGTTTGTAGCAATCTTTGTTTTTATGTAACTCATTGTAGTATGCATGCTTATATTATTTGAAGGCTTAAAATGTCAGTCGTAAAAACCAAATGATAAATACAATAACGAATTGGATTTTGCACGTCTATCATGTTGGACAATAACACGACTTATGGGCCGTACTTCGAGATGATTTGACAGCTATTCTTACGCCATTACGAAAAAAAACGAAATGTAATCAAACCATATAGCTGTAACAAGACTAGTGAGTAACTCACAATGCCTCGTTGTACCATATTGCGAAGTAATGCACTGCAATGCAATTCATGATAGCATCGTTTTGCGCGTACGCAAGTTATGCAAGCGTTACAAATTTCTTTCAAAAAAATAATTAGATCAATGGATGAAATAAGCCGCTACGATGAAATATGTAAAAAATGCATCAAATATGTATGCTACATCGATCAATGGACTAAATCGATGTTAATTATGTATTGCTAAGCGTAATCCATAGACAGTGGCACATTTGTGCATCGATTCGGATAATTCACGGGAAAAAAGAAAAAAAATTTCATATCATATTATCAAAACGCCTTTTTCCTCAAAAGGAAAGGCTTTGTCACCCTCATTTCGGCTGATGTGTTTAGAGGCAACAGTTTAAAGGCAAGCAATATTAAGAACGGTGCAAGCGGACAGTAGAGTTTCTTCAAATGGTATGCAACATCTGTTCTACTGTTGGAATTTTAGTTTGAATGAAGATCAGTACAGTTTTAACAAATATTTTTTTGTGTTGTGTTGTAAAATTCTCCCATGTAGGGAAGGCAAAGGGAACGAAGCCCATACAGCCAAGTATTCAGTATATATTTCTTCAGTATTTGCATTGAAATGCAAGAGTAATACATCTCAATGTGTCTTGGGAGCGTTTGGCGTCAAACGATCGATGGCAGACACTGTGATGTTACTTCGATGAGGTGGATTACCACGATAAAAATCCCATCGTTTTTCATACCACTTGACGATTCAAATATTTTTTTTTCAAACTCAGTGGTACAGGCAGTGGGAGCGAAACCGCAGGCTCTGATATTCAAATCTAAAATCAAAATAAAATGTTTAGTTTAAAATATCATTAAGTCTTACATATTTAAAATCATCTAACGCTAAATGACATTTCCAACTGTCAAATCACTTTGACTAATTAAAAAATGGACTGTAGTTAAAGATGTAACAAAGAGGTATTTCGCGTGACGAATGGTTTCCTTTCTTAAAATTCCATCTTGATTGGTTTTAAGCCCAAAGCTTCTGATAAAAGTTATCTATGTCAAGTTGATATTGAGTCCATTAGAGAACAAAGTACTGCGGTAGGTCAGGAACTCAAGATTTCACGGTTCGTCTTTGACAGTGACACAATGGGACATTGGGCCGTCACATTATCCTTTAATGCTCGGCCTACTCCTCCCTCTTGATGGGACGCCCTTAAAATGAATCGGTTTGTACAATATTAGGAATGCCTAGTGACATGCCGTCACATTATCGTCGAAGTGAAAGTTGAAGTTGATAGATTTACATTTATATACCGTGGACGAGCTCCATGGTCGAGTGGTCTGTACGTCGGTCTCAAGGCGTCGCCATCTCGAGAGGTTCTGGGTTCGATCCCCAGTGGGGACCGAACCTATATGCCTACCTAAATTGTTCATTCTAAAAACACATTACAAGACAAATCCTAAAAAAAAATGTACCACCACATTTTTAAGAGAAGATACAGGCAAGACCGCTCTGCAACGGTTCCTTATTATCTTCCTTTTACATCAATTATACATTGTAATAACTAATTAAAACTATTACTTAATAGTTTTGAACCTAAAGAATTCAGATCTGTTATTATAACTCATTTTCATACTCTCAAGAGCAAACAACAATGAATGGTCACAATACTAGTGTTTATTGAAGGTAATTTAAAATACATTACCGTCTAATACCCCTGACCTTGTGACATGAACATGTAATAACCAAATAGGTCCTAGGTATCTGTTATATGGCAGACACCATCATTCCTTCAGCCCGTTATGGCCGGCTGTTGACTAACGTCATGAAAATAATGTCCATAATGGTTAAAAAATTATTTAGTTCTTTACAACTTTGTCGGTGATGCAATTTTAATGAAAAACTCTTTAGATGCTGGAAAAGTGAGTACCTATTTGCTAGTTGCTTCTGAGCCGTCCTCGATGTAAGAATGGAGTAAATTCGATAAGCATGTCAAGTCACGATTGAAAATAATTAATAAATTGCAAATTACGGCACGTTACGGACTCCACCAAAAAATGTGTAAAACAAATCAACGTAGAATTTTTGGTAGAGAGCATCTCAATCGTTAATAACAAATAACGGCAGCGAGTATCGTTATCGTGCTAACTACTGGAATCTGCCAACTTTACTAAATAGTAGTTATATTTTGCACTTTTAGTCTCTCCGGTTAAGGTTGAAAGTCTATTAAGGAAAGACTATTGTATAATCTGACGTAATGTAACTGTACTTTTATAGAAACAACATTATTCATCGGTTGTCCAAAGACACCACCCCGGGAGATCTTACAATGGCATAGCTACAAAATAAACAAGAAACGTGTCATTAAACTTACACGACGATGGTAAAAAATAGTCCCCTAGATTCGGGGATTCAGCCGGGCGTCCTGCGTCCCCTTTCGTTCATTTCTATCGTGGGAATGAACTCTACGTGCTTTTACAACGTATTTGCATCCATAGGCGACATAGTGCAGGTAAATCAAAAACCAGCGGGATTTGTCACGATCAACCGTGTTTTACTACTTCACTACTGTTTAAACTATCACTGCAAATGCTGAGCGGTGCTCCATTACAGTAAGATTTTTTAGAAAATTGTCTAATTTTGTATGTTATATTATTATGTGGGTCAAATAAATTATTTTCTGTTCAACTCTAACAGTCATTTCATTAATATCAAAATCAACGGACTTAGAGATATAATAATGGAAAATGTTTTCATCATTAGAGTAATTCAATAAATTTTAATTACTTTACATTATAATGTACAAAATAATTGTTAGTAAAATAATAATTCTAATCATGCAAAATGCACGTAAATCGAGTCTTGCTTCCAATAAGGGTTTGCTGTGCCTTTGAGTGTACTGTGTCAATAGTATTGTCGTTCAATTGAATGAATGAAAGTAATAGCTTACAGTGGTCGCAGTTAGAAGGCCGTAATGAGTCGGAAATATTGGCATTGTTGTTATTGTTCGCAGTCATTTTACGGAGTCGGGACTCCAGACGGGTTTAAGTATAATAGTTTTATGAATATGTATTACATCACCGGGCGATGTGAAATAGTATACGAAAAGGAAATGAACCAACTGTGGTTTGCGTTATTCAAATTTATAGTAAAAAATTATTAAAAGAAATGTATCTTGCTCTAAGTAGCAATATCATCTTAGCAATCATTAAAAATCTTGCAAGAAAAACAAGACTACAGGTACTTAGATTAAATTGACAATTATCAATAAAACTCACTCGTTTATTTATTATTTATTTATTTATCAGTTTATTAATACACAGAGCAATTATACAGAACACATAAATCGTCACGGTATCGTCGTCGTCGTGTTATCGTTCTTAGTTTTTGATTGTTGTTTTATAGTTGTAATAGGTATTATAATTATAGCTAAGTAATCGATTATTTTATGGATTATTTTATATGGGTATATGTTGCCTGAAATAAATGATTTTTATTTTATTTTTAAGGTATTGCATAGCTTCTATCGCGGGCCTTGAGCGCGGGGACCGAATCCAGAAATTCCGTAACGAAGAGAGAGAGAGAGAGAGAGAGAGAGAGAGAGAGAGAGAATTGCATAAGTTGATACAAAATGCTATGCAATAGCTTTACCGCGGCAGTCCCCGAGTGCCACACGTCTTTTATTTATTTATCCTAGAATACAAAAAATCTAACAAAAATGGTAAAATTATAGAATTATTTGTTAAGTATGAATGCTTTGACAATAGGCAAAGACTCGAATGCCCTACTTATATCAATTTCGAAGCTAATAAGTAATTAACTTTGTTACCATGATAGTCCATTACGAGTTTATTAACATTAACCTGAAAAAATTCTAATGCGTTCATTATTTATGGTAATAACATAATGCACGCAGAGGGTTAAAAGATGATACTTTTTGAATACAATTATTTAATATTGTTTCTTGATTGAAACTCCACGTTCCTTTCGAACCTTACCGCGGGAACTACTTAAGTATTAGGTATTCAGTTGTTCTTGTTACGAGTACTTTGTTTTGTACGAGTACGAGTTTGATATATGAAGTTTTCTACTACTTACCAATATTACCCTCAGATAGTGTTGAGTAACTTGCTGAGCATCTTGAGTTTAAAAAAAAACAGGTTCAGAAGTTTGATTATACTGTATATTCATACTGTCTAATGAATTCCATTTTATCATTAATTTCTACTGAAGCTCAGGGGTATTCTTACGTAAAAAAACTGTTATTTTTTACATATGACAGGTAAGCTCTTGGCCTTCATCTCACCTGATGGTAAGTGACGATAAGGACAAAGGTGGAAGCGAGCTTCACATGTAATCCTCAACAAGTGAGGAACTGGCTATCTTACCTCTGATTGCCGGAACACAACAATGCTTCAAACATCGTTATTATGGCGACAAATTTAGGTAAGACGGTGGTAGCTAGCCAGGCGGGCTTTGAAGCCCTACCATCAACCAAGAGCAGAAAAACTTCTGCCCCCATGGGGAATCGAACCCGGACCTCCCGATCAACACCCGGTGGTGTGAACCACTAGACCAGAGAGGCGGTTAAAATGATATACTTACTCACAGATGGACAGTGACACCACTTCGCCAAATACGAATTAGTTGGTAGGTAGTTAAGGCGCCCAAGAATGCGGTGGACGTTACGATAAAGATGTTAAAAGTTGTTTATGGCTAGAGTTCTTTACTTCTCATATCGATACACTGCAGTGCGAGCAAAGAACTTCGACAGTCGCCATATTCGATCGACAAAAGCATCCGTCCTTTTCACTCCCTACTGTTATCGTCCAATTTATCGAATTTTCCGACAATTGTCGATCTTAGACGTCAAATTTGGCTTATCGAAAGATTTATGCTCGTAGCGCTGATTCCGATAATAGTGGTGAGAAATGCCATCCAACCAACCATCGCAACTAACGTCGCTTATAGCGGCGACGGGCTCACCACCTGTCACGCTGAGCACGTGCGCAATCACTGCTTGGCGAAGCGCGGACTATGGCAGTGGACTACTTTTGCGGTGCTTTTGCGTCTATAATAGTCGTGATTATATGTTTGTTTATGGTTAGGAATGAGGGGCGGGTTCGGTGCATTGCGTTGCGTTTGACTTGCTCAGGCGCATCACACATACTTATTACCTATCCATACTTATTTGACGACCTCCGTGGCGGTATTGCGTACGCCGGAAATAAGATGTAGAAACTTCTGAATTCTGGGTTTGAGTTCCTGGGAGCGTTTATTACAAAGTACCAAAGGTAAGAATTATTAGGTCCTTACCTATGAAATTGGTGTTTTGTATGGAGATTTTGGGGAATTCCGCACTTTCCATACAATTTTTTTTTCAGTTTTCTTCACAAAGACAAATCCAAAGTTAATAATATTTGGCATCTATCATAAGACAAGCTTTAGTAATATGTGTAATATCACACTTCATAAAAATTATATATCGTTTTTAAGTGAACGCAAATAAAATGATCTATTCGGGAGGCACTTAAAAAGATTTTAACACAATTAAACTTACAACAAATTAACAAAACAAATAAAAAGAGCTCAAAAATATAGTCTATTTTTAGGCAAGGTAATTATTTTTTAGGAATACTCTGAATCTTCATAGTTACAGACAAAATACTAAGAGAGAGAAAAAAACACCAATTTCATAGGTAAGGACCCAATATATCTATCGTGTTTATAGTATACATGAAATAGGTAACAAAGACGCATAAAATAAAGTGCTAACAAAACGGAATATACCGACCGACTCGACTGGAAATCGAACCCAGACACTACACACCTACACCTGTTCTATTCACGGTAGCCGTAACTTTGTTCTTCGTCTGCCATAACCATTCTCCAAGAGTCAGGACAAATGTTACCTACATAATTATTAATTAATAATTATATTGTTGACAAAATATTTGTTTGCTGCCCAAATGATTTTTCGACTGACCTTTTTGTTGCAATAATGAAATGGCTGCCCAATTAATTACCTTCCTATCGTTATCAGCTAATTTTTGCGTTTTGAAAGTTGTGTGGTAAACGAAAGAATTACTTTTAAAGTTAGACTCAGGGTCAGCTTTATGATCCGTGGTAAGGTTGACCAGTAGGTTAAATTATGAACCAATGGCGAAAACCTTGATGTTGTGCGTGATAGACAGTTTGTCTAATAGCCAAATTTTTTATTTAACTAAAGTTAAATAATCATAGACAATTTAACCACAAAACGGTGCTGGAATTAGAAACATGGCGGCTGGCGGCACAGCTGATGTATATTGCTTCGAATTGTCATCGCAAATTTAACAATATGTCAACTAACGTCACACATTTTAGAGTTACAATTGACGCTATTGGTCTAGAATTTAACTTTTGTGGTTACTATTACTATGGAATGGAAACTCACCCTTAGAATTAATAATTGCTTAGAAGAAAACACAAATAAATATATTACTCTAACCCAACATTAAAAACATAACTTGTATAACGACTGTCATTTGCTAATGTCATTTCACAACCCACGTTTAGATATAACGAAGCATGTGAAATAGTAATTTCATAAAAAATTGCTACATCTCCATTGTTTAACTTACACACAGAAATTATTACTCTGATTTTAGGAAAATGTCGTAATATTTATTTAGTATGTAGGCGATTGCAACTGTTTCGTTGTTTTTATAAATTCACGATTTCAGTAAACATTCCTTGGGACAGTTGGAATGAAATATCATTAAATTCATTAATATAAAAAAAAGAAGATATTTAAAAGAATACTACCAACCAATCTCTTCCTTTGGGTGTCGTAAAAGGCGACTAATGGACTTAGAACTGCACAACATCCAATAGCTTATAGCGGCGACGGGCTCACCACCTGTCACGCTGAGCACATGTGCAGTCACTGCTTGGTTACTATGGCATTGGGCTGCTTTGCGGTGCTTTTGCATAGTCTCTGACTGACCCTTAGGGGATAATAGTCGTATGTATGTATGTCATTAATATCTCGAAGGTGAACAACACAATTATTCATTCTTTGTAACGAGATCAAATTAAATAAACAACCAGTAAGTAACATAATAATTTGAACATAATGGCTGCTATTAAATATAACACCACTATGTTTCTTAAAAAAAGTCAAAGGATTTCAAATAGTATAGACTCTTTATTGCACATAAAGAAGATAATAAAAATTAAGTTAAATCTATTTCTAAACAAATAAAGTGTAATATACAGTACAGTTCTTTATTAATGACACTTTGAACCTTTATCACTGACTTCTTATATAATTTTATGCATTTTGTCATTCCTTACATTGAAATGGGCTGCGTAAATAAAAAAAAACGTTCTTTGTCGTTTGTGATAGATATTAACTAAACACAACATTATCTTAGAGATATCAGTCACTGTTTCCTTCTCGTGTGGTTAGCCGCAAGGATAAAATTGATATCAGCCTCGTAAGGTAGTTCGTTATGTTTGCCCTTAAACCTTTACATTATATACATGGTGTCCCACGGCCATGCCACATGGAGGGAAAGGATATTAAATATTGAAGGTAGGATGTTTTACTGAAAGAAGACATCATTTTATTTTTTATAATAAGTGGAACTGCCTTCATATATTTATTAAAAATCGCCTACCTCTACCAGGAATCGAACTCGGGAAATGTGAAAAAAAACTCCATGTATTTTATGATAAACGTCGAAATCATAAGGATTCTTTTTTCCTAAGGAACATAGCATCTTCAATGAGAGGAAGATCATGAAATTTAAAATTTTATTCAAATTTTCGTCTAGAAAATTTCGTCTGACTTTGTCGTCCCCATTGGGCCAGCTCAGTGGTGTTACGGCCCATACTCCTCATGTGTTTCTCCATTAGGAAAGCCTATGCCCAGCAGTGTGACGTATATACGCTGAGGACGATAAGCCAATACAACTGAAATTTAAAAAAAATGCAAATACGCGATTATATTTATTATATTTAATCTAAGGCTCATGCGACAGACATTCTTAAAAAGCGATATTTATGTATGTGATTAGTGCTGGGATAACTTAATTTAATTTAATTTAGTTTTGGTCAAGGTTCTAAAATTGTTCTTTTTTTGTGTTTCACTATTATTGTTACTTAACTTGTTTCACGTCCAATACAATCAGTCACGTTTAGGGAAACCTGTTATTAGCCTTTCTTATTATAAGTATTAGACTGTAAACTATGTAACTGTTATCTAAATAAAAAAAAAAAAAAAAAAATATTTTATTTGAAAAGGTATGCAAGAGGTACTAGGAAACTTTATAACTCTAATAAGAAGGTAATTGTTTGTGGCGACTTTAATATCGATCAGTTGATTCACAAAACACTCATAGGTTTCTGAATCTCTCTCTATGTTTTAATTTAGTTCCTCTTTTCTCTGAACCAACGAGAATAACGGCCACAACAGCTACCTGCTTAGATAACATATTCTGTGTAAATGTTTACTTTTTAAATAAGTCTATAATTAATCGGTTACAATCGGACAATATTGAGCAGTTAGTGAGCTCTGAACACCACTATGTTGCAAAAATAAATATTAATTTTAGGCCGGTTACTAAAAGTCGCGTAAAAAATTTAAATGTAACATTACCCAAAAGATCGTAAATTTACCATTTGATTAGGACAAAAATGTCGATTACCTGTACGGAAATCATTTCCACTGAGAAAACAGTAACAATAGATCAATTTAAATGTAAGTTCAGTGATTGGGCCACACCCGGCATTAAAATATAAAATAAACTTTATGACTTATATGATCTCAAATCAAACACTAATGATCCGAAATGCCTTGAGTATGTTAAAAATTATTCCAAAATATTTATGAATGTCTGTAACACTGCAAAATGTAAAATAAAAGCAGCTTGGAATATCATTAATAAAGAGACTTGTTAACATAAATCAAAAGATAAAAGTTCTGTTTAAAATTCAATGATTGTATTGTTACCACAAATAAAGATGTGGCCGACGTGTTTGAATCTTTCCTTTCTAATATACTTAGCAGTCACAACCACAAAACACTTAAATTCTAGTACTGATCATGCTAAATCATTACTTGAATCAAGTATTAAAATATGTGAAATTACCTACTTTTATCTTTAATTACGTAACTCCACTTGATATTTTCAAAACTTTTAAAGACCTTAATAAAAAAAAAACAAAAGATTTATGGGGCATATCAACAGACCTTCTAAAAATAACATTAAGGCGAAGGGATAGGCAAATATTCATAAATTAGGTGTTTTTGGTACAAAAGTCTGGCAAAAGTACAGCACAAGGGATGATCAGATTAATTGATGTTATGACATATATCATAAACTTGTTCGTGACGGTCCAAAATACTTGTAATTATTTATAGCAACATATGGAGAGCATTCAATTTATCATAATCTATTGAAATTTCTTTTACACTTTTTTCTTTTAAAGACGTTTCTGTTTATTATCAAACTCAGTTTACATATCCGTTATATTAATACCTAGTCTCCGACGGTGAGTTTTTTTAGAAAAGACCACAAATTTATTAATTGCAATGATTTTCCTAGTAGCGCCTACTAAAATATTATAGTTGCATAATTGTACATTTGCTGGCAAAATTTCGTAGGCGCTTTTGCAAAGAAATGACATCGTTGCTGAGCAACGGTTAATTATTAAACTTTCAACATCTTGTTTGGCGAGAGCAAAATATTGATAATGCTCTAGAGTAAGTACTACCCTCTTGAATTACCTTGCCTATCCTCGTCATAATGTAGATAATTGTACCTACAGATCTGTGTGCAACAACAATCGGGCTACCAAAAATTACTTCTCAATACTAAAATGCACAGAGTAGTGGCCGATACAGAGTCTACGCAAGAAAGATTGTTTTATTAATAGAAATGGGTTTCTCTAATGTTTTCTTTAGACGTATTCTCTGCAATTGTTAAATTGTCACATAATTTACCACGTTTTTCTTAGCTTGCTTTCTTGTCCGTGGAGATCAAATCTGGCGATCGATTTTCGAAATTTTACATTTAGGCTTGTTTCCGGTGAAAATACAATATTAAATAAAAATATATATAAAAAAGGTTTAAATAAATACTATATAAGAAAGGCTTTTAAAAAACCACTTTTTTCTAATGGATTAAAAAGGGGAAAATAAATATTTTGGTTAAAATAATTTTCGAAAATTTTACATAATATGATAACTAATTATATCAATAGGCAAATGACTGAAAATGCGCACCACGTTTAAATTTTCGATAATTCTTTATATCACAATATTTATTTTCCCCTTTTTAATCCATTAGTAAAACGTGGTTTTTTAAAGTTTTTTTAAACAGTATTTTTATCCATTCAGTTGTGATTTTTGTTAGATTAATTAGCATTTGCAATCATAAATATTTGCTTATAGTGAATAAGTTAGTTTGCCAATAATGAAATTTATAATAGCTGCTAAAAATAATTACGCTAAATGTTACTTATTTCGCGAATTTATATAGTTGCGTTCTGCTGCTAATATATGAAATAAAGCGACTACGCTGTTTCACGCCGCGCTTGCTAATGCTAATGTCGTGAATGCGAAAACGAACTAACGCGATCGACACCGACTGGACCCAATCGCCCGCCGGCTGGGGTGCCGATCAACAGTTTTCGATAGCTAAATATTTTAAAATAATAATCTGATAAACAAACAAACAAACAAACTAAAATAACTTTATTTCATACGCCAAACCTGGCACTAAAAAACGTCAATATTTAATAATTTATAAATAAAAAAAATATGTGATTAAATAAAAAGTACATTCTAAATTAAGGTTCATTACCGCGAGCGCTTGTAGCAAGTACCACCACAGAGCACTGACTGTGTGGATACAAGCGGCTGGATTCCGAGTGTAAGGCTTTTCATGAGAAGAACCTGGCAAGAAACTCATAAACCACTTTTTTAAAATTGCCAATCATATAATTATTGTCCGTATTGAATGTTTTACATAATTTCCATTAATCCATCAAAATAACATGCCTCTGTGATGACGAACGATAGCAAATAACTATTTCACACCATTTTATCCTCCAGATAATTTGGATTTTATAAAAACCTCTTTTTCATTAAAGTTTTTTAATATAAGGCTTAAATTTGTGAAAAGGCAATACTGTATATTTGGTGGGATTTTATTATAAAGTTGTATACATTTCCCCATGAATACACAGGCCCAGCAACTTTCTTTTGCTTCTAGTATTTAAATTAAGGCATTCATTAGTTTTTCTTAAATGTGTGGTTATGTTTATAAACGTATACAATCTTTTCAAAGATGTATTGGGAGGCAACAGTTAATATATCAATTTTCTTGGATAACTCTCTGAGTGAGTCTCGTGGCTTAAGTTTGTAAATGGCTCGTACAGCTTTTCATATTCTCAATATCAGCTGTTGACCCCCATAGCAACAAGTCATACGACATCACGCTATGAAAATAACTTATGTAGACAAGTCTTGCCGTTTCAACGTCAGACAAGAGTCTGACTTTTTTACTGCAAAGGCAGCGGATCTATGTCTTTCTGACAAGGTCAGTATGTGTGGATTCCACTGTAGGCGTAAATCTATCGTTATGCCTAGAAATAATAATAATACAATAATTCATATAGTTTAGCCACAGTGACTGTTATTTAATTTAATTAGAATTTCACCGTTACAAAAAGCTCTTTATTTGCTTATTGATATTAATCCTTATCAAAATAAATAACTATAATATAGTTATGATGTTCAAGACTGGTTCGATACCTTTATATATGTTTTGAATTATTTAATTCTGACAGTCCGATCGATAGTTCTCGTGATTTTAATGTATACCTATGTCCCAACCGGCCTGCGCATACATGCTGACGTCACACGATGTTTCACGCTCGGAAGCGGAACTAAGACTTTTAGATAACTCTATAATCAAAAATACTGATTCGATACTATAGGCTTCAAAACTAGTATTCATACAACCTTTACTGTACAAAAATGTATTTACTTGAGACGTCATATTATTTAGGATTTTTATCAGTAAACATTTGTGTTTTTATTGACAAAAAATAAAAACAATTTCAGACAAAACATAATATAATGTTCATTTTTTTCAGTTCTGATCCTACTTGCACAAACAATTACAGTAATGACCATTCAAAAAAAGAAGAGACACTAAAAATCTTTAAAAAGAAAACACATTTCAGAGCAAAATACATTATCTAAAAGACAAAAAAGGGTCGCGTGGAGTTGTACATGTTTTTCTGGTTATGACTGTATAATCAAATTTTTGTACGGATAAGCAGCACATCAGACTACCAGAAAATAATTTATCGATAGACAATTAACTTTTTTCTTTTTTAACGAAACATTGAGTTGGAAATAAATTGAGAAAACTTGATTTGATTTTGGATTGTCTGACATGCTGGAAACTGTATACATAATCTAAGGAATCCATTACTATCAGGTTATTTTATTTACGAAATATCAATCGTACATTTTAATTTTTAATAAACCTTTAGTTTTCTCTGTCGCCTTAAGGCGAAAGGTAAGGCAAATGACTTTGAGCGTTTGGCGTAATCGAAATTAAGCGACAGCGACATCTATTGAAAACTTGAGGTTCGTCGCAAAGATGACGGCTAGTGTTTATCACAGAGTAATTTCATCGACAGAGAAAACTAAAGGTTTATTAAAAATTAAAATGTACGATTGATATTTCGTAAATAAAATAACCTGATAGTAATGGATTCCTTAGATTATGTATACAGTTTCCAGCATGTCAGACAATCCAAAATCAAATCAAGTTTTCTCAATTTATTTCCAACTCAATGTTTCGTTAAAAAAGAAAAGAGTTCATTGTCTATCGATAAATTATTTTCTGGTAGTCTGATGTGCTGCTTATTCGTACAAAAATTTGATTATACAGTCATAACCAGAAAAACATGTACAACTCCACGCGACTCTTTTTTGTCTTTTAGATAATGTATTTTGCTGATCTGTCTCTGAAATGTGTTTTCTTTTTAAAGATTTTTAGTGTCTCTTCTTTTTTTGTATGGTCATTACTGTAATTGTTTGTGAAAGTGGGATCAGAACTGAAAAAAATGAACATTATATTATGTTTTGTCTGAAATTGTTTTATTTTTTGTCAATAAAAACACAAATGTTTACTGATAAAAATCCTAAATAATATGACGTCTCAAGTAAATACATTTTTGTACAGTAAAGGTTGTATGAATACTAGTTTTGAAGCCTATAGTATCGAATCAGTATTTTTGATTATAGAGTTATCTAAAAGTCTTAGTTCCGCTTCAGGGCGAGAAACATCGTGTGACGTCAGCATGTATGCGCAGGCCGGTTGGGACATAGGTATACATTAAAATCACGAGAACTATCGATCGGACTGTCAAAATTAAATAATTCAAAACGTATATAAAGTTATCGAACCAGTCTTGAACATCATAACTATAATATAGTTATTTATTTTGATAAGGATTAATATCAATAAGCAAATAAAGAGCATTTTGTAACGGTGAAATTCTAATTAAATTAAATAACAGTCACTGTGGCTAAACTATATGAATTATTGTATTATTATTATTTCTAGGCATAACGATAGATTTACGCCTACAGTGGAATCCACACATACAGACCTTGTCAGAAAGACATAGATCCCCTGCCTTTGCAGTAAAAAAGTCAGACTCTCGTCTGACGTTGAAACGGCAAGACTTGTCTACATAAGTTATTTTCATAGTGTGATGTCGTATGACTTGTTGCTAAGGGGGTCAACAGCTGATATTGAGAATATGAAAAGCTGTACGAGCCATTTACAAACTTAAGCCACGAGACTCACTCAGAGAGTTATCCAAGAAAATTGATATATTAACTGTTGCCTCCCAATACATCTTTGAAAAGATTGTATACGTTTATAAACATAACCACACATTTAAGAAAAACTAATGAATGCCTTAATTTAAATACTAGAAGCAAAAGAAAGTTGCTGGGCCTGTGCATTCATGGGGAAATGTATACAACTATATAATAAAATCCTACCAAATATACAGTATTGCCTTTTCACAAATTTAAGCCTTATATTAAAAAACTTTAATGAAAAAGAGGTTTTTATAAAATCCAAGATTATCTGGAGGATAAAATGGTGTTAAATAGTTATTTGCTATCGTTCGTCATAATAAAGGCATGTTATTTTGATGGATTAATGGAAATTATGTAAAACATTCAATACGGACAATAATTATATGATTGGCAATTTAATAAAAGTGGCTTATGAGTTTCTTGCCAGGTTCTTCTCATGAAAAGCCTTACACTCGGAATCCAGCCGCTTGTATCCACACAGTCAGTGCTCTGTGGTGGTACTTGCTACAAGCGCTCGCGGTAATGAACCTTAATTTAGAATGTACTTTTTATTTAATTACATATTTTTTTTTAATTTATAAATTATTAAATATTGACGTTTTTTAGTGCCAGGTTTGGCGTATGAAATAAAGTTATTTTAGTTTGTTTGTTTGTTTATCAGATTATTATTTATAATATTTAGCTATCGAAAACTGTTGATCTGTTGATATATTTTAAAATATTTAGCTATCGAAAACTGTTAATCGGCACCCCAGCCGGCGGGCGATTGGGTCCAGTCGGTGTCGATCGCGTTAGTTCGTTTTCGCATTCACGACATTAGCATTAGCAAGCGCGGCGTGAAACAGCGTAGTCGCTTTATTTCATATATTAGCAGCAGAACGCAACTATATAAATTCGCGAAATAAGTAACATTTAGCGTAATTATTTTTAGCAGCTATTATAAATTTCATTATGGGCAAACTCACTTATTCACTATAAGCAAATATTTATGATTGCAAATGCTAATTAATCTAACACAAATCACAACTGAATGGATAAAAATACTGTTTAAAAAAACTTAAAAAAACCACGTTTTACTAATGGATTAAAAAGGGGAAAATAAATATTGTGATATATCGAAAATTTAAACGTGGTGCGCATTTTCAGTCATTTGCCTATTGATGTAATTATTTATCATATTATGTAAAATTTTCGAAAATTCTTTTAACTAAAATATTTATTTTCCCCTTTTTAATCCATTAGTGAAAAGTGGTTTTTTAAAAGCATTTCTTATATAGTATTTATTTAAACCTTTTTTATATATATATTTGTTCGGACTTATCTACGGATGCGACAGGTTACCCCATCTATCGGCGATCAAGGGTACTCAAGTATCTTCGTACCCAATTGGCGTCGCTTCATGACCCGATTGTATGACGTAGTATGACGTTACATGACGTAGTTCGCTCGTAGTGGTCCGATATGTTCCCCCACCCAATTATCCAAAAATCATGTAAAATTTTATTTCAATTACACGCATTCGCAATTTCAAACTACTCGAGTCGCCATTTTATTAAAACCCATAATTTTCCTGTGAAAAAGTACTTAGCCAATTCGCAATAACCCGCTGGAATCTATTCAAGCACTAAACCCAACAATTTTTATTTAATATTGTATTTTCACCGGAAACAAGCCTAAATGTAAAATTTCGAAAATCGATCGCCAGATTTGATCTTCACGGACAAGAAAGCAAGCTAAGAAAAACGTGGTAAAAATGTATCATCATTCTTCGTTTATTTTAAAACTAAATTATGTGACAATTTCACAATTGCAGAGATTGCAGAGAATACGTCTAAAGAAAACATTAGAGAAACCCATTTCTATTAATAAAACAATCTTTCCTGCGTAGACTCTGTATCGGCCACTACTCTGTGCATTTTAGTAGTGAGAAGTAATTTTTGGTAGCCCGATTGTTGTTGCACACAGATCTGTAGGTACAATTATCTACATTATGACGAGGATAGGCAAGGTAATTAAAGAGGGTGGTACTTACTCTAGAGCATTATCAATATTTTGCTCTCGCCAAACAAGATGTTGAAAGTTTAATAATTAACCGTTGCTTAGCAACAATGTCATTTCTTTGCAAAAGCGCCTACGAAATTTTGCCAGCAAATGTACAATTATGCAACTATAATATTTTAGTAGGCGCTACTAGGAAAATCATTGCAATTAATAAATTTGTGGTCTTTTCTAAAAAAACTCACCGTCGGAGACTAGGTATTAATGTAACGGATATGTAAACTGAGTTTGATAATAAACAGAAACGTCTTTAAAAGAAAAAAGTGTAAAAGAAATTTCAATAGATTATGATAAATTGAATGCTCTCCATATGTTGCTATAAATAATTACTAGTATTTTGGACCGTCACGAACAAGTTTATGATATATGTCATAACATCAATTAATCTGATCATCCCTGGTGCTGTACTTTTGCCAGACTATTGTACCAAAAACACCTCATTTATGAATATTTGCCTATCCCTTCGCCTTAAATAAAATATCACCTAATTTAGCATATACACGGTGAGTTTTTACGGGTCAGTATGGGGAAATTCTAAACTATAAGAGATAGAGAAAAACTCTCTTAGGAACCGTGATCTTAATTTTAAATTAAATAAAAATGGTATTTAAAAAAAAAATAATCTTAATAGATTGGGAATATCGGATTTTTGGATTTTTTTTTTAAATATTTGTATTGTATATTTGTACAGACAAACCAAAAATTGTATGGAGACCATAGGTCTAAAGTTGCTAGAAGTTGTTACATGTATAATATTGGGTATAATACTTAGTATTTTGTCTGTAACTATTAAGATTCAGAGTATTCCTAAAAAATAATTACCTCGTCTAAAAATAGACTATATTTTTGAGCTCTTTTGATTTGTTTTGATAATTTGTTGTAAGTTTAATTGTATTAAAATTGGACACAGAGACAACTCTTTTTAAGTGCCTCCCGAATACATCATTTTATTTTCATTCGCTTAAAAACGATAAATAATTTTTATGAAGTGTGATATTACACATATTTCTAAAGCTTGTCTAATGATAGATGCCAAATATTATTATCTTTGGATTTGTCGTTGTGAAGAAAACTGAAAAAAATTTTAGTATGGAAAATGCAGAATTCCCCAAAATCTCCATACAAAACACCAATTTCATAGGTAAGGACCTAATATACACATCTAGTGTAATCTATGTAATGTAAATACTTGTATTTAAATAAAAACGTTACAATATCGATACTGACAACCCTATGTGAGGTTAACTGCTTGTTATTGAAATCGACGCCACGCTAAACCATGTGTCAGTACTCGTTCGCCCCATAACTTTCGCTCTCAGGCGCATCATAGAGACTTGAATACGCAGAACAGAATCAAATAAGTCAGACATGAGTGATATAGAGGCCGATATAATTTGATTTAAAAACAACATAGGAATAATAGTACAGTTATACTGTTAAAATAATTAAAATTGTATTAAAAATTATAAAACCCTTATTGATCTTTTCCTGCCACGCTGAATCCAATAGAAATGTTAGCCTTAACAATGACAGCATCATGACTGATAAAATAAGTAAGTTTAAACCTTGATGGAAAAGAAGATATAATAATACTTCGGGGATATAGGCGTCAGGATAATGTTATATTAAAACTTGACATTTCATCGCTAAATATTATGATCTTCCATCAACAGAATCATCCACTGCCTGCTAAGGATCGTTACATCTTGTGATTTTCTTATTATAATCAGTCGCTTGATGGAATATCTCGCTGATGAGTATCTCCAATTGTTTGGAGATATGGTTTGTAGTTTGACCAACGTTTGGGACTCCTGTCTCTCGGCCTGTTTCCTTCACTCTGTTCTAGATTATCTGGAGCCCGAGTCTGCTTATTTAGAACTGTGACAATAAAATAGCAATGGTGTCTCAATGGTACAATTTTTGACATTTCGTAGTCTTAAACTAAAGCAAATTGATAAGCAGACCAACTATGTATTGCAAATTAGGAGACTTGGAGACCTGGGCTTCTACAAAATAATTATAATGTATAGAACTATTAATCTTTACGAATTGATTTGTGAATAAGATGGAACCATTTTTTTTTCTCTTACGTAAGCTGTCCTTTCTAAGCATTGTCATGTCTTCGGCAAGGCGTGTTGGTCGCGGTCGCTTTGTTCGCGGTCGTGAAGTTTGCTCGTGAAAAACCTCACTTTCTCATCTCGCTACTAATTGTTGATAGTATCTTATTGTTCTTCGAAATATTACATCTTTTTACGTAACAGATAATTGATAGCAGAGATGAAATAAGGTCGTTTTATATTGAAACTTGATTGAATATATGCGGGATGCAATCGCAATATGAGTATCGGATATAAAATACTATGTCAAAATATATCAATAGGTACTAGGTACTTGTCACGCCTAGTTCCTTAAAGGAGAAGGCAGAGGTGGTGAGAGGGAACACCTACTGAGCGAGACAGACCATTGCCTCATGCTATTGTATGGGAGTTTGGCATCCATATAGAGTACAAAATTCTTGGTCCCAACTAATCAAGCATGTCTGTCGACTGTGTCAGCCTGTATCACGCATGCGTATTAAATTGTTTAACAAAATCGTGACCTTTACGGCACAGATAATTTACAGACCATCATGGCTGAAGATGTTTTTGACAGTTAAGCAAAAACATAATTTACAATTTATTGTGACATAGGATAGGCTTAAAAAAATATACCTATTGTTTTTATGGTGATGGCTAACAGTTTTGAATCATTTGGGGCCCAATAAAAAAAGGGTCAACTAGCGTATTCAGTAGCATGCATTTACATGATAAGTAAATGCTTAACAAGTCTTAACTATGTTCCAAAGCCTTGAAAACATAAAATTAAAAAGTAAAAGGAAAAATCAATTTATTCGACAATGATACCCCATACATATCCCATACAGTTCATTTTGGTTGTTATTTGAAAAATCAGTAAAAATATTTTCAAGGCAAAAATAGTTGATATTTATGCAGGCTATTTAGGGTTAAAATAAATTGATTTTTTTTATATGTTGACATTCTAAATACAAATTACTTTAGTCCCTAGAGAATAAAATCTTTCTTTATACTCCACAAGTAAAGCCTTATTTGTCATTTATACGGTGCATAAAATATTGTACATATGTACTTAAAATATATGGTAGTAATAGTAGAAAGAGGCGTGGTGCGATAAGTGAGTCTAGGAAGCCCGCGGCCAACAGTACCCGTTAGTACCTATTAACGATTAAAAAGCAGATCAATATTATACATAAAACAATGAATAACAAGTGACGACTTTAACTCGAAAATATATAAAGGAATAAAAAAAAAAAAACCACTTCTGTCCACTTCTGTCTAGCATACTAAATAATGCTTGGCGTCTACTATTATTATCATACAATTGAAGTTCTCGTAAAGTGACACGTGTTTTTGATATTTTTTCTATCATTGTTTGATACTTTGTAATAAAAACAATAATATTTACCAAAACAATTAATGACTTTATTGCTTTTAAAATAACAATCTCTACGGGTAGACCGCGAGCATCCTGGGCTCATCTTATCAAAAATATACCTACACAGGTATTTGTTTACAAAATATTCCTTGAGCCTACTTCTGTCCTGGCATATTGCTCGGAGTCTACACGTGTTTTTGGTATGTTTTCTATCATTGTTTGATACTTTGTAATATAACGACGACCTCCGTGGTTGAGTGGTCTGTATGCCGCATGCCGATCTCAAGGCGTCGCCATCTCGAGAGGTTCTGGGTTCGATCCCCGGTGGGGACAAATGTTTGGGTGATGAATTTTCAGGCATTTGTTCTCCAATCTTGGATGTTTATATATATTCAGGATATTTATATGTATTTTTCTATTAAATATATTTATCCGTGATCTAGTGTCCGTAACACAAGCAGCATCAGTTGCTTAAAATGGGGCTAGTTTAAAGGTGCGAATGTTTGAAGATATTTATATTTATTTATTATATACCTACTCACTTATTAGAAAGGGTTGCTAAGAAGAAAATATTATATTAGTATAAGCTTATTTCTTTCATAACTTACTGTTAATAAAATAAAATTAAAAAAATGCATTGGTAGTATCTACCGTATATGGCACTGTAGGTTTCTTATAGTACCTACACACAAGACTTCATGGGTACATATTTTTCATCTACTTATTCACCTACATTTGGGGTTTCAATAAAATACCAAAATTACTGACGATTTCAATTCAATAATAGCAGTAATACGCTTTGAAATGCGGCAATCATGGCATGAATAACAATAAAGGTATTCACTATATCGTATGAATAGCGGAAACTTAAAAGCCTTGGCTTATCGAGTGAGCACTTAGGTAAGTACATAAATCTTTGTGAAAGGGAAACCGAAATTGACGTGACTCCAAAACTCTTGGATGAGTTTGATAGTAAGCTATATACATTATATACGACAATCGTAGACGTTATACTAAAGCATACATAGTGAACATTCACTCAATTGTGACGTTACTCTCCATACATTTATCAAACTCCCGTGTTAGTACGAGAAACAAAAAGAATGTACCAACTGCTTTTCTTGCCTAGCATGTCGTAAATGGCGACTAAGGGCGTATTGGGTACTGGGTCTGTGATTGTGTAGGCGATGAGCTAGCCACTTGTTACTACTCTTTCACGATTTTTCATCTGACCAAACCCAATTTTTGTTTGGCTAAACGTGGTCTTAAGTAACTTCTTGCAAATCTTCCTCCTACCTATCTTCTTCCTTACCTATGAAATTGGTGTTTTGTTTAGAGATTTTGGGGATGTCTGCATTTTACATACTAACATTTTATCAGTTTTCTTCAGAACGACAAATCCAGAGATAATAATATTTGGCATGTATCATAAGACAAGCTTTAGCAATATGTGTGTGAACACGCTTTTTAAAAATTATTCATCGTTTTTATGTTAATGCAAATCAAATGATGTATTCGGGAGGCAGTTAAAAATAATTGTCTTTGTGTCTAATTTTAACACAATTAACTTACAAAAAATTATCAAATTAAATAATACGAGCTCAAATATATGGTCTATTTTTAGAAGAGGCAATTATTTTATAAGAATGTTCTGAAACTTAATAGTTACGGACAAATTGCTATGACAGAATAAAAACACCAATTTCATAGGTAAGGACCCAATATATTCTACATTATCGTAACGTCGGCGGACACAACAATGAAGCCATATATTAACGAATTTATCAATAAAAACTCAATAAACCAAGCATGTTGCATCATGTTAATGCAAATCAAATGATGTATTTAAAAATAATTTGGGAGGCAGTTAAATAATTGTCTTTGTGTCTAATTTTAACACAATTAAACTTACAAAAAATTATCAAATTAAATAATACGAGCTCAAATATATGGTCTATTTTTAGAAGAGGCAATTATTTTATAAGAATGTTCTGAAACTTAATAGTTACGGACAAATTGCTAAGACAGAATAAAAACACTAATTTCATAGGTAAGGACCCAATATAAAAACTAAAAAAACTGATGTCGAAAGAATCTCTAAAAGAAATATTTTACAACCATCTCGTTACATAATCTAGCTAAGAGGATGATGAACAATTTGACAAGGACAAAGACCTACGGAGGCTCACGAACTGAACCAAGTAAGTCGCGCCGCGCAGGTGGGAGTGCGAACACTGGTTCAATGTGCCACTGTTGTACTCGGCGGATAGACATTTTGAAAATTGTCTAAGAGCGGATATTAAGTGGCATGTGATATAACATTGCAACGTGTAACATGACAAGGATATATACCGATCATGTTATACAATTAATGTTCCCCGCGACTTCGTCCGCGGGTACCGGTTACTATGGTTTTTAACTATCCCTCAGGAACCCTTTAATTTTCCAGAATAAAAAGTACCAGGGATATAAGGTATCACCATGCAAAATTTCATTAAAATCGGTCCAGCCGGAGATTAGCCCGTACTAACAAACAAACAGATAAAGAGACAAACAGACAGAGAAACAAAAGTATATAAAAATATTTTTTTGGTATTTTCCCTCTTTTTACATTCCCCAGACATAGTTTTAAGCATTTTTTTCTATGTACAGATATTCGACCTCTACAGTTTTGTAACTTTGTATCACATGTTACATAATTGAAACGCAGCTTTAAATAAATCAAGTGGAAGGCTGTCAAACCAAAAAATGGACATGAATTATTAACCCCTTGGTGGACACTGCTAACACCGCAACCAATAGATGTTTTCTTTGTGCTTCGTTTTGTGCCCGTTGAATAATTAATAACGATTTTAAATAATATTATAAGGTATATCATAAAATCATTTCACCTTACTCACTGTCCCTGGAAGAAATCGCTCTTAGCGAACCGCATTAAGATTCTTAAGAAATAATTGTAGATAATTTTTTTGTACTAATAATATGACGTATACAAGGTTGAATGAGATATCAATATTACCTAATATGATTTATAAATTTTTAAAATAATATTTGAAGTCCCGGTTTCGAAATTGTTGATATATATTCGTCACTCAAAACGTCTTTTTATAATACGTACATAATTATATTAAGTGTACTTTTGATAAAATACAAGGAGGAAGGCAATTCTTCATTGTATATATTCGTTTATGTGCCACATACGCTAGTCATATGAATTGACTCTAGTATATAATCGATCTATCATTAATATAAATAGTTTATCCTATTATCAAGGGACTTAATAGTCCTCATATTTACTACAACATAATTATGCACATATTAACATGTTGTGACTCATTGCATTCTGTACAGTCGCCCACGCTGATTGGGCACTAACCAATAAATAATTAGCAATCTATTGTTTCTTCGTAAACGGTCTGTAACAATGTGTATAGGTAATTTTTTCTTACGTTTTCGACACAAATCTTATGTCATTAACCAGATAATAGTGTGACCAATTGTGACGGTCAAAGTAGAAGGATGGGCGGACACAAATGACATTGTAGGGATTCCCTTATTTATATTTTACGGACATTATTAGTACCATTTGAATATGATTATAAGATCGAAGCAGTCCGCTGGACTGCCTGAATTAAGAGCGCCGGAATTGAGGTGTCTTGTATCATCGAACAATCTATTTCATCGCCGCCGCTTTAAATAACCTTTTAGTAGACCATGGTCAAAGAACGCATGTTTATTGTTTTTTTTTTCTTTATTGTTCATGACCATGAATACAGAGTCCTTCAGTCATATACTTTGTGCGTAGTCTAATCTTTATAAGTTCTTGCATTGAAATGCAAGTGTAATACATTTCAATGCATCCTGGGAGAGTTTAGCGCCAAATGGTCGATGGTCACTGTAGTGTTACTTTGATGAAGTACCGCGGTAAAAAACTCATTACTTTTCACACTACTTGACGCTTATAGTAATGACCCTCCACATTGTACATCATCACAAACACTTATTACACAAAACAACAATAAACACATGATTTTACATAACAATATCCACTAATAAACAATATTACAATCATCGAAATAAGTCATAGTCAATTGTCGCCATAAAAACAGATATATTATTGTGATTTGTTCCCATGGGTAAGAATAGCAGAGGTCCAACGAGTATGTAGGAGAACTTGGCTTGGCAGCACGCGAATATCAGTGTTGTAAGTGTCTATGGGTTATGACTGCTTTGATCTGTTAGGAAGTATACTTGTCGTCCCACAGGCCTTCCTTAATGGAGAGACACATGAGGAGCGGGCCGTAATACCTCGTCAAAGAATCTCAATTCAAACAAATCTGCATTCAAATGCAGATTGGTTTGGTGGGTATAGAAAAGTTTGCAGTAGTGCCCGCCACCTTTTCACAGATTGTATGAGAATTATTTTTTACAGGTTATGTTATCAAATAATGCCAAAATTTCGTGCGTGGGAATATAGTTCTTATATTCAAGATTATCATGAGAATAATTCCATGACCCCAGGCAGGTTTCCCAAACATTTCCACGTTATTATACTAACTCATTAGTAACTATTATACACGCACGGATATGTACCTAGTTGATGACACTTTCTCCCTGAGTTGAGGGACTCATTTATTATGATATCGGTATCAATGTATATGAGATGTCGTAAAAATATATTTATTAACCAATTACTTGGATACTTTAAAACGTATGAAAGTAATACATGATATTAGTGGAAACATTTATCTCACGGATTAAGCTGTTATATGATTTTGGTATATTTATATGTTTACAAGTATCAATAAATCTTAAGTAAAATAACTTATTAATTAACAAACCGCTGCGGCTGCGCACGTATTATAATAATATACCTACATAAATCTTCCACTGGAATCATCCTATCAGTTTAAAAATACCGCATCAAGTCTGTTGCAAAGTTTTCAACATACACACAATATCAATCTATCATCTATAGATATCTAAATGGTTTTTTAAAAGATAAAGTTTAATTTAGTTTTTCCTAATAACTGGAAATAGATCGGAATTTGTATTATCATATCTACAATTGAACACGTATTTCGCTTTAAGTAGACAATGATTAAATTTAACGAACAAAATAGAATGGAATTAACTTATTCGAATATTATTTTTAGCAGTTAATTATAAAGTAGCTATTTCACACTCGTTAGTTTTCTAATTGATGACGGGTTCTCGTCGTCATCTGTATCTTTAATTAATCTTAATCATCCAAACTAAGTCATTGCCTTGAAATGGTTCTTCGAAGCTCAATTTGGTCTTCTTCGGCTGCAATGTATGTGACTCAGGAGCACTCGCCAACGCTTACTGACACACTCGATAAATGCATTGGTGATTTTACAATTAAAGATTTTGATCTTCAAGCGGTGATACCGGTACACAGCTAGCTTTATTAGCCGCTTTTATAGAGTACCTACATCGTCGTTGCGAAACTTGAGTACTTGGTTAACATGAGTACTTGGATGGAACATGAGTTCTTGGTTAATACCGGGTATCTGCGGTTTTTTAAACCGATTGATATAAGCCAATAGACGTTTAGAATCTGTAGGCGCGATGTTCAAACCTTGCTTTTTGCGGTATTAACAAACTGCTCATACGCGGTGTCGCATGCGCAGAGACGAATTAGACAGTCAATGAACAATCATGCACTAGGTAATAAATAAGCCAGGTACGGTCTTTCCCAATCCGAAAGAAACAAATATTTTCAGGGCCTGGCATATAATATATCAATACAAGCTTTTCTATCCTCGAGGGTAACAAAAGCCGATTGTACAAAATTTTAAGCATAAACTGATACTGTCTTGAGTCATCAGAACAGCGGGCAGCCAAAGATAAATAAATTCCTGAAGAGAATTGGTGACAGACATATAAACCATAAAACATTTACCAAATCTTTCTAAAGACTGGAAGGAATTCATTTGTCGCCGAACGCACTTTGCATGCGATAAGGATAGAATGGTACACAATGATCCATTGTACTTATTATGTGTAAATGTCATTTATCAATTATCATTACTTAATATTTTAGAAATGAGTGAGCAATAATATTTCAATTTATAACTTTATCATTACCTATTTATGTTATTTCTTATAAAATCAGATAAGTTACTGAATTTTTTGTTTCCAATCATGGTGAAATTTGTGTGAACATTAGAACAACATGGTGAACATTAGAGTGTATGAATCATGGAACGAATACGTTTTCATGATTCGGCTACGCGAAAAATAAATAGGCCTAAATATTTATATTTTGTGGGTAGTCTGGAAGTGGCTTACGATTCTGTGGAAGGAAGCTTTATAAAAATATCTTTAAAACTTCTACTTATAACTAGTAAGGAAGTTACTGTTTCTGACGCCCTGTTAAAGTCTACGGCTATGAACATTAATCTATCAATTATAATAATAATAAATTAGAAGCTTGCTTTCAGAAACAGATATAACCGAAGCTATAGAAATAGTTATCAGAATAAGACTACACTAAACTAATCTGGTAACAGTAGTTACTGGTTTGGTCATAATTGGGTCAAACTGTATTAAACGATTTGTTACAAGCAATATGTTTTAAATAAAAACAATTGAATATAACAGTACTTTCGGTTTAAAGGTTACCTGTGTTAGATTGAAATCACTGTAGTGACGGGGGGTTTTTGGTGGCATTTGGCTATGGCTGACGTGAGTTTTATGTCGATGTTTGTAATATTGTTTCAGAGTGGATATTGTTCGTAAAATCTGTGTATTTTTGTGTAATCAGTGTCTGTGATGATATGCAATGTGGAGGACCGTTGAAATAAGTGGTATGAAAAGTGATGAGTTATTTATCGTGGTAATCCACCTCATCAAAGTAAGTGCTACTTTTTTACTTACAGTGTCTACCGTCGCGTCGATCTTTTGGCGCCAAACTCTCCCAGTATGCATTGCATTCAAAGCCAAAACGGAGAAAAAAGGGATGATTTTACCAAATAAAAATAAAACTGAAGTGACAGAGAGCAAAATTAGCTATGGACTATGATGGTATAGGGTGTTATGTTTTGTATTTATGTTTTGCCGTGGTGTCGTAGTGACGCGATGGCTGATTTATGTGTCCTGGGAACCGGTGCCGCACTGTCGGTGTCTAGTCAGCTCATGATTTCCTAACTTCTTTGATACATCGGTGTCTAGTCAGCTCATGCTTTCCTAACTTCTTTGATACATCGGTGTCTAGTCAGCTCATGCTTTCCTAACTTCCTTGATACATCGGTGTCTATTCAGCTCATGGTTCTCTAACTTCTTTGATACATCGGTGTCTAGTCAGTTCATGCTTCTCTAACTTCTTTGATACATCGGTGTCTAGTCAGCTCATGCATTCCTAACTTCTTTGATACATCGGTGTCTAGTCAGCTCATGCTTTCCTAACTTCTTTGATACATCGGTGTCTAGTCAGCTAATGCATTCCTAACTTCTTTGATACATCGGTGTCTAGTCAGCTCATGCTTTCCTAACTTCTTTGATACATCGGTGTCTAGTCAGCTCATGCTTTCCTAACTTCTTTGATACATCGATGTCTAGACAGCTCATGCTTTCCTAACCTCTTTGATACATCGGTGTCTAGTCAGCTCATGCTTTCCTAACCTCTTTGATACATCGGTGTCTAGTCAGCTCATGCTTTCCTAACTTCTTTGATACATCGGTGTCTAGTCAGCTCATGCTTTCCTAACCTCTTTGATACATCGGTGTCTAGTCAGCTCATGCTTTCCTAACTTCTTTGATACATCGGTGTCTAGTCAGCTCATGCTTCCCTTACTTCTTTGATACATCGGTGTCTAGCCAGCTCATGCTTTACTAACTTCTTTGATACATCGGTGTCTAGTCAGCTAATGCATTCCTAACTTCTTTGATACATCGGTGTCTAGTCAGCTCATGCTTTCCTAACCTCTTTGATACATCGGTGTCTAGTCAGCTCATGCTTTCCTAACCTCTTTGATACATCGGTGTCTAGTCAGCTCATGCTTTCCTAACTTCTTTGATACATCGGTGTCTAGTCAGCTCATGCTTTCCTAACCTCTTTGATACATAGGTGTCTAGTCAGCTCATGCTTTCCTAACTTCTTTGATACATCGGTGTCTAGACAGCTCATGCTTTCCTAACCTCTTTGATACATCGGTGTCTAGTCAGCACATGCTTTCCTAACTTCTTTGATACATACATACATAAAACATACATACAATCACGCCTGTAATCCCCGAAGGGGTAGGCAGAGTCCAAGGAGCACTGTGTTCCTTAAAGGCAAATGTTTGTGATGAATACAAGCGTTTGTTCTCCAGTCTTGGATGTTTATATATGTATTGTACATTTTTCCAACGTAATTCGATTTATTTATCTATTAAATATATTTATCCTTCATCTGGTATCCGTCTCACAAGCAGCATTAATTACTTAAAATGGGGCTAGTTGATAGGTGTGAATGTGTGAAGATATTTATTTATTTATTTATTATACATGCATATAATCACGACTATTATCTCCTAAGGGTCAGTCGGAGACCAGAAGGCACCGCAAAAGCAGTCCACTGCCATAGTCCGCGCTTCACCAAGCAGTGACTGCACATGTGCTCAGCGTGACAGGTGGTGAGCCCGTTGCCGATATAAGCTTTTGAATTGTTATGCAGTTCTAAGTCGATTAGTCGCCTTTTACGACACCTATGGGAAAAGATGGGTTGGTGTATTCTTCTTATTATATGTACTTACATGAATCAATTATATTTGAAGTCTCCGGTGTAGTGGGCTGAGACCTTTATGAGCATGGTCTAAACACCACCAAACTTGCACAGCGCGGATCGGCCAGTAACAACAGTTGCAATTTCATGTGACATTATGAATTACTAGGGGCTTCCCGCGGTTTCACCCGTTGTTGAGGAGTGAACTGAATTTATGTTTCTTAATAAAAGCACAACATTTAATAATAACGATATTTATTTAGCACCAACACTGACACACACTAACTGACAATATTAGACGACGATTTATTAGAGGCCGAGTGGTCTGTATGCCGGTCTCAAGGCGTCGCCATCTCGAGAGGTCCTGGGTTCGATCCCCAGTGGAGGCAAGTGTTTGGGAGACGAATTTTCAGACATTTGTTCTCCAGTCTTGGGTGTTCATTATATATGTATTATATTACGTATATTCTCAATAATTATATGTATTTATCTATTAAATATATTTTTCCGTCATCTAGTATCCGTAACACAAGCTGCATTTAGTTGCTTAAAATGGGACTAGTTGATAGGTGTGAATGTCTGAGGATATTTATTTATTATTATTATTTATTATAAAACAAAATACAAGACAAAGTAATCAAAATACAAAAGTGTCAAAAGGTAAAATAGTATCAAAAAGGTTAAAAATAAGTAAAAAGAAGGTCTGTCACCAACACCCACGCTATACCCGTGATGAGAACATCGGGATAAAAACTAGCCCATGTCCTTTCTTAGGCTAGTGACTATCTGTGTACTACACGTGAAAGCGAGACCGACAGACAAGGTTATTTTCGCATTTATATGGAATTATGACGTATAGATATAGGTACAGACAGTGCACAATGTAATTGGGTTACATGTCATAGTGTATGACTAATACATTTATCGCTAGTTGGTCACAAACAAATTATTTAGTACATGTATAATAATATTTAAGATTTATTTACAATCGGTTAAAGTTTATTTCAGGCGCCATGCGCGCTATATTGTTTTAGGCAGGAAACAAAGTAAAGATAAATACGTAAAATACATTTGTATTTTATATTAATAAATAATTTGGAATTTTTTGTAAAACTGTTATATTTATCTATTAATATGTAAATTATACGATATTGTTTCAGCTCAACCACATTAGTTAATGTTATTTAACCAAAATTTTTAACGAGGTATGTATTTGAGAGATTAAACATTAAAAATATTTTTAAACTAAAAATGTCAATTGAGTTTTGAAAATAAGTTAGCGGCCCTATCCATACGGTACCATTTATTCATTAATCACCAGTTATTTCAGTGTATGACGAAAAGTTTATTTTTGGTAAGCCGTACCTCACTGGACCCTCTCTGTGAACAATGTCTGTAAAGACCCATGTAAATATAGGTACTGGTTAGTAATATTTAGTCCGCGATTGAGAGGCTTAATTTATCTTTCGAAAAATGATAACATGGTTACTAGCAGTTAAGATATTATCTCGATTTACGTAAAGAAACATGAGATATGCATAGAAAACCACACGACCATTCAAACCAACTCTAAATAGAGAGATTAAAGTTCAAAATGTACTTTTCGTAGTCTCGTGGATTATTTTTTAATCTCTGTTAGAAAAGGATGCAATCAATAGCAATTTAGCCTGTAATTAGGTCTTCGGACTTCGCTTCGTCAGTTCCTTCAACGGTTCGTTGGTTGTTCTAAAAAAATGGCACTGACGTCATCATCAGACGGGTAAAGAACTGTAGTCGAGCTGTCAATGGGTGAGGTCGCGTGGAACGCTAAGAAAGGATCCCCTGTAACAATACAAAGTAAGATGGCGTCTGGCGCCTCAGACAATGGAGAATGCGGAATTCCTAGACGGGTCAAATAGCGACAAAATTCACATGTCTGATTCTGCATGGTTCATTTTTTGTTGCCGGTCCATTTGGCCCGAACCGCACCTTCTTCCAAAATGAGCGTTGCTTTGTGTTTTTGCTAGTTGGCAACGAGATGAAATGGGTGAGACTAGGCAAAAGAACCGCAAAAGCAGTTCATTGTAATAGTCTGCGCTTCACCAAGCAAGCAGTGACTGCACTCAGCGTGACAGGTGGTGATTCCGTCACCGCTATAAGCTATTGGATGGTTGTGCAGTTCTAAGTCCATTAGTCGCCTTTTACGACACCCAAGGAAAGAGATGGGTTGGTAGTATTCTTTTAACGAGCCGCTGCCACACGGATAAATAATATCACATTTTATTTTCATCTCCGGGGCCGAGTGGCATGTCAGTTTCAAGGCGTCGCACCATCACTCAAGTTTCTTAGTTTGATTCCCGGGCGTCCAGGTCCGTGTGTGATGCAATTTGCATTTATTCTTCAGTCAATAAGTTAAAGGTTTTAAGTATCCAAGTGGCCTAAACTAATAAATTTAGGCTAGTTGATAGATGTGAATGTCAAAGGAGGTGGAAAGTTTGGGCCCAAAATTAAAAGACGTTTTGGTCTGAAAATTGGAGGTCTTTAAGTTTGAACCTTTCCGTACTTACCATTTTCTTTCTTTACATGCTAGGCCCAAGTTTGTATCGGAGCGGTTCAATTTCCTTAGTTTTATTCATATACATTATAATGAATTAGTAAACCATTTCGCATCATAAAATTCCCAACAGTTGGTCTTTAAAACTACTGCTTTTTGAATCCTACAAGCAAATGAAAGTGACAACATTCATTTTTTAGCCACGTGAATTCTATGATTGGTTCCTTTTGTTGAGTTAATGTATGCACAGTCAACGTCAAATAGTTAGTGACACTCAGGGTGCTCAATTAGATATACACTTCCAAAAGGTCAATAATATCGGTACAAACAAAGTTTCCATATTCTTAAACACACAAAAGGGCTTCCATATAATATATAATATAACTCTTTGGTGTTATCAGCAATATGGAATCTTAATTTGTACCGATATTGTTGACATTTTCGTAGTGTCTATTTTATTGAACACCCTGAGTGTCATTAACTATTTGACGCTGACTGTACTTAATACTTATCTATTAGAATATGGTGGAATGTCTTAAGCTCATATAGGGCACCTTATTGAATTTAAATTTAAAATTCTTATATTAAAAGCACTTACAAAATACAAACAATAATTTAAACCAAGACCAATAACTTAGATGAACTTCAAATAACGCTTTATGGAAAAGTAATGATAAGGAAGTTCTCATGGACTTTGATAAATAAATGTGATTGTGAACAATGGAATAAAAACGTCATACAATCTTTTGTCATTTATTTATTTAAGCGTTAAATACTGGTAATGAAGCTTTAAAATGTTCCTAAAATAAAGAAAAACTTAAACGTAAAGAAAACATCCGTGCCGGATATCTTCGTTCTTTGTTCTTAAGTTTACGAACACGTGACAAAAAAGTCATTTTTTGCCTTCTTCAAGTTCCTAAGCCGCGGGGAAACTAATTATAATCTGAAGTATCTGTAACCATTTTTTATACATCTATTGTATTCGGAGCCGGTCCAATCGTGCTGAGTCGACGGCTGAAAATAATATTGTGGCAAACAGAAAATAGTGTTATAATATTTAATTTAGTCATTTAAGTGAAATAATTATTTATATTAGGTCCTTACCTATGAAATTGGTGTTTTGTATGGAGATTTTGGGGATGTCTGCATTTTACATACTAACATTTTATCAGTTTTCTTGACAACGACAAATCCAGAGATAATAATATTTGGCATGTATCATTAGACAAGCTTTAGCAATATGTGTGTGAACACGCTTGATAAAAATTATTCATCGTCATTTATGTTAATGCAAATCAAATGATGTATTTAAAAATAATTTGGGAGGCAGTTAAATAATTGTCTTTCTGTCTAATTTTAACACAATTAAACTTACAAAAAATTATCAAATTAAATAATACGAGCTCAAATATATGGTCTATTTTTAGAAGAGGCAATTATTTTATAAGAATGTTCTGAAACTTAATAGTACCGGACAAATTGCTAAGACAGAATATAAACACCAATTTCATAGGTAAGGACCCAATATTATCACTTGTATTTCTTCATATATAGTTTATGACAACGTGTCCGGTAGGTAGGTATTACAACCGGCTCACTTGGCGCCCGCGCCTTCTTTAGATAGAGAAGAAAGGAAGAAAGAAAAATCTTTTGTTTTATACCTAAACATAAAAGTTATGACAATGTATGGATGAGTGATGTTGCATAAACATATGACGTGTGTGAAATGTGGAGTAAACAGAAATTCGTTCGCAGAAAATTCGACATGATTAAAGAACAACATATAAAATGGGCCTTTTTGTACTAAGTATATATTATTGTTTCGTGACGATATAAAAAGATGATAAATTATTAGTTTAACTGTTTTTGATGACATTTAAGTTAGTTTTTTTAATTTATTTGGCTGTGAAACAGCTTATTTGTCCATTTACAAAGTACTAAAATAACCACAGAATAAGTAAACATTAGATTAGTCTATGGGTGCACGTAAAAAGTAATTTAAATACAAACTTGGTTAAATTTTATTTATTTCATTCTGATAGGTAATGCTTTTTAATTCAGTTTTCCCACATTAGGAAGGTAAAAAGAACTGATATAGTTATTTTTTCAGCTACATTGTTGACATATCATTTTATACTTATTTAAGTTTCACATCAAAACTACTGAAGTTCATTGAGTTTATTTTTATTTTTGAATAGTTCTAGAAAACCATGGTGCAAGTTTAAAGCAAGGCCAGCGTTTCGTAGAAGTATGGTTCATGTCATTTAGAATTTAATTTGTGTGCTGACAAATGATAGAGGCACTCTATCATTTGTCAGCACACAAATTCTCACTTTAATTAAAACCGTATAAAACACATTGATAGTCTTTTCATTTGTGTTTGATTAGATTTTGGTCGATTTTGTTCACAAATAAAACAAAACTAAGATATCACTCACTTAGTTGTTATAAGTAGTTATTTAGCGTGAGAATAATTTACACACAAACATATTAAAACAGTGAGTCATGGTTTGATGTACTTGAAGATAAATACGTTCTTAGAAAAAATCGACTGAACGCAAGATGTGGAGTGAGGGTTCTTTACAAAACATAACAATATAATTTTTGAAAGAGTTTTATTAAATGTATCAAAAATATTTTAATTTTCGCCCCCTTTTTGTACAAATGGGAATGTCAACCTCTATAATTATATTTATTGAGCCGTGTGGTAGCGGCTCATTAAAAGAATACTACCAACCCATTTCTTCCCTTGGGTGTCGTAAACGGCGACTAATGGACTTAGAATTGCTCAACCATCCAATAGATTATGCCGGCGACGGGCTTACCACCTGTCACGCAGAGCGCATGTGCAGTCACTGCTTGGTGAAGCGCGGACTATAGCAATGAAGTGCTTTTGCAGTCCATTTAGAACGCCTAAGGGATAATAGTTGTGATTATAATATGTATGAATGTATGTATATATTAAGGCTAGTTTACCTTTTTTTTATTGTGCCCCAAAGGATTAAAAATAATAGCCATCACCATAAAAAATAATAAACAATAAATCTGAAGCCCAAACACAATAATTTTAAATTATAAATTACGTTTTTGCTTAAATGTCAAAAACGCCTCCGGGCCTGATGGTCTGAATTATCTGTGCCGTAAATTCACGACGTCAATACGCATGCGTGACATAGCCGACAGTTATGCTTCATAGGTTGCGATTGGCGTTTGACGGATTTTGACCATGCATAGTAAGCGTTACTCAACAAATTTCCCGAACATGGTGGAAAGCATTTTTGGCAGATGAAGAAAAGGGTAAAAATAAAACATATTTAAATTGAATTTCTACAGCAATCCCTTATTTATGTTTATCAAACTTAATATATTTCGGACCCTTGTACTATATACTATGGGAATGACACATTATTTTCATTACTTTTGATATGAGTCAACTAGACTATTATTAAACGATTAGTTAATTTTTTGGGAAATAAAATACTTCCGTTGTTCGTTTACCAAGTTTTTCTTCAGATATCACAATACCATGAGTTCACAGTTGTTTATAAAGAAGAGAAGACGATCAAGTTAAAACACAGTTAAAATACACAGTCAGTTTCAGTCAGAGTTCAAAAGGCAGAGAGATATTTTTTCCGGATGTCCGGTGCTATCTGACAGCTCTTCTCTTTTGTTATACAAGTCAGGCAAAGGAGATTAATTAAATACTAACGTATGTTCTACAATTTTATTGAAATAATAATAAAATTGTTTTTAATTTAATTTAACAAAATGTATCTATTTTCGCAGTCAAATATAGGTACGAATTCATTATTATCAACTGTAAGTTTATTTAAAGATAAATAATTTAAATGCAGTTTATAATTAATAGTCACATCATTATTAATGATATGTTAGTGTAAATAAGTGCCTTGACATAAATTTTACATATAAACATGTAATTTAACTTGTTATCGTATGAGAGTGCTGATCTTCGACGGACCACAAGTAGCAGCATGTAGCCTACATACTAATATGTAAACCAGTTGTAAGCTAATAAATGTCTTTATATTACGAAAATTATATAACGCGTCTAACATATTAGGTATTTCTGGTGGCTGGAATAAACGCGAACGAGATATGAGTAGTTACGACCGGAGGAACTTTCTCATTGGTGGACTCGTTATTAGAAAGACTTTTCAAGGAAAATAGATGATTGCCTTGGCATTGCAGTACCTACTTAGATTAGAATCTAATGATGATTCATAATATCATTAGATTCAAATCTACTCTAAGATAATTTATCATAACATACGCTTCATTGTTACTTAAATAGCTCGATAATTTTGCTAAACCCAACGGGTATATATTGTGACCAAATTTTTTTATGTAACATCTATATTTTGAACACATGAATGCAATAAAGAACTGAGAATAATACCGAGCTCCTCAATAGTTTATTGACAATTAAGAATTCTTTCAACGTATTAATGTACGATTTTGCACTGATTTCCTTCATAATAAATCACTGCGGGAGATATAGATATATATCAGAAATATAAGGAAAGTACCCAATATACTACAATACATACAACCAACAGTACGGGCTCATAAAAAACCTTAAAATGTAAGCTATCTTCCTGAAAAACGTCTCTATGTATATTCGCATATTAAAGTAATTTGTTGGACTATTTATAAAAATGTCAATATACAGACTAGAAAATTTTCATAGGCCCATGAGGTAATTCCCATCTTAAATATTTATAATTGCCTAACCTCCTTAAAGGAAACTAACATTTATTTTCATCAATAAACATAACTCCATTCTCAGTTTTTTTTAAAAAGCTTACAAAACCCCGGGGATTTTAGATTTCATTACATTTTAAATGTTTAAGAAATAATGTTTATTATAGATTAGTGGAATAAAATTGCGAACTTTTTTTTTATTTCATCCTTATTCGAATTTTGGTTTGGGTACTTAAGCTTTTTGAGAAAACTTAATACAGATGTTTCTTTTTGAAATAAGAGTGCGTTTCCTTGATGTAAATTAAGCTATTTTAAATAATAGGTCTTAACCTATGAAATTGCTTTGTATGGAGATTTTACTTTTACAATTAAACTTACAACAAATTATCAAAACAAATCAAATGAGCTCAAAAATATGGTCTATATTTAGAGGAGGTAATTGTTTTATGAGAATATTCGGAAACTTTATAATTACAGACACAATACTAAGAGAGAAAAAAACGGCAATTTCATAGGTAAAGACCTATTATTTAAGGTTGGTTCTTCCCCTTCAGGGTCCACAAAAATTTTCCACCCTGTATTATACCGTTTAATTAATTGTAATTATAATTTTATAAGAGCCGTTTCCCTTGAGCATTGCGTACCCCTGAATATCCCAAGTAGTTCGTCGACACCCGCTTTGTTTTTGCCACTCCAATGGCATCGCATCGTACTTACATGAGACAAAACATGCCTGTGTTTGATTTGCAAAGCTCTTTAGATTCATTTGTCAAACGAATCTGATTCACTGATTAACTTAGCTATCGGCCTAAGCTTAGTGTCAATATTTTTTCTGCTGAATAAATATAAAAGATATTATAGCGTAATGAAATGAACAGACACGAGAATTAGCATAATCTTTATGGTAATATCCACAGTCGTGGTATAATTCCAAGGGAAGTAATTAATTGGGCAGCCATTTCATTATTTGGTGAGCAACAAAAAGTTTTTGGAAGAAAATCATTTGGGCGGCATACAAATATTTTGTCAGCAACATAACTAATTGGTCGGCTTAATAATTATTCGGTCAGCAGAATAATTAATTGGGCAGCAAGATAATTATTAGAGCAATAAACTAATAAGTTGGGCTGCAAAATAAATATTTGGGTAGCAATATATATGTTACCGGAAATTTAGAAATATTAGCTGCCCATAAGTTACTAACCAATTAGTTATTTTAGCTGACCAATTGTTTTTTTTTGCTAAACAAAATTCGAATATTTAGTTACCCGTTTAAATAATACCCTAATTCCAATAATTTAACGTTCTCAGCAGAAATACCTATACCTTCTCAGATTTGTTTGAATATTCTTCTTTCTGCCTTGTCAGCACAACACTGTCTTCTAATCTCCTCTGGCACACGTTGACTCAGTAGCCACGTAGCCACTTTCTTTATTCTGATACATCATGGAACAGAAAACACACTTTATCATTCCCTTTTTTCATCAACCTCGAATTCTAGATCCATCTACATCCAGTGGGTAATAATAATAATATTGGGTCCTTACTTATGAAATTGGTGTTTTTTTCTCTCTTAGTATTTTGTCTGTAACTATTAAGATTCAGAGTATTCCTAAAAAATAATTACCTCGTCTAAAAATAGACTATATTTTTGAGCTCTTTTGATTAGTTTTGATAATTTGTTGTAAGTTTCATTGTGTTAAAATTGGACACGGAGACAACGTGTGATATTACACATATTACTAAAGCTTGTCTAATGAAAGATGCCAAATATTATTATCTTTAGATTTGTCGTTGTGAAGAAAACTGAAAAAATTTAGTATGGAAAATGCGGAATTCCCCAAAATCTCCATACAAAACACCAATTTCATAGGTAAGGTACCTAATAATAATAATAATATAATAAAGCCAAGTTAATCAAATAAGTGGAAAAGAACTGAAATTTACTCGATATCTAAAATAAATTAGAAACGAGACACAATCGAAACATCAATTTCCGCGAACACCGGTATTCGCGGCGACCGCCAAGGGGTTAAAGAAATTTGTTTACAATATTTTTTTTTGCATATAAGAGCTACGAACATGACTTCCTTGTCCTTTTTATTAAACAACTTACCTACACGCAAAAGAAGCAAAATCTTTAATCAAAAATGATTAAAAAATGACCAATGTAGGGGCATTTACACACTGGCATTATAAAATAAAAATTAAACAAGCGCAAAAAATGTTTCATAAAATACTTACAACCAAATTAGTTTTGATATTTCTTCTTTTATGTTTTATAACAATGAAGAAGCCAGTACGTGGGCACATTTTATAAGCACAATCAATCATAATGTCACGACATTTTTATACTTCATCCGGGTACCGAGAGGCAACTAGGATTATTATGATTTTTTATAAAGGACCGGACAAATGACTCCATCGCAACAGACCTGATCTTATGTTGCGGTAACACACATAAACCAGTACTATATTTAAACACACCATTTTGAATAGTGTGAACTTTTATAGAATAGGCTAGTTTGACCCTTTATTGGGCCCCAATACTGTTAACCACCACTATAAAAACTAATATAATTTTTTGAGGCCTATAACACAATAAATTTTAAATTATGTTTTTGCTCGACAGGCAAACACGCTGTCGGCCATAATAATCTATTAATTAACTGTGCAGTGAAGGTCACGATTTTGGAAAACAATCAATACGCATGCGCATGACACAGGCTGACATAGCCAAAAGACATTCTTGAATGGTTGCGACTGGTGTTTGACGGATTTTGACCATGCGTAGTGATTGTTTACATGACGCGTTACTTCACCAATTTCACGAACATGGCGGGTATCGTTTTGACACATGAAAAAAAACATGTTTGAATTTCTACCCATATTTATTTTTATTGAACTTGGTATATTTTGGACCCTTGTACTAAACACTATGTGAATTAAACATTATTTAGGCGATGGCGTTTTTGACAGTTAAGCAAAAACGTAATTTATAATTTAAATTTTATTGTGATAAAGGCCTCAAAAAAATATTATTTTTGTTGTGATGGCTAAAAGTAATGCATCATTTGGGGCCTAATAAGAAAAAAGGTCAACTAGCCTATTGTAATTTTAAGACTTGAAATATAATATTCCATTATGCCCAGCATATTCGTGCAATTTTAAAAGCTTTCAATCATCCGTATCAGTTTTTATTGTTAATATCATAACGGGGCTATCTACATAGAGACGGAATCAGTAGCAGTACATTTGTTTCTATACTGTTAGAATTTATTGAAAGTGTATTGATTACGTTTCAAATGTGTCTCATAGAACGTATACAATTAGATTGATCAGAAATTCCATTGAAGCCTTGCTATAGTTACAGTCTATTGTGGTTTCGTATATAGGTCTCGATTAAATATTATTCATCGGGCTCTAATAGAGAAATAAATTAATTCCTTATATTATTAGAGACATTAAAGGTATGTGATGTGGTGCGGTCAATAACCCTAGAAAGTGAGATGTGATATAAGTACATACATATGGCCTATAGCGTACATTATTTTGTTTGGCCACCGTTTACAATATGAAAAAAATCAAATCAATATTAAGATTATGTTAGCTTATTTAATTTTATCACTCAACCCGTGGTAAACTAGTATAAGTCGAGCTGTTTCCACCAAAGCTAACTAATATGCAAGTCATAATACACGAATTGTATTGATTCGTTTGACGTGGCGCCCAAAATGGCGCAAGCCTATTAGTTTATTTTTTCTCGCACACCCTCTAGCTGTGCTAGGCTTGGTGGAAAAGCGCCCTAAGTCTGTTTGAGTTTGTATTTAATGTAATGCTAAAATATAAATAACACAAGAAATGGCCAGAGAAAAATTTATTTATTCATTCATTCATTCAAAATTTAAAATGTCAAATTAGTAATTGGACATTTTAACAATTTATTTAAATTTTGAAATCTGTGTGTAATATATAATAATTGTATTTCAATTTGAAAGTTGTCGGCTTAATTAGAGGAGCTCTATTGTTATATAAGAACCTGTAATGTGTACCTCAGTCAAGTGCAAATAAAGGATATTCTATTCTATTCACATTATTTTTTCGACCCTACTAGATAGTACATTACACGATAATATAGTTTTAACCTATACATATTTTGTTCGGGGACAGAGCGATAGCTGAGTGATCCACTGTATCTGACTTTAATAATAATAAGTTTCGTTTTGTGTCAATTCATACAAAACATTCACATTTTTGAACTCGACTGTACAACATTATACGTTCATGATGTCCAGTTTTTATCAATATCTATAGCATAGGATATATTGATTGGTGAGAAATATGAATATCAGGCCAAAAGAGGATTTTAAGAACTCTGCCTACTATCTACTCCTTAGATAAAGCCGTGATGAAAATTACCTTGCTGCGTATAAATTAGGACCCCTCCAATATCCTTAATACCGAAGGTAGGTATAGTAGGTAAGTACATAGGCCGCAAACTTATCTGCCAATGAATCGCAAGGACAAACCTACTATTGACTGTTAATTTAAATCACCAGTCTGTTAGAGACGTAATAAAAAATTACGAAATATGGGTCACCTAATTGCCAACGATGTTCATTTGTTCAGAACAATATTAATTGTGTAATACGTTTGAATTAAGACGTCAAATAGTAAGTGGTCACAATAAGAATTATATAACAGTAGGTAATAAAGAAACTCTTTTTTGTAAGACAGAACAAATGACACATTTTATATTACAATGTATTAAATAAACAAGTATTTCCAGACTAAACAAAGTATAAAGGAAAAGTAAAGGGGTCTACTCATGACCCTCAAATCTGTCTTTAACGACCGCACTCAGAGACGTCATTTAACCTAATGTTCATTATCGAATTTAAAAATCGTCTTAATGTGTTTTGAAATAAGTGTTTAATTTTTGTTCTAAGTGACCGTTAAAGTTAATGAAAGACCGTAAAAAGGCGATCTAGGAGGCGATTTAGGGCGCATTGACGATATTTATAACAGGATTATATTTTTATTTATAACAGGATTATATTATTTAAGACGCAAACAAAACTCAGTGGAAAATACTCGTATCAATTAAACATTGCCCAACCGGGAATAAAACCCGGAAATTAAGTAATGGCGATTGGCGACGCCCTGAAATCGGCTACAAGGTATATTATGAACATCATCGTGATATAAATGTGAATATTACTTTTTTTATTCTTTATAGGCAAATGTTTGACCCGAGTCGTGTGGTAGCGGCTTATTAAAAGAATACTACCAACTCATTTCTTCCCTTGGGTGTCGTTAAAGGCGACTAATGGACTTAGAACTGCACAACATCCAATAGCTTATAGCGGCGACGGGCTCTCCACCTGTCACGCTGAGTGCCGTCACTGCTCGGTGAAACACTTTTGCAGTGCTTTTAGTAGTCTCTCACTAACCCTTATAGGATAATAGTCGTGATTATGTATGTATGTGTTTGACCTCTATCTCGCCCGATGGTAAGCTGAAATGATATTTGCCTAGAAGACACCCATTCACACTCGTTTTGGAGATCCCAAAATTATAACTGTCAGGAAATAATATTATTATATTTAATATTCAGTTTTACGGCTCTGGTTGCAGGAACTTTTGAGCCACACGTTAACAGTAGAATACTTTTCTTCAGTAGTTTGCATGCATTACACTAGCATTTCAATGCATCTTGGGAGAGTTTGGCGTCAAATGATCGATGGTAGACACTGTGGTGTTACTTCGATACGGTGGATTACCACGATAAAAATCCCATCGTTTTTCACACCACTTGACGATTATTTCAATGATCCTCCATATTGTATATCATTATTGAAACTTATTACACAAAACTACACAGATTTTACGCAACAAGACCAACTCCGAAAAAATATTACAATCACCGAAATAAAAATCACGTCCGCCATAGTTGAATGGCGCCAAAAACTCCTCTCAGGAAATACTAATTCAGGCAAGAAGTTCCGTTCTTTGGTAGTACGTATGTTAATGGTAGAAGCAAAACGCTTTGTCCGGGTAATAGGGAGGGATATCAACATTGTAACGGTGGCGCAGATAGTTGTTCGATGGAAAAACGACAACAAAAAAATAATATTTTATCCACCCAAATCCTACTACTGACCGTTTGTTCTACGTATAATGACGAATATCCATATACTCGTTTATTTGACGTGGAGTACTTGTATTTCGTTTTGACTTTTGTATCATAAGAAATGACAGCTGCTCTCATCAGTGCACCGGTTGCCTGCATCAAGGACGAACTTTAAAAACAGTTGGTTTTACACTCAAGTACTTTCATTTATACAAGGACCTTCTTTATTTCTAAATAATACAAGCTAAAATTACGAAAATATTATGTTTTATTCAACGATAATTTAAATTAAGATTTTGAACTACATACATGATAGAGAATCCTTATCAACCCAATACCCAATTAAGTACCTATGTTGGGTAGGTACACGTACTCTAAATTGGTTAGACTTTTTTAAATTTAAAACTAATGCTGTCGCTTTCATCTGCTTAGAAAACGACAAGGAAAACATAACTAATTTTAAACCAAGTCGAACTTTACTTTCGGAATAAGGCCCAAGGTGCCTGCACCCTTCTAAATGGTGAGTTCAGGGTCCCTGTCTTTATTAAATATCTGACATTTAAGACAAATGCCATTGGAAATTAGTCCTTACATAGTATACAGTAGAAATCGATTCTCTCGTATATTCATCGATTGTTCGCAGTCGTGACTCGTGACTATGCATCTTGAAGATTCCTGCTTTATTTGGATTTTATGTTATTTTAATAATTTTGCTAACCTAAATCACGTTACCTTCGTGGTAATACTATTTTAAGTACCTTTAAATTGGTATGTCTGAAATAAAGCAAAAAAATATTATTTTTATATTGAATAATTGAAAGTCTGTTTCTGTCTGTGTCTGTTAATCGGATGTGGTTAGTGTTATCGCCTTGCTCTAGCTTTTAAACTGTTTTTATCTTGATATTTTATTTTCTAATTTTACTTTACGTATGTTAATTTTTATTTATAGTATAATAAAACATTTATTTTGTGCCTTAGGGAAACTTTGAAGAAATCGCTCTAAGCGCTAAGGCCGCCAATTTGTACTGTTATTAAGAAATTGTTAGGTACTTTATTTAATGGTGTACAATATAGTTTATTTTTAATTTATTTATTATCTCCGTTAGGCACATTTATGTAAAAGTGAAATAAAAATACAAGCGTCTGTATAAAAACAAAATATCTTACAAGGATCAGAAATTAACATTATCAAGAAAACACAATATGTAATTGCCTAAAACAACATCTCGAGTGCTGCATCTGTAATCGTTTCCTATATTAAAATCATTAATATCCAGCCGCAGGTAGTTCTCGTAAGATTTTTTCTTGTTGTTGTAAAATTCTCCCATGTAGGGAAGGCAAAGGAACCGGAGCCCATACAGCCACGTCTTCAGTATATATTTCTTCAGTAGTTTGCATTGAAATGCTAGTGTAATGCATTTCAATGCATCTTGGGAGAGTTTGACGTCAAACGATGGCAGACACTGTGGTGCTACTTGGATGAGGTGGATTACCACGATAAAAAACTCATCACTTTTCACACCACTTGACTCTTATTTCGATAATCCTCCACATTGCACATCATCACAGACACTTATTACACAAAAATACACTAAATTTACGTAACAATATCCACTCCGAAACAATATTACAACTATCGAAATAAAAATCACGTCCGCCATTAGTCAAATGCCGCCAAACCCGATTTTTTCTTTTTACCCAATTTTACGTCCAGACCTTTATCACTTTGGCGACGTTGGCTTGACAGTTCGTCGTCGTCTGACCCAAACTTTAAACACACTGATATGTAATAAAATTAAATAAGGATTTGATTTCCTCTGTGTCAAGAAATACCCGTATCTTTTCTGTTGATGTGGGATTTTTGTCTGCTCATCACTAGCAATCTTAACAAATACCAGTACAGTTTTAAGAAGTGTTATTTAAATAAAAAAAAGTCAAGTAAATTGTTTACATCGAAAAAAAAATTAGATCGCTGACAGTTATTATTTCATATTTAATAATATTATGTGTCATATGACTGCTTTAACTTCATTAGTTTGCAAAATTATGCTTAAAATAGGTACTTTACTGGCGTGAGTAAATATTTAGAGGAGTGTAGTAACTATAGATCTAAGTCCCCGTCCTCGTCCTCAGCCTTTATACGTCCCACTGCTGGGCAAAGGCCTTCCTCATGGAGATACATATGAGGAGTATGGGCAACACCACGCTGGCCCAATGCGGATTGGTGGGTAGATACGGTTGCAATAGCGACCGGGAGAAGAGCTCGTGATCCCAAAGTTTTGGTCACCCATCCACGGCCTGACCATGGCGCAGGTAGCTTTGTTTTCGAACGAAAGCCAAAGCGTACAAACCACTACGCCACCGAGCTCCGAGCTAGATCTAAATATTTATGTGTTATGGGTACGTATATACAAGAAATAAAGTATTTTATTATTTATGTTTTCGTCGAACCTGTATGTTTTCGTCGAAATAGGTAAATTTCTCATTAACGTTAAAATATACGGTCAACACGTCCAATCTCCATAATATGTTGTCCACGTTTTGTAATCAATCAACTGCCCTTGCGTTTGCAACAAATAGAATTAAGTTTTCAATATATTAGTCTCTTTCACAACACGTATAGTGTGAGGAACAAAAACACGACAACATAACAATTGTTTAGTGACATTGATAAAATTGCGAACATCCGAAAGAATAACGGCAGTCATGTTCAAGGTTACAGCATTCACTCGCTGGCGGATACGTAGAATAGTATGGCATTAAATAGATACCTTTTTATTCTACGGTCGCGGTCACCAATTCTACCAGTATTTAAATTATATTCTTTCTCACAATGCAGCAAGGTCTTAAATCTTATATTAATATTTCGACATCTTAATTTAGGAGATGTTTTATTTTGGTTTTTCATTGCCTAATTTTTTTAATTTTATTGACATAATAATGAATTTAATAATGCTAATGCGAATGATCCAATATCAACATATCAACGCAATTAAAATAAATGCGTTATTATTATTAGCTATCTAATTTTGCTTTGGTTTTTTTATTATTCTATAATACTACAGACAAAAGTCTGCTTAAAATATTATTTCAATGCAAAACTCATAAGATTATTTTATTAAACAAAGCATTTTACGCTGTCAAACAAATCAAACCTCATAAACCACACGGTCCAGTGTGACATGATAAATACATTGTCATGTACCTACTTACATTCCACATGTAGTAAACATTTCTGACTGTGATTATACAGCAGCGTCACCCTGTCAACTTTTCTTTCGATAATGATCTCAGTTTTCCGTTAACAGAGTTGAAATTCGGTTGAATGAATCCAAATTAAATGTTGGATATCTTGAATTTTTTTTTCTTTGTGGCCTATGTCATATGGGTCTTGCCACTTGGGATTGACAGGGTTATGGGACTACTAACCACTAGCGTAGACACAATACATTGTTTCTTCAGTTGTGTCCCAGATGTATTAACTCAATGTAGGATAATAGGTTATTAGATTAGGCCATTGATTTACGAATCGTGTACCGTCGCTGTCTAATTCCAACTTTCGGTCTTAATAGGGTTGGCGTTGAGTGCAAAATTGACTGAGAAATATCGACAGTTTGTCTCGAGCTGTTCACTGTACTTACCCGAAATTTTCAAACAGATTTTTATATGGACACTATTATTATGTAATTATTCGTAAAGGCGCATTAAATTGCAATGATACGTAATTATTATTTATTATCATTACAAAAGTTTTAGTTTTTTATCAGTAACGGCTTTGATAGCTGTACCATACTGTCTTAAAATTACGAAAAAAGTCAAATGAATTTTGTTGTATATTTCTTTATTGATCGGTTAACTGTTCTTAGTCCTACATAGGAGGATTTTATATACTTGTGTGCTTTTTCTATTTACTCGTAATAACATGACCAATCATGGAGCAGAGCGTATAGGTCTATTTCTCTTTTAAACAATTTACATATTAATTAGCAGTGGAGGAGACGATGGGTCAATGGCAACTGACTGGTCACCTCAATTAAGTAGATATGTGATTGTCCTGGGGAGACCGGAAACATTACCGATAATCGATTAACACAATTATACTACAGCAATAACTTGGCGATAACCCTAAAAATTATTGCGCCAAGGTTCAGAGGCTAAAGTAAAGAGGAAAAATACATTTTTCTGAGCTATTAGCCCAGAGACCTAGCTATCTTCACATTTGGACTGATGTATTCACCATTTAGGTATCATCGCATGGTGTTGAGTCACTTGTCCTTTTGGGACAAGATAAAGAGAGACATTTTATATGAGCTGAGTGCTTTTTTCGTAGTTTCTTCAAACAAATTCTTCTGTCACAGGTGATTTTGAAGAAATGTATAAGAGAAATCACTCTTAAGGTCTATATCTGACATATCTCTACGCTTTTAAGATAAGATAAGATTTATTTGTGAAAACATGAGTGAAATTACATAGGTATTTTAATATAATAATTCATCCAGTTCTACATGTTTTGCCATGAGGGCGTACAAATTTATTCATATTAAATGCATTTTGTTCAGTAAGCTTTCAATAAATTGTTACTGCATAAGTTAAATAGGTGACTCTATAACTAGTCACTCACATAGTGACACATTCATTCCCTGATTTGAACTTGATACACGCAGGTGCGAAGTTGAAGTATTGTTCATCTAAGTGCAGTTTTACCGGCAGTACTTAGATATACTTAGTAGTATGTAGATAAGTATTCATTCGACATTATATTGTAACAGATATTGCGTCTGCGCTACAAATTACCTACCTACATCTTATGTCGCGGGTTGCAATGCAACGAATGCTACAATTCCTGGAAAGTTACCAGCAGATAAAATTCTTGCAAGTACGGTCTAGGAAGTTCGTAGTTTAGGTAAGTAGGTAAAAAAGTTAGATCATTCGATAACAATTCAAATTAACGATGAAGTTGACGCATGGCGTAATTGATGTTGAAACATCTCTACATGAAAGCGCGTTACAACCATTGTAGACAGAGATCCGAGGCGCCCCATACATACGTCAGTTTAGCAAAGCTGCAATTGATGAGCATTACCTATTTGAGTGCCGTTAATCCACTAGCTTGAAACTGGGGGTGGCAAGTTACTCAGGTAGCCCTAAGTAAAGGTATCATACATCATGCTAAACTACTTCATAGTAGCAAGGATGATAATCACATGTTTTGAAGGATACCGTCTAATACTATCTTGATTCCAAATTTACATGTAGTACCTACATGTCGTCGAAAAAATTTTTAACTTCATGTAAAATACACGATTGTTGATTACTTATAATAGAGAATTTGGATTTTCGAGCAATACTCCTGTCCCTTGATCGTTTGATTCCCGACCCTGCTACCTGTATCATCCCTCGTTGTCTTTTGTACTTTTTTTGCTTCCAACTATCACGCATTGTCCGCTTTTTTCCTTCTGATTGAATTACTAGTTGTAAGGTTGCAGCCACCATTCGACGCGGCCACATTCCTGCTGCTAATTTGGATCTATTAAATGTAACACGAACGTCTTACGATAGAGGGAGATGGACGAAATTTTTTTGTGCACCCGGGCACAAAATAGTTACTTACAGAAGACATTCGACGTACAAAGCGCGCTCGAGCACAGTCAGCGTTCACCGACAGGATATCCATTATAACCACAGTCAAAGGGCTGGATGTACTTGCTCGCTCGCTCGCGGTAAGGAAAATTAATAATTAGTTTTTTCTACTTATTTTGTATATAAGATTAAAATTGTAAGTACACCACCTACAATTTTAACTATTTTAACTGCCAAGCTTGGCCTATGAAATAAAGATATTTTTTTTATAAATTATTTATTTGTATCTCGAAAAAGTACGGACCACTTTGAGAGCGAGCACAATATTTGTTTTTATATCCCGATTTTTCTGTTCCGTTGTCATACAACAAAATAATACGATACGAGATTATCACACGATAGGTTTTTTGTGTACAAGCCAATGTTTAAAAACCGTTCGCGCCGTCGATCGTAAGGATAAAACATGAAGCGTACATAATGACATGAGATAACCTTCTGTGCGTATATTTATTCTATATCGTGCCCGGGTCATATTCGTCGTGTGTTCGTCCCTTCATAAAGGTCTATCTAAATGTGGTGATCCTTTATGGTATTAAAGTTTGAGTTGGCCATGCACATCGAATGGAAGTTAATGTTCGATCTAAGTTATGACCAATAAAATTGTGTTGATTCCTTTAACTAATAAAAATGGTTACCTGGTGATTTTAAAATTTCGGGATTCGGGAGTAGGAAGGTTTTAATGTAAAATGTTGTTGTAGTTATTATTAATGTCAGTAATCAAAGGAATAGGTATTAGTAGGCAAAGGCATCCGAAGTATAGCAATGTATCTGCTTCAGCTAGGGCTCGCACTGTTTGAACACTTTTTAGACCATAAAAATCCTACGATAGGTAGGTATACCAATATGCTATAGCTTTCTTTCTACCGATTTGGGACCTTAACTACGTTTTTGTAAAGTATTTCAGTTATTTACGCAGTTTTTTAATAAAAGAAAAATATTGTAAAAAAATATATATTATTTTCGAAGTTTGTTGGTAATCCGCTAACTATCTCTTGAAAGCATTCAAAGCAATAATCTTGCAAAAGTTTTCTAGCTAAAATAAACGAGTTTCTACGTTATATTTATTTATATTTGAATAAGATACAATGACATTATAATCTCATATAAAGTTAAATGTAATAAATCAAGCAGATATTTATTCACCGACTGGTTGAACAAGTAAGTGGCCGGGTGTCTTGTTTCAATTGTACGGCCAGCAACTAAGTAGGTATCAACTACCAGCATCGACAATTAGTCATGGCGATCCACACGATACAGTTATTATACTATACTTGTAACTTTAACTGTATACTACAAACAGAAGCTACATGAAAGATTAGAGACAAACTTTGCAGTAAAAAAATAGATATATCAGTGTAGTTTGAATAGATCCATCCACATACCTACGACAATCACCAACGATGTTCTATTCATATTATGAGGTACTAAGAATATCATGTACACATGCCTACTAAGAATTAGAGGACGTAAGAAGAGATTTGTGGTAAATATAGAAGACTAGTAGCTTCCCGCGGTTTCACCTGCGTGGTACCCGTTCCCATGGGAATATCGGGATAAAAAGCCTATAGACTATCTGTGTACCAAAAAAATATAAGTTCAGTAGTTTTTTTTTTATATATTTATCTAGTTCCGACGTGAAAGTGAGACCGATAGACAGATAGACAGGGTTACTTTCGTTTTAATAATCTAAACATGGTGGTGAAGACAATGGATGGTTTTTTATGGGAAAGGTGCAGGAAGAAGCTTCTATCAGATTTGAAGGGTGCAACTTTTGGGGTAGTAAGTGGGATAGGATACTCTACATGGGCGTTACAGGACGGCGCATGGTATCTACTAAAGTCTGGGACAAATATAGTAAACCCCACTCATAATGCCTGACTGATTTTGTCTGACCTTTAATGGCAGAATTTTTCTCTGTAAAAACATTTTATTAAATGACATGTACAACAAATTATAAAATTTTTACTATGAAAAAGCACGGCAGACTTAATTTTTTTCTGCCAATTATTATTCCAAAATGTGGCGAGCTTGTATGACTTTAAGAATTTCAATGTCATCAAACAAATATTATCAATTATCTACACTCGTAGGAATAGGCTAGTTGACTCATATCAAAAGTAATAAATATCTTCAAACATTCACACCTAATAATGTGTCATTCACATAGTATTTAATGCAAGGGTCCGAAATATACCAAGTTCGATAAATATAAATAAGGGATTGCTGTAGAAATTCAATATGTTTTATTGTTACTTTTTTTTCATCTGTCAAAAACGCTATCTACCATGTTCGTGAAATTAGTTGAGTAACATGTAAACAATTACTACGCATGGTCAAAATCCGTTAAACTTCAGTCGCAACCAATCAAACATAACATTCGGCTATGTCACGCATGCGTATTGAATTGTTTACAATAATCGTGACGCTACGGCACAGATAACTCATAGACCATCAGGACCGAAGGCGTTTTTGACATTTATGCAAAAACCTAATTTATAATTTAAAAATTATTGTGTCATAGGCTTCAGAAAAAAAATGTATTATTTTTTATGGTGATGGCTATCAGTAATTATTAATTTGGGGCAGAATAAAAAAAGGGTCAACTAGCCTATTGTCCTAGTCCTCGGCAGATTGCCATTGTACTAGAAAAATTCTACACTTGTAAATCTTTGTGCACTCATGACACTTTGGATAAACAAAAGGTGTAAGCAGTATCCTCAGTTTTAGTTATCATTATAAAAAACATCCTATTTTATTATTATTCATTACTCATTGCCAAAAGGTTATATCAAAAGAATACGACTTTTTTTTATTACAAACTTTTTAAGTTATGTAAATTAAGTAAGCTTGTCACCTTCAATAATTTTTGTTTTTTTTTATTTCAATGTTATATATGTTTAACGTTTTGGATTACTAAATTAACTTTTGCTTTTAAAAAAAACTTAAAACGAATTGTATTCTCAAACTTTTATTATGAGTTTAAAATACTTCCAAATGAAGATGAACAAGCATGACATGTTCATGACACCTTGAATCTACTTTAAATTAAATTGTAATATTTTCCATTCATATTTAGTATCATTTGGTTAATCGCAATGATAGCTTTTTTTAAATACACAACATAATACTCGTAAAACCATATTTCATTTCACGAATAAATAATGTTTTTACTCAATGACGATATTGGTATATTAAATACGGCTACTTCTTTTCTATTTTTTATAAAAAAATATTATAAAAAATTAGAGCCCATATTTTTTTCGTCCCAGAATTGGAAAAAAAAGTTTGAGAACCACATTTTTTTATTTACCTTTTGTCTCAGACCAAAATGGATAGAGTGTAGGGGTACAGAACACCTGATATTTGCGGACTCCATCAAGTCAACGCCATACAACTAAGGAGAAGAATATTTTCCGTACATTCTTCCCGTGCATGATCACAAACCATCTAAATACAAAGACTATACAACCTGGAAAAGTGCTATGTATTCCTTGGTAATTTATCAAATTGTCCTTTGGCGACACGTCATATTATAGGTAGCTATTAGCTGACCATGTGCTCATTTTTTGTTAGATATTTAGTTGTATAAACATAAAAAACATACGATGAACTTGAGCGTGACTGTGGAAGCAAATACCTAGTAAAAGAGGTTACACCATGCTGTAGTTTGTGATCATATCGATCAAAGATTATTCGGCAAATATTTTTTCGGGAAAACGTTACTCGATCATTCATGATTCGGAACTAGGTTGGTGTACAATTGCTTCTGGGTGTTATTTAAAAGATTAGCAAAATATTCGAATTTTGGTCAGCTAAAATAATTAATTGGGCACCAACTTATGGGCAGCGGATATTTCTAATTTGTCAGCAAAATAACTAATTAGGCAGGAAAAAAATGTTTTCTCCGCTTCCAAATTGTTTTTATATATGTTTTGATGACACAAATATTGTTTTTAAGGGTCATAAAAAATAACTTTAACCTAATATCTATCAGAATACATTTCCTAGGAATTGATTCTTGATCTTATTTTGATCCTTTACCTAGATTTTATACATTTCCGGTAATATATATATTGCTGGCCACATAATGATTCTGCTGACCAAATAATTATTGTGTTGACCAAATAATGATATTGCTGACAAAATATTTGTTTGCTGTCAAAATATATTTCGGCTGACAACTTTGTTGCTGATGAAATAATTAAATGGCTGCCCAATTAATTACTTCTCATTGCTTTTTACACAACAACACATTATCACGCCTCTTTCCCCGAAGGGGTAGGCAGAGGTGTGAACATGCACATTTCGCCAGATTATGTTAAGTCCCCATGGTGGCGAGTTTGTTGAACTAGGCTTTTGAGCTTTAGTGAGATATGGGTTCCTCAGCCTATATACGTCCCACTGTTGGGCACAGGCGTTTCTCATGAAGAAACACATGAGGTGTATGGGCCGTAACACCACCACGCTGTCCCACGGGTTGGTGACTAGAAACGGTTGCAATAGCGACCGGGACCAACGACTAAGCACGGAGGAGTACGAGATCACAAAGTTTTTGTTCACCCATCCACGGACTGACCATGGCGAAGGTGGCTTTGTTTTCGATATCGAAAGCTACACCACCGAGCTCCGCCGAGATATGTAAACTGAAATAAACGAGACGGGGCCTGGTTAAACCATATGGCATAACTTCTTACCGTTCTAGTTCTAGCAGCTTCAAACGGTTTGAAAGTGTAATGACCTGATAATAGTTCAGTTATTAGGTAGCACGCGAAAGCGTAATAATAATACTAAAACAATATTTCCGAGAATTCGTGGAATTAAGGTCTATCCACACCACACACGTCAGAGCCCGGGTCGTGAACCAGCCGTAAAAAATATCACAGACACAGGAGAGTGCCCTTGCCGGCAACGGAGATTTAAGTGTTTTCTTCGATCACAACCCGTTCACATCCAGGACACGGTCCGATATGTTGATAGGACCATTAGAATGTAGCCTCAAACAAAATAATTCGAAGATAGTACCCCTAAATTATGTTAGTGGGTAGGAATAGGAATAGGTTATTAGGATCTAATCTTTATGACCACTTACCCAGAAAAATAGTTCCAGCTTTTGTCATCAGATAACACTTATTATTGCACATGCTTACGAATCATTAGATAATCTTTTCTACGCTTTTATTGCTATCGCATTTTATCTTTTGGCGATGTTGTATTTCAGATAAGCTTTATTGAATCATTATGAGAATTTTTAACGTTTTCCGTTCTTTTGAGAACTGCTTTGTCTTTGCTCCAATAAAAATCATATACCTAAGTACCATCTTCAGAATATTCAAATGGTCTGCAACAATTTTATTGTTTATATTGGGTCCCTACCTATGAAATTGGTGTTTTTTCTCTCTCTTAGTATTTTGTCTGTAACTATTAAGATTCAGAGTATTCCTAAATAATAATTACCTCGTCTAAAAATAGACTATATTTTTGAGCTCTTTTGATTTGTTTTGATAATTTGTTGTAAGTTTAATTGTGTTAAAATTGGACACGGAGACAACTCTTTTTAAGTGCCTCCCGAATACATCATTTTATTTTCATTCACATAAAACGATAAATAATTTTTATGAAGTGTGATAATTACACATATTACTAAAGCTTGTCTAATGATAGATGCCAAATATTATTATCTTTGGATTTGTCGTTGTGAAGAAAACTGAAAAAAATTTAGTATGGAAAATGCAGAATTCCCCAAAATCTCCATACAAAACACGAATTTCATAGGTCCTAATAGAATCTAATCGAATCGAAGGACCTAATAGAATCTTTTTGTAGCTTTGTCATTAAAGGATTTCGTTTTTAGGTTCCTATAAGTACCTACTTTCGATGAACATAACATATGCCTCTTTTCGTGCGCAGAGGTGTCCTATGATCATGTATATTACTGTGATTGTGCAAGTACATAGACAAACTACAAGAGTTCAACGTGAATAGAACGCACAATTCACGCGAGCAAGTAAAAAACCATGAACAAGTACTCTATTGAATGTCTTAGAACTTGCGGCGGCGGCGAGGGACTACAGACATCTGACCTTTATCGGTACCCAATGACATTTTACCAGTTGCTATTATCAAATGTTACTGCATACTGCGCCGTTGTTCCCTTCTGTCAGGGCCGGAGACATAGCTTGGGCAATGCCACTTATTATTGCTTTCATTTAAATTACACAACTAACATAGTTAGCCGGTTAGACTACACCCGCGTGCCCCAACTAGACCGCGGCCGCATTACACGCAATAAGGCTCCAATAAAACAACAGCGTAATTCATATGTAATACATATAGTTTATTTAATTTATATTAGATACTTCTATAACAATACTTTTAAGTTTTAACAGTCTTAAAACGAGCGACTTAGAAAATTAGAGGCGATCAACGCCATATCTACAATATGTACAATACCTAGATAGGCACTAAATAATTTCGTATATTTACTACTATCACTTGGGCTTCGAACACCTAATTCGTTTATTATACATGGTAAAATAGTTCGTGATCTTGAACGTATTCAATGCCACATATAAAATTGATTCTGTATATCGGTAACAAGTTAAGCGCAGGTAAGCGAAGCGAGCGCTCTGAGCGCCGGCTCGGTGGGTGCGCTGTGTCTTTGGAGGGCGCCGCAAGGGCCCGCGCCGCGCGCTACCGCCTCGAAGAAGCGGCGCAGGTCGCTGACGGAGCGCGTGGGCGGTGCCTGTAGGTCGTGCAGCGATGCGGCACGACGCGGCGCCGGCGCCGCCAACGCTCGGGACAGCTGCTCCGTGCTGCGCGCCAGCACTGCGCCCTCCCCGTGCTGCGACAGCGATTCGAACAGCGCCCGCCGCTCCCGCACCGGCACGTACTTAGCGGCCGCCTCGTGCCCGTTCGGGGAGCAAGACCTCGCCCTGCTCTCGAGCGACGCCGTCTTCCGCCTCGCTGCCTCCATCGCGAAGCGGCCCCGCTCCGACGCCCCCGTCGTTCCTTCCCAGCGTTTCAGGTAACGGCGGCCTTGCTCTGATTCTCCGGAGCGTGCTGCTCGCGGCAACGTGTGATGTTGCGCGTTGAGTTTGCTGCAGTTATCACATTTGATGACCTCAGCTTTTCGTATCGGCGCGTCCACTACGTCGGTGGATTTGATAGCGTCGAGGGAGAGGGTCAAGTCGAGGCTGCGGTCGGAGGAGGAGTCATAGTCGTCGTCCTCGACAACGATGCCCTCGTCGGTGGCGGCGGGCGAGTGGTCGCGGTGCGGCAGCTGCGTGTCGGCGGTGAGCAGGCGGCGGCGGGCGCGCGGTGGAGCGCGCGGCCCGCTCGCCGGTGTCTCCTGCTGCGGTTCGACCCTCGGCCCTCGACTGACCGCATCGGCAGCTGGTAGCACATCCAAGAACCGGACTTGCGGTAGTGGAGTCTGCCCGAGTATTTCGATGCATAGCGCCCGCACCCACTTAGCATATTCCGCCGCATTGCATGCCTGCAACAATAAAACGAATCTATGACTATATGTCTATAGTAGTTTGGAACAGGAATAAAAGCTGTAATTCGATTAATAAAAGAGTAAGTACAAAGATAAGAATTCAAATGCGGATTAAGTTTTTTCTCGTCGACGTCTTTGTATTGGGTGGATTCAAGGAACTAGCTTGGTCCACAATTTTTTATTTGAAGATCAAGTTATAGGGTTTCTTTAAAACGTGATTTCTTTATGTGTCAACACCTTCGCGATCTATCCTTTCTTATGGTAAATAGTTTCATAAAAGATCAGGTACAAAAGGCGATGATTTACGGGTGTTCCGTTTTATTGAGGTCTATAAATGTGAGCAAATCGTGAGAATGTCGCGTCTTGAAGGGTCACGAAAGTCGTTTTGTGTATCAGAACTACTTTAAGACGAGACAAATATGCAATTATCTTTTTATAGTTCTGCACGCATCTTATTGTTTAATACGCCTATCAAATTATATGGCTGTATACATAACAAGAGTAAAAAAATGCGAATAAGAAGGATGACAAAAAATCTTATACGTAAACACGAATTAATTTTTTATCTAGGTCCGAAAAATAAGTTAATGTTACGTAATAAGTAGGTATATCGATCATCTTAATAACATCTAAAGTAAGATTTACATTTACAGCCATAACAATAAGTCCGTTTGTTCAATTTCATTGTAAACGTATGATCTCAAAATATTTTCATATTCCCATTAGCCAGTTAAGAGCTGTTAGTGTTATTGTGCTTATACGACATCAATGGTACTGAGGCAATGGCTTGAGGTAGGTAGTCGTTTGACATTTGAATACTTGTCGAATACAAACTTGAACCTATGAATGGATTTGATTTTTATTCATACATACATACATATATTCACAAATATTTTCCCCTAAGGGTTAGTCAGAGACAAGGCAAAAGCACCGCAAAAGCAGTCCAATGCCATAGTACGCGCTTCAGCAAGCAGTGACTGCACTCAGCGTGACAGGTGGTGAGCCCGTCGCCGCTGTAAGCTATTGGATGGTTGTGCAACTCTTAAGTCCATTAGTCGCCTTTTACAACACCCAAGGGAAGACATGGGTTGGTAGTATTCTTTGAATGAGCCGCTATCACACAACTTTTATTCAGATACTATATTCACTACAAGGAGACTGTAGTGATTCGTCTGTAGTTCTATCTTTCCCATATCTACTCCAAGGAACTGTTCTTATGATTAAATTGCTTTGTTCTGGCAAGGGTAAGTTGCGAAGGATAAGACATTGCCATATTTTGTCAAGGTGCACTGGATCACAGTGTTCATTTTAGTCCAATTGGTTCAGCAATGGACGTAATGTCTAGAAGTGCCTATAGATTGATTGATTGGTGTACAATAAAATATTGGGTCCTTACCTATGAAATTGGTGTTTTTATTCTGTCTTAGCAATTTGTCCGTAACTATTAAGTTTCAGAACATTCTTATAAAATAATTGCCTCTTCTAAACATAGACCATATATTTGAGCTCGTATTATTTAATTTGATAATTTTTTGTATGTTTAATTGTGTTAAAATTAGACACAAAGACAATTATTTTTAACTGCCTCCCGAATACATCATTTGATTTGCATTAACATGAAAACGATGAATAATTTTTATCAAGCGTGTTCACACACATATTGCTAAAGCTTGTCTAATGATACATGCCAAATATTATTATCTCTGGATTTGTCGTTGTGAAGAAAACTGATAAAATGTTAGTATGTAAAATGCAGACATCCCCAAAATCTCACATACAAAACACCAATTTCATAGGTAAGGACCTAATATTAAAGATCATAACAATAACAAATACATTAAATTGTTATTAAGTTAGTCATCGGTTCAGGTGATTAGAACGATCGAGGGTCGCTAACAGTAAAAATTAATTAAAAACCTTATATTGCGATTGTTGGTGAGCTTGTTGGCAGTTTAGAGGATGATATAATGTAGAAATTGGATACAATAGTAGATTGTATAACAAGGGAGAAAAGTAGTATTTTTACGGCGAGGGCGCTAGTTTGAAGCGAGCGAGCGTAGCGAAGGATTCAAAGTACATCGCCCGAGGTAAAAAACGAGTTGTACACTCTTTTTTTCATCCCGCTTCTTGGAAAAATAAATTAAAGAGAGTCACTCATTTTGTTTATCACACCCATTTCTCTAGTTTCATAGTTATTGCCCGTGGTTCAGTGGCCAGTAACTCTACTATCCCACAAAAAACATTCTGTAAAAAACTAGCCATGTCTCGATGGAGCTGCTTGTTTATCTCTAAAAAGTAATGAAATCTAGACAAAGTCGTGCCAAGTCTAAGGTTCCTTACTGCGATTTCTTTATTATTATAGTTAATGTTGTGTGACTTGGCCGTTGAAGGGTACACAAGGGTACATTTTTCATATTGTATCAAGGGCGATTTTCATATTGGAACTGTAAAAAAAGATTTATATTATGAACAAGACTATGGGCCTTAATCCATAACGTCTCCACGCGTTGGTTTAATACAGATTGGTGGGTAAATTAATAATAAGTAACCAGGACTAACGGTGCGGCGTAATGTGTTGTCCAAAGCAGGGAGAAGACCGGGATAGAAGAGGGAAGATAAACCAGCAACACTAAATTTTGGTCACCCTTCCAAGTTTCCATGGCAAAAGTTCAAATATCGAACGAAATCGTATGATGAACTATGAAACCGAGATCTTTACGAGCTACTTAAAAAAAAATGTTTTTGGTATATTTTTATTGAAATATACATATGAAAAGATTTATGTGTATACGTACCTACACTAATATGTTCGTTAATCACCATTAGTTATTTTACTAAAACTTTAATTACAAACAAACATACTGCTTCGTAATTACTTAATTATACACCGCCATTAGGGTCCAAATTTATTGTCTGTTTCTACGAAAGCACATAATGATTTAACTAAGGTAATTGTTCACGTCTCCAAAGTTATTCTTTGATGTTGTGTGAATTTATGTTATTGTTTTGATTCTAAAGATTCGTTAATTGTCATGGCAGTATAGTACAGTCGAGTTTAAAAATATGTAGGCACATTTGACATTCATTGTCAGACGTGCATACATATTTTTGAACTCGACTGTACATAGTATTCCTATTAAAAAATCTAACTAAATACAGGAAGGAGTCTGAGCTTGGATGATTGGATGTGGATGGACATATAATAAGAGGAAGACCAAAGAAAAGATGGATGAACGCAATCCGGGTAAAAAATTCAGCGTGAAAAATGATATTATAATACAAGAAGTGATGCTGAGCTGACAGAAGAGAATGGAAGAAGAAGATGTGTTGTACAGACACCACCTACAGGGGAAAAGGGCAAGAATAAAAATCCAACAATATGAGTACCTCTATACCAAAAATGCTTAGATTGCGAATCATTATTTCGTGTGTACAGAGGAAATGATGACAACCACGGCAGCATCGTCAGCAGTTATCAAGCAATTTCCGAACTATAAATTCCTACATCAATTTTCTTTAATCATGTATAACGGAACCGTCCACAAAAAACTAACGGTTGAAGTAATCATTTGTTCAAGTTTCCTTTTAGAAATTGTTACAATACCACACGCGAGCGAAAAAAACTTACTAGTGAGTTTTGAGCTGCTTCCCGGATATCATACATTTAGATTTCCGATGAATATAAAGGTTCGATGTTGGTACTTTGTTGTTATTAAGTTTCTAAAACCCTTTTAGAAGTGTATCTAATTTTCCTTTCAAATGAGAGACGCCTAGAGTCGGCATCCCACTGTCGGAAATATCACCGACCGGCTGCTGCATAGGTCTCATCTATTCCCCTACTATATCTATCCATCAGCCAATTGTCGTCCACTGCTGGACATAGGCCTCTCTCAATGATCGCCACACCTCGCGGTCCTGAGCCACCTGCATCTAGCGACTTCCCCTACTGATCTATACCAAATTACCTGGGCTCTGTTCGTCCAAATGTTTCTCGCGACCTTGCCTCGTGTGGCCATATCCGTAACCGCCACTCAAGAACTTAAATCAATCTCTATTATCTATTTGTAGGTAAGTGGAAATGCATGATCAATTATCGACTTTTTGGAGCAGGAACCAAACAGCAGATAAGAGAGCAAAAAGGATCGCAGGCATTTCGTTCGGACGTAGAGATAAGCTATCCATTTTAGTAGCAGCCGTCGATAGCTGCTACCACTGGAATCCTTTTAACTGGTTTAAAGGTTTATGTAGTCAGCCCACGACATGCCCGGTTACATATACCTATATGATTAATAAATACAATATTAGTGACGGATTTATTTGACAGAAACAGGTCGTCCATTCGGAAACGCTCGCGTCACACGTGACAAAATAATTTATTCAAATGATTAACAAACATACGTCAAGGGCACTCAACTGTGCAATTTACACTTGTCGGATTGTGTTTGTGACAGATTATTGTTTACTACATTCATTACAATCGAAGCGACAGTCTCTGACGGAAATGTACTACCACACTGACTAACACTTTTATTTTATTTTGGTGTGTTCTTTAGAATAACATGTAACAGTGTAAAGGAGTCTTCGTCTTTATGGCGAGTGTGTCTTTTATTTCAACGTGTAAAACGAACGTGAAAAATGCTTTGCATAATCGAATCGCACATAATTTACATGGCAACGTTAAAATATAATACTTATTTCATAAAGTATGAAAATAGACTTAGATTGTATTATTTTGTTACATAATAAGAAATTCGCTGTACCTACCCAAATTATTTCTTTACGTTGTATTTTGACAGTAATAATGCCATCATCATCATCATCCAAGCGAATTATCTGGTTGTGTCCGTGTTATATAAAAAGAAACTATCATAAGAGTTGGTATAATATTGGGTCCTTACCTATGAAATTGGTGTTTTTCTTCTCTCTTAGTATTTTGTTCGCAACTATTAAGTTTCAGAGTATTCTTAAAAAATACTTACCTCCTCTAAAAATAGACCATATTTTCGAACTCTTTTGATTTGTTTTGATAATTCGTTGTAAGTTTTATTGTGTTAAAATGGACACGGAGACAACTCCTTTTCAGTGCCTTCCGAATACATAATTTGATTTGCATTCACATAAAAAAGATAAATAATTTTTAAGAAGTGTGATATCACACATATAGCTAAAGCTTGCCAAATATTTTATCTTTGGATTTGTCGTTGTGAAGAAAACTGAAAAAAATTTAGTATGGAAAATGCAGAGTGCCCCAAAATCTCCATACAAAACACCAATTTCATAGGTAAGGACCTAATATAACTAAAAACAGCAATTCTGCAATCCAAGGGTAGATTCAGCTTTATTCCCGGTCTTAATAAGATACTAGAAGAATCCCCATCGCGTCCTGGTGTTAACCTCTCAATAGCCACAAATGAGACACAATAGAAACGTAGGTCTTGAACCCGTTCGCCCCCTTAGTTTCGCCCCTCATACCATAAATGCGCCTGTTCGCCCCTTGAAATATTAAATGGTTCTATTCGCCCCATATCAGTAAATAAGGAAAAGTACAGTTGTTAAGAAACTTGTTAATCGTACATTAATATAATATGTACTCGTACAGGCACAATTAAACAAATATATAATAATAATAAAAAAATATTAATTGAATCAACAAAAGCTATTTGACCTTGTATATTTTGCATTTAAAATAAGCAAGTACATATTTTTCAGTAGAAAAGTGATTGACAGTTATAAAAATATTAAGATAGTGTAAAGCGGATAATGTATTATGTGTATAAATATCTATATTTGTTCGCAAACACCGGCGTTTGAGTGGCCAAGAAATATTTTTAAGTATACTGGCAAATAATAAGGAAGCGTCGGGTTTTGTTTGAGGAAATATAATAAAATCCAACAGGATTAAAAGTAAAGTAGCTACTCCTTCTACGATATGCATACAGATAAACGTCACCGCCATGATTTATTCACTACGTGTAGGAATGAGAGTCGACATCGAGTTTAAGCGTTACAGATCGGATTGTCTTCACACATAACTGTATTGTCGCAAATCCGTGTAACGCGAAACATTATCATATATTCCATGTCTAGAAGGTAGAATAAAGACTTACGTAGAAAAATATTACACAGCACTGAACATTTTTTTTTATTCTTATTCCGTCGTAAGTGTTCTGTTTGACTTTGAACACAATAAATCGGCTCAGTGAAATCGATGAATAATAATATAACATAATTTGGTATTATAAAACTAGAATAGCCAGTTTATTTTTAATGAAGCTAAGTTGCCAGAAAGATAAATAGATCTACGCTCTTCTAGGCCTAGTTGTTTTGGGGTACACTTTCTTAAAACGGTGGGGTCCAAATTTTTGCAGTTAAAATTCCGTGTTTCAACTCTTTGACGATCGTGGATATGCGAGTGTAGTAGTCAATATTACAATATCAAAAAGGTGTATAAAATAATTTAAAAATTATTTTCTTGAATCTCTTTTCTAAAAAACAACACCATACAAGGGTCAGCCGATTCGACGGAGTTTGCCCGTCGAAAGCAAGCAGAGCAAAAGAAAACAAATTTCTTTTTGCTAAAACAATGTTCTGTTCAAAGTTCAGTAACCAATACATTGACCTCTATTAAGCCTGCTAACTTGTTCGTCAAGTTGTCACTACTAATAATTGACTGTATTATTTGTAGCTTAACCATGAGTTGCACCTTTCCAAAGCATCTGCGCTTGTAAAATTAGTAAACATGTGTTTTCACACATGAATATAAATTAGGTTTTGTTAACTATTACTCATAGTAAATTAACTTGGAGTATCGTTTAGTCATATGGAATCCTTACTACGCTGTGCACTCAGAGCGCATTGAATCGATCCAATCAAAATTTTTACGTTTCATACCGGTCATACGCTAAGAGACTTAAATTCTTGTTCTTGATTGGTGCTTCATTCATTTAAAAACAAAATAACATGGCATCCACGCGTCTATACCATGTAACAGGTTGAGAGCGTCAAGTATTAAGAAAAAAAAAATTAAAAGTAAATATGCCATACAAATAAAATATATCTAATATTCTACTTCTTTTTATGACACAAACTATTATACATTGGTACTCATACTTTAACAATATTGATTCTGTTTCCTACTTCCTAAAATACTTTATTGATTAACCGCGTTTCCTCGACTTACAATGGTTACACACCATTAGCTATGCTAATGTGAAGAAGACCTATCGTGTTCTGTGATGGCATGTGAAGGAAAAGCCCACAGAGAAACCTTAATGGCAGAAACAACACAGCAGCAAGGCGTTCTTATGATGATTTTCTATTTTCCCTGTCAAACTAACACGCAAGCGAAAGTATTGTACATGTAATTTTTCCAATACGTTTACAGTTAGAGATAACCGTCTGCAAGAGTATATACTCAATCTTCACTAATTATTCAGAGAAGTTGGTGGCGTAGTGATTCGAACGCTTTGGTTTTCGGTTTAAAAAACAAAGCTACTTTCGCCATGGTCAGTCTTGGGATGGGTGATCAAAACTTTCTGGCCCGAGTTCCTCCGTGCTTCGGTTTATTATGACTAAAGCAAACAATCGCTGCCTGAGGCCCGCGTAGGAGTTTTAGATACCTAGACAAAAAACTATTAATGGTATCACATTTTGTTTGCCAAGTGCTCGAATAAAAAAAACAATTGAATATTGGTATCGATAAGATTGATTGATAGCCACGGCTTTACAACTTCAAGGTCAAAGCAAATCTTATTTACGTCGTTCATTATGACAGACAGTTGAGATAAGCACAGGTCTGCACAGTTATATGCAACAATGATGACTTAGCGTTGGTAACTTGATATATAATATTTAGCTCATGGAATGCCTAGGTTCTCGAGTCATGTCCGCTTAAATCACATTGCCAGGTATTTAGCAACTTCGCAATTTGCGCTTAAGTGCAATAGAGTGTATTCATATTGTTAGCACATAATATCCAACCATTTCTGTTATGTTTATGGCTTTATGTAAAGATAAGATTATCTAATCTCCCAATATGAAAATTGTTTTTAGGAAAAATGAAAATGATAACGTCTAGATAATTAATGGATGTGTCATTTACCTATTGATATGGTTATTTCATGTCATTTTTAGTTCTTATTTTGTGTTTGTGTCCCTTGCCTACATTGTGCCCGGTGCATGGCATCAGGCTCACCACCAGTTACATGGGGACTTAGGGGACTTAACGTATCTGGCGAAACGTGGGTGCGATTGATACTGATACCAGAAGCTCATCAAAAAGTAATATAATAATAATTTCTTTATTTTCTTCTCTCACATAGAATATATTACAATGTGTGACATAACCTAAAAACTTATTACAAAATAGTCTACGCAAGTGACTGGCATTCGTACTAGGAAAAGCCTGTATGACAGATCACCAGTCTCCACATCTGAACCGATGAATAATTACTTTTAGGTGCTATGAAAGCCGTTACATGGGTAGACGTATAAATTAATCAGAAAGTACAATACAATTTGTACATTCAGTTAAGTATACTATAAGTATTAGTAGTGTGTGTGTGTGTGTGTGTGTGTGTGTGTGTGTGTGTGTGTGTGTGTTTTGTGTGTTTGTGTGTTTGTGTGTGTGTGTGTGTGCGTGTGTGTGTTTGTAGTGAAATTTTTATGAAAGAACTGCTAACAATTTTTCAGTTATAAATTCTAGGAAAGGCATGACCAGTATCCTTATCCTTTACTAGCAGTCCTTTTTATTATTCTTTTAAAGCACAACCTAGAATTTTGAGTGAATTACTTTCACCTATTTAGAACTAATTTCTAATCCTTCGTCTTTAGACATGAAGTAGGTACTACTAATTGGCTTTTGAAAACCTCGTTAATTTTGTAGTCGTGTGCTATTACGAGATGACGTAATACAAGCCATTGTCATTCATCAATGGGGATCGGATGACATCCAGCTAACGTCACGAATAGTGGTGCTCATTTTAAGGAAATATGAAATGTTACTATAATGGAACCACATAATTGAGATACCGCCTGCGGGGTAAGATCTTCGCGGGAGGAGCGCGAGACCTGGGTAGTATGGCCGTGGCGCAGTATGGGTATGTTAGTTTTCATTTCGCTTCGAAGAGAACAAGAAGCGAGAGGCAAAGAACAACAGCAACTTTATCTCTTCTTTCCATCAAAGTCCATATAGTATATGGTAGGCCTAGTGGGTGAAATTAATATTCATTTTAGGATATCTCATGATTTAAAGGCGGATTTAAGATAGTCGTCAATCCTAAATTCTTTGAACCGAGAATGTCACGTGATGAATATCACTCAAGAAGAATGCCGCGCATGAATCTAGTACCTATGAGACGATGACCATGATATTTGAGATAAGATGATTTAGATGATATAAGAGGTTGACGGTGTGCTGACAAGTTATAGAGGAGAATGGAGCGGAAACAACACGCCGACCCAACTAAGTGTGGCAAAAGGGCAGGAGAATAGAGACAAAGATAACTAAAAACTAAAAGAGACAAATTACCTGGAATGTGGCAACAGCAGTATCATCGCGCAGCCTGGAGAGTTGGAAGGCGTTGGGCAGGGCTGTCGCGGTGCGGAGATGCAGGCCGCGCAGAGGGAGGCGCGCGGCGGGTCGGCGCGGCAGCGTGCCCTCGCGCCAGGCCTGCAGGCAGCCGCCGCGCACGTCCGCGCGCACCCACGCCCACGACACCGCGTCGTCCTTGTAGTACTGGCGAAGCACGCCTGGTCGACAAACAGTATACTGTTAGACGATATTCAAGTGCTTTGTTCTGGACAGCGGCATCGTGAAGAGCGAGCGGAACACGGGAAACCGCCCGAATCACCCACACCTGCCGTCCGCTGTCGTCTAGCTCACTTATTCTCAACTGTCGGAAAACAAACGACTCACGGAATCTCTGTTACTTTTTACTGTAGCGAATTAGAGCGAGGACGTGACATTCCGATTCGAATCCGTGAATTGACAGTTGAGAATAAGACCCTACGCACACTATCGGCATCGACAAGAAAAGGGATCCTTCGGGGCGTCCCAACGTGTCGGCAACTATGCTTAGGCATGCTGCAATATCCTAAAGGATGACGAGGCGTCCTTAAGCAAGCCGCGCCGTGCAAGCTAAACCTGGCGCGGCAGGATGAAGGTTGCTGAAGTATCCTGAAGCACCCTCAAGGCTGCCGATGCCGCATCCTCAACCATACCGAAGCCGTATTTATTCATGGAATTAAATTAATCACCTAAAATCCTGAGCCGTGCCGATGCCGATGATGTGTGCCGGGACTAAGAGGCCACAATGGGACCATGGAGCACACCACTAAGCGTCGTGTAGGAAACCTTGGGTACTCTAGCCGTTGTCACTGCCGGTTGAGAAGAAGTGTAGAGGAACGAAATCGGAACAGTTATGATAGCATTTTATCTTGCCAAAAGTGATTACAGGTACTTAACTTTGAATGTTTATTCTCTAATAATAGGTTATTAGTCATATTTTAAAGTAATTTTGTGAACCGATATCTCCATGTATCTCTCCATAAACAGCTTGTATGGGAATTGTTCATAAGCCGATAAGATATGATAAGATTTCACAAACCTTAGGTCTTTCGCTATTGTAAAATTTTGTGATGCTAACAATAAAGAGATTTCTACTCTATTCTACATTTAAGTAAAAAATGCACTAAGTCATCACGGAGGAACAGATATACCTACCTACATCTCAATTTTTTTATCATCATTGTTTCAGCCTACAGTCCTCCACTGCCAGATATAGGTCTCCTCAACATATCAGATATTCACAACGATCGGTCCTGTGGTGCCCGCATTAATCAACTTCCTGTGACCAGATTTTGTAGGTACACCTCGTGGGGGACCTTGTTCCCAGACCAGTACGTGGCCGCCATTTTGAATTTTTTAAGAAGCAGAAAAAATAGTGGATGTCGGACACCATAGCAGTAGAAAAGATAGACAAAGGGCACCTTATATTCCTAGTTAAAGATAACACAGAAGTGCCTGTATTATCTGTAACTATCAATAAGAATGCATTTGAACTTTTAGTATGGCAGCTTAATAAATAAACGATAAAGTTTTCGAGAAGCTCGGTGGCGTAGTGGTTAGTACACTTAGGCTTTCGATATCGGTAACAAAGCTACCTTCGCCATGGTCAGGCCTTGGATGGTGACCAACATATTGTGATCTCGAACTCTTCCGTGCGTCGAAAGGCAAGTTAAGCCATCAACACACATTGGGCCAGCGTGGTGGTGTTACGGCCCATGAGGAAGTTCTCAATAAGTAAGGGCCTAGCTGTGGGACGTGCCTGGCTGAGGACCAAGGTTTTCGTGAGCTACCATCGATTCACGCAAGCGCAGAGTATAGAAAGGAATTCTGTGACGCAAATGTGAATGTTCAGAACATAGTCGAGGATATACGGAGAGAGGAGGGCGAAGAAATTATTCATAAACTGAATAAATTATAGGTCAGTTTTGAGTAGGATCCCCAAATATCTTGGTACACAAAATCGCGAGTAACTAAAATAGAATGCGATGAACATATTAATATTTTTTTATTTATGTTAAGGTATGTCTGCACGTCATTACTACTGTATGTAAATTATGTTTCGAAATAAGTGAAATAATTGTATTTTTAACAACAACAACGTATTTATTAATGACATGCTGTTGCGACATCGTCCGGTTACTATGGTTTTTTAACTATCCCACGGGAAGCCTTTAATTTTCCGAAATAAAAAGTATCTAAGGTGTTGACTAGGAATATGCGGTATCACCATGCCAAATTTCATTAAAATCAGTCTAGCCATTTCGGAGATTAGCCCGTACAAACAGACAAACAAACAAACTCGACAGATTTATTATATGTATAGATTTAGATATTAGGTCCTTACCTATGAAATTGGTGTTTTGTATGGAGATTTTGGGGATGTCTGCATTTTACATACGAGTACTAACATTTTATCAGTTTTCTTCACAACGACAAATCCAGAGATAATAATATTTGGCATGTATCATTAGACAAGCTTTAGCAATATGTGTGTGAACACGCTTGATAAAAATTATTCATCGTTTTTATGTTAATGCAAATCAAATGATGTATTCGGGAGGCAGTAAAAAGAATTGTCTTTGTGTTCAATTTTAACACAATTAAACTTACAAAAAATTATCAAAACAAATCAAATGAGCTCAAATATATGGTCTATTTTTAGAAGAGGCAATTATTTTATAAGAATGTTCTGAAACTTAATAGTTACGGACAAATTGCTAAGACAGAATAAAAACACCAATTTCATAGGTAAGGACCCAATATTAAATGTAAAATACTGGTTCTGTTCCCCTTAAACATTTTTTCAGTTATAACTAGGTACCTACTCTATCATACATATGTCACATACATATGTATGTGATATGTCAAATATTATTATCTTTGAACATTACATGAATATATTGTTTTGTTTATTTGTTTGATGATAGCGCCTATCGATCAAAGTCGATGGATCTTTTAGCAATTGACAGATGTCGAGTACCTACCACTTTTATCATTAAAAAAAGTATCCATACATCAAAGTTGATATACAACTAAAAAGTAACAAAAGTTTCAAGTCACTCCACAATTTCCACAGTGGCTTAGCGATGAAAACTTCCTGTTGCTATCGTTCAGGAACTGTATATTTCCTGGCAGATTAAAAACAGGAAAATTTATACGATGCAGTCACAAACAACCGGGTACATTTTTACATGTGCGTAACATTAACTGTGGTGTATTTATTGAATAAATGGCTTTGGTTAGAGGCTGCTTCTTCGCACTATACCTTTTTTGTGGTAAAAGTGAATTTGTATTTTAAATATGACGTTTAGCAATGCATACTTATTACATAACATTACATATTGGGTCCTTACCTATGAAATTGGTGTTTTTATTCTGTCTTAGTATTTTATCTGTAACAATTAAGATTCAGAGTATTCCTAAAAAATAATTACCTTGTCTAAAAATAGACTATATTTTTGAGCTCTTTTGTTTTTTTTGATAATTTGTTGTAAGTTTAATTGTGTTAAAATTGGACACGGAGACAACTCTTTTTAAATGGCTCCCGAATATATCATTTTATTTGCATTTACTTAAAAACCATAAATAATTTTTATGAAGTGTGATATTACACATATTACTAAAGCTTGTCTAATGATACATGCCAAATATTATTATCTCTGGATTTGTCGTTGTGAAGAAAACTGATAAAATTTTTGTATGGAAAATGCAGAATTCCCAAAAATCTCCATACAAAAAACCAATTTCATAGGTAAGGACCTAATATCATCACTCTTCTTTCCCTGAAAGGGATAGGTAAAGCTAAGATTAGGCAGTTCATCAAAATTTATACATTAAATTCGTTCATCGCTCCAATGAATACCAATATAGACATTTCATCGCTGATGAATCGAAAATAAAAGCAAAAATGAATCGTCTAAGTTTAGCTTAAAGGTGTAAATAGATGCATGCAGTTCATAGCAAGAACCAAGTTATTTCAACAAAGTATTGAGTTTAAATTATTGGTTATACAGTGATCGGAATAGGAAGTGCTATTTTATGTACTGGCCATAATGATAGAATAGTATGGATTTGAAACAATTATTTATATTTATTCAAGAATCAACAATCATTTAACATTTTCATTCCGTGAACAATCACGGAATATAATATGTTTTTGTACAAACAAAAACATATTATATTTGTATCTATTTGTACCTATCTCAAAAATCGAAACATGATTGAAAAGAAAAAACAAACTATTTGTATTTAACTACAACAAAACCTTAAACAAAGTTACCAACACGTTTACTTACGACACAAAAAAAATACCATTTTTATACTAATTGATAAAAATAATTATAATAATCGAATCCCGGAGTATTAGTCGGAATCCCGAGGAATATCCATATTAACCTAAATAACCTAAATAGCTCTACCTATTCCGATCAGTGTATTAACATAGATATTTGGATTGCAATAGTTATTCTGGAGAAATATCCGAGGAATGTTGAACATTTAATGAAAACTGTACGAGAGCTTGTAATAATATTAAAACAATATAATGAAGTTTTCCACAAAAGTAACATAGATGTGTTTTCTCACAGTATTTATAATAAATCTCCATTTATAATAAATTTAACATTATAATAACTGTCACTTCCTGCCTATTTTATTATTTACATTGTTCATTTAGGAATGCTGTACATACCTTTGATTTAGATGCATACTTAAACACTTTATAAACGTAATCATTGGAATGTCCTATAAATAAATAAATACTAATATTTCTCTAAATCCAATATCCATTTTGTCACCCACTCTCCATTACTGAACGTCTAACCACAAAACAATTATTTACAGCAGATACATGTATGTAGGTACAGTCAGCGTCAAATAGTTAGTGAGAATCAGGGTGTTCAATTAGATAGACACTACCAAAAGGTCTATAATATCGGTACAAATAAAGATTCTATATTCTTAAACACACAAAAGAGCTTCCATATAATATATTGGGTCCTTACCTATGAAATTGGTGTTTTTATTCTGTCTTAGTATTTTGTCTGTAACTATTAAGATTCAGAGATTTCCTAAAAAATAATTACCTCGTCTAAAAATAGACTATATTTTTGAACTCTTTTGATTTGTTTTGATAATTTGTTGTAAGTTTAATTGTGTTAAAATTGGACACGGAGACAACTCTTTTTAAGTGCCTCCCGAATACATCATTTTATTTGCATTCACTTAAAAAAGATAAATAATTTTTATGAAGTGTATTACACATATGACTAAAGCTTGTCTAATGATACATGCCAAATATTATTATCTCTGGATTTGTCGTTGTGAAGAAAACTGATAAAATGTTAGTATGGAAAATGCAGAATTCCCCAAAATCTCCATACAAAACACCAATTTCATAGGTAAGGACCTAATATAACGAAACTCTTTGGTGTTATCAGCAATATGGAAACTTTATTTGTACCGATATTATTGACATTTTGGTAGTGTCTATTTTATTGAACATCCTGAGTGTCACTAACTATTTGACGCTGACTGTACCTACACATAATGTACGTGTGACTTACGTCATACAAACAAGCTATCGAATTTCCGTACCTAGTCTTCACTGTCTGTAAAATAACAAAATGTATACTCCCGTTTATTAACCAAACGAACCATAAAACTGATTGGCCATTTGCAAGGTGTAAGTTTATTTATTGACGACGACCTGTGGTCGAGTGGTCTGTACGCCGCCGCGCCGCTGCCGATCTCAAGGCGTCGCCAACTCGAGAGGTTCTGGGTTCGATCCCCGGTGGGGGCAAATTTTTGGGTGATGAATTTTCAGGCATTTGTTCTCCAGTCCTGGATGTTTATATATATTAAGGATATTTATATGTATTTATCTATTAAATATATTTATCCGTCATCTAGTATCCGTAATACAAGCAGCATTTGTTGCTTAAAATGGGGTTAGTCGATAGGCGTGAATGTTTGAAGATATTTATTTATTTATTGTAAACTGTCTGTGCGTATGTTGCGGATATTTTACGACATAGTATTATGTATAAACACTACAAAGTTCGCTTATCTATAATTTCTGCGCTAACGTTATGTACCCTACTCGATTTGATTACTATATTCTAACTATATTCTACCGTCATCCGTCCGTCCTAAGCCTATATACGTCCCACTGTTGGGCACAGGCCTTCCTCGCAGAGAAACACGCGAGGAGAATGGGCCGTAACATTACCACGCTAGCCCAATGCGGGTTGGTGTGTAAAAACGGTCCCAATAGCGACCGGGACCCCTGGCTTAACGTGTCTTCCGAAGCACGGAGGAGCTCTACATCACAAAGTTTTGGTCACCCACCCACGGCCTGACCATGGCGAAGGTAGCTTTGTTTACGATCGAAAGGCAAAGCGTACCAACCACTTCGTCCCCGAGCTCCGCATATTACCATGACTTCGAATCACAAGCCAAAGAAAGCTACTCTATGATATTGAACACCCACTACCGTATGCATGAGTATCCAGAATTCCGTCCACTAGGATCCCTTATCCTAATCCCTTAGGGGATCCTGGTGAAGTCAGGAGTTCATTTCCAGGTTTGGTTAAAGTTCCCGGGAAAAAAATCCCTTTTTTGGTTTATTACTCAGTATGAATTGGGCTTTACGGTATGAATCTGCGATCAGGGGATCTTGATTAACTCCTGAGTTCACCAGGATCCCCCGGGGGACCAAGCTAGGAGATCCTGGTGGAGGGAATCGTATCCAGTATATAAAAAAATAACTTGTTATGGAATTGGTGACAAGAATAGAAACATCAAAACATATTATTCAGGTAGAGATTAATACACACCTCTCTTTTTTATACAAAGTAAATGTAATAAGAAATTATAAATGACTAGATTATTCAATCTCTCCATGACTAGAGTCCAAGTGTCTAATTTTTGCGCGTTTCGGGTTTCGTTTGACATGGTAATACGTCGGTAAAGACTTACAATAACAATAATACCCTATCTTACTGTTACTAATATTTATTTTATTGTCGGTGCTCTGAGCTTTACGTAAGCCGATTACTATGAATAAGGAAATCGTTGGCAATATTAAGGTATTTGTGCACGTGCCATAAATTGTATTATGGATCGAATAACTTTGTAATTGTCGCTGTGAATACTCATTATTTAGAGATTTATTTATTACGCAACAACAAGCTATGTTATGCATATATTAAAGCATTGATAAATGTCACATAACCTGAGATAGAATAGACATATACCCACGTCGTTTATTAGATAATATTATAAAGAGGTAGTCTGTGACGTTGTAGGGGGTAATTTCTACATCTTCTGAACCAGAATAAATTTTAAAAAATACTTTCAGTGTTGGGAAGTTACGCTGTCCCCGAGTGACATAGGGTATATAAAAAATTCGAAAAAATAGGTATTCGCTAGCCGCTAGTAATAGATAAAGGTTAAGGCCGTTTTTCTTTATGACTCTGCATTTAAATCAAACATAATAATATACTCCTGAATAAGAAGCGATTTTCTTGCGGTTTTTTCGTTGCCGGGTACTCTTACAGCTTTTGACTGCTCTGTTTAACTTTAGTAAAAAATTGCAATTCACGTAGGCGACTAAATCATTCGACTTTAGATTCTATATTAAGGCGTTAAGAGCGAAGCTGCTCGACCTCATAAAATTTAACCACTATAGATTCCACATAAACTCGTAAAAGGCATTTTTTTAGCAAATCACTTGTACTGATACCTAGTGCAGTTGTAATCAGAACGATAATAACTTAAAAAAAAAATCAAGAAATTATGAAAGGCCTGAAAATACAGTAGGTACCAATGATATTATAATAAACAAGTAGGCCCTGATTGACTTTTTCTCTGTTTTTCCTCCTATAAATGATGTTAACGAAAAAGCAATTTTAATTAGCTTTTTATTGTATTACACATAGATCGTACAAATTAGTATTTTATATTGATTCCAAGAATGAGGGTCTAAGTTTTTATGCATACAATTTACAATCTACTTCGACATGTGCAAGGGGATATAAAACTCGACCTACTTACAATTAAGAATAGAGTTGAATTTACGCGTTCGTTTTCTGCAACATTATATAATTTACACTATGTTTAAGCTTAAGTACATAAGCGAGTATTTCGAGAATTGGTCTGTCAAACGTTGCTATTGCAAAATTGACTAAAATTATCTGAACGCGAATGAAGTGCATTATCATATTGAAATTTAATATTACTTCTTCTTCATAGAGTAAATAAAACAAAACTCTTCACTTTACAGTCCGAACGAAAACGCATTTCAAATGAACCTTAAACGAATGTTCATAAGAGTTATTTAAGCGTCACGCGTTCCTTCAACGGCTAAAATTATTTTTGTCAAACACATGTGGTGGACACTTGCAATTTTAGGTCACAGTGGGGTGTCTGTTCCTCGTCTTGTTAATTATAATTGGTTATACTGAAGATCGGTATATACAAAACAACGGACAGTTAAATCCTCATGATTTAACTGTCCGTTGTTTTATGTATACCGATGTATTGGTTCAGCGTAAAAAAAGGAAATATTGACTCTTTTGATGAATTCAATTTTGTCTCGGAACAGTAGAAATAATTGGAAGTTAATCGTTTTTAGTTGATTCTTTTTCTGTGTTTAGAAGGAGTAAGAATGGACGAAAACAGAAATATTAGGTCAGCTAGGAAATCCGAACATTACCTAAAAATTGTTCCCTGGATTGGATATTCCCTGATTTTAATGCTATCTATGTTTGTGCAATGTGCACATGTGTTGTACCCAACTCAATGGCTTGCTACTATTCGAGATGTTTCCGACGAGACGGCGGCGCTCAGGGCATAAGTACACTTGAACTTATACGTTGTACCACAGACGTTGTACCCTATAACGATCACATGTTGGCAGTTAGCCCTGATCCCTGTGAGGGTAAACATGAAGACGCAGACTAACATTTATCACATTTTTTTAGTACTATCGAGCAAGTTTGACTTCGAGCAGTAGAAACTATTTAAAAAATTAAAGTGCAGTCTATATTTTAGAGGAAATAAATTATTAAACTTTATTAGTTATTTTAAAACCGACTTCAAAAAAGAACTGGATCTATGTTTCACTGTCCTCAGCCTATATACGTCCCACTGCTGGGCACAGGCCTTCCTCATGGAGAAACACATGAGGAGTATGCCGTAACACCAATAAATCCAACCTGTCACATCTTCTAGGACACTGTTTATTGACTTGCATGTAAGATGCCATAGCCGAGTTGGCAAAACCTAGTCTGTACCACCGCGATTAGTACACAACTCACGAGGATGGGCCGTAACACCACAAAGCTGCCCCAACGCGAATTCGTAATAAGTTGGTTGATATTTTGAATAATTAATGGCAATAGGCCCCTCGTTAGATACGGTCTTACATTAGGTAAAGTGGATAACAATTCTGCGTACCTCTTCGAAGATATAGCCGCAAACATGTTCAATCAAAAATCCGTAAGTACAACAAAATAACTCAATAATTTTCCAATAATAACCTTGAATACGGTAGACAATCAAAATAAAGGATGCAGGCCACTTAACCCTGGCAAAAACGGTATTTTTACATTGTCAAGTTCATCCGGCCGGCCTTATCGCCGGGAAGGATGGCTTTCAGAGTATTATTACAACAAATTGCCATGTTATTGCAAAATTAAACGCGTTATCGAACTTATATTGAAATAATATTGTTAATTACAATTTTAAAAACAATTTTATGTGTTAAGTTTATTATTTTGAATTTTGAAACTATTTTAGGAATATTATAATCAAAACATTAAAGTGATACTTAAAATAAGTTTATAATTTGGCCAGCCTTATCAATTATAATGCTCTATAAAATTTAAATCATAATTTATTAAAATATTATAAACATTATTTTGAGTGCATTTGTGGAATATCAATCAATTTTAGTTAAGTTTGTCTTATTGCCTCGTTTAACAACTAGGGCACGCTATTATTATGCAGAAAATTAAAAAACTTTAAAATTTTAATATCTCTCTACTAATACTACCTCATTAGTCTTTAAACGATTGGAGACTGGAGGAGACTGGTAATAAATTTTAGTTTCATTGTCTAAATATGTAGCGGATAACTGATGGCCTAAGTTGAATGTACAAAATTTAAGGGCTGTTCTTATAATAAAGAATACCTACCAAACTGGCAGTAAAGAGACGGCCCAGGAAATATACTAAGGATTTCATATAGGTCTCCCACGCACCAAAAAACTTTTCTTAATATTGACGTTGATAAATCTCAAGCGGCTTTGAAATACGAGCATACAAAATGATGAAGGTTTTATTTAGCAGTTTGAATGACTTCCTTATGAGCTGCGAGTATTTTTTATTATTTCGTGTAGCTACTTATGAACCTACGAAGTGCTAGCCAAGCGTGCCCGGGCTCAGCAAAAAGAGAATGACTACCGTAAGCAAAAAATATAAACATTGATAAGCGTCTTAACAGATGTTTTTTAAGTTCGGGTGAAACTTAAGAGTTTACAAACTCGAGCTGTAATGTAGTGCCCTTTATTAGTTCCTTATGTTTCAATATACCTATATCTGAACCTCCGTGGTCGAGTGGTCTGTATGCTGGTCACAAGGCGTCGCCATCTCGAGAGGTTCTGGGTTCGATCCCCGGTGGGGGCAAATGTTTGAGTGATGAATGTTCTCAAGTCTTGGATGTTTATATATATTTATTCAGGATATTTATATGTATTTATCTATTAAATATATTTATCCGTCATCTAGTGTCCGTAACACAAGCAGCATTAGCTGCTTAAAATGGGGCTAGTTGATAGGATGAATGTTTGAAGAAATTTATTTATTTATTATATTTCCTGTTTCTAGGGAATCAAGATGTTGTCGGTTCAAGCTTCGCAATTGTTCTTTGTTAGTTCAATTAAGAATTTTCTTTGACTGTCGTCGTCACCAGCCCACTGCTGGGCACTGGCACGCCAGTGGCACTACAGGGAGAAACACACGAGGAGTATGGGCCATAATATTGGGTCCTTACCTATGAAATTGGTGTTTTTTTTCTCTCTTAGTATTTTGTTCTCTCTTAATATTTACAGAATATTAAGATTCAGAGTATTCCTAAATAATAATTACCTCGTCTAAAAATAGACTATATTTTTGAGCTCTTTTGATTTGTTTTGAAAATTTTTTGTAAGTTTAATTGTGTTAAAATTGGACACGGAGACAACTCTTTTCAAGTGCCTCCCGAATACATAACTTTATTTGCATTCACTTAAAAACGATTAATAATTGTTATGAAGTGTGATATTACACATATTACTAAAGCTTGTCTAATGATAGATGCCAAATATCTTTGGATTTGTCGTTGTGAAGAAAACTGAAAAAAATTTAGTATGGAAAATGCAGAATTCCCCAAAATCTCCATACAAAGCACCAATTTCATAGTTAACGACCTAATACTAAAATGTTGGTCCATTCTGGACTGGTGGGTAATTAGAATCTGTTGCATTAGCGACCAATCTAACCTATACATATATTTCCCGACTGCACGTACATTTTTTTTTGTAATTACTTTGTTAGTAAACAGATATTAGTTTTAAAATAAACAATTAATTAAATAATAAATAAATATCTAATCGAATCTATTACGGGTACTAGATGACGGATAAATTTATAAAAAAAAACATATAAATACTCATGAAATATACATTGGTTCAGATAACAATCTAACTTCACCAAACTAAAAACCATTACCCGCTATGCATGGTTTTTACAAGGCGTTGGTACCGATTACTATTTCAATTGCTTTTCCATCAATTCCTGTGGGTCAGCGTCAAAGCGTGATGGGTACGATCCATGCTAAAAAAACGCAAAAAGAGGGGTGAAATTTTTGAATGGGGGCATCATTACCATTCTGTTCAAATCATGGATCTAATTACCATCTGTTGCAAATTAGTCTTGTTTGTTTATGTATTTTTGTCTGATGCTAATTATTGTTAAATCATTTTGTTTACTATGATAATAATAAGGTAACTTATTATAACTTTGAATAAACAAATATTTAAATGTTTATTATCTTAGGAGTACCAATGTTCAAATTATGGAAGCATTATAGGTAGGTTATGATTTATTAATGTAAAATAAATGACATAATAATAGATAACGGGGATTTTGCACTTAATTATGAAGGATAATGGAATAACAATTAAATGAAATCATAGGGACAATTTTAGGTACATGTGTAACATTTTAATGCTGTAGGTACCTTTTAATGCTATAGGTAGGTGTTAACGAGTTCGGTAGGTACCGAAATGGTCTACACTCTAGTGTAATGAAATCGCCCATATGAAAATTTTATGAAAATTATTATCTATAAGTACATATCGTAAAACTGTAGAGGTCGAATGTCTGTACATTGAAAAAAATGCTTTAAATCAAGTCAGTGGATGTAAAAAGAGGGAAAATACCAAATAATGTTTTCTTTAATTTTTTTGTTTCTCTGTCTGTTTGTCAGTTTGTACGTGCTAATCTCCGAAATGGCTGGGCCGATTTTAATAACATTTTGCATGGTGATACCTTATATATGGTCAACATATTAGATATTTTTTATTCCGGAAATTTAAAGGGTTCCCGTGGGATAGTTAAAAAACCATAGTAACCGCGGACGAAGTCGCGGGCAACAGCTAGTAATATAATAGGTTTTTACCTATGGAATTGCCGTTTTTTATCTGTCTTAGTATTTTGTCTTAGTAAGTTTCAAAATATTCTTAAAAAATAATTACCTCCTCCAAAAATAGACCATATTTTTGAGCTCTTTTGATTTGTTTTGATAATTTGTTGTAAGTTTAATCGTGTTAAAATTAGAAACAAAGACAAAATTTTTTTTAAGTGCCTCCCGAATATATCAATTGATTTGCATTCACTTAAAAACGATAAATAATTTTTATGAAGGGTGATATCACACATATTGCTAAAGCTTATCTAATGATACACGCCAAATATTATTATCTCTGGATTTGTCGTTGGGAAGAAATCTGAAAAAATGTTAGTATGGAAAATGCAGGCTTCCCCAAAATGTATATACAAAACACAAATTTGATAAGACCTATATGTTATTGCTGTATATGAAATTATTAGTTGCTTTAATACCTATTATTTTCTTTAATCCACAAGACTACATAAACTCTATCAAACATTTGATTATGGAGAATCGGTCCCAAGCTGTTATTCGAGAAAAAGGGGGTAACACTTCTGCGGTTTTTTAATCTTTTGTGTAGATGATAGGTAAGTATGTAGTCACCTATATACTGATAAGTAAACCATAAAAAAAAGAAAACAATAAAATTCTCAGATTAAAGTTTGCAAACTAATTACCATGAAGTGAGATGCGACGTCAACCAACTAGCAAAAAATGTCAGATAATGGACACTTTCCTGCTACTTTTTTGGGACAATGGTTGTTGCGGTAAATTAGGTTAATAGTTAGATAGCTTCTTGTAGTTCATGGAATATCACATACGACTTACTTATTACCTTCCTCGGAAGAGGAGCACAGTGGAATAGAAGTTCGTACGCTTTTGTTTTTGATATTCAAAACAAAGCTACTTTCGCTATGGTCTGGCCTTGGATGGTGGGCCAAAACTAAGATCTCGAGTTTCTCCGTGGTTCGGATGGAAGACAAGCTGTGGATCCCGGTCGTAATTTCAACAGTTTCTACCCAATACCACCTGTTTCCCGCAGTGGGGAGTATGCTGGTAACTAAGTAGGCATTTCATAATGGCGAGGGTAAAAACTTATTATTAATTTTCTTGAGCCTATCTACCTACATTTAAGTAAATGACAAGACAATACCTATAACGTGGAATTTAACTAATGAAAAACTTTTAAATTTTCACAATAATAATTAGTACCAAAAATTTTATGTAGGTCTGTTCTATTCCCTAGGTACTTTGTCTATAATCTCTATTCCCGTTCCCGAAGTGGTAGGCGGCAATTTCAACTTCTACAATTAATAAGTTTAAATCTCATTGAACTGGGGGCGAGTATGATGTCAAACAGTAGGTAAAACGAGATCTAAATATTTAAAAAAGGAAACAGTAAGTACTTAAACTATTTCGTAACTTTGTGGTTTTATATAAGGTCGAGCGTATTTTATTTTTTAAATAATGAGCATTCAAGATAGAAACTAACCAGATATCCGTATGTTCGGGTCCGCTGGCGTCGGCAAGGGTCCTGGAGTCAACTCAGGATGAAGCTTCCTCAGTCCGGCCACCACACGGGGTGCCGGCGACTGCTCCCCGACAAGCATCTCACAACATTGTACAAAAGGACCAATAATCACACACCAAAAAACACAATCACAGAATCACATCAACGAAATCAAATACACAAGTCAACTGTCAAATTCGTTTTTTAAACGTCGAAAAAGTTCGTTACACACGCGCGCCTCATTATTCGTTATCCAGTCAGCAATGACTGACTGCTGTGTGACTGTATATCCAGCCGGCATTCGACGCGTCAGTGCATGAATGAATTCAATGAATCTGATTTGCCTGTGCCCCCACCACGCTACTACTACAACGTACGAGCAAACAAAACAAAGAGCCGCGACGAATGCGACCAGATGTTTTCGTTGAAACATTTTACGAATTATGCCATCTAGTGATGAGTAGCGGAAATAATTGCTTACAAGACAGCATTTGACATAGTTTTTCGGTTTACCATTCAAACAATTTATTTACCTTTTTATTTATTATTAATTATGAAATTTTTGGAAATGCTTATTTTGGTTTTTCAATCACGTTGGCGCTGCATTGGCGTTTTTCATTTTTTATGGCGTAAGCGCCATCTAGTGGCAAGTAGCAAAAGTAATTACAACAGTTTTAAAAGCATATACAATGCTCATAGCATGCTTCGAGAAATAGCAAGACTTCAGATTCTGCTTTTTATATAGCATGCTACTACAAAGCGCCATCTAGGAAATTTTAACCTAACTTCGATGATAAAGTTTCAACAGCAATAGCACAGTTATATCCCTGGGAAATCTTTTTTGCCCGCAAGCGTATTATTATACGCTTGCGGGCAAAAAAGATTTCACGAGATGTCGCTAGTTATACCAGTAGTCAGAACTGTCGAATGTTCAAGCGAGTCACTTTAAAAAATTGATATTTTGATAATACTGAGATTAATCTTTAAATCGATAGATATTTTATTTATTCATTTATTGACTTTGATAAATTTTTAGAAGAAAATATAGCTCATAAAATTTTTAAGATATATATTTAGCTTAGGTTATATTATGTCTAGCTAATAATTCATGAATATCATTGGTTGTACGAATTATATTAGGTTTTTTTTCGGAGACCGATTAGCCGCCATTATCTTTAACCAAATTTCGATGGATATGAATTGGATTTCTGTCATTTCAAACACTTTTTTGAAATTACCATGACATTTTAGTTTGCAATAAATCAATACTGATTTGCCGACATTACCATACAGAGTAGGGTAGCTGTTGTGTAGTAAATAAATATGCTTCATGTTGTTTAATTCATTTATTGTGTAATGTTTGTTTTCTTCATCAATAATAATTATAAATGTTGTAAATTAAAATTATAATTAATAATTTTTAAAGACCACGACACAGTGATCAAACTTTATTTGGAAGACAACAATTTCATGAAACTTTGAAACGCATCGAGATCAAACTAATGGCACATAAATAAAATTTGAAACTACAATATCCTTAACTAAACTAACATACAACTTATGACATAGAATCAATAATAAGGCACGAGTATAAAACAGTTTTGTAAAAATACATAAATTAATTAAAGCTTTGTCATGGAAGAAACTAGATATCACAATGTTGAGCTGGTTACCAGGGCCGCCACTTGTCGTCGTCGACGTGCGCGGGCGCAGCATCGCCGGCGCCGTCGCGATGTTTTTTCTCGGCGTAGAAGGCCTCCAGCTGACGCTTTGCCTCCTCCTGTTTTTTGTATTCCTGGTACTCGATTAATTTCCTCTTCTTTTTAGGTGGCAAATTGCTGTAATCCATCGGCGATTCGCACTGTTCCGTAAGATTGGCCGTATCAACTCTGACCTCTGGCGCGGGCGGCGTGTCTAATTGGCTGGAGGTCTGGTTAACACGCTTCTTTGGTGACACCACCTCGGCTGAGGCCTTCAGCGGGGACCTGAACTTCCGCAAGTCCAGCGTGTCCGAGCTCGCGCTACCAGTCGGATATTGGTACACCTCACTTCTACAATGTTCGTCTTTGTACAAATATTTTTGTTCGGCAGCGGGTTCCGCGCTTATGTTTACGTCGCTCGTGTTCTCGTTTCCGCGTTTGTCCATTATGTGCTGCCTGATCTTCTGTAGTATAACATCCTTCGCCTCCGCCGGGACTCTGTTAAAGTAAGCACCGCTTCTATGTGCATTAGCCACATTGATGTCTGGGCTGATGTGTGGGGCCGGTAGCTTATCAACGGTCGTGAGAAGTCCTGTCATAGGAGAAGTTTGTTTCGGTGTTTGTCTTTTATTCGCATGAGAGTACGCCCATTTGCTGTCACTGGAGTATACAGAATCTTCGGCATCCGAAGAAGATCGGTCGTGGTCGCTGTAGTAATGCTGTCTGTCTGAGACGACTGACACGGGTGATGTGGGCGGTGAAAAGGTTGGTCTTTCTGGCACTTGAATGGTGAGAGGTTGTGCCGTGATGAGCCTGGAGAGGTGGCTGATGAGGCTCTGGCTGACCTTGGCGTCCAGGTCGGGTACGGACATGATGAAGCGGCACGCCTCCGCGGCGCATTGCCCGAATCCCGCTTGAAACTTCTTCGCTTCCAAAACCGGATCCTTGGGGCTGTGCAATTTTGTGAGGTGATTAACGGTTAACTCAAGGATATCTGCCTTCTCCAACTTGCTCAAGTTGTCGTCATCGATCTGTGGGCAATAAGAATAAAACAATATAGCAGGTGCGCGCAATGTTTCCCACGATACTGGTAGGCGAACGTCACTTTATTATAACTGTTAAGTCGCAATAGGAGATGGATGCACTGTTTATTAATGGGACTTGTATTTTTAAATTCCAGTTTCTCCGCAGGGAGATAAGTGCTTGTGCAATAAACAGAAGGACAACCGGTCCGTGATAAAAATAAATGGCGTGTGAATGAGTGATGGATTGCACTTTGATGATCGATATACCTAAGTCATAAAACTTTATTTTTTACTAATGATGTGGGAAAATTACACATTAAGAATATTGAACGTGATATTTCATATAATAACAAATTATTACCTCCAAGGCGCCGACCATGAGGTCTTTGAGTTCGTCGAGGCATCGGTTGATGCGCGCGCGCCGCTTTCGCTCCAATAGCGGCTTTGTGATTTTCTTGTACTTGGCCGTCTTTGACAAAGGGGCTGGATCCGAAGCCATATTTAATCTGTTAAAACCGAATAAAAATTCAAAGCTTCTTCCAAAACAATTAACACAAAAAACTTTTCCAATTTAATATATAGGTAAAGCCTAAAACTTCAAATAGGTAAATAAAACTTTTATTTTAGAATCCAAACAATACACTTCTCGAAAATAAAAAAAATTGAAATCAAAAAAACATTGACTTACCTCAATTAGTAAAACACTTTCAATTTAAAACAAAAACTAAATACAACACGTCAGTATAGCGACTCAGCGTACGCGCGCCTGTGTCGGCGCGTCGCGTGGTACTGCCTGAAAAAAGCCTGCACCCCGAACGGGTCCTCCCCTCCCGCGCTCCCCGCCCTGCCCATTCATGCGCGGGAGCACGTGTGCGGCCCATCGTTTGGTACATGCGTAACATTCCGAAGAAATGTTGAGTCCCAATTATTTGGTGTTAGGGTACCTATTAGTCATATAATATGAAATTGCCGTTTTGTATGGAGATTTTGTGGAACTCTGCATTTTCCATACAAACATTTTTTCAGTTTTCTTCACAACGACAAATCCAAAGATAATAATATTTGGCATGTATCATTAAACAAGCTGTAGCAATATGTGTGATATCAAACTTCATAAAAATTATTTATCGTTTTAAAGTGAATGCAAATTAAATGATGTATTCGGGAGGCACTTAAAAAGAGTTGTCGTTTCTAACTTTAACACAATTATACTTACAACAAATTATCAAAAGAAATCAAAAGAGCTCAAAAATATGGTCTATTTTTAGAGGAGGTAATTATTTTTTAAGACTACTCTGAAACTGAATAGTTACAGACAAAATACTAAGGGAGAAAAAAACGGCAATTTAATAGGCAAATTCATCAATATAATTTTTTTAACTCAGATGAAAAAAAGAGTTAAAATATGCGAACTTTTAACAACACTTACATGATTGTTTTAATATTCCAGTGCATGTTGTTTTGCTAATTGCTAAATAAAAAATAAGTTATAACCTACACCCACATTAATGGCAAACTAAGTTTTGCACGTAATAATATTATTATCTTTGTCGTTTATCTCATAAAAAATAACAGTTCTGTCGGTGCTTCTAAACGCAAAAGCAATGAGTCGCTCGCCCGAAATACCTAAGTTATATTGCCAACCGCTACATGACCTCTTTGGCGGCGAGATAAAGCTGGCATAGACAAAAGACCGCCACAAAAACATATAAAATACGGCACGGGTCCATAATGGGCAGCCTCAAAATATCCCGAACATTTTTGCCCAGGTAGAGAGCGGCGCGCCTTGAACGTTTGCTTTTTTGTCGTCGACTGTTAAGATAATATACCTAACTAATTACTGTAAAACGGAACAATTATTAGATTTTAAGCCAAATGTTTTGGTACAGATCCCGTTATTAGAGTTGAGAATTTTTTGTCGCAATAAATTTTTTGGTTTGTTTTACCTGATTTTAATGTGTTTGAACTTTTGTGTAAGGCGTTTAAATTAAAATTGAAATAAGAGGTTTTCCTATAGGTCAATTGGTTTGCTATTAAATAGTGTCTCGTAGTTATTTAATTTCAAATACCAAAGTAAAATAATCACATAAAGTAAATATAAAATATTCGCGGGGATACCAAGTTAATTTTGAAAGCTAAAGAAATTAGTAAAAATGATGACTCACACCAAATTCGTTGACGATGACGAAATCGACGACGACGTTAGCGTCACCAAAATTACTAACACAAAATATTTTTAACGTCACCAATAGCGTTATTTTGTTAGATGTCGTCACGACATTAACATCTATACAAGTTCTAGAATTCTTTTCACGAATAACAGACAGCTAATGGTAGATACGACGTTATTATTTGTGTGTTGAGTAACTTCATATATAAATGGACGAAGTGTGGAAGGTTTTAGCGAAAAGGTAGTAAGTGCCTATTGACATAGGATCGTTTTTCCGTGAAGATAGCTGTCCGAGTGACTGGCGTAAACAATTACTGGTTGGTGAGTCAGCCACGAGTCACTGCATCAGATATTCTGACGTATGAATGTTAATAGCAGTACGCAATACGACGTTTAGTGATCATCACTTCATTTACCTTGTAAAGTATGATTTATTGAAACGTCATGAATGACATAACATTGTGTATGTTGCGTTCAGTGATGTAATATGGGGTGAACATGTGAGTAATAGATGACGTAGGTGTGGGCGAATGACCTGTGGTGTCATCTACGTTGTAAAAATTCTGACGGTTCAAGGGAAGGCCTGTGTCCGTCGACTTCTGTGAGTGAAGTTCTCAGAAACTTATGTAAATAAAAACTTCGTTCTAAAAATACTAAATCGGATGTAGTGCTCTTTTGGAAGCAAATCTATGGAATATTAATAAACAAAATATTCCAAATGTAAATGAGATAATAGAATGTATCACTTACTGCAATTTTATTAAGGATATTTATTTCTTTCTGATCATTCAATGTTTCGTGTTATATTTTATAAGGCTAGTTAAAATATTTATCGTTTTACCTGTTATATATCTCAAAGTAGGCGATAAGAATCATTCATTGATATGACGACTTTAGTCGCCGTGTGGTTTGCCCAAGTTCGGTTTCCGAAATATTGGGTCCTTACCTATGAAATTGCCGTTTTTTTTCTCTCTTAGTATTTTATCTGTAACTATTAAGTTTCAGGGTATTTTAAAAAAATAATTACCTCCTCTTAAAAAAGACCATATTTTTGAGCTCTTTTGTTTGTTTTGATAATTTGTTGTAAGTTTAATTGTGTTGAAATTGGACACGGAGACAACTCTTTTTAAGTGCCTCCCGAATACATCATTTGATTTGCATTCACTTAAAAACGATAAATAATTTTTATGAAAAGTGATAATATCACACATATTGCTAATGCTTGTCTAATAATACATGCCAACAATTATTATCTCTGGATTTGTCGTTGTGGAGAAATCTAAAAATATGTGAGTATGGATAATGTAGACTTCCCCAAAATCTCCATACAAAACGACAATTTCATTCTTTAACCCCTAATATATTTGTTTGTAATGAAGAAACTTTTCCAACAAATATTGTTCATAACAATCATAATTATGTATAATTTTTTCAAACCTTATACGCAAATTAGTACCAATTAAAGTTTTTACACGCAAATTATCTTAGTGGATATGACATCATACTGTTAAAAAAGCGATACGTTATTCCGGCGCATGTGGTGGGAACCCGGGACACGCCTTTTCCCACGCGTGCCGACGCCCACGCGTGGGCAGCGCTGTCATCTTCAGATAATGATACCTAGACAGTATTATGATTTCTTCAGTTGTTATTGGTATTGATAACTACGATGATTACAATGGCTAAGTAGGTAAGTACTTACCAAGTAGGAAGTAACTTGTATTCATATATTCTTCTGTATTTAGTAGTGTTCTTCTGTGTTCTGTCTTTTCTTCTGTATTCTTCTGTATATACTAAATAATATCCATGACTAGAACACATTAACTTGAGCTCAGAACTTTAGAAAATGGCGAAATTTGCGGAGTTAAACATCTCGACTAAGGAGTTCCTGTTTACTTATAAAAGTGCTTGCAGACATCCAAGATCTAAGACAATATTTATATTCACAGTAGAACTAAGCTATAGTTCATGACAAAATTAATTTGCCAAGTATATAATTTCAAACTTCCGTCATATTATCTAATCTGTTTGCTAGCTTATTAATTAGTCATCTAATGTTGATACAGTTAGACGGTAACATTGTGAGTGGCGAAAATGTAACCGTGGCAAAAAGGACGTATTACACCGAACCGGCCGTTGTTCATGTGAAGAGATTTATATTTATTCACTATAAAACCGAATTAGAATGGTACTTTTGTCGTTTGTAGCGGTACTGTGTGATGCGGGCGTTAGTGAAAAAAAGTCAGTGATTATTAAATCGAGAGGATAGTTTACAAAACTAGTCGCTGGCGCCCGCGCGTTTAATCGGCGGTCATTACCTTACTGGGAGAGATAGCAGCATAATCGCTGGACATTTTTCGAAAAATATCTTGTTACATGGTTGAGCGTACTTTGATATTGCGAAATATTGTTTGTGTGGGTACAGTCGTGGTAGTAAGTAGTCGCGGCGGCATAAATTATTTCATAAATATAATATTACTGATCTATTATACATTACATTTGAATGTAAACGGTATGTTTGTCTTAATTATAGAGGTACTAAAATCAGAACATATTTTTTACTTTTTTTTTATACTCTTTATTGCAATTCAAAAACAAGTTCATAAAACAGGTTGTTAACATATGTTTGCAAGGGCGGACATATCCCTAACAGAGATCTCTGCCTGTCAACCCATGAAAGTAAGTTAAGAAAATAGATTATAGGGAATACAAATGCATAAAGAAGACAATATTGAAAAACTTTAATATTAAACTTACCTACATAATAAAAATCCTACTTAAATAATTACACAAATATATACATATTAATAATATATACCTTTAAATATATACAAGATACCTAGATGACAAAATTCTGATTAAGCGGTAGTTTGAGTATTTTGAGATATATAATAATACTTCAGCCTGGTTTATCTACATAATAGGATCATAATAGGATAATCAAATTGAAGTATATACTTAGTTCTATTGCGATGGATAGATAAAATCCACCATCTTCTTTTACGCCTTTTCTTTTTAGTAACTAGATTTTGTGCACATTAAGAAAAAGACGGTACGTGCTGTATAGATATATTGCCGCAGCGGCTAATGCTTCCATGTCCATCTTGAAAGACGTTTAGATCACAACTGTACCCTTGGTACGAGTATCTCCTCTTCTTCTTGCCCTTTTCCCACTCTAGGTGGGGCCGGCACAACATGTCTTCTTCTTCCATTCTCCTCTGTCACTCGTCAGCTCAGCATCCACTTCTTTTATCCTCATATCATTCTTCACGCATTCAATCCATCGCTTCTTTGGTTTGGTCACCCTTAGTATGAGTATGAGTTTTTATAATACGACACGAACAATTGTCTCGATATTATCAAACTATACGTTTTCGAATTATGTAGCAGTACGAGTTTATAAATTCACTTATCGTCTTCACGATATCGTAGGCTCGATGACTCGATTAAACGAATTTCACACTGTTTAGTTTTGTCCCTTTCGTTCTTAATTAAAAAGAAGGGACAGTTACACCATTCGTTCTAATCAACAACGTGGCAACTATTGTATAGCCATCTCATGGGCCATTTGATGGGCCAGCGATATATTATCGCTCATCCAAAAGAATATTGAAGTAATTACGTTTGTGCGATTTTTTAGGAGAGCGTTTTAAAAGTTTGACATCGTAAATATTGTGTATTTCCAATCATTCTATTGATATATTTTAAAAGTTATGTTGTGTTACTTTACTACCAATAATATTATGTAAAAAGTTTGAAAAGAAAACTCAAGATAACTATAAAAAAAAAAACAAACCAGACGTACATTTATGGCATTTTATAAATTAAATAATACAATTATGACATTAAACTAGGTTTGGATATGGGAATAAATCATGAATTTAATCAACATTATATTCAATTTTAGTTTTATTTTTATAAATCTGTCTACATTTCATAAACTTAGTCGATGTTTCCGCGTATCCTTACGAAGTATAGGCCAAAACTATGACGGCAGTGACTCTTTCTGTCGGAAAATAATGGAACAACAATTATGTCGTTTTTACCATGGATAAAACGTGTAAAATATGAAGTTATGGCATCAAAAACTCATTTTCGACTTTTTGGTAATTATGTCATTATTCTTTTGGATGAGCTTATATATATACGGCGTATTAGGTACTGGGTCTGTGATTGTGTAGGCGATGGCACTTGTTACTACCCTTTCACGTTTTTTCATCTGACCAAACCCAATTTTTGCATGGCTAAATGTGGTCTTAAGGAACACAGTGCTCCTTGGACTCTGCCTACCCCTTCGGGGATTATAGGCGTGATTGTATGTATGTATGGTAGATTACAAACTTGAAGTGGAGCTCAATCACACTTTTTAATTAGTTAGTTAATTAGTAAGCGAATATTGCGTAGCTAGTTTTTTATTTATGTTATAGACTTGAGTTCATCTGCTATCGCTACATTGGAGTCTCGACGTAATTCTGATCTGTCAAAATTCGCTCCGCCCGGAAGCCGAGCGTGGGAATGAGACGCCTTCGATTTTCTCAATAAAAGCCCGAGTAGCTACTACAATAAAACGGTTTGGTTTTTGTTTATACAAATTTTATTATCAGTGTGCTTACTGAATGGGAATGAGCTTTTTCTTATTGGATTTTAAGTTGGAATCGATGTTTTTCGTTCGTCACTCACGTCGATGATTCATTGGTTTAACCGTTACGCAGCTCTGTTTGTTAATTTTAGTACCAATCTCTTTTATGTTAGTTTTGGCGAATAAGCATACCGTTTTTATTTAATGAAAACTATAGCATATACCATCAGAAAGGGACAGGCAGAAAAAGTAGAGGAACACTCACATTTCGCCTAATATGTAAGAGGAGACAAGTCCCTAGGAATCGGACACAGAACAAGCAAGAGTCATAAAGAAATAATACTTAAGTTCTATTAACGCAATTGGGCCAGCGTGGTGGAGTTACGGCTCCTGATGTGTTTCTCCATGAGGAAGGCCTGAACCCAGCAGTGGGGCGTATATAGGCTGAGGATATTCTCTCTCTCCCTTTAAGCAGGAGGTTTATTAATTGTCTTAGCTATTTTTAAATTAATTGTCATGTTTGACCGCACTACACTAATAGTAATAAGGCGCTTAGACTTATGTATATCAATCGACTAGTAAGGTAGGATGAAATTGTCTATAAAAGAAGAGTGGACTTTCTGTGAAGAAGTCGCAAGCGCCGGTCACCTACAAGGAACTAGAGCTCGCGAGGGTGATTCCAACGCGAGAACGAACCGTTAAAGGAGACCACATTGAAATAGAAAGCAGTATGCTCGGCAACACCTTCCGCCATAACGAGGGTAGTGGGTGATGATGGGGGCTTCATAACCTGCATTTCACGCCTTAATTAAGAGTGGCACTCCATAGGCACTCCGAGCCCTGTTGTGCCTGAAAAGCGCAAGTTGGTTTTGCGCGCAGCGAACGACGTGGAATATAATAAATGGAATATGAATAAATAGGCTTCCGCTTCTCAAAGTAGACTCCCAAATATCCCAGGCTAGCTCTACCAAAATCTGGGAAAAGGACCAGCAAGACTAATGATGATCTAAAAGGAGAAATTGGTTTATATAACGTCGCTAATTGATAATTTACCATTTTCCCAACATGTAATTATTTCTGTACTCATTTATTTGAATCCGATAATTATCGCTTTAATTGATGTCTTAATTATACAACCTAAGAGTAATTCCGCTTTAGCTGAAATACTTATTGAATACACATCGCAATAAGAATGTAATTATAAAGAAGTTATTAAAACACTGTTGAAATTTACACTACATAGCAATTTGCTACCATACACAGTCACGATCTCTTGTGAGTCCATGTAATTATAGTTATTTTGTTCGGCTTGTCTTGGAGGAAAGTTAAGGCATCCCTTTGATATCGAAATTGAACATATTCACGTCGTCAATGGGTAATCGGTTTAACTGATTAGTAATATTGCGTGCGGTAATCACGAGATAATTAAATGTAAAAAATTAAAATTTATAAGGAGTAGGTAAGAGATAGAGAGGAACGTAATTAACAAGAATATTGAAAAAACCTCCTTTTTAATACAGTTGCTCAAAAAGTGGCGTATTGCAGGGACGTGTAGCGTTCGGGATCTGGGCTATTTCACACTCGTGCTTTTTTTTGCCTTTCCCGAACTCGTGCGTTTTCTTTCCCAACTGTCAAAATTATTTCTATTAAAAAAAACAACCATGAAGTTTTAACTAAAAAAAATCATAGAAGTTTTTGCGATTCATGCAAATAGGTTTATTTGTTTTTAAAAAGAAGCTACCTATACTAATTTGTCCAATATCAGAATTAATTAATTGATTGAATGAGTTAGGTAAGGTTTCAGTTCATTTCATATCATTAAATTTCAATTTCATTTCTTATAATAAAAAATACTAAGTACTAAAGACTTGGCTGTATGGGCAGTTCCCTTTGCCTACCAGAATGGGTGAAAAAAAACTGCTTACATTCTACGGTTGGCGCCATTTTCCAAAATTTTCTTTGCGAGTTTAGTTGTTTTTTACACAAAATGAGTAATTTCGACCTAAATTTTTTTGAATTAACTCCACCGGAACTCAGATTAATTGCACAAAATGCTTCGGAGAACATTTTACCGGAAAAGTCAAAAAGTCAAAAATACGATGAATTTATTGCGTGGAAAGAAGAGAAAAAAGCAAATAGTTTTTCAGAAAATGTTATGTTGGCATACTTTTCCGAACTCTCAGCAAAATTAAAACCTTCTACGTTATGGTCAAGGTTTTCGATGATAAAAAGTATGCTGAAAATAAGGAACAACGTGGATATAAGTCAATATCCAAAATTAAATTCTTTCTTAAAACGACAATCAGACGGGTTTACCAGTAAAAAGTCGAAAATATTAACATCGAATGACGTGGAAAGGTTTTTGAAAGAAGCTCCCGATGATTGTTATTTAGCCACAAAGGTAATTTATTAATAAGTATACATATCTACATTTTTCTTTAGTGTTCAGTTTACAAAATCGCAAAATACAGTCAATACATTATTTATATGAGTCAAATCGTTTTTTTTAGGTTGCTCTGATTTTTGGCGTTGTTGGAGCTTGCCGCAGAGAGGAGTTAGCCAATATTACTTTAAAAGATATTGAAGCCCATGGAGAAATGCTACTTATCAAGATTCCAAACACAAAAAATAAGATACCGCGAAGCTTTGTTGTTGAAGGAGATTTTCTCAAAATAGTGAAAAAATATATGAACCAGCGGTCCCAAAAAGGAAAATCCGACCGTTTTTTTCAAAATTTCCATAAAGGGAAGTGTACAGCTCAAGTAATCGGCATAAACAAATTTGGTAATATGCCAAAAGAAATAGCTACGTTTCTTGGTCTGCCGGATTCTGAGTGTTATACTGGGCACAGCTTCAGAAGGACCTCTGCTACATTATTGGCAGATTCAGGAGCCAATTTGACGTCCTTAAAGCGACTAGGTGGTTGGAAATCGGACAAAGTTGCAGAAAGCTATATTGGTGATTCATTAAACAACAAACTAGAAACTGGGAAAAAGATCACACAATCCATTAATTTAAGGTCCAGTCCGTCTCCTTCACATGCTGAAGAGAACGTTCGTCCATCTACGAGTACCTTCGTTGATAATGATAATTCATCAGATCCAATTCCATCAACTAGCAAACGCCATTGTATGACAAATATACATGAACAATCATACGAAATTAATAATAGTTTGTCTCAAACAGTAAATATGCAACGTAAAACTTCCCCAGTTAGTATAAAAAACTGTACCAATTTCAATGTATATGTGAATTATAACTTTTATAAGAAATAAATGATTAGTTAATTGAGTTAATTGTGTTTTTATAATTTGATTAAATTGCTTCATTTTTTCGCAACTGTATTAAAAATAGTCGTTCAGTACACGTACGGAACCGTCATTGCAACTCGTTCCGACTGTCAACCCTCGCCTTCGGCTCGGGTAGACATTTGTCGGAACTCTTTGCAATGACAACCATTCCGTACTAGTAATGAAATATACTATTTTATTCGATTTTATTTTTGCTGTGGACATTTCGATCGAATCATGATTAGCAATTAATGTAAGTTTATACCACAAGTGGTAAAAAACGGTACATAGAACTCATAGATTTGGCCTTATGAGGTTTTAAAAGAATAACTAGATCAATTACAAATTAATGATTTTAGGCACTTGATATATTCATTTAAGCCAGATATCTATTAAACGCGCCTTGTGTAGCCGTGTGGTAGCGGCTTATTAAAATAATACTACCAACCCATCTCTTCCCTTGAGTGTCGTAAAAGACGACTAAAGTGGACTTAGAACTGCACAACCATCCAATAGCTTATAGCGGCGACGGGCTCACCACCTGTCATGCTGAGTGCAGTCACTGCTTGGTGAAGCGCGGATTATGGCAATAGACTGCTTTTGCGGTGCCTTTGACTAGTATCTGACTTACCCTTAGGGGATAATAATCGTGATTATATGTATGTATGTATCTATTAAAACTTTACTTTATTTATGTATATAATTTGTATATATGTGGATTTTTAGGTGTTGTACTTACCTGAGCCCTAAATAATAGTAGATTATTCCAATAGGCGATAGGATTTCAATGATACGAGACAGTCAACTGCCATTTTGACCGAGGCATATTTAGGGCTTTTCTTAAAAAAATGTAAGGAAATAAAAAAGGGCCTTTTCCATAATAAATGTAATTTTATTAACAAAATAACAACGTACTCGGCTTTACCGCCAATTTTTTTATTTATTGTTGTAAAAGTCTCGCATGTAGGGAAGGCAAAGGGAACGGAGCCCATACAGCCAAGTCTTCAGTATATATTTCTTCAGTAGTTTGCATTGAAATGTTAGTGTAATGCATTTCAATGCATCTTGGGAGAGTTTGGCGTCAAACGATCGATGGCAGACACTGTGGTGCTACTTGGATGAGGTGGATTACCACGATAAAAAAACTTTTCACACCACTTGACGCTTATTTCGATAATCCTCCACATTGCACATCATCACAGACACTTATTACACAAAACTACACTGATTTTACGTAACAATATCCACTCCGAAACAATATTACAATTATCGAAATAAAAATCATGTCCGCCATTAGTCAAATGCCGCCAATCTCTTTTTTAAAAATTATTTTACAGTTTCTGCCGTAAGGTAAACGCATCTGTGGCTATACAGCCACGAGAACGCAATGTGTACGATAGATGTAAGAGTTCTAAATTCAAACAGCACACCGTTTCATACAACATTGCCTGCGCGTTCTCGCGCCGGGAAGTGATTTTGGATTTTCAGTCTACGTAAATATGATACTTCGCGTGTTCTTTATTCAAAAGTATTGACTATATTTCGGCGCATGTTTAAGACAAATACATTATTTCTCTGGATATAATTGTAGCTTCATATTTTACCATTTACTCCACTAGGGGATGAAACAGAGGCCAAGGATTCTTAAAGAAAACAACTTAATCTAGTTAGTATTGATTCAACTTTGTTTAAATCCTTTTTATCTTCTTTTATTTCTACTTTCAACTCTTCGCTTTGTCGTAGACGAAAGTTAGTATAGTACCCATAGACAAACTATCTCATTTTATTATTGAAATCGAGCGTCGGCTAGCAATAAGCATCTATCTTAACAACACAGAAGCCTTTATCGAGCAATCGTTATCGATAAATCAGTACTAAGTTTAGTTTCTAAGCTTGCACGATAATATTTTGCTAGTTGATTTGGTGTTCAGTTGCGAATATAACCAGGCCAGACAGTACGATATCTTTGTTCAAAATTTTATCGGTTTGGGATATTTCGGAATGATTTTAATAATCGGATATTTAATCAAACTTATCATTGTTGCTGGCAACATTTAGATTTACCATTTATGGTAAAAATATTTATTGTCATAGAGGCAACATCGCCCACTCTTCCGCCCGATCTTGAGCGAGCAACGTCTTTTATAGTAATAATTTGTGAGTTTTTATTAAATCCCATAATATCAGTATTAAGTGACATTTTATTTATCAAAAATTCAGTCCACTACTTCGAGGATCCCAACAATCATTAGCTTTTGCTCATTATATTGACCGGTCCTGGTTCCAGCGAATTTACCAGTATCCCTAGTGTCGTGGACAGCCGAAGGAAAAGGCGGATTTGGGAGCGAAACGTATTAAATAAATAAAATAATAAAAAATACAATAAAAACTGAAGGAACAGAAAAGAAACCGAAGAATGACAGACGTAAAGAGAAGTAAAAAAGTACATAGACAAATAGTAGTAATATAAGGAGGTCTGTCCTTGACACCTAGAATGAGTCTGCATAGTATTCTATCTCGATATCTTAAACGTCTTTCTCTACACATTAGTCCTCAGCCTATTATACGTCCCACTTCCGGGCACAGACTTTCCTCCGGGAGAAACACATGAAAAGTGAGCAGCTCGGTAACGTAGTGGTTAGTACATTTTGGTTTTCAATCGACAAAGCCACTCTCGTCATGGTCAGGCCATGGATGGGTGACAAAAACAGTGCGATCTCGAGCTTCCACGTGCTTCGAAAGGCACGTTACGCCTTTGGACCCGGTCGCTATTGGAACAGTTTGTATCCACCAACTCTCACGGTACAGGTCGTCAGTCCATCTGATTTCTTTAATTGTATATACGTAGGCATAATGAATTATTATTGACATTCAAATACAAAACGAATGAAATTAATAATTTAAAAATAAGGTAAGCGACAATAGCAAAAGAGTTTTTATTTATTCTGAAAAAAATTGAGAGCAAAGAATTTTAGAGGCGTGTCGTGTGGCTAGACAAATTCATTGCTCTGTGGAAAAAATGTTTTAGGGCGTCTTGCAGCTAATTTAAATCGAGATTTAAAACTAGATTTAGTAATTTTTTGACAATTCTTATATGGCTGAAATGTCAAAAATTTACAAAATCGAGATTTGAAATTTCCTGCAAGTGGCCTAGCAGGTTTCAAACAAGGATGTCAATAAATTAGAATTTTTATTTATTTATTTACCGAAATATGTAAGGACAAGGGCACCATTCACGCGTTATTTATTGCTTAAAAAAGTTTTTCGTGGCCAAGGCTTTTTGATCTCAATAAAACGGTATCTTTATCCACCGGATCTCTCTGCGACCTTCACCATCATATAGTTGATAGACCAATCGCAAATGTAATTATTCAATGTTGTAATATTATACTAAAATTAGTACATTTACAGTCATATATGTATTAAGAGTTAGTACCATAGCCCTAATCATTTTAAGATTTTACTTTCTTCCTTAAAATCTTACCAATTATCAGCATACAGTTCAAAATAAAATTTTGTAAATGTAAACTGCTCTTAAAATCTATGAAATTTACAGGTTTTTAAGAAAATTAACTGTATTGTAAATCTCTCAGGTCTCTACAACGTTGTGTCCAAAACTCCAAAAAGGGAAAATGCCTGCGTCTCTATGGACTTCGTCCATCTGAACACGAGTGAAGGGATTGGATTATAAGCCATTCATAGCCATTAAAAAGCTGCAGATGAGTTATGATCGAAACTCTGTACTAATGATGTAGGCGAAGGTTTTTTTTGCAATGCTAAAGAAAACCTTGTTCTTGACTGAACATAAGTTATTCTTTTAAAACCAATCGCCGTAAAACTTATATTTTAGCTACTTTGGTCAACGAAAAATTATATTAAATGTAATAATTTCCCTAATTTCCCTTTTTCGTATATGTTCCTATATATTGAGTGATATGTGTATTTAAGTGAATAAAAGTATTACTTGGAATGTACTTAGTCTTAGGTATTGTCTTAGGTAATGATTTTTATTTTATTTCATTTCACTTTTTTTTTCTCTTCTGTTTTAAAGTGGTTTAAAATTCAACAAACAATCCAGTCGCAAACAATTATGTTGATGTGATAGTGTAACGTGGTTGTGTAGTGTGATAGTGTGTGTAGTGAACTGCGTATTGTAACATAAGTTTTTCAAATGCAATAAAGAGTATAATAATAGTTCCCGTACAAAGATGCAATACTGCAACCAGATTCCATTATGCAGATAGTCTACTGTTTCAACATTGCTGAACAGTATAACCCGGCTGAGTGGAAAGTCAGTTATTTGTTCGACTTGGTTTTATTATCGGTTGGCGGGCAAGGAGGTGGTGTAATACGGTAGTGGGGCATGCAAATGACCGGCTATACTTGGCCACGAAGCGAGCCGGCCGAGACCGTGGGAAAACTATCGCCTGTGGCGAGTCAAAGCCAGAACCGCACTGGGCTCTATTTGTTTTGTTAAAAAAAGAACATAAAATTTTTTTTGGAGGAAAAATAACACTTGTTTTTTTTTATAATTAATATTCCGTATCATTCCGTACCGTATCATTTTAACCGCCTCTCTGGTCTAGTGGTTCACACCACCGGGTGTTGATCGGAAGGTCCGGGTTCGATTTCCCATGGGGGCAGAAGTTTTTCTGCTCGGTTTGGTTAGTGGTAGGGCTTCTAAGCCCGCCTGGCTAGCTACCACCGTCTTACCTAAATTTGTCGCCATAATAACAATGTTATAAGCATTGTTGTGTTCCGTCAATCAGAGGTAAGATAGCCAGTTCCTCAGTTGTTGAGGATTACAGGTGAAGCTCGCTTCCACCTTCGGCCTCATCGTCACTCACCATCAGGTGAGATGAAGGTCAAGAGCTGACCTGTGATATGTAAAAAAAAAATCACAGATTTACAAACGCTGAATGAGGGTAGCGTATGCCTGATTAGTTCGGAAATCCTTAAGGAATGCGCAAGTTTAGCATTAGTTGTCTCAAGCCTTATATATATTGATGAAATTTTACTGTTTTCAACTAAAATAAATATACTTTTTATTGATTGCACTCTAAATGCTTTTTAATAATATACGTGTACTCTGCTTACGTGATTTCTAGTTAGTTATTCAATACTGTTGGCGAACCAGCACACCGGCTGACTTCATAGTAAGGGGCTGGCTTAGATATCTTCCAAGCCGGCTCAAAACTTTGCGACAAAGGAGGACCTATACTCATGCAGACGACCAAGGATAGAGTTATGGTAATTGATGATTGAACATATAATACAATTTTGATTACTGGAACTTGTGATTCTGCATGTATTTTTAATGAAATTCAATTTAAACAATTTTAAAGCTTAGTGTGCATTAATTTATTTATTAAGCGATATGTTTTATCGTCAAATACGGCCCTGCGAAGACCGCGGGCGCGTGACGAGCAGTCGGCGCGCGCCGCAATCACGACGAGTCGACGCGCGACTCTACACACGTAACTCCCCACAGATTTCTATTAAAAAACAACCTTATATAACTGTAATAAAGCTCACAATTAAACTGGTCAGCAACATCAGCTAGTCGTGTCTATTGAGACAAGATTTTGAAAGCCTAATGTGTGTCTGTATCGATAATAACCGGGTAAGTATGCTCTAGGTTTTTTAGCACAAGGAATTATTTTTATAATTGTAATTATATCTAAACAGAAATATAAAGTGATTTTTACGAAGATCCACAACAACAAACTAATATTTTTTTATTCAATTCCAATGAATGATTGGAGTCGCAAAATTTCCGGAAAAATTGGTTAAAACTTGTCTAGGCACACGCAGCTGCGTTGATTTTCTTCTAGTAACGGATAATTAATTCGCAAGCTTTAATTGTATTTACTTAAGAAGTTGCATAACGTACTTTTTACAAAATTTGGTAAGGTAAATCACAAGACTACATCAAGGTTTACAGAGATTGGACTATTTCGTTGTATTTCGCGAGATTTTTTTAAAATTCATAGACATGTCCGAAGAGAAACTGTGACATTATAGAACTGGGCAGTAACACAATGGTTTGCAAATGGCCATGGAAAGTTTGTAAATATTGTCATCATCATAAAACAAGATTGGGTCTCCGTGACTCACTATGAGAAAAACTTCGCGCTATAAACTTTTCACAGCAACTCTATATATATCTATATAGTGTTTGGGGTCAACGTAATATGTTTTCTTCTTGCATTTTCTCTGCCTATCTATTCCATCATTTTATATAGAAGGTCTGTTATCAATTGTATTTGCAATAGATGCAATATGTCTTCTTTTTCCATTCTCCTGTATCATTTGCCATACAAACACTTACTCACTCATTTCACAATCTTCTTCGGTCTTCCTCTCTCTGGGTAACCATCAAATATCTATATAGCTATAATTTCTAAGCCAAGATTTAACTCCACGAAAACCCAAACCCATATCGTGATTATATCAAAGAAAAGGTTTCTATAGCTTGCTAAAGACTCAAAACCTTCTACTTCATATTGCTTGTTAATTTGTTTGCAAAGTTGTAAACTGCTTGTAATTAACTAGTTTCCTAACGTTGGCTAACCTCTTTCACTATTTGATGCAGTACCAGCCCATCAAAAAAGCAACCTCTTCAGCTCAGGCGATAGTTTTTATACGATCAATTAAGTGCTTGAATTCGCCAGCGAGGTCACGTTTCCAATCGCTTTTTAGATTTTTTTTTTCAGTTTGTATACGAAATTTTGTATTTTTAAAGAATAACGGTTAACGAGTGATATTGGATATATTTTGGGATAAGTCCAAAGGATTTCAGAATTAAATTTAAAACGCTGAAGCAAAGTCAACAGCGCTGGTTCATAAACATACATACATAAATAGGCCTGTAATCCCCGAAGGGGTAGGCAGAGTCCACGGAGCACTATGTTCCTTAAGACCACATTTAGCCATACAAAAATTGGGTTTGGTCAGATGAAAAATCGTGAAAGAGTAGTAACAAGTGGCTAGCTCATCGCCTACACAATCACAGACCCAGTACCCAATAGGCAAGAAAAGCAGTTGGTACATTCTTTTTGGTTTATTAAGCTGATATTTTTTTTAAATATCGTCTGCCCGCAATGCTTATCAACAAAGATTCAAATAAATACAATAAAATACATTTTTTTTTATTTATATTGTTATAAGTTCGTTTCGAAAAAAAAAATGTTTAAGCGAAGTTCAATAATACGAGAAGAAACAGACACGAAATATTTATAAAAATATTTTACAATTCACAAAACTGTTACGACGTAAGTACAGAATAATCGTAAAAATATTCAGCAGTAACAGTATAACTTGGTATTTTATTCCAAAGCTTCTCTAATTTCTCCGGAGGAGAAACTTGTGATATAATATTTGTGGATAATTCTGTGACGGACACTATAAAATATAAAATTGCATGGCCAATTGTGTCCGGCCGCTTTAGCTTATGCAACTCAATCGTTCAATAATCAATTGAGTGAATCCATTCGATATTGTGTCTTAACTTGAATACAGTTGACACTAGTCTATAAGGAAATATTTACAATTGGTTACAATTGCTAACGCTCTGCTGCTCAAGAAATTATAGCTTTATATTTCTTTTTATTTTATTTCCATTATATATTTTATTTTTTCATGGTGAGTTTACAGATAAAATTCCGAGGATTTGATCAGTTTTCTTTGCTTTAATTCGCGAGTTTCGATCGCGAGTTATAATTATATTAGAAACAAAATAAGCATGTAGTTCACAAAATTTGGGCTTTTAATAATCCAATACGTTTTTCAAATTGGAAAATATTATAGAAACCAATTTAAATACATTAACAAAGCTGTGTACAATTGTTATTTTAATTCAGATTTTAAATGATTGCTATGTGCTAACTCCTGTTCCATATTAACGTGTTAATCTGTTGTCTGTTATTGTACTTATGAAAATAAAATTTATCATGGGAATATAAGTTACTAAATCTTTATTTGTACCAAATTTTATTACTACATTTGGGAATTATTTACATTAAGGCTTTAATATTTTAATATTCAATATATTGGGTCCTTACCTATGAAATTGGTGTTTTTTCTCTCTTAGTATTTTGTCTGTAACTATAAAGATTCAGAGTATTCCTAAAAAATAATTACCACGTCTAAAAATAGACTATATTTTTGAGCTCTCTTGGTTTGTTTTGATAATTTGTTGTAAGTTAAATTGTGTTAAAATTGGACACGGAGAAATTCTTTTTAAGTGCCTTCCGAATACATAATTTTATTTGCATTCACTTAAAAACCATAAATAATTTTTATAAAGTGTGATATTACACATATTACTAAAGCTTGTCTAATGATAGATGCCAAATATTATTATCTTTGGATTTGTCGTTGTGAAGAAAACTGAAAAAATTTTAGTATGGAAAATGCAGAATTCCCCAAAATCTCCATACAAAACACCAATTTCATAGGTAAGGACCTAATATTAGACCTCATGAACCAAAAAAATCTAACCTTTTGTTAGTAGATAATGTATGATTCGCTAAGCCAGTCCTATTTGTTTCTGTCACCGTTGGAATAACTTTAATTTGATATAATCATCATCAACAAACGTTCCACTGACGGCCACAGGTCTTATGATATAATAGAATACATAATACTACAATTAAGAGTTCGTAACATCACTGGCACCGAACCCATTGAATAATACGCATTATTAGTGAAAAAGAGTAGTTTGGAAACTTAGATCTGCAATGAAGAAAGAAAGAAAAACAATTACGTTATAAACAGGCCATTTATATTAAGAATCTATTATATACGGAATGTTTTGGTTCAGAGGTCCAACCATGGTGAGAGTTATTTTGTTTTTTATTATTGAACACAATTACCAAGCCATCGAGCTTCTATAATGTCGTAATGTTTAATTATTAATTGCTACAATAAATGTGATTTTGTGCATCGAGATGTTCATAACTTCTTTGCAATTAAATTTTCTTTTGCTAAACATATTTATGACTTAGAATAATACAGATTATAATTTGTTTTTTTTTTATAAAATTTAATTATGTCAACAACAACATGTCGTCAAAATATCACCAAATTAAATAGGGTATTATTTTAACGGTTAGCAAAATGATACAATTGGTCGCTTATAATAACCAATTGATCAGCAACTTTAGAGTAGCAAATTTTTCTGAATTAGTCAGCAAAATAACTAATTTGTCAGCGACTTATGGGCAGTTGGGCAGCAACTGAAATGTTTTCTCTGCTTCGAAATTGTATAATATATATTTCGATGACACAAATACTGTTTTTAAGGGTCATAAAAAATAAGCTTAAGATAATATCTATCACAATACATCTAGGAATTGATCTTTAATCCTTTAATGACCTTTAATGATACTTTTCGTAGATTTTATACATTTCGGGTACATACATACATACATAAAATCGCGCCTGTAATCCTCTTAGGGGTAGGCAGAGTCCAAGGAGTACTGTGTAGCTTAAGACCCCATTTAGCCATACAAAAATTGGGTTAGGTCAGATGAAAAAATCGTGAAAGAATTGTAACATGTGGCTAGCTCATCGCCTACACAATCACAGACCCAGTACCCAATACGCCCTTAGTCGCCTTTTACGACATGCTAGGCAAGAAAAGCAGTTGGTACATTCTTTATTTTTTTATATGTATTTTGCTGCCTAAATAATTATTTTTCTGACCATTGACCAAGTAATTATATTGGTGATAAAATATTTCTTTGCTGCTCAAATGATTTTTCGGCTGACCTTTTTGTTGCTTACCAAATAAATAAATGGCTGGGCATTTGATTGCTTCCCAATTAAATATAGCACTGAAGAGCAGAATAAAAATAAATGACACAAAAATCAAGTGATTTTATCGATATATTGTTTATTGGAAATTCTATCACTTTTCGTGAGTACATCGATAGCTTCCGTGGCATTTATTGTGACTTTATAGAGGCGATAAAATATAAACAGCTGTTGAAAGAAAATACAGTATCTACTCGAGTCTTACGTAACACTTGAAGCGGAGGCTTTGGTTACTTTTACTTGTGACGCTTAGTTTATTATCTGAAAAAAAAAAACTTCATCGAAAATCTATTACTGAGGGATACCAAACCAAAAGCCTCAAGCCTCTGAAAAAAGATCGGACCGTTTTCGGATCATTAGTAATTGTAGGAATAGAAAACGTGGTACACACGGGGAAAAGGCGAGATTGTTATTCATACTGTAATAATTATCTTATGAATTAAAATAGCTTGCATATAAATCACACAAATATTGACATTGCCTCAAACTGCCTGAAATAAATTTCAACTTTAAGTTATCATAATTAGAACTTGCATTGTTTTCGCGCGTTTTGTATTGTTTTCGCGGGCTCTGCTTGATGCTAAAATATTATCGACTATGAATGGGCTTTTGAACGTGACCGTACTTATTTTATATAGTATACTAAAACATTTATTATAACATTTTTATGGATGGATTCATATTCTTTTTAAGACTTCACCTTCAAACTTAAAGAAACGGATAAAACATTAATGTTATTAAAACTTAATATCCGTTGTGTAATTACTCGGCAATTTAAATGAATATAGCACTGTTTATTTCAAATACCGCTTACATGTTATTATGTTTACCTTTGGAAGATAGAATTTAGATTATACGTTTTCGTATAATAATTGATGACTTTGATGTATAATAACTTTTTAATTGAAGAATGTCTAGAGTTAATGTTTTAAGAGTTATTTAATTCATTTCTAGTAATGTGCAATCTCATTCATGTTGCAATTAAGTTTTGAAAATATTTTTTTAAATCAATTACCTAATTATATAAAATTGTTACCGATATGGCGAAGATCGATTTTTGTGGAATTTTCGCCCTGGCCAGAACATATTCTTCTTAGGTATCGTCTCATTATAGTTTTAAGTTTTCTATAATGTTATTAATTATTATAAGAAAAAGGTTAACTATTTTTTGTAAATAATCTTTGACGTTTTAAAAAAAATAAGTGACACGTAAGTCGTGGTTCCTGTGCCTGAAACTTCATCGCTTTTTCTATATCGATTTACCGTTTCTTATGATTATCAGTATCACCCAAACGTCATACTAAACCAAACTCCATTTTTCACCAAAACAAATCGGGTTAATCGATTCTATCTAAAATGCGATACTAACCTGTCCATAACGAAATTTGAATTTTTTCTAATACACCATCATGCAATTTTAGAGCTTGTTAGAAAGGAATAGAGTATTTTTATGGAAGGAAAGATGGGCGTATTTTCTTGTTTTGTCCGTGGATCTTTTCGCTGGTTCTCACGCTGCGCGCACGCAACTGCCATAGTGAATACTAAATAGTAAACCGCTTCTACGCATGCGCTTTCACACCTACTTATATGCATAATGATGGTATATAATTCTTTATAGTGTCGAAATAATTATAATGATTATAATGGTCACTGAATGTGTATTTAAGCTACATAACCCGTTCTAGATTTTCTTCTACGACTGTAGATTGGAAATAAAATTCTTAATTATTTTGACTTTTACACATTCAATAAATTAAAAACGTGTTTAAACCTAGAAAATTATAAAAATTCTGTTTATGTTTAAAATTTTGTGATGTAAATTAAAAATAATAATATCATAAATAAATAATAATAAATAATTAATATCTTCAAACATTCACACCTATCAACTAGCCCCATTATAAGCAACTAATGCTGCTTGTGTTACGGACACTAGATGACGGATAAATATATTTAATAGATAATACATATAAATAACAAACAACACGACACAAGACTGAAACAAGACTGAATAACAAATGCATGAAAATTCATCACCCAAACATTTGCCCCCACCGGGGATCGAACCCAAAACCTATCGAGATGGCGACGCCTTGAGACCGGCGGCGTACAGACCACTCGACCACGGAGGTCGTACAAAGCCATAGTTGTCGTCGAACAATTTTTTGTAGGCAGTTTTGAGCCAATGACTAAGGCCGATTTCGACCAAATCACTTGTTACACGGGGGTTCAGACACCATAATTGCTTTAATTTCATTAGTCGAAGACAGCGGTAGCCGAGTTGTGACGGACGGGGCACTACTCGATCGAAAGGCCGCGGGAAACGCGGGTTCGATCCCACCGCCTGAATATCGCTTGCCTCACATAGTGTCCATTGCATGGCAACAGGCTCGCCACCTGTTACATGGAGACCTAACTCTGGCGAAATGTGGGTGTTTAACACCTCTGCCTACCACTTCGTGAAAGAGGCGTGATGATATGGTATGTTATGTTATGAATCCGTTCTAATGGTGACCGACTTACCTTTACCAGAGCATGTATGATGTGGTAATGAGAGTATTTACAGGAAGCAGCGCCAGGATTGCATGAAGTGGAGATGGGGATTGTTATCTCTACCCATCTACTTCTCATTCGTAAGAAGGTGTTATTGGGTGTGTGTAACTTAAATTATGAGATGGATATTTATTTGAATGAAGGGAGAATGATCATGTCACCAGGAAAGTTATGGACTTGAAAGTGGATGGGCGTGTGGGGAGAGGAAGACCAAAGAAAAGATGGATGGATTGTGTGAATGATGATTTGATGAGGATGGGCGTGAGTGTTGACTTGACGAGTAATAGAGGAGAGTGGAAGAGGAAGACATGTTGCGCCGACCCCAAATAGAATTGGAAACAGGGCAGGAAAAAGAAGATGAATATTTATTTGAAGCCAACATGAGATACTGTATGTTTTTTATGTATCCCTCACTCAATTAGAGCAGACGAACTAATTCTATGCGCGCACGCTCCTGCGCCTCTAATCGTTACCTTGGCTACGACGATCTCGAAAGCTGGTAAATAACGACCCAAATACCATTAAAATAAAGGCCAATTTTTCTCATAATTCGTGCCTCTTATCTCGATTTTGAGGTAAGGTAAGAAATCAAGAAAATAATTTGCATACTGGTAGTCTACCACTGATTAAAGCTTACAGGAGTTATTTATAATGTTGAATTGCAATTGAGAGAAATGTTGGGATAATATAGAAATTATTTATTAAAGCGGGTACTGAAAGAAGCGATTTCAGATTAAATGGAATTTAAAATATGTAATACCACAGCATTTTGAACTAGGCTCGTAGAACGGAACTTTCAAACAATCCGCGTGTCCCATTCTTCTTTTACTTTACGTGTCGATGGAACCTAAATCGTGTCTGCCCAAAGTTCTGTTATAGAAATAGAACTTTCGCTGGTAATCATAAGGTTCTCCCGCGTCCCACCCATGGTGTCACAAAAGGCAAGATTACGAATAATTTTCGTGATAGTTTTCTTCATCATCATCAGCCTATGGTTGTCCACTGCTTGACATAGGCCTCCCCTAATGCACGCCACCACTCTTGATTCAGGAATGATGAGATCCGACTGAGAACTAAAGTCACCGACATAGCTCACCGGATTAGCAAACTGAAGTGGCAGTGGGCTGGTCACATTAGCCGTAGAACTGGCGGCCGTTGGGGCCGTAAAGTTCTCGAGTGGAGACCGCGTCTCGGTAAACGTAGTGTAGGACGCCCTGCGACCAGATGGGATGACAATATTCGTCGGTTGGCTGGAGTGGGCTGCATGAGAACGGCCGAAAATCGCGAGCGGTGGCGTGCATTAGGGGAGGCTTATGTCCAGCAGTGGACAGGAGTAGGTTAAAGATGATGACTCTTGATTCTCGGCTGTTCTCATCCAACCCAAACCAACCAACTTACAAATATCATCATCCCGTCATGTCACAGGGCATCCCACACTGCGTTTACCGAGTCACATAGTAAATTTAATTTAAAAAATTGCATATCCTGGATCAGATTTCTATATTCTCCTCACAATGAAAAGACTATTCCTTTATCTACTAAGTAAGGATAAATATTTCTATTTCGTAGAGGGCAAGAACCGTCAACAAAAACATGTAACCTCTGCTTCAGTCTTGACCAATAAGAGCCGAGATTACGGTTTTTTGTGACTTTATTTATTGTGGTTACGTGAATTCGATGCTTATCTCGCAGTCAACAACGTCCACCTCACTACTGAATGTATAACAAGCTACTAAAATAATTTCATGGACGTAGCTTTATCATTTGAATAATCATGATGGTATCAAAGTAAAGCGATTAATACCGATCTTTTTTTCTAATATTTTTGTTTCATTATGATTATTTTCTATTCAATGTATTGTGTTGACAGTAAAGTATTCGTTTACACACACAATTGTTTGTCGCCCATTTCTGATAGGCCTTTAATGAGACATACCGTCTAGTTGAATTAAAATTTTAGGTACAATAATTTCCTGAAGTATGAAGATGTTATGTTTAGCTAAATGCTTTTCGTCCACTTACTACTTAGAAGCTCTCTACCTTTCTCACAATAAACCCATCACGCAAATTTTATCATGAAACTGAAAAAATATATTGAAACTGACAGTTTGTCTCATATCAGCATATACTACACTTAGAACTCGAACGTTCCCCTTGAAACGCAAATTGGAGTACCCCGTTGTCTAAACAGGCTATGGGTTTCTTCGGTAATTAATTTCAGCACGAAACATCAAATTACTGAGCTATTGTTGTCAATGTTACCAGGCTTGCCACTGGCACAGGAGACCAAGGCACGAGAGATCAGCGATAACAGTTAAACAGTTTGACTAGGAGGAATCCTGTTTACGGAACGTTCGAACGACCTACCGCTGGCTAGGCGGTATAAGTGTGAGTGAGACTCGCTTAGCTCGCTGAGAATAAGACAAAATTCCTTATTTATTTATATATACTTTATTGCACATAATAATACAAGGAACTTATACGATAACAAAAAAGCAATTGACTTTATTGCTAAACAGCAATCTTGTGACTATCGCAGTGGCTAGTGTTCGCTAACTTATCGAACGTAAGTCTTAAGGGTGGTTTTAAAGGTGGGCTGACCGATTGCGCTGAGCCACGTGCGCGCTCATACTATTACAAGAGATACCTAACATCGTTTCACACCCAGACGCGCGCTTTACGTCAAAATGTATGGAAATCTCGCCGCTGTTGGCAAGCACTGGCGGCTAGCGTACCTATAAAATTATTCATTGTCTATTTAGCGATAACGATAGTAATTTTTAAAAGGCATTTCATCAATGGACTCAATATGCAGCTTAATATAAGAAAAACTTTTATATTTTTAGTGTGTTCAAATATTTCTTTGTTAAGGTTGGTTTGGTGAATCTAAAGTACACCTTATTATAATTTTTTGCAGACATTTCTGAGATATTTTTCAAGTAAGAATTATCTTGGGAGTACTTAATTATGTTTTGTTACCATCACAAGTGGTCCCGCCACCGCTTATGTTTAAAAAAGTCGATGTTAAATAAAGGCGAAGCGTGACTTCAACAGAAATCCTTAGGCGTGGCCTCACTACCGATCGTTATAAGCAATTAATTGCCCTTCTAATTGCTCAGGACTAGTTTCATAATGAATCAGTATTCGGTGTATTGACGTCAATTTATGAATTATGATAATTTGGTGTTTTTTGCTCCTTGCCGGTTCATTTGCTGGACAATTTTAAATCAATGAGCTACGATACTCTTTCATTTTATAGAGATATATAGATAGATATAATTAGATAGTGATTAGTAATTGTAGTGTAGAATATACTGAACTAGCTGTTGTCCGCGACCTCGTCCGCGGTTACTATGATTTTTTAACTATACAACGGGGTTCCCGTGGTATAGTTAATTTTCTGGAATAAAAAGTATCAAAGATGTTGACCAGGAATATAAGGTATTACCATTCCAAATTTAATTGAAATCGGTCCAGGCATTTCGGAAATTAGCCCGTACAAACAGACAGAGAAACAAAAACTTTAAAAATAACATTTTTAGGTATTTTATCTTTCCCTTTTTCATCCTTGGCTTGGTTTTAAGCATTTCTTTTTCACTCAACCATTACAGTTTTTTATATGTCATGTATAGATAACAGAGTAATTGGAGCAACCATACCAACTTTTACGTTGCTATCCTATTTTGTGAGGAGGAAACTGCATATCTGATTTGGAAAAAGCTTGTAGGACCTTTTCATACCATCATCTTTTTATACAAGAGATCGCTTCGCCAGGTATATAATTTTTACCACAGAGTTTGAACAATAACGAACCTTCAGGCCCTAGACTGCCCTTCGATGATGATTTGAGTGATATCAGGACAATTTATTCGAGGAATAGTTTCGCCTCTTTTACATAGAGATTTAAAATGTACCCGGCGAAATGTGGGTGCTGTGATATCTGAGTGTGAGCTCTTTCAGGGCAGCGGCGGAGCCATTAATCCCCGTGGTTGGTGTCAATAGCCACTTCTCTTTGGACAGGAGGTTTACTGACATATTAATTGGTGCTTCAGATTGCCTTGACGGGCGGGCGCTCGGGTCGACTCGGTAGAATGTGGTTTGCACTGATTCCGGGTCCCCCATGTAGCGATTGGGATTCAAGCCGGGGAGACTGTTTATTGGGTAGACGGGTCCAGGACTTCATCGCCAAATCGAAAAACTGCATTTCGAAATTTAATATCTTCTTATTAAAATTTATATTATATAAAAAAACGACTTTCCTAGATAAATTCTAATTCGATTATGCCACCAACTCGCAGGGATGATGCGTAAATGCATTGTAATTCTTCGAAAAAAAAAAAGATGTTATGATCTCTACCCCTAACGGATATCTATCTATCTATCTATCAGCCAATTGTCGTCCACTGCTGGACATAGGCCTCCCTCAATGATCGCCACACCTCGCGGTCTTGAGCCGCCTGAATCCAGCGACTTCCTGCGACCTTCGTCAGATCGTGGGTCCACCTTGTTGGGGGCCTCCCTACGTTGCGCCTCCCAGTACGTGGTCGCCACTCGAGAACCTTTCCGCCCCAACGGCCGTCAGTTCTACGAACAATGTGCCCTGCCCACCGCCACTTAAGCTCCGCAATTCTGTGGGCTATGTCGGTGCCGGTTAACGGATATAGGAGTGATAAATTTTTATGCCTATCCTCTACAAGCTGCTGGTGATTCCCACAGATTTATTACCTAAAAGTTCATTGATGAAGAAGTAATGTTGTGAATTAGTTGCTTAATTCATTTTAATTACGTTTATATACTTATCTGTATGTAGAGTAGACCCTTTAGTGTAAAATACATTCAGATATTTCTGTTATGTCTTCAAAACAGCAATTTATTAGCTGTTCTACTGAAATATGTTATTAATACGTCGAGTTCGTTAACCTCAATTATAGAATAATCGTAATAGCCTGCACAAATAATGCATTAAAAATATTGCTTACATGAAAGAATTTTCCATGATATCGAATTTAATATCGATTCATAATTGAAAGAAATAAGGTAAATCGGACAATTTTCCGCAACTCAACGTCTGCGGGCCTGTTGTGCGTGTGTTCAAAAATAAATGAAATGTTATTGTAGGCGTTGTCCAAACACAAAAATAAGTGTAATTTAAAATTAAAGGTAACTTTTTCACTTCATTTGTATTTGAAGCTTTGCCTTACCCCGATTATTATTATAAACACATGTGGAAAAATGGCATTTATGTACAATAAATAGTGACGTAGAGTGTCCTGCACTGTAACTTTCTCATGTTGACAAGTGGGCATTGACTCCCATTTCTTTGGAAGCCGGCACCGTGAGAATTGTCAATATTATTATGCTGGCAAGAATGCTACTTTTGAATATTTCATCAAACAACACTCTAATTATTATCTATTGTACAAAGGGACAGTGAAGCACAAAATAGTTGTAACTCTCCTACAATCGCCATAAGATTTACTTTCGCATGTGACTTACTACAACTATTTTACCATGAGGCTCGATTGTAAGGAAATGAGACCTCTAACAAGGTTATTGAATGACTTACTGGTTCTGTATATTTACTGTTAGATAAGACAAATTTATATTGCAATTGATTTAATAAAATACATTTCGAAAGTAGTTATGATATGAAGTTAATTAGGGTTTTTAAAAAGATAAGACAAGTTTTGTTACAAACAGATTTATTATGTTCTATAATATTATATCGTGTTCACTTTTATGAAATGCTCTGGTTTTCTCTTAGTATCTATGATAGCAACCTAGCAATCCCCTATATTATTATCAAATATAACTAAATCGTATATCACAGTGTGAACTTACGTACTACACAACACTATGGTACTTAACGTTTTAAGATTAAATGCTATAAACAACCGACGCGGAAGACGTTGAAGTTAGGAATATCAAATAACAGATTACTCTTTAAAACAAAACCTTACTTTATTTTTAAATTAGTTAAAACACAAACTTCAACAAGCAAAGCGAGTAAAACTCATGCAACAATTTAATGCACATCGGTTCTAGGAACGTATTGAAACAAAACAATGTTTGTGGTTATCACACACGGAATCACACAGTCCAGAGGTGACGGAGGTGGTCACCAGGGCCGCCACATCGACTGGGCGGAGTCGGCGCTCTCGGAGGCGGGGCTGTGTGGCGGCGAGGGCGGCGCGTACGCACGCTTCGCGAGCGCCGCTTCCACGTCCATCGGCTCTACCGCCGACCTCTTAACTCCTCGCTCTGGCAAAATAGTCCTCTGCAGCGCCATTGGCTGCTGAGGGGCTTGCATCTGCTGCTGCGGTGGTGGAGCCGGAGCTATGGGCTGTAGCGGCGTCGGCCTTGCGACTCCATTAGGGGTGATTGGTTGAGGCTGTACTACTTGAGGATTCTCCAACCTTCTTATGCAACTACTGAGATGCTGCAATAACCTTGCACCCGCTTGAGGATCCACTGGACCCTGTCGCTGCATTGCAGTCGCAGCCAACGTAGCGTTAGCGATGAACTGTGACACTTCAGTAGCACATTGCGTAAATCCAGCGCGAAAGCGCTCTGCGTAAGACATTTCAGGTTTAAGCACTAGTTGACCTCTACGTTTGAGGCTGTGAAGATGTCGGACGGTGAGTTCCAGGATGTCAGCCTTTTCAAGTTTCGACACGTTCTCGCCTTCAGCTTGTAACGCTGTGACCATAAGGTCTTTGAGTTCGTCGAGACAGCGGTTTATGCGGGCTCTTCGTTTCCTCTCGAGCATTGGTTTCATAACTTTTCTGTATTGGTAAGTGCGGGAGACGGGCTCCTCGTCGGGATGTGTGTGCGCGGGGACATAGCCGCCGTGCGCCGGCGACATGGTTCGAGCGGGCAGGATCATTGGAGGTGCGCGCGCGGCGGTCTGTGAGCGAATGGCCCGCGCGCCGCCGGTCGCGCCGCTTTTATGCGCCCTATACCAATTGTGGCAAAACGCCCGTGATAAAAACAGGGGTGCCACGTTTAAGAGATTATTATTTTCCTTAAGGGCAATAATTATTATTTAACGTAGAAGCGTGTGACTCTTATACTATTTCATTAAATTATATATTATTACATTTAATATTCAATTTCCAGAATAAATTATTTTATTTTATTGCATCTATTATTTTTAGTTCGTAAACGATATGAACAAAACGTCGATTACGAACATTTACAAAATTAGTCATATATGTATATTTACTTTAATGAATAATGTTTTATATAAATAAGGAGGTTATCACATTGGTATGAGCTCATGTTATTTGATATCTAAAATATATTTGCTGATACGAATAACTTTAACAATGAATTGAAATTTTGATAGATACTAGTATTTTTCTATTTCATAAGAAACTAAAAATCAAAACCTATTTGTAAGAAGTTACTCTCTATTCAATTAAATTCATTTTCTTTCGTGGACGATGATCAAGTTTCATATTTTTACAAAAAGAACGACTATCAAATTAAAACGATTTGTTACTAACCCGTTACTTGTGAAAAATAATCCGTACGATCATTAAAATTTTGGTGATAAATGAGAAATTCAGCAAAATCAAATTTAATTAATTTTTTGGTACTTCTCTGACTGCCAGCTGCTAAGTATCATTAATATTATATCTGAGAATACTTTTGATAAGGAATATTGCACAGAATAGATGAAACAGCTGTTCGATGCGAAGGGCAAGGGCTCCGGCAAGGGCACCTGGCCGGCACGCGTTCCCACGCTTCGGTAAGACACCCCAAGCAGACAATGACGTCACACGACGTGACACTCGTGGCTATTCTATCTCTCTCTACAATGTGTAAGAAACGCTTCTTTTCAATCTTTGTTACAGCGGTAAAATGGTATTTAGTTAATTGGCTAATAATTTATTCTAGGTTGTTTAATTTTAGAATATTAGATTTCGTGTTCAACTTATATATATACATATTATAGGTGTATGCAGAGGTGCTGACACCCATATTTCACCTTATATGAGAGTGTGATTATTGTTTTCGTAGGTATATATGACATATAATCATTACATAGTAGTAGTAGTGAAACTGGCTTTGTGCCAAAAAACTCCTTTATTTTTTTCTTTTATTCATGACTATAACTAGATAAGTACTTATTGTGTGGACAAAGTTTAAACCGATTTTTCATCCTTTTATTTTCTGCTGCCATAAATATATTATACACTTTATTGAAAAAAAAAATGTAAATATATGCAACAGCTATGTGTTGTTACATATTACGTCGCTTTTTTGCTTCAATATTTGGGCGAACTTATGTCTATATGAAATAAAGAGAAAACTTGTTTAAAAATGAAAATTTTTATTTAAAGTGTAAGAAGCAACCCTAGCGGCCGCGCAATTCTCGCGACACGAGGTGTTATCGGCCCATCGCTCATAGAAGCGGTGCCGGTGTGTCGAACAGAAATCGCTGTCATCGTGATTTTCTACAAGCATGCAAGTTAGTGCCCTAAATGAACATTGCTACTGTAGCGACACCGCTAGTGTAACGTACGTATTAACTATGAACTTCTAATACTCTCGACGTTGCGTATAATTAGGGCCGCACTATATTGTCAGTAGACGGTAATTTTTTTTTTAAATTATATAATGCGTAGATTCTTTTTTAAATGCTTAATTGATCTAAAAGTTGTGGTACCTAATATTTATTTGATTATTTGTAATACTTAGAGAACTAAAGTTACCCATTCGTTTTGGGAAATGAAATCCTTTATGAAAAATCCGTTTATGAAAAACAAGCATTTTAAAGTAAATATATAATAAATATATATAATAAATATAAAAGTAAATTAAAAACGGTACGTGAAAAGAATATTTTAAGCAATTTTTTCCGAAAAATGTTTATTTTATCTAATTTTCAGTAAGTACTTTCATAAGCATTCAACTGTAAAACAGCTGACAAAGTGACGAGTATTCCATGTAGACAATATTATTTAAATATTTTGAGTCACGCAACATGAAACTAAATTAGCGTGACTGAAATGATAACATGCTTAGAATATAATAATCCATCCTAATTAGTCAGTCAAAACAATAACACGACTATCACCTTCCAAAGGTGTGAGTAGTTCCCAGCACCGCTAGGCGAGTCGACACTAACCTATTGTGCGGTCGAAACCGCCGTGACGCTACTTACTCCAATTCTGTCTGCTCTACACAGACTCAAGAACGTCGTAAGTGCTAATACTGCTCTTTAGCGTTCGTAAGACGTGGTACAAGTGGCTACAACTCCTTGTCAGCGAAATTACTACCTTTCAACCGCGACAGACAATCTTCGCTCGAAAGAACACAAGCGTAAGTGATACTTGTGTCTATGTCTGAAGAGACGTTTTGGACCGCGGAGTCGCTTCGTGGGAATGCCCGTGCCGCGCGCGTTCCCACACACTCGCCGGCACAAGCCAACCGATAAATTATCATAATTCCATTGTGAGTGAGACGGTACTAAGAAATTTTATACTTCATCAATCGCCGCGTTGAATATATTAGCGCGTGGGCACCGTGCTTTGTAACTCAGGACACTCAGACCCACCCGTGATGCCTTTTTTGTCACGTGTTTATTTACAACTATAATAAATACCACAAGGATACGGCACTGATGATCTAATACCGGTGTGAACGAATTCAAATGTAACTGGTCGTCCAGTATTTAATTTACATTTTATGACACGTGTCGTAATGAGCTGTTTTTATAACTATTTAATAATTTGAGCGGAGCAGTGGAGACCTACGGCCCAAACAAACATTTAATTTAGTCAATCTTTGAGGAGAGTTGGAATCTTAGACTAATGATAGAAATTAAAGCAACACTAACCAAAGGTTACAAGAGCATTATAAAGTATAAAGTTACAAATCAAAAGAAAAGAAAGAATTATTATAAACCAGTTAACTTTTATTACTACCCTTTTCTTTGCATTATTGCGCCGATTCTGCTCACAAATTTGATTTGGATTGCAAAGCTTTAGTTTAGGGCTTTCCCCATAATAATATAAGGAAGGGGTAGGCTTCCTTATATTGGGTCCTTACCTATGAAATTGGTGTTTCTATTCTGTCTTAGTATTTTGTCTGTAACCATTAAGATTCAGAGTATTCCTAAAAAATAATTACCTCGTCTAAAAATAGACTATATTTTTGAGCTCTTTTGATTTGTTTTGATAATTTGTTGTAAGTTTAATTGTGTTAAAATTGGACACGGAGACAACTCTTTTTAAGTGCCTCCCGAATACATTTGCATTCACTTAAAAACGATAAATAATTTTTATGAAGTGTGATATTACACATATTACTAAAGCTTGTCTAATGATACATGCCAAATATTATTATCTCTGGATTTGTCGTTGTGAAGCAAACTGATAAAATGTTAGTATGGAAAATGCAGAATTCCCCAAAATCTCCATACAAAACACCAATATCATAGGTAAGGACCTAATATTATTATGGGGTAAGCCCAATGCTCAGCACTGAGATCTTTAATGAAAAATCAAATCAAAAATAAATTTCATAGGTCAGACTTGGCACTTAAAATCGTCAAAATTTTAAATTTTAAATAATTATTATACAATATAAATAATAATAATGAGGGGTATAATATTAATGTTCATTACCGCGAGCTTTGACTGTGGTTGTAATCGATACAAACGGCCGGATTCCGAGAGTAAGGCTTTTTATGAGAAGGACCCGGCAAGAAACTTATGAGTCACATTTAACATCTTAACATCAATCAATTAATTAATCCAACAAAATAACGTGTTTTTATGATAACGAACGACAGTAAATAACTAACTAAATAACGACAGTAAATACTAAAAATAAGATGATGGAGTCCTGTACAAAAGCAATTTCTTTTTTTTTTCTTTCATTTTTTTTAACATACGACACGTAAGCTCTTGACTTTCATCTGACCTAATGGTAAGTGACGATAAGGCCGAAGGTGGAAGCGAGCTTCACCTGTAATCCTCAACAACTGAGGAACTGGCTATCTTACCTCTGATTGCCGGAACACAACAATGCTTAAAACATTGTTATTATGGCGACAAATTTAGGTAAGACGGTGGTAGCTAGCCAGGCGGGTTTAGAAGCCCTACCACCAACCAAACCGAGCAGAAAAACTTCTGCCCCCATGGGGAATCGAACCCGGACCTCCCGATCAACACCCGGTGGTGTGAACCACTAGACCAGAGAGGCGGTTATTTCGAATATATGAAGCTCTTTCTACGTACTTTCCATTTCGACCCGTGACGTTTTGTGCGGAAAAATCAAGGTAGCATCGGCATAGAAGTGAAATAAGAAATAACTTTTTCTACTCATTCTTATCAAAATATTGATACAATTTAGAGATTGTTGAACTTGCGATAGCTAGCGGGCAATACTATATTGACATTGCCTCGGTATCTGTAGCTAATCTAAAAAAATCAACATAAAACCTTACCATTATTTACGTTAGGCACTTGATATGGAATACAGATTACATATAAGTGAACAGGTGTGCACGCATTACTGTCATATTAATATCATTACCGTACGACTGATTTATCACTAAACTACATATAAGGGAAAAAAATTAATTCTACCAGTATTTGCATATGCTGATAATGTTATATGGTAGGTGTACCAAATTTTAAGAGGAAATCCACTTAAAAGAGCAAAAATATTTTCATAAAAATAATGTCATTGTAAAAATTGAAAAAATAAATAATAATTTTTTGGAAAAACTGAGAAGTTGCATACATACATACATACAATCACGCCTGTAATCCCCGAAGGGTTAGGCAGAGTCCAAGGAGTACTGTGTTCCTTCAGAGGGGCTCGCCTTAGGCGAGCGGGCACTGACGAGGTTGTGGAGGTTTCCGAAAGGGTTCCCACGACCTTGTCTGGCAGCGACGCGCTCGATGGTTTTTAGTGGGTAGGCCCTGCACTCTGCGGGGAGAGTCCCACATAACCCTACGTTCCCCAGACGTAGGGTATGCGTAACGCGTTTTCCATCGTTAAAAAAAAAAGTACTGTGTTCCTTAAGACCACATTTAGCCATACGAAAATTGGGTTTGGTCAGATGAACAATCGTGAAAGAGTAGTAACAAGTGGCAAGCTCATCGCCTAAACAATCACAGACCCAATGCGTTGGTACATTCTTTTTGTGTCCAACCAACACTGAGAAGTTAGATTGTAAAAAAAATATATAAAGAAGCTTTTTCCTAACATTACATTCAGCGCATTGACGATCTAAAATATTTAAGATCACTAATTACAATCCAGTGTATACCTATTATTTTTGATCATCAGTTTAACATTATTATAAATATTTTTAATAAAGGAAAAATGAAAAATCACGAACTAGTCAACGGATACAAAACGAGACTCAATAGAAACATTATTATTTGCGAACACCGCAGTTCGCGGTGCCCGCCAAGGGCTAAAAGGACATGTCAGGGAAAAAGACAAGAAGACGAAGATATAATCATTTTAATCAATAATAGAATCTCGATTGACAGCTCGGGTAATAGTCATGTAGTTAGCATTTTGATAGTTATCATGTTGTGTAATTTAACTTTAATGTTTATCAAGGTGGAATTCCTAAACTTGCGGCGGATATACGATATTTTATATACGATATTTTACGTTGTATCTACTGGAGTTTGTGTTTGTGTGTATGCCCCTTCAATAAAAAGCCTTTGTTAATTTGTTTTCAAACTAAATGTAGAAATAATTATAGATATTGGAAAACATTTCAGTGTCTGAGCAAATATTACTTCAAATGTAGTAATTTGTATTCAATTTGAAATTATGGATAGTACTTGAATTAATTCGTAACGATATGTTAATGATAATGTAGCCAATAAAAAGTTAATCCTTTCGCAACGTTCCTTCAAATTACAGTAAGTAAATTTTATGGTACCCCAAAATCTAAAAGACCACTTACAATTAATAGGAAACTTATGTATGAATCGTAACTACTTAAAAAATCACAATTTTATGGCTACAACATTTAAAAAATATTAAAACTTTTAAATTTGCAAAGGCATGTGACTTTTGGCGCGATAAGTAGGTATTACTAACATTCTGTTAGCTCGGCCTGAAATAAATAAATATTCCTTGATTTTAACTTTACTACATATTATATTGGAATAAACCAAAATCCTAAAATAGGTAAAATGTAATTCGGTCTTCTTTTGGTAGGGCTGATCTAGGTTCTAGGTTAGAAACTTGGTAGGGGTGGGCGTGATCAATACCAGCATTTATGTCTGAGGCCTCGAAGGTGTTCCAACTCGAATTTGTAAAATCTAAAATGAGGCATAGTAAACACATTTATACTATTGCTAATTCTGGGATGAAATCGAGTTATGTCTAGATCTGCAAACTGCAAGTGCGCCTTAGTCAAAGTTGATTTGTCTATCAAGAATATTTTTGGCCCAGTTAACTATAAATATGTTAATATATGTATGTCTCTATAAACTACGAATAGATTCCACAACTAAAACTATCGTCAGTGTTTATTCTTGGCTAATACACTTGTAACTAAGAAATATTTTTTTTTTATCCTTCCTCATCACATGACTGTAACGTCAACCTATTCAAATAACATTGAAAAAACTTTTCAAATTTTGTTTATATTCATGTATGACTGTAGGTAGTTTGATTTGGTTATAGTTGTCACATACGCCTACCGCCACGCCTGCGCCCGCGCAAACACAGCGCTCTGTAAACATGACACTCAACACTGTTTACAAACGTTCACCGCCGCGTGTACTGTCGACCGCATATACATCATCACACTCTCAAATTATTACCAACTTTAATGCATAATCGTAAAGTAGCTTTCTCAATCCTCCGTTTGATTGGCCGATTCATAATCAGCGAATCATTTTTCCACTCCGTTTTATCGAGTTCTTTTAATTTGAGTTTACATTGAATTTTTATCTACATGTTTGCTTTATTGTTTTGCATTACTTATGTCAATTTCAGTAAAGCTATATCAATCTCAAGAAATTTGTGCTCAACTCAACAACATTTCAATGATAACAAGAAGTTATTAAAAATAATGTATATATTGGAAAGACCTTAGTTATTTATATAATAACATTAGTTTATCTTACTTCAACATAATATCTCTTTCAGAAGACCCGTGAAAAACGTTATGGTGAAAAACATGAATAATGATAAAAACATGTGAAATTTCCTTAAATAATCTAAGTAGATAGTTAGATAAAGAAGAAGAATCTTAAAAGAAGAAGAAGATTCTTTATTGCAACTAATAAAAACAGAAATATAGTAAAAAAATACAATGCAACACAGGCGGTTTTATAGCTAATAGCAATATCTTCCAGGCAACCTTTGGACAGACATAGAAAGAAGGAAAAGGTAAGTGTTATATACTTACATATAAGGTGCATATATAAACTTAAACTACTATATATACATTACATACTATATTATATAAAGACATACATACAAATATAATATCCTGTATAAATATTTTATTTAGCAATATATTCTTACATAAAAGCAACAGAGAAAAGGCGAAAATTGTAATGTGTGTTGGAAGGGCGGGTCATGAGGAAGAATATCACAAAATGTTACGCCAACAGTATCCTTTATGTCTTTTCCATCTTCCGTTTTACATATACCATATAAGAAACAATTTAGTGTTTTGTTCTTTCCCACAAAGTTTGCAAAACGTAATTTTATAAATTTACCTGTAAAGAGATTTACCTAGACAAACATAGACTAGTTAACTAGACTATTACAAAGCTTACTTTGTTTACATAAATATACTTACACTTATACCCCATTTACATTGCTTTTTTAAATATTATTTTACCTTTGAATTTTCATCTATACATATAATAAGACTAGAGGTCGAATGTCTGTAAGCATATAGAAAAAAAATATTTAAAATCAAGTCAGGGGTAGGTGAAAATAGGGAAAATACAAAAATTTTATTTTTTGTTTCTTTGTCTGTTCGTCTGTTTGTACGGGCTAATCTCCGAAATGGCGGATTGATTTCAATGAAATTTTGCATGTTGATACTTTATATCCCTGGTTAACATTTAAGATACTTTTTATTCCGGAAAATTAAAGGGTTCCCGTGGGATATTTAAAAAAACCATAGTAACCGTGGACGAAGTCGCGGGCAACAGCTAGTTTTAAATACTTTTTCGTTTGCTAATGCTCCGGTCCTTATATATTTATTTCTAAATTCCTGATAAACATGTATAACTGCAGATATAAACTCCCGGCTTTATATCCATCTATCTCTACAGGTTTTTTAATTAAACACTATTTTAACTGGCGCCAAACGAAGTGTGAATAATGTATAACGGGCAGTGTTCCCATGTAACATTATACTAATTTGCCCACAAATCTCTGGGCCGAGTTCACATCACATTTTTGAACTGTAAATCTGCTGTTACCATGGGAACACGATCGGAAAAATGGTATTAACTATCAAAATTAATTAATATGATATTCTCCAACTCATTCACTTTTATTGGATATTTTTTCATGAAAAACGTTATATAATGATATAGTTAAAAGAAAAGAAGGGGGTGTTAGATCAATGAATAGAATTAATGGATTTTTAAATATATTTACGAATGCCTAGAACTCCCTTTTGTATGCCACTCGCGCACTAAATAGTGATCTTTAATTTATTCTATTTTAAAAACAAACATAGATTCACGCCTTTTCCCGTTGGGGAATGTAGGGATAACGATCCTGATACACTAATTCAGTTTTTATCTTCTTGTCTTGTTACATTTTTTTTCAATATTAGCCTTTCCCTTTTGACTAGATCTTGTATAATAATGACCTTTAAATTTATATAAAGCTTTATTTATAAAATTTATAAAAAGCCATAACACACTTGAATTTTGGCAGAGTTCTCCGAAACTCAACCCCTAAGGGGGTAAAACGGGGGTAACCCGTGCGAAGCCAGGGCGGATCGCTAGTTAAATAAAACTTCTCATGATTCGAAAACTCTTGATAATATGTACAGGATATTGCTCCCCGAACACGGCACTTAAAGCGGACACGCGAAATCGGACACGTTAGAAAGTGTCACGCGGACCGGTGACGTGTCATTTGGTAGGTGGCTGGACGTACTCGGTAGATAAGGTGTCTCACACTTAGACCACTTACCTAATTAGCAGGTTTAATTATAAAAACTCAAAATCGAAGCTAAGATTCTCCACTACAAAGTCCAGTTAAATTAAGAAAATGAGACGTTAATTCGTTTAGTTTGATACTTAAATTTGATAATTAATTTGTAAATGTAACATGTACTTTACACACTTAAAAATTTACAATAACCGCTTATCATTTGCTGAATCCATATAAATTGGTGAATACAACCCCCACATGGGTGATTTGCCATTCACCCCTATTAAACCTTCTGTGAAATCGACATATTGGGAATTTCGTTATTTCGGTTTGATTATGTTCGTATTTCACGTTTACAATGCCTAAAGCACAATTTGAAGGGTTCATTTGATGAGTTGCGGATTTCGCGATTTGTGAGCCGAAAAAGTTTGCAAATATTAAAAGGCGGACAAAAAGCTTGGAGAAATAATCAAAGGCCCTTTTATCACAAACATACAATCACGCCTGTAATCCCCGAAGGGGTCGGCAGAGTCCAAGGAGCACTGTGTTCCTAAAGACCACATTGAGCTATAAAAATATTGGGTATGGTCAGATGGATGGATGGATTGGGTTGGTATGGTTTTTTATCAGTATTTGCTTATATCTCAAAAATTATAAAACAAGATGATATTTACATAACAATTGGATCATACTCTAGAGTCGTAATTTGATTGAATCTGAACAGGAAAATGTCAGGAAAATGTTGATCTGTACCAATCCAAACCAATCAAATTACGCCACTTCAGTCAAATAACAACACTGTTGAAGACTTAACAAGAGGCTTCGATAGAGTTGTTTTCACAGATGCACCTCGAAAAACGCTATATTACACTCGCTACCCAAGGCAATTAACCTATCTATGCATCAAAGAAAATTACTACAATTAAGAGAGTATACTTTGTTAAAAAAATCATATTTTTTTTAGTTTTTCTTAAGTAGTTGGACAGGATTTCATTTTAAATGTGTTCTTTGTTATATAGGACTCACATCAACAACAAAAAAGGTTTAATTTTAAATTTACGATTTGGTTCTATTACCGATTAGGTATGAGAGTTGGAAAAAAAAATTGAATGCCATTATTGATTTATCCAAAATCGATGCTTTCGCTTTCGCTATCTCTCATTGTTTTGGATTTATCCCCACTGACCTATTTGGATTGACCATCACGTATATCCTGCTGCGTGCATTGGCAAGGCATTTCAAATGTTTAAATAGGATTGTAATCTGACTCAATAAATACCTAAATACTGGCACGTGTTAGGCTAGTGCTGAATCGTAAAATTTATTGTGTGGTGTGCAAAAGTATGATTGCCTGCTAATGTAAGGAATAAATTTAAATTATTCATGAAAAATAAAAACATTGCATCACATCATAAATCGGAGTCAGTCGTTTTTTCAAGGTAAATGACTTGTGATGTTTTCCTCTGCATTTTGTTGTTATGTTATAACAGCGATATAATAGAATAGTTGGATTATCATATTTATCATATCTATTTAACGTAATCCGTAATCCAATGTTTTTAAGTTATATTATTCATATGTATTTACGTTAAGTAATATCAACTACATTACATTCTGCTAGGGGTGCTTTTCGCCTATAGATTTTCCTATAGAAATTGACATTCATAACTAAAAAAGTAGAGTTTTTTACAAAGAAAACTTACACTAGCGATACAGAAGTATTAAAGTTCTCAATTCGCCTGATAATATGTTTGATTCCCCACGTAGCCGGGCAGGCCAGTGATATTCACAATGTACTATTTATGAACTGTATTCACGCATTTATGAAGTAGAAAAAGCTATTTTTACTTTATGTTCAAAATTTTATTAACTCGCCAAAATACAAAATTTATGTTGATTATGTTCTAAAAGAAATAATGCGGGATTCGAAATTAAAAATACAAAATGAAAATTTATGTAAAACTCTTAGGGTATTATATTCGGGCTTAATTTGTATTGAATTCTATTAAGTTTTGATTGCTCTACGGACCCCCGGCTGTGACAATCGGGTAAAGTTACCAAAGTTTTTAATTCGAAGTAGTATTTGATGGTTATAGAAATTTAATAATTCCCTCACACATGGCCAATACAAACACAAAGTACTTCTATTTTTTATTTTACTGTTTTATTAATAAAATAATAGTTCATTCGTAAAGATGTTCTTGATTTAATCTCTTTTTCATAATTTAATGTATACTTTTATTATTTGGCTGTTTCTGATTTGTAATTATAGCATAGTAATTATTACAAAATATATATTAGGTTGGGGAAAAAGTCTTTTCGCATTATAGTATGTGTAAACTTGTAATAAAATCTCTTTGGCTATACTATTTGTATCTGGCTGGTTTTGGTATCATATAAAGTTTAAATTTTAAAGAACATAATTCCAAATTCAAATTAGGAAAATGTGTGATTTTCATTTGTTTTTCGTACTGCCAAGATGAGTGAATCTAATGAAGAAATTCGATTCATTTTAAAATTTTACTACAAAAAAGGTAAAAATGCAACGCAAGCCGCGAAAAAAATTTACGATGTTTATGGACCTAGTGCAGTGTCTGTGAGAGTAGCACAAATTTGGTTTAAGCGTTTTCAATCCGGAAATTTTGATGTCAAAGATGCACGTCGCTCTGGTCGCCCTATTACAGATAAAATGGATGCCATTTTTGAAAAAGTGGAGCAAGATCGGCATGTCAGTAGTTACGACGTAGCTGAAAAACTGGGAATTGACCACAAAACAGTTTTGGCGCATTTGAAAAACACTGGGTACACAAAAAAGCTCGACATTTGGGTACCTCACGAGCTCACTGAAAGAAACCTAATGAACCGTGTACTCATTTGTGATTCTTTATTACGACGTAATGAAACCGAACCATTTTTGAAGAAGCTGATAACTGGCGATGAAAAGTGGATCACGTACGACAAGAACGTGCGAAAAAGGTCGTGGTCAAAGGCCGGTCAGGCTTTACAGACTGTGGCGAAACCCAGGATAACTCGCAACAAGGTGATGCTGTGTGTGTGGTGGGATTGAAAGGGCATTATTCAATATGAGCTGTTACCACCAGGCAGGACCATCGATTCTGAACTCTACTGCGAACAACTGATGAGATTAAAGCAAGAAGTTGAGAGAAAGCGGCCGGAATTAATCAACAGAAGGGGTGTGGTTTTTCATCATGATAACGCTAGACCTCACACATCTTTAGCCACTCAGCAAAAATTAAGAGAGTTTGGCTGGGAGGTGTTAATGCATCCGCCGTATAGTCTTGACCTTGCACCTTCAGATTTCCACCTGTTTCGGTCTCTTCAGAATTCTTTAGGCAGTGTCAGGTTAACATCACGAGAGGACTGCCAAAACCACTTGTCGCGGTATTTTGACCAGAAGTCCCAAAATTTCTATAGCAATGGGATCATGTCCCTACCTACAAGATGGCAAAAAGTTATCGAACAAAATGGTACCTACATACTTTAGTTAAATGTAAATAAACTATATTAAAAAATGTTTTGAAATTTCTTAAAAAATGCGAAGAAACTTTTTCCCCAACCTATTATAAACATACATTTCATCCCTCTTCTCACGATCATTGCTCATTACTTTCGCTTCCTCCACTCTCAATACAGTCCTCATACACGCACAGCGATTTCGGGTATTTTTGACCAGAAACGCTATCGATTTAAATAAATACAAGAGAATAACTTTTTTTCATATACGCATTACAACAACAAAGACCATAGTTGTCTTGAAGTAAAAACTAAATCAGTAACGACCCTTGCCCGCTTGGCCCTATTACGAATTAAAATATCCCGCGCATATTCTAGGGAACTAATGTGGTCTTTATTAGACAAATCGCCGTAGGGCAGCAGCACTAACATTTAAATCAGGCTTAATGGACCCCATTTCCATAAGTAACGCCGATTGTACTGCGATATAGAGCTAAGAATGGCATAGATTGGTCTATAGTACTGGTTTTTATTGAATAATAAAATAAAAAAGTATTAATAAAATATAAGTATAAAAAAAGCTCTGGCTTACGATATTGAAGATCAAACTACTTTCTCCCCAGTCTACCCTAGATTGGTGATCTAAAATTCCGAACTTAGGAAGACACTTATCTTCAGAATTACATGTCTAAATGGTACTAACAGAGGAAACTTTAATATAGAATCCAACTTTATTATGAGTGGACGAAACAGTTGGTATTTTGGCGCTTTTGTTGTTTGGCTATAAATACAATATGCAAACCATCTGCGGCGGCAAACACAAAGTTTGTATAAATAAGCTAATAAAGCTTTGCTAAACTAAAAAAAACCGCTGCAAGCACGTGCACGCAATATCTATTGTTTTTTTTAGTTTTTTTGTCTTTGACCTCCACGTCTTATAGTGCTGTAAGTCGATATACAAGAAACAAGGGATCGGTATAAAAAAACAAAAGGACAATGTAGTTACATTTTTAGAAGATAAGCGTTGCTGGTAATGGCTTTTACAGTTTTACCGGGACTTGAAATGGTGGTCCATGGTATGTAATGAGTTAAGGACCACCAATTAAGTAATAGCTTCAAGCAACTGCAAGCAACCCCCTTTAGAGAAAGTTTAAATAGTAGTTTATGTAACTGTCACATAATATAGGTTATTAAAACACGAGTGGTTTTAAAAACCGATCCTTGGCGAGTTTTTTAATAGTATCACGCGAGTGTTTTAATACCGAGTTATGTGCAGTTACATACACTACTTTATCTACACTCATTATTCAAAGAAATAAAACAAAAAAATTTAATTAATTTTACTTATTGTTGGCTGTCTGGAAAACATTTCCATAGTTTTGTGCGTTTTAAAGAAAAATAAGTGTTGCATAATGAGTCCAACCTGTTGCATAATACCCATTATGTTACAGTTTCCATTTTTAAATTTTCGTTCTCATCATCTGTGTTAAAAAGTATGTCATTATGAGTTCAAGTCTGAGTTCATAATTCGAACATTATAACATGAGTGTAGATAAAAGTTTTTTTATTACCTATCATTAGTGAATTTTACCTTTGGTATATTGCATAGGTACTAATGGCCAGCATTAAGGAGATCTTGAACTGGCTGTAAAGATTCAATGAATAAGTAACTTTCGCTGCATTATCACAATATAATGACAACAGACTCTGGGCCTATAGACAGTCCATAACTTTATGTTAAAACGGAAAATGTTCGGGATTTTCCATAAAATATGCAGTCGCAAAAGATTTAAAAGTAATCGAACGTGAATGTCAATGCACATTCGATAGCTTTCATCGAAGGTCACCACCATCGTTGGGTCCATGACATCTCGATAGTCGATAGAAACCAAGATAATCATACACACACATAATCACGACCATTATCCCCTAAGTGTTAGTCAGAGACAGAGAGAGATATATATTCATACGATACCAAGATATTCATCAATTCATTCTGGAAAACAGGCCGCGACCCTCGTCACCACCGCAGGCCGCGTTTATCTGGTAAAGGCCTAATGAGTAGATTTTTACCACGTCTAGTATAAGGAGTAATTATAATATATAGGTAAAGGGCATTGCTGCATAAAAAGTAAGTACTTACATCAATGTGTAAGTAGAACACCTAATGTACTTACAAATAAACGCTGCATTATAAAGTTCTAAGTAATACCTAATTTTTATAATACTGGAGGATTATTTGTAAATTTAAAAACCAGTAACATTAAGTTATTTTTGCTCTTTTGTCTTAATGCCGATCCATTCTAAGTATTAAAAGCTTTTTGCCATCAAAATTATAGTTCATTTTGCTTCAAGTGATTTCTGCAATATGCTATTACTCGAACGTTGTAATTATGCTTTAAATCAAAAAGTCATTTAATATAATTTTTATAAGGTAATATAAATTAATGTGCCATCAGACTAGGTCATTATTATCTGTAACTATCAGATGAATTTAAAAAACGTTGGAGGAACGTTATTGATACAAATGTTTAAATACAGAAATGTGGAAAGTTTTCGGTCACACGCAACTCTTTGCAAGTTCTAAGCAAAATGAATGCTACTTCTTCTACGAGAAGAAAATTAGACCACAATCCAATTCTGAAAGTTGTAAAGTCTATATCTGTAGGCAAATATTTCTTCGCGACTGTCCGCGTTATTTCGATTGAGTTATCATAATAATGCGATATAAATTGGTCGGGCGACACCTTTGTGGGAATGCCATATTGAACGCAAGAAGTACCATAATCATCAGCATTAAGGTATCTGCCCACTGCACCGGGGTGTGACTGTGCCAGGCCCGTTTCTGGAAACTTATAAATAAATATCTTCAGAGTCTTCCGACATTCACAGCTATCAACTAACCCATATAACATATTACTAATGCTGCTTGTGTTACATATACTACATGACGGATAAATATATTAGGTCCTTACCTATGAAATTGGTGTTTTGTATGGAGATTTTGGGGATATCTGCATTTTACATACTAACATTTTATAACAGTTTTAACAACAGTTTTCTTTATAACGACAAAAGCCAGAGATAATAATATTTGGCATGTATCATTAGACAAGCTTTAGCAATATGTGTGTGAACACGCTTGATAAAAATTATTCATCGTTTTTATGTTAATGCAAATCAAATGATGTATTCGGGAGGCAGTTAAAAATAATTGTCTTAGTGTCTAATTGTAACACAATTAAACTTACAAATCATTATCAAATTAAATAATACGAGCTCAAATATATATGGTCTATTTTTAGAAGAGGCAATTATTTTATAAGAATGTTCTGAAACTTAATAGTTACGGACAAATTGCTAAGACAGAATAAAAACACCGATTTCATAGGTAAGGACCCAATATTTATTAAATAAACACATATAAATATTCGTAAAATATACAACACCTACTTACGAAAAGAAAACATCACACAAACATTTGGATCGAACCCAGAACCTCTCGAGATGGCGTACAGAACACTCGACCACAGAGGTCGTCATTTTCTTCATATAGACATTAATGTAGAGAGCATAAAAACTAAATAGTTTCGACACCGACCGGTAAATTCACATTTTTTAAAAATAATAATTAACGTGCCTAAAATATTCTAGCAAGGATATTGTATGTTCCAGTGTAGTCGCAGGGACATTTATAATGCGTGTTGCTTTGTAAAACCAAAGACAACACGCGTTGCGGTGCTGTATGTAATGCTGTTTCTAAAGCAGATTGAGTTTTTACTTGCTTAGAATATTAATGTAATTTTAAAGCGATAATGACCGAAGCGTATGGTTGATATAAATAGCAATTATTATTGAATACAGTGACTCTTACATGTTGGTTTGTTATGCAAAAAAGTGTGATCAAATTGTACAGCCATCGAAATTTACTTTTTATGATATTTTGTATATGAAAAGCAAAAATTAAGTTTTTTCTATCTTTGCAATTTTCTAGGTAGAAGATATATGGCGAAGATAGCAACAGGTAAGCTTGACTATCTTCACTTGATTTTTTCATTTCCAAAGTTTTTATATTTATATTTTTTTAGACATGTTGCATTTCATTTTGTCATGATACTATTTGAATAACAATTTAACCTTCAGACAACATAGAGAGTATTTATTATACTATTAAATTATAAATTAAAGATGTGCTAGTGTGTTCTCCGGTATTGTTCATTTGATTTTGAAAATTCTTTCGCATGAATTGCAATATCTATAGAAATGTTATAATATTAATTTTTTTATATTGGTAAATATTTAACACACAAAGAAATATTACACTCGTGCAAAACTGGACGAGAAAAATATTGATAAGCAGTCTGCAATTTATCAAATATAGTGAATGTAATAAAAGCAAACATATCAGTTCGCATTAAGCTATGATAAAGCTACAAGAAGTCTTATCTGAAGTATATATTTATAAATAATTGGCTTAATAACGATACGTCTTGTACCCCACGGCAGCCATACTAGGTACCTAGTACATCAATATACACTCAAACAAAATTATATCTACAAAAGAATAATACGAAATGACACCATTCGGCATTCATCTCTCTCTGTTTATAGGTTATTTTGTTCAATTTCATTTAAAACTTTACTCAATTCTCATAAAAGATTTTCTTTATTTCGTTCTTTCTTTCTAAAAGGACGACAATTTCATGTATTTTTTATAGAACTATCTTATTAAAAAAATAAATAAAAACAAAGCAAAAATAAACATCTTAATTCCTTAAAGCTAACAAAAAAACCTTAACTGTATCATTAAAAAAAGAAAAAAATAGAAAATATTTTGTGCAAAATCCGTCGCTGGAAGTGTGTCAAGAAGGTTGGGGCTGTATGTATTTTTAATTATAATGCTTAGATCTATACATATTTTCAATTCTCCTGCATATAGATTAATGTAATTATTGTATTACTTCTGAAAATCGTGCATACTCAGCTCTTTTATAAAATCGGGCACAAACCGGTGATTTTAAAAAGAACACGTGTACCTCACATGTGATTTGTACACATTGTTGCTTTCTTTTTCAACAACTTGAGTAAAGGAGGTTGTGAATTTGATAAATTAAGTTCCTTTTTTCTTCCCATTTTACAATGTAACAAGGCTTACATTTAATAATGTAATTTGCTGACCGCAACAGCGGAAGTATCGGCCCGCTACTTTACAGCATTAACTGCCGGCTTCCTGCGCGCACGCATGATTTTCTGCCAAATTACAGTACGCGAATTAAGCAGTTGACGTTCACGGGTTTATACTCCATGTGGCTGTAAACTATATGAGTTTGCGAGCGGTTGTTAGTTCAAATTAATTTGTTAGCCTGACCTACGTATAATGCTTAAATTTTTTTTTTGCGTAGAGCGCTAATAATTTTTTTATAACCAAGGAAGTGTGATCAACTTTCCTCGTCACGCAGTCTTTATTTAACTGTGGCCAACTCACAGGGATAGTGACAGGGCCACGAGCTTGACAATATCAAGTGTTACCATTTAGCAGAAGCAATCAAATCTCCCCACTAGCAACACTTTATCACGCCTTAAGGTATTACGGTTTAACGACTTATAACCAGTTATTTTACGATGTTTCATTTGTTTCAATGATCGATTCCGACACGCCGAGATTGCAGGATGGTGAGTAACGAAGGACAATTGCTGCAATGGGATTTACAATCGCAATTAAATAAAGTGCAACTGAATTAATGATTCCGGTGACAGGTCGCGGGCGATTTAGCGAGGATGAATACGAACGAATACGACGACGCTGTAGGCGTGCAATGCCACAATATAAAGCAAGCAATATTCAAAATAAACAAATAATTGCTAGTTATGGTTTAATTGGTTAAATGAGCTGTAATTTATGTAACAGCCAACCAGTATTTGTTTTTAAAGCTTTGCTGATTTATTTTGCATTACAGCCAAATAGTCGTTATATATGTACGCACAACTTTAAATATCCGCTACTTTTTTAAAAATAAAATTGAGGTCTATAAGGAAGTGTTGTGCAACTTTCAAATTTGAATTATCCTATTTAAGAGATCGTTTAAATGTAAACTCTATTAACAAGGAGATAAAATTGATGTTTAATATAAGTAACAGTAAGATTGCATATTTATAAGGTAATTATATAATAAAATATATTGTATGGTTAATCTCTATGAACGGATGCAAATTATTAAGCTGCGGGTAAACCATAAAATTGTGTTACTACTTAATGTTTCACTAGCTTGCGTTCGCCACATTGCTCGATTGCTTTGCTTAGATCTAGTAGGTGATTAGAATTATATTTCATATTATTAATATAGGTTCATTTCATTCAATACCGTAGAATTCAATACCGACGAACAAGTAGTTAACCCGCCTGATAAGCAGGGAAAAGTTTATCAATAGTTGTCTAGGAAACATGTGATACCTTTAAAGGTTGCATTGCATCTATCTGCAATTCCATCCACGGTTCGTACCAACGTACAACCAGGGTTTGTACGTTGCTACCTTGAGACTGTGATGATTCTACTTAATCATGAAATCTTATCTTTCTGATAGCAGTTTCAAATGAAGCATGACGCATCAAAATAAACAGGGGTCCTACAAGGTACTATACTGAGCCCGATGCTTTAAAACATATCATAACATAAACATAGTACCTTTGACCTTTCTATATCAGGTGATATCAATGTTGCTACGTATTATGCATATTATTATATTATATTATTAACGACATCAGCCTTTGGAACAATACCTGTAGGAAAAGGTAATTCCTTTGTCCTATATTAAAAGATAATTGTTAGTTAGTCAATGGTTGCCATAGTTTATGACGTTCACAAAGTAGTGTGTAATTATTGTAAAAAACATAGACAGAATAAATGATTTTTTAAATTTTAATAGGACATTTGCAGTACTGATATTTTTGTAGCATAGTGTACAACAGCTAGAAACTATGGTGCTCCAGTAATTTTTTTTAGTATCGAGATGTTAATTATATTTTTTTTCAAATTCATTATAACAGAAGTTTAGTTAAGATCTTATTTTGTATGCCTGCAGTGTTCTTTAATTAGAGAACTACTGTTTCTAAGTGGTTTCTTTAATAATTTATGTTATCAAATTCAACTGGGAGGTCCGTTTTATAACCTGCAGCTACAAATTAATTACACAATTGTTTTTGTAAAGTTACGATACATCTGTACTTTGATTTATGATGGCAACTTTCTAATCTGTCGGTAATATTGAACCTTTTTTCATCTTCACGTTTTAAACATTATACAGGCTTGTCATAAACCTGCGGAACATCTTACTATACTTTATTTTTAGAGACCGGTTTAACTAAAATATGTTTTTCCTTGAATAAAAAATAAAATCAATAATTAATAACTTATACACATTCAATATTATGAGCAAATATCTTTATGCAGTATTGTTTCGAACACATACATCGTTAAGGTTTTCGCATAGGCAACAAAACAGACACACTGTGCATCACGAGACAATCCGTGCAAAACAATCTATGTTGTTGTTACCTTAAAAGCAACTTGTTGCTATTGCATATAAAAGAAGATATATCAAAAATCTTACACATAAATACATTGATTTAAGCTATGGGCGCGTCAAATGTCTACTTAAAATTGCAATGTAAAAAATATTTCACTGGATAATTGCATTAAGTATTCAATTGCTATTTGTAATTAATTATGACTTGTCCTTGTAAATGTAACGTTACAATTGATTTATAACAGTAATTAATATGAATTCTTTAAGATCATCAATAAGCGTTATCAGGTATCACGCAATGCTTATCATCGCTTAGTTTCTTATGGTAATAGTTAAAGGCGTATCGTAGGTGTCCCACGTGTACTTAATACTTATGTTTCAGATAACTCGACAGGCAACGTCCGCTTTTCGGTGGGAAAAGTGGACAGGTGGTGTCACTTATCGTACACTACTTCGCTCTAAAGAAATTAAAACCTCCACAGTGAAAGCGAAAACGTAATTTATTTTATGAAACATAAAGCTCAATCTCCCATGGTACTTTACGCACTTACGGTCATTACTAATTAACGAAATAGTCCATGAAGTCAAATGAAAGGCCAAGAAATATCAATATGGTCGTAAAACGGTATTGGTAGTAAGTTTAATTGGAGACGCTGTGTTAATAAATTCATCACAAGATACGAAAAGTTTTTCAATACGAACTCAAACAAACAAATAGAGACAAAACACAGAATAACCTTGTTTTCTTTTTTTCATAAAATTCATACATATATATATATAAATATATTTTGTATTTGCAGTTACCTAAATTTGGCATAAAGTAATTTTGAATGTTGACAAAAACTAATGAATTATAACAAAAATAACGACTTACAATTTCTTTAAAGAGTTGTGAATTAATTAATATACAATAATTCAATTCGTGTATTAGTAATTAGATATCTATAAATTGGGTCGACTCAAGGGAAATATCAAGTGTACTCGTGCTATGTAATAATAATTATTATGTATAAGCACTAAGTACGATTTTTGCATATTTTTGGTTTTAAAAGTGTAAAAAAATGAAATGCCTTTATAAACAATTTAACTGGCACGTGTAGGAGAAAAGTTACAAAGTTTTTTTTTTATTTCTGCTCAAATATACACAATTATTATTACGACTTAAAATTCCTGACATGTGAGACTCACCCTAAAGTTTTTTTAAGGTAACAGAATCAATCACTATCGCCAAAAAAACATCGTGTGAAAGAAACCTTGCAAGATTCTTAAACCACTTCCATTATATTGTCCTTGAAATTTGCCTAAAGTAAGTTGAAAATACTACGTATCGAGTGGTGTAAAGCCAAACAAATGCTCCCGTGGACATCTTTTTTAAAAGATAGTATATGCCTCGATTATTCCTTTTTAACCGATTTCAAAAAAGGAGAAGGTTTTATGTTCATCTGTTTATATTGGGTCCTTACCTATGAAATTGGTGTTTTTATTCTGTCTTAGCAATTTGTCCGTAACTATTAAGTTTCAGAACATCCTTATAACATAATTGCCTCTTCTAAAAATAGACCATATATATTTGAGCTCGTATTATTTAATTTGATAATTTTTTGTAAGTTTAATTGTGTTAAAATTAGACACAAAGACAATTATTTTTAACGGCCTCCCGAATACATCATTTGATTTGCATTAACATAAAAACGATGAATAATTTTTATCAAGCGTGTTCACACACATATTGCTAAAGCTTGTCTAATGATAGATGACAAAATGATAAAATGTTAGTATGTATCAAAACACCAATTTCATAGGTAAGGACCTAATATTTGTTTTTAGTAAGTTCGTTTAATCAATCGGTTTAATAAATCGTTAAAGAATATGCTGAATAACATTTTTACACAGAACACTGGATTAATCTAATTAATCAAGTTCTATGAAAAAATATGATTCACTTCTAAATAAGTATTGTTGCTAACTACTTTCATTGAAATTTATTATTTCTCTTATTTCTGTCCTAGATTATGTTTCTTAATTTTTGACTATAATTTACTTTTTATTTAAGAAATTTATTAATGCTGTAAGTATTTAAGAACTCAAAGATCTCCAAAAATACTACCTAGCTCAAATTAAATGCCTCTCGGGGCGGTGCCTGAGCCCAGGGCTACGCGTGACGGGACTGGGGTACTATTCTAGAGGTAGTTCTAGAGGTTTTGATATTTGTGACTAAGAGTATTATATAATACACGTAAATTTTATTAGGTCGTAGAACATATTGATGTAAAGGGAGGACGGAACCCTTGCAGAGTTTCTTGCCTGTATCTTCTCTAGACAAGGCCTCCCGGTAGTGAACAGGCCGAAAAAAAAGTAGAGGTATTGTCAATTTTAGGATACTTACTTATGATTTATTTTGTTTTGTCTTGTCAAAAGTGTATTTGATGATACCAATTTGATTAAATGACTTTGAGTTTGAGTTTGAGTCACCCGCATTGCATGGCTCTTCAGCAGTCACTCCTATGGCACGGAGCGGTAGGTCCCCCTCCAGGGACAGGCTGGTGGAGGGCCGAGAGGTCCGCTAACATTGGCACTGGTGCACACCTGGGTTCGGAGGAGTAGCCCCCGGGGGTTTTAGTGGCTTCAAGCCCCACATAACCCTTCCTTCCCCTGAAGGTCAAATCTGGGTCGGCCACTACCCCGGGGCAAAAAAAAAAGATTGTTACTAACCGGATAGACAAAAAAAACATGAATAATTCATAACAGTAACATAGACATCAGCTATTTATCAATATCATCAACAAAAACTCAAAACTACAAAATAAAAACCTTATTATTTTTTTTTGAACCTCATCTAGACGCGTGCGGAACTTAATACTTAATCTGAAAACTAATCTAAAATGGAATTTCGGTTGTCACATTTTTGTACGTGCTAATATTAGGGGTCATTTTCACCGTTATTCGAATTTTCTTCTATATTATGAAAAAAATCTTTAGTTCGCAAATTTATAGAAAAAGTAAAATAAAACATAAAATATAAAAGAAAATTTGTAGGCGTAAAATGAATAAAAAGAAACGGTAGTCTTTTGTGCTTACTACGAAGAACTATCTATCACATCTCTTATATCCCTAAATTATTTCAGCAAAAATTGCATAGATGACTACTTTACAATTACTATTTCTAATTTTGCTGTACATAAGTATCTACGTACACAATAATTATGTGATTGGCTATTAAAAAAGTGGCTCATGAGTTTCTTGCCGGATTCTTCTCAAGAAAAGCCTTACTCTCGGAATCCGGCCGCTTAGCGCTTGTATCAATTACAGCCAGTCAAAGCGCTGTGGATGTATTTGTTATGAACGCTCGCGGCAATGAAATGTAATAATTGTTTTCTTTTAAATTATTTTGTATATATACAATTTTAAAGATTTTAAGACGGAGACGCCTGAAACGGATGACATCCTTCATATTCAACATACCTACACCAGAATTAAGATGGAATGCTGCAACAGGATAAATCCCAGATAGTGATGATAGAATGTGTCCGATGGGCTTGGACATACCCAGAAGACGGATGTCTTCGGGCTTTGCAAGAAAGAGAAGTGCGCCCTGGCTGTCTCAAAGTGGTAGACTGGAACGCATTAAGAGTGCACACTTAGAATTTATTCACAAATCTCGGAAGTCAAGACCTGTGTACTGTCTGTCCACTTAACGAAATCGGCCGTCAAAACAAAGCTCTAATTAAATACCTTAGTAGCTCGTGGTCTAAGATTTCGATTTCCATTTTCCGACATTACATAAAAGCACACTTAGCCTGTGCTTGTAGTGTATGCCACTAACGACATTTCCTGCACGATTTCTGTACAATGATTGCCATATTTATCGCAGCACGACACTACGAAATTAAATCTTCCTACTAGGTATTAAGGCTTACTATATGTAACGCTTTGTATGCTGTCGCCAACATCAATGTTTATTTTCAAAATTCCATCTATCACATTGTCTTTTAGCCTTATTTATTCCAATATTTGTGCATTTAATTTGCTTCTACAGTGTACACATTGCTAAATCAATTAACGGTATTTTAAACACATATAATAAGATATACACTTTTGCAATACAAGCCATAAAGTTAAAGCTAATAAAACTGGCATAACTGATATACTGACTTAGATTTTGTTTCGGGATAAGTTCTATAATAATTTTGAAATTGTTCAAGCTCAATTCAATTACATTTGCAGGTGAACTTACATATTGTATGTTAGTTTAATGGTGACGGAGAGAAATTACTAGAACTGTTTTGGTTTTAGCTTTTGTAACCCTAATATAGATCCTCATAAAAGATTCGCAAGACCTTGGATTGACAATAAGCTTGAAATATTATTATGCTTCCGTCTCAGTGTCATAAAATTATGAACTCTCAAAAACATTACCAGTAAAATAAAAGTTTAACGTTGAAAAATACAAGCTAACCGAGACATGAAGCAGAGCTCTCGTATTTACTCTTTCAACTACATGTCACAATTAGGTACAATCAGTTACAATGTATTTAGGTAACGCATTCAGTCGCCAACTAATTACCTACTTTAGCGAGTGACTAAGACGTATTCGTTGAAGATTTAAGCAGTGTTTGTGAAGATATCAATTTGGCAGCCACGTGTGAGGAGACCGTGGGAACGCGCCGCCCTCGGAAGATTTACACGAGGAATATTGGGTCTTGAGCACATGCCAGCTAAGGACGATTTTAATGTGGATATGTTCGTTTTTTATTACTTTCGAATTCTTACGAAATAAGGTTGTAGGATAATATCCTTGAGAGTCTTGTCAGTGATTACTTCTCTCCATTTGCTACGGTTCATATTTATCCTTGAAAGGCCTATTTCTAGGCAAAACGTCAAATTTATTATGAAGTATTTTTTTATTAAAATTAAAAGTTGAATATAAGATCTACTTAGTTGGTGCACTTTTAGGTTGAATCTATTTATTTTATTTGATGTTTATTTGATGCTTCAGTTAGTGTTGGTTGAATTTCGTTAATAGTAATTGCAAAATTTTTGCGCCAAATTTGAAAAGTGATAATAGAACTCTACTCGTAGTAATAGAAGTCTATATTCGCATATTCCAAATGTTTATCTAAATTAGGTAGGTAAGTTAAGAATCTCACAAAATAAGTATGAATATATATAAATATGCTAAAAATAAATATGAGGGTTAAATATTATTATAAGTAAACGTTTGATAACTAATATTAATGTTTGCTGTAGGTGTTGTAAGTCTACTTTTATTGATACTGCGCAAATATTGTACATAGACTTGACATAGGTATATTTATAGTTCGGTTGAAATATAACGTGTGATAAGTCATTGTTAATGCGACCTGATATTGTTTCAGGAATTTGCTTAAATGGTCAGGTATACGGGCAAGGTGAAGGATGGTCAAGGGAGACGGCCATGTGCTCATATTAAGATACGAGTATTGGGTAAAAAAAACAAAAGCAATAAAAAAAACAAAACCAGAAAAAGTGGTAAAATGTATAGGATCTGGATTCTACTTCGGGTCTATAAAAAAGGGGTGAGAGACACAAATTACTGAAATAAAATAAGAATTGTATAAGTTATTTCTAAAAACTTCAAACAATACGAAATGGTAATTAGATTTTTCTGGTAAAAGAAAATTATTAAAAAAATAACATCACGATAATATAAAATGTATAAATGGACTTATCCACGAAATTCTGTCTTTCTCCCGTTTGATTGAATGGGCCCCGCATTAAGGGAGATTCGCCATCTGCCGACAGGCTCCTTTGAATCATAGCAAACAAACAACCTTGCAGGAAATTTATTCCTGGATACTTCAAATCTAGCACCATGAGAACCATGGTCCCTGATTGTTCCTGGAAAATGTTCATGCGTAATTAACAAAGCTCATTCAGATTAGCAGATTTTGGTCTATGTAAAACGATATTATTTTTTATCGTTTTTATAAGTTTGTATGTAGCACCAATCGCCTTGGTTAGGGGAATTCATATCGAGTTATTACGTATGTTTACTGACAGTACAATTACTCTCAGAAAAATTAATAGCAAATCCAAAGTTGCATTTTATTTTCTCCCAAACTCCCGATTTACGACTCATTCTAATTTTTCAGTATCAATTATTACAGTCACACCTTACCTTTCAGGCATAAAAATATCAGATAGTAAATGAAATAATTTCAGGATGACTTGTATGTTTCAGAAAATGATATAGTTTTACGCAAGATAAGTTTAACATGGTGATCATACAGCCAGTTTTCATCATTTTATATAGATAGTAACTATTATTGCAGTCATGGGTGTAATAGCAATGATAATTGATCATAAGTTGTAACAACATCGTAAAGTTTGGTAACTACCAAGTTATGTGTCGATAATTGACTGAGCGGTCATTATCACAACGATTATCCGAACTCGTATCGTAATCCAATAATAGTTCTTTTCAACTGACATGTCCATAAAAATAAAACACTACGTCGACCATCAAAAAAGTTATTACAGAGCAATTTATTTATAATTCAATTCCGCAGCGAATTCATCAGATAACCCAAAAGGAACGTGATAACTGACGTATTCTAATTCAAAGTAAGCCTTCAAATCATAATAACTGTCCAGTACCACGTGTCCCTAATAAAGAACTATTATTACCGTCGAACCGGGTAGGTAGCGGCGCGCGCTCATAATTGTATTAATCATTCGGCGCGACCGGCAGACGTCGATTTTCTTCAACAAAGTGCTCTTGTTTATTTTTTTCGTAAGGAAGTCAGCCGAAGGTGAACCGTGGGAACGCCGAGCGGGTGCACTTCCCAAAACATCGACGCACGGCAGCAAGCCCGACATGCGCCGGAGCAAACGAGACGGACGATAAGAAACTCCGTCTGGAAGACAAGGACGGACAACGTGACGTGTGCGCGCCAAGCGACAGCTCACAATCGCGTGATCATCTACAAGAAATAATAAAACGGCAATAAAAGAAACGCGAGACAACGGTAACCGTAGCGTGTGCGAGCGAGTGGGACGGAGCACGGTGGCCGAAGGCGCGCGCTGCTCGAGTTGCCGCGCGTTCGAATTTCAAAGATCAATGATCGACGCGATAAGAACGAGACGCGCGACGCACTTCTATAGAGAGCGAAAGAGACGGAGAGATAATGATTTAGAAGGGGAGACAGAGAGCGTGCTATGGGTTTAGCTCGTGGCATTTCAAAATGTAAACGATGTCAATAGGTGGCGCTGTTTTAATAATGTTGAAATTGACATTGGCAAATGTAAAAAAATCAGATAAAGTAATATTGATTCATAATACTTTCTAAGAATACTTCTACAACTGAATTATCCGCTTTTGGCAATAGTGAATAATTGAGTGCTGAGAGAACCCTTTAATTTTATAGAAGTTTTATCACTTATGATTTACCTACGTCTTATCAAAAACATTTTTTCCAAATAATGCCTTATCTAAACCAATACGAGCAATGGAGAAGATATATTTGTATATTTGTCGAAAACTGCCAAGAAGGATTTTAATACAAACTTAAAAAGTATTACACAGACTACCAGCGCCACTCAGTGGAGCTTTGATGGACTAAACAGTTCTATTCAGGCAGGATAGATGGCGTTAGTAGTTACATTTATAAACTGAAAGTTTTCCTTTAGTCCGTTATTCAAGGTTGGCCGTCAGACGGCCACCGCCACAATAGAGGATTATATTTGTGTTTTAATGATAAGCATCAAAATGATTTTCTCTGAACATTAATTTCTCAATAATTCAATGTTTACTGAAACTACTGCCGAAAAAGTTTGTTGTTGTCTTTAGCTAAAGTTCACTCTGCTGTATCTTGTGGACAAAATAGGAAAACTAATGAAAATTTAGTTCTTATAGTCGGTATTTAGTTTTAGAAAAGATTTGTATAAAAATCTGTAAAACCTATTGAAATGAGATATGCAACGTCCATAGCCACTATTTACCACAAAATCTTGTCTATACGAGTATAGAACAATATAACTCTGCTTTTCTAAAAGAGAAAGAAAATCAACTACTTATGAGTTTACAGTTTTTTTTATTTATTAGACACCTTAACTATTAAAGTTAATAAATCATAACATTATTATTCTAATAGTTTACTTGGATTGATTTGACAAAATCCTATCGATAGCACGGTAAAGAGACGCCCGCGCAAGTTGGTATGTGGTCAGAACTAATTTTCTGAATTTATCAGGAGTTTTATCAGATAGTGCTAATTGAATAAGACAGAGTCCATTAAGTACTTTATATCTTGCTAATGATAAAAAGGATGCTTTAACTAGACATCTGTAAGTGGAATTAATTCTTACTCTATTTTAAATAGATAATGTGACCTATACAAATGACAGAATTATGTTATAATATCGAGCTTTATGAAAAATAAATAATAAAATTTTAATAAAAAAATTACTAAAGTAATGTAAAAAAATTTCTTTGCTTGTAAAAAAGTTATTGTTAAAATTACCCAGCTTTTCTCCTAAAAATAGGTAAGTAAAATATTTGCTTAATTTTTTTCAGTTATCAGACATTAAATAGTTAGTATGTACTATTACCAGTAAAAAAAACTATTTACGTGAAACTGAGCCTATTCCCCATTGAACTGAGTCTATTTACGTGAAACTGAGCCTATTCCCCATTGAACTGAGTCTATTTACGTGAAACTGAGCCTACCCGAAAATTGACTATTATATACAGCCTTAATTTAAATAGCAATATTGGATCTCATTTCGAACGACAATCATAATTTGCTTTGTCGCAGTGTCACTTGTAAAGACAACTTTTCCACATCCTATACGAAATGTGATTCCAATACAAAAGAAATTTGAAATTAGAATGTTCGGAAATCTATTCAAATTCAAAAATAGAAGGAGGGCGTACACGCATGCCCGGTGGGACGAAACAATCGTTTCTATTGGCTGGGCCGACACCAATCACGGCGGTAGGCTGAACTAGCTACGGCGCGCTTTTCCTCGCTGATTATGGAAATTCCTTCGAGAAGCTTCCGAAAAGCAATAAAATTAAGTAAAACATTCTTTTTAGATTCGTATGTAGTATTTCTTGGGTATGCTTAACTTTCGTTGATGTAACAACCAAACCCAATTTTGAATAAAGTTTTTCTTATGATTTTTTACGACCAATCTTTAAAAAATGGCAGTTTTTCAGACGAATTCTTACTTATACTACTACTTCCGATCTTACTTGTACTATCGATAGTTAACGATTTTATTTAATTCCTGCATCATAATTAAATTTTGATATTCGTTCGCATAAAACAAAAGATACATTTTTATAAAATAAAGAAGAGATTTTTCTGCGCTTTATGTAAAACCAGTTTCATTTCATTTCCATTTCATAATATTTTTTTTGTATAGAAACATTTAAAGCTGGATGCCGACCTCATCAAATTGGCATTATTTTCATAGATTGGCATTTAACATAAAATTATATAAATCTTACTAAGAAATATTTGACCTTAAACACTCTTTAACATTTTCATTTTGTCTTATATTATATAAGCAATTTTGAAAGGTTTTAAATATAAACTTTCAATGAATTTTGTATTATCCAAGCAATGGACTTATAATATTTTCCAAATCATTAGCTAAAACGCTAAAACAAGCAACTGTAATAAATTAACTACGAGAAAAACGAGGTTTGCGAAAAAAGCGTTCGAAAATTGCACGATTGTAAGGAAAGTGCTGGTTCAAAATGCAAAAAAGGTTGAAAAAATATAAAAAAGTGCAAAGTCGAGTTATACCGTGGGAGCTTGGGGCAGGTGCCGATCACTTGCGGGAAGTAATGAGGCGTACTGCGCACAGTATGTTTTTTGCATCGATATTGATTTTTAATTAAGAACAACCTCTTTTTGTTTTTTTTCCTATTTTATTGCCAGGAGCTTTGAGAGTGGTTATCGTGTCAAAAATTTATATACTGGCGTCGATTATATCAGTTAAATTAGTAGTGACGTACGTACACTTTTAGCAAGTATTGCTAAATACGAATAGTTTTTTTACAATAAAAAATAATCAATAAATATTGAAAGATTTAATAATTTTTCAAAAAATAAGACAAAAATGCATTTATAACTTTAAGCCTTTAAAGATGCCTTATCATACCTAATTAGTAATATTTACGGAACATTTCAAAATTATTTTAATATATAATTTTATAACTGTTTTACCTGATTGTGATTACGGATTCTTCGGGCAGATAAGGGCATTCAAACACACCGAAAATAATAACAATAATCTCGAAAATAATATATTTCTTTCAATTAGGTTAATAATTATCTCCGTATTGTATAATGGCATAATTATATTACCTACATAAATTTATTTAAAATGAGGTTATAAGGAGTAAAAGTGAGCTTATCATTTTCTTAATATGTAATATATTTTTTATATGGAATGTGATCATTGCCGCCTTTGCCAAATATCCAATATTAAATAAAAAATCGGGAGTTCAAATGTTGCTGCTGCGGAAAAAAACACGAGACGAAGAAAAATTAATATGGTTTGACCACGTTTGATACATTGGATTTACTGACTGGCCATCTGTATATGCAATAAAAAAAATTCCTGAGTTGTATGTCATAATGATAATAAAAAGTGTACCAAACCATTAGCTCCTTTAAATACATCGTTTAAAAATGTAGTTAATTTCACGAACAACACTAATAATTTCATTATTTCTTTAGCATAAATACGTTTAACCTTGTAAATGCGCCAGCGCAAAAATAGTTGTCCATTTGTCATAGTATTGCCCTACGGTACAGCTAACGGACCGTCAATTCTTTTTGCTCCACCCACTAGTAATATATTGTACACAAACACGGCCAACTGGTCCCAACTGGTCCCGACAGGTCCTATGCATCGCCAATATTTTTTTTTATTTCACAATTACTATTCCGAAGCGTAAACAAGAAAGTTTTTATTTTAAAACGGTACATGTTAATGAGCGTGTGATGTTGAATTAAACAAAAAAACTTCTCATTTGCATCTTTGCGATCAGCATATCAGTTAAACTGTTTTTAATTTTATTCAGTCTACACCAAACTTTATATAATTTTTTTTCTTTAAGACTTCGTTTTTTTAGGCTCCTTTAGATAATTGTATTTGTATTGCTAAAATTAACGGTTTACTCGACGAATATTTGTTTTGTATTTATCTTTGTGGGTTTAACATGAGTTAAGTTTACGCTTTGAGATATAATGTTAAGATTAAGTACAATTGGCGAAAAGTAAATGATAAACATAATGAGACTGGATCTATAAGACATAATGAGATATAATCTTTTTAGAGATTTATAACATTATTTCTTTTCGTCAAATATCTTCATAGATTTAGTTTTATAATTATTTTGTTTCCTATAAATTCGAATTTGTGATTGTATATATAAATTTTTTTTATTGCGAATAAAGAAGAAATAAATTTTTATTTCTTATGGCTTAGGCTTCTTAGTATTTTCGCCTTATAAATAGCTATCATAAATATAATACTTGACAAAAAAATTACGTTGCGTATGAGCATTTCGACCTTGCGGTCGCGCGCCATTGTGATTTTGACATGTAACTCGTGTATACTCAACAATGTAGAGCTTATCCATCAACATTCGTATGCGAGACGCGACACAGCACCCGACCACGCCCGACTACGCCCGAAGATTGCCGACCGCGTCGTGGGAAAACGCGGCAGGTGTTACGATGAACTTCTTACTGAGTAAACACTCAGCGTATACAAAATTATAGCCACTCCGAAGCGTCTGTGTAAATGGAAAACATATTTTGTGTGCTTAATGATACCGCTTACTTTTTTGGTTATCGGTCTACAGAGTTTTTTTTGCAACGTTTTTGAGCGACCAACTTGAGCGTTTTATTTTTATTACCGAGTCGCCCTAATTGAAGAGCAGGGCGGTTAGTTAATTTCGTGGGTGACCTTTTTGATTTGGCTTTAATCAGTTTAATGAGCTCAATGAAAGCTTTGTGGAGATACAGTTTAGTTTTTAAATGTGTTTCTGCTCGATTTGGTTGGTGGTGGGGCTTCTAGGCCCGCCTGGCTAGCTACCTCCATCTTACCTAAATTTGCCGCCATAATAACAATGTTATTAGCATTGTTGTGTTCCGGCAGTTAGAGGTATGATAGCCAGTTCCTAGTTGTTGAGGAATTCGGGTGAAGATTGCTTCCACCTTGAGATGAAGGCCAAGATTTTACCTATCTTATGTATAAGAAAATATTAAAAAGAGTTTCTATTTAAAACTCTTGCCGGTGTCTTTTTAGAATCTTCTTTCGCTTACCTAACACTGTGCCCGATACATGACAAGTCTCTATTTAAAAATATTAGGAGAAATGTGGGATTGATTCGTGATAAAATGTATTTTGTCTTTAAAAAAATCCTTCATGCAAAAAATTGCTTTTTAAATCTAATTATTTTAATACCAGTGTGTAGTCTAAGAAAATTATCGGTTGTGGAATAATAGGTAGTAGTCAAACTAGCTGCATGTTTTCATAATTGAAACTTTTTTCCTGTACAAAGATGTTAAGAAAATTTGTGGTTAGGTATTAAAATCAGGTACTAGCTGGGTAGTAATAATCTGGTCTGTTGAGAACCTATTAGGGTAATGGGTCCAGGTGGTTAACAACTTATTACGTGCACGAGGGTTCTCTAGTAAGTGATTAACGTTGCTTAATTTATACTTATTGAAAAAAGGCCATTATAATAGTAGATCTATTTCTATTTTAGTCTTTACAGGGATTAGATAGTAATAAATACTCCATAGTTTGTTTGAGTTATTATTATGTATGGAACCTATTTCATTGGCGGGTTAAACATTTTCAGTTTCTCCAGTTTTAAGATAGGGCGATGAGATTTTTTCAAATAAACCGTCTATCCTACCATACGACGTTGACCAGGGATATAAGGTATCACCATGCAAAATTTCATTGAAATCGGTACAGCCATTTTGGATATTAGCCCGTACAAACAGACAAACCGAGAAACAGACGAACGGGTAGAGAAACAAAAAACTATTTTTTTTTGGTATTTTCTCTCTTTGCATCCCCCTGACTTGATTTTAAGCATTTTTATCTATGTGCAGACATTCAACCTCTACAGTTTTATTATATGTATAGATATACAAAGTAAGTTTAACATAAATCAAATATTATCATGATATTCCAAGAAACTGTACAACAAAAAGGAACAGATTCATGAATAATACTTATTAAATATACTTAAGACTACAAAGACCTCAGTATAAATTATAGTCCGTGGTGGAAATACTTAGTACAAATGCCGTGTTATGCTCTGAACATTAATTATGTAGGTATTGTCTATTTTTCAGTAATTGCGCTCACATTTTTGTCAATTTTATTTTTTTATTATTGTTCACTGTTATAATGTCTATATCCCTGAAGGGACAGTATACATGTGATAAGCTTGTAAAAAGCTAGTTTATATATGTTTTATTTCATCTGCTACTGGGCACAGGCTTTCCTCGTGGAGAAACATAATGGAGAGTATAGTCCGTAGCACCTCCAAGCTGGCCCAACAGATAGAAACGGTTGCAATTAGCGACTGAGACCAACGACGGCTTAACGTTCCTTCCGAAGCACGGAGGAGTTCGAGATAGCAAAGTTTTAGTCACCCATCCACGGCCTGACCATAGTGAAGGTAGCTTTGTTTTCGATCGAAAGATCGAGATCTCCTCTTAAAACCTTATTGGTACGAGGATTTAATGAGGACCCGTGACGTTTTTAACTGAGAATGCAGATTTATAGAGCTAAGAAATTCTTAACACACTGCAAAAAATATTGTTCTACGACCAAAATTTACGAAGTTATGACCAAATTAGCGAAGTTCACTTACCTTGATTTTAATAATTCAAAAAGATATATCATTATTATGTCATAAAGAATAACGTGGGTACAAGTTTTATTTGATTTGTTAAAACATAATTGATCCTCATTGGTAACTTCTTAGAGTAGTTACCTAATTACTGATTTCGATATACCTTAATAATGAATATTCAGGACCAGTTTAATCATCTTCGCATAATTTTCTGATAAACAAACAGAAAGATAAAGACCCCTGTGTACATGAAATGTGTTATTTCCGTAGAAATAACCTTTTCCATTGAGGTAAAATTTTTAATTTTATTTCAATCATTTTTATAAAATAAGGACAAAAAAAAAAGAAAATGGAATCAAAAATAGGGACGCAAAAAATTACTGCTACTCTGGCCTCCATTCTTACTTAACCCCTTGAGGATCAGCGCGAACGCCGGTGCTCGCAAACAATAGATGTTCCTGTTGTGTCTGGTTTTCTGACCATTTCAGGTAATTGAAATAAGATTAAAATTTTTACCTCAATGGAAAAAAGGTTATTTCTACGGAAATAACACATTGCATGTACACAGGGGTCTAAATGTAAAGAACACTTCCCGGTAAAATTAGTAAGGATGCCGTATACTTCGCTTCTACAGTCTAATTAGCAAAGGAAGCTAAATTTCGACGGTTTCTTTTCACGAAAAAAACTGCTTAGTGTTGGTTTCACTACCTCCTATGTCTAACAGATTAACTGAGAAGTGTAACAGTATTCCTATTATCTCTCTGTTCATTTATCAGAAAATTATGCGGAGATGGTTAATAATGGTCCTAAATATTCATTATCAAGGTATAACGAAATCGGTAATTAGGTACCTACTTCTCCTAGAGGTTACCAATGAGGATCAGAAATGTTTTAACAATTTAAATAAAACATGTGTCCACGTTATTCTTAATGACGTAATAATGATAATTATATCTTTTTGAATGAATAAAATCATAAAATTAAAAGTTTATCTGTCAACCAATAATTTCATTGAATCATTTACCAAAATGAAAATGAGAGTCACATCATTTTCGAAGTACTTATCAAAAGTTTTCGAATAGTAAGGTAAGGACAGTTCTGAGAATGTTGATCTTTTATTTTTACTTGTCACTTCGAAACACAGTAGCAGAGGCATTAAGTATGACATACGAGTCGATGATTACCCCCTTCGAGGTATAGGGTAATGGTAGGAACACATGGGCAGTACGAAATTATTTTGAACAGGTAGATTTTGAATTAGGATTTTTTGTATTTGAAGTGTCGTTTCAAAAGGTCTCAATTGTTTACACATAGATTTTTTTTAGTTTATAATTTTTTATGTTTACTTTTACTTAGGATTATTATCAGAATCTAAGAAATAATGTTCTTGTATACGTTACATCTATAAAATATTATTTGTGAGATTGATTACGATTAAGGGTCATTTCACTGTCACGCGCTTCGGCAGCGCCGTTGAAGCGCGCGGCTGTGATTTATTGACAACATAAGCCAAAACATTTGGGGGACCGGTGGATTAACTAGAATATTTCTGTATTTTAGGAGGAGGTGACCCATGTACCGTTGTGTCAGCTTTTATTAAATTAAAATTAACTTGTTCAACCTTAGAGCTTATTTCAACTATCGAAATTGAAATGTACATAATATTTATTTGGTTTTGTAACATAAATTCTGACATTTTGTAGGCTTTGTAAACTGGCCGTGGCTTTGTATTAAAGCTGTGATAGGTGACTCGATTGAGTACACGGCCTAATAAATATTACGGCGCAAGATAATTCTGTTTAACTGAGAACAAGTTCTGTAATTACCGATCCAGTGAAATGTCATTTCGCCCGCGGCGGGCCACGTATCGATCAAGGAAATTGTTTCTTTTTCATGTAATTTTCAGTCAGATTTATAATAAAACAAAGTATTATACCTATATTTATTATCAATTTTTGGAATCTAACAGGTTTGTTTCTGAAAAAAAATTTCGGAAATGTTTTATAACGTTTACAAAAATGTGTACGCTCGATGTTCATTCGTATGGATTTTTTCGAATAAAATTTCCTTTCGTTCAAATTCTGTAATTTCGGAACTTCTGCCATTTCTTTAACTGTCCACGAACTCCTCAAAGCCGTTTAAGAATACGTTAAATTGCTAATTAAATATGTTTCAACGTTCATAACAATTAATTGGTAACGGCCGTGCGTTACCAAAGGTTGCATAGTTCACGGAGTGGAACGTGGCCACATACCGGAACATTATGACACGAGGGACACCGGAACAAGTGATGGAACACACAGGTGGGACCCAAGCAAAGGTCAATTGTTATCAATTGATCGGCGTTTTTGTTGGGGTGAATCTCATTTACTTTTTACAACTGATTGTGCAACCTGTTAGACAAAACAGCATTATCCATCATGTTATGAAACAAAAACGCTTCTTAATGTAATTTTAAATGAAAAAGAAAAATATTTTTGGATAATTTGCCTTTGCAGATAGGTATATTCGATATTTTATTCGAAAAAAAAACCAAACTATTAATTTAGCCTAAAATCAACAGTTTCATTAAATTATCAATACAATATTGTTATACTTATTGCACTGAAAAGCTCCTCAAATGTATAAAACGAAAAATTTCAAAGCAATCATCGTAAACAAAAAATATATTTTTGAATTCCTTAACGGCATACTCGTTACATAATTCTAAAGAAAATCGATTAACGAGTACCTCAAAACCAGAAGGGATGTTACAAATCCGCGATCGATTTCCAAAAACCTTTCAGGTAATCGATTAAAGGAGAAATCGGTGCCGTCATCGGGGATCATTAAGATAATATTAATTGGACCCACCGGTCTTCCGCGTCCGAGATGAAAAACGTGCACGTGGTCACTACCGTTCATTTACGAACGCGAATTATGCGTAGTAGGCAGGTGGCAGGTGGAGGTGATGGGAACCCAGGGTTGCGGCGGGTTCCCACGACTCATTCAGCTCGGCACACCTGCGCCCTTAACGGGGATGGTTGCACACGACCGACACGCGAAGGAAAGCGTCGATTAGACGGACGCGTGTGTGAGTCTTAGGGCTGCTTCCACTATTAGATTACAAACTCTCTTTTTATTTTTTAAGGACTATCCTTTACTTATAAATATCTTGTTTATGCTTTTGCGTAATAGGCATTATCAGCAAAAAAGAAAGCTAAATGAAAATTAGAACCAATGTTGGTAATTCTTATTTTTAGGATAAAACTATTTTGTTTTATTTTTTCAAAAGAAATAGTTCTGGGCTACACAAAATGATATAGGAATTATAAATCCCTCTGTTAATATATTAAGTTGCAAGTTTCGAAAATTCAAATGAAAATATTGAATTAAATATATTAAATACAAGATGAATGCTCACACTCTTGCCTCGCAGTCGCCAGCCCTTCACAGCGCGTGCGTCCACACGCGCACATCTCTTGTGTGCGTGTGTGCGTCACGGGCTCACGTTACAGGGTTTACTCAACTAAGTGTCCAGGGTTGTTTACGCGCCTACGTCTTTCACGCCTGTGTGTATTCACAGGTGAGCATGTGTTTGATCTACAAACGTTACAATTTACCCGAACGATTATTACGTGTTCCCTGTATAATAAGTACCCGCACACTCGTCTCCCAACTATCCAAGATTTATTCATGTTGTTCGCTTGTACTAAGATTCGCCATCTGCTGTTTTCTCCGGCCCGTATACAGAGCATTGATGAATCAGTAATTGTTTATGTTCGGTCAATTTTGTGTCGTTAAAGATAATGTGAAATTGTTTACTTATATGGCAGTGTGCAGGAGTTGAGATGGCTCATGTAATAAATAATTCAATTTTAAGATGAAATCAAACGATAATAGCCATTTGTTCTAGTTTTTTGTGAATTCATTGACTCATTATAGCGATGTTTCACACGAGGCGTAACAAAAATATCTATTTACACCAAGACAGTGAAGTAAAATAATACATAAGGAAATATAGTTTAGTTATACGTTTAATCCCAAAAATTTTATGTATATATGAAAAATACCGTTTGGACTTCTTTAACTTACATGTTACTTTCTTATTTATCCGTCATCTAGTGTCCGTAACACAAGCAGCATTAGTTGCTTAAAATGGGGCTAGTTGATAGGTGTGAATGTCTGAGGATATTATTATTATTATTATCTTTATTTTTATTTTTTCCTCCTCTTGACGAGGGTATACACCTAGTACGCGGGCCGAGGCCAAGCGTAAGAGGGGTTATTGAAGTGTGACTGTAGACGAAAGTGTCGAGGAAGTCAGAAATTTACGTGTGATGCGGCAAGTGTTGAGGATGACGGCTTTCTGCATGAGGTTAAGAATGTAATAGTTTTGCACATCTTATATATATGTCTTACATGCATATAGAAAACGTTTTTCTTTTTCTTTAAAATCGAATTGGCTTTCAGACTGATAGATAGACAGAGTTAAAAGCAACTGCTTCCCGCCGTACTTTTGAAATACAAAATTATGTAAAAATTAAAATTAATTTCCTTGAAAATTTTATTAAGTTACAAGAACTTATGCTTAATGAAAGCTAGTCACGTTTCCAACTCATATTGCACGTAGCTATATCATAAGGTATTTTGATAGTAGCTATTGATTAAGCATATCACAGATAGTTCCATAAGAGGTATGCATACAAACGGCCTGCGGAATCCGTTACGCTAAGCAAGCGTGCTCATGAATGTAAAGTCGCCCTAATGTTAATATTTGTCACGTCGTACGATAATATATTTATTGTACTAATATGAAAGGGCGGTTGAATAAACCTATTGAACTTGCCATTGCATTGAACCGCGATAATTTTACTAATTTACAGCACGCATCATTTGTTTTAAAATCACATGTTTGTCATTTTAAATTTTTATGATATTTTTTAACAAATGTTGACTAAATTTGAATGTCGACATATAAAAAAAATTATGACTATACATAATTATACAATTATGTTAAGTCAATGCCCCAAAATAGGACTCTAAATTTAATTCATTTTTCATATGACTACTTTTAGCTAGTTAACTATAGGCCTTGTTTTAAGTAAAATCTGACAAGAACCTAATCAAGGTTTCCTGCCTCCCTATTATCACAATTCTTGAAATCTAATAACTAATGCTACTCATTAAATTATGTAAAATATCTCATGAAAGAATCTGATATCTCATGTTGAATTATTCGACGAAACAACATGCTATTATAGAAAGATTTAATTTCGTACCCATATCATGCACATACCCTGATATGGTATTTCCACACTAATAAGAATCTCAGTGACAATCCAGATTTATAAAGGCAAGTACACACAAGCCCGCATGTCCGTGTCGGAATGTGTCGCCAGTCGCGTGTCGCTACCATCATACACGTGACAGATTTATTTATGTAACCAACCTTATAAGTGGTATTTAATTAAAAGAGGACTTATTTATTATTTTGTTTATGGAAGGAAGATGAATGAGTTTTCGGCATTGGCAACTCACTTTAATTGTGTAGGTTTGTATGTATAGATAATATGTAGTTAAGCTGCAATTCAAATAGGTTATCTAATATTTTCAGTGATTCATGCAAATTATGTAGAGCTATGGGAAGGTTTTAAGGAGCTTCGAGGAATAATTCTTATGAGTAGTACCTACTTTTCTTAGTTATTGATATTAACTACTCTCCGAAATGTCATTTTATAATCTAGTTAAAAAGTTTGTCTATTTTAATTTCTAGAATTACACATCGCTATTTTTATTTATTTATTGCATCATAATGTACATACAACAGGTCTTAACAGATAAATTTTGACAACATTATGAACCCTGTCGGGCACTGCAAAATTGACAAAAAAGATGTGAGAAGAATACTATCTCACCAATATATCATATACACAAAATCCATTACAAATACATAGGTATACAAGTCGTAGGCGGACCTTGTGATCAATGATTTTGGTAATTAATTTGTAACAACACTAAAACTCAAAATCATTAAGGGCTATAAAATGATTAAATTAGCCTATTAACCCGGTTTACATTTAAGACGACCATTTGTGGTAGGTCTAGGTCACTTAAAATGTATACATTAACTAATTAAAATTATGTAAATGCTAATGACTGATATCTATACATAAAAAACGTACAAAACGAATGATTTGATACGTTCGTCCTGAGTTCCATTTGTAACCCAATCCTCAAGAGTAAAAAAAGTAGCTTTTTATCAGAATGCACGTGGTAGGGTTGTGGTCTTATGTTTTTTCTTTTTACTAAAGTATTACGTTTTGAAAATAGTTGTGGGCGGTGGAATGGATCGTAATGCTTCGAGTTTTAAAGTAATAATCAACTGAATTAATCTAGTTCTACAAGTTCGAAAAATTGAACTGGTTTATTGTTATCTACTTATTAATAAAATATTGTAATTTTATATTCTTTTAGCTATTGATATCGATAATTTAGTGTGACATTAATAAATAATTCTTACAAGATTTTTCTTCATTCTAACTGGATTAAATATAAATAAATATCTTCAAACATTCACACCTATCAACTAGCCCCATTTTAAGCAACTAATGCTGCTTGTGTTACGGACACTACATGACGGATAAATATGAATAATAGATAAATTCATATAAATATCCTGAATATATATAAAAATCCAAGAGAACAAATGCCTGAATTTATCACCCAAATATTTGCCCCCCAATAAACCCAACGCATCTGCAACTCTTCGGTGTTGTAGATGTCTATGGGCGGCGGTAATCACTTACCATCAGGTGAGCCGTCTGCCCGTTTGCCCCCTCTTTACATAAAAAAAACCAGAACCTCTTGAGATGGCGACGCCTTGAGACTGACATTCAGACCACTCGACCACGGAGGTTGTCTTAAAGATAAATATATCGTTAATAGTAAGTTAACTGCAAGTTTTGTTTTAACATCATTAGAAATGAATATTTTTTTGTCTATGTACATTGTTATAGTTAAGATTCTAGCAATAAAACGCTGAAAACTGCATGCAATTATATTAGTTGTTTTTTTAATTCGTGTATAAAGACAGGCAAATATTCTATCTTTTCTTGCTCATATTGCACTAATAAACACACACCGTGCTATTTTAGTTAGATAATCAAAGTCAACAGACTGGCCAATAACAATTTTCTTTTAGACTAACGTCACAGAACTTGCATAATCACCGATAGATGGCTCTAGATACACCAATTTCTTAAAGTGACTACATATGCCTGAGTTCATATTGAATTTAAAAGAGATACACAGATGAAAGACAGTATATTCTTCTAACTTACTAATATGGAACTGTCATATTTATACGTTTTAGGGCGAATTCGACCAAATTGAGATTAGTAATACCAAACTGAGTTCACACGATTGGTCAAATCTGCCCTAAGGGCGGAGCCGATTAGCTATCCTAGTTTTTTCATGTTTGGTTACACGCGAGTAATATTATTTTAACGGAGTACGCAGTTTTTCGCGCACGAATGTGTCAATGTCTCGTTTGACACAGGGCAGATTCGACCAATCGTTTCAGCTCAGTTTGGTATTACTATTCCCGTGTTACTAATCTCAATTTGGTTGAATTCGCCCTTAATTAGATTATAAAAATTTCTCACTGATAATGACTTATAGCGTTGACCTACGTAAAAAGAAGATGGAATGGAAAGATGGAAAAGCTATTGTGCGTAGCAATAGGCTCGGGTCTGGTTTATACGGAGCCATAACAAATTAGGGATATTATTATGTGGATAAGTGCTCGTGGTGTGGATCTCAACACGTCAGCCTACCCCGTCCTCAGCCTTTATACGTCCCACTGCTGGATACAGGCCTTCCTCCTGGAGAAACAGATGAGGAGTATGGGCCGTAACACTACCACGCTGGCCCAATGTGGGTGGCAGCAGCCTATCCCAATGCGATATGGCAAGTTCGATAAACACATGTCATTAGATCAAGGATGTCATCTGAGAGTGTTTGTATTTGTAATCTGCTGCTCTACTCTGTAACATAATGTTGACAAATTAATTTTAATTAATGCAATGTCAAATGTTACGTCCTATGGTAGTCAGAAACCAGACTAAGAAACTATTATATATCCCAAACTATCGCTTAATCAGATATATGTAATTCCATCATGTTTATTTTATTTATATTATTGTATTTGTATGTATGCATATATTTATTTTATGGTAAGTATTTGAGAAGGTATAATTATGTATTCTATATAACATACTTAAATGCAAAAAAGACAACATTCTAAAGAAAAGGATATTTCCATTTCATTAGAATGTTGTCTTTTTTGCATTTGTGTCGCCTACCATTTGAGATTTCTATTTTTACCTTTCATGGGTTGACTGGTTAGGGATAAGTCCACCCTTGCAAACATTTAATTTTATGCAATAAAGAGTTATATTATGTAATATGGAATAAAGAGTTTATAATAGTCTCAATTTAAAAAAAATTGAAATTACAAAAATCTAATGCATATCCAGTGAAATTCCGTTAGAAAGTAGGGCTGGTATAAAAATATTTTAAAATTGTAAACGGAAAATATTTCGCAGTTTCCTTACTTATTGTATTGTGGACATCGCTAACTAATAATAAAAAGCATTACCATATAGATGCAAAAGTACTCATAACATCCGCACCACTCTATTCTAACATTATAATATCTTACCGGAGGAAATTATTTATCAGACCAACGTGATTTGCGGGAGGCAGCGATCGCATCGCAGGATACAAGGCACAGGAACCTATCTATTCGAACAGCTGCATAGTGATTCACAGGCTACAGAGCTATGAATCGCCTGGGGTGACAGCTAGAAAACGCAATAGATAATTACTTATGCTGCAAATATTGTAAAGAAACAGCGAGGGAAAGATGTCGATAAAAGATTTTATAGCTCAAATTGTCAGCCAGGAAAAACATTTTAAAAACAGACTGTGTATGTTACTAAGGGTGAGTTATTTGATCTGTAGTAATAGTTGCCTCAATAGTTAAAATCTAGACCAATAGCGTCAATGGAAACGCCAAAATGTACGACGTCAACTTGATAAATTGTTAGCGATGAAAATTCGAAGCAATATACATCAGCTGTGCCGCTAGCTGCCTTTTACTAATCCTAGCGGTGGTTAAATTGTCTATGATTATTTAACTAGTTAATTTTAAAATTGGACTATTGGACAAGCCATATCACATTATATGAAACCTGTATTTACCATTTTTGAGCTCTGAATGCTTTTGACCAGCTCTAACAATACATTATGGAAACTACATTCAATACCATGCTAGACTGTGTTTATATTATCATAATTAGGCACAGAAAGATGAATTACAATTTCAGAAACTATAGCTTTAGTTGCTCTAATAAAGACTCATATATTCGTCGGTATTGTTCAATATCTATTATACGGGTAATATACAAAAATAATGAAAAGAACTCTTAAACACTAGTCTAAAAACAGTCACAAAAGTAAACATCAATTGACTAAACAAGACAAATCGCAAGTTGTAGCAATCATAGTAAACGTCGGCGCGTCAAAGCCTTTCGTAGAAGTACTACGGAAAAACGAGTCTCTATTCTAAAGGCGCGCGCGCACCGCGCTCGTGCGCCGCGCGCGCCGCTCCCAGCACGCGACAACGGGACTGGTATAAAAGGCCTGCGCCCTTCCCGACCCCATCATTCCCTGCTCACTCGCCGCGAGTGCGTGTCGCTCCGCATTGTAAATACGTAGTTACGTCGTAGATAAGTTCGTAGTTTATAATGTGTTTGGCTAAGAACGAAGAGTCGCCGCAGAAGGAGGTGGTGTCACCTCGATCGCCTTGGGCGAAGCTTTTAAGTCGACAGGTAAGAATCTAATCATTTCAAACTAGCGTTTTCGTTGATAATTTTTTATTTCATCTCATTTTAACTTTTCAATGTAAAATTTTATCCCATTAAATAGATATCACTATGACTTTCCAACTTGTGTTTATGTTATTACAAATGAAAACTAACATTTGCTTTCAATTTATTCCAGAGCTCAAAGCCGCGACTTCCAAGAAAGGTGACATCGTCTACACGAGTTAATCTTAACAAGTGCTGGTCGAAGTTAGGAGAGTTGATCTCCAACTCACCGCCACGCGCTGACCTGCCATCTCATAAGACTGCATACCCAGAAGAGCCGGTAATCATACCGTTTTCCGAGTTCTTCCGCCCACTGGAGCCGGTGAAACCGACCCCAGTAGAAGACGACGACAATGTTGAAAACCAGAACATCTTGAACTCCAACCGCTTCGAGCTGATCTCAGGTGAAGAGGTCAACGACAACATGGCTAACGAGGTTCGAGAGATCTGCTACACCGCCAGCCAGAACTGTTTCGTATGTAATATTTGGTACTAGTAACTCCGCTTTTCTGTTTAATATGGTTCCAAAATGCAGTGAAAACAAAATCATGTCTTCCTACAGTAGATTTAGTGCGTGCTCTTGCGTGAGCGCAAATCAAACGTCTTCCATTAGACTTAGTGAAGTGGTACGTGCTCCCGGCGCCTAAAAGCGATTGTTGTGATTTTGTTATAGTTAATATTCCACTGTGATCTTGGCTCATAGGATCTCGCTGGCGCCGTGTGCTCGCCCCACTATTAGTATCAGTAATTATCTGCAAGTTTTGGTAGACAGCTTTAATGCCTGCACTGTTATCGTCGCACCGTTCTCAGCTATCTCCTAAACTTTCTTCAGGATTTTAAAGAACTATCTGTATGTTTATGTCCAACGTCTTCCATTAGTTTTAGTAGAGTTTTATTTTGACTGTGATAAATCAGAGTACATAACTTGAAGCTTTAATTAGTGTAATAGAGATATATTGAAAAGAGTTTTATATAGAGTTATATAAGATTTACTGTAAACAATGATTGAGTGTTTACAATTGTATTCTCAAATGAATGCTTCGTCATTGTGTGCAGCAATATAAGAGTTGTAATACAAATTATGAACTAGAATTAACATATCGACAATGAAAGCTTTAATAGTGTTTAAGTTATCATAAGAAAATATATTAAGACTTTTATGTTGTAAGGTTCGGGAATTGATCCTTTGACCTGTTGTCTCTTGTACCTCTTGTTTGGTAAATTTAATGCAGAAGTGGGCCGATCGTGCCAATCGTAATTAGTTTGTATGTAATGATAAAGCATGTCTAGTTTAGTAAGCTACATCTTTTTGTTTTAAATTCTCAATTCTAGGCTAAGTTAGAAATACTACCGTTCGTTTTTATATTTTTCTTTGCTTTTATATTCGTATGTTAAAATTTTCACGTTCTTCCATGCGATTCGATGTATTGTATTTTTAGTTTGACATTTTCTTTATTGTAGAATAGTAATTAAGTTTTAGACTGATATTGTTAAGGACATTCAAGACTTTCGTTTGATCTCGCAGTCTTATTAAATAAATGCTTATACGATTAAATGTACTCTTTCATTCAGTGTCTAGAACGTTCACCCCATGAATAAAAAGATCCTGTTTATAATTGCACGTGGAACACGTAATTAAAACACGCACACGATAATACTCAAGTTTACTCATTCATAAGCACATTAGTTATGTGGGAACGGTATTTCTCGTGCAGCTTCAATAATTATTCCCGAATAAATTACACGCTATTGTTTTTCTTTGCCACGAATAAAATCTACATTGTAATTGTCTCTATTATTGTCAGGGAATAAGGTTTAAAGTTCATAAATTCATATTTTTTTACCAATACAGCTAGCCACATATGGGACAGTCGCTTGGTATACACGTGACATCTATTATGAGTTGCATTTCATGCAACTACAACACCTACTCTTACCTTACAAACCGACGAAACATTGTAATGCAAGCACTGCTATTTTGAATCTGAAATATAAGATTAAATACCCGTGTTGCCGATGCTAAGCTAGCAACCTCTTTTATAGATATTTATACTTTTTGATGATTATTATTTTTTTTTCTTCTTAAAGATTTTTTGACGTTTTGATTCATTTTTGATTATACTTCAATTTACACGGAGACGAGAGTTTTATTTGCATATTATTTTCCAGTTTTTTCTTTCCTTCAACTTTATCTTCACCAGTCTTCCTTCTAGTCTTGCTTATCTTCAACAACCTGTGCAGACGAGTCAGTATTACTCTAGAAATAACGCTCAAAGTACATAAATGTCGCAGGATGATAGATATATCCCTAATATAGTTATATCACTAAAAATATTATTATATACCGGAGCCATACTATCATACTTTAGAGATTCATTACTGTCTTACAAGGAATATGATTTTATAAGCGACCCTTTTTCATTGCAGTTTAATGTAGATTGGCCCGCATTACACTCCTACAACTATGCCACTAAGCTTAATGGGTGTTATTTAAACGGTCAGCAAAATATTCGAATTTGGTCAGTAAAAAACCAATCGGTCCGCTAAAATAACTAATTGGTCAGCAGATATTTCAAGTTGGGCAGCAACTCAAATTTTTTCTCTAATGCCAAATTATATAATATTTGTTATTATTTTTTTATGATTCTTAATAATAATATTTATAATATCTACTCAATTTAGACAAAGCGATTAGTAACACAAATATTGTTTTTAAGGCCCACCCGGGGGCAAACCCTGGGTTAGGTGCTAACTCTCGATCGTGCAAGGGGGCCTAAAGGTCATAAAATAATAAACTTAACCTAATATCTATCAGAATACATTTCCTAGGAATTGATCCTTGAACCTTCATTGATCATTTTCCTAGATTTTATGCAGTTCCAGTAATATATATATTGCTGCCCAAATAATTAAGTATTTCGCCGGCCAAATAATTATATTCCTGACAAAATATTTGTTTGCTGCCCAAATTATTTTTCGGCTGATTTTTTTTGCTGACCAAATAATTAAATGGCTGCTCAAATAATTACTTCCCAAGCTTAATCTAGTAAGTATACTTAAAACTATTTTATCTATATACCATATATAATTATATTCCTATAATAATATTACGGTTATAACTATCTTATTGCGACATATACATATCATCGCCTTTACAACAAAATTTCTACGTTTTTAGCATGCTCCATTGTCTAATTCCATAAAACTCTGACAGTTAAACGTAATAAAAACCTGGTAAATATCATATTATTATGAACTGTGTGAAGTCATCTGCTGAGCTTTATAATAGGTCTTTACTTATGAAATTGACGTTTTTTTCACTCCTAGTATTTTGTCTGTAACTATTATGTTACATAATATTGTTATAAAATAATTACCTCATTAAAAAAAGGACCATATATTTGTGCTCTTTTGATTTGTTTTGAAAGTTTGTTGTAATTTTAATTGTGTTAACATTAGAAAAGAAGAGAACTCTTTTAAGTGCCTCCCGAATACATCATTTGATTTGTATTCACATAAAAACGATAAATATCTTTTATGAAGAGTGATATCACACATATTGCTAAAGCTTGTCTAATGATACATGACAAAGATTTTTATTTCTGGATTTGTCGTCGTGGAGAAATCTGAAAAATTGTTAGCATGGAAAATGCAGACTTCCCCAAAATCTCCATACAAAACGGCAACTTCATAGGTAAAGAAAGACCTATTACTAAAAAAATAGTGCGAGGTTCATGCTATGAGGGCAGGTTTATATTCTTAAAAATTTTTGTGTCTGACAAATTTTAATTGAACGAAAACTGAATGATTTAAGGCATTAGCTAATTAAATCCAATTTAAGAGCGTTTACGCGGCGCGGGCTTTCATACAAACTGACAAGTCAATAATCATGGAAACTACAAAACCGATAAAGATGAAACTTGGTATTCATATGCTATATATCAAGGTCTAAAAAGTTAGTTAAGAACATTTTTGAAACATTCTTTAGGTGAGCAGTTATACATAATTTTAAGATTGTATGGAAACTAAAAAATGTCTCTCTCTGTCTATCTAAACACTTTTTCGAAAATGTTCTTAACTTACTTTTTAGACCTTGATATATAGCATATGAGTACCAAGTTTAATTAAAATCGGTTTAGTAGTTTCCATGATTATTGACTTGTGCGTTTGTATGAAAACCCACGCCGCGTAAACGCTCTTAATTAATTCTGTTTCCAAAAACAATTTTATCAATTTATCGAAATAGGTATTATTTCGGCTGGATCGCATGTGTTTATAAACATAGCAACATATCATGCTTAGTTGAGTTTGAATCCACAAAAACTATAATCTAGCATGACTCTCTGATCCCTCTGTAGTACCTATTAGGCGTTGTAAAGATTCAAGATATGAATCAAAGAATCGAAGCGTGGGCGTTAAAAATATTAATTATAAATTATACTTTCTTAATCGTTAATAGAGTTTTATTAAATACATAATTCATAGTGCCAGCTTCATTATTAAAAGCTGTGAAAGACATATGAATCAGGAAGATAGCATTTCCCGCCTTTTTCTATATCTGCCCATATACACTCTTTGGGTTAGTATCATAACGATTGTCAAGATATCCGTACATCAGAAACATCAGAAAAGATTCAAATTCAAATCATTTATTCAGTTTCGGTATTTACATACTCTTATGCCAACCGTTAACTAGCTAGGAGGCCTTGTTCTGAGAAGAACGGGCGAGAAACTCAGCAAGTTGTTTCCTCCCTAAACAATATTTTTTGAAGGTGAGCTTAGGCTAGCTCACTTTCTCTTGAACGCAATCTCAATTAAAACTCAATAATAACACAATCCAATGTCACAAAATCAATGATACATGAGATAGGCGAAATACCAAGATGAGAGAGGCGATACGAGAGTATAGATATACTCTATCTTTATTGATTATAATAAATAAAAAAAACTTGAAACTTTTAAATTTGTCTAAAAACATCTAGAACTAAATACAAAACGAGAACAGATAAAAATGTCTTACCCACTTAGGTCTAATTGATAACGCAATGATATTTTTGACATTGTGCGCCTTTGACTTTCCGCGCTTTTGACTTTGTGCGCTTTTGATTTTGTGCGCTTTTGACATTCTGCGCTTTTAACATTCTGCGCTTTTGGCATTCCGCTCTTTTGACAATTTGCAATCGTTTGTCATTTTGCGCTTTTTGCCTTATGCTCCCAATCGCACGATAAACACCAATTAGTGGTACCGAACTGTAGCTTACATAAACATTCGTCGGGCCCTACTAGTAGAATATAGAATACATAAAAAAATAATGTAAAGAGTTTAAAATTATTAAAGGAACTATTGGTTTAAAAATTTAATTGCACTTAAATAATTTCATGAATAATATTTAAATAAAAATGGATGATCCAAGTAAATAGAAAAAATGTACAATATACAGTTTTAATTTAATTAATAATAATAATAACCTAAAATATACCTAATTGCTGTTTCTTCTTTGTAAGAAGACAAAATTACTGTCAGCTCTAATTAAATTTCGAATGCAATAAATGTTGTGAATTTGACTAAGAGAACAAAGTTAAGCAAAGCTCAATGTCTTTTAAATTACTCAATATCCGCACAATTTGAACCTGTTTATGGCGCATGTGTCGCAACTGAAGAGTAATAAACATCACAATATCAATGTCGATCGATCGGGATTGCGTTAAAGAGGAGGCTAGCTGATCTCCGGATAACCATCTCTATAGAAAGCTAATGAATGAGTAATTTGATGTGCATTTTATAAAAAAACTATTTATGGATACTTAATCTTGCACTTGATATATTTTTCTTATCCAAATGTCTAAAATATAAGTAAAAAAGTAAAGTTATTGGTAAATTCATCGGCTTCGGCAGCCCACACCAACCAGCCTGCCCGTATACGCCCCACTGTTGGGCACATTGTAGATAACTGGGTAGAACCAATTGCAACAGCCAGGACCAACGCTTTCAGTCTTCAAAAGTACGGAGGAGTTCGAGGGTGTAATGTTTTGATCACCAATCCAAGGTGGTGATAAAAATGGTGAACATCCAAAGCGTGTCACTAAGACATCTAGCTTATCTGTCTAGGAATACGTATGCTATAATTAATTAAAATTAAAAATGTTCAGTAACGTTTAAGCGTTTATAGCTTTGAATAATTTTAGAAGCTTTAATGAATATACTTGTGTATGGATCACACGGTAGAAACACATTTAAGGACGTTTAAGGTGGCCCTTAGACTTTAATTTCAATTCGATTATATTTACGTATCATTCCCCCTGACGTTAACATGTATCATGACATATTTAACATAATATTTAAAAAACATAAAACAAAAAAACATGTAGAAAAGGTGTACCTTTTTGTGATAGAAGATAAAAGATATGACGTGTATATATTTCATTTTTTCCTTACATATGTTATTTGTCAGGCACAAGGTGCCTTTTGCTTCATCAGACTTAAAAAGTCCAAAACCTCGTTCCAGCACGTATATATTTTTTTATAATCTTTTACATATTTAACAAAGTCATGATAATTACGCAGACATGACATGATGAACATTTATCATAGCTTTCCAATCCACACACTACTTTAATTACCAAAAATATTATTATATTCTCATACATTCAACACAACTACGTTTAATTATATTTATGGTATATGTGGAGATACTCGTAGTCATGTATTATATAGAACCTTATGCCTAACACATTAAGTCCGCATGATAAATAGCGCTCGTTTGAAAGCAGTCCGAAATACGTGACATCTTACAGGCTTGGGGGATGTCCATTTAGTATGTGAAGTACAACGCGGGGTAACGTTTAAGAATGATAAATCGGTCCCAATTCTGGGCCCGATTCGTTCCGATCTGACTTTATAACGACAAAAGTCTGCGACACCTTCGCTTGTCATATGATTTCAAAGGTAGTTTTGAAATAGTACAATCGTAACAATAACACTTTTTATATTCACAATAAAGTTCAATCTTCTCTGATACAAGCTCAAAGATCGGCGAGACACAGTAATAGGGCACCGTGAAATCGCGACTGTGTCGAATCGCAGAAAAATTTCGGTTTTTCGGTTATTTCTTAGGGATTTGTACGGGCTTTCTTCGCCGATTAGTCGCGCTGAACGGGTGTCAGCATTACAAACACATGTCCTTTGATTTAGCTGGATTCCCTTTACAGAGATCCGAAACGGCTTTTTAGATTTCATGACAAATGTCACGGCTAGGTATCCGTTACATTGATGTTGACTTACCTTCCGTCACAGCTGCCGAATAAAATTTTATTGTCCAAAATCATTTTGCGAAATTCATGATAACAATGTGGAGACCTCGCTATTAAAAAGATGATAAATTGCAAATTGTCTTGTTGCAGCACTCTTGCAAGCGGTCACCGGCGTCGGCGTCGATATGAACACCCAATACTGGAGAACAAATGCTTTATTCATCACAAAAACATCTGCCCCCAGCGGGAATCGAACCTAGAACCTCTCGAAATTGTGACGCCTTGAAACCAACGTGTATGTCGACCATGAAGGTCGAACATCGCTCTACTTTCACTGATCGGAGCATGGCAAGATACTATTATACTAACATTCTTTCATTGTCCTCAGCCTATACGTCCCAATGCTGGGCACAGGGCCTTCCTCATGGAGAAACATGGATGAAGAGTAGTGATTCTTACATTAAATACTACTATTGGAGAGCAACCATAAAGTATTATATGTTGAAAGTAATGAATCGCAAATGAAATATATACCAATATTTTCTGTAAGAAAGAATGATACCTAGGGATAAAATTAGTTAATATTTATAATTTTTAACATTTTTATACAAATATTCAGTCAAATGAAGAATGACTTGCCTAGAACCAGTATTGTCGAGAATGTTTGTAGTCGACCAGCAGAGAATTTACTGTTAAGTTTATTGTATACATTCATAAGATAAATAATTGATATAATCATCATTAACCTATGATTGTCCACTGCTGGAAAAAGGAGAGATAGATACTACTAAAAAACTAACGAATACTATAAATTATTTATGTCTATTTAAACTTTCTTCGTCCCCAAACCGGGAACTTTCTAAAAAAAATAATAATGAAAAAGCACATAAGTATAAAGCGCGAGTGATTTACAATAAACAGTTTCATTGCATCGTTATTAACGCACGGAAAGTATTTTATCTACACTCATGTTATAATGTTCGAATTATGAACTTAGACTCGAACTCATAATGACATACTTTTTAACACAGATGATTAAAACGAAAATTTCAAAATGGAAACTGTAACATAATGACCATTATGCAACAGGTTGGACTCATAATGCAACACTTGTTTTTCTAAAAACGCACAAAACTATGGCAAATGTTTTCCAGACAGCCAACAATAAATAAAATTCATTAGTTTTATTACTTTGAATAATGAGTGTAGATAAAGTAGTGTATGTAACTGCACATAACTCGGTATTAAAACACTCGAGTTATACTATTAAAAAACTCGCCAAGGCTCGTTTTTTAAAACCACGCTCGTGTTTTAATAACCTATATTATGTGACAGTTACATAAACTACTATAATTTTATTGAAAAGCGTCAAAAAATTTAAAAAAAGTTGTACTAGCCTAATCACAAGTATCGCCCGCGTGTGTTATTCGTGGGCGATACGGTCCTTTGGCGGACGCCCAGCGGCGCGGCGGCTTTTGAAGATTAGGTGAGTTGCAGGTAGGACCACAGTCCCATTCATTACACGAGGACTTAAGACTTATTTATACAAGCCGACCGACCGACGACCTCCGTGGCCGAGTGGTCTGTATGCCGGTCTCAAGGCGTCGCTATCACGAGAGGTTCTGGGTTCTATCCCCGGTGGGGGCAAATGTTTGCGTGAAGAATACAGGCTTTGTTCTCCAGCCTTGGATGTTTATATGTGTATTGTATGTTTTCTGAATATTTATATACATATAACTATTAAGTATATGCGTCATGTAGTATCCGTAACACAAGGAGCATTAGTTGCTTAAAATGGGGCAAGTTGATAGGTGTGAATGTCTGAAGATATTTATTCATTTATGTCCTTTTTTCATACAGAAAAAATTTATCACTATGTTTATTGAGCCACCAAATCAAAATTGTAATCTTATCTGTTCAAGATTATAATCTGGAAAGTATACAGATGTATTAAGTAAAAATACACCAAACTCTGATAAAATATAAGTAATTTTGGCATAAATGAATAATAGTTATTTGTTTTTGTTATACAGGAGTGGAAGGCTCTCTTTTAACCGCGTGCTGAATTTTGATGACCGAGCAAGCGAAGGATTCTAAAATTGAATCACGAGAATCTCAAAATAGCGAGGGAATCAAAATAGCACGAGGTGAATAATCTTTCCACTCGAGTGCAACATGTAACTTTTCATCCCACCTCAGCAAGGAAATGATTCAATGCAAAAATAACAAAAACAGAAAACATTAAAGAAAGCAAAATAAAAGAAAAACAAAAGAAAGACAATGAAAAACAATCAGAAAGAACCTAAAACAATGAAAAATGTTCATGGCGATAAATAATTATTTTCACATGCAAGAAGAAAATGGCGCGCAAAAAGCAAATAAAACAGTTAGACCAAGAAGAGTTTTGAACAGTTTAAAAAAGGTTGTGTGATAAATTCAGCACCATGAAGGTAAACCTACTTACGTCTATGTAGGTTTAATGATGTTTTGAATTCACAAACTTACAGTGCTCACAATATACGATGTTCTAAATTCAAATTCAAGAGGTTAAAAAAGACTTTTCCACTCAGAAATCGAAGAGCAAAAATGCTCTTTCCGAGATGGTGGGATGAAAAGAATTTTATAACTTAAAAAGAGAGAAATCATAAAATGAGGAGCGATTTTAACGTTCATATATTATTTAGTGTAAAGTAAGTATAGAAGATCCTATTATAATACGCGTAAGTGTGGAGAATGGTAATATTTAGGAATATACTAATAGGTTGGGGAAAAAGTTTCTTCGCATTTTTTAAGAAAATTATTTATTGCTGAGTGGCTATAGATGTGTGAGGTCTAGCGTTATCATGATGAAAAACCACACCCCTTCTGTTGATTAATTCCGGCCGCTTTTTCTCAACTTCTTGCTTTAATCTCATCAGTTGTTCGCAGTAGAGTTCAGAATCGATGGTCCTGCCTGTTGGTAACAGCTCATAATGAATAATGCCCTTCCAATCCCACCACACACACAGCATCACCTTGTTGCGAGTTAACCCGGGTTTCGCCACAGTCTGTGAAGCCTGACCGGCCTTTGACCACGACCTTTTTCGCTCGTTCTTGTCGTACGTGATCCACTTTTCATCACCAGTTATCAGCTTCTTCAAAAATGGTTCGGTTTCATTACGTCGTAATAAAGAATCACAAATGAGTACACGGTTCATTAGGTTTCTTTCAGTGAGCTCGTGAGGTACCCAAATGTCGAGCTTTTTTGTGTACCCAGTTTTTTTCAAATGCGCCAAAACTGTTTTGTAGTAAATTCCCAGTTCTTCAGCTACGTCGTAACTACTGACATGCCGATCTTGCGCCACTTTTTCAAAAATGGCATCCATTTTATCTGTAATAGGGCGACCAGAGCGACGTGCATCTTTGACATCAAAATTTCCGGATTGAAAACGCTTAAACCAAATTTGTGCTATTCTCACAGACACTGCACTAGGTCCATAAACATCGCAAAATTTTTTCGCGGCTTGCGTTGCATTTTTACCTTTTTTGTAGTAAAATTTTAAAATGTATCGAATTTCTTCATTAGATTCACTCATCTTGGCGGTACGAAAAACAAATGAAAATCACACATTTTCCTAATTTGAATTTGGATTTAAACTTTTGAATTTAAAATTTAAACTTTCAATGATACCAATACCAGCCAGATACAAATAGTATAGCCAAAGAGATTTTATAACAAGTTTATACATACTATAATGCGAAAAGACTTTTTCCCCAACCTAATATATTAAAGGTTAAAATGTCCAATTGTCTTTTACACATAAAACTATAAAACGAATAACAACATTATTTCAAATGCATAGCATCTGATAAGATACCTATGATATCTTGAAATAACCTCTCAATAGATGCCGCAGCAAATAATTCATGGGCTTATCTCAACACATCTGGACCCTTATTAAATACAGCTCCCATCAAATTGAAACCACCAACATACAAAGCCAGGGACCTGTGAAAATCATCAGAAACCCGCCACTTTCGTTGTTAAAATTCACAACTTAACTGTAGCCCATTGTGCGTCGCAGAACAAGCGTAAAACAAATAACTGTCGCGTGAAATTCGGATAATGTTGTTGGTACAACTTCTTAAAAACCACAATAAAATTTCAGGTAGGATCGACAATGAACAGGCGATTAACGTCCCTATCATCAGCAGTCGAAGACTTATATTAGGTGCAGATATTTGACATTTAAACGAAGAAATAACTTTGTAAATCTTGTTTCTGCTGCAGAATTGTCGTCAACACAATAATACTGCCAAAGTGCCAAGATTAAAGGTTTCTGTGCACTTTTATCATATACTTAAGTATCTATAAGAGTGCAAATAGTTTTACGGGTCCTGAACTTACAAAAAAGATGTTAATTTCATTCAAAGCCATCAGGTGCGACAATTTTTTTCTGTAAGAATAGCGCAGAATTAAAAAACCACGTGGAGGTTCGTTGAAGTCTTCTGAATAGAGATATCGCATGTAGGTCTTAGACCGAACAAGTCTCGGCTATGTTTGATGCGTTCTACCAACTGCAGTAAATTTTTAAGCCCAGTGTGTTGGAAATAAAAAAAATAATAAAGTTATGTTTGTATGTTTGTGTACAAACATATAATCGCTAACCAAGTAACAAGCTGTCATGAGCTGACTTAGAACTATGTAATTTTGAATAAAGATTTGGATTAAAAAACTAGCCAGTATATAATACCTAGCTTGGTTTTAAAGGTTGTAATGATAATTTAAAGCTAATTAGTAATAAATTTACTCCTTGTATTTTTCAATTTCTTTTCCGTTAGGAGTCCAGCAAAAGGCGGGTTTTTGTTAAATGAAGATCATAGTGAAATATTATTGAAGCCAATTTAATTTAATAATAATGCATTACTTATATGACGATTATCCTATATTCGAACAAGGGCACTAATTGACAGATATATAGAGTAAAAAAGACAATAAATATTGTAATTAATAGTAGTTTTACAATTACCATTTATTCTTTAATTTTAGATCCAGCTATAACACACTTATCTTGGACTTAAGACGGTATAATGTTGATTATATTGCCTTAATATGGATTAGCAAATGCGAGATGAATATTTTAATCCAGCGGCATAAATTGCAATGCAATTATAAAAATAACTTAGAACCCTTATCAAGGTTTTATTATTTCGTATCTCGTTTCAAATGCGAGATTTGCGTCAATTGAATCATTTGGAGACTTATCTGCATCAGAAAACTTTTATATTAATATCAGTTGTGTTGAGTCTTTACTTTACATCATTATCCCATTAGCCTCGTTTTAAACGGACACAGAAAAAATAGGCAATCTTAATATTTGCCACTTTTTGGAACAAGGTGCTGGAAGTAATAAGTGGACAACCTCTTAAACACTAGAATTGCATTAAGTTGCGTGGGAACAGCTTTTAAAGAACTGCTAAGTGGACAGACAGGAAACCATTGCAGAACATAATTAGGTGCGGTTTAGTAACACTTAGGCGCTTCCGATTTGTTAGTGTCTGTGCTTTTGGATATGTTTTGGGACTAGTTGAATTTATTTTATGGGAGGGAATAAAAGTCAATAAAATATAGATTGTAGTAGTTATTTCGCCCTCAGTATAAATACGTCCCACTACTGGGCACAGGCCTTCCTTATGGAGAAAGACTTGAGGGGTAGCCACTCCTCAAGTAGTTATTTAGTCGCACAAAATTCCTACTGAAATTGTTAGGCTTTTTATATTATAATCTATAAAATAATAGTAACATGACAAGCGTGTCGATATAATTGAGTCCTTACCTATGAAATTGGTGTTTTTATTCTGTCTTAGTATTTTGTCTGTAACTATTAGGATTCAGAGTATTCCTAAAAAATAATTACCTCGTCTAAAAATAGACTAAATAGTGTTTGTATATCAAGCCTAAAAAAAATAATGATACATGGCAAATATTATTATCTCTGGATTTGTCGTTGTGAAGAAAACTGATAAAATGTTAGTATGCAAAATGCAGAATTCCCCAAAATCTCTATACAAAACACCAATTTCATAGGTAAGGACCTAATATTAAGTAGCTCGTTTATTATATCTGGCGAAATGTGGGTGTTTAACATCTCTACCTACCCCTTCGGGGAAAGACGCGTGATGATATGTTATGTTTATTGAGCTAAAGTAACCATAACAAGTAATTTTTTTTATCTTTTTGTTTAATATATGTGCCACACATCACGCAAAAGGTATTGCTTTGAATTGATTGCTAGTTTATCTGTCAAGTAGATAGACCTAGATCATCGATCTAGTTGTCGATGATCATTAACGTACTTATTTTTCTATTGATACCACGATTATAACTTCAATAATAGCTCTTGATTATTAGTAACTTCCAAAGCTTTTAGCTTTCTAAGCTCTCGTAAAGCTGTTTCACGCCTTTTTCAAGAACACTATCGGGGATCATTTTGTTCAAGAATTATATTACATTAATTAATTACATTCTTATCCAGAATTGCCACTACACCATGGACACCCCCAACTTGCCATATTTAGCGCATTCAAAAGGAAATGCCGCGACAACACGCATCCATTAACTACAAACGCAAATCACTAACACGTGGCCCAAATATTTGTGGCCCAAAATCATCAATACAATTACATTTTTTTTAATGAGGCAAATGTAACAAGTGGAAAAAGTAGCTGCACGTGTGACGCCAATTTTGTGCGGCGTCAAATTACAGCTCTGCTTTTTTACAGGAAACTGCGGATTTTTGGGTGATGAAAGAACGTGTCGTTTATTTCGATTTGACAGTTAGTTACTTTTGTTGGATCTTTATGTAGCTTTTTACATCCACCAATATTCCACACAGTTATTTCCGTTAAAATGTCCTGTGTCTAAAAAAATATTATTGCAAAGTGTGCGTCGGTAAACTTTTGTGCAAATATTTGTAAAAGTCAATATAATTGATTAAAGGCCAATTCCACTGTTTCAATGTTTAATTAATACATACCCTACAAAAACCTTGTATGAATTCTGGTATGTCACTTTACACACGTGACAAAGTGGTTCATAAATGTCGAAAGTGAAACAAAAGCAAAACGCTATGTTTATCAGCATAAGGTAAGAAATGCCAAAAAAATCTTGCTCTCTCCCCTGTGCAGTGCTCAAAATTATTTAGATGCTATGTATGTGCCAATATCACACTAGATTGCATTATACAATGATATATTTTTTTAAATCTCCTAATTGTCCAAAAAATTCTTTAAATCCTGATCGTATTCATCATCAAAGCCCAACGGCTACTTTGTCCGCATTTTAAGACATCTGTTCTATAAAAAAACTAGCAAAAGAAATCGCAAAAATTTTGGTATACCCATATCCATCGAAGTCCTTATCAGACCTTAAAAAATCGCATTCATTCTAAATGATTCGGTAACATAAACCTACTGGCCAAAAGGACGAAAAAATAAAAAAAGAAAGAAAAAATATCTAAAGAACGACTCTAAAAAGTTTAATTGTATCGCAAAAATTCGAAATTTGAAATCGTAGCCCCGGGCACAGGAAATGAGCGGTAACGTCCAATAGAACTGTCTAGGTTGATGGATCGCCGTAACACAATCGTCGATGGGACGTGGCCCTTTAAGTGCCCCTTAAAATCAAGTGATATTCTTCACTTTTATGCTCCTTATTACCCAATCTTCACATTCAGCCTCTTCTTCTTTGAAGACCTTATGGCAATGATTTAGAGTCGAATATTGAACAGCAAATCCATTTCATATTTGGTAAGTTAAAGATTTTTACTCTTTTTTTACAAATAGAATTTCATTCCTTTCGCATTTTTCATAAGGTTCAAAATTGATCGGCAAATTGTGGAACCACATTGAACACGTGTTGAGGGCACTGGAAACTTTACGCCTTGTTTAAGGCCATCATTACAATAGAATCGGTATTTCAGGACTATTTATTGATACTATGATAGTTGTATACAAGTGCAAGTAAACTGATACGTTAAAGTTTAAGCAGATTTAGAATTCAAACTTGGACTATGCTATTTCATACGCAAAGCAGTTTTTTGAATGTAAGTTTTCATATTCACTGAACAGTACCTAAACATAACCCATGTAAATATTATTACATGATCATTTACCACCTATTTATTTTTTTCTAGACAATTCTGTAATTTAACCCTCCATTATAAAATCTTTAAAAACTTTTTGGAGTTGTCTAAGAAAAGAATTAAAAAGTGGGCGTATCTTTGCTGTCATTTCAGCTAACACATAATAAGCCGGCGGCATCGCTCGCGCCGGCCTATTATCTGGCAACAAAAAAGAAAAAAAAGAAAAAATCATGGCCGCCCTACAATAGACGTCTCAAAAGGAAGCGTAGCCCTTGCGAATTCTGGTAATAAATTTCTATTGATTGCATTTCGGACCCATGCTGAGGTATACGGGCTCATTATAGTCCTAATAATTTTAGTTTTTTTCTCTGATAATGCAGTACATTTTGATTTATGTTTAAATGCAACTCGAAGCGAAATTTGGCGGGAAATTGGAAGTTTAGATGCTTTAGAAAGTTGACGACCTTTTTGCTAGAACTATTATGTGGTACATAATGGTAATATTCCTTGTTAAGGTACATACATAGAAGATATATAATGTCTTCAATTAAATTCCGACAAATGCAAAATAGATTAAAAAGGTTCCTGGTAGTGAACAGGAAGAAAAAAACGTAGAGGTTAACAAATAACATTGTATAATTTGTTTGTAAATTTTACAATGTTCTTGAAGCGTCATAAGTGGAATTACTTGTTACCTAAATGATTAAATAAAGCATTTCATTTCATTCCGGTTATTCAACAATACATGGAAGTGTCTAACAATCATAAAAATATCTACAAATAAAAGATTAAGTCAAAAGCTTCCTCGAGGAGCTCGGTGGCGTAGTGGTTAGTATACTTTGGCTTTTGATTGAAAACAAATCTACCTTGGCCATGGTCAGGCCGTGTATGGGTGATCAAAACTTAGTGATCTCGAGCTCCTCCGTGCTTCGGAAGGCACTTTAAGCCGTTGGCCCCGGTCGCCATTGCGACTGTTTCTACCCACCAACCCGCATCGTACCAGCATGGTGGTGTTACGGCCCATACTCCTCATATGTTTTTCCACGAGGAAGGCCTGTGCCCAGCAGTAGGACGTATATAGAGAACGAGGACATCTTAGGTATACATTACTTTTAATGTTTATCAATATTTTTATTAGACGGTAACCCCCAAGCTTTTAGTTTGATGTGAGATATAAATTGCACATGAATAATAGAATAAAATACATGATACAAACTGATTTGTTTGATTACTCAAGAGGGTACTGATTTCTCATATCGCAGTATTAAGAAATGCGTAAAATATGTGATTATGAACTAACTAACTAACTAAAATATGTGATTGATGACCTCCGTGGTCGAGTGGTCTGAATGCCGGTCTCAAGGCGTCTCGCCATCTCGAGAGGTTCCGGGTTCGATCCCCGGTGGGGGCTAATGTTTGGGTGATGAATTTTCAAGCATTTGTTCTCCAGTCTTGGATGTTTATATATATTTATATATATTCAGGATATTTATATGTATATCTATTAAATATATTTATCCGTCATCTAGTGTCCGTAACACAAGCAGCATTAGTTGCTTAAAACGGGGCTAGTTGATAGGTGTGAATGTTTGAAGATTTATTTATTTATTATTTATTATATGTAAGTTTTCATCTTTTTACCGAGTGTCATCTCATGTAAATAATATAATAGCTATAGGGCCCTGCTTCATAAATGTATTTTTTATATTTAACTGTGGTATAATCTACAAATCCTGCAAATAAATAAATGATAATTTTTTTTGGATTATTTAATTTTTATATAATACCAGGGCAAATTGTTTATGAAAAGTCGAAATAGCGCTACGAGCATAGAACTTTCGATAAGCCAAATTGGACGTCTAAGATCGACAATTGTCGAAAAATTCGATAAATTTGACAGATAACCCTAAGGAGTGAAAAGGACTTATGCTTTTGTCGATCAAATATGGCGACTATCGAAGTTCTATGCTCGAACTGCAGGCCCTAATAAATAATTCCATCTGAAAATGTCGATAGTAGACACAATAATTATATTTGTACCCAATAAAGTTATCATGAAAGTGACTATTTTGTCTTAAGTGATTATAAAGATCTTTAAACCTAAGCCTAAGAAAATCTGAATGGAAAGATCATGGAACTTCATTCACGGATCTTCATTCCGTGATCATTGAAGTAGTGAAATCACGTATAAGTATCAAAGCGAGTATGCGTCAAACATTCTCATAACTTGAGAGGCTTCAAGTACGTTAACGGCTTTATGAATGGGCAGCGTTTAACACTGGCCAACGGTCGTCAATGGCGGATGCGGTGTAAGGCTTCCCGCAGACTGCGAAATCGCGTCTACTACATTTTTGTTTTTTTCCGTGAAATTGCCACTTCCTTGCCTGACGCTCGGTGTGAGTACAGTCGGTGAGGAAATATAGTTAAGTTGGTTATGATATTAAAGCCTTTGAAGGTGTAGAATAAGGGGTTGGAAAATGGATGGGGTTTAGTAGGTACTGCATTTGTTGTTAATTGGTTATATAAAATTTTTACTTTTCCATATGTTTCTCTAAATTTCGAGGAAATCCACAGGACGGCAATCGTCATCAACATTACAAGGTACATTCACTCATAAAACTGACGACCGTAGGGGTGGAAGTACTGGATGGCTTTCGTATTGAGAAAGATATTCTCACCTGATATTGAGTTTCGAAGCTTAACCTTGTTGATTTTTTGTACAAATAATACAGTATTAATACTGTATGTGCACTGTAAGAAAATTATTTTCTGTAGAATAGACTAATACGAAGTGGTTATTTAATTTGACGAACTCGATTATAAACGTAAGAAAATTTTCTTTTTACAATCCACATTTCTGACCGACTGTGCCTTGTATTGTTTACGAGCATAATAGTTTCCCTTTAACTGCCACTTTAAATTCTACTTATTGTGTGGAGTGCAAAGTGGGAAAGGTTTCTATGAAAAGATGAGTATACGCGCTAAATATACTAGCGTTTTAAAAGTATCTAATTTGACACGCGCAAGCGGTTACAACCTTTACTTATTTTCCTTATTTTAATGTAACATGGCTTATATTTGCGTATAAGTGTTAAGCTTATTGTGTCGTCTACTGTACTATCTAAGCTATTGTCAAATTGCGATTCAAGTGTCCTATAATTTCAAAAGAGTGAATGAATGCCCTTTTGAGCCATTTATAATTTTATCTGGATGCCGCCTCTGTAATGTTTTGGTTTTTACAATTGACTTTGGATAATAGAAGAATCTTTGTGCTGAATTATTAGCATTATGAAGTAGAAATCCATTGATAAATTATTTACACTTACCATTTATTTCATTCAAAGACACGCAAGGATTACGGTAACCTACTATGTCTCAGTAGGGTATTGTAAAATATGTTCTACTCCCAATTTTTGCAAAAACGCGCCAGAAGATATTAAGAATTCCGTAAACGTTTAATATTGAAAAGAGGTAATGCGAGAAGTTCTCTCGCCTGTACCACTGAGTTTGTATTAATTTTAATTGCAGTTTGTTTTGTTTATTTAGAATCTAGCCTAACACTGTACCTGCGGCGCTATTTTGAAACTTCGGAAACTTTTCGAATCCGAATGTCATTCTTTTCGAAACGAATTCGTTTGAAAATAGCGTTTTCCGAATCGAATGTCAAAATCAATTCTTAACTCTCATTGTCAAAGTCAAGTAAGAAAGCCATGTCGCATCTCGATCTGGTTGACCGTGACGAAAAGTGACAGTTTCGTTTTTGGCTTTCGATGTTGAGAATTAGGTTTGACATTCTGATTCGAAAAGTTTCCGAGGTTTCAAAATTGGCTGTAAGTTATCATTATAATAAACATAATTTTCTATGGGAAACGTTATTTCTGATACCGGTTAATATAAGATTCCGTTAGGGGCAATTTTCACGCTTAAGAAATTTATATTTTTAACGCAACAAAAAAAGGTAAGTTTTTACAACAGGGTACACTACTGATGCCCGATGAATGACAGCAGACCCGCCCTCATTAACATAGAGATCTAAACATACCAGGCAACTGACATAGTGCATTCTAAAATTATATTAAACTGTCTTTTGTGGCCCTTCAGTATATTTGCAAATTTTATTCATTTTTATTAAGTATGCGTATAACGGAATATTACAAAAAAATGCCTCCTACGAAGTCCTGCGTATTTAAGCAAAATATTGTACAAACACTACTGCCTATCGAAACATACTAATGTAAATAAAGTCGAAATAAGCCGAAATCCCAAAATTCCTTAAACTCCCCATTTCTGTCCAATAACCAAACAACCCTGATTTGTTTGCAATGATAACATGCCGTCTTAAGCTTCAGCCAAAACAAATATGTGCTCGGCTCTCAAAGTCGCCCCATTTAGCTTGAACACCCAACTCAAAATTGATCTATTCAATGTACGAGTATTCTTATCAAATATTTACAGGTAACAAAGGTCTAATTAAAATGGTTATAATTTTAAGGTCCAGTAAACCGTTATAATTCAGTAATTATATTGCAGCGATATTCGTAAGTTATGCATGGCAACATCTATTCAACAGCTCCGTGTTACATAGGGACCGACGAAATATCTTTTGGGGGATACCTACAGGCTATGATAATAATAATATGTTACTTGATTGATAAAACAATTAAATTATCTTCTATGTATATTACTTTCAAAGTTGGAAAACAATTCTCCAGAGGGAGCATCGCGTCCGGATGGCTACAAAATTTAAAAAAAAAAGGCCGTGAGTGATTATTGGTGGAGAGACAGCGGCGGTATTAGTATCTTTAATATCAGTTGGGATCTCCCGTCTCAAAATTACGGCTGTGACGTCACAGAAAACGCTAAGTTTCAATACAAATCGTCATACTTGCGTTATATATGTAAATGTATGTGTGTGGGTTTACTACTAATACTACTAGTCTTAAATCTTGATTTGACCCAAAATGAGTATTCCGTTGCAAATATACCTTTAAATAAACCTCCATACTTTACCCTCCTTTCCTTTTGATGTTGATTGCACAAATCATGTCATTCTTTTTGAAGTTACAATTTCTAACTTTAATGAATAATAATAATTATCTTCAGACACTCACACCTTCAACTAGCCCCATTTTAAGCAACTAATGCTGCTTGTGTTACGGATACTAGATGACGGATAAATATATAGAAAAATGCATATCAATATTCAGAATATATACAAAACATCCAAGACTGGAGACAAATGCCCGTATTCATTACACAAACATTTGCCTCTACCGGGGATCGAACCCAGAACATTTTGAGATGGCGACGCCTTGTGACCGGTGTACATACCACTCGACCACGGAGATAGATATATAGATAGATAAAATTCTTTATTGCAACAAATAAAAAACAGAAATATAGTAAAAAAAGGAAAAGGAGGTCGTCAACGCTTATGTATTATAGGTTTGTTGCGTAACAGCAGCAATTTCATGTGTATTTTTGAACCAAGACGATTATTATCGAAAACAATAGCACGCTCCATTTACCCCTAAACATTACTCGGTCATATTATAATTACTAAATCGGCTCACTATCCCCGTATCAACCCTATAATTCAATTAGACATCACCGCATAAATAGGGTTGTCACTTCGGGTACTATGGGCCCATTCACGGCGCACGTGTTACAACAATGCCCGGCTAACCCGACAAGCGCTGCGGGTCGCCGAGTCACAATGGTGTCAAAGTATTGAAGTTAGGTGTGACGTATTGTGAGGAGCTGGCATAAAGGCACAGTATGCGGTTATTGGACGAGTCCTCTTATTCGGGCTTCGATTAAAAACCCGCTTTGTATCGGTTGAATCTGTTTAGGTTATAATGGCTTTCTTGAACTGAAGTATGGTTTGATTAAATGTACCAAACCCGGAGTCGTTATGCAAAATATTGACAACTAAATGTCTGAAAAAAAAATATACTGCTATATTATTATATGCTCAATAAAAATGCCATGGAGGATGTCGGTGGCGTAGTGGTTAGTACGATTTGGCTTTCGACATCGAAAACTAAGCCACCTTCGCCATGGTCAGGCATTGGATGGGTGACCAATACTTTGTGATCTCGAACTCCTTCGAGCTTCGGAAAGTACGTTAAGCCGTTGATCCCGGTTACTATTGCAAACGTTTCTACCCACCAATGTGTTTCTCCATGAGGAAGGCCTGTGCCCAGCAGTGGGACGTATACAGACCGAGGATGACTATGATCCCTGTAGGACACACAAGCACGACATGTATTGTATGCAACTAGTACCACTTATTATCAGGTGGGCTTTTTATCAGGTGGGCTTTTTATCAGGTGGGCTTTTTATCAGGTGGGCTTTTTATCAGGTGGGCTTTTTATCAGGTGGGCTTTTTATCAGGTGGGCTTATTATCAGGTGGGCTTATTATCAGGTGGGCTTATTATCATTCTGCTCATTTGCCAACATGTTGAATAAAAAGGCAGTAATTCTTGAGATCCAAGATGTTTTATGAAACAATACAAACCATCCCGTGCCGTCCCGTCCCGTGTTGGTACAGAGACACAAAAAGAATGTACCAACTGCTTTTCTTGCCTAGCATGTCTTAAAAGGCGACTGAGGGCGTATTGGGTACTGGGTCTTTGATTGTGTAGGCGATCAGCTAGCCACTTGTTACTACTCTTTCACGATTTTTCATCTGACCAAACCCAATTTTTGTATGGCTGTGGTCTTAAGGAACACAGTGCTCCTTTGACTCTGCCTACCCCTTCTGGGATAATAGGCGTGATTTTATGTATGTACTCATATGCACAAATCTTCAAACCTTGTTGATTGGCACCGCTTGTACTACAGCTAGAGACAATTCAAAGACCTCCCGCTTACCACAAATATAAATCTCCACAAAGGCATGTCACCACAATATCGCACATTTCCATTCCGTGTTCGCGACATGTCTGGCCATCAATTAAACAGTTCCATTCTCGAGTACGTTGTTCACGTTTAAGACTAAATAACGCGCAGGTGGTTGTAGACAATTAGGGGTAATCACTATATTTGGAGTGTTGTCACGAAGGTTCTGAGAAGTGCATTGTGCTCGCCACCCAGTAGGGCAGTGTTTGCAAACGGACGGAATAAGCCTGCCCCAATATTTGCTTTACGAATGAACTAAACAATGCCTCCAAAGGACAGTTAGCTTTTTCCTGTAAGTCGTGAATACAATAAGCAGTTAAGGTGCGATTTTGTTACACAATATTATTTTATATATAAAATACTGGGTGTGTCTATGTAGTTTGCTTATTTTAGTGTTAAAATTAAGCAGGAATAGTTTGCGAAAAGAAAAAAAATACAATTAAATGTTTGTTAACAATTCGAAGTCGAGAGAATTTTATGTACTTTTAGGAGTTGGCGAATTGAAATCGATTGACATTTTAATTTCATCAATATACTTCGATATTTGTTCAATTTATATTTTAAATTAATGTAGTAAGTCAGTAGAATTTAAATTGCAACCTCAACCAAATTATCATATTCTTAAATAAAACGAATCGTAAGTATATTTCTGTCATTCCGACTTTGTCGTGCCACGTAAACTGCACCTTAAGCCAGAATTTGGCGAGTATGTAAGCAAGTCCACGAACACGCCGCGGGAGGCGGCCACCACGCTGCCTTTTCAATCGCAATCACGATTTATTGAACTCATTCTGTTTATTTTTTTAAATCCCAGCACGAGCGTGATCAACGAAAGGCACCTAAAATTTGTGCTTATTCAGCACTCAAGAATTTTTTGCTGCAGTGACAATGTTGTTACGGGATACGAAATATTTATGTTGACGTTTGTCAGAAAAAAGAAATTTGTCTAAAGATTAATTTTGTATAATTTCTTAAGTATTTAGTTCATTAAGGCCTACTTGCGCGGTCTAGAGTTAGCACCTAACCCTGGGCCAAATATAAGGGGAAACCCTGGGTTAGGCGCTAACTCTCGATCGTGCAATTGGGCCTTACTTATTATATGCGTCGCATTGCAAGACTTAAATTTAGAGCAAATTTCCTGCGACAGTTAAGAAACATTAAAATTTTTCGCTATAAACATAAACCAAGGAAATATGAAAGAGACTTTCCATTGGTCTTAAAAATGTTGTTAATACTAACATATATTATGTTTAACACACACACAAATATCATTATACCTTTTACCCGAAGGAGTAGGCAGTGGTGTTAATACCCACATTTCGCTAGATATATTAAAATAAAAATAAATATAAATATCTTCAAACATTCACTCCTATCAACTGGCACATACTAGGCAAGTAATGCCTGTGTTATGGATACCAGATGACGGACAAATATATTTAATAGATAAATATATATAAATATTCAGAATATTATATATACATCTAAGACCTGAGAGGTTCTGGCTTCGATACCCGGTGGGGGCAGAAGTTTGTGTGATGAATACAGGCATTTGTTCTCCAGTCTTGGATGTTTATATATGTATCATATAAAATCTGAATTTATATCTATAAAATATATTTATCCGTCATCTAGTATCCGTAACACAAGCAACATTAGTTACTTAAAATGGGGCTAGTTGATAGGAGTGAGTGTCTGAAGATATTTGTTTATTTATTTCAGAACCTGGAATATAATTTTTTTTAATGACACCGACCTGTGCCTACAATTTCTAAGCTGTGAATTCTACTCCAAAATTTTTTTGTAAGTATAAGTATTTTGTTAAGGCGCAATGAAAACGTCTAAACAAAATTATCTTGCATTCGCCTTTCATCAAAGCCGAATGAGCTGTTATTGATTGCTTTAGGACCCACATATATTACTCATACCAAAACGCTTTGTATAAACTTTGTTTGGCGTGCCTTACTTTTCATATTATTTAATCAAACATTTTCATATGCCTTTTGGAGGTAAATCCAATTCAACATGTCATTCAACTTATAAAATCAAAAAATATTATCTCAATAAACTTTAACGAGGCTTATTTATTTATTCTTCGCCATATAGCCGAGTTGACTCCAACAATATAATAAATTCATACATAATATTTGTTATCCGTAGCACAATAAACACGAACCATTTTGTAGCATCGTCTTCGTACGAAAGCAACTTAAGATTTTTTGTGGAATTCTTAACAATGCTAGGGTCCTTTCTGGCCAATGTTTGGTTAGCTGCGCTAGTATTGTCGCCGGGGAAATCAATTTACGATAATTGTCATTTATTATGAAATAAATATGATTCTTTATGCCGTGCCTATTGTGAACCAGTTGAGCCCTCAGAAGATTTTATTCGTCGCCCATTCAGCTCGGAGCATTGAGCGTAAATAATTTTTATATTTTGTGCAGAAATCCGTTGGACCGTACAAGAATATGTCCGTGTACGGCATTTGACAATAATTACAACAGTCCTTGGGTTATATTAGGCGGAACGCGGATTTTGACGTGAAATGATGTCGAATCATGTTTTCTCAGCTTGTAAGCAGATTGCGACAGAAGCAGATGCTCCTGTTGTTCGCTTTGATGTAATATGAACTGAAAATAAGTTTCTGAATAATTGCATTTCAATCCAACATAAACTAATCTAAGAATAAATAAGATTATAATTATGCATCAATAGCCGCCTCTCTGATCTAGTGGTTGACACCGCCGGGGGTTGATCCCCCACGGGGAAGGGGTTTTTCTGCTTGATTTGGTAGGTGGTAGGGCTTCTTAGCCCGCCTAATAAGCTACCACAGTCTTATCTAAGTCCGTACCCGTAATAACAATGTTATAAAGCATTGTCGTGTTTTGGCAATACGCTAGTTGACTTATATCAAAAGTAATGAAACTAATGATTAAGTCACATAGTTTTTAGTACAAGGATCCGAAATATACTAATACCAAATTCAATGAATATAAATAATAGATTGGTGCAGAAATTCAATTAAAACATGTTTTATTTTTAATGTTCTTTATTAGCCAAAACGCTATCCACCAGGTTCGTGAAATTAGTGAAGTAACGCATCATGTGAACAATTACTATGCATAGTCAAAATCCGTCTAATGCCAGTCGCAACCAATCAAGCATATCTGTCGGCTAACAATTCTATACGCATGCGTGACACAGGCTGCCACAATGCGTTTTGAATTGTTTACCAAAATCGTGACTTTACGGCACATATAATTCATAGACCATCATACCCGAATGCGATAGCTAAACAAAAACGAAATTTAGAATGTGTTATGAAAAAGTCCTCAAAAATATATATAATATTTCATGGCGATGGCTACCAGTAATGAATCATTTGGGGCCCAATAAAAAAAGGGTCAACTAGGCTTTTAGAGGTAAGTTAGCTAGCTAGCAGTGAAGCTCGCTTCCACCTTCGGCCTCATCGTCACTTACCATCAGGTGAGATGAAGGCCAAGAGCTTACCTGTCATGTGTAAAAAAAAAGATTCTCACTTGTTACTGGACGTGAGAATGTCAGGCGAGCGTTGCTCTGATACCTCTGTCTAATTTTAGAAAATATAGGTGTGATATTGTTTAGTATACCTAGGCCTCCCATATCTAAATAGAAATGCCTTCTTAGTCTTCTCTACCCTATACTCTATCCATTTTGATCTGAGACAAAAGGTAAACAAAGAATTTGTGGTTCTCAAAATTTTTATCCAATTCTGGGACTAAATAATATGGACTCTTATTTTTTTAAATAAAATAGAAAAGGAGTAGCCATTCTTAATATTCCAATATCGTCATTGAATATAAACATTATTTTTTATGAGTATTAGGTATGTTAAGTTTATTTAAAAAACAAGCTATCCTTGCTATGATAGCAAATAGCAATGATAGCTTGATACTAAAATAATACAAATGATACTAAATATTAAATATATCAATTTAATTCAAAGTAGATTCAAGGTGTCATGAACATGTTATGATTGTTCATCTTCTTTTGGAAGTATTCTTTAGTCATAATAAAAGTTTGAGAATACTATTCGTTTTAGGTCTTTTTTAGTAGCAACGATTAATTTAGTAACCTAAAATTACCAAAAATTATTGAAGGTGACAAGTAATTACTTAATTTACATAATTAAAAAAGTTTGTAATAATAAAATATTAAATAATCGTATGTTTTTGATAAAACTTTTCGACAATGAGTAACGACATCTTAAAGAACCCTTTTCATGGTTTGTTTACATTTTGAATTAATCAAAATGGATAGACTATAGACCCTTTTGATTTGACAGTTAGAGCCCCAAACTACAAAGAATGCACTTATTACTTCTTCTTCCTAAGCTTTCTTTTAGCTATTAGATAAATAAAATAAAAAATAATATACTTACTTATTCTTTCATGGTATTTATGCCTAACAATAACATTTAAGTATAATTCAGTGATATTTTATCGGTTGGCTTCACAATAACATTGGGACACGGTTATAAGTGAATTTGTCTCGATTTTAACTGCACTATAAGGTCTATTATATGGTCCTTTGTCAGCCATTGATTTGTAGTTGGCGGCGACAAGGTGTATACATGGTGCTCTTATTACATGAGGAGGAAATTTTAGTAATTATAGTAGTAGTAAATCATGTTTTAGCGTTACTTTTAAATAAGCATTGCTGCAGTACACAGAAAACCCGAAATTATGCTACTATTTAATTCGTCCAATCTTAACTTTATTTCTAGAAATTAAACATTTCAATATATATCTGTTCGAGTTAATTGTAACCGTAATGCATAAGTACCTAATAATGTATATTAATCTAATAATTAATTACTATAATTATTAAAATACTAGTAAATTATACAGCTATGCCTCATTTACCCAAAAAATTATTTCATTTCATTTCAATATTATTTTATTTTCATTTTATAAATGAAATATTTAAATGTAATTTAATCCATTTGGTGTCGTTGATGTCCATGGGCAGCGGTTATCACTTTATCAGACGAACCGGCTGCACGGTCTTGTCTAAGACCATTTTTAATATCTGAATGTTTTTGAACACCATGTATATCCCAAAACCGTTTAGCAAAAACATCAAGAGTCTAATATGACAAAGAATCCAATAACATCAATATAATAGTATACAAAAAAATAAACGACCTATCCCGCTTGGGCGAATCCTTTGCTCTGACTCCATTTACCGTGAAAATATCATCTTAAAGATATGCATTAGCTATAATGACGCGGCTATACTGTTCTGAACACCTTTTAATGTAACAATAAACTGTTTAATGTGACTTTATGAGGTCCGTTCGAGCGAAAGAAATTTAATTCAATAAAGGCTGAGACATGTGTCAGAATTTTAAATAATAAAAGTTGTCTCCGCACTTTATCTGAAGTTATTTTGCTATTTATGATGTGCTTACATAGACAGACTTGCAGTTTATCATCTATAATACTCTCACAACCCTAACCATTAACACTACCTTAGTAGATAGTAGATCATTAATAATTTACCTGTTGTAGTTTTTTTTTTATAATATTCTATTTTGCTTACTAACGGTTCAGAAAGAAAAAGCAATCAAATATTATCGGAAATATTCCAAGCTCAGATGTCCTGTCGGTAAAAGTATTTGTTGTGTTGATATAAAATATGTTATGTAGATTAAATTAAGGTAAATAAGTACCTTGTGTCATTAAATAGGTCACACACTGTGGTTCTTGAGTTACAGATAAACACATATTATTACCTCCCAAGTACCTATCAAATGTATTCTACAGGACTGAAGCCTCTTATCATATCCAGACAATTTGCGTTATGTTAGAACGTTAAACTTTATTAAACTTAACCTTTGGAATCAGCAATTTTACAGCAATAAAATTATGCAAATTAAGTATGAGGGAAAACATTCTTGTGAATTCAATCACATGTTTATGTTCAAGAATTTTTCCCCTTTAGCCACACAAAATTACAGAGGTAAAATTGGATAGTTATTATTTTTTCACACGTTTAGGTAAAACAATACGGAATTATAGGAAGAAAATCAAAACACTCAAGTAACCCACACTTTGAATTCAAAGCCACTGCTCATTATTTACATTCAAACAGAAACAATGCCAGTTTCATAAAAAATGGTACAATAATGCTCAATTTGTCTGAAGGGAATAGCGGTCCACGTGCTTTTCCCATTGTGTGCACACGGCTTAAGGCGAGCTCTGATACCATCTCGGCCCTTTGAGCTCGAGATTGTGGAGATAACGCCACCGAATCATTATTGTTTCGGACAAAGAGATAGAAGACGGTGAAAAAATTGTGGCACTGTTGTCCGCGAAAGTGGTAGGGCTGGTACCACACCAAGGATAAACACTTTATTGCTTTTACTTTGATATACGTTATTACATGGTTCGTTCGTGTTTTATCTATATTGTATCAAGGAGTGTTTTGTTATATTGTATGTGAGCTGATAAAATATTCTACATGTAAATAATAACTGTGTCCGTTTATTACAGATTCAAAGACTAAACTTAAAGCACATAAAATAATAAGCACTTTTTCTGATTTTCTGGCAGGAAATGGAAATTCCAGACCCTACTTTCTATTCGCAGGCCACATTGTCCAAAATAGCGGGAAAACAAGCTTCTTACAAAAATCTCGAGAACTTTTTTTATTGTTTGTGTTATTACACAATTTAATGAAAATAAAAAACGCATAATTGTCAACCCTAATATTGGTATTTGAGATTTGTCAATACATACCTAAGTAATCTGTATTTACCGGTAATAATGTAATAAACTTATCTTTTTATATTCTAACTAGCTGTTGCCCACGACTTTGTCCGCGGTTACCATAGTTTTTTAACTATGCAAAATTTCATTGCAATTGGCCCAGACATTTCGGAGATTAGCCCGTATAAACAGACAAACAGACGAAGAAACAAAAAAAAAAAACTAAAATATTTTCCCACTTTTTACATCTTTTTAATATACATTTATGCTATCGGGTGGTTGTGCAGTTCCAAGTCCATTAGTCGCCTTTTACGACACCCAAGGTAGGATATGGGTTGGTAGTATTCTTATAATGAGTCGCTACCACACGGCCTAAATAAATTATCTTTATCTTTATTTTCAGAGTAATTTACACATGTAGCTGCTTTCTAGATTGCTTATGCATTACTGGGTGGGTAATTCATTCAAACATAATAATGAATTGAATTAGTTATTATGCGTGGACATAAAGTGTCCAATAATATATTACCATATGAAAAGGAATATGCTGAAAGAAAAGCTCTACGTGGAACCTGGATATAGCCACTTATAAATGGAAGTTGTGTAATATCCCAATAAATAATTGCTATTAAACCAACAAAGATATTCAATTTAACCAACCGTTTATATGTCTGATCTAAAGATGTTCTGTCCCGCCCACGGCCGGACGTTTTGTTCAGGCGTGATTGGGCGGGGGCGGGGCTGACTCGGGGCGAGACCCAACACTTTCTAGGAATGATAACAATTTGTTACAGACAGATGTAAAGTGTTTTTTCTTATTTATTTTATTATTAATTAATGAAAAAGTTAAATCGTTAAACTTTTACTTTTTTCGTAGTTGAGTTTAAGTTCTTTTGTTTTAAACGTAAATTTTATATACCTAGTTAATTACAGCAATAAAAGTGATTGAGAAAAATGTGAAAATTAGTAAGCGCAAAATAATAACAAAGAAAGTTCACCAACCATGTAATGTAATATAATCACATGTCGGTAATTGTAGATAGGGATTTTAATGTTTATACCTAAATATGAAGTATGTAGGACAGCTAGAATTCAACAACACAACATAACATAATCATCAACCTCAATAAATGGCACGCAAATGGTTTAAACAACCACATTTGGCCTCATAAATTAAGTTCCCGTATAAACAATATCTTTTATATTAGGTCCTTACCTATGAAATTGGTGTTTTGTATGGAGATTTTGGGGAATTCTGCATTATCCATACTAAACATTTTTCAGTTTTCTTCACAACGACAAATCTAAAGATAATAATATTTGGCATCTATCATTAGACAAGCTTTAATAATATGTGTTATATCACACTTCATAAAAATTATTTCTCGTTTTTAAGTGAATGCAAATAAAATTATGTATTCGGGAGGCACTTAAAAAGAGTTGTCTCCGTGTCCAATTTTAACACAATTGAACTTACAACAAATTATCAAAACAAATCAAAAGAGCTCAAAAATATAGTCTATTTTTCGACAAGGTAATTATTTTTTAGGAATACTCTGAATCTTAATAGTTACAGACAAAATACTAAGAGAGAAAAAAAACACCAATTTCATAGGTAAGGACCCAATATATATAATATCCCAAAAATAACACCTCATTTCATAACATTGCGCTGTTCCACGTCTCAAAAGAGACTTCTTCGAAATACTAAAGCACTTAATTGTAAACTGTAAACTTACTAGCTCAATAGGATTACACTTGAAAGGAGGACATACCGGCTTCGAATTACAAAGGTTTAGGATGTGTAAAGGCGGCGACTCTCGCGCAACAGGCGTGATAGGGCGGGGCGCTCAAAACCTAGGGCGGCGCTCACGACGCGGGCTGAAGTGCCGACATAGCTGTTAACTTTAATAAATGCTACGTCATTGGAGTTGTTAGATTGATGCACTAAGGTACAGTGATATCGGGAAAGGAACATAAATTACCGGGTGTTCCCAAACTTGCTATATCATTGTTATCAATTTCAATAAAATATTGTTTAGAGCTGGGGTTGTTAAAATAAAGTAGACGCGGGTTTCCCACCAAAAAGACACTTTTATTAATTAATCACTTAATTATAACTATCAACACTAATTATAGAAAAGCGGCAGGTTCCCGATTATTACGGAGAGTTCGAGGATATTTTTTATCGATTTGATGGCGCAACGATATTAATAATGAAATTTCATTTAATATTTTTCAATTAATATTTTATGAAGTGTATTTCATGCGTTTTTTTTAATATGACAGGTAACCTCTTGGCCTTCTTCTCACCTGATGGTAAGTGACGATAAGGCCGAAGGTGGACGCGAGCTTCACCTGTAATCCTCAACAACTGAGAAACTGGTTATCTCACCTCTGATTGCCGTCACAACAATGCTTATAACATAATTATTATGGCGACAAATTTAGGTAAGACGGTGGTACATGTATGCGCACTCTTAGCTCTCTTAGTTATATTTCATAATTATTATTTTACAGAACGATTAAAATGAGAAAATATAAATAAAGGTAAAAGTAGGTACACAAAACTTCACTGATTTTACGCAACAAGATCACACCGAAATAAAAATCACGTCCGCTTTAGTTGAATGGCGCCAAAAAACTCCAAGAAGTAGACTGATTTGCGTGTTTAAAAAAATACTCGTCGTTATATATAATATAATTATAATAAATAAACCTAACCATAACCTTTTTATAAAAAGCTCCACTGGTTCACCGCGACTTTCCTTCGTACTCGAATCACGTTAGTTTTGTAAAAAAAACTTGTTAGTTTTTAATTTTTCAATTAAACACATCCAGCTGTAGATGACGCCCTATAATTAATAATTTTTAAAATTGCAAACATCATCTGCTGGTTATTTCGAGAGCAAATGACCGTTGATCGGTCCCCGCCCAAGGTTTGCTTCCCGGCCCAGGCACGCCCTGTGTAATATTAGAAATTCAAGGAATACTTTAGAATTCGTCCTCTTACCTTCTTAGGATTGATTTATTAGTAGGGTAGAAACACCAAGAGTGCTCGTTTTGTAAACTTTTATTTATTATAAAATGAACTTTAACATTTCGCTTTGTACTTCTTCGTCCTCAGCCTATGTACGTCCCACTGCTGGGACAAGCCTTCCTCATAGAGAAACACATGAGGAGTATGGACCGTAACACCACCACGCTCCCAATGCGGGTTGGTGGGTAGAAACGGTTGCAATTACGACCTAGACCAACGGCTTAACGTGCCTTCCGAAGCACGGAGGAGCTCGAGATCACAAAGTTTCGGTCACCCATCCACGGCTTAACCATGGCGAAAGTAGCTTTGTTTTCGATCGAAAGCCAAAGCGTACTAACCACTACGCCACCGAGCTCCAGGACCCTATTTTTTTTATGAATGCATTTTTATTATTAACGACATTATCGTCTAGATAAACTCATTCTGCATCATTACAATATAACTCTCGAACAAGCCCAAAAATCATCAAATTTATGCAGGATCTGTGACAAAAAGGGAAATCAGAAACGAGGCAAAAAAACAATGGAGCTTCAAAAGCCAGGGTGAGGAATCGCTACTAAAGCCCTTACAATTTTATTATACACTACACAAGCTCGTTATTGTACTCCTGAAAACGTGTTTGCAATATATTGTGTTTGCAGTATATAAATTACAATACACTAATTGACTAGTGTATTGTTTGACGTTTCTTTACAAAAAGAATCGCGAGTTCTAGCCATACTAATATTTTAAATGCGGAAGTAACCCTGTCTGTAAGTCTGTCTCGCTTTCACGTCAAAACTACTGAATTTAACCGAAATTTGGTACACAGATAGTCTAGAGCCTACCTTTTCTCCCGATATTCCCATGGGAACGGGTGCCATACGGGTGAATGTTAAAAACATTTAAATAACGCCTCCCAGAAAAATGAAGGACAAATTTACGCCACTATGAACTAATAATAAAGTAGGAGTAAATTTTTATTTCCACCAATTCAGGCGGCTGTTCCAATTTGAAAAAATCTTTTAGTGTTGAATAGCCTATTTATTGATACATACCATCACACTATCTCAAAGTAACTATTCTACGCGGACGAAGTCGCAGACAAAAGCTAGTACAAAATAAATATAACTTAATCTTTTCGTTATATTTAAAAAAAAAATTAAAAGATGAATAACACACATCAGATGAATACATGAACCTGATACATCTACATAGGAACATTTATTAGGCTTTTAAATAACCAAGCTCAGCTAAAGAGGTATGTAAAACACACATAATCATCTGGTACTTGCAGCATATTCTTAAGGGCAACCTTTGCCTCACCCTTCGGGGAGACAGGCGTGATAGCATCTCATGTTATAGCTTAAGCTAAACACATATATTTATACAATATACATATTTCATTGTTGATTTTAGCTAAATTACTACCTCTTAATCTTCACCTGTGCAACTGTAATGCTTTGCAAGTGTATATTAACCAAAGTAGTGTTCTCCAAATACGCGTACAAATATTGAACCAGAATTAAATGCATTATTTTCATACAATAACCTCGGAACAAAATAAAAGCAATACAAAATATCCCCTATTTACAGTCTTACAGAAACTTAAATTATGAATGTGTAAAACCATTTAAATAGCAAAATATCAATAGATGAATGTTGTATTGTATTGGTGAACCAACTTGGTCGTGATGTTTCACGCACATTTTATTTTAAAACCGATTTCATGTCTTTGACTTCGGAACAGATTCAAAAACACAACTTTACATCCCTTACTTTACAGCTGAAATTGAATTGGCGGTTTGTATTCAATTTAAAAAGCTTCTGTTTGACGAAAATGGTATTAAGTAAAGTGAGATTTAAGTCGGTATTTGCTTGAATAAGTGTAATATTTGTAGCTGATTTATAAGGAGGCTTTCATGGGGCAGCTAAAGGTCTGTGTATTGTTGATAATCATTGAAGCAAACACTTGTTATTTTAAGAGATCATCCACCCTTAAAGCTCTGCATTGAGTTTGTTAACAATGAGGTGTATAATGTATTATTTATAGGACTCACTTGGTAGGCGAATACTGGGCTGGGGAATTGTATTGTTATCGAAATGATAGTGCCAAACCGTGCCTTCATCATCAATCAGACGAATTTAACAATTGAAGTGTTCTTGAATAAAGATGTGAAGATACTATTTATGACGCAACGTATGAATGTGATTTTTTAGATTGGAAAAATACGTAATTTTTTTAATGCAATAAAATTTATGCTAAACAAAAGACATGAAAAACTATATTGCATACGGAACAATCGCTTTTCATAACAAAAACCTTAAAGGCTGAAGCAAAAATATTGCTTTTATAAGAATATTCATACAAAATCAATTTTTTTAACCTACACCCATTTATTTACTAATATCCCTGTCACGTACCAGACAAAAAATGCCCTGGCCCTCAAAAAATTGTTGACAATACCATCGCTAATCTTTTTGGGGCCACAATATAGCATGTCAAACGAAAAAGGGTCCAATTCTTATACTTAGTAACCATTAAATAAATTCAGGGCAAGGACAAAAAAATTGTAAAAAATCTGTCCGTAGGCAAACCACTATTAAATATTTGTGCACATATGGCTTCCGGCTATTTTGAGTGGGTTATGCTAAAAAGAAACCATTTTTTAGGACTATACATATTCAATGAGGTTTTGAATAGGCAAGTCTATTCTAAGTCTAATATATTATGTTTTTGTTAAATTGTAGAGGTATTGTAAAGATTAAAAGGATATACTCAAAATTCTAACGAATCTTAGGGTGGTTTCATAGGTGGGCTGGCCCCCAGCGCTAGCCATGCGCGCGCGCTTACAATTACAAGATATACCTAACATCACTTCAGAGCCACACGCGCGCGCTTTACGTCTAAATGTATAGAAATGTAATGTATGCTCCATTGTGCAGTGATGAGTACGCTTTGGCTTTCAATCAAAGCTACTTTCGCCATGGTCAGGCCGTGGATGGATCACCAAAAACCTCCGTGCTTTGGAAGGCACGTTAAGCTGTTGTTCCCGGCCGCTATTGCAACCATTTCTTTTCACCAACCCGCATTGTGCCCGCGTGGTATTACGGCCCATACTTCTCATGTGTTTCTCTATTAGGAAGACCTTTGCCCAGCAGTGGGACATATATAGGCTGAGGACGAGGACGAGGACGTATAGAAATCTCGCCGGCGCTGTTGGTCAGCCCACCTATGAAACCATCCTTGGAGATTAGTATGTGAATCATAAATCATTTTCTTTTATTAAATCTATGATAGCTCAGTTGAGAAAACTACACTGCTCGTACTATGTTTATATGCCTGTACAGCCATTTCCATCAACCTTTATCTACTAATAACAGCGTCAGTGTAGTTTATTAATATGAGAATTGCGCGCCTCCTGGTATAAAGACACATAAACGTAAGTAAAATTTAAGTGTTGCGCCATTGCTTTCGAAGATGTATTGATAATGATGTTTTCTTCAAGATTTATTTTTAAATTAATACTTGTACTAAAAATGTCACATATATTCGACTACATAACTACTCCAATACGTCACAATAATATGCTAAAATTCATTATAGTATTGGTGCAAACTTACACGAAATCATTCACAGGTAGCATTGACAGGGTTGTGTGAAATTCCTCCTCTACAGTCTAATAGCATATAATGACTACGGATTTTATTGTGGTAAAAACGTTGCACGTGTGTGCGAATAATGTACAAAAGTTATATTTTTTATTAATGCCAAGGAGATTGCATAGATTCATGAAAGAGATGAAAGCTGCAAACTAGGTATTTCCATCAAAATTTAGGAGGAATTTTCCCAAAAAGTCAGGATGCAAAATCTCTTAACTGAAATGTAACAGACGCTACTTCTCCGAAGAACCTCTTTAATTTAGAATACAGCCCATTGAGTAACTAGTGAATGCGAGGCATGAAACAGAAATACATCTATTCAACATCACGTAGGTTCCACGTCAGGAGCCATTCAAGAACCGTGAAATGGTTCCGAAGAACTATGGCCTATTGTGGGGGCTGTAACTCCGCAAAACCGACAAAGGGTTCGGAGAGGATCCAAAGATTCCGTAAGCTGTAAAAACAATTCACAATGAGAGCTCCCGATCGTAATCCCTGAAACGAGCCGCTCTATTTCCAAAACAGACGAGAATCCTTTTCGATACCAATTTGCCGCTTGGATTATTTCGCTTGCTTCCTTTTCGGGCTTTTTATTCCTTTACACTGGTACAAAAGACTGTTTTGTGAATTATCGATGATTTAAAGGAACTAAGTTTTATGCCATCCGTTTTTTGGTCGAGATTAAGTTGCCATACAAATTAAACTTCGCGATATGTCACGATCTTGATAAGCAAATCGAAGCGTCCGTTACCACGATGTTATACAGCGAAAAAGACAGTTTGTCACGTTTCTGTTGATGTATTCTTTAGAAATAGGTCAAAGGCTTCTATTTACACAGCCGCCGTGAAAGAAAAATTCGATATAACGTGCACAAAATTGAAAACTAGGACAATAGTTTAGTTCTAACTGTGCCGGCATCCGATTGCCTGCCGAAATGCTATCCCTCGCAGACCCAACCACGCCCACAAGTGCCTTACTCCAACAATTACTCGATCGAACAACGGTTTCAGGAATTTCGCATCTGGTATTTGACAATACGCTTCCTGTTGGATTACGATCAAATCTACGTCGCCTCAGGACACGGCTCTTTATTCAATTTGTTTATCTTTCTGTACATCGGATATTCGCGCTTTTGATTGATGATACTATGTCTTTTGGTGTTATGATTATTGAAGAATTCAATACTCGCTGCATGTGTAATAATAATTAATCTCGTGGCTCAATAAGGTATTGTGTGTGCATGAGTACCTTGCAGTACTACTGTACTGTTACATGAGGGTCTGAAAGTATTCAATAAGCTTAATTTGTGAAAGAGATTTGCGAAAATATAGTCTCTCGTAATCTATTAAGGAAAGCTGAACGCATGTTTTATTTAAGGTTATCCTTTACTAAAAAGGTAACTTGTAAAATATTATATTCCTGAGCCACAAATAAATCTCTTAAATTGCTGTTCCATTGCTACGTCTATGAATAAAAAAACCATATCCATATTCTTGACTAAAGCCGTAGGAATGGTGCCAATCATTTAAATCTTACTTTTTGTGTGAAATGGAAGCCAATATTAGGGAGAATTTCCCCCTTATATTGTCATTTTCTTCTTCTGTGTGGCGGTTGACACGTCTGTCTGACCCTTCGGGGTAAGAGGCGTGATGATATGTTGTGCTATGTGTCATTCTCAAAAGCTTATACAAATTATTTTTGTTTGATATGATTGTCTAACGAGGACATGGCTAGAATGGGAGTGAATGTTGGTATGGCGTGTGATAGGGGAGTGTGGAGGAGTAAGACTAGTTGCGCCGACCCCAAATGAAATTGAGAAATGGGCAGGCTAATGATGATGATGATTATCTAACGATGAAATGGATATTTGATTGGATTTTCACCTTTTGCGCTAATTTGGTACTAAATAAGTCATGTAATATATGTTCATATAATATTTTACACATATTACCACATAGACCACCCTCATTAATTCCGCTCGCAAAATACACAAAATTCCACTTCCTCAGAACCTCAAAAATTCCACTTCCTCAGAACCTTCACAGGCTAATTATGAAAAATAAGACATAGTTTAACTGAATACTCTTAGTTAACACGTGCTAGAGAGACATTTTTTTTACAAATTCCACTAAATATTAATTTCGAACGAAATAGACGCAAAAAACGCTAATTGCTTTTTGTGAAGTTCTCTTTTTGCGTGTTCATGTCTGTCTGTGTCGAGCAAATGTGGGCTTTGTCAGTGAAAAGTGTCAAATTACGTGGCACGAGATGGTAGATAAGTTTCAGGGGTGGTAGAGATCTTTTGGAATGTTGACATAAAATACTTCGTTTTATTAAAATTGTTGAATTTATTTTATGAATTTTTGTAAAGATAAGGTTTAATACTTTTTGAGTTTCGGTTACCACGATCCACTGAGTGCTTGACATTAAGAAGAAAACTTGAAGATTTTGTAATATTGTTTTTGTCTTAAACCCAAACATAGACATGCTCTACCACTATTCTTCACAACGCCAGAATTAAATTATGATAATAGTTACAAACTTACAAACAGTCGCGACTCTAAATCAATTGGTTATTAATATTTAATTTAGTTTAAGTCTGAGCAAAAAATCCACCCTAATAAACAAGGTACGTATATTAATAAATTAAGATTTATGCGGCAGCCCTGACTTCGGGGTTGGGATCATGCGTTTTTGCGGGCATCCATTTTTAGCTTTTCGTAAGATTTCGCTGTTAGATAATAAACTTTCCTTAACCACAAGTCATCTTATATCACTTCACATTGCCAAAAGATTACCTACTCAATCTTCTAAGAGTTAGAGTTGGAATTTGTCTACGCTCTCGCAAAAGTTACGTCGTAGGTTGATCAAATGGTATTCAAAACGCAATAGTCAACTAAACGGAAAGAAGTGGTAGATAAAATGCCGACAAGTTGGAGAAATATTTCCAAAATATTTGTAAGAGAGGCCGCGACCGCCCCCGGCTGCGACCGGAATCCGCTGTTGAAGATGAACTTAAGATTGCATTGACATACCAAATAATGTAATATGATTACCTTCTTTCGGAAATATTAGGTCCTTACCTATGAAATTGGTGTTTTGTATGGAGATTTTGGGGATGTCTGCATTTTACATACTAACATTTTATCAGTTTTCTTCACAACGACAAATCCAGAGATAATAATATTTGGCATGTATTATTAGACAAGCTTAAGCAATATGTGTGTGAACACGCTTGATAAAAATTATTCATCGTTTTTATGTTAATGCAAATCAAATGATGTATTCGCGAGGCAGTTAAAAATAATTGTCTTTGTGTCTAATTTTTTACACAATTAAACTTACAAATAAATAAAATAAATATCCTCAGACATTCACACCTATCAACTAGTCCCATTTTAAGCAACTAAATGCTGCTTGTGTTACGGATACTAGATGACGGACAAATATATTTAATAGATAAATACATATAAATATTCTGAATATATATAAATATACATAAACATCCAAGACTGGAGAACAAATGTCTGAAAATTCATCACCCAAACACTTGCCTCCACCGGGGATCGAACCCAGGACCTCTCGAGATGGCGACGCCTTGAGACCAGCGTACAGACCACTCGACCACGGAGGTCGTCAAAAGATTACCTACAAAAAATTATCAAATAAATAATACGAGCTCAAATATATGGTCTATTTTTAGAAGAGGCAATTATTTTATAAGAATGTTCTGAAACTTAATAGTTACGGACAAATTGCTAAGACAGAATAAAAACACCAATTTCATAGGTAGGGACCCAATATTAGAAGAGCGCTAAGAAAGCTTTTGAAAAGCGGGTCTTTAAATATATCTAGTATTATTTACATTTAAATTATTAGATATTTCTTTGACTTGGTAGCTATGTGTAAGACTTAAAATAGATTGTTAAAAACAATAAGTAATGAGAACTATAAAATGTCTAATTTGACATTTTGTAGTATAACAATGCTTCTGTTTCCTATTTCACACAATTGTTATTAAGTAATTCGTAATATCACCATAATATCACTTAATCCTATAATGTAATATATCACATGGTATCTTAATCTATTCTTATAAAAAAGTTTTATTAAACTAAAAGTTTTCATGAAAATCAGCGACGCAGAACCAGCCAACATAAACTTATAAGCAAATAATTGTACCATCACACCAGTTGCAAAACATTTTTATTGAAAAGGCCTTTATTATTAAAACATCAACAGAAGTTTAATATTATATTCCTGAGCCACAAAAAGGTTTCATTGTGGGACTTCGAAGTTTCTTCTGTTAATTGAAATTAGTTGAGGCGTGAATTTCTTCCGTGGGTGAAATAAGGCTAACATACAATACCTTTTCTTGGTAGTTTGTCGTCATTGTAACGTTACACCGCGGTCGAGATTGTCTATGAGATAAGCAAGGATTTAGTGTTCGCTCCCTTTGGAAGTTCTGTACAGATTTACTCGGCTTTTACTGAGTATTACTGTTGTGAAAACGTATAAATGTTTACATTAGCACTGGTGCAGATGTTTCAGCCTTTGTATGGGCATGTAGGAAGGATTTTTCCTAAGCACTAGCAGTACCTAACGAGTGTTAAGATTTAGGTCTAGATATGAGAACAATACGTTATTTGTGTGTTCGGAAAATTTCCCTTACTTTCAATGCGCCATTGAAAATAAGATCGTCGTTTTTCTTTAAATCTGGAACTTTGTTCTGTGTTTATCTGTTTAAGTTACTCGTGTTATTTTATAGAGCTTTCATATGATATACAATAATATAAGTTACTTTTAAAATACTAGATTTTATCTATTAAACAATTAAATATGAATTTATCCATTGGAATACTGGAAGAAATATTTATTTATTTATAAGCAAATCTAATCATCGCGCTAGCTGGAAAGGGGCTATCTATACATATAAAATCAGCCTATCATTATGAAAGAACGGCGTGATATTATATATTAATGAATTGAAGTAAAATTTACCTCTACATTATATAATCCTGTCTATAAAACAAAAGCGGAAACAAGACTCATCCTATATTAACTGCGGAAAAACTATTATCTTTAAGTAGGTAGGTAACAAGTTGATAAATTACTCAGTTCTCGGTTTTGACAACATTAATCCTCACATCTAACAAAACACACATTATTATCAACACACGTTTGCACAATGTCATAATCTGGTCACGGTACACTTGATTCGAATGCGCAGGCATTCATCAAGGATTACAAAGATGTTTATCAATATTTCCTTACAAATATTTAGCGAAATAACCTCCACAATGTATACGAACATCTTGCGTGACAATGACATAATATTTGTGCAAAGATCGCAGATACGAAATCCTCTTATTGAGCACAGCATTAACACAAAATTATTTTGCATGATATTCGATTTCGATTGCATTGTTGGAGTTTAATAATGTGTCCATTGTGATCTTGAATGTAGATGCATTTCTTTATAGCTTGTTTATGTACTGCGTCAATCAACAGCCATGTAAATTTTACATGTATAATTTGTGAAATAGTAAATTCCCAGTAACAGGGGTGTCCAATAGTGTCCATTCGATAATTTTTGGTACACATAGGAAAAGCACAGTAGCTATAAACTAGAGATGTGCCGAATAGTGGTTTCGCTGAATAAACGAATACCGAACATTTTTCGGTTTAACCTTTACCGAACCGGATGTTCGGCCGAATTATTTGGTTTACTTACTTTTCTTAGCCACGGAAACAACTTAGACATAATGTACAGTTCGTGTCACTACAGGCGATGTTAAAATATAAGTTGAATATACTGAACTACCAATGGCCTATGAAATCATTATGTTGACATGAGTAACATAAATCTTACAGAAGAAGTAATGTCTTTTTGTTCTTTACCCGGTCATCTAGCCAAGAAAATACAACCGAATATATTCGGCACAAAAACCGATTATTCGGCCGAATACAAATAGTTAAATCTGTGAGTGAAATACGTCGAATACCGAATACAATACGAATATTCGGCGCATCTCTACTATAAACCAACCTCTAAGAACAACAAATCAAATACCTTACAGTATTCTATATCAAAATTTGGATATTCTTTATCATAATTTGGAATTTATACACAAGTTTATCCCTGTTGCTCAAGCAAATTGTATTGCTATCAACAAAATGTCAATAAAAGTTGACTTTACACGCTACAAACAATACGTGCGTAATGAATAATGATCATGGTGCTACATGTGTCAATGGCCTGCCTACAGTAACGACTTACCATAAGTACGATGGCTTACCTGTTTATCACCCTCGTATGAAAAAATGCTTCAAGATCGTACAAGGTTCTCTAACCTAATTAAATCAGCAGAACTTCTTTAATAAGAAAAAAATTACTGCACGACCTTCTTAAAAATTACGTGCTTCACATACACACATAAATGTCACCAAGTAACAAGAATTTCGCTCCAGGACCCCGATCGTGCTAATTAAGAACGCAATCACAGTCGAAAATGTTATGGTCCATTTACAGCCCACGAGACGACACCAGGGAACGGAGTACCAGATTATGGAGTGTGGTCGGGTCGTAATGTTTTAGACTGCGATTTGGCTATTGTAAATACGTTCTTAGCGCGATCGGGGTCCAGAAGTGAATTCTGTCCTCAGCCACTATACGTCCCACAGGTGGACACAGGCATTCTTCATAGACACAAACACATGAGGAGTACTGGCCGTAACACGCTGGCCCAATGTGGGTTGTTGGGTAGATACGGTTGTAATAGCCGGGACCAACGGCCTTAACGTGTCTTCCGAAGGACGGAGAAGTTCAAAATCACAAAGATTTGGTCACCCATCCAAAGCCTAACCATAGCGAATGTAGCTTTGTTTTCGATATCGAAAGCCAAAGCGTACTTACCACAACCCGCCGAGATCTGTAACCGTTGTCAATAGGATATTTTAATGCAATCAAACTTCACCGTACACAGCTCATTGGAGCACAAGGTACTTGTAGCTCCAGATTCCAGATAAGGGTCTCACCCAATAACTTCACCGTAATCAGATAGCCGCTAATACTTCCAAGTTGAAAGGCCCATTTATTTTTGAAACTGTAACCAACACCAGATCGTCAGATAAAGGGACGAAATTTGACAAAGATTAGAGATAAAGAGAAAAAAGTGTGGTTAACTGATGGTGTTTAGAAGAATTATTGAGGATGCTCAGGAGATTCCGTGTTCTTTATTACATTTGGACCACACATCTCTGTAGATATATGTAATAATTATAGTTTCATCTCTATTTTCACTTTTGTTTTCTGTTAAAGCTTTCCTGTATTTGAGAGCGAAGAAATAACTCGTATTTTACCAACACTGAGCTGAATGATGAACAATCATTATTGCAAAGAAGTAAATCTATACTTTGTAGTTAATGTTAATAATCAAATACCATCGCAAATAAATTAAACTTATTGTATCTCATACCATAACATATCATCATGCCTCTTTTCCCCGAAGAAGTAGGCAGGTTAAAACCCACATTTCGCCAGATATGTTAGGTCCCCATTAAACAGGTGGCGAGCCTGTTGCCATGCACCGGGCACAATGTGAGGTAAGCGATATTCACAATAACCTGAACATAGTGTTATTCAATCTCAGTGGTGCAGGCGGATCGAACCCGCGTTTCCCGCGGCCTCTCGAACGGATAGTGTCCGTCCGTCCCAACTCGGCTACCGCTGTCTTTTATTTCAAGTTGGTCAATAATATTTAGGCTATCCGAAATAATTTCAAATTAACAACTATCATAATAGTCCCTATCTTTTATTATAATTATATGTATTATAAAATAAAATGGTTACCTTTTAAACTAGCTTAAAATCTAAACATAGCTTCTATTTAAAAATGGAGAAATAGCGTTAAACATAAATAACGATTTACACAATAATTTAATTTGTGAGACCAATTTAACGACATGAAAAAATTCTAAAAGACCCTGACTCGTGACAAAAAATAATAGCTTGTCGCGCTTCAAAATCTCTAAGGACCAAAAATAATTAAATTATTCTTTACTCTTGTGTAATGTCAACGCCAGACTATTAAAATGAATCTTTTTTTCTTTTTTATAATATACATTTAACCCCTTGAGCGTCAGCGCGAACACCGGTTTTCGCAAACAATACATATTTCAATTGTGTCTAATTTTTTGACCATGGGTAGTTTAAGACTTCGTGAGAGTCCTGATATTAAGTGTGATTTACTCATTGTTTCATATTAGCTGTTGCTACTGGTTTTTTAACCATCCCACGGGAACCCTTTAATTTTCCGGAATAAAAATAATCGAGTTATTTACCAGGGATATAAGGTATCACCATGCAAAATTTCATTGAAATTGGTCAAGTCATTTTGGAGATTAGCCCGTATAAACAGACAAACAGATGAACAGAGAAACTAAAAATAAAATATGTTTTGGTATTTTCCCTCTTTTTACATCCCCCTGACTTGATATTAAGCATTTTTTTCTACGTATAGACATTCGACCTCTACAGTTTTATTATATGTATAGATTTACATATTCATAAGCCAATTTGTTAAACGATTACTGGTAAAGTGTGGGTATGTGATGCCTAGCCCCTCTCCTACCACCACCTTTACATAGGTATAAAAATATTGAGTAGGTGGGTATAGACTTTAACTATTTACATTTAATTATAAATTTTACAGAGCTTCTTAAATTTCTTATTACATTACAAAAACAAATACTTCGCTTGTTTTCTTCTGTCGTCATTATCGAAGCTGACACATACGATATGTCATCATTCACCCGAACAGGAAACCCAGGGGTTGTGGACGTGACTAAATTATAATTAATTTTTGTTAAGCCTACGCCGTTGAAAGACATCAGGAGCTAAATGATCATTTGAGAAGTGTAATATATTAGACTTAAGCATTTGTTCAGATTAATGGCTGGTTGAACACATTTTGGAGAATCAATTTAATAAATGCCTATAATTTTTTATACTCGTAATAAATGTGTATATTATTATATTATGTACTGTGAATATTATTACAGCAATTAACACTTAAACACTCCTTGCCGTTATGTTACTCTTAGCTAAAATTATCAATGCGTGGTTATCGGATGATATAAGGTAATTATTATAGATGCACTTATTAACAATAACTGCACTTATTAAAAATGCTAATAAGTGATGACTGCAAAAAAAGAAACGTAATTTGCAATACTTCACTGAAAAAAATCAAACATCAAAAAAGGTTATTGGTCGTTGATCAGGTAAGAATTTAATGCCATTAATAAACCATTAACCATTAGATTTAACCCTTTATAGTCGCAGCAATAACAAGACCGTATTATTTTATTAAATATAAGCAAGAAACAACAATTTACATTATATTATATGCCTAATATTATTGCCTAGACCGTTTGGAAAAAAGTAAAAAACGTTTTTTAAGTGATATACTGAACTTTAAGCGAATTCCATAGACAGTTTCAAAATAATATATTACAAATAAATTCTTATTTAATGTGTTCATAGTCTTCACAATCAATCATAAACAAAAACAGACCCGACCACGTGCCGATCACCCGATAACATTGTTCAAAATACAACTACTTTTAACTTTTAGCTCCCCGAGGAATGTATTATCAATTATAGCGGTATATTCCTCTTTGTCATTAATTTGCTTGGTCTTTGGATTGTATTTAAAAAAAATTTTGATAGGAATTGGTTGTACCTGTAGGGGAAAATTTTCAGGTGATGCATACATTTATTTGTACATAGCTCTTAATATGGGCATGTGAATGTGAATGAAGAAGAATGTGTGTCAGGATAATAGCAAGTAAAGATCTGTACCCCTAGTGTAAGGTTTCATTTAGGAGATTTCAATGAAAAATATCATATCATCTTTGTATCATTATCCATTAATTAGTCTTACAGTGTTTTTTGAGCTAGGCGAATTGGTGTGAGCGTAAGATTTTTTCAAATTATTGATTAATATCCCCAATCAAAATTTCAACTTAAACAATTGCCTTTTTACCAGTTTAAATAAAAAAACCATTGGGTACTGTTCAAAAAGCTCATTGGACCTATACCTCTAATATTTATTGTGACGACTAGCTATGCTGCGTGCGTTTTATAATATTCCATCTACGATCCGGTGGGTCTCGTGACACGAATTTGAAAACAAAGTAAATTTTGACCCAGCAGGCGACAACAGCGATGGCCAAGAGGATTTATTAAAAAAAAAACAAAATCTCACACATTGTTTTCCTCTGGAAGAATCGTCGTAGCGTAGATCTCTGCTTGAGCACTGTTAGAGAGGGATGGCGCTATTGATCCCACACAGCGCCATCCCTTTTTAACTGCGCTCAAGCAGAGATCTACGCTTGAGTTTGGTTCTGTAATACGGGCCTTAGAGTATTGTATACGTTGTCTTTAAAAAAAACGCTTAGAAAATAAATATTATGTAAATTGGTCATCAGCCTATATACGTCCCACTGCTGGGACAGGCCTTCCTCATGGAGAAACACATGAGGAGTATGGGCCCTAACACCACCACGCTGGCCCAATGCGGGTTGGTGGGTAGAAACGGTCACAAATGCGACCGGGACCAACGGCTTAACGTGCCTTCCGAAGCACGGAGAAGCTCGAGATCACAAAGTCTTGGTCACCCATCCACGGCCTGACCATGGCGAAGGTAGCTTTGTTTTCGACCGAAGCCAAAGCGCACTGACCACTGCGCCACCGAGTTCTTCATGTAAATGTAAATTGGTAATGAACTGTAATTATCAGTAGTTTGTTAAGTGTGATGATGTTATAGTTTGAATGATATGCTTTCGATATTAATAAGAAAGAAACCATCACCATCATCATCCATCACCATCCCGTCCTCTGTCCCATCCTAGTTGCAAGGCCTGCTACCCACTAAATCACAATTGGCAGCGTGGTGACAGCAATAGGGGTATCAAGTTAGCATGGTATGGATATGTGATGAAAAGGGCTGAATGTAACGTAGCCTAGGATTATGGGAAGACTTAGGAAGTAGTGGATTGATATGTGAGCTGTGATATGAGAAACGAAAGGGTAGATGCTTAACTCAGGAGTGAAATGGAAGAGGGAGATATGTTCTACCAACCCAAAAAGGGCTGTAAGAAAAGATAATGTGGTCGTATCATGGTCCATACTTCTTATATGTAAGAAAGTCTAATCATATTAATATAATGTATAATGTAAAATCTTAGGTTACGGCAAGTGCAATTAATGTATCCATTTCATGTTTTAATTTAAGACCATATCAAACCGTCAGAGCTTTACGGGGATCCAGAAATCAAATTATCTAACACGCTATATCTAAAAGCAGTATTATCTTAAGTTGAAAAAGCCGGGTAAAAAACGATGGTGAGGAGTTCGGGACCCACTATTATCTTTGAACACCAAAGTCATTTTAGCTATAATAAGATAACATTATGGGAAGAAGGTCCCAGTGGTTCTCAAACTTCTATTTACGTTCGTTCACGTTGTCTTTGGAAGTACTTTGTAATTCTATCGGGCTTTTAAATTATAGATATTTTTAAGATCTCTGTCTGGATTGCCATGTTTTAGAAGTTTATTATATTACGCTTACCTGTAAGATGTGTCAACACATGTTAAATTCATTGGCTTTTGACATCGCAGAATGAAACTGCAAGAAGAACGTCGTAATTAATTATAAAAATCATTACAAACCTCATAATCATTTGTCTTTCCAACTTAAAGGTAACATATTCGGACGCATCGCTCATAATTTATCTGACGCACATTAATTAGGCAACAAAGTTTGAGAACATTGTGGATGATCCCCCCTGAAGAGCGTGTCAGCGGACCTGCGCCGAACGAACAGGTATGTTTTTTTTCGTTTTTGCGCGCGCGCACGTGTGCGAGCCGCCCCTTAATTACTGACGCATACCATAAACAGATCTTTACGCTCCCTTAAATAAATCTTCGGGAACAGTTTTTTTATGTTTTTTGTTTTCTTAGGCCCATAATTTCGGAGCACAGTTTTCGGTTTACCAAGCACGAACGATACATCGAATGATCGATGATGACTCTTTGTTTTTACAGGTTCATCGGGTATTCGCTTTGTTGTTGTAAGTTTACGGCTTATTTTTGTAAGGGCAAGGAGATTTCGGACAATGAATAAGTAATAAATTGTTGAATGCTTATTGGGGTAACTCTGTAAGAGAATTGTATTGCTGTAACTACATCATCGTTTATTAGTAAAAAAATAAAGTAAAGCCAAGGCCAAACCTTACCGTTCAAGTCGCGTCCGCGGTAGTGTGCGCGGTGGCGATCATTGCTGGGCACTGACTTGTAAGGACGTTTTCACACCGATGCGTCCTCGATTTCCTTACATTTCCTCGATCGATTCCACCGCGCATGCCACCGCGGACGCGAGCTGAACGCGTTGGCTTGGCCTTAGCTTTATACAGTATTAATTAAGTTTTTCTCTGATGTGTATATCTGCTAGCCTACTCTCGAACACAATTTCAATTAAAACTCAATATTAACACAATCCAATATCTCTAAATGCCGAGACTAGAGAAGGGGTACTAGTGTACCATATCAGCTAAACTCAATGTCATTTAGGTCACTTAATAACTGCATTATTTGAACCCATTTATGGCCCTAGTGTCCCACAGAAGAGTAAGAAACATCACAATCTCAACGCCGATCGATGGGTATTGCGTTCAAGAGTAGGCTACTTGAGGTATAAGTGCACGTTGCTTAAAAAAATCACGGTAAGTAGATTAGTTAGAGCAAAGGAGAGGTCGCTTTCCAAGGCAAGAACTGTTGGTTAACACCTTCTAGGTCGAAGATATTCGAAGAATGGTGGACTACACTTGGATTAGTTTGGCTCAGAATCGGGATGAATGGCGTATCAAGAATGTCGGACTTACTAGAGAAATGGTTGCACAGAATTACTTACTATATTGTCGTTGCGTTTAGCAATTTAGGTACTATTGCATCAGAGCAGAGTTACTCATATTACGCTTTGTTAGTTACTAACTCCGGGATAAGCCAATAACTGGTCTTGCATCATTACGAGTTAAATGGCGACACCACGTTCAAAGTATTTTAACTCACGGTTGAATCCATAACTTTGGCTGTTGTTTAAAACTTTGCGCATTTTTGATTCTTATTGTCTTGACAAAAATAATGTTGATAGTTCTGCCAGGGCTAGCTAACCCGAGAATTAATTTAATTATTAGTACAGATAATCAAGACTATTATCCCCTGAGGGTTAGTCAGAGACTAGGCAAAAGCATCGCGAAAGCAGTCCAATGTTATAGTCCGCACATCACCAAGCTCCACTGCTTGTAATATCTGCGTTTAACTTACGAAGCGAAATTCCCCAACTGCAAACAATAGCTTTATCAGTTCTAAATTGTAGCTATTTAAATACACATACAGCGTAATCGCAAACCAATAGATGTAAGGGTCGACGCGTATCGCATTCTGTTTCTGCCGCCCTCGATGCCAGATAAGATTCTGTTTTATATCCTTGCTAAGCGATATTTTATTATCAAACACGATAAAATGCATCCCAAGATAGGGCTGTCTTAAAATACTTTTAAAAGGACTCACCTACTGTATCAATTTTTGGTAACTACTCGGGTAAGTAGCTAAAAATTTAAATAATAAGCATAGCTGTTGCAATGGTAGGTTTTTCTTTACAGTGATGCTTAAGGGTGTAAATATGGGTACATTTTAGGCAGACTTATAATTTAAAACGTAGAATACTTTTTATGTTTCCAATTTCTTTGAAAGTAATCATTGTTGGCAGCCCTAAGACAGGACATTATCTCGGTGAATCTTTTTTATTTGCCACTTTATCACAGTTATTTAGGGACATGATAAAAAGCAAAAGTCTCCAGTGCTTAGGAGCGTTTTTTCTGGCTAAGGGTTAATTTGCGGCCTTTCAGACCTGTATTTCTCTAAAACAACATTACTTAATTGACATTTAGTATATCACAAATTTTACGACAAATTTAAAATACCTAACATAAAATTACAAATTTTAAAGTTTTTTAAAGTATATTTGAAGGATATTTTTGGAGCGATACAATCCGGAAGAAGGGTGTCATAGATGGGCTGGCCGCCAGAGCTGGTCACGCGCGCGCTTTCCATCACAAGAGATACCTAACATACCTAACAGCGTTTCACAGCCACACGCGCGCTTAACGCGCGCGTTTTTGTCAAAATGTATGGATATCTCTCAAGCGCTGGCGGCCAGCGTACCTATGAAACGTCCCTAGCTCTCCAAACATCAAAATGAACCCAACCATGCACCAAAATAAACATTTTATACCTAATATACAATAAAACCACACCATTAGCCGTGTTCGCCTAATTAGGCAATAGATTTGGGAAAAACGCCATAAACATAATAACTGAAATTAATTTGGGGCCAATAAGCGAAATCCCTGTATATGGTCTTCGAACATAATTGTATGGGGCCGCACGGGCCGTCGACGATTTTACATTATTCACCGTAATTTAGCACCATTAAGGCAAATCGACGGCAATGACGCCAATCATCAGTAATTAGGTGTTCCGGAGTTATATTACCGCAAAAAGGTGTTATATTCGAAGGTAACCTTTTTCGGGTATTAAAATCTCATGAAAATATTATAACTGAAGTCAATTTTGTGATCATTTGTTCAAGTACATATTTTATTAGGTCCTTACCTATGAAATTGGTGTTTTGTATGGAGATTTTGGGGATGTCTGCATTTTACATACTAACATTTTATCAGTTTTCTTCACAACGACAAATCCAGAGATAATAATATTTGGCATGTATCATTAGACAAGTTTAAGCAATATGTGTGTGAACACGCTTGATAAAAATTATTCATCGTTTTTATGTTAATGCAAATCAAATGATGTATTCAGGAGGCAGTTAAAAATAATTGTCTTTGTGTATAATTTTAACACAATTAAACTTACAAAAAATTATCAAATAAAATAATACGAGCTCAAATATATGGTCTATTTTTAGAAGAGGCAATTATTTTATAAGAATGTTCTGAAAAAATTGCTAAGACAGAATAAAAACGCCAATTTCATAGGTAAGGACCCAATATTAGCGCAAAAAGGTGTTATATTCGAAGGTTACCTTTTTCGGGTATTAAAATCTCGTGAAAATATTATAACTGAAGTCAATTTTGAGATAATTTGTTCAAGTACATTTTTTATTATGTATTATTGAGAAAATGGTAAATTTATTTCTTCCTTTATATTGTTATTAAATTATTTTTTTATATTTTATTACCTATAGATGAGTGAAAAACGGGAATGAAAGTCTAATTCTGTCCAATCGTAATATCCAGGTTGACATCACAAGGTTACTAAGTGTTAGTTTATTTTATATTTATAAGTTGAAGAGCTCGGTGGCGTAGTGGTTAGTACGCTTTGGCTTTCTATTGTAATCAAAGCTACCTTCGCCACGGTCAGGCCGTGGATGGGTGACCAAAACTTTGCACGGATGAGCTCATGAGCTCCCGTCCCGGTCGCTATTGCGACTGTTTCTACCCACCAACCCGCATTGGGCCAGCGTGGTGGTGCTACGGCCTATACTCCTTATGTGTTTCTCCATAAAGAAGGCCTGTGCCCAGCTGTGGGACGTATATTAAAAATCTTTAATATTCTTTATTACTACACTATTTTTTTAAATAGTACCTACGTAGGAAATTACTCCATTTCATCCATGTTAAGTTAGTTTAGGGTTTTTTTTTTTTTTTTTTTTTATTAAGTGGGCAGCTTTTGTTAGAAGCTATCAATAGTTGGGCGCTATCGGCTTACGCCCAGACTATATTAGCGTGATTCATGTAGAATTATTTGTTGTTTTTTTTTTTTTTTTTATATATATTGTTATTGATAGTATTAGTCTCTTAATATTAAAATCAAATTATTTATTTATGTTTATTGTTATGTCCATTTATGTTAGTTAATAGGAATAGTTTACTGTTTATTTTTAATTGTTTATGTGTTGTTGAATTGTTTGAGGTTGTTAACTATTGTTTTTATAAAGTTTACGAATGATTTACTGCATTCGGTTTTTAGAATTATTTTAGATAAATCATGTGGATCTGTTTCATTGGCACTGCATATTGAATAATGAGAGTGGCGGGCCAAGGAAAATCGTGAGCAGGTAGAGTACAAGTGATGAAAAGTTTGTGGTGAGGTGTCGTCACATGGACATATTTCATCTGGAATTATGTGAAAACGGTGTAGGTATTGTTTGGTGTAACCGTGACCAGTCAAATACTGAGTCACTTCGAAGTCGGGTGAAATAACAGATAGGAAGTTTTGAAGGTGTTGGTGAGTTGGTATCAGTTCTTTGGTGTATTTGCAGTGGTGTGGTTGGTTGTAATAAGCTGCTTTTTCCAGTTCTTGTTCTTTTTTGAGATTGAGTTTTAAGTGGCTAATGGGAAATCGGTTGTAGCACACTGTTCTGTTCATTGTGGCAGCGTTTTTTGCCGCATCGTCGGCTTCCTCGTTGCCAATTATTCCTACGTGTGCTTTAGCCCATATAAATGCAATTTTGTGACCATTTTTTTTCAATTTTATTAATGTGTTTCAGTGTTTTGACAGCATGTATATTGTGGGTGTTGCAGTTTGCGAGTTCTGTAAGGCTGGATTGGCTATCACTAATAATAACGGAGTCAGTGATGCCGTTGTCCTCAACCCACTCGCAGGCACGTGAGATGGCGAGCTGTTCTGCCTGATATACAGAGCAATAACTGTGCAGTTTGAATTGCTGGATCACTTTGTCCCTGCGAGGTTGGTATATGACAATAGCAGCTCCAACCCCGCCGTCGTGTTTGCTACCATCGGTGAATATCAGGTTTGTATTGTGAATATTTAATTGATTTTCCAGTTCTTGTTGTGAATTTATTTCAAGATATTCTATTGGTTTTCTTTCAGATGGGTGTAGAAGGTCGGATGGTGACGCCGGGATTTCCAGTTTTAAATTATTAGGTAAGTTTTCCAATGTTTTGTTCTTTTTACATAGGTCTATCTTAGCGGAGCAGGTTATTTTGTGTGGTAGAGGGATTAGATCGGCAAGTGAAATAGCGGCAACAGTGTTCGCAGTTTTGAAAGCGCGTATAATTTGTATTGCAAAAAGTCTTTGAAATGAAATTAGTTTTTTCCGGATGTATTTGTATTTTAAAGCATTGTGCCAAACTTCTGCAGCATAACATATAATGGGTTCAATTACCTGGTTATATATTATACGAATATTGTCTGGATGAACACCCCAAGTGCATCGAACGAATGTTTGTAGTTTGCCGTAGATGGCTTTTGCTTTTTCTATAGTTTTTATGCAGTGTTTTGTGAATGTTAGCCTACTATCTATATACACTCCAAGATATTTTACACAGTTAGTGAATTGAATAGGTGAGTTATTAATTTTAAGATTTATATTTTTTGATTTATTTGAGAAACTAATTGCGTGTGTTTTTTCAGGACTAAATGTAAGTTTTTGTTTGATTCCCCAATCATGTATAATTTTTAGGACACTATTTATTTTTATTTCTAAGTCTTTGACTTGTTTGCTGGAAGCTATTAGAAGTAAATCATCGGCATACGCCTGTAGATGCACGCCCTCTGGAAGGAAGGTCCCTAGCAGATCGTCTAATATTAAATTCCACATGATGGGTCCACACACAGATCCCTGTATGCAGCCCCGTGTCATAGTTTTGGACGTTTCGCTATCTGCAAATCTGATCACGACTTCCCTTTCTTTGGTGTAATTCCGGAGTATACCGAACAAGTTCTTGGGACATTTGATTTTCGTTAGTCTGTGTAAAATTGAAGGCCACCATGCGTTGTCAAAAGCGGATTTAATGTCTAAAGATACAGCAACTACAAAATATTTTTGATTTTTTAATGATCTAATGGTATCAAGTGCAAGAGATATTGCTTGGTTTGTGGAAGTCTGTTGCTTAAAACCAAACTGGGCGTTGTTCATTTTTTTGTTTTTATGCATAAAATAAGTAAGTCTATTAATTATAAGTTTTTCTAGTACTTTCCCAAAAACGGGAATTAAACCAATCGGTCGGTAAGATGTTAAATCATCGTAGTTGGTTTTGCCCGGTTTAGGAATAATTTTAGATATTGATTTTTTCCAGATTTTGGGAAAGTAACTGAGTATGAAGCATCTGTTCATTATATCTGTAAGTATGTTTGGATACTTTTCGGCGAATCTTAAACAAATATCTGCCGACAGATGATCGTGACCGGGAGCTTTTTTCGGGTTCATATTTTTTAAGACTTCAATAATTTCTGTTGTAGTAAATGGTGGTTCTCGATAAGATTCATAATGCTCATTGGATTCATTTCTAATTTTTGTATGAATGGGTAGATCGGGTGTGTCGTCGGGAAAAAGTTTCCTGATTAAGAGTTCAGACGTTTCAGTGGGATCTTTAGTAAATCCACCAGATTCAGTTCTTAAAGTTGCCGGTGGTTGGTTTAGTGGTTTGGTTTTGATAATTCTATTAGTAACGGACCATACGTTTTCCTTTGTTTGCTTATTACAAAATTCTTTGAAGTGTTTAGTCGAAGTCTCTTTTATGGCATCTGAGTATTGCTTTCTTAATGTTTCTTTTTCAGCTATTAGATCGACGAGTGGTTGTTTCCTGTGTACGGCTTTTCTTAACTTCCTGTGATTCGTTATTACTTTGTGTTTGAGATGATCTAGTTCTGAACTCCACCAAGGTGGACGTCGGGAAAGAGCAGTAGGTTTTGGTAACACTTTATTGCACGTTTTTTGTATGTACGTAGTTATTATGTTTATATAGTTTTCTAATTCCTTAGTATTCATATTATTGATATTAATATTATTATTTATGTATTTCTCTAGTTCTTCATAGAATTGTTCTTTTTTATCCTCCCAGAGTTTTTTGTTAGACGTATTGTATTTCCAAGTGCTTAGCTTTAAGTTTTTAGTTATATCCAATGCTCCTAGTGTTATTTTAAAAGTGATAGCGTGGTGATCGGACTGAGTGATAATGTCAAGGTCAACTTTCCAGTCTGTTACATGAATGTGGTTGTTATTGCTTATAAGTGTTACATCAATGATTGATTCCCGGTTTGTAGTTCTGGTAGTAGCTTCGAATGTTGGAGTGTTTCCTGTGTTACATACTGTAAGATTAAAACCTATTATGATATCAGAAATTATGTTTCCTCTGCTATTATTAGTTTAGGGTTAAGGGTAGTTATCTCCCCCCCCCCCTAAAAAACGGCCTGCATACTTTATTTTGTGCTTCTTTTGAAGGGCCTGGGAAAGGAAAATGGTAACCTGCCCCTTCGGGATAGAGGCGTAATATGTTGTTGTTTACACAAAATATTTCATCAAATGTTTTCCTCTTGCCAACCCTCTGCTGTAATTGTTGCTCTAATTCTATAACAACCAGGTGCTAAACACGTCTCCCAACATTCCGCGATCGTGATTAACTTAACCAATCATCAACCGATTGATTGCCAGTTAACTCCATAGTTTGAGTCAAATTATCGCGGTTACAGGAAGGGGTTAATTTAAACTAAATCATGTGGAACCCTGACTGATGTGGTAATCTTGGGGTAAACGATCCCGTGGTTTGTAAGGATCCATAAAAATAATGGTTCGACTCTATTTTCTTGATAGCAATTATTGAGTGTGCTTAAAATTCCTTATATTTTTTTTATAAAGAAACTAGCTGATTCAACAGTTACGGACATGGATTTTATTCGGTAAATAGCAGATTCTATAACACTTTTAGATAACCGATTTTTTATAGGTCAACTGCTATATTTTCTAAGGGGTGTTATTTAAACGATCAGCTAAAATAACTAATTGGACAGCAACTAATGAACAGCAGATATTTCTAATTGGTCAGCAAAATATATAATTGGGCAGCAACTCCTATGTTTTCTCTGCTGCAAAATTGTATTATGAAGGTTATAATTATTGTTACAATGTCTACTCAATTTAGGCCAAGCGATTATTGACACAATTAATATTGATTTTAAGAATCATAAAAAAAATTACCTTAACCTAATAATTTTTATAACAATGAATATATTTCCTGGGAATTGATGTTTGATCCTTCATTGATCCTTTTCCTAGATTTTATACATTTCCTGTCACATAAATATAGTTGCCCAAATAATTATTTTGCAGCTCAACAAATTATTCTGCTGACCACATAATTATTTTACTGCCGGCCAAATAATTATAATGCTGACAAAATATTTGTTTGCTGCCCAAATGATTTTTCGGCAGACTTTTTTTGCTGACCAAAAATGGCTGCCCAATTAATTACTTCCCTTTTCTAAGGATAGCTGTAAGTAGTTTATGTACAGTTTTCTTGGGATCTCTTCACCGATTGATCCAAGGCTGCTTGCATAAAAAGGACTTCAAATTCAGATTTCTATTTACGTCTCTCGTCTCTAATAGTGCATGTAACCGAATATACATACATACATATCTTCACGCTTTTTCCCCCGAAGGGGTAGGAACCGAATATATTGGAAAAAATCATAGAATTTTCCATTTCCTTTCCTTTTAATGCACCACTTCTAGTACAGAAAGAGTGGGTCTATACTCTGTACGCACAATTAACGACGGCGTCCGATACAGGTCGGCTTCGGTGGCTCGCGCTAAACCAACGGCTAATAGGCGCGCGCGACAACTATTACACGCTATTACTGCGCACGCGTGGGTTGGTCCAAGTGTTAAGATTGAGAATTTTTAATATGATAATAATAAAACTTTAATAACTATTAAACAGATAAAGTCAGAAAAGTAAGGAGTAATAGCTTATCATGTTTCAGATATGTGATGAGGAGGGATGAATGTGACATAATTAAAGAAGAATGCTCAGTGCGTTTGGATCTAAAATAAGAAAGAACCGAAAAAACGTGTGAAAAATGACATAAAAAGAAAAATTCCTTTGGTGACCTTTTTTACATCTTATGTCACAGATTAGCAATGTGACATAATCTGATATCGTGATCCATTATGCATATAGTAGGTACAGGCAATTGCAGGCTACATACAATCACGCCTGCAATCCCCGAAAGGGTAGGCAGAGTCCAAGGAGCTCTGCGTTCCTTAAGACCACATTTAGCCATACATAATTGAGTTTGGTAAGATGAAAAATGGTTGCAGGCTACTTTGTCCAATAAAATTGACAAACAACATTCCAATATTCTTAACCTATGAAATTGGTGTTTTTATTCTGTCTTAGTGTTTTGTCTGTAACTATTAAGATTCAGAGTATTCCTAAAAAATAATTACCTCGTCTAAAAATAGACTATATTTTTGAGCTCTTTTGATTTGTTTTGATAATTTTTTGCAAGTTTAATTGTGTTAAAATTGGACATGGAGATAACTCTTTTTAAGTGCCTCCCGAATACATCATTTTATTTGCATTCACTTAAAAACGATAAATAATTTTTATGAAGTGTGATATTACACATATTACTAAAGCTTGTTTAATGATATATGCCAAATATTATTATCTCTGGATTTGTCGTTGTGAAGAAAACTGATAAAATGTTAGTATGGAAAATGCAGAATTCCCCATAATCTCCATACAAAACACCTATTTCATAGGTAAGGACCTAATATTTAAGACGTAAAGACAGGGTTACGGATGCAGACAACCCATTATCGAGTCTTCCTCCGGCAAAAGGTGTGTGAACTAGATCATGGCTTGGGCCACAAGCTAGCGAACACCCACAAATTGGTCGAGTTACCCGTACATTGCACTCGACAATTTATTTATTGCTTGCTGCGCCGGCGCAGCCTGGCGTCCACTTAGTTAAACATTCTTAGATTAATCCAATGTTGTCCCATCTACCTAATTAAGGGCCGTTTAAGCGTAAACTCTCAGTTTTTATGTCGATCTAATTGCGTGAAGCTTCAGTTCAAAAGAAGTTTTCTATGAAGTATCCAAGTAAATATCTATTATAAGTCTACGTCAGATAAAATAGGCTGTCCATGATATTTTTACATCATCAAGAGTATTTTTTTTACTAATACTAATATCCTTTAATAATAAACAACAACAACATATCATCACGCCTCTTTCCCCGAAGGGGTAGGCAGAGGTGTTAACACTCACATTTCGCAAGATATTATTAAGTCCCCATGCATCGGGCACAATTTGAGGCAAGCGATATTCACAATCAACTGCACATAAATTTAATTTAAGCTCAGTGGTAAAGGTGGTGGGATCGAACCCGCGAGTCCCGCGACTTCTCGAGTAGTGTCCGTCCGTCCCAACCCGGCTATCCGGCCATCATCATCGGCTACGTAATAATTTTGGCCACGATTTGGCCATTTAAGCTTGCATATTAATAAGTCATAAATACTTGTATATAGGTACGAGTATTATAATCTTATATACAAGACAGTAAAACTAAAAATTTTGTAAAGCTTCTAATAAAAGTTTCCCTCGACTTGCCTGTATTATCATAACCATTTAATCAATAATAAATGTATCGTTTAATTTTTGGTGTTTATATATTTTTTTAACAATCAAAGACATAATTACTATGGCATCTACGATATTGTCCTTTTATTACACTTACCACGCATTTTTATAATAATGGTAATCTACGAGGACCTCATATAAGTACATAGATACACATCGTTTCCCTTCCGAGAGCCAAAAAGCCATTATAAAAACTAATCTTGTCTCAATGGTACTCACATTAAAGGTATCTAATAAAAATACTTTGAAAGAACAGCTGTAAACTACATGTAATATTAGTTGTAAATAAAATTAAATCTTATTAGAATCATCCTGGGAATAGCGTATCGAATGTTTAATGAAAACTATCAGAGTAGAAATTGCGTTTCTTTTGGATTCATAGGGCATTTACAACCCCAGATCGTGTTACATGTATAAACATAAAACTATTCTATTTTAAATATTTTTCAACATGAAAACAAATCTTCGTAATCATTCGTTTAGTAAGAAGAAGCTCAGCAAGTATCTATTCGCGTCTAACGATCTTTTTCATTTAGAAAAAAATCGTCTAGAATAAAACTTATAATAAATTTTTTCCATTTTATCATAAAGTTTTATAAGTTGAGTGTGTTATAATTAGTTTCCTTATTAAAAAGTATACTCAAATTCCTGTTTAATTATTTCAAATTTTTTCTGTATAATCATTTCAATTTTCATTCCGAAAAAGTCGATAGGTGTAAACGCCCTTTCGATCCCTAGGCCTACACCCATCAATTAACTGGCTTAACTCACTCGTAAGTTATTCAAAATAAAACATGATAATAATGAGAGCTCCTTAAATGATGGGGTGATTATCACTTCCCCCTCCGACTAATGACTACCCTCATAATCTACCAATTCTGGGAGCTTAACGAGTAGACAGCAATTTAAGGTCCTTAAGAACCTTCAACAATGCGTTGAGTTATACAGAATACAGAATTAATAAACTCCGTAATTAGTTTTTAAACATTTTTAAACATAAGAATGGCTTTCACTTTGAAAACCCCTTTAATAATTTTCGAACTGTGCTGTGTGTATATTAAATCAAAATATTATAGAGACTCAAAATATTACCTGTAGTACGTCTCAATCCAAGTTGTCAAACAGGTAAACAAAAAAGCCGACTTACCAAATTTGTTATTCAATAATCACACTTTTTACATGGACATTAGCACGTAAATATAATTAACGGTAACAATTGTTGTCCGTTTCAATTGCTTTCACTTACCTACAGTCATCACAAAACTTTTTAGAGATGAAACATTACCTTTGTTTTGTTTACCTTTTTGGCAACTTGGAATGAGACGTAAGTACTATACAACACATATGTACATGTACATATTAATGATTAACATTATTAATTTGAGTGTTTAAAGCACATATTAGACATCATCTCTTGGCGGCCACCGCGACCGGTGTCCGCATATATTAGATATTTCTATTGTTTCTCGTTTTCTAAACGTTGTGTAGTTTCGCACGGAACAGAAATTCTTTAATTGAAATAAAACTCGACATAGTTTGTAAAAATACATTTTATTTTTTATTACAATTTAATACATTGTTAGGCGTGAGTTAATAATTTTAAACAAGACTTTTCGAGTCTTGTGATCAAAACAGTTTAATGCTTAATAGTTTACTGGGTTCGCAAATTACAAAATGTTATTAAAAACAAAATATTAATATAAATCCCCGTCGGGATATACATATATGTTTAACAACTTATATGACATTTGAAATTTTTTGGTCTCTACGTAAAAGGGGCTAGACTACTAATTATTACAAAAAAAAATAACTTTTTTGATCATGTACCTCAATACATTATCATTTCAATAGGGATCACTATACTCTGACACACTTTTATAATCGAAAATTATTTATTATATAATCACATCTCACTTTACAAATGCAAAATCATCCATCCATTTTTTCGTCCAATTCAAAACAAGTTTACCTGCGATTCGTCTAATTGTTGAGCAACCCCTAAAATTATCGCCCCTTCTTTCGCTCCCCCAAAACAAAACTATTATTTGCGTCTAGATGTCAAAAAATGCAGAACAATGAACCGTAAACTTCATGAAATAAGGTGCAGCTTTGAACAGATTCAATTTTTAAGGTGAATAGACAATGTGGTTTTGAATAAACAGTTTTGGTGATGCAACAAGTGTATGGAATAACAATGGAAGCGATTAGGGGTGATTTATACATGCTCTTTTATTTTCCACCCCCAACTTTTATTTCAATGACCTCGTAACTGAAATTCCCACACTTGTGTAGAAGATTCTGAGATTTTTTTAAATTGCATATTGAGGAGTTGAGAATAATGAATTTGTTTTGATACTAGTTACTAATCGAAGTCATATTGAAAAAAATAGAAAACTATAACGATCAATGCGTATTAACCCTTTAACGACCTAGGGAAATATTTATCCCAACTTTTAATTTATATTAAATTTATAAATATTTTAATTTTATTTAAATGTACCGTTGAAATAGAAGATATGCTGAACTTAATTGCACAAATCGGAAGGGCCTGCAATAATAACCTACACTCAAAAAAATATATATATATTACAAAAACTTTAGTAACTTATTCTGCTATTCTATTTATTTTATTACACTGTGTACATTTATAAGAACTACGTTCTGTCACATATAAAAATGGATAATCATGACAAATAATCATATGGTAAATCTTTTTCCCTGCGGTCCATATGGGGCATTTTTTGTAAAGTACTGTCAAGTACTAGGTAGCTAGGAGAATTGCTAAATATTTCCTTTTTTAGTAGTTCTCAGACACACTGTCGGGTCGAGAAATGCTCTCGGGTTCGAATTTTGGTTGATATAATTATGAATTATGTGACTATCACTACGGATGTATGTAGCTCATTCTTTATTGTTTAATTCAACGTCATATATCATGTCCTTTATAATTCAAAAAAGTGTTCGAAATGACAGTAATCTAATTCATATCCATTCAAATTTGGTAAGAGAGTAGCCCTACTAAACTGAAAATAGCGAATTTGATCGTATCGATCAATAAAAATCAATAAATTAATAACAAAACAAAACACGTTCAATCTCAAAACTTATTAACATGCATCAAAACTTAATGCATCAAAACAAATTAACATTTATAATATAATTAAAATAAAAAAATATATATTCACAATTATACGTAGGACAAAATAAATACCGAATTTAACAAAATAAACATTAAACAATACCATTCACAACAAAAGAATCTTAAAACCATAATATAGAAAAAAATAACAATTTGTAATACCTGTTGCAAAGAAATCTTAAAGGCACCTGATTTATATATACGTTAACAAAAAAAATCAATGCTCTGTGACCCTGACGCATTCCCATGGGGTGAGCGACAAGTGCAGACACAAACAACCCGTGAACGAGGGGTGAGGGGTCCGAAGCACCCCTAAGCACCCTAAAGGTAAATCAGAATCCCACGCACACTTGTCACGCCATAGGACACAATAGTCCGCTTTTTAAGTGACGCAAACTTTATTAGTAACCATTCTTCTGACCACCTATTGTCGGTTTTTGCATCTTCAGACCGTGAGAAGATCTTCACAAATGATAAACGATCCTGAAAAAAGATAGATGTTATTGAAAGAGACACAACATAACAAGCTTGAAATGAATGTATATACTATTTTTTTTAAACAAAAATTGTAGCACGTCAAGACATATCCGTACAAACTTCTTTCGCGAATTTCTAATGATACTTTCGTTACTAAATATACCTAAGTATAATGGAATACGGTATTCGTATGATTCGGTCATCATCATTTTCTGAACGTCCATTCAAGCATTAACACAAATCTATCTTAATTGGCTTTGGCTACTTTCAAAATCCTCCCACGCACTCCTGATCGCTATCATTATCCAACCAAATTTCAACCCCTAACTATATCTCCTAATAATCTCAAAATACCTCTAATAGACATTTAATTATAGGCCTGGGCGAGTTCCACTGACCCCTTTTACACTTGTTTACGTCTTCATCCCCTCGCCCTTCGAGCGCGATGAGCCATCAAAATGGAATGTTTAATTCCAATACTCCATACGATTTATTATAACAAAGCAGAACGGGAATGATCCGCCGCTTGCCATCTGTCGCCGTTCCGAATCTCGCATCGCCGAAAAAAACTCAATGTGCGAGCAACCCTGGGAACCTAGGAACCGAGAGCATTCCCACGAACAACCCCTCAATTTTCAATAACCAAATTAGCCTTTGCGTTACCCTATTTCGGATATGAGGGAGTCGTGAATCTATTCATATCGATAAAAAATATTGCACCTCTCTCTCTGTTGTATAACGAGTTCGTATGTTCATCCCCCTCGAATGCACGTGTTCAATGATCGTATATTTAAACTGCCATCGTATGTGTGCGAGAGCCTTCGGATCGCAACACCTGCCGGCGCGCGCGCACCCCATTGGCTGAGGAGCCACTATCACCGCTACACTGATTTCTTTTGAACTTAATTTTTTTGTAATACTCTCTTCGGACATATAATAAAAAATCCTACATGTTTGGACGGTATGAACTGGATATTTTGTGCGTAGGTGGCATTTTATGTTTGTAACGTTTTTTGTTAACATAATGTTAATGAACATGGATGAGGATTTTTCTAATGCCAGATTAAAAGATATGGTTACATTACATGGTTATGCTATTAAAAGAAGTCCAAGCACAAATTGTCTTCTTCAAAACTCTTAACTCAAAAGCTACTTATACTAACCACACTAACAATAAAACAATTCTATAATGCACAATAACACTTTACACCGCAACAAGTTCACAACGTCACGTGACCTGCGCGTGAGCAGCACGGGTCACGCAGGGGTCGGCCGCACCCTAGGGGTGACTTAGTGACCCCGGGGGACGGGTGATAACAATCGCATTGTCTAACGCGAGCGGGGTAATAAGCAACATGTGGTGTGTTTACCATGACACTCATAGGCGTGTGGCCGGCGCGTGGACACTTTTCCCATAGAAAACCAATCTGTCGCTAGAATGCTGCCACATTCTAAGCAGAACCTTGTAAGGAAAGTAGAACTTGTCAGATTACTAGCAGGCCAAGTTTGTGTTTTACAAATTACCGCGTTCGAGTCAATCGTCTGTGGTTTGTAAGTAGCTTTTTAAAGTCATTATGGCCTTATACTGACTTAGAACATCTACTTCGTAAAATTAAATAAAAATGTAAATTAGTTAATACTCACAAACTCACATCATATTACTGCTAACTGCAGCAAGCCAATTGTTAAACGACTTTGCGTTGATAAAAATATCCATAAAGTTGAATATTAATAATATTGATAACGATACATATCAAATTCTACTACTGGTTTAGATAATGATGAAAACTTGTTGGAAGTTTTTACTAAGACTGTTTTTATATAACTCTTTACAATGTTGACAAAACATCTACGGTAACTAAAAGCATTAGGGTATCGTATTAACCACTCAATGCACCCACCGACACCCACACAGGCGCAGGGTGTTTTTCATTACGAGAGCTTTTACGCCGGGGGCGGCGAGTCGGGTATAAAAGCTGCGCTCGGCCCAACAGCCCCACATTCCCGCCTGTGATCTCACTTGCGATACACGCTCTCACAACTTTCAACATGTCTTACTACGCTAATAACGAATACATCATCGCGACTAACAACTCGATCAACGAGAACAAATATAACACCGAAAAGATGAAGAACAGTGGTATCAAAGCTCTATTGAAGCCACTTCTGAAGATGATTAAGAAGTCGACGAAGCGAGTTCCCGCCAAATGCGACACGCGCTACGAGGACGAGCAGAACTCGAGCAACGAGATTTTGGAGCGAAAAATCTATTCGGAGATGGAGACCTGCGCTCCTGGAGCTGCCTTCCTCGTGTGCAATCAGGATGACTCCTGCGACATCGTGCCAGTGAACCCTGACAACTTCTACGTACCCGTGCACTTCGCCCGCACTGAAGCCGGCACATTCTTCTGGACCACAGTCTCGAAGCAAGAGGCTGACTTCGCCGCCGGCCACTGCTACACCGAGTGCCAGACTCCGGAGCAACAGTACCCCATCTTCCAAGACCGCTGGGTGCAAGCCTAAACCTCTCTTCCATCAAATCTGAATCAGTGTCTTCCTTTGAAACCAGTGCTTCGGTTTCAGCAACCGTCTGTGATTTTAGCTTTAATCTCATGTGCCATTTAGGATAAGTTAGGGTTAATTATGTCGCGTAGCACGTGATAACATCTCGAAAGCTTTAATATTTTTTCGATTGTGATATTTTGATTTTGTATTGTATAAATTAAAAGTTAGGACTTAGTGAGCATTATTGTGATGATATGAGCTTTAATTGTATTAGGGGTGATAATTTATTTATATCATAATATTCCATGAAGGAATTGAAAATAAATGATAATGATTTAACATATTTGCTATCTTTTACTGTACTTTCCTTTACTGACCTTTACACATAACACACTCTAACAAGTTAAGATTACAATAGAAATATGATCTTGAATCTTAATAACACACTTGTACGTACTTACAAGTCAAATAAGACAGCATATTCATAAAACTTCAACTAGAGCTTGAAATAAGAATCAAATTGTAGCTCTTAGTCACTTGAACTACTTCCAATAGATTATAAGCCCTAAAACAGACGATATAAGGTTTAATATATAGTATAGTAAGAGAAGTGGTTTGACCAGAGTGGCGCGAGCCGCGGCCGGCGCCCGCGCACGTGCACCGCTCGCGGCTCCGCTACCGGCTTCTTAATTGTCTCTTTTTACTGGCCAAGCTCGTTTAAGCTTTTTATACCGTCTGATGAGATCGTTTCTTGTTGATCAAATATTTGAAAAGGATACATCTAATGGTAGTTGATGTTTTTGGAACTTTAATTAGAAATAACATAAAATTTGGAGATCTCTAATCTTTATTTCTTCTCCCACACATAATCACATACACAGGCGAACAACCACAGTAAAATCACACAGACTGATGTTCACTCTAATAGTCCTGTACGCCACATCACCAAATGTAATTGCGCTTGCGCCAACCCCATAATTGTTTTTATAATACATGATATACGGCTCTAAGAAACATAATAATAATTCTATTAATGTAGACGTTAATGATGTTTTTATTCGATCAGCAGTTTGCTGCATTCTCTATTCTTCTGTCCTTAAGAATTTTTTACTCAAAGAAGATGTAGAGCAAATCAGCAAAAAACTCAAAAAAAATGTATCACTGACATTTTTTTTGAAACTTGAAATTGATTTTATTTTGATTAATTAGCAAGTACTGGTATTGGATTTCGATACATATATGATATTACGTGTAATGTACTGTAATCACAAGTAAATATCGAATAGAGACGACTCATGTCTCGTATGCTACTAGATTTTAAGACGAATTAAAATTGATTCAATATCCTCCCCAAATATACAAATAATAGGTCTTTACCTATGAAATTGTCGTTTTGTATGGAGATTTTGAGGAATTCTGCATTTTCCATACCAAAATTTTTGAAAAGCTTTAGTAATATGTGTAATATCACACTTCATAAAAATTATTTATAGTTTTTAAGTGAATGCAAATAAAATGATGTATTCGGGAGGCACTTAAAAAGAGTTTTCTCCGTGTCCAATTTTAACACAATTAAATTTACAACAAATAATCAAAACAAATCAAAAGACCTCAAAAATATAGTCTATTTTTAGACGAGCTAATTATTTTTTAGGAATACTCTGAATCTTAATAGTTACAGACAAAATACTAAGAGAGAAAAAAAACACCAATTTCATAGGTAAGGACCCAATATTACGTGTAATGTACTCTAATCACAAGTAAATATCGAATAGAGACGACTCATGTCTCGAATGCTACTAGATTTTAAGACGAATTAAAATTGATTCAATATCCTCACTAAATACCCAAATATACAAATAAAAAGCCACGGCACTTTTTAAATACAAGCTTAAAACCACCAAACTTTCCATTTTGCAACATCACAGACTCGTTCAGCGAGAAAAACATCTCCAGAGATGGCAAGATATTCAAGAGAACAGTGCAATTGTGCAACGATATTAAAAACCAACCCCGCGCATGTCTCAACTTGTTTCACTATAACGTGTTTCAACTTGTTAAAAATATTCTTAAGATTTTGCACAACGCATTCAACGTAGAGCCACAATAAAATTGCCCATTCAAAAACGCACGTGCGACGCGCTTTTCTTTCTCTAGAATATTTGGTAGAAGATTTATTATTCAAATACATGTCTCACCATTATGCATTCTAATAAATAATAAAGCATAAATAAAAAATCTAACTTGCTTATATAAAAAAAATCTCATGGCCTTACGAAGGCATGCTACGTGCTACGATAATTACGAGCCACTACAATTTACAGTTATAAAGTTTTCGTCTTATTACCTTTTACATATATAAAAAATATACTTACCATGTTTTGTAAATAATCAAATTCAATTTACCCATTCCTCACTATCCCCTTTCCATACTTGAAATCAAATATTTTTATACAAAAATTGCACTACAAATATGAAAACAATACATCAAGTATTATTATGTCTACTTAGGTGTGAAATGTAATTTATATTGACATCAACAAATCAATTATCAATTTATACTCTGATATTGATAACAGTGAAATAGACGTAAATTTCAACCGTACAGAGTCAGACTCACAAAAACAATCATCGTAATCAATCTGACAGGTTCACCTTTAGGAAAAGAGAAACGTTTAAATTCGTAAACGTTCGTAAAATTTCGATTACATTCGAATTTATAATAGTGTGTCAGTAGAAAAACATTAAATAAAAGTTCCAATTGAAAGCCATTAACAAAAAAAGCATCATCGTAAATTAATTCAAGAAAATGATTATTTTAGTCACTTTGTATGACACACTGCAAATTGATAGGTAATAAATAAATTCCATGGTCATGCGAGCTATCCATGATGGGAGCTGCGTTAAACGGTATACGAGATAATATGTTAATAGCCGAGCCATTGATTAAAAATTGCCTCCCCGCTACGATCCCGCTAGCTCGCAATTATCGTCATAAGCAACACTCATAATACGCGGGTACAGATAGCTAACTTGTCCGGCATAATAATACCATACGAAGCGGCCGAGTCGTGAGAAATTTCGGCAGATGTACAATTCCTTGACGCGATACGACGAGTGAGCGCTTACTTTTTTTTCTCCAGCTTAATAATACGCGGTCCGTATCGGCGACGTTCGTCGTGACTCACCCGTATTGTGCACGTGTTCAATGCATTGGACGCTCCGGTTAGAAAGGATTTTTTGCAACCCTTCGATTCCGCAACTCTTGCAAAATTTGGGTTAAAACTTTTTTCTTTAAACTAATTTTCGTGTGTTCACGTGCATAGCAATTGTGTCGGAATGTTGTTGAGCGCTGCTTTCGAGTATTGTCCGGACACGTGCAGAAATTGAAAAAAGAGTAAAGGTAGTCATTATGTCCGTGAAGCGAGGTAAATCAGAGTGGGTGATTGCAGATTAAGTTTAGGTTTAATTAGTTATCAATTGTGATAAAGAAGAGAACGCTCGATTAAAGCAATTAGGGTGGTGTTTAAGCGTCTCACGCGTTGTTTTATTGCTCGGGAGCATTTTATTACTAGATTAATTGCGTTGGTCAATGGCTCCATTACGAAATGGATATTAAGCGTCATATTCTTTCAGTGAAAAAGTAATTAATAGCAACTCGTTTCGTAGATCAATAAATCTAATAATCTGTAGAAATCTTGTTCGGCCTAGTTGCGTTTCTTCCGGATAATATTTTGTTATGAGAAACTGTTATTACAACAATTATTTTAGAAAACCTAATAATTTACTGTTTTGTAACGGACCCAACATATTATCAGTTTTATTTAATGCTGTATAAACCTATAGTTTAAGTTGTCTATTACAAAAACTATATCACAACCTCGGCGAGAAAATTATGCAATCACAGTTTGATCATGTTTATTCTCTTTCTGAAAATACGTCAGCTCAAGATATATTGGTCAAGTTTCAGCGTTTCAGGCCGTAAGGTCGCTACGATAGACGACAAACTAGAACAATGAGCCACCTGTGCAATCGGCTGTGCGGAGTGATGATATCACCCTGTTTGCTCAGATGATAAATATAATCGAGTGAGAGTCAACATGCGACGTGCGTCAAACCGATGAGCTGGCAAGAGAAGCCTTAAGGCTACCTTGTAAAAGTGATTTACAAATGTATATTGAATACATGTATATTATTGCCATAACACTTTAAGTAAAAACCAAAAGCAACTACACAACCCAAAATTTATTTCATTATAATCAACAAATACTTACATGCTGTTATTATATCACACATTTTAATCGAACTTACAAAAAATATGCGCGTACGACAAGTCAAATCAATCAATGAACTTTACAATAACTCTATTAAATAACCACAATATTGCAGATAAATAAATATCTTGGTAAATATTTCTCCGAAAATAAATCGATAGGCAAACTAAGATTCGATTTGTACATTTAGTATTTATACAATTAGTACTACTTAAGAAAAAAATACTAAAAGGAAAATACACAATTATACATAAATGGCAGAGATTAATGCGTTAAACATCTTCGAAATTGGGCTTAACTTTATTGATATCAGTTGGTTATGATATATCAATATCGCACTTTTTATATAACTTCTCCTTATATAAAATAAACTTAACATGACTCACTATTAAACACACATGTTGACGAGCCTCTTATACAATTGATAAAATTTCATTTGCAATCCAATAAAAATTTATTTATAATAACTATCTCATACTTGGAAATATTCGTGTACAACCAACGCAAAACAAACATAGAAATCTTATGAAAATCTTTGAGACACAAGGTTTCTTAATTGTAATAAGAATCACTAGCTTTGTAAAAAGAAGCACCATGTTTTTGCGAAACTAAATCAACATTTTAAAGTCACAGTGATTTTTTTCGTGTTTCATGGGTTATAATTATTTTGCATTTTACATATCTTCCCAATGCGACACACACACTAAAACACTCACAAATTATCACGAAATATCTGATATTACAACCTTGAACTTAAAACTGTTTTTAATTACAAAGTTACTAGACAGTTTGTTACTTCCTGTTTGGAATCGCGCAAATAACTGAACATTCAAAATTATGCCCTCAAAATATATACAAGCATCACCCTCGGATTTACCTCGCATTCCCATGCATCACAATACTTGCTCTTTGACCTACATTATTATCTATTGTCTGCAAAATCATTGTCTTCTCCGCTCCCGTTCCGTCCCCTTATCAATTTTGCAAGGGATCGATTCTGAGTCATTAGTTCACGCGAATCTCGGTAGATGGCGGTGGTACAGATTTACTTAACATGAAAATAACATCATGACTTCTACCAAATAAAATTTAAAACAATATGTTAAATTGTAACTAATACACGAACAAAAAATATATTTTGTAAACAAATGTTATTTATATGTAATGAAATTGTGGATGAGATTATGCGCACTATACTGAAAATATTACCAATATGGATATACCTTAATGAACTAAAAATAAACTGTCATATAATTATGACAATACTCGTAATTACACAGAATAAAAAATCAACACTTATCACTGATTGAATGTAAACACGTTTCCAATTTGTTCTGTCATTGTTGGTGTCCATTGAACCAACGTACAATGACAAACACTATGTTTTAATCCAACATAATATGTTTCTACTATGTTTTGCTCTACAGCTACAATTATTACGCTACGAAGTTCGTAGTCTTGCTACGTAAAAAATCCAATTTGTATCTAATTGTTAACGCCTTAATTAATATCCCATTAAATTTAATTTGCTGACACGGTGACACAAATGTTAAATTTATTGATAAAAGTAAAAAATATGCAAGATCGCGATATTATCTGTCACATCAGCACTCATCTCATTAGTCTCATCTAATCACATACAAAATAACAAAACGTCAAAAATATTCAAATACGGAAAATATCCAATCACAAGGCAATTAAAACAATGGGATAAAATACAAAAAAATTATGCAGCCCGAATCTTTTTGAGTAATACATTTAGATATTTGGTTAAGTTTGTAATTGGCAATCGCACGCAATATGATCGTGTCCGTACTTTATATAATATTTTCATTTGCATTTACGTTAACTTAAGTGTTTAAGTTATTATTTTATAATTTAAACAGTGTAACATCACTACATTACGAGTATCTCGACTCATTAAAGTCGAGCTCTCATCAATACAAAGTAAGAAAACGTCAAAAACATTCGAAAAAAATCCAATTAGCGGACGAGACAATTAAGGTACTGATTGGGTTAAAGTAAGGGCTAAAAGGGCAAAAAACATGCAGCACGAAACTTTTTTGAGTAAGCAACGTACGGAACGATTTTTGGTTAATTTAGTAATTGCCAATCGTGACACGGTCGCGTCCGCAGACGCCCGGTGTGCGCGGCGTGGGAACGGCGACAGTTGCGCTGCCACCTGCCCTTCGCTAAAAAACTACCAACATTCAAATTCGGAATGATTTGGTTGACCTTGGTGCAGTGTTTTGTTTTTCTTTTTTCAACATTTTTATTCTGAAGTTAGAATTTTTGATAAATTTTATTAGAATATGCACTTTTGAGCGTTATTAAGATTACGATGGCTGAGCATAACCTTTTGAGCACAGATTTCTTTGCTGATTATAATGAAATAATATAGGGTACCTGTATGAAACATAAGTTTCTTCTTATTTTGATTATTGGAATAAATATTTTGTGTTTAAGTTCTATGAAGTTTTTGGCACTGTCACATAAATTTCTTTTAATAGATTAATCAAAGTAAATGTTTTATAGTGTCTTCATAATATTTGAAATAGAACTTCGACAAAAACTAAAATTGGAACAAACATCTTTATCTTTTGGTAAATTATTACCATTGTACCGGTTTCCATATCGCTATTCACGAGAGCATCATCCCATAGATCCGCTAAGTCCAGGGTTTTTTGTGCACGCGTCAACGGTTGATCACGCGTAAGTGCACCGCTCGCGCCATATGTCGCGGGATCGTGGGAACGCATCGCGCCGAACGCAATGTGCGCGCCTCTTTTCTCAACTGTCGTCGCTTGTCTATGGTACCATTCAAACAATTTTAATTCTAAATTTAAACCCCTTAAAGTCCAATTCTCAAGCACACAGTTTTCACATCTTGAAAACGAAAACAAAACAAACGCAGCCTTCTTACATCACGTGCAAGATTCAATTTCGTAGAGTTTACGCAGCAATCTGTAGTAAAAACTTTTTTGTACACATGCTCCTATTGATTGAATATGTATTATGATTACGTATGAAGTACCCGTGAATACATTGTTTATGTATTGTATACGAATTGTTTGTTTTTGTTAATTGCATCAGATTAATATTTACCTGATTTTTGGTGGGAAAAGAGGCATGTCTATTATATTATTTAATCACAACACATTCATCAGGAGAGGTTATTCACAGCTATAAAATAAAATTACGTTTTCCACATATCATGAAATGTAAAAATAATAAAAGATCTACACCACCAGTAGAGATATGAATTCAACTATAAATGAATGTAAAAAATAATAAAGCAAAAAATATATCAGTCGTCACACAAATATCGCCTCTCAAATGGCAAAAAAATAAGATCGAGGGGAAGACGCCCGCAACTGGCGCGAGCGATCGTGGGAACGGAACGAGTTTTCAAATATAGAACGCCTTAGAAAAGGTGCAATACGTGTTTTTTTTTTATTTCGATAAGTTTTTATAACTAATGGCATACGAACTGATAGTACTGAATTTGAAATTGGAACCATTGGAATTTTGTTTAGAGATATTCGAAATGTGTTCCGCAAAAAATGTGCGCATCTGAACGGTAAATGGTTTTGTAACTTTTTTCGGTGTCTCTATGTTCTTTGCTTGGTTTTTTTGTGGTGGAAATAGTTCCGATAAATTTAATAGCAATACTATTGGATTACTAAGTTGGATAGTTTACTTGATGGTATTTATATCATAAGATAGAACACTAATACCAAAATTCCTCGACAGCAAAGAGTGATGCACTTGCGATAGTATTTTTCAAATTTATTTTGATATTTTCCTTCATGGACACTAATGTAAAAATTATCTAAGGTTTAGGTACCTTAATCTTTTACATACAAATTATCATACATCGAGACGTCTGTGGATCAATATCAATCCATAGCCGTTAGAAAAGCAGATTACGTTAATTGAAAAAAGTCAGACACAAATGAAATTAGTGAAAAAATAACAAGGTGACGTCAATCAATTCACTTTTCACGATGCCACACTTAACCCTAGATTCGGTACATCTGCCTCTACAAAAGAAACCCCTACATTATGCGGGCACGTATTTTTTCTTGACCTCGATCGGCCTTTGTGCCAAGGGGCGAACCGTGGGAACGATCTCGCTGCCTTGGCCATATGCGACAGAAAAAAGTGCAATTATTTATTCCCCTCGAAGAAAAGGGGAGTTGTGAGAACGTGACCTAACAATGCGCTTCCTGACTTACGTTACACAATCTCGCAGGCGCCAAAACGTATTCGCCTCTAATATTAGTGCCGAAGATGCCACATTCCGATAACCTCGGTCCGCGTTCGATGTTCAACAAATAATTTCAATGGCAACATATGAATTTGAACTTGATTCGAAAACGGGCGTTACACTGATACACTTAAGAGCTATTTTGCTTGTGATATTTTCCAAGTACGGTTCCTTCAATATGGATTAATGTACACTGAATTGCATTACGCATGACCTTTGAGACATGCGATTGTATGAAAATATAATCGATCGTGCTCCGTTAGCCATGTTATTCTTTTATGGAATTTCTCGCGTTTACGCATTGTTGTAAATGGGATATTTTATTGAACAAAATAAAGCCGCAAAGAATGGAATTCATTGCAAAAGTTTTTGTTGATCATTATGTTTATCAGAAGTGTACATTAAGTGCTAATGAGCTGGGTTCCGAGAAGACAGAGGCGTTAATTCGATGCAAATTATGAGTTAAATAGCATTGTCTAGAGAATACAAGACACTTGCGTTAGTTTCATCTTGTTTAACATATTTTTTGTACATTTTGTTACAAAACTCTGACGTTTATCAGATCTAGATAATATCTAAGTATATTATTATTTTACGTTATTAATAGTAGTGCAAATAGGTAACTGTATCTTTAAAGGAGTTGTCTAAAGTGAAAAAGCAACATAAAAATATATTAATTCAATTTTAAATTGTGACTAGGTGCTATCAAAAGTAATAAGAAACCTGATTAACATAATCAATTATTGCCTTTCTATAAATGTGCATCAAGTGATAATTTTGTAAACAATCGTAGCTACGACATCAAAAATCTTATTGTCTGTGATTTTTATTTCATCAAAGACAAAAAAGGGATACTGACATTAATAATCAAATCAAAATTTCTCAAGTTCTACACATGAAAATGGTTTTCAGTTGAAATTAATTCAGTTTTTGGTACTGTGTAAGAAATTTCAGCATTACTATAAATTATTTAACATTAATTATGTTTCTTTCGCGATAAAAGTAAACACTTATGCATTAATATCGTATCAAATGTAATACATTTATATTGTAATACAACTATAAATTTATTACAGTTAATTTGTCCCCCGTTATCCGACGCGCGCTTGCCACGTTCGCAGCACGAGCAGTGCGCACGCGTGATAACTCAGTATTTGGTACTATCAAAGAAATTGATGTATAACTATAGATTATCAAACATTAACGTTTAATTTGCTTAATATAAATCGACTTTTATATATTAAATTGTAATACATTTATATTGTAATAACTATAAACGTATTACAGTTAATTCGTCCCCGTTAGCCGCCGCGCGCTTGCCACGTTCGCGGCACGAGCAGTGCGCACGCGCGGCGCCGGCGTTGTGCCGGCGACTGGCTAAGTAATTTACCGGTCAAATAATCATATCGAAATTGTACTTTGTTAATTATATCCTTATGGTTTATTTTTATACTGATGTTTTTGGTAGATGTACTATTTTCTTACGTTTGTAGTTTAGTATTTACCTTATACTTTTGGTATCTTGTTTGATGTTAATAAAATTGGAGATCTTTTTATTATTATTTATTTATTGTATGATGCTGCATTAGGAATATAATATTCAATGTTGATGAAATATTATCATCAGGAAAACAGTATATACCGACGCTACTATGTGTGTAATTGTATTGATGAAACCTATTCTATCTGGTCATTATCGACTTGGTCATTATCAGCAGATCCACCTGTACATCATAATCATAGTGAAGTACTCATTGATTGCATTTTTACATAATATTTAATTCACCACACTTTCGTTACCATTGTGAAACTTTCAGCTCTATGTAACGTTGTTGATGATTCGAGAGGGCTCGGCATTTCTGCTATTTGTCCGTGTCAAATCATCGTTTAAAACGCGTGAAGATCTGATCAGTGATCTGTATCTGCATTGCATTCACATCAGTTACCTAACCAGCTTGTCAGCAAAGAGGTGCCATTTCCGCCACTTTCGTTCCAAAACAGAATAGTTTTGCAAGAAGTTTGGAACGTGCGGTGTGAGGTCACTTTATCCCAACGGCACGAGTGCGCAGTCGACTCACGCTCGGCGGCGCGGGCGCAGGGGAGGGGGACCCGCGCCGACCGTGGGAACGCTCTGCCTTTAACGTGTCGCACGTGCTCCAAAGCTACTACTCACGATACGAGAGCGCAAGAGACGCACAGCGGTCAACACTCCCGCCAGACAAGGACACCAAATGAAATGAAAGCAAAAAACAAGACGACAATAAAATAACGCGGACCAACAATAATTTGTGAGCGCTCGAATTTCTTTCGGAGCGTGAAAGGGACAGAGGCGATCTTGCTTTATTTATTCGAAAGTAAGAATAAAACCGTAATGGGGATGCTGATTTATCGGAGGTGTCGCGGCTGGGAGCCGCATGCTACTGTGTTTAAGAGCCGTTTGTTATTTCGAAATCGCAATAGTCAGACCCGTGATTACAATGGAATAAATTGAGCTGGTCGTTTATTAAGTCGATATCGCCCGTAGCTACCGCAACTAGCTGGCGAGTGACTCACAAATGACTCTCAACTTGCAGTGAGGTCATAACTTCGTGGTCTGCATTATTTTTTTAATGCAGGACGTTCTTTATGGACCATCGAGTATATTGCGTCTGGTTATTGCTTGATGATAACTTTTATCAGTTTATGGGCAGTTGAAAGCAAAATAAACCGTCTATTGCATGTTTTACTTCCACGGAAATGGCCTTTCTGCTCAGATCAATAATGGTTCCTATAAACAGTTTCTGATTTCTATTTAAAATTGACATTGTTATATCTCCTTGATTGATTATTCTTTCAGAAATTGTTAGCATGATTTTTTTTTATGCATATTTACTTTCGAAAGTGAAAAGCATTTGATATATTTTGAGATTTTAATAGATTACGGTCAAACATAATAAATTATAGATGCCACAAATTATTATAAACAATTGAAAAAACCGAGAAAGGATAGCTTAGAGAATTATATAGTAGACCCAGAAATTACTTAAGGCAAATCATAACCAAATCGAGGACGTTTTTAAGAAGAGCCAGTTAAAAGCAACCTCCAACGACGGACGTGCAAAGACATGAATGAGAGTAGGGGTGTGTTCCAAAACGGGTAAAATTTACCTCCACCGGTAAAAATCGCCCTTGTCACAGAAAATTCACATTTGGTTTAACTCTGGTGTAATTTGGGAACGACCTAGAGTAAAATTTACTCTACTCCCAGTAAATTTTACTCGTTTTGAAACGCACCCTAGATGAGCGAAAGGCGTGTGCCAGGGTCGTAGGAAGACGAGGACTGTAATGTTTGTCTGCCTCAGGTAAGACGTGAATATTATGTAATTTGTCTGTTACATTGAAATAATGATTTAGCCGAAAAACTGCGGAAGTCAAAACGATTTAAAGCGCCAAATGTTAAGAATTCAGGGCAACATTTTTGAATGAAATGTTAGCTGTCAGTTCTTTTGAATGGACATGATGTAAACAAGGAAACTTACAAAAAATACCTCCTTGGTCGACCTTTGGCTTGACATGTGCTCCAACATGTGGCTCGAATCAGTGCGGCGGGCCAACTCGGGTTACATGCAAAATGGCCACATTTGGCGGCCACACTGGCTTGGCCAAATGCTTTAAAAACAACCATTGAATGGTGTTCAATGGGCCGTGATCCAAGCATCCTGGAAACCTGACTTTTGATGTGATTTACGGCGATAGTTCTAGATAAAACTTTTTCTTACTAAACATATGTCACAGTTTGACTTTTACGGGCTAATCATTCAAACACAAATTGTTGAATATTGCTTACTACAGCATAGTTTTAAGGTCTTACATGATTGCCTCTATCTTTTGGAGACTCTAATTGTTCTTGGCGTCAGCCACAGATATGTGGCGTCAACGAAAGTATAACTTACATAAAATAACTCGTACTTTGGGATACTACTTTGGGAGAGGTTTATATCCAACAATGGATATTATGATACTGTTGATATGATGATATTTTGACCTATAAAATATTAAATATAAAAAAATGCAACAAAAATATTACTTGTGGTTCGTGGCAACTTTAATAATAAGAAACAAAGTAAACAACGTATAAAGTGACGTAACATACGGTGTTTAAAAATCACTGTAACATGATAACTGCGTCCGGCCCTGGGCCACCCGACTTAATAGACTGGCCCACGTCACCGCAATCCTTGCAAATGATGACAACAACCTTTATCAAACAGAAACAAACCTTAAATCAAGAGCCAGGAGTATAATATTGGATGCAGACTCCATAGAAAATGTTGTACGGGATGAGCAATTTTTATTGTTAATTCGACTATACAAGCATTCATTGGGTTGAACGAAACCAAATTGCGAACATCCGGGGTGTCTTTTCAACTGGCTATTTCACTTTATCTGAGGCTATTCAAGAAGACCAAAACAGGAAAATTGCCTTATTCGAAGACATCGAGGAAGTGCACGCTCCTTACTCTTGATTGATAAACGGCAATAGAGGTAATATGATATTTTGTCTATTTATTTGCTTTATTCATTATCTTTGTATGAGTTTTTTTTCCATTTTGCATAGAGTAGACCATTTATTGCTCATTCCGTATGTCTTTCTTACATAAAAAAACTCCACCTTTTTTGATATCGGTTAAAGACTGTAAGGATCATTCCTAATATATCCCGTAAATATATTAAATGGAATAAATACCTACAACGTGTAGCAACTACCAAATAGGTAGTGGATTTCAATAATTAGAAACGAATTACTATCCTGATTTATTATAAACTGGAATTCACATACAATTTCATGAAAACATCTCTTTAATTATAATGCAAATAATTTTACATTTATTACGACGCATGGCAACAAATCATAAAATCCATATTTTAAAGCAAATATCAAAAACCAAACTACGTACCTATTAGTAACGAATTAATGTTATTATAATAACACTGATTCACTGGACAAACCGCGGGTTTACATTGAAATTGATAACGAAAGACACCGCAGTTTGTAGGGACTTGCTTTGTGAAGTAGTAGGAGGTATAAATAATGTTTGACTTGCCTTTTGTATATCGATACTTTAACTTAAAAATGTAACTTCAATTTTTTTACTTCTAAGTACACCATGTAAACTTTTTTCGTATCTGGCGAAATAAACGTAATAACGCCTCTGCCTACCGCTTCGGTATATCGCCATGATACGCTTATTACCGCCACGAAATCGTGGTTTTTATATGGACATGATTGACGAGATAACACGGCAACTCACCGCTGCCGGTGTCGCAATGGTAGTTCAATAGCTGTTCTTTACTGCTGTCAAATTAAGTAATCAAACCTTAAATCCGCAGCCTTTCACTGCCAGAGGCTCGGACAACCAATATTATTAAAATACAGTTAATTTACATAAAAAATTACATACATGATTTATACCAATGCAACTGTACTCGAAATCCTTAAATCTCTTTTCTATAAACGACAGGCTAGCTCTTAGCTCTTATTATATTTTATTGCTCACAATGATTAAGAAGCTATATTAATTTCACGAGTCATTGGTTTTTCCACCTCAGGATTTCATTTAAATCTTTTACATTGATGACTAGTATTAATTAATTGTCATAATATACGAAGAATGATCAATTGCATACAATTTACATGTCAAAAATTTATTTAGTGCGCTGACGATTTATGTGTGCATAGTTAGTAACGACTGTCCGCCTCATAACTTACATTGTTTCAATTAACATCAAACATTGACGGGTGACAAGGCATACTGTCATTAATTTCCTCTGTAGTCGTTTTTTCTTGCGCTACGAAGCTACGCGCTACGCCTATCCCTCGTCTTGTCTCACTCTCGCATATCGCCGTACTCTTCCCGCGCGTGCAGTACACGCGTCCCGCTCACTCGCGGCTACTTCCTGCGCTCGCGTCAGCAGAGCTCGACTGTGGGAAAAGACGGCAGGTGTTATGCGGGAACAACCACGCATTACCATTCACATTATTCAACAATAAATAATAATAATAAGAAGCCGTGGAGCGAGTGCTGAGCACGCGCAACGTCCTCGCCTCACATACTAATGGGTGGCGTGTGTGTGTGCGTGCGTCTTAGAGACCGCGTGTGTGTGTGAGAAGTGGACGAGCTTTTTATTAGTGTTTCGTGTGGGCGGGCGCGCGTCATGGATTTTACTAAGGATTAACATTCGTTAATTGTTTTTGGATACCTTTCAGTTCTATAGCTGATTGATTTTTGACCACACATGATTTTGAGAACCGAATAACTTATTAAAGAAATCAGATTAAAATCTCAGCTGGGTATTCTTACACAATGTTACACTAAGCTTTGATGAGTATATACGTAGAAACTATTATTGAAAAGCTCGAGTATTTTCAAGTAATTTCCATTTAAGCGCTTTAAGTCTTGGCGTTCTACGAGTATGATAATTGGTAATTAACCATTCGTCATTACTATGTTAACGGACAGATTTGCATTACTCGTTAGCGATCCAATTTGCATGCTTAGTATTTTCCTTATAAGTGGGCGTCCATTCAGCCACCGTGTAATTACAGCGATGCGTGCTACGCGAAAACATACTAGTGCGCATGCGCAGTTTTTATGATAGAGGCTTCATTCATTGATACTACTGCGCATTCCCGCCAAAACACAAAAGTTTATTAATGGATCTAAAGTTTTATAGCACGGTAACTAGCGTAGAATTGGAAAAAAATGTATATTGCTTGTGTCTTAAAATTTCTAAATAAGTACCTACATACAAGGGGTGCTAATACTTGATTTAAATTCATAATCCAGATAATTATAATTAGTTATAGTTTTTATTGCAAACATAAAATTACACAAATCTCTGGTTTCGTAAGGCCCAGTGGAGATGCTCGAAAAAAATTCTATGTTTTTCTTACCCTTTTAGCCGAAACACAGCAATGAAAATTCATATAATATTTCCTGTTTTCTCGTAGAAAGGTAAATGGAGGTAGAAGATAGACCCAGTACAAATCCCATTGGAAAAATAATATTTGCAAAATACATTTTTTTAATGCGGTACCAACATAAAATTAATTGATTACATATTGAAGAAACCTTGAATTTACGAAAACAAAAAAAAATTACATAGATGATAAATCCCCCACAAGGCGAGCTAACCTTAAGCTCTTAAATAAACACGTGGTATACAACTGCCAATTAAATCATAAAGTTCCAATTATGTTTAATTAAAGCTATCGGCTGTATTGAGAACAGCCTCCAACTCCGTTGCCAATAAAATAGTTAATTCTTTTTTATTATGCTGTTTACTCACTTTAAAAGATTCTGTATAAAGTATCTATATTAAATTTTATGATGCTAGTTGATTGTGTGCTGTAAATTGGAGACTTTTCACTTTAAAAGAGGTTGTTAAACATCACGAAACCTCTTTCGCAGAAATATGCTTACTTATATGGGAACATTACATGACAAAAAAACAGACATTTACCTCGAATTATTATGATTACTTTCATACATTTTAATACGAATCGAACGTATTGTGATATTTTTGTCATTATTATGTGGTAAATTATTCTTAAATTACACCTTTATAAATACAATTACTTATTTAATGTTATAAGAATGTTACTAATAAGTAAAAAAACATTTTTTTACAATGAAATAAAATTACACCAGCTGGTGTAATTGCGAGAATTTTACTCATATAATATTGGGTCCTTACTTATGAAATTGGTGTTTTTATTCTGTCTTAGTATTTTGTCTGTAACTATTAAGATTCAGAGTATTCCTAAAAAATAATTACCTCGTTTAAAAATAGACAATATTTTTGAGCTCTTTTGATTTGTTTTGATAATTTGTTGTAAGTTTAATTGTGTTAAAATTGGACACGGAAGAAACTCTTTTTAAGTGCCTCCCGAATACATCATTTTATTTGCATTCACTTAAAAACGATAAATAATTTTTATGAAGTGTGATATTACACATCTACACACAACTTTATCGAACCGAATATTCGCCATTCGCAACAATATCTCTAAACCATTACTTAATGCACTAAATTCGGAGATAAATGTTTTTCAGAGTCTTCTGAAGATAATAATAACTTTTGAGAAAAATAAATGGATCCTGGGCGATCCAGAGGTCTGTGTATGATGTTACTAATGAGAGAGCGTTCCAAAACTATTAAGTTATGCAAGTTATATTAGTTATTCTAAGCAAAAATGGAAAGGTAGTCTCTGCCTACTAGGAAAATGAATTGATTGTATACTTGCCTATTTAATAATTAAATAAAATTTATAGTCGAGTCCCGTGTTGGTCCGGGACACAAAAAGAATGTACCAACTGCTTTTCTTGCCTAGCATGTCGTAAAAGGCGACTAAGGGCGTATTGGGTACTGGGTCTGTGATTATGTAGGCGTTGAGCTAGCGACTTGTTACTACACTTTCGCGATTTTTCATCTGACCTACCCTACTTTTGTATGGTTAAATGTGGTCTTAAGGAACACAGTGCTCCTTGGACTCTGCCTATTCCCTTCGGAGATTACAGGCGTGATTTTTTGTATGTTTATAGTCGAGTACCTTTTTCACGATGAGCTCGGTGGCGTAGTGGCTAGTACGCTTTAGCTTTCGATTCGCCATTCGTCAGGCCTTGGATGAGTGACCAAACATTGTGATCTCGAACTCCTTCGTGCTTCGGAAGGCACGTTAAGGCGTCGGTCTTGGTCGCCAACCCGAATTGGGCCAGCGTAGTGGTGTTATGGCCTATACTCCTCATGTGTGTTTCTCCATGAGGAAGGCCTGTGCCCAGTGGAACGTATAGAGGTCGACCTTCAACCGCGGTTTCTATGTTTTTTTAACTATCCCACGAGAACCCTTTAATTTTCCGGAATAAAAAGTATCTAAGATCTTGACCAGAGATATGAGGTATCACCATGCGAAATTACATTGAAATTGTTCCAGCCATTTCGGAGATTAGCCCGTCCAAACAGACAAACAGACAGAGAAAAAAATAAAAAATAAACATGTTTTGGTATTTTCCCTCGCTTTACATCCCTATGACTTGATTTAAAGCATTTTTTTTCAATGTACAGACATTCGACTACTACAGTATTATTATATGTATAGATGCGATTCATTTTAATATTAATAATAAGATTGATATGACAAAAGTGTTTTGGCCATCAGGAATAATTCACGCGACTCAGAACATAAATATTCTTCTTCTTGCCCTTGCCTCTAGGTGGGGTCGGCACAACATGTCTTCTTCTTCCATTCTCCTCTGTCACTCGTCAGCTCAGCATCCACTTCTTTTATTCTCATATCATTCTTCACGCATTCAATCCATCTCAACATAAATATTAGTGTTAAAATATTACATTTGAAAGGAAAGAAAATGTGTCACCGAGAAAAGAGCTCTAATTTATTTGACTTCATATTCACCTACACAAGTGCAATAATTACAACTGAAGTGACTTTGTACAGTGACTCATAAATACTTAAAACTACTTATATGGAGGTATGAATAAATAATTCATAGTTTTAAATGCGTTTCAAATTGACATACTTATGCAATGAAAACGTATTTGTTTACTAACAAGGTTAAATTATGGAAAGTGCAAGCATTGTTTTTAAGTAGAGCGGTTCAATCTTAATATTAATCTTATTTACATTTTATTCTGAGTAATATAAAGAATGTGAAAAATTTTCAGAACCCAATTTAGGATGTATTTGGTTGTGGTTAGTACGCTTTGTCCTTCGATATCGAAAACAATAAATAACATTGTGATCTCGAACTCCTCCGTGCTTCAGAAGACACGTTTAGCCGTTGGTCCCACCCACCAACCCTCATTGCGCCAGCGTGGTGGTGTTACGGCCCGTACTCTTCATGTGATTCTAAATGAGGAAGGCCTGTGTGCTCAGCAGTAAGACGTGTATATAAGGACGGAGTTGAATAAAGAAAGTCAACATAATCCTGTGAAGGGGTGATGATATGCTTCGTTATGATAACGGACATGTAATGAAGATTTTAATAATAGCTCGCTACACATATTGAAACTCTGACATTATAATACTACGCTTCAAACTACAGTAGCAATTTTCAACGAACAGAGACCGAAGGCATAGTTGGTCCAGTGGGCTTTAGATCTTGACTGTTTAATTTGACTTAATTGTTCTTTAACCGGAGGCTTTACTCGTTTGAAACACTAATTATATATCAATTCGGACTCCGATTACGAAGCGAGGTAATTTATTCAAAATTTCAATATTGAAAGTTCATTCATCCCACAGAGCAAGGCTTTATTTTACTTTGCGCCTAGATTAAATCTTTGATTCACTCTGTGATTCACATTATGACAAAACGTAAGAAACTTAGATGTTCCGAATTTGTAATCTGCTTTTGATCACATTGAAAATTCACGGAACCATCGCATATTCACAGCTTTATGTAACAAGTTAGTACTTAACATTTCGTGAGGTGATATTTAATTTTGATCTTTGTTTCAGTTAAACATGTGATTCGTCAGAGCGTCATGGTGATATTATACAAGAGCTATAGCTGTTATACATATATTTAAAAAAGAAAGCATACGTACCATTTGTTAATGAAAATGACTTTAAATTCATTAATCATAGTACTACTTACTTACTTATTTTGTCACTGTAACAAGTTGATTAATATTCCTGTAGGTAAATAGAAGAACGATTAAGATTATTAATACGATTCTATGTTACAAAATAAACTTTGTAAAGAAGAAGCTAAAATAATGACACATCCGTCACTGCAAAAATCACATTTAATTGCCTAGAGCAAATCTGCCGAGATACCTTCCAACTTTTCCAATATTATTCCTTCGAGCAGTTCCTCTGGGCAGAAAAATGTAGGATATTTCATTTATACGCCTTGTGTCTTGTAAAGTACAGATACTATTAGAATCACCAATGATGTGCATTGGTGATTCTAAATATTGTAAATATTGCCGCCTTTAAATATTGTCAACATTGAATTAATTAACATTTACGCCCGCACGCAATTAGTCGGTACATTAAGTCGTGACGATCGTGTCGACCGGTTCTATTCCCGTAGACACTATAAATCATTTGACAGAAAAATAAAGTTCATCAAATATTTTAATTGCGATATTAGTGATTTCGCGAAATTAGTGGACGTGCGACGTAACTTTTTTAGATTTTTCGTATCTGTAATTTGGTGTCGATGACATTTTTTAATATTGTCACCGGTTATATGAGAATTCGAATGCCACACATTTTGTTGCAGACCATTTAGTAGGTATTGGATTTCTCCACGACAAAATCTTTATTAACATTATTTAATTTCATTATTGCATAAAATATGAATAATATAGAGATAGATTATAGCTGCATGCCAAATTTCAGCCCGATCCGTCCAGTGGTTTGGGCTGTGCGTTGATAGATCACTATTGCATTGATCACATTTTAATGCGAACATACACTGGCTAGTATTATTAGTGGACGCGCATACACATATATTAGGTCCTTACCTATGAAATTGGTGTTTTGTATGGAGATTTTGGGGAATTTTGCATTTTCCATACTAACATTTTATGTTTTCTTCACAACGACAAATCCAAAGATAATAATATTTGGCATCTATCATTAGACAAGCTTAAGTAATATGTGTAATATCACACTTCATACAAATTATTTATCGTTTCTAAGTGAATGCAAATAAAATGATGTATTCGGAAGGCACTTAAAAAGAGTTGTCTCCGTGTCCAATTTTAACACAATTAAACTTACAACAAATTATCAAAACAAATCAAAAGAGCTCAAAAATATAGTCTATTTTTAGACGAGGTAATTATTTTTTAGGAATAATCTGAATCTAAATAGTTACAGACAAAATACCAAGACAGAATAAAACACCAATTTCATAGGTAAGGACCCAATATTACGCAATATGCATTTTGGGGGCTTTGGGCAAATAATTGTTGTAAGACTGTATTACATGGACGAGTTCTACTTGGGTGATGATTCTTTTTTTAAAGGTCTGCTGGTAATCGACAAGGTACTGCTCCAACGAATTATTCGCGAGTCAACACTGAAAAATTTATCTTTGGTAATCAGTCCTACTTAGAGACGTCCAACTAACAGATATAGTCTCAAGTATGCTCGAGTCATAAACGGATATTTCCAATACATTTGAAAGTCAATTGATGTTTGTTGTCAAACGTTCTAACAACGTTCACTTAAATAAATGATATCACTACGAAACATACTTGAAAAATAGTAGCCAGCGGTAGCATTGAACACTTTAATCTCTTGACTGATATCAGAGATATTAAGAGATAAGCTTTTTGTCGGAACCGAGATGCGGCGGTCACGTCCGGATAATTAAAGATTAAGTGCGCGTTACACAGTAACGGTGACTGAGCGGTATTCATTACTAATGTGACACGCAGTTTAGGATGAGTTGTGGGCAACTGCCTCTGAGTTTTTTAAAAGCGTTGATTAAGCGAAACCCAATAGATCGTCTACAGTACAGCCTGCTGTCCATTGTTTATAGCCAAACATGAGGATTGTGGACCGTGCACCCTGGCATGTTTGTAATAGACAAAGGGGACCAAAGGCTGCACCAAGCACGAGAAACTCCAAACGCAAAGTTTTGAACACCCGCCCAAGGTTCACGCCGAATGTCGATTTGCTCTCAATAATTGACACAAAATTATTGAAAGCATATCGTTCAAATCACTATCACTCTAGCTCTTCAATATATGTAATACTATTTTTGCCCGCGGCTTCGCTCGCGTTGAGAAGTATTATTATTAATTCGGTTTTAAACCCCTTAGGGGTGGAATTTATCAAAATCCTTTCTTAGGGGATGCCTACGTAGTAGCTTTATGTATGCAAAGTCTCAACCCGATCGGTTTAAAATTGACAAGTTTCATACAAACTTTCATCCCCTATTTTTTCCCCTTGGGGGTAGAATTAATCAAAATCCTTTCTTAGCGGATGACCTCCATATCGTCATAACATCTACCCGCATGCCAAATTTCAGCCCGATCCGTCCAGTGGTTTGGGCTGTGCGTTGATAGATCACTATGTCAGTCAGTCAGTCACTTTTGAATTATATATATAGATAGTGGCGTCTTATTTCCACGATATTAACATCTTGGAGGGTCAACGCGAACACCGGCGTTCGCAACCAACAGATGTTACTATAATGTCTCTTTATGTGCCCCTTTAATGGTTAATAATTTTCTAAGAAATCGGAGTGACCTCCAAGTTATGTATGTTGATGATATATAGCTGATGCAATGGAAGTGTCTCCATTTTATTGACTGCACGTGTTGATGAGCTCACTGGTGATAAAATGCCTATAATCTTTAATGTTCCTGATACGCAACGCATTGGCTATTAGGTACTAGCTGCTTCGGAAGGCACTAGCTGTACCTACTATGACTAGGCCAGTATCATGTGAACCGAAATAGAACAACGATTTTTTCTAATGTTGATGGCAGATAGCTATACATTACTATAATACTTATATTAACAAGAGTTATTTCCGTGACATCTTCGCCAACATGAAATGAATGAAATAGATTTATTTGCAATTAATAGGGTACTCAGATTACATAGATTGGTTGTTGATCTAGAGAAATGTGCTTAAATCCTATGTAACCATTTCAAATAGCATGCAAATAATAATATTGGGTCCTTACCTATGAAATTGGTGTATTTATTCTGTCTTAGTATTTTGTCTGTAACTATTAAGATTCAGAGTATTCCTAAAAAATAATTACCTCGTCTAAAAAAAACTATATTTTTGAAATCTTTTGATTTGTTTTGATAATTTGTAGTAAGTTTAATTGTGTTAAAATTGGACACGGAGACAACTCTTTTTAAGTGCCTCCCGAATAAATCTTTTTATTTGCATTCACTTAAAAACGATAAATATTTTTTATAAAGTGTTAAATAACACATACTACTAAAGCTTCTCTAATGATACATGCCAAATATTATTATCTCTGGATTTGTCGTTGTGAAGAAAACTGATAAAATTTTAGTATGGAAAATGCAGAATGCAGAATTTCCCAAAATCTCCATACAAAACACCAATTTCATAGGTAAGGAACTAATATGAGGCACATAATGTAAATCATAGAATAATAATAACTAATAATAAGAATAACGATGTCAAAATAATAAAATTGTAAATGTCAAATTAAGTGGATTTGTATCAAAATTTTACATAATATGTATCAAACAAATTCGACTTTAAAACCATGGATTAACCTGGATTAACCACAACATGGAGAAACACATTCCTCGTGTGGCCGTAACACGGGTCGTAACACCACTGAACTGACCCAATGCAGATTGTGTGGGTGGAAACGCTTGCAACAGCGACCGGGGCCAGCGGCCTAACCAGCCTTTCGAAACAAGTAGTACTCAAGATCTTAAAATTTTGGCCACCCATCCGAAATCAAAAAACAGAATGATATACAAATATTAATGCTTCTATTAAAATAAAAATGTCTAGGATATTGACATGAAAAAGGATGTAATAACAGTGGTATATTGAAGAAAAATATAAATTGCGTTGAGTCCACTTAGAGTGCGATTAAAAAAAATAAAACCCTGAAGATTAAAGGGCAGGAATATGAAGGATAGAGATTAAAACAATAATAAACAAGATGATTTTAAGAGTGTAAGACGACTTCATTCTTAATAGAACAGCATAGAAATATGTGGGTGCGCATCCCATATAATTACATACGAAGCTTTAATCACCATAGAAGTTTTCTTATCGGGGAAGATTTATAATATGTGTTTTAATTATGTTCCCTTGATGACGGCAGTCGTTTAGACCCACGGGGTAAGGTGGGCGGTGGGCAATGAGTTCGTCTTGGCATGAATGAGGAATGCCTGATGTAGGCGCCAGAAGCATTTATATATTCATTATAAATACATTTACACTCGTATTTAATGTGTAGGCTACATCAAAGTGGACCCAGGAATAGATTGAGCTCGAGATAAGATGATCGATTTAAGAAAATGTTTATTTATAACTAGCTGTTGTCCACGACTTCATCCGCGGTTACTATGGTGCTTAACTTTATAACCATACTAGCTGTGCCCGCGACGTCGTTCGCATGGCTATTGATTAAACGCCGATATAAGAATTTTGTATATTTGTTAACACTTAATTTTTTTTTACAAGTACTCAAAATTACCTACCTCTTCTTAGCAAAATGTTGATTGTTAATAGTTGAACTAAAACCTCTAATTATAAAATTAATGAAAATAACATTTATTCTCAGTGTCATCCAAGAATTTTGTACTAAGCTGAATATTTGTTGTCATGGCAATAAATCACTGTAGTCGTATCATTATTTTCCAATGCCGAGAAATTTTAATATTCGAAATGAAATTACATTTTGACGGAATATGTCACTTAATACTCGGTCGAGCAGATATTGATAACCACGGTTACACGCGCGCGGGGCCCATCCAATGGGAATATCGGGATAAAAAGTAGGCTATGTCCTTTCTCAGGCTCTAGTGTACAATTGAATCGCTTCAATAGTTTTGACGCAAAAGAAAGACAGACAGACAAAGTTACTTTCACATTTATAATATAAGTATAGTATGGAAGAATGGATAACAGGTAATCAATTAATCATGAATATACATATAATCATTTATCTTAATAATCAATACGTCACTAAAGAAAACGAAGTTATGAATGTTTCAATTTGACAAGTTTCAATTTAATTTCTTAATGACTTTTCCCTTTTGAAATACGCAAGTTACTTGTTTTGTCATAATTGTTTTTGTTTAATGCAAATCGCTTAATTTAGAACTTTTTATTTAATTATCGAATTTTTTCAATTTATAAACTGTAAAATATTCACGTTTTTAAGTGCCCGGCTTGGCCTATGAAATATAGTTATTTTTTTTTGTTTGTTTTGTTTGTTCAGGAAACTTTATTTCTTATAAGTATAACATAAGACAAATATGATAAATATCAATATAAGAGTGCTACGTAATTAAATATAATAACCAGTTTAGATACTTAAATATCCATGGCTGTCAACAATCCATCACCTTAATAAGATCACACGCGATATGGGCTTAAGTTCATTTCGGACTTACCTCAAATCCTTTTACTTATTACGAAAGTGTCACGTAATACTGATTGAGATGTTGAGTGATATTATTATTTTCAAATTAATATATCTTTAGCTACTAACATTTTGGCAACTTGTGTTCAATATATTGAATTTTATAGTAAATAATTGAAGATATAATGATTAGAAACACTACGTTCATTTGGAAAGTTCTCAAGAAATCTTCTCAAAGATATGTCTAACCCTTTGACTAGAAATTCGATCAGGGTTCCGTGTTCTTCCCTTACACGGTATATATGTCTTTTACTTATCCAAGTTAGTTTGCATGTTATACCTATTATAATATCTATATTTTATAATAGGTATAACACGCAAACTTTGAACTATGCCAAAGTTACTTATTTCATTAATGATTATATCCAAATCAAGTCAAAATACATACAGCGATGACTTAAGAAATAGGCTCTGTAAATTTAAGGAGTAATCTATTCGTATCGTCCCGTTCACCACTATTTACATTGACTGCATTGTCACTTACAAAATGAATTAAATTGGTTGACAAACTTTATCAATTATCTAACACCCAATTACTGTAGTTGGTGCAATAACAGGACCATAAGTCATAATATTGTAAGGGTTTCAAAATGTTTGTTGTGCAGTCAGCAGCAGTTCTACTGCAATATCAACTGCAGTTTTTTAATAGGTCTTAATGAAAGAGCATGTAAACATTACTTACATTACGACTATTTACGACGTTTCCCGGTGGGATAAGCAGAAGACTACAAGATTGTTGCGATCCTAAAACTTCCTTCCTTTGGTTCGATTATTAATTATCTAATTACAATATTCAACCTAAAGTCTGTTTCTCCATATTTTTCAGTTATTTCTACTGCGATGGGCCAAGAGGTATCATTCAATCTCTTACATGTATATTTGTTTTTTTTTGTACTTTTTAAATATTTATTTACTTAGTCAAACAAAATTTGAGAATAATAATAACTTTGATTATGGCACAAGATTTTTGGAAAAGAAGTTTTACCGAACGTCATAACCTGGTCAAGTCTACTTTTAACGTCGTCATTCATATTATTTATTTGACCATTATACTAAAAAGCAAACCCACCTCGAATCATAATTATATTAGACATTCATATAAAAAAACAGTAACTTCGATGCAGGCAAAGCTCGTAGATGACTGTGCAGTAATGGGCATAGTATAAGAACAGAATTGACCGGTAGTCGTTAAAGAGATTAAGCGATTAGTCGTTTGTTCAGAGGCGGATTACGTTCGCCTTGCCACGGGCGGCTTGAGTATCAGGATTTGAAACACAGACGGTACACTTCGTTCAAAGCATGGATTTAAAAGAGAAAATTGTCGAAATAACTTCATGGTGTAAATGAATGTATAGCTTAAAAACCAAAAATCAAAATTTTTGTTACTTGTTAGTTGATTTGATTCTACAAGTGGATTTTTTTATGGCGTTAGCCTCGGGAAGTTATTATCGGACTATTTTAAGAAGCCGAAAACTTTGGGTCCGCAAGCCATATAGCGAGTTACCACTTGAGATTTTCTCACCTCCCTAGGGGGTCCCACAACCAGAGTCTCAATCACGTAACTGGTAAGCCACACACATGAGTATTTGGGAGAAAAAAATATTTATTTTCTATAAGTAATAATAAGCGATACGCTTATTTTTACATCATCAATACATAATTTAATTACATAATATAGAGTTATCTGATTCATTTGGAAAATTTATTGCAAAATTTTGCGAAAACTTTTATGAACACATTTGCTACAAGCCAAACCTCAAAACGTTCTATTCAACCGGCAATATTTACATTACAATTAGAATTCATTTTCAAAATATCAGTAGTTGAATCATATTTTTATTTCGACTTAATAAGCATTTACAGGTTCGGAAACTTTTTGCCTAACCCGGATTTAATGCGCATGAGCTAGTAATTGCACTTGCATTTGTCACTGAAAAACCCAGAAATCACGAGACTGCCACTTAAAAATCTTGGGAAATAAAATTAACTTGAAATAATGTACGACGAGGCGTATAATGAATTGGTAATTGTATGTTGTACTATAACATATTTTTTTCAGTTGTTCTGTGAGTCAAACAATGTATGTATATCTGTATATGTATTAGGTATATTTGAAATATACCTAAACATAGGTAACCATTAAAACAATCTGAACTATGTAGATGAAATTTTTTTCTATTTTTCTATACACACTTTTTTATTTTATTTTATTTTTGACTCAAACGTTGATGTTAAATCTATAATTATAATACGTGTTGAATACACTTATTTGGACTCCAGTTTGGCTTGTGATATTGTATATTTCTCATAATGCACTAGGCGACTAATGGGCTTAGAACTACACAGTTTTATGATTGGCTATTTAAAAAAGTGGCTCATGAGTTTCTTGCCGGGTTCTTCTCATGAAAAGCCTTACTCTCGGAATCCGGCCGCTTGTATCGATTACAACCACAGTCAACGAAGTACCTGTACTGTCCTGTGGATGTACTTGTTACAAGCGCTCGCGGTAATGAAGTTAAAAACAATAGTATAATTTAATACTGTAATTTAAAATAATAATTTTAATTTAAAATAATTTACAATAAACTATTTATTTGTAAAATACATAATATGTAAAATGTTAAATGTTGACGATTTTAAGTGCCGAACTTGGCCTATGAAATAAAATTATTTTTGATTTTGATTTTTGATTTTGACAGCATCCAATAGCTTATAGCGGCGACGGGCTCACGCTGAGTGCAGTCACTGCTTGGTGAAGTGCGGACTATGGCAATGGACTGCTTTTGCGGAGCCTTTCCCTAGTCTCTGACTAACCCTTATGGGATAATAGTCGTGATTATATGTATGTATGTATGTATATTTCTCACAATCTATTTAGTTACTTTAATTGATTTGTAATATGTTTATCTTCTACCAAGAATCCACAACACAAAGCTGTTAACTTTGAGCTATTTGATAGTTGCAATTGCAGAGGTTAAATAAAAAATGTACTATATATATTAGACGTAAACTGAGCCATCTGCACTAATCCATTCTATGGTAAAACTGGTTCGTAATAAGCGGTTCGGCCGTAATCATGGGAACTTGCATCCCGCGATGATTGATTCAGATCGAGTTGGCTTGGCGTCGGCACTGATATTACGGATTATAACGATCATTGTTTAATTTAGATTAAGCCCACTTTTTAAGCACTGAATGTGGTTATCACACTACAGGAGTTTATTAATGGTCTACCCTGATTAAAAAATCCTGGTAGGCAGCGGTAGCCAAGTCGGGACCGACCGACGGGGCACTACTCGTTCGAGAGGCCGCGGGAAACGTGGGTTCAATCCCACCGCCTGTACCACTGAGTTTAAATAAAACTTATGTCCAGGCTCACTACCTGTTACATGGGGACCTAACATATCCGGCGAAATGTAGAACACCTCTGCCTACACCTTCGGCGAAAGAAACGTGATATGTTTATGTAAAAAAAATTCAACGTGGAAAGAGGGCAAAATACTCGTATGATAATAATTTATATTGAACTAACTACATTTGTTCACAATCCTTTTTTCTTGGTTGTTTGATATGATTTTTTTTTTAAAGCATGTGTCTGGCAGTTATATCTTGACTTCTTAAAACTCACTTTCGCGTGCATGTAGAATATATGTTTTTTTTTAAATATCCAGCTTCAATAGCTTCAGAACGGTATAGCTTTTAACTAATAGCTGGAATAAATGATTTTTTTTATCAAAAGATGAACGTCCTCTTATCTGTGGAACTTCGCAAATCATTTGCTGGAGGAAGTTATATATCATGACGAGTGATTTGACGGTTGTACGGTAGAGTCATCAGTCCCCTTCCTGTAATGCCAAGAGGTCCTGGATTTAATCCGGTCGGGGCAGAAGTTTTTACTTTCAACTCAATTATAGGGTTTTAAAATAATCGTTAGGCACATAAAACACATTAAAACAACCATTCGAGTCAGTTCAACAAAGTCCGAATTCCATCATTGTTTTTTTTATTATCATCCTTTTTTGTTTAATGTATAGGTACGTCGATATTTTACAACAAAAAATATTTATTAAATTACTAATTGATTAACGCCTCTCAGACCTAGTGGTTCACACCACCGGGTGTTGATCGGGAGGTCCGGGTTCGATTCTTCATGAGGCAGAGGTTTTTCTGCTCGGTTTGGTTGGTGGTAGGGCTTCTAAGCCCGCCTGGCTAGCTTACGTAAATTTGTCGCCATAATAACAATACCATTAGCCATTAGCCATAATAACAATACCATTATTTATTGTTAGTGATAATTATTTAAAATAGCCAGTTCCGCAGTTGTTGAGGATTTACAGGAGAAGCTTGCTTCCACCTTCGGCCTTATTTTCACTTACCATCAGGTGAGATGAAGACCAAGAGCTTACCTGTCATATGTAAAAAAAGACTGACATAAAGTACATATTTCACTAGTTATCGTATTATTTCCTTCTTTCTTTAGTTATGTAGTAACATAATTATTATTCTATCTCGAAATCTCTTACTCTTTATGATATACATTATAGTTAGCCATACTTCGACAAGCCTAGTAATTATCCGAGATGTGAATCAGTAAAACTGTAGTAGCAAGCCAGTAACAATGTCTCATGCAAAATAATAGGTGCTGCCTTCATAAAGAATAAAGAACATCTATAAATTTCATATTGAAACATATTAAGATGCGTACCTACTTATTAGTTATGTGCCGTACCGTGCAATATTTTATACGATAATCGACGATCGTTATTACCATACATATACTGCCTTAATTTTATATGGCGTAATTATTCAATTATCCTTTAAATACGCCAGTAATATTTAACGATAGACTTTCATACATATTCTCATAAATTTGCTTGAAGAGTCCCGTTCACAAATTTACTTCTTTACAAGAATATTAAGTACTATTTTAGACTCGTATAAAGGTCGTTAATGTCGTCGGCATTAGATCTATTCATGATAATTTTCCGAAAACCATAAAATCGTTGTCACCACAACCTTCACAAACCATAAAAGGCCAAATAATAGTAAATCAACCATAAAGTTTAAGTGCGAGAATAACAAAATATGAGTTTTGAAATCGTAAAGTCATTGTCTATTCAAACTCGGTACTCGGAAACTTTGAATTTTTATGATTGTGTCTAGTGCGCCCTTGACTTAATGAGAATAGTCCCCAATATTCGTTTGTCGGCATCCGCACGTGGACGATTTGCACTTCACAAAAAGGGTTTTACAATGTTCTTAGAATTGTCGAGCATTTTATATACAAGAAAACTTTTTGTACACAACTCCGGATACATTGATAATTTCATGCCTTTTTGTGTAGCCGCCTTCTTTGTACACGGAACAGAATAAACTGGTCAGAATGGAAATCCCGTAATTCGTTTTACAAGAATTTTGGTGAAATTACTCGCTCGCGCGCCTAACAATGCTGCAGTTATTATTGATTCCGAACAAATCCGGTAGTCAATTAACTGCCTCAATACAACAATGAGCATAACCATGTAAATCGTGTTTCCTTTTGGGGCTGCAAATAAATTACTTGAATAAAGAATTAAGCAGACAAACGATAATAAGATTGTGCCGCAAGTAATTTGAAGTTGTACTTTATATAAACATATGTTCGCGTCATGCCACCAAGGAAAACGTTTTTGCAACTTATCACCGCATGTCTGGTTCTACCACCAACAGAGCCAATGCATTTCTATTTTAGGGACGTGTTATTAGCAGCTCTCGAGGGCCGTCCTCGTGTTTGAGCACTTGACAAAAGCCAGACATATCGAGTCGTTTGTCCCGTCACCTCGTGGTAATCCGTGACAAGTGTCAAAAAAATTGGCGCCACAGAATCAGCCCCTCGAGAGCAGTGTCTCAAGCTAGCTCCTTTGTTTACGCACTTGCTTTATACCTGTCGCTGGACTTTGGCATTGTTTATCATTGAAAAAATTTGTTTCAACCACGTGTAACTTTGACGTGTTTTCTCTAGGCCATTGTATTCGAGTGCCGACACTTCAAGATAAACCTGTTTCATTATCTAAAGTAAAATAATGACAGTACATTGCATTGTCCTGAATTTTCACAAGCCCTTCAGCTAGTCCGTTAGTTTGAAGCAAGAAATCGCAGTAAAAAATTCGCTGCATGTGTAAATCATTAGTCAAGCGGCGGCACTCAAATATTTGGCGAGGCTTGCAAACGTTGGCGCCATCGCCGCAGACAAAGTCGCCGCCGACTTTGCCACCGCCGAAGGAGCAGCTATGATAATATTTGCTGAGACGCCAAATGAACACAAATGACCGTGGTATTAGGTATCAAAACCGCTGTAATACCAAAATCGGTTTAGCTACCCAAGCCGCAAAAAATAAGCTGTAAAAATAACAGCACTTGCTTCTTCTGCTCGCACTATTGAGCTACAAATACGCACGCACAGAAAAATGTCTTTTGAATAAAATTAAGCTAATGATATTTATGACGATTAATATTAATTTATCTTAATCAGCGTTCATCTTCTAAATATGTCTTTGTGAGTGATGTTATAGGTATGCTTACTAGTAATATTTAATAAACTTATGTAAATTAAATCGTTAACATTCTACACGTGTTAATGAAGATTTTAGTAGCAATTTTATAGTCACGCGCAAATGCGTCACTGGCAAAGAAACTAAACCGAGATAGTTTAATCATCAGAGAATGACTAATCGATGACCGAACATTTTCATCACGGATTCGTGACGTCGCCTATTATTTGCAAGTCAGAAACTGTTGATTTTTTACATATAACGTCATCGTTAAGTATTCGCGGGGAACGACATGGCCCCAAACAGGCCATAAATCGCATCATCCAATCAATATTTACATCGTATCGTAACTGGTTTCTTTTGGACTTGGATCGGGTGATTTTTAAGATCCGGCATTAGATGGTCATGAGGTAAGCCCATAGCCCGAGCAATTCCCAACTTTTTTATCTGTTTACCGCAAACGAGGAAAACCCGTGCCCGATGTTTCTACACCAGGGGTGATTCAGTTGACGGCCAACAATTTTAGTGGGATACTTAGATGGGATTCTAAAAATATTTTTTCTGTCCCATTTGTGTCCAAGAAAGAATAAATAGTTTAGAGCTATCAATTATAACTCTACATATTAATGGAGGAAGACTACGAGTAGGAGCTCAGCGGCGTAACAATTCCTTCTCCATGGTCGTGAAAAACAATCAGAAAAATCTTATCTTATCTTACCTTTTCCTTTGGCGTTGCTTTTAGTAAATTTTAAATTTAAGAAGACGATTCATTATGCTATTTTGCTTTAAATATCGTAAGTATCTTGTGCATTGTCTGTTTCATTTGCTTAATCGACTCTTAAATAATTTATTTTTTCTCTCAAATAGAATTCAAAAGAAAATGGTTGCTAATTTCATGATTAAAAGATGTAACTTATATTAAATGTCTTTAAATAAAACACGTTCTTGACTTGTCTATCTGAAGAGTATGGCAAAGTCAATATCATAAGAAAAAAACATATAAACAGCCATTAGTAGACATACAATCTAACATCAACGAGTAACCAGTCACGATGACGGAAATAACTGGAATACGCAGAGATACAACGCGCCGACGAGGAAGGATGTGGCAAGGATGACGATAATGTTAATGATACTGCGGTTAACATTAACATACTAAATTGTGTTTACGTCAACAAAACGCTCTTTGATTTGAGCGGAGACGGCAAGGGAATTTAAGTCTTAACACATTTGGTTAGTAATTATTTTGCTGGCGCGATTACGGCTGAGATCGTCAGAATTACTAGTACTTTTGAGTAGGGTTGGTCATATCATAATTTTCTGTATTTAAAAATTACATTGCGTTCAGTGTAGGTTTTTGTGATGTCATCTTTGAAATATATAAGATTTTTTTACTGTCTAAAGTACGAGCAAGTAAGCGCTCTTTTAGAATAGTAATGAAATTAACGCTTAGACTAACGATACTAAAAATCCAAATATATCTTTTGTAATGCGAAAAATAATTATGCCACATCAACAACATAAAGAGAAGACTCTTCGTCGAATCTTGTATTTATTTTAATCTCTAAGCACTTGATAACTTGCTAATCAGATTCAGGTGTTGCTGATTTAGTAATATCGAATTACTGTAGTCAGTAGGTATAGATTTGATTCCATTTTTATTAAAATTTATTGACTACCGAACTAAGCTGATAAATAATTTTCAGTTACTTTAACTTCATTATGTGACGATGCCATGTAACCGGAATATGCATTTAAACGAATTCCCATGTTCTTCTACAAACTACCATCAATAAATACAACCTTAATGGCCTTTCGAATATTTGAGTTAGTGTTGAGAGCATACTTAGCATACGCAAAGTAAAAGCCGACCTAAGCCCAAGGCACGCGCGTTGGGATCACCGCATGAGTCACAAGAACGTGCCCTAGTTGTTGGTATAGTGAAATATGTAAGTTGACTCTGTTGACACTGGTTGACACTTACTAACATGTCAAATAGGTTTTAGCATGAAGCCAAACTTTTATACTTGAGGTTGGTCTAACATTGCATTTAATCGGATAACGTAATTTTTATGACTCTTATCACGAACATCACAAACTTGAACTTAACTCGTCAACAGCTAAAAGCAATCAAAAATACTCACACCTCATTTTTTTCGTAATTTCAAGGAATACACATATTACTTTTAAAAAACGTACTCCACCATGATTGTTAAAAAGATTTGCGTTTGACTTCATACTCACTCAATTGTTATAGTCATAAGATTAATAGCTTAGTGGGCTGAAGAATTTGGCCGATAAATTGGTTCAAACGGGCCCGGATGCCCGATGTGGGTCCAATCCCCTTTTTATTCACATTGATTAATTCAATTGCGACAAGTTGACAGCCCTACACGTGCCGGCGCAAGGCACGCGCTCGGGGTCACGGCGTGGCACGAGTCCTGACACTAGCGCGATATATTAGCACAGGCACTACCATAGAGTAAAGGTATTTTAGATACAGTCTATGCTTGTGTATTGTTCTGTGATTTCACCGAGGTCGCGTGTCACGCCCTTATTATGTGGTTGTTATGTATACAGAGGGGAGCTCGGTGGCGTAGTGGCTCACGCGCCTTGATTTTTATAATGAAAGCTAACATAATTTTGTCCATAGATATTCTTGGATGGAAAACTTTGTGATATCGACTTCTTCCGTGCTTAGAAAGCCATCTTTTACCACCACAGCGTTGGTGTCACGGAGGTGTACATCCCAAGTAATTCTCTATGGTGCAAGACGCGTGCGTCTTATCTATTTAATCATTTCTAACAAAAATAGTAGATGTTTGTAAAATGCAAAAACATGTTCTGATTTGAGTCATGCGTGTGTCACGAGCAACTCCTACTACACACTACGAACTTTTACTCTACGCTACGAAATGCGTATCAACGCATTTCGAGATATTACTCGTATTTTTTTTATGGAATGACTCAGTTGTTTCTGTTTACGTCTTCTCAGTGACCCACAATTCTTACTACCTTGAAAGTTACATGTAACGTGGGTATTTTTAAAAGACAGAATCAATAAATACAACCTTGTAACTGCCAATTCCTCCTGGAAGTATCCTTTTAGTTAGACTCACTAATAATGTTTGTTTACTCGATATAACCTTAGTGTGATTGGCGAGTGGGATTATTAACTTTACTGGAATCTTTATTAAAATAATATGATTTGTAGCTTCGGCTCTTGATGTAGTTCTTCAGGAAAAAAACTGTTTGATTCTAAGCAACAATAGGTACTTAATTAAGTCCTACCATAGTGGACAATGAGAAGAACTTCTCATGTGGTTCTTCGTGAGGAAGGCCTGTGCCCAGCAGTGGGACGTATATAGTCAGGAAACGAAGTGGACAATGTAGGAAAACGTAAATATATACATACATATCATCACACCTCTTTCCGTAGACAGGGATGTTAAACACCCACAGGTACCACAGCCTATTCCCATGTTACGGGGCACAATGTGAGGCAAGCGATATTCAAAATTAATTGTATTGCATAAGTTTTCTTCAAACTCAGTGGAGGTTCTTATAGGAGGTAGGATCGAACCCGCGGGCTCTCGAACGAGTAGTGCCCCATCCATTCCATCTCGGCTACCGCTGATACCGCGCGAAGTCAAAATACATACATACATTAAATTACGCCTGTAATCCCCGTAGGGGTAGACAGAGTCCAAGGAGCACTGTGTTCCTTAAGACCACATTTAGACATAAGAAAATTGGGTTTGGTTAGATAAAAAATCGTGAAAAGAGTAGTAACAAGTGACTAGCTCATCGCCTACACAATCACAGACACAGTACCCAATACGCCTTTAGTCGCGTTTTATGACATGTTAGGCAAGAAAAGAAAATCGAAAATAGTCTGTTAAATACTCGTAACCGGTATATTTTAGAAAATGATATTAAAAAATGCAAAATGAGCGAGAATAGAAGAACAATTACAGCTATAATTGTTTTTTATTATTACAAAATAAAATATTAATTATTTTATAATTATGTTCCAGTTAATTTACCTACATCTTTATTTGCCTAATATTTTTTGTACTTTGGCTTACCACGTTAATGACATAATTACAGTTATGTCATGCTATAATGGATGTTGACTATTTACAAACAACATTGATTCTGTAGAAAAAAAACTAATTCCACAATGTGATGGTTTAGTCAAAATTACTGAAAAACAGTTTTATTTTTTTATATGAAAATCACAGAAAATGACTCAACGCCAAGCTCAGAACAGTCTATTTGCGAAAATATTTAGGGCCACAGAGAACAGTAAGACTAACTGCTTCCACCTTGCTGACCTACCAGGTGCCTTAAATAAAGTAAAATGTAGAGAAATTTTATTTAAATTTGGTCTTACATTCAAATTCTTCATAAATTTACCAACCGTATTCAGTGACTTTTCAATGGACATTAAATGGCGAATTAAAAAACTTAATAACTTGTTTTATATAACTATCGAATTAAACCACTAAAAACTGTGCTTAGATTCTGTACTTTGCCCATGTAGTCATGGTGTTACATTATGTCATTTGGAACAACTACATCACTACTGCATTCAATAAGTACATTTCTTCAGACCATTCGCGTTATCATATTTTGTGACGTAGTGACGTTAGTGACGAAATTTCTGCGAACATTGACGCCTGCATCACGCGATCGTGTGGTTAAATTAACTATTGATTCAGACGAAAAAGATTGACCAACTAAACGCGATGGGTATGACAAAGCGATTTATCGTAAAAGACGTAATGATGACGGCCTGGTCCAAGGTATTTTTGGCAGCTCATAAAAAACACGATTTTATCATTAAATCATAATAATTCATGTTTCGGTGGTCGAGCTAAGGCAGATTTCTGGGGATATCATTATCAATATCACGAGATGGGAACAGTCATCACGCGCTATCTAAATATTTGGATCAAAAGTAGGTACTTTTATTTTCATACTACGCAAGATAATCAAATGTTTCCGGTCTCAAATTCTTTAGATAAGTAAATCACATCTTTGTCATATCAAAATCCTGGTCTGCGTTTATTGCAAACTGCGTTTTTGGAACACAAAACGAAACTCACATGAAAAAGATAGTTATTAGTGTTTTTTTGTCAGTTATGTGAATTAAAAATAAGTACAAATAAAGAATATATATATATATTTACCTACGTATAAAAGAATATTTTTCAGGATTTTCAAAATATGTAAATGCGTATTTAAGTTCATATCACAGACTCAAACTCAATCATTTACTCGCAAAACATTATGTATTTACACATTGGGATGAGCGATAATGATAATATACAGTTACAATAACGTTCTACCTCAACAAATTATCTTAAAACTAATATCTAAACTAAACTACATAAACATACAGCTTTAAATATTTAGGTAGGCCTTGTACGACAACTTTGTATTGAAATATACGGATTTGCCTGTGTATTTTGTGGATAAACAAACACTTTACGACACAACAGTCACGTACGCTTGTTGTAAGTGTCAGCTCTAAAGGTTCTGCGCACGATCCGATTACGATTTAGGACATGCTAAATCAAACGTAGGCATAAAAGTGGCCAGAAATCACTAGAATATTCTGTTCTACTGAAAACAAAAAGTTCCTTAAAACACGCAGTTATCTCAGTCGAATGTACATAGAAAAAAAATGCTTAAAATCAAGTCAGAGGCATGTAAAAAAGAGGGAAAATACCAAAATATTTTGGTTTTTGGTTCTCTGTCTGTTTGTTTGTTTGTACGGGCTCATCTACGAAATGCTAGACCGATTTCAATGAAATTTTGCATGGTGATACCTTATATCCCTGATCAACATCTTAGATACTTTTTAGTCTGGAAAATTAAAGGGTTGTATACATCCAAAGGGCACGAACTACTATGCCATCGAGCTCTTCGTCCTAATGAGATAGGGTTCTAACAATATATTTTTGTTGCGATAGATACACCTTTGCTATAATATTGGGTCCTTACCTATGAAGTTGGTGTTTTTATTCTGTCTTAGCAATTTGTCCGTAACTATAAAGTTTCAGAGTATTCTTAAAAAACAATTACCTCCTCTAAAATGGACCATATTTTCGAACTCTTTTGATTTGTTTTGATAATTCGTTGTAAGTTTTATTGTGTTTAAATTGGACACGGAGACAACTCCTTTTCAGTGCCTTCCGAATACATCATTTGATTTTCATTCACATAAAAAAGTTAAATAATTTTTAAGAAGTGTGATACCACACATATAGCTAAAGCTAGTCTAATGATACACGCCAAATATTATTATCTTTGGATTTGTCTTTATGAATGAAACTGAAAAAATGTTAGTATGGAAAATGCAGAGTCCCCCAAAATCTCCGTACAAAACGCCAATTTTATATGTAAGGACCTAATATAATCCTTGTTATCAGTCAAAAACGTCCAGTACTCGAACGTCATGTACGAAGTCCGGTAATTCCTGTTCGTGGTTACGTGACCATCCTCTTATTTGATCAAGGAAAACATTTCAAACGTTATTCGTAAAATTTATGATAAATATAGTCTCTGAACATACAGGTATAAACCAATAGATAGCGCAAGAGGTAATGATTTACTGGAAACTCTTGAGTCGGTTGCGTGGGTACTATAGCAAGGCCTTTGTAGCACGTAGGTTAGGTTAGTCTTTGACTGCGAAAAAAAAAAATCGTGCCTGTCAATGAGTAGAATATTCTAGAGATTCCGCGAGAGACCGTGTTATATTACAAATGTGTTTCTGAAGCGTAATTTAAATACTGTGAGTCAAAAGAGCAAGATGTTTTATTAATCCCCCTAAAGATCCTAATAACACCAACCTTTTTCTCCTACCTTTTTCTCCTAGAGAGCAGCATTCCTGTGTTCCCAACATATTATTATAACATCAATATTAAAATCAAAGTTAAGATTCGAAGAGTTTGCAGTGAAATTACTAAATACCGGGAACATAATATCACAGGCGAACGTAACGTAGGCGTTACGTATATACTGTTACGAGCAATAACATTTATTCATATTTCACACTCTGTGTCACTTATTTATAAGGTCATAAAGTTTATTTTAAGTCAAATTGGAAACTTTCGGCTCCATTGGGAGCTGCAAGCAGTTGCAATTCCTACGTATCACATGTATTCAAGAAGACTTACCATCGCTGGAGTTTTCATCAAATGGCCAGTCGTTTGTCTTCATGTAGAATAAAAAACATAATACAAGTATCGGCAAATAACTTTTGTGTTGACCGTTAGCCAATCAGCGTTCGGCATCTCATCTCATCCGTAATCGGCGGCCGCCGATTGGTTATTCCGTCTTCCTCATTAGTGCCACGTCAGTACCCCATGCGCAGCTATTGGCAACTATCACGGAGGCGTAACGGTCAACACTAAAGTAATATGCCGCTACTTATATACAGGTTTTACCACCCAGATTATGCCTGTTGCCATGTATTGTACAAAGTGTAAGTGTAGCGATATTCATTATAAACTAAAAAGTTAAGACGACCTTTTGCACGTGTTGTGTTGTTTACCAATTATCGCTGCCGCATGTTGAGATAAAATATGTAGCTAAATATAGCGCTCGTGGCGCTTTCTTTATGTAATATTGTAACTATGATAATTAAGAGTAATGAAATGTTTATTACAATAGTAAATATAATTTAAAGTTTGAAAAAGAACTGAAATCTTAATGAAAATGTGTAGCATTCAGTTATCAGTGTTTATATTAAAGTCTTATATGAGGCCTTTTATTTGAATAATTCATGATAATAATACTTTTTATAATATTCTTTATTATCTATTCAACGGTGATTTAATTTTAATAGAAAAGTCATAATTCACAATTAGTAATACATACATACATAAAATCACGCCTGTAACCCTCGAAGCGGCAGGCAGAGTCCAAGGAGCACTGTGTTCCTTAAGACCACATTTAGCCATACAAAAATGGGGTTGGTCAAATGAAAAATCGTGAAAGATTAGTAACAAGTGGCTAGCTCATCGCCTACACAATCACAGACCCAGTATCCAATACGCTAGGCAAGAAAAGCAGATGGTACATTCTTTGTGAATATAAACCTAATTCGTGAACAATTTCAAATTTCTGATAAAAATTATAACACCTTCAATATCTCCAGCAATTGCACTCCAATCTACTGACAGTCGATAGTCAATTGAGTGATAGTTACATAACAACCGAATGATCTCGATACAAAGTTGTCGACTCCCGCGCATGGTAAACAAGGCCACGTGCGCGCCGGCGTGTGCGCATACAGTTACCGAGATAATGTAAGTACTTACATTGTATTTAGAACACTACATGGTTATAAATAGAACACAATTTAAAAAATAAATAAAGCTATTAATGTTATCAGTTTTTTGTCTGATTAGGCGACTTACATATTTTTCGGCAGTTTCTTCCTAGTTTCTTTTTCGCTCGCCACCTGTTACATGGGTATTTAACATATCAGGCAAAATGTTGGTGTTTACCACTGCTCAACCCCTTCGGGGATAGAGGCATGATGATATTTTTAAACACTTTTAAACCTTCTTTTAGTTTAAAACTTTTTTGAAATATCCACGTCTCCCTTCATAACATAAATTTAAAGATACCTCCATGTTGTAAAATTCTTACTTTATAATATTACATAAAACCATTTTCTCCACTTACTAAAATAGAATAATAATTATTATTGCACAAATATTTCAATTTTTCATATCCGTCAATAAAATATTAAATCAAGACGGAGGCCATTAATTTATACCAAATATTCAACCATTACATACATACATAAGTATGTAATATTATATTTGTAATATTATATTTGTAATGTTAACAATTAATTTCCAGAATGTTTTTATTGTATTTTTTTGTATTTAGCTAAGTTATTTTAGAAAATAAACTTAAACTCTAATAAAACATAGGTACGGCATGTAAGTTCGGTGTTACTCCGCGCATTACCAAAAAATGAAAAAAAAAAAGCATTTTAACATGAATCACAAGAATGCATTCAAATGTCAGACATTTTCCAACTCGCGACTTGTGAAACACGGAGGAACTCCAGATCATAGTAAAGTCATCTTTCCAGGGTCCAACCAAGGCACACTTTTGCTTTTGCTTTTTTTTTCATATTCAATCCTTAAAGCTTAACCACTACAAATATGAATAATAAACATGTTACCTAAACTGTAGATGCATCTAAGACATTACTGTGTAAAAATATGGCTATAAAATAGCAGTTAATATAAAGTTCCTATTGTATTTTAATAATACACAATTTTGCACTTTCTTAAAAACATTCAATAAGCGACAGACGAGTATAAATGAAACACTATTTAGCTATTAACATACAACTGAGTACATACGTTACCATTTACACAATATATATTATTAGAAGTACATTTCATATCATTTCTATAATTAACTAAAACAACGTCACATTCACGCATTCCTTGCAATTAAATATCCCCACGTCACCGCCGTTCTAAAATAGTATTACAGTAATATCTTTATCTGATAATAATGTTTGAACCAGTATCAATGACTAATAATTAAACCACGCGTGCTCACAAACAACTGATTATTCTAGTAAATAGGAAAATTCCTTTATTGTCACAAGTGCGGACGTCCCTTGACATGACCTGGTTGGTTATCAGTGCACTCGGTATGTAAATCGTTACATTCATTAACTAATTACCCAAAGGAAAATTTAGCGACACCTTACCGTATCCCACGAAATGTTCCTAGCGCAAACAGGAAAACCTAAAGATAAAAAATGTTCCGTTTATCTTGAGAAACCACAACACCTAGACTCGTGTGGTTTAGAATACTTACTTAAATTAGTGATTTTTTGTTAACAACCTTTTTAGAACCTCCACTTATAAATATGAGAGATTTCGTCGTGAAATCTCGTAGTTATAATCTGTTTTTTTTGTTGAAGTTGGGGTTTCATATGAACCCCAAAATAAACCAGAACTGACTTCACGAAGAAATCTATACAAACTCACCAGAAAAAGTAACATTACCTCCTATCAAAAAGGTAGCGGTATGTTTATTAAAACTTAATAGTAATTATTTCTTCAATTTACAACAGCTCTCGTAACATACAGTTTGACGTAATCCATCATGATTGCAACAATAAAGGCCATTAATTACATATTATACTAATAGCAATAACTAGCGCAATGGCTAAACTTTCCATGAGTAATTAAAGTTCGATCACTGAACGTGAAACCATAATGATTAAGATAATGTCATGAAGATGTCAGTGAAAACACAAATAAATTTATCGATATTTTTAGCATGTATACCTATTAATTAATGACTCACACATAAGAATGTATAATTTTCCTGATAAATATAGGCTCTAAGGACCTTCCATAAATATTTTATTCCAATATTTATTAAGTGTAAATATAACATAAAAACTATTTACAAATTGAAATTTTATCAGTTTTTTCTCGTTGCACATCACTACGTGTGATTGTTATTTTTAATAAATACCATACCTATTTGGTGAATTATAAATAAATAAATATCTTCAGACATTCACCTATCAACTAGCCATTTTAAGCAACTATGCTTAATCGCTTATATTGGTTATAGCTTTTAATTATGAAATGTAAGTAAGAGAGTTTGAAATATAAATAGAAATATATAAATGTAATAAATAAATAAATGTAAAATAAATGTAATAAATGTATAATAAAACTGAAACTGATTGAAAAAGATTCAGTAATCACAGAAGAATCCAGTTCATCAAAGACATCTTTAACTTTATGCAAGTCGTTTCATTTTACAATTTTAAATGTGTAACAAGAAATAGTTAAAATAAATTACATAATGCTTTCATTGTATTTATAAGCGCAGTAAAACAAAATTCAATGGACAGCCCTTAAACCTAATGATACATAGAAAAATATAAAAAGGGGTAAAACCGGGCATCATTGTCTGCCAGTACGCAATAGATTAGTTCCTTCATACAAATTACAGACTGACAGTCTGTGAATGGAAAAAGAACCAGTCAATCGTTTATTAGTCTCACTTTGATAAACAAACCGGATTCTGACGTAAACAGATTTTTTACCTGTCTCTTACGCGTGCCACTTATTTCCACGCCGAAGCGATTAACTAATTGATATTTTTCCGTTTCATATGTGGACAGTGGAATATTTTATATTACTCTGTATCTGTTTTTAAAATTGTATGTTTTTTTCAAATACCGAAGATGATAACGTAATAACTTATATCAAAATCCTATGTAAGGAATCGAGTATTCAACAATATCTAAAAGGAATCCCCGTAAAGAAAAGTAAAGTTTTATATTTTTTCCCCGGCCCTTTAACATAATAGCAACTAAGGATGGCTAGAACTCTTTTTAAAAAATGATTGTAATATATTTTCACATTAGTTGGACGGAATAAGTGCTGTAGTAACCAAATTAGTCATTTTCATGGTTCGGATTAAGTCAGTCGATATAATATGAGATTCCGCGAGATTTACTTTTCCTTGAATTTTGGCGACTTCTTCTGCTGCGTCGTTCGATTATACTGAACAATAATAAACTTGATGTTTTATATAACTATATATTTTGATTTTACAAGAAACGGGAAGCATGTGGTAGCTAGTGGAATGTTATGCTTTTAAATCTTACAGTTCTCTAGTTTTCTTTAAATAATTCAGCACAATTAGAATCAACCTAATTTATTGGTATGTTGGACTAAAATAATTTTATAGCTTCATTACAATAACCCACGGCTAAATCTATTGCCAAAACTTACCTTAGACACAATAAAAAAAAATTCTTTGGTCAATAAATAATTTTCCTTGTTTTGCTTACATAACACAGTCGTCACACTTTTGAGAAAAGTGGCAACATTTTATAGGATTATTTCCTTCGTAAACCGGATCTCCGCCGAGTACCTTTTCTGCGCAAGGAAGTCGGACTGCGCAGTTCCATGGAATTCTTATAGTGATTACAATATACGGAAAACCTTACCATAATTTGACGAATCGTGAGACTGTAATTAACTGTATATTGACATCATTACCTAATAATTTATTGTCATGACATCGTCACGCTGAAACAACACTATTCATGAAACAATCACGCCTTTTTCCCGCAGTGATCATTTCGTGAAACAAGCATTACATTAACGAAACACATTTTTCTTATTCCAAAGTAAATGAATTTCTAGTAGGTACATTTTAGAAATTTCATAATCGAGATTTTTAAGAACATATTATAGTTTTATAAGTAATAACTAATAACTATTCTTGATTATAAACACATAGAAATTACGAACGTTCGACACCAAAACCAATAAATATGAATAGGTAGGTATACAGAGTTACTTTTGGACTGTTGTATAACAATAAACATTGACTCATACAAAACAAAGCACAGACGTACTCTTATACACCCGAGAAACAAATGACTCAACATCGAGAATATCTCATCACGCAGACTACAATCTTAATCCGTCAACCCTATATTGTCCATAACAATAAATTGAGATAACACTGGAGTGGTTTTTTCAGAAAGACCCAGTTGATTGTTAGTCAATTCCTCGATTGCTTAGGACGCCCGCCCACTACAACGCAGGGCGCAGACAGAGGACGATACCGCCAGGAATTTATTACGGATACGAAGTTGACTGATTAAAAAAATAATAAATAATTATTACCTGTGCTTATCAATACGGCTTGCACCAAAGTCCCTTGATAAAAAAAGAACTCGATAAAAAGTGTATTATAATTATTTTTACATAAGTTTTATATCAACTATATTATGACGATTATATAATTTTTTTTCCTATCTTTTTTATGCAACAACTCAGATATTAAAAATAAATATCTACATACTTAATACCTACGTATTCTAGATCATAATAAAAGAATATATCACAAACAAGGTCATACCATCAACAATGCGCCCATAACATTCTTAAACGACACAAACGCTGTCTCACACTTGCAATAACAGTATTGTGATGTCTATGCGTACTTCGGTGTTTCTTGAGAACGGCTGTGGCGCCAACACTGACTCACGGTACCTAGAACAACACCGCGTGAGTTACATAAGGATATCTCACGATGTTTTGTCTAACTCCTCTTGTTTGAAATTGCGGTGAAATTGATAATGCTTAGTGTGTAAATATTTTTTTATTCTGCTCTATGTTCAACTTAAAACAATCCTATTAACCTGTCAGATAACCAGACACAATAGAAACATCTATTTTTTGCGAACACCGGTGCTCGCGCTGACCCTCAAGTGGTTGAAATAGCTCTAGTAATATTACATTTATCAAAATTTACCGTTATATTATAAAGCAATAGAATTTAATTTTAGTATTCAATTCTCAAGTCTTTATTTGATTTTGTTCATTACCACGTGCCAGCAATGAAGACTCCATTCTCTTGACAGATCGTTAGGTAAGTTCTTATTTGGGCCAGAATATTGTATCTGTCAGTAATTTAGTCTGTCAATAATTATTACAGCGTAATACATGATTGATGGTCCCAGTAACTCGGTAGCTCCAATCGAGATATAATTGAGTCGGCTATTGTACCAGTGATTGATCGTTGCGACAGCTAAATCTGGGCTCTTCATTACGATATTAATTGCATGTGTAAAAGAAATACTAGATAGAATATCGGATTTTCAAAACTTTATTTTGCTTCTGAAATAGTGCGCTACGAACGCTACAACGCTACGCGACAGCTACGACACTACCTGCCGTTTGAAATCTATTTACTATTTTTCATAAAATTTAACGTAATTTTGTGTAATAAATATTATAAGATATAAATGTAACTAAAAGTAAAGTTAGTTAAAGTAAGGCTTGTAAAGTTCTCTCTGTAAAGTCTTCAACTTGCTACGACTATGGTCATTACGTCCAATTCGTTCAATATAATAATTATCTAATTCAACGCTCTAAGTGCGGTGCTAAGTTAGGCGATCGGTAGCGGGCAATGAGTCCGAATCAGTGGTGTGTCGAGGCCGGCGTCGCGGCGTGCGCCCGCGCGGCGATTGTTTACGGCGCGCACGCGCGGCGGGCGCGTGTCCCCCCGCGCCCCGCCGGCAGCTGCTCGCACAGGTGGCGAGCTCGTGTGGGAACTCGACGGCTCCGTGCGTTCCCACGATCGCGCGCCCTCCGGTCCCTTATATAAGCCCCCGCCAGACCGCCACACCGCATTCCGCGTTCAACGCTCAGCGCTAACGCACGCATTCACTCACTACACACCAATATCCAACATGTCTTACGAGATCGCGTACTCGCTCGCAGACGACGGCCCGCAGCCCGTCTCGCGCACTTACCAATATCGCAAAGTGATGAAGCCGATGCTTGAGCGCAAAAGGCGCGCTCGCATCAATCGCTGCCTCGATGAACTCAAGGAGCTGATGGTCAGCGCTCTGCAATCTGAAGGAGAAAATGTCGCCAAATTGGAAAAGGCTGATATTTTGGAATTGACTGTTCGCCATCTTCACAAACTTCGCCGCCAGCGCCGCCTGTCCCTCAACCCGACAGTGGACGCCGATCGCTTCCGTGCTGGATTCACTCATGCTGCCAACGAAGTGTCCCGATGCTTAGCTTCCATTCCCGGAGTGGATGTGAGGCTAGGCACCCAGCTGATGACGCACCTCGGCCACAGACTGAATGATATGCAACGTGCTACCGCTGGTGCCGACACACCTCCAGCGAGCCCGCCCAGCCCGGCCCTGTCTACCGCTTCCTCCTCATCTGGATACGTGACCCCATCGCCACCCGCCTCGCCTGTGCCCCTGCAGACACCCCTGGACTGCACCACGAGCTACAAGAGCCCTGTGGTGTGGCGGCCCTGGTAAACTCTCGGCGGGGCTCGCGGGCCCGGCTCCTCGGTCACATCTGTTCAAGCACCGTTCGGAGTCGATCGCTCCTCAAAGTGTCCGCCGCTCCAGAAGTTAAGTGATCCTCATGTGAAAGTTGACACGACTTAGATCTCACAATGTTTAGTGTAGTTAAAATAGCTCGTAAGTTCAACTTCAAAGCTTTAATTAAAAGTAGCCTTTAAGACTATTTGTGATATTAAAGAGATAAATATTATTGTATAAGAAATGTTGTATCGAGCCTTACTGAGGTCATATATTGTTATATTTTTATCGTTGAAAAGAATTCACAACTAGTGAACACAAGAAAAAGTTAAATAAAAATTATTATTTGTATCATATTTCTGCATTTCAATTTCTCAATAACCTATGCCTTTCTACACACATTATATTTTTAAAGAAAACAATTAAATTAGCAACTACTTTAACCAGTTATGAATCAGTCCACAATCATTTAAAAATAAAACATGATTTGCCTAAAGATGTTTCAGGTCAGTGCACGTATGTTAAGGTCACTGATAAAAATAGTTATAAACATTGTCGGACTGATAACGAAAGATGTGTCTGTCTAAAAAACAAAAAGGTTAAGCGGTGCGGCTCTGACACGCCGACACGCGAACTGTGTCGCATGCGCACTCGGTAACTTTCCTGTTTACCAGATTTCAGACAACGTACTGTGTACGGCATTCCGAGCGTAACTGTCATTTTACAAATATAGAACGTAATACCCGATAATAGAGAAGAGCTAATGTGACAAGCAATCATATCTTCTGTACTATACAATGTAATACACTTCAGTGATACAATCATACAATTATTTTTATAACAGTAAAACTGCAATTAACACTTATTAGGGTGACTAACAGGTCTCATACAGGTAATAATTTTGCAAATTGATGTGTAATGTGGTGGGTAATTAAAAACTAGGTTATCAAAATCTCTTCGAGCATTTAAGGAAAATATGATGGAATGACTCTTGTTGTGTCCATATAAAAATACAACTCAATTCAATGAGAACCACCAGAAAATATACACCCTCGCTCTTATGAAAATATAGCCTTATCACTAAGGCATTGTCCGGAAGGGGCATATTCGCTTCTTCTAGACAAGGTCTAAGTTATAGTTACTCTAGCAAAATTATAATAAATAATATCACGCCGATTGTCCCCGAAGTTAGGCAGACAAGTTTCAACCCACATTTCGCCTTTTTTTTTTATTTTACAATAATAATATTGTAGCTACTTTTAATAATTGACATGTGAGTATTAAAAATACATTTACGAGTTTACAAGCACGCATTTCAGAAGCACGATCACTTATATCGTGATTTTGATATATCACATGACATCGTGTGTCAATTGAGACTAGTAGCGCCATCTGTCGAAAGGCAACGTAAAATATAATGGATTTTGCTCCTTTTTGTCACTTAGTATCTGGTGCCATCTAACGGAAACTTTAAGACATGTTTTGTATCATTTGATTTTGAAAGCTCAACCGAGAAGCTTTCAAGCATGCTTTTGGTAAGTTGCTTGCTTGTTTTGCTTTTGAATGTTATAGTGAAAAGCAGTTGTTTCGTGCTTTTTCATTTTTGAGTCTTGAAGCTGTTGAAACGATTTTTCATAATTTTACAGATATTTTTTCTATTACTACTGGAAGTCAAAATTAATACGCTATTTACATATACTGAGTTTGAGTATTTAACAAATATCTATCGCTTTGCTTACCCTGAGTCCAGTACAAGGTATCAGGTGAAATGTGTGTGATAAAACTATGGGTGTAATTGAAACGGTTAGCAAAAATATACAGCTAAAATCACTAATTGATCAGCAAAGTAACGGATTAGACAGCAGCAGATTTCTAAAATTTATCAGCAACTTATCTAATTGGATAGCAACTCAAATCTTTTCTCTGCTTTCAAGTTGTTTAGTATATGTTTTGATGACACAAATATTGTTTTTAAGGGTCATAAAAAATAACCTATCAGAAGAAGACATTTCCTAGAAATTGATTCTTGATCCTTTTTTATGCTTATCCTTGATTTTATACATTTCCGGTAACATTTAAATTGCTGCCGAAATAAATATTTTGCAGCTTAACTAATTATTTTTCTGCCCAAATAATTAAATAGCTGCCCAATTAATTACTTCCCTAAAATAAATTATTACCCTTACCGAGATAAGAGCGAGACGTTATGTTAATTACTATATAGAAATAGTCTATAGTAGCCAAGGGGTATGTTTAGTGAGTAGTGGGAAGAAGTGGGAAGGAAACGTCTTTAAAGGAGCCCCATGTGACATACCCTCAGGACATACCCGGTGTCCCGCAGAGATGATGCGTAAACGCACTCAACCATCTCACACCCGTACATAAATTAATAAATAAATATCCTCAGACATTCACACCTATCAACTAGTTCCATTTTAAGCAACTAAATGCTGCTTGTGTTACGGATACTAGTTGACGGACAAATATATTTAATAGATAAATACATTTAAATTTTCAGAATATGCATAATATAATACATATATAATGAACATCCAAGACTGGAGAACAAATGTATGAAAATTCATCACCCAAACACTTGCCTCGAACCCAGGGGACCTCTCGAGATGGCGACGCCTTGGGACCGGCGTACAGACCACTCGACCACAGAGGTCCTCAATAATTGCGTATAGGTACATAATATTGTTATTTTCTGCAACTCGCTTGTTATAAATATAAAACTTATTTAATTCTTTATCAGCTGTGCCGTTACAGTAAACCCGTTACGTTTAAATGTTCCCTAGACGCCATTGCAGCGATAACACTTACTCATCGCTCGGTTTCTTCCTATTGCATCATTAAAATAATTACAAATTAAATGCGGCTGATGAAATAATATGTGACATTTTCAAATACTTCTTTCGTAACTTTGCAAATAGTGATTGTTATTTAAAAAATATTTAGTTTACGCTAGGCTGATTGGCGTAAAGTAAGAAATGTTTATTTTTAAGTGTTAATTTATTAATGCTAGAGGACACCGAGATTGTTAGTCTGTTTAACATTGTTACATAGTTGCAAATCACGTAAAACTCTAGCGTTTCGTCAAACTTGTAGAAAAATAAATGTATGTGATAATAAAAGAAGTATTTAAATATTAATTTTGTTGAAATAGTAAGTATATCATGCATACAATCACGTCTATTTGCCAATGGGGTAGACAGAGATTACATAATCTCTACATACACTCACTCACTCACTCTCTCTCTCTATATCTCATTTCTGTTAGGAATAGGCCACACCCTTTGTACTGTCTTTGTAATTTGTCGTTTCGTTGTTATGTTTTTCTGTGTACAATAAATTGTTAAATAAATAAATAAATACATTATATTCCTGTCACAGAGTTTTCGCGCCCTCTACTTTAATTTCAACTTCATACATACTTAGAAACAAAAAAACCATTAACCTGGCCATTTTATTTTATGATCGTAGATTAGGTACCTACCTATTTATACAATAGTTTGATAAAGACATCTAATGAGCAATATAAGTAAGTTATTAATAATAAAACATAAAAGATATTATTATGCGCCCTTATCTCAAGAATAAACTTTCCATTGATGCTCAGTTATTTTTCTGGTGCAATGACGCTGACCTTTCTATTTTTAAATAGTAATCGGAATGAAATAGTTTCTACACTGGTCATAGCATGAAATGAGGATAATAAGATCAAAACAAAAAGAAACTGATCGCTAAGGATGACTGCACACGTCATCACATTTTGATAACGTGCGGTCAATTTCCGGTGTGGGTAAATGACATGGAATTAAAAAACATTGCTGTTTTAATGTAGGATAAACACAGCAAGTTTTTGCCCTCACATTACGGAGTGTGATACGGAATCTCGAAAAACAAATGGATCGGATGACATTTAACCGAATTAACGAAACACTAACTCATGCTACACAAAACCAAAAAATCCTATTCGTCTACCAGAATCCTTTAGCCTGATCCCTCAGGGGACATTGTTAACACAATATATGTACAAACATAGCTACAAAGCATCACATACCTTTTTCTAATAAAATAAAAAAAATACAAAAAATAAATAAAATAGTTTTAGATCTCTCTCGAAGAAGTATTGTTATTTTTTTTTATTGAAAATGTATTTACTTATTTCCTAGTTCCTACCAACGGATCAAGATATGACATAACATATTTGTTGTGATTTAAAGAATATATCGTATAATTACTTCGAGTGCTATTTATGTGTTGTATTTTCTTTTCTTTTTTTGGTCTATGGATTGCATTTTTTTATCAATTAAAGAAATTACTTATTAGATTCTTACATATGAATATGGAAATTTTCTTCTCTTTTTTTTTACTTTTATTAAATTACTTTTTTAAATTACTACCTCTTTAAAAAATAGACCTTATCAATGTGTTTAAATAAGACATCAAAACAACTTCTTTTAATGCCACCCAAATTTGATTTGTATTATCAAAAACAATAAATATATTTTGTGAAGTGCTATTTCACACATTATATAAGCATATTTAATGATACATGGTATCAAATATTATTTATCTCTGGATTTGTTGATGTAAAGAAAACTAAAGAAATGGTTATGTAGAAAATGAAGACTTCCCCAAAATCTCAAATACAAAAAAAAAAATACAAACCGCCAATTTCATAGTGGACCTATTACTTACTTCTCTAATTACGACGACTTTTTCCCAGGTTCAAGTACAGTTAAATGTAAAGTTAGAATTTATTTATTTTATTTGCTGTTTTTTTTATAGAGTACAATATTATTGCATGTCTTTTTAAATCCAAAATTATATACTTATAGCTTTCTTTTCTTTCTTTTATTTTCTAACTTTGAATAAAGTTAAGCATTACATGGGTTGTAAATAAAAAGACATTGGAAAACTATTTTAAACTGTGCGCTCATAATACCTACTCGTACGATACAAAAAAATATACATGTAATCCATAATAACAATTGAGATCTTGTCATGGCTTATCACTTATTGGACTTTCACCCACAAATAACCTCGCCCGACTACATAAGTGTTAAGAATATACAAAGTAATCAATAAACACATGAGAAAAAATACCAAGTAAATCTATTTACCTTCCTCTCCTACTTCGCTCTGGCATTTTTTTTTGGGATTTACCTAAGTTAAGCATGACAATGTACACAAATTTCTTGTATAACTCGTTTTGCAATCATTAACAAACGAATTCGTCATAAAAATTCACAGTTTGCTACGTGATCAAACGAACGTGCCGGTGGTAATAAAAACAAATGCTTTCTGACGACATATGACCCTTCGTAACTGCGTGGATTCCAATAAATAAACATTATGTAAAGAAAATTAGGATTTATGTTCTACAAAAAACACGAGCAGTTTTAACTCGTGTCTTTCAGGCTTACGGATAAAATTCCAAGAAATAAAATTAAATATGGAACAGAATGCGTCGTCTGTCCTCAGCCTATACGTCACACTGCTGGGCACAGGCCTTCCTCATGGAAACAAACACATGAGGAGTATGGGCCGTAACACCACCACGCTGGCGCAATGCGTGTTGGTAGAAAGAAACGGTTGCGCAACCGGGACGGACGGGATCAACGGCATAACGTGCCTTCCGAAGCACGGAGGAGTTCGAGATCATAAAAGTTTTTGTCATGACTGACCATGGCGAAGGTATCGAAAGCCAAAGCGTACTAACCACTACGCCACCAAGCTCAGACAGAAATTTACTGTCATTAATTTTATCTGGAACATAATTCCTGGAAGTAATGATGTCCTTATTGTATAAACAAGAAATACTATTTTTTTTGCTTTTACGATTAATATTTTCATTAATTACATACATACATATCATTACGACTATTATCCCCTAAGGCTAAGTCAGAGACTAGACAAAGGCACCGCAAAAGCAGTCCACTGCCATAGTCCGCGCTTCACCAAGCAGTGACTGCACATATGCTCTTCGTGCCAGATGGTGAGTCCGTCGAATATAAGCCGTTATTCTTCATGTGAAGCGTACGTCAATAGATGCTCTTCTCCTGAGAGTCTATAAAATGTATTGTGATAGTTAATTGCGATATAGACTTAACCATACTCAAAAGTATACATATCCTAATATACTATGTATCTGTAAACCAATACATTTTTGTAATTCCATGAAATACTAATTATTCTTTTACTTTATCTAAGTCACCAAAACCATTAGATAGATGTTTATCAACTTGTCACGCCTTAAAATGTACCCAAGGCGCGAGTTATCATCTAGTGACGATAGTACACGCAAAGTGTTATCGGGCCTTCGTGTTTGACGACTGATCTGGGAGTTGTCAAGTGGCGTGATAACACCGCTTGTTTACACCACAATCACACTTTTGCGTGTAGTGTTTGGTCTGTAAATGTTTATAGACCACCGATTTCTCGAAGATGATGAGTGGACCTGACTTTATTGTCTCAATGAATTGGCAGGTCGATCAACTAACTGACCGTACTGACTTTGACAAATTGTTACAGATAGATTCAAAATATAATATCGTTTGTTCAATTTAGATGCATCTTAGCAAATGCTTATGAACGTCAAAAGCATTTTACAAAATTTTGTGAAAGCGTTAAACTACGCCGTCCGTCCACAAAACTACTAGGAGGCCTTGTTCTAAAAAGAACGGGCAAGAAACTCAGCATGTTTCTATCCTCCCTTTACATCAACATTGTTGAAGTTTTAGAAGTAAAAAAAATAGATAAATAGCTGAGCTATATTTTGCAGTTTAACATTTCCCATTACAAATATAGGTAGTGTAAAATATTACCTACATAGAAAATATACAAACTACAAACTTTATAAACAGAGCGAATGATACATGTAGGTACTTACTAATGTCTCACAACTCTGTAATGGCATATTATAAAGTTCAGGATTATATAGATGACAGGAATGTGTGGACACATGAGATTTTTGCGAAATGAATTTGGTCGGTAAGTACATTCTGTGTTTTGTTTGGTTTGAAATAGATTTACTGATATACCTCTCTGACCTCCTTTTATCTCTACTAAAGGAAAAAGATTTTAAACGTAAACTTTATTTTGTAGTCTTATCAAATTCACTAGACTTGAAATAACCGGTTACCAGCCAACGTAGATACCTAATTCATATCAGTCGGATGAAGCCCACAGCTAGACTTAGGCATCCGGCATCCCCGGATTCATTTACTGGAGTAACGGTTGGCGTAATTTGACATTCATATACCTACATAAATACCGAAACAATAAATTATTTGAGTTTAAGTTTGAATTTCATGGGGGCTTAGGCCAGTGCTGGTTGGTAGAGCTCGGAGCCTCGTTTCGTCTTTGGGATGGCAAGCCAGATGCAGATGAGCTTGACTTGGGTTCAATGGTGATTTTCATGACCCTAAAACGAATAAAACCTCTCAAGATCTCGTCAGGTTGTTGGAATCAATTGATTTTCTCCTACAGATTTTCAATATACCTGATGATTCATTTTGTTTAAGACTACTGTAAAATGAGTAGCGATTTTTTATACAATGTCACAAGCGGAAATTGATCTAGCGCATAGCGGCGCCGGCGTCGACCGCGGTGACCTCTTGCACGAGTTGCTACCCATTTACGCCATTAATTATTATTATTGTGTTTTTTTCCAGTTTATTTTTAGAATTATATCTATTTCAAATCTTAAGTGTCTAGCCTACTTTCAAACTTCTCACAGGTGCACAAATGGTTCGATTGATAAGAACAAATAGATTATTATTTCCGATAAGATTTAAATATCTAAAGTCTACTTATTGAGTGGGCATACGTGTGTTAAACACGTGCTCATTAGTACCCAGCACGCACAGACACAGATATTATGATAACGCATGGAATTATCTGGAGGTGAAAGGTACAGTCACAGTCGGGAACATTACCAACATGCATTTATTTTACATAACGATTTAGAGATTATTGCTCTATACCTACTTGCTACGTGTCACTACCCTGGTAGTACACATCGTTGACTTTCTCTATTTTTATCAAAGTTTTCACATGACTGTCGATTGATGTTCAGAACTTCTTTATATTGTTGTTCGGTTGTCAATCTTTCACATCTCACTTAAATCCTGCAATAACGCCTTTTTAACGGACGTCAAAAAAAGAAGGAGGTTACCAATTCTAGTGACGACCTCCGTGGTCGAGTGGTCTGTATGCCGGTCTCAAGGCGTCGCCATCTCGAGAGGTTCTCTCGAGGGGTTCGATCCCCAGATGGGGGCAAATGTTTGGGTGATGAATTTTCAGGCATTTGTTCTCCAGTCTTGGATGTTTATATATATTTCTAAATATTCAGGTTATTTATATGTATTTATCTATTAAATATATTTATCCGTCATCTAGTGTCCGTAACATAAGCAGCATTAGGTAGGAACTGGAGATACTATATAGATTCACCTATTCAATGGCTTCCTCGGCCTTTTTTAGTTAAATTCATTAAAGTGAATCTCCCAACGTTATATTTCAAATATCTTTTAGTTTAAATAAGTAAAATGATAACAAGACCTACAAATACCTACAAGGCACGTGTTGACAACAAAGATAAAAAATTATGACAAACACAAGAAACTGGATGTTCGCCATAAATTCGAAAGATAAAAGATCAATAGGTGACATAGTTACACCAACGTATATATAAACAATTTGCAGTGAGTTAAATATCAACTAGCTAATTACGTCAATAGTTAGAGAACTACGTATATTGAACGATCAAGATATCGCAAGACTACCACAAACTATCAAATTAACCCAATCGATTTTGCACTTTAAGTTTAAAGTATGAAGGTTGAAACCTATTATGGAGTTTTGACTGCTTTGTATATTCTGACGTGCTGTTCATTGTAAGCACATGATTTAATTTAAATAAAGAACGAAGTAACACTGGTGATTAACAATTAAATTTATTTGAATAAACTTAACATATGTTTATCAATGTAAAAATATAGGTAACTTTTTTATACGCGTGTATGATAGATAGTTTGACCTTACAGTAATCGATAAGCAGGTAGGTTCTGGAAAAAGTATGACATAATTATGGAAATAATTTACCTATGGGTAACACGCTCAACATTCGTTTAAAATCACGAGTGAGATGATACAATTTGGTGTCCATCTAAAGTCCAACTAGAGCGAACGATGCGTTTGTTTCCACCAAGAAAAAATTATGTCAAAGTATATAAATATATGTATTTCTACAATATTCTACATACACATAGACGTATAAGGCGAAACGAGGGTGTTTGACACCTCTGCCTACCTCTTCGGGGGTAAAGGCGTCACGATATATGTATAAGTAGGTATATAAATGGGTATGTTTTACAGATAAATGAAAAATTTTCAGCCTACTGCAGCCCAAGCGGTAAATCCTGCGCTAGCCGATTCCCAATTTATTTTTTCAGATTTATCTTTAGAGTTTGACGCCATGTATGTCCCAGCCTCAAAAGTACCAATATCACAATAAGCGGTAATAATAAAGTCTCATTCAAACTTCCAATTCAGTTGCATCAGCCGAACTAATTCGACCTTCTCTAATGAGATAACGAGTAACTACCTACCATTGTTTTAAAAAATAAAAATCTCTAAGAAAAGCTTAGCGAAACTAAAGTCGTGCTGCGTCTTCCACTATAAGTACTTAAATAGGTTTACAAATATCATCCCTTGTTTAACAGGCAAAATCATGAACTTATCAACGGTGGAGAGAGCGGCCTGACAGATCCAGCGGGCTTCTAAGTCCGCTTGGCTAGCAACCACATTCTTACCTAAATTTGTCGCCATAATAACAATGTTATAAGCATTGTAGTGTTCCGGAAATCAGAGGTAAGATAGCCAGTTCCTCAGTGGTTGTGGATTACAGGTGAAGCTCGCTTCCACCTTCAGCTTTATCACTTACTACTCGTATCAGGTGAGATGAAGACCTTGAAGAACCTTACATGTCATATTTAAATAAATAAAAACAACTTGCACTCGGAGTGTCAACCGCGGGCACTCTCCTCTTTTTGAGGAGCCTTCAAAGCACACAGTCACTCATCTGGCGCGGTAGGTAGACAGCGACGAGCTCCCCATACCGCGTTTGAACGGCGACTTAGCGGAATCGTAGGTTTTTAGTGGGTTCGCTTCTCGGGGGAGACTCTCACATTACCCAGTCCGGCTCCACTAAGCTCTGGGTACCGTCAGAATCGAGCAGGCGTAACAGGAAAACACATGTACTGCTTGAAGTTCACTTTATTTCAGGACTCTTCGTTACAACATGAGCGCGACGACGACGCGCACTTTCACGAACCACGGACCGACATAAACTGTTGTTTTCCTATGCTTCTATTGTCTTCTACAGACAATCGAATATTTTATTTTAAATCCAAATTGTTATTTTTTTTCAACGACCCCGAGATAACGCGCGAGTAGCAAAGAGTTCGCTACAGTACCCATAAAGGGTTTTTTATACATACATATAATCACGACTATTATCCCCTAAGGGTTAGTCGAAGACTAGGCAAAAGCACCGCAAAAGCAGTACTTTGCCATAGTCCGCGCTTCACCGAGCAAAGACTGCACTCAGCGTGACAGGTGGTGAGCCTGTCGCCGCTATAAGCTATTGGATGGTTGTGCAGTTCCAAGTCCATTAGTCGCCTTTTACGACATCCAATGGAATAGATGGGTTGGTAGTATTCTTTTAATGAGGCTAGCACACGGCTCACGGGTTTTTTTACGCTAAAAAACGGTTAACAGACAAAATAAATAAGAATCTGTACAGTCAAGTGCAGTACTTAATATGATTTTTGAGAACGAAATTCATTGTACTTCTACTCAAAGTAATTTTCTTTTAAAATACATATTTTTGTACGTGACTGTACCTACTAATTTTTAAGGTTGTTTGTATTAAAAATATATAAATTTTTTGGCTATGTATTCCATACTGCAACAGAAGTTAAATAGTATGACTACTGAACATTTAGGCCCCAAATTAAAAATAACTCTAGGTATTCAATAACTAACCTAAATTGGTGTTTCAATAAATATTTACTGTCTGTCTTTAATCTGTGGAGTGATTCTGGATATTAAAATAAGGTTAACATTTATAAAAGCAGAATGACGAAAATAAACATCAATATGTCGAAGATAACAAAAAATGTTTATTGAAAACTATTATATAAATAATGAAAAAAATACTGCGCAACAACAATTTAAGTAAATTATCTAATGGGTGCAAAAGGTGTGACATTCTTATCACTCAGGAAGAATTAACAATCAAACACTCACGATTTCTTTGATGTGTGTACCCATGAATCACACTGTTTCTTGATAATTGATAACGACGAATCACTGGTGTGTTTTTTGATAAGTAACCAGCAGTTGATAGACATATACAGCAACATCAGAGGGTGTGTTTCTATGAACACTGGAATCTTTGAGTTATAAGGAGTTACCTTAAAGAGTTAGGCCATTCGAGAATCAAAGTCAAGCGTTTATAATATAACACTGACGAAAACTCAATTTGAAGTACTGTAGTTTACAGAGTATTACTTACGCAACATTTTTCATCCGTCTCGGAGGACCAAAAATGACGCAAGCATGTAGGTAAGTATAATAAACATATTTCATTAGCCCGTATTCAATAAACTTATATAACGAGTATGTTACTACCCTAAGCAATTAATTGCTTTATCTCATTAGTGGCAGAGGCCGTTGTTTGCGGTGGAATCTTCCCGCCGCTGATAACCCGCGCCCGCGCACGCGACCGCCAGCTATAGGTTTATTTTTAAACGAACGATGCTAGGACGCATCACACGTGCTTATTATTAACATATCTTGCATAAAAAATTATAAAATTTGTCAATGCTAAAGTTGACGAGAAAAAAATTTATATATTAGATAGGTACCTACAACTACAGATTTATTTCATTTTCATTTATAAAAAAACAAGCTAACAAGTTTCTATTAAATAGAAATTAAAAAATAAGAAGCGGTTGGAAATGACAATTAGATAATATTGTTTGCCAGCATTCACGTTTTGTGGCAGTAGTTTTTCTTTGTCTCAAGCGAATTGAAAACAATGATTGCAAAATTAGCAACATAGACCAGGCGACAGGTCCTACCAGGTCTTAATAATCATACTATTGTGTAGCTAAAAATAACAAACTGGCGCTAAGTATCATAAGAATTACAAATAAAGATAAATAATGGCATATAAACAAGCATGATTCTTGAACTAATATTTGTATTCATCAAACAAACATGCTACTAAGACTCCAATAACTTAGATGTCAAGACCAATGACGTCAAACTAATCTACGAACAGCTTTTAGGATACTTAAACTATTTATGACATACTTTAGTCTCTTTGATTATTCGTCATTATCAAACTATATAATAAATAATAATTATCGAAGATAATTAAGAATTGCCATTATCTACCTACGTAATAAGAATCGAGGTAGGATGGAGATAGCTTATTTAAAAACACGTGCTTGTGTTAAGGATAATATTCATCAGATAGATAGGTTGATAAGTACATAGAGAACAGAAGAGAATCGTCAGAAGAATGGATTGAATTCGAACCTGAATTCAACAGATCAGTAAGGAGAGCCATTCTCTTCTTCTACAAAACCATCACATTTTATATTAACGATATATTTGCAAGGGATCGGGTTGATCAAATGGGAAAAATAACAATTGGTACCTTATATACAATAGTACCTACCTATAATTTATATAGGTATAATTAATTGCCACATAGACATAGTATAAACCTTCACACGATCAATACGCATTTTTATGCTAAACATATTTTTATTTGCAACAGGCTCGCCACCTGTTACATGGGGACTTCTCATATCAGACGAAATATGGGTGTTATGTATGTAAATTTTTATTTATCATTATCAATATTTTAAAAAAATTGCTCAGAATTATGTACAGTCACGTACAAAAAAATGACAATAAGTCTTATTTCGCTTCGAATAAGAGTCATTAACTGTAAAAAGTACTTCCGCCGTTTTTATCCATAGCGTATAACAACTAATAGGTAATAAGACGAGGTAAAAAACTTTTTTTTTAATACTGCCGTCATTAATATTAATTATTACCACGATAATAGTGTTTACGATTGATAATAACATAGGTACCTAAATGTTCATAGATTAGTAGTTAGCGGACAATACTTTGATAAAGAAAGAAGTATTAGGCAATAAAAGTGTTTATTGTTTATCTATCACTCCATCGCAAATTTTCAGAATTACGTGAAGTTTGGAATTAGGTATATAGCAGATAATACAGTTTTAGTCACTTTTACCTATATCAAAACAACGGCTTTTCCTCGAATGCTTTTTGACTATACAACAAAAAAATTTTTTTTTTTCTGATATCCCAAAAAAATGGCTGAAATATTATACTAACCTACATTTCGCCTAAACATTCATCTGAGGAGCTTTATTAATTGATTATGGGGATTTATTATAGCAACAGAGAACAAAACGATGTGGCCAGTAATTTAAATGTTATAGAATATTTAGCTACAACAAAGTTATTATTAAAAATTAATTAAAAGTGTAGAATCAAAGGATGTACATATCACAATAATATACAAAATAAATTACAACACGCCTCTCACTATGAACACCGCATTATAATATTTAACTGAACGTTCAATTGACAATTGGGCGTGATAATAATCATATCGCGCTGCTCATGCTACTTAGGCAGGGGTCATTTATAGCGTGGATTGAAACACTATATTTACTACCCCCACGTTGTGTAAGTGGACAATTTGACGTTATTCTGTGGTTATATTAGTAATGAATACTATTACCCAATAAGACCTATTGTAAGACAGAATGATATTAACTTATTTTTTTATCCTAAAACAATTGAACTCTCACAAGCACATGAGTTATCTATTCGAAAATAACTATAGAGGCGGCCAACGGTTATATGCAGTTAACTCTAAATAATTGCATACATGCCTCATGTTATAATAGGAAGCCATAAGTCGAACGCTACTTCCATTTAATACTGCAGAGATTTATAAGTTTAAGCTAACATAAATTAAGATTTATGGTGCTAAAATGTAAATTACCACAGGACAGCAATAAGTTTATAAAGAACTTAACTGATTTCCTACATTATTACATTTTTAATAGAGTGCTAAATTGAATGAGGATTTAACAGTTTTCGAAAACACGTCCTGTTTACTCAATTTTCAAAAGTATAAAAGTACCTATTTGTTTTATCTGTCTGTATTGTATAAAATTTGCTATTATATTCCATAACAATTTTAATGTGGTTACCGAAATGCTATGATCATCTGTGCCTATGATTATAAGTATTGATGGGGTTTTTGGCGGCATTTGACTATGGTGGAAATTATTTTTATTTCGATGATTGTAATATTGTTTCAGAGTCGATATTGTTACGTAAAATCAGTGTAGTTTTATGTAATAAGTGTCTGTGATGTAGTGCAATGTGGAGGATCATTAAAATAAGCGTCAAGTGGTGTGAAAAGTGATGAGTTTTTGGTATTTCACCTCATCGAAGCAACACTACAGTGAATCATCGACCATTTGGCGCCAAGCGTCAAACGTCCCAGGATTCATTGAAGTGTATAACACTTGCATTTCAATGCAAATGATGACTGAATACTACAAAAGACTAGACTACACACAATGTATACGACTAAAGGACTCTGTATCTGGTCATGAACAAAAAACGAAAAGAAAAAAAAATCTCCATTGATTTTTATCTTTTTTTATCGACATAAAAATGTCGCAAAAATCTGACCATTGTGCTTGAACTCTAATCGCCCCTTTATATTGAGAGTATCAATAAAACACACGAAATTACTGCGTCATTCTATATTCCATAACTTTAAATGACCTTATATCTAGCCTTGTTTATCATGTGGTGAGCCGAGGTCTGCAGCTTCAGGAGTTCCTCTTTGATGAGCCTGGTGATCTCCGACTTGGCCTTAGCCACTGCCAGTTCTTGGGAACTCTCTATAGCTAAGTACAATTTCCTCTCCCCCTCGGGGGGCGTCTTACCAGGTGGAACGTAAGTACCACGAACTGTGATCCCAGCTTCACTGTACTCACTGATGAGCGCCAAGGCCTCCTGAAAAATAGGAAAATGCATTTGAAAATCATAAAAAGACTAAAAAATCTAAATTATAAGTTCCCACAACATGTCAGTGAAATGGGAATTTTCGTAGGGAAGATTTCGTCGGAAGAAAGTATGAAACTAGACAATTTCAATACTTTTCTTTGATTTCAAATAGACATAGCATTCTTAATTATCACTAGATTAACTAAAAGGTATCATATTTCTTATAAACCATCCGAACACAACAAAGAACATATACTAAATTTAAAAGACCAGAAACAAGATTTAACATGTCTACAGCGTCAGCAAATTATTACCTGAATTAATAATCTAATGACAGTAAAAACAATGCCTGTGGTTTTTCAACATTTTCACACAGAAAAAAATTAATGCACCTATTAAAGCCAGCTTTAGAAGCATCGTGACTGATTGATGCGAGACTACACTGTTTACTGAGAATGCACACAATGTATTTCAGTCATAACTGCATAATTATAAGGTTATCAATTCGGGCTGTTGAACGCAAAAATAACATTATCAAGTAATTAAAGAAATACAAAATAAATGGTGGTCAGACGCTGACTATTTTGTGTCTAGTAAGGTGATTCACTAATAATTGTAAATAAGATACGTTATATGAAATACAAATCTTGCTGTTTTGTAAACAATCTAGTAGTTACTGGTAAACTTTTATGGAGACTAACAATATAAAAGGGCTTATAAGTCAAATGTAACCTTATCCAGTCAAATTCAATCAAATCAAAGTAGTCAATTATATCATATTTTTAAAGACATTTGTATTATAATTATAATGCGTTTTAAGCATCATTAATTAGTTATAATCCATGAACATGTTTAATGATAGTATTTAAGTAACCTCCATTAATAATAAAACCAACACTCCTTTATAGGTGATAAACGTTTTGTAGGTGAAAAACGGTTTTTAATCATCAAAACAGAAATACACAAAATCATTTATGAGAGCAAAATAAAGGTCCATAAATTACTTTAGACGAATAATAAATTATAATTTTTGGACATCATTTTTGATAGACCCAATAATTTATAATAGTGCAGCATCCCAATCTAAATCTCTTTACATACGTGCCAGACATGGAATGGGGGACGGAGTGAAATCTTTTAGGCCCGTATTACAGAACCAAACTCAAGCGTAGATCTCTGCTTGAGCGCAGTTAAAAAGGGATGGCGCTGTGTGGGATCAATAGCGCCATCCCTCTCTAACAGTGCTCAAGCAGAGATCTACGCTTGAGTTTAGTTCTGTAATACGAGCCTTAATGTCGTAGATCAAACTGTAACAACAATATTAACATGTAATTAGCAAGAATCATGGCTGATATCAGCTGAACAAGGCCCTTTTAGCCTTTGGTGAAACTCCATAAGCCCGGCTGTGTTTAATACTACACAAAAATCATAAAAATTGTCTCATTAATCACAACAATCTAAATAAAAATTTCACGCTATTAATTCATCGCTTCTCAAATCTGTCCTGTAATTATCTCTTCACAATATTTTCTTCGAAACCGCGCGCTGCGTATGTACGAAATAACTTTGCCCTGTCTGTTGTAGTATTGTAGACTTTTATAACTTTAAAACAAACATCTAAATAAACATTTTGTCATTTAGGATACCCATCGACAGAGTCTTCCGAAAGAAAATAATTTCTCGAAATACAATGTGAACATAACTTTGAAGGGCATGACATACATCTATCATTTACAGTTTCCTTCGAGGAAAAGCTAGTTTCAATATTTAGAGTACTTTCCCTTCAGGGTGAGATTGACTCTCTGTAATTTTTTTTGTAAATCTCTCATCTCTGCTACTTCTTTTTCAGTATGCGCTCTGTTAATAATCTGTGCAAATTCTACGATATGTCGACAACGAGCTGGCCGATTCTACAACACTCCGAAGATAGAGGAACTCGAACTCGCAAAGTTTTAGTCACCCATCCAAGGCCTGATATGGCAATAGTAGCTTTGTTTGCCATAGCCTAGTTGGGATGACTACTCGTTCGAGAGGCCGCGTGAAACGTGGGTTCGATCCCACCGCCTGTACCACTGAGTTTGAATAAAACTTATGTACAGTTAATTTAGAATATCGCTTGCCTCACACTGTGCCCGGTGCATGGCAACAGGCTCGCCACCTGTTACATGGGGACCTCACATATCTGGCGAAATGCGGTTGTTTAACACCTCTGCCTACTCCTTCGGGGAAATGAGGCGTGATGATATGTTATGTTAAGCGTAAGAACCAGTAGCTAGCTTCTTCAGCCGCCCTGTAAATTGTTGAAATGAGTTTTCATATGACGATATAATTTTGAATTTATAAAAAAAAATTGTATTTATGTTCGTTGTCACCTCTCGTTCTTGTTATCCTGTTACCTTTTGAGAATATACGTCTGTACATAAATACGCTGTTTATATACGCTGATAAATAACCCCAAAATTAATTACCTTGCTGGTGACCCGCCAACGCGCCTGCTGCGGGAAGTCGTTGATCTCGAGCTCGGTCTCGTACTTGCGGAACACTTCCTCGGCGGGCTCCGACGAGCTCTCGTCGCGCGGCTGGTAGTTCAGCCGCGTGTTTAGCTTGGCTGCTAGTTGCTCCGCTACTGTTTTAGCCTAGTGATAAGAATATTATAGAATTTATTATTTATTTATTTAATGGATCACCAACATAAGATACAGCATTACAATGGTGTTGTGAGTTCAAAAAACATTGGATCTTACTGCACTTAGGTCCAATTGCGCGTTTGAGAGTTAGCACCTAACCCTGGGGCAAATATATGGGCAAACCCTGGGTTAGGCGCTAACTCGCTAACTCTCGATCGTGCAATTGGGCCTTACAGTTACAGGTAATCACAACTTATAAAGTTATAAAGGTAATTTTTTTTAATATAAAGGTAGGTATTTAAGAAAAAAAATACAAATGCTTATTATTTAAAACAAGAAAAAGAACAACATAAATCATTTCTTGCGTGTTACACAATAAATATAAATTAAAAATAAAACATACATGTCATGATACGTCATTAAATCTTAGGATGTTTCTAAACTTGGAAAGGCTTTGAAAGTTTATGTCAAGTTCAGGTATCTTCACAGAGAGCTCATTATTATCACACTTATATATGCGAAATTATATTTATATTATATTTTAAATTTGGAGCGGTATGGTAGCGGCTCTTTAAAATAATACTACCAACCCATCTCTTCCCTTGGGTGTCGTTGAAGGCGACTAATGGATATTTTTTAATTTTTATGTAATATGACGTTTTTACAGTGGCCATCAAAGATCCCTTGGCAGGTTGATTGATGCAAGTTGTCAGCTATGTATAATTGTGATGCAATGCTGGGCATAGACATTCCTCATGGAGAAACATGAGGAGTATGCTTCGTGCATGCACGTTGCTTTTCACCATGCAACGACGCCATAATTTTGTGTTTGAGTCATCTCCACACCCAGTCCCTTGGTAAGGTGAGGTTCTTTATAGAAGGCGACCACGAACCAGAAGACGCAGAAACTTTTCAGCGCAAGACCGGTCGTTGTGTAAGTCTGGTAAAGGCTCCTACAGTTGACGTGTCTGGACTGATAAATAGTTGTCAAATGAAATTTTTTGTTTTTTTAATGTTGTATTTGGTACTTTTATGTTATAAACTTAGAATACTAACTTCTGTACGTGTGGATTGTTTGATAAATTGATTAATTCTTTTTTTATTTATTCTTCTTTTTTATTCTTTTTTCTTTTTGAGAAGAGAGATTGAGTATATAACGAGAAGAGTTATGAATATGAGAGTGGATGGTAATGCATGGAGAAGAAGACCAAAGAAGAGATGGACGAATTGTGTGAATGAGGACATGGCTAGAATGGGAGTGAATGTTGGTATGGCGTGTGATAGGGGAGAGTGGAGGAGAAAGACTAGTTGCGCCGACCACAAATGAAATTGGGAAAAGGGCAGGCTAATGATGATTATGTTATTTTTTATGCGATAATGTCATTGGCATTAAAAAATTACTATACAGTTTTAAAAATAACTTTTATGGATAATTAATTATAAACAGATTAAAAAAGATTACATTTTCATACAAATTAAAGGAGAAATCCACCCCCACCCTTTTTTTTGGCCGCCGCCATTTGCCGTCATCAGTAAAATGGCCCTCGACACGACAGTCGCCGACGCTGATTATATGATTGGCTTATTTTGAAAAAGTAGCAAGTTTCTTGCCGGGTTCTTCTCATGAAAAGCTTTACTCTGGGCATCCGGCCGCTTGTATCAATGACAACCACAGTCAATGCTCTGTGGTTGTACTTGCTACAAGCGCTCGCGGTAATTAACCTTAATTTAGAATATACTTTTTATTTGAATAAACAATTTTACAAATTTATAAATTGTAAAATAGTAATAGTAAGTGCCAGGTTTGGCCTATGAAAGATAGTTATACTTGTTTGTTTGTTATTTTTTATTAAATAAAGTAATTTTTTTGCTGTTAGGGATAATGGCAGTACACGTGTATCCTCATTCCTATAACATGGGTTCCTTCAAGTGAGGCGTGAAGAAGCATTTTTTGGATCAATTGGGCGGAAGTGGCTAATACTGTGCTTATAATGCAGTTTTAGCTACTTCCGTGTTTGGACTCCACGTGCTGCTTAAGATCAGGCAGAGTGCAGTCATCAGCTGAGTCATCAATAAAATAAAATAAAAGAGAATTATCGGAGTTTTTGGCGGCATCCAACTATGGCGGATATGATTTTTATTTCAGTGATTGTAATATTGTTTCTGAGTGGATCTTGTTGCGTAAAATCAGTGTAGTTTTGTGTAATAGGTGTCAATAATGATGAACAATGTGAAGGATCATTGAAATAAACGTCAAGTGGTGTGAAAAACGGTGAGATTTTTATCTTGGTAATCCACCTCATCAAAGTAACATCACAGTATCTGCCATCGATTGTTTGACGTCAAAATCTCCCACGACGCATTGAAATGCATTATACTAGCATTTCAATGTAAACTACTGAAGAAATAAAAATACCGAAGACTTGGCTGTATGGGCTTCGTTCCCTTTGCCTTCCCTACATGGGAGAATTTTACAGAGAGAGTTTGGCGGCATTTGACTAATGGCGGACGTGATTTTTATTTCGATAATTGTAATATTGTTTCGGAATGGATATTGTTACGGAAAATCAGTGTAGTTTTGTGTAATAAGTGTCTGCGATGATGTGCAATGTGGAGGATTATCGAAATAAGCGTCAGGTGGTGTGAAAAGTGATGAGTTTTTTATCGTGGTAATCCACCTCATCCAAGTAGCACCACAATGTCTGCCATCAATCGTTTGATCCCAAACTCTCCCAAGATGCATTGAAATGCATTACACTAGCATTTCAATGCATCTACTGAAGAAAAGTATTCTACTGTTAACGTGTGGCTCATATGGTCCTGCAACCAGAGCCGTAAAACTGAATATTTAAAAAAAAAAGAGAATTTTACAACAACAAAAGAATTACCGTGATGAGCGTGTGCGCGGAGGGCGCCCCCTTCAGGATGGCCTCGGCCGCCTGCTGCGTGGCGCCCTTCTGCTCGGCGCCCAGCCCCTTGGCCAGGTTGATGCGCGACGCCAGCCTCCGAGCCAGCTCCAGCTTCCCGTCGGTGCCGGCCGAGGGCGCGGCCGGCGCCCCCGCGCCCGGAGGCGCTACGCCCGGCTATGGGAAACACACACGTTACTTGAAAAAAAAGACGTATACATGTGTGTAACTGCCACACAATAAGGGGTTAAACAAGAGAGTTAATGGATTCAATATTACAACAATTACCTAATCAGAGTTATTTTTGATAAATAACTTTTTTATTTTTGACAAATAATTTTTACTAAAAATAAACCCTGTGTACAATATAAGATTGTATATGGAAGCAAAATAATATAAAACTACACTTTTGTCATATTATTTTAATTATAAATAAATAAAAATATCTATAAAATATAAAAACCCCTACCTTGATTTCCTTAACAATCTTCTTAGCTGCGAGCATGGTCTCGATCTGTTGGTCCAAGTCTCCTTCAACGTCTTCATCGTCAGAGTCTTGCAGACCAAGGGCAGCTTTCTGGTATTTCTTCTTCTCTGAAGCCGCTTGAGCTTCAGATTCGTCGAATTTGAAGCCTTAAATTCAAAGAAATGTATGTGTTTTGTTTTAATGCTTAAGGTGACAAATATTCCGACCTACGTGGTCGAATAGATCTGTACGCCAGTCTCAAGGCGTCGCGCGACACCATCTCAAGAGTTTCTGGGTTCGATCCCCGGTGGGGGCCGATGTCTGTGTGATGGCATTTGTTCTTAACAGGCATATGTTCTCCAGGCATTTGTTCTCCAGTCTTGGATGTTTACATATGTATTGTATATCGCTCATCCAAAAGAATATTGACGTAATTACGTTTTTGCGATTTTTCAGGAGAGCGTTTTAAAAGTTTGACATCGAAAATATTGTGTATTTCCAATCATTCTATTGATATATTTTAATAGTTATGTTGTGTTACTTTACTACCAATAATATAACATAAAAAGTTTGCGAGAAAACTTAAGATAACTATTTGAAAAAAAAAAAAAAAAAACCAACCAGACGTACATTTATGACATTTTATACATCAAATAATACAATTATGACATTAAACTAGGTTTGGATATGGGAATAAATCATGAATTTAAACAACATTATATTCAATTTTAGTTTTATTTTTATAAATCTGTCTACATTTTATAAACTTTGTCGATGTTTTGTCGAGGTTTGTCGAAGTATAGGCCAACACCATGACGGCAATGACTCTCTCTTTCGGAAACTAATGGAACAACAATTCTGTCGTTTTTACCGTAGATAAAACGTGCAAAACATGAAGTTATGGCATCAAAAACTCATTTTCGACTTTTTGGTAATTATGTCATTATTCTTTTGGATGAGCGATATATTCTAAATATTTATATGTGTTGTGTGTCGTCCTGATACTCTCACACAATCATCATCTTGGTGATATCTTGATAAAGAATAAATCCTTGTAGATTTAAAAATAACTTTAATTGATTCTTGAACGCAACGTGCTATGCTAATTTTTACTTGATTAAACAGTGAATGAATAATAACTTGCAAATAATATGTAATTATAACCGAATATTGCTGACGCGGTGACATGTGCGGTATTTAGACCGTACAATATGTATTTATCTATGAAATAAATTTATCCGTCATCTAGTATCCGTAACGCAAGCAGCATTAGTTGCTTAAAATGGGGCTAGTTGATAGGTGTGAATATTCATTTAGGAGTCTACATATTAACTGCAGAGGTGTTAAGCACTCACATTTCGGCTGATATGCTTTTATCTCCATATAACAGGTGGGGAGCCAGTTGTCATGCACCGGGCAAGTGCCCAGCGGTAAAACACTTACCTTTCCCACTAAAGCCGCCTCCCGTGTGCACCTTCTTGCCCTCCTTCTCCTGCGCGTCCTTATACTTGTCCCAGAGCTGGCGCAGCTCGGGCGGCGCGTGGGCGCCGGCCAGCTCAAACGCCCGCAGCACATCGCCCGCGTAACGCCCCTGGTCGGGCGTTAGGAACGTCCAGGCGAAACCTTTGTTACCAGCTCGGCCGGTTCTACCACATCTGAAATAAAGCTTGTTGGGTTAGGATAAGATGCAATTTTGATTTCCTACGATTAGTTAAAAAGTTAGTCGATCGTGCGTGCAACATAGAAATATTTTATAAAAGTGAAATAAGGTATATCAGACTCAATGTTTAAAACAATTTCTTTGATCTATTCTATTTTTTTTTATTCTATTATTATTTTCTATTATTATTATTTTATTTATGATAATCTTTATTGCTTCATACTGGTAATATTGGTACATATAAAGATCTTAAGAACTATCTTAATTAAATACAGTTCGCAATATGAACCCTGCAAGGACAAATCTTTAACTAAACAATATATTGCAACATTAAACAAGTGGGTATTAAAATATATATAAAAAGTAACATGTTGATTAAAAGAATCTTTCATCTTTCTTTATTTCAGGTTATAATAACGTTTCTCAGTAAAAAATTATCTTAATTTTTTTATAAATATTTAATTATTTTCTATTTGCTTAATATGGTTGGGTATTTTATTATATATTTTTATGGACATGTGGTAGGTTCCAGAGCTGACTATATACAATTTAGAAAAAAGGTAAAGCTAACCTTATTTTTATTTCGTAATGAACATGTAAGAGAGAGTAAGAACCCGGTAAAACATCATTTAAAGATAGCTCTTTTCAACTTAACATTGATGGCAAATTAATAATAATAGACAAAGCTGTTGCAAATGCTATGGAGTCTTTTTTCTCAGAAATTCCCGCGAAAATCACATAACCTGAATTCGTCTACAGAATATGCACTTTCACTTTTAGAATGTAGTGTCAATAAATTTAATAGTCCTTTTGATTTCCATAAAATTACAACTGATTGCATAATTAAGGCATTTAAATCCTTGAATAAGAAAAAAACTGAGGACCTTTGGGGTTTATCAGTAGCAGTTATATCAGGAATAATTAAAAATATTTCTCCTTGTTTAGCGGTTATTTTCAATAAATATATTGACGATGGGGTGTTTCCTAATCTCATGAAATATAGTAAAATTATTCCATTATTTAAATCTGGAGACAAATCAGACCCCTCAAATTTCCGCCCTATATCAATATTACCAACTTTAAGCAAAATATTTGAAAAAGTCATTTACAATCAGCTGATTTCTCATTTTAGAATGAATGAATTATTTCATAATAGGCAATTCGGTTTTACTAAAGGTAGAAGTACTACTGATGCGGGTGTCGAGCTCATGAAGCAAATATTTGATGCCTGAGAAAATAAGCAGGATGCGTTCGCTGTCTTCTGTGATCTTTCCAAGGCCTTCGACTGTGTAGAACATAAAACATTATTGAGAAAATTGCACCATTATGGAGCCTCAGTAAATGCGATAAATATATTAAAATCATATTTAAGTGATCGCTTACAAAAGGTGATTATAAATAAAACTGAGCCTTCAGGGGCTCCAATTCTAATGGGCGTACCTCAGGGCTCAATATTAGGACCACTACTATTTCTTATTTATATAAATGATCTTCCATCTTATGTAAACAACCTATGTGAGACGGTATTATTTGCAGATGATACATCTCTTATCTTTAAAATCAATAGAAACGTAGAAGACTTTGACGATGTAAATAACACCCTTTCCAAAGTAATGTGTTGGTTTACTCATAATAACTTATTATTAAATTCTAAAAAAACAAAGTGTATCAAATTTTCTTTGCCTAACGTAAAGCAGGTCAGTACAAAAATTAAAATTAATGAGGAGATAATTCAATGTGTTGATACAACGGTATTTTTAGGGATCACCCTGGATTCTCGTTTGCAGTGGAGATCTCATATTAACACCCTATCGGCAAGACTCAGTTCGGCTGCTAATGCCGTAAAAAAGATTAGATTGTTGTCGGATGTTAAAACGGCGAGACTTGTATATTTTAGTTACTTCCATAGTGTCATGTCGTATGGCCTGCTGTTATGGGGCACAGCAGCCGATATTCACGACATTTTTGTATTACAAAAAAGAGCAATACGTTCTATTTATAAACTTAAACCTCGTGATTCACTACGGGAATTATTTAAAGAAATAAATATTTTGACAGTTGCATCCCAATATGTGTATGAAAACATTATGTACGTTTATAAAAATATAAAAACATTTTTAAAATGCAGCGACGGTCACAGTCTAAACACAAGACACAAGAACAGGCTTGCTGTTCCAGGTTTCAGACTACGTAAAACTAGTCACTCATTTATGGGAAAGTGCATACAAATATATAACAAAATTCCACAACATGTAACTGAACTGCCGTTGCACAGGTTTAAACCGCATATTAAGAAAACCCTCATGGGAAAGGCATATTACAAAGTTCAGGAATATTTAGATGATAGGAATGTGTGGACGTCCGTTGCTTAATCTTCATAATGTTTAGTTTAATTTGCCACTTTAAAGTAATGAGACGTTAATACATGTATCATTCATACAAGTTAATGTAATAAGAGATAACAATGTTTAATCTTATTGTGATTATATACTGACATATAATTTCTAATTGTAAAAAATGTAACACTGTGAATAATAGATTGTATGATTGGCTATTTTAAAAAAAGTGGCTCATGAGTTTCTTACCGGGTTCTTCTCATGAAATGCCTTACTCTCGGAATCCGGTCGCTTGTATCGATTACAACCACAGTCAAAGCGCTATGTGGATGTACTTGCTACAAGCGCTCGCGGCAGTGAATTTTAAGTCTTTTGTGAATTTTATTATTAAAATTTATTTTATGTATAATAGATGTGACTATATATGAATGTTGACGATTTTAAGTGCTATGTTTAGCCTATGAAATAAAATTATTTTTGATTTTGATTTTAAGTCATCACGTAGTATGCACGGAAATCTATTCATGCGCACCAATTTGCAAATTTCAAAAATGATAATAGAGGTTAAGGTTAGTATCTTATATTTTATGAAGTGAGGTCTACATCTGTCGGTGTCTGGTATGTTGACTAATATACGAACGCAATGTCTTTTGCAGAGTAAAGAGATTATTAGCGTCAGTGCTATCACCCCATAGTAGAACTCCGTAGATTAGCCAAGCATTAGCGTAAGCATAATAGGCGGTCACTGCAAATTTTAAGTAGGTTCCTTTCTTTAATTTATAGAGCGCGTACGTGAACTTCGAGAGCTTCGACGCTACTTTATCAACTTGTGGTTTCCAGTTATGTGCAGTATACATTTCTATACCCAACAAATGTACATGAGCTTTAAAATTCTATATTTTTATTTTCAAAAGAAACTTGAGTGTCTAATTGTTTTTTTCTGTATTGGCTTAAATTGTATATTTTTTGTTTTATTTGTTTATTTCTAAATTATGATGTGTTAACCAATTTGTTATCAGAGTTAAATTATGACTACATTGTTCTTGAAAATCAGTAGAAATTCATGTGTTGAACATTATAAAAGATAACAATTGGGAATAACAGTTCTTTCTACCGCATTTACATCATCATTAATGTCGTAAATCTTCCACTGCTGAGCAGAGTCCTTTTCTACATGAAATAGAAAGGTGGAGTAACAAATCCACAGTAAAGAAAAAAATAATTTTTGTGATTGTTTAACAGCACATATTTACAAAAATACAATGTCGTTTAGGGGTTAACGTCGCATTCGAAACACGAAGTCAAGATCACCAGACTACGTTGAAAGTTTTGTTTTCAAAATTTTTTGACCAGCATAAATTATGTATAACCTCCAGTTTTTTTATATAATCAGCCAAGCAAATCACTCATCACCATAAGTCCATGCGAAGGATGCTCGGGCAGCACCAAAGGATGCAAGCCCAGCGACCTCCACCTTGCTGGCTCATAAGATGCCTTTTCGCGCCTGTTATGAAGTAATCCGGCTCGAAGGACCAGTTGTAGAGTGTGGCTGGGGTTGGTAAATAAAATGGTGGACACACGTGGTTTTTCGAATAAAGTACGAGGACGCGGTGTCACTGTGAAACGGTCGGAGGCAAACTAAAGATCGCGCACTCAGTACGCTGGTTTTATTTAAGGCACAGCAACACCGTTTCACCTACCTTCAGTTTATTAACATTTTTTTCACATACTTTTTAAAAATACCTTAAAATTAATTACTCTTAATTTTCTAAAAACAAAGTAGCTAATTAAATATTAATATGAGCGCGTCGCTAACACATGCTGTAGGAAGGAGGGAACATGTGTGCCTGTATAGAATTCCATGCTCTGGATTTACGAGCAAAGTATGATTCCCGGGTCAGCTAACTTACCTATGCACATAATCCTCATAATGATTGGGGCAGTCGTAGTTAACAACAAGCACGAGTTGTTTTACGTCCAAGCCACGCGCCGCCACGCTGGTCGCCACCAACAGCTTCACCTTGCCCGACTTGAAGTCCACGATGGTCGAGTCCCTGTCGAATTGATCAATCCCTGTAACAGATCAGCGTTATATATACGTCATACCACAATGGACAGCTATGGGCGTGATTGAACTATTTATAGGAAATGAAAATCAATTTAACACCCACTTTCAGCTTTTCGGCGCTTTGATCGAGCAACTAGTTGCCAGTTGCTGCAATCAACTGGCAACTAGTTGTTAACATATATTTCAATGGGACTGCGCACACGTAGCAACTAGTTTCGTAATCGATGACTAAGCTAGTTTCAAATTGCCACAACTAACAACTGCTAAATATAGCGGTTTTAAAGTTACCGGTTTCCTCAACCGCCAATCGCAACGCGTCGGGCGTAATCACACCTTCCCCTCTCCCAGTGCCCGGCAAAGCCAGTGTCGCTCAACACATCGCCGACTACACACTCAGCTATGAAAGTTGCTCACAGATTGCCATAAAATTGCGGCAATCGTAAACGTTATAGCAACTATCTACAGGAAACTTTTAAAAAGTTGATAGTTGCCTAAAGTTGCTCCATGTGCAAAGCGGCTTGATAGTTGCTTGAGGCAACTTTGCCTTTAGATGAAAATTAAGTGCTTTTATTTTACTCCTACATTATCAGGTGAAAAGTGGGCGTTAACCTCTACCTAGAAATTCAGGAATAGAGGCGCGATAATTTACAGCAAGACCATTTGGAAATATGAACATTATATTTTATGTAGTTTTTATTGGCATTTTCGACACCTAATAAACATGGAAGTATGTCCTCTCACGCCCATAGCAACACAGACATTTTACAATGAAATCTTTTTTAAATATTAATCCTCCTCGGGTCTAAGACGCGTGGCAGCTGAAAGAAAATAGACTAAATTTAATAATGGTCTCTGATTAGATTAGTGATGTGAATATAAAATAGACACTTGTTTTTTTGTAGTTACAGAAATATCTATAATCGAAAATTCATAAACATGTAAAAAATCTTCAATAATAATTAAAACAAATTAGTGACAAAAAAGGACTTCATATTTGAAAAAGTGCGCGTTCCAATGAGGTAAGTTGAATCCGAAACCAGAAAGAAAATCAAAATATATTTTTGAGATATTTTGAGCAGTCAAATACAGCCCATGTCATTTTGTGACATGTGTACAGGCTTGTTGACCCATTTTTCTATATGGGGCCTATATGATTCACAACTGTTAGCCTTTAACAATATTAATTTTAAATTATAAATTATGTTTTTGCTTAAATATCAAAAACGATTTCGGTCCTGATGGTCTATGAATTATCTGTGCGTAGCGTCACGATTATTGTAAACAATTCAAAACGCATGCGTGACATACCAGATAGTTTGGTTACGACTGATGTTTGACGGATTATTACCGTGCGTTGTAATTTTTTACATGAAGCGCTACTCAACAAATTTCACGAACATGGTGGATAGCGTTTTTGGCAGTTGAAAAAATACAACATATTTGGATTGAATTTCTACAACAATCCCTTATTTATACTTATCGAACTTGGTATATTTCGGACCCTTGTACTAAATATTATGTGAATGACACATTATTATTTTCATTACTTTTGATATGAGTCAACTAGCCTATTATGAACCATTATGTTTGTTTCCATTTTTCAACAGCGACTTTATGAAGGGCGTATATCAAGAAAAAGGTCATTCCAAAATAAACCAAAATTGCTTTACCACTACAACTCAGCATGCGTTGTGCATTCCTCTAGAGTAAAACGCTTACAAAAGCTAGGTAAATAATAGGTTAAATAATAGATATTTATAGGGCAGCCATTTAATTATTTGGCCAGCAACAAAAAGGTCAGCCGAAAAATAATTTGGGCAGCTAACAAATATTTGGTCAGCAGAATAATTAGTTGAGCTGCATAATAATTATCTGGGCAGCAATATATGTTACCCGAAACATAAAATCTAGGAAGAGGATTAAGGATCAATTCCTATGTAATGTATTCTGATAGATATTTGGTTAAGGTTATTTTTTATTACCCCTAAAATCAATATTTGTGTCATCAAAATATATATTATACAATTTGGAAGCAGAGAATACATTTGAGTTGTTTCCCAATTAGTTATTTTGTTGACCAATTAGAAATATCTGCGGCCCACAAGTTGTTGCCCAATTAGTTATTTTAGTTGACCGTTTGTATTTTTTTTTTGTGCCTAATAATCAAATGTTTTCTTATCGGTTAAATAACGTCCTTTTTTTTGAGTAATTCATTATAAAATAACTCACCGCCATGTAAGCTCATGCAGGAGTACGACGCCTTCATGAGGTCCTTCAAAAGACTGTCAGCATTCTCCTGTTTGTCCACGAAGACTATAATACTGCCGGTCTGGCTATACAGCCCGAGCAGCTCTAGCAGTTTGAAGAACTTCGCGTCTTCTTCTAGAATAGACACATGCTGCTCCACTTCTTTGCACACTACACTGCGTCCTCCGACCTAATAATAACATCTTTATTTAGCAAAAACTACCAAAAATGTGCAAGAGAAGAAATGAAACTATAAAATATAATAAATAATGAAAAACTAAAAACTTCTGTTAATATTAGTTATACCTGGATTTCGATTGGTTTCTGCAAAATACGACGCGCGAGAGCCTCCATTTGCCGCGGGAATGTTGCACTGAACATCACAGTTTGTCTATCTGGCCTTACATTGTCTATGATTTTCATTACCTAGAAAAATACCCAACTGCATAATTAGCAAGATTTCATCTTATTGTAGCATAAAAAGAATTAGTTTTAGGCAAATTTTCAAATCTGTTTTATAGTCGTAATACCCATCGATTTTTCCACCCGGTTAAATATTAGTTGTCATAAAACAAACGGAAAATCATAAGTTTACTTTAGCTCAGTTTATAGATTCAGTGCATATATTTGTAATGAACAAAATTTATTTATGTCAACAATGAAGTTACAACAGAGTCGTGTGGTAGCGGCTCATTAAAAGAATACTAACAACCCATCTCTTCCCTTGGGTGTCGTAAAAGGCGGCTAATGACAATAGCTTATAGTGACGACGGCTCACCACCTGTCACGCTGAGTGCAGTCACTGCTTGGTGAAGCGCGGACTATGGCAGTGGATTGCTTCTGCGGTGCTTGTGCCTAGTCTCTGACTAACCCTTAGGGGATAATAGTCGTGATTATAATAATATGAATGTATAAAGTAACATCCTAAAATACCTGTGGCTCAAAACCCATATCAAACATTCTGTCAGCTTCGTCTAATACGATGTAGGTGACGCGCCGTAGATTGGTCACTCTGCCGGAGTTCGCGGCCAGCATGTCGATCATACGGCCGGGAGTGCACACTATCATCTCTGCACCTCTTTTTAATTCCGCAATCTGGAAAGTTCCTATTTATTTAACAATCTTAATAAAAAAACTTTCTGTATCGCGATGGATTGGACCATTCATTTGATACCCAACAAGGGTATAACCATTAGATTTTTTATTGTCACTTTCACTGCTCATATTTTTCAATCTTCCGTGAACATCAGACGAAATAAAAAATACAATGTACCGTGCGCCTGCGCAATCAAAACAAATTACATAATAAATTCAATGTTAGCCCATAGAACCGCGCCAAGGTCTACTATAGTGAAAAGAAGTAGCTTAAAAGTTCGCCCTGAGCCAAATTTACTTGTTGAAATTTTACAAAACATTTATTTACCTCTTGACATTTTAAGTAATTTACAACATAAGTCAATTAGGTACAAAGTACAACACCTGTTCAGAAATTCCCGTTCCTCCATAAACACAAGCTACCCTCAAGCCAAGAGACTTAGCGAATTTCTTGATATCTTTCCCAATCTGCATGCAAAGCTCTCTGGTGGGAGTCATGATGAGGGATATGGGCCCGTCCGTGTCCTCCAGTGGCGCTTGGTCCAGAACGTGTCGGAACATTGGTAAGATGAATGCTAGGGTCTTGCCCGAACCTGTTTTGGCTATACCGATTAGATCCCTGAAATAAAAATTGACGTAAGTAATGTACACTGAATTTTCAAAGTATCAATATTTTGAAAAACCTTCTGATACCAAAGTATGGAAGGAATGTATTATTTTTTTCTGAAGATTAATATTCTATTTGAATCCATCTGGACATTTTATAACACTCTTTTGAATGTCAAAACTTGAATCAACCGTTTGTAGGTTACCAGGAGGCATAGTTCTGGGAAGCACAGGTAAAAAAGAAACTCAACATGTGTAATCCTCCATTTACATTACTGCTTATAAACATACCTTTAAGATGTCATAAGCTACATCAATAAACAGGTAAGTAAAAGATTTTCTATAGCTTATATTATACTTAAAATCGAACTGTTTCAAAAAACCCAATTGAACATTGCCATCGAAGAGTTTTAATAAAAACAATATAATAAGATTTTGCAAGCATCAATACTGATAAATAAACTACTCACCTTCCCGACATGATAGCAGGTATGGCCTGGGCTTGAATAGGCGTTGGCTTTTCAAAGCTTAACTTCTTTAAAATGTCGAGTTCTTTCTTGCTGATGCCACAGTGAGCCCACGACCTTATGGGCTTGGGGCAGCCTTTGCCTTTCACCCGGATGCCTTCAAGCTCAGTCCTGTAAGCCTCCACTTCCTCTGGCGTCATTCTCGCTAGTTCGCTTACCTATAAAAGAGTTTGATTTTGTTTTATTATGTCAATAAAGCACGTTAAGCCGTTGGTCCCGGTAGCTATTGCGACCGTTTCTACCCATACTTCTCATGTGTTTCATCATGAGGAAGGCCTGTGCCCAGCAGTGGGGCGTGTATAGACGGAGACGATGTCAATAAGAGCTTACATGTCATATTAAAGAAAATATATATATTGAAAACAAGGTGCTCGCAAAAGACTAGATTTAATAAGAATTTTAACATTTTTCCATGCCACCATGGTCTGTGCAATCCTAAACTTGCTTTCTGAAGCGCGGAAGAAGTCTGGATTTCAAAGTTATGGTCACTAAAACTGACTGAGATGAAAGTAGCTTCCAATAACGAAACCATGGCAAGCTCCTATTTGAATCTAACAATAACTCAGACGATTATTGCATGTTTTCTATGTTACTGAAGCCACATTCAGTTGGCAGATCAGAATCAGGTGGGTCAGGAAGAAAACAACACCATAAGCTTGAAAGATTGCATAAAATAGTAATGTTTACCTCAGTATGAAATAGTAATGTTTACCCCAGTATGTAATAGTAATGTTTACCTCAGTATAAAACAGTATTGTTTACCTCAGTATAAATAGTAATGTTTACCTCAGTATAAAATAGTTATGTTTACCTCAGTATGAAATAGTAATGTTTACCTCAGTATGAAAAAGTAATGTTTAACTCAGTATAAAACAGTATTGTTTACCTCAGTATAAAATAGTAATGTTTACCTCAGTATAAAATAGTAATGTTTACCTCAGTATAAAACAGTATTGTTTACCTCAGTATAAAATAGTAATGTTTACCTCAGTATGAAATAGTATTGTTTACCTCAGTATAAAATGCCTTTCTAAACGGCATATACTCGAGACTGGAATGGTCAACCTTCGCCAGTTCCTTCCTTTGCTTGGAAGCTAAGTTGGCGGCTGCATCCTTTATATCTTCAGTTTCTTCTTCTGATGAATATTCTAAACCATCTTGATTCTGCTCTATTAGTTCACCTAAAATTATTTCAATTGATATTAGAACTATTCAGTGTACATACATGTTATTTAAATACAAAAAAATAAGATGTGATAAATCATTCAAAGCCACTTTTTCTACGACCTTAAACAGTACATTAAGTAAAAGAAAAGATGAAAATTTATTAATAATAGCACTTGTTACACAACCCGAAGCATTGTTAACATTAACGTTTTAAAATATGTACAATAAGCTCTGGGTACTAGATATACTGCAAATGTGGACATCAACAATTATTCGTGTAAAAAAATTAAGTACATCTGTTTAATCTATTTATTTTCATATGAAAAACATTGTGATATTGAATAACTACATGAATGAAAATCCTTGTTGTTTGCATTAAAATTAAAAATAATAAGTGACAATGGGCGGCAGCTATCGCTAGGCAGTATTTCTTCCGTCAGTGGAGATTTTCATTCAATGATAACTGAGAAGTACAAAAAAAATATATACTATTAATATGCCTTGTAAAAAATAAATTTAGACCTTTATTTTTTATTTCAGTCACTCTCTTCTTAGCAGTGCCGCTCAGAATGACGACACCTGTTCCTCCCGCCGAGGGCACGCTAATACCCTTGGATTGGTCCATTTGGTTCACTTTCCGTACTTCCTGAAGACAATCATAATATTTTTGAACATTACTTAATAATATTATATAACATTGAATATTTTTGTGTAAAATTGAAATAAAATATTATTGACAAGTTTTTCCTTTTCCCAATAACGTGTGAAGAATTAAATTACATTTCACGTACTTAATTACCCGCTTATTCCCTTTTGGACTTAATCGCAAATGAGTTTCTCAATAATGCCCCAGCAAAACCCATTTAACGTATCGCATTGTTATCAGCAGCGATTTTTTATCGAAATTATTCTTTAACGACAGTATATTTATTTTACTTGATCATTCATATGACGAAGCCAAAACACACCTCTCAATTGTCACAAAACGAGACACAAGAAACATATTGTACGCGCCTGATCCTCAAAGGGTAAAAAAGAATATTATAATTACCTGCTGCACTTCCTGCATGTATGCATCGAGGGGATCAATTTCATCTTCTTCTTCTTTCTTCTCTTCAGCACTCTGCTTTTCTTTGCCTTCCCCATCTTCACCTTAGCAAAAAATATGTTAAACATCTTACATAATTAGAATTTTATGACAAAGTTAATATTTAGTACCAGTAGGTAGGTAGTAGACCTTTGGGTACTAGGAGGTTTAAATTAAGTAAGGCATGTACAATTCCCGGCAAACTTCTTGAACAATGATCTTAACTGCATGATAACCGTTTTTAGCACATTTTAGATTGGAATACTGTGCGCAACCATTGAGTTTCTAAAAAAACGAAATATAAGGCGACGCAACGCTGCCAAGTTAAATAAACTGCCTGTTTTCGCGTCAATTTTTGTCTTTTTCAGTGTCGACCAAAAACTAGAACCGAAATACGGCTTAGATTTAAAACATAAATCATCATCCCTATTGCCCTTTACCTTCGACACATTCTACTGCCAATCCATCCAATGGTTGCCTGCAAGACATCGCTCTTAGCGATAGGGCCGCCACTTGTACTGTTGTTTATAAATATAACTATAATAAAGTTTATTTTAATTTCATTTTCATTATCGACATCATGACCTATTGTTGCGTAAAATTGTGCTAAACGTAGCGAAACATGTAATATATCAACAACGGTAAGTCTTGTTTTATAATTTTACAAAAATATTTAAAAATCATTTTTATTTTTAAATATTTATTATGACGTGTCTATAGTTTTTCTATAGTTATAGTTTCTCAGGCACAGAATTACATTCACTAAAATATAATATATTACAAAAAAGTTGCTGTTATTGTTCAGTTTTGTTAGAAATAAATGATTCATTATGTAAACAAACATCTAATCTCGATGGATGGATGGATTAACAATATGTACCTTCATCACCAGAGTCATCCTCCAAAGACCACTTCTTGACCGTCGGCACTTGAATATTGGAGACGATGCTGCCTTTCTGTACTTCTTTCTTGGCAGATTCAAGTTCCTTGCGTTTGCGCTCAGCTCTCCATCGCTCTATACGATCTCGTCGCTTCTGCATTTCAGCTTCTAGTCTACTCTGTTCTTCTTCCTGAATTTATTATATAAGATTATAATTAAAGGAATAAATGTCAATAGATTTTTAAGGCGGCTCGCCAAACAAAACCCATCAGGAAGTTGGCGGAAGGCTGGCGCCTACTAAGCCCACGACACCGTTAACGTGGATGGACACCATGTATGTTTTCTGCCAATAAGTTTAGGTATTTTCCCAGAAAATCACCCAATGGCAATGGCGCAAACTGCATCCAAGTGTCTGACTAAGCAGGAAGACCGTAGGAACTGCCGAAAAAATTGCTCCGACAGACCCGGGTCCGAAAGATAGGAATGGGTATTTTGGGAAGTTTTAGTAGGCATTCTCAGTTTTACTGGGTGAGTTCCAATATGCCTACCGACTAGCTGGCGGAAGGCACGGTCCCTAAATAGATTTCTTCCTCCAAAACACAAATTATAAATAAATTACAATAGGGTATGGGTAGATGGAGGTTATCCATATTTAATCTAACATTCTAAAAAATATTATTTAATTTTATGGATATTGTTGATAAGATGATAAGATACATTGAGTCTAATAATAATTTATACAACCAATAATAATTGATTTTCCAAGTAATAAGCAGTATTATTACTTGGAAAGCAATACTTAATTATACGTACAATATAAAAATATAGCTGCAAATCAAAATTATTTTCTTGAATATCCTTTTCAATACAAATATGACAGAGTTATAATAAAAAAGATATGTTGAATGTTCTCTATTTATATCATGTGGTTTAGTTATTTACATGCATGGTGAATGTAAATTTTTATTGTATAAAGGAATAAAATACTCCAAGCATTGTTGTTTTATTATAACTATTACTGCAGTATGACTATTACATAGAATTAGATTGTGATGGATTACAATTTCTCACCACCTGCTCACCCAGCCTGCTCTGCCGGCTTGCCACCTGTTACATGGTTACTTAACATATCAGGTGAAGTGTGGGTGACTAGCACCTCTACCTACCCTTTTGGGGATAGAGGCGAGATGATATGTGTTATGAGAACACATACAAAATAGGAGCAGAAAATGCCCCCTGTTCCTTACCTTTTATGTGTTATGTTAGATATATTTATTTCAAACAACATTTGAAAAGCATGTATATGTGTTGTTTTTTGTGGAAATATAATAGTCCACATGGCTTAGTTGATGTGACTGATCTATAATGCAAACTTGGATCTTGGAGGTGACCATTACCTTATCTGCTGAGCCCAGGTCATACTCTGCAGACTCAGCTTTGACACCTTTATCCTTGGACTTAGATGTTTCATTATCCGGAGACTTCTTTTTGGATGACTTTCCACTACTAGACCCATTTCTTTTGTCATCCCTTTTATCACTGAAAGTAATAATAGCAATATGAAAACTGACCTGCCTGAAGCAGCATATTATATTATTATATTAAGTTTCAGAACATTCTTATAAAATAATTGCCAATTCTAAAAATAGACCAATTATTTGAGCTTGTATTCATTAATTTGATAATTTTTTGAAAGTTTAATTGAGATAAAATTAAACACAAAGACAATTATTTTTAACTACCTCCCGAATACATCATTTGATTTGCATTAACATAAAAACCATGAATTATGTTTATCAAGCGTGTTCACACACATATTGCTAAAGCTTGTCTAATGATACATGCCAAATATTATTATCTCTGGATTTGTTGTTATGTAGAAAACTGATAAAACGTTAGTATGTAAATTGCAGACATCCCCAAAATCTCCATACAAAACACCAATTTCATAGGTAAGGACCTAATATATTCAGCTATTGATAATTGAGAAATTTACTTTTTATAGCATGGCCCTGAAATATGTAATATGGACACCACTAAGTACAGGAGGATAGATACATCAGCTGCACAATCATGAGTCAATCATAGCATGAAGGTTATGATGAGCGGAGAAAAATAAATTTAGGAATATGAATAGATAGATTTTAAAGGAAAATTAGGTTAACATTAGTTAAAAAAACAATGATGCAAATAAATTTTGTGTTGTAATGAAAATAGAATTGTATAACCGAGAATACCTTTTTCTATCGCGTTCCCTCTCCCTGTCTCTACTCCGGTCCCTCTTAGAATCACGCTCTCTGCTGCGACTACGCTTCCTTTTCGAGGACTTAGAGGTACGGTCACGGCTCCTCGATCTTGAACGTCTACGTTTTCGATCAGGTGAAGCGGATCTGCTATGAGAACGTCTTCGATCCCGATCTCTTTCACGATCACGGCTAAAATCAAATAAATCATTGATTAATTGATATAATTATCAGAACAATATATACAAACAGATGACATGGTACTTACCCACTTCTAACCATGATTTTATTTAGGAGAAAGAAATATCAATTTGACCAAAATATTAGATAAAATAGAAGCAAACCCATGAAACTACTTAGAAGTACGACAAACAGCCTTATCGACAACGCACGCTGACTGACTTTATGTGTCATAAATTGGTTTTAATACGCAAGCAAAGGTACTCACAGATTAGAGAGATCTAGTAAAATAATGAAATATACCAATCATCTCTATTTCTAAAAAAAAACATATGGGGTGTGCGTGGTGTCTGTTGTTCTAATTTCTAAATAAAAATAAGAAACATGCAAATGCAAATACATTTCAATACATCCTGGGAGAGTTTGGTGCCAAATGGTCGATGGTAGACACTCTGGTGCTACTTTGATTGATGAGGTGGATTACCACGATAAAAAATTCATCACTCTTCACACTACTTGATGACTTATAAAATTCTCCATACAAAGTAGGTAAGGCGAATTTCACAAAAAAAAAACGGAGGTTTTAGGCGCCATCAACTATGGCGGACGTGATTGTAATATTGTTTCGGAATAGATCTTGTATGTCTGTGTTGACAAGCAATGTGAGGGATCACTGAAATAATCGTCAAGTGGTGTGAAAAACTCAGGTGAAACACGATGGGATTTTTATCGTGGGACAATCCACCACCTCATCGAAGTAGCACCACAGTGTCTGCTATGAATTAGTTCCCTTTGCTGTCTCACCAAAAAAAAAGCCAATGAGGAGTTTTTGGCGCTGAGTTTTAGCGGCATTCAACTATGGCGGACGTAATTTTTATTTCGATGATTGTAATATTGTTTTGTAGTGGATATTGATACGTAAAATCAGTATAGTTTTATGTAATAAGTGTCTGTGAAGATGTGGAATGTGTAGCATTATCGAAATAAGCGTCAAGTGGTGTGAAAAGTAATGAGTTTTTTATCGTGGTAATCTACCTCATCCAATTAGCACTACAGTGTCTGCCATAGATCGTTTGACGCCAAACTCTCCCAAGATGCATTGAAATCTTATTGAAATGCATTACACTTACATTTCAATGCAAATACTGAAGACATTAAAATACCGAAGACTTGACTGTATGGGCTCCATTCCCTTTGCCTTCCCTACATGAGAGAAATTTACTACAACAACGTGATTTTTATTTCAGTGATTGTAATATTGTTTCGGAGTAGATTTTGTTGCGTAAAATCAGAGTAGTTTTGTATAATTAGTGTCAATAATGAAGAGCAATATGGAGAATCATTGAAATAATCGTCAAGTGGTGTGAAAAACGATGGGATTTTTATCGTGGTAATCCATCTCATCGAAGTAACACCACAGTGTCTAACATCGATCGTTTGACCCCAAATTCTCCCAAGATACATGGAAATGCAAACTTCTGTAGAAAAGAATTCTACTGTTAACGTGTGGCTCAAAAGGTCCTGCAACCAGAGCCGTAAAACTAAATATTAAAAAAAAATTACAAACTTTACAACTCAGAATTGACATATCTCTCTAATCTGTGGAATTGACAGTATTTGACAGCAAGCTTTTGCAAAAAAAAATTGTTTTTAGCGGAGCGACAGTTTTTTTAACTGTGAATCAATATTTTCAATAGGGACATAATTTTATTCATAAAGTAAAGAAATGGCAGACGACGGAGAAAATGTAGGTTATTTGATATTTTCTTAGGTTGTATGACTGTTGAGAAATGCCGGTTGATTTGAGAAATAACCAAACTTCTCTGAATAATGTTATTATTAATTTGCTTCACATAAGTGCCCTCGTATTTATTTGTTCGTATAAAATTTTGTTTTCCATATCGATAAGATGAAAGATTTCAGTCTAAAGTCTGTAGGTATCTGGCTCCCACAACTTATTGTTTTAGGCTAGTTTAATAGGGGTGTGTGTGTGCGTTTATGTGAATATTTTATTGAAACTATTATAATATGTTATATCTCTTTAAAAAATAAAGAACCCATGTACTATTTTAATTTACAGCACAATGCTACTAAAAACTATACCCGAGAAATATCTCTCTCCTTTTTAGATGATGTTTCACAAGCTTATTGTTTCAGATTTCTGTTATGACTGTGAAAGAGCCATTGGACTTAATAAGACTCAGTTTAGATGAACGAATTTATGTCAAAATGAGAAATGAACGAGAATTGAGGGGAAAACTTCATGTAAGTTCAACCAAGTTCTTATTAGCTTTGTATTATATATTTTCATATGTTATTGATTATCCCAATTATTAAATTTATTAACACAAACAGCACAATTATATAGTTGAACCTCAGAACATTTATGTATCTCATATAAAGGACCAAAGATCATAATACATAAAATGGATTAAATCTACTATCTTATCAGTTGTTAATGTGTGCTTAAGTTCTTTAAATTGATTTTTTTATTTCTTTAAACTTTGTTTCGTATTAAATAGTAATACAACAAAAGGATGCACTATTTATATACCAAATATGTGTCTGAATCATTAATTTATGATAATGAACAGATTGATTGCATAATATATATCATAAGTATAAATTGTTTGAAGAATTTTCTTCTAAGCCCATCTAGGGTGACCACCAATTGTTACCAATTATAAAAGAAAAAAAATTTCAACATGTTGAATTATCCAAAGACTAAATAAATTCCTAATTTTCTAAATGGATGCATGTAGATTTCCTATTGATATTAATAAATACTTGATAACTATATAAAATTTTGTTAGTGTTTTTATAACTGGCTGAATATTATTAATTCATTTTAAAAAATGGCATGAACCACATCAATAAAAAAATGTTGAGTGGAGTTTTTATTGTACCTCTAAAAATTTTAAAATTTGACTAAAGTATTTTATTTCATACATTTTCATTCTTTGAAATTATTGTAGGCTTACGACCAACACTTGAATATGGTGCTTGGTGATGCAGAAGAAACAATAACCACTGTTGAAATTGATGAAGAGACATATGAAGAGGTATACAGAACAACTAAAAGAAATATTCCAATGTTGTTTGTGAGAGGTGATGGTGTGATTTTAGTGTCTCCTCCGGTCAGAGTTGGCTTGTAAATAAATATAATTTAGTATTAAGGGAAAATAAAATATTGGTATAAATAATGTGGTTTTATTTGTTGCTTGCTTTGTTGAATGTTGATGTCAGATTGAGGTTTGTGATATTAAAATTTAAGATAATATCAACTACAGACACTTTACCTATCATTTAGTTTAAAAAAAATCACAAATCTTTCTTCTAATAAAGCTATTATTATATTCAAATAATCTTGTGAGAAAGTTAAAATTCCTATTGGTACAATTTTAAGCCTTAGTAATATTCAGGGTGCCCCAATAATGTAAAGCTGAAACCCAGATATAAAGTACCCCTAGTCAGACCTGAATAACACTCATGTATAAATAATAAAAATAATAATAATATATTCGAACAGTCACACCTATCAACTAGCCCCATTATAAGCAACTAATGCTTAAAACGGACACAAGATGACGGATAAATATATTTTATAGATAAATACTTACAAATATCCTGAATATATATAAACATCCAAGACTGGAGAACAAATGGCTGAAAATTCATCACCCAAACATTTGCACCCACCGGGAATCGAACCCAGAACCTCTCGAGATGGCGACGCCTTGAGACCGGCATACAGACCACTCGACCACGGAGGTCGTCAAATAAAAATAAAAATAAACTAGATGACAGACAAATATTATTCAGAAATTATAAATTATATTATTCAGAATTATATTATTCAGAATATACATAATTTATACATATATAATGAAGACCCAAGACTGGAGAACAAATGTCTGAAAATTCATTACTCAAACACTTGCCTCCATTGAGGAACGAACCCAGGACCTCTCGAGATGGCGACGCCTTGAGACCGGCGTACAGACCACTCGACCACGGAGGTCGTCAATTTTTGCTCCACCACGGAGGTCGACAATGTATGCTCTTCGATTTTTGTCGTTTTCGAGTTGCTCATAATTTTTTTTAAATAGTAACTAAACAAATATCATTCAAGGCATTTTTAATAATAGAACACAAATAAAAGTAAAATTTTTATTTGAATGGTGGTTATTACCTACTAATACAATGAAATTAAATAGAGTTACCATAAGTAGGCATAGTCAAATGATCAAACAAAATGTATAAAATGTACACCACAAATATATGCACAATTAAAAAAATGTATAATTCAAAAAATGTCAATGATAAAAAAGAGATTAAAAATCAAACCCAGTTGTAGGTATATTTCATCATTCTGTGATATGTAGCTTCTATAACTCTTGTTGAATTAAGAATGAGTTTTCAAAGACTAATAATCAATCTCGCGAAAACTCTACGTACATATTGCTCCTATCAATCAAGGGTAAGTATATTAATATCCTAATTTATTGCAAATCGAATAAATTAAGATTTACAATACCTATTTGATATTGTAGTGACAGATAAAATTTATTTGCAGTAGTTACACCCATTGTTCTGTCTTTTTTTTATAATTGTGTAGCTTTTCCATACAAATTGATTTAAAATCATTGCAGTAATGTTTAGGTAAAACCTATTCTTTAATCATATGTGTCACTTAATAGTTGACCACTCTTATGCTAATATAAAACTAAAAGACATGCACACACAAAAACAAAAAAATTATAAAGGAATTGATTATGTAGTCATAAAACTAAAATAAAAAATAGATAATTGGTTACATGACCTGACAAATTAATAGTTCTGTCATCATATTGATTTGAACTATTCACACTCGGTATCTTATCTTCTTCATATTTTCTCGGAATCTGTAGGTAGGTATACTTGTAATGATTTGCAGCTGAGGTTGCAATTTCGTTTACACTAATTGCATTTTTTCAGCTCAATTCAGCACACACAGTTCTATGTAATACGGTCATTTTATTTGAGGTGCTAACGCGCGCGGTTGAATAGATGCGGATATCTGAACCGGCTCCATACAAAACTGGCACAATTGAGCTGAACAAATGTAATTATTCTCTAAGAGGGGTAAGCCATGTAATACCTAACTATCTACTATTAGTTAAGAACTATATTAAAATACCCAAACACAATACACATTAAATGATACTTATAAGTGGAAAACTCCACGAAAATCCTAGACATGCAGGATTATAATTAAATTAAATTCTATAAAAATTTTAAAATGTTTGTACCTGACACAGATGTAATTATTTTTTTATTCAGTCTTAGATAACTGGTTTAATGTATAAACAAATGGATTTGTAACGCAATTCTTTATACCGTTGATTACGTAGATATGTCTGAAATTGAAATAATTAAAAACCTTTTTATCACCGTGATTATGGCGAACAAACTGGTATCTGCCATTAAAGTCCCAATTTACATTAAACCTAGTGGCATGCAGGTACACAGTATTGCTAAAAAACTAACTTATTTCCTATACAAAATGTAGGCCAATAAATATGGCAATTTTTTCATTTCGACACAGTTTGTCATAAGAAAAATTTATCGAGTACAAACCGAATGAAGAGTGGAACTATATTTTTATTGTAATATATGTAGATTACAGTAAGGTAGGTACTACTTAAGTGTGTGTATTAAAAATATATGTATTTTAGTGTTATGTTGTTACAATATATAGATAAGCTAAAAATTGTGTACAAGTTGTGTATGATACTAGGTAGGTATGTATAATAACATAATTTATTAATTCATTTTTAATTGGTGAATAGTGTAATATGAACGTTATACAATTAATTAAAAAAAAAATTAACTTGTTAAAAAAGTTATTCATTTCAATCTTTAAGGGACAGGGGTGATTCACATTAAAAACAGTATAAAAATAAAGGTTTCTCTCATTGGTATTGTACTCGACATTTACGTATTAATACAACGAATCTTCGGATGAAGAACCTTCGGCGTCATTTTCTTCATCTCCATTCGCAATGCGGGCGCGACGTCTTGCGTCCCGGCGGTTTCGAAAGAGTTTTGCCTCGTCAGCACATTTTACTGTGATACAGGTTCTGAAAAACAATGCAAGAGAAAACACTTTAAATGTTAAAATCAGAACATTTTAAATCTATAATAAAATTTGATGTAAACTTATAAACTTTGACTCATTAAAAATATACTACCAACCCATCTCTTCGCATGGGTGTCGTAAAAGGCGAAGAATATAACATATCGTCACGCCCCTTTCCCCGAAGGGGTGGGTAGAGGTGTTCACACCCACACCCACGTCGCCAGATATGTTAAGTCTCCATGTAATCGCTAATATAGGCTATATCTTCTTCTTCTTGCCCTTTTCCCACTCTAGGTGGGGTCGGCACAACATGTCTTCTTCTTCCATTCTCCTCTGTCACTCGTCAGCTCAGCATCCAACTCTTTTATTCTCATATCATTCTTTACGCATTCAATCCATCGCTTCTTTGGTCTTCCTCTCACTCTAGGTCCGTCCACATCCTTCTTCTTGTAATGTGACAAGAAGGATGCTGAGCATGACATTCATCCCTCCTCATCATATGTCCATACGACGCTAACCTGGTATGGACATGTGATATAGGCTATATATGGCTATATATGTCTCAACATATCGCTACGATACGAACTGAAATATAGTATGTAATGAATTTTTATGTGTGCCTATATCGAAGGTATTATCGCCCGACATATTATTGCGACTCCTGAGCTGAGTGCGACTCCTATTCAGTGCCTTAACCTGTGTTGCTTGTAATGTCATTATGTATTGTCTTTGTCTATGTTTGATTATTTTTTATGTAATCTCTTACCATGTGTGTACTGAATAAATTCTTTATTCTATTCTATTTCTGACACTAAAGAAGAAACATTTTATCATCTTGCAATTCAGTGATCGTGCTTTGAGGGCTCAGTGCAGTTTACACCAATTTGTTGCTAAAAGTCTCATAAATATTGGTGAGGTCGTAGGTTGTCTTATAGAAGTAGGTTATTATATAGGATAGCTTTCCCCTCTTTTTATTTGACTTCAGCTTCACAGTTTCAAACTTGGCGGGTTCTCAAGTCTGTAGTGGCAAGCCAGCGCTGGAGGATTTCGCTCTGGTAGGCATCTTGCTACCAATGAGATGTCCAGGGCGCTTGAGCGGGGTATGATAGAACACTCATAAATAATATTTTGTTAGTCAACGATACAATAGAAATATCAATTGTTTGCGAAAACCGGTGTTCGCGGTGTATAAATAAATTTATTTATACTTGCCTCACTTGTCGTTTATGAACTCCACACCTCTGAGACACAGTAGCTACTATGTCGTCCACAAAAATAGGATTTAGGCGCTGTTTTGGCGGTTTATCAGTAAAAGCAGGCGATGGTTTCCCAGTAAGGGAGTGAGTGGCCAGGACTCTGAAAATTAATTTATTATAATATATTTTTGTTTTGCTAGGCACGGTATCTTCCGACAAGGAGAAAAGCACACAGTGTTTTAGCCTAACAATATTCTAGACTATAAAGCTATGTCCAACGCTGAGACTATCTAGGGCGATGAACTATTACTATCATGTAATTTTACGACCTTTAAAATTTCGGTATGACATTCAAGAATTAAAAATAGGTATTAAAATCCTTTGAAAATTTTGCATGTTACGGACGCAACGCTGAACACGGGGACTTATTAATCACACATTATATCGACACATCGACACATTATAGGTCGACCTTACATTTCAACCAAGTTTTTAACTTTCTTATCGTCTATATTACTTAGTATAATGTAAAAAAAAACTAACTTGCGAGAAAATATAGCCTGTAGCAGTTGCCTCGTGGCCGTTGTATAAGAGCTCCAGTCTATTTCATCAAGGAGTCTCTGGGGAACCCTGACGTTTCCATGTCCAATTAACACCTAAAATAAATTCAACCAGTATAAGGAAACATCATTATAAAATATACACGTTATTTTTAACAATGTATTTAAATATTACCAATTCACTTTCCACATTATTGGTAGTTTGCGCTGACATCTTCCGAACCCTTAGTTTCCTAGGGACTACAACGTTTTCATTTGATTCCGGTTCTTCATCTGCTACTTCCATCGCATCACCTACGGCCACCTCATTATCTGCTTCCATCTCATTGCCTACTTCCATTTCGTTGCCTGCGTGCACTACATTGCCTGCTTGTACTTCGTTAGCTGGTTGCACTTCGTTACCTCCTTGCACTTCGTTAGCTACTTCTCTTTCAACGGCTGCTTGCACTTCGATATCTGCTTGCATTTCGTTAAATGGTTCCACTTCATTGCCAGCTCTTATTTCAATTACTTCTGCTTCATTACCAGCTGCTATCTCATTAATAGGTTCGGGCTCATCTGCTACCATCTCATAATATTCTTCATCGTTATCCTCATATTCTTCCCCTTCTTCTTCATCGTCTTCTTCATTGTCTGCTTCTTCCTCTTCGTTTGCAGGTTGAACTCTTTCGATTTCATCATCGGACTCAATTTCAACATTCTGAATAAAATTTGCAGATACAGCTCTACTTTCTTTAGCTTTTCTCAGTGCCTTTTTAACTTCTTCTATTTCTTGAAATGATGCAGGCATCTCAGCTACCATTTCCTCCATGCCTTCTACTTTTGCAAATGCTTTTACAAATTGACCGTAGAGTACCTCAATCAATACAAAAATTTTTTGAGTCCTCCGCTTTTCGAATTGGAGAGCAAGTGGTAATAGATCGGGTTTGGTCTGTGTACTTGCGTCCTTAAGAACTCGTTTGTTATAGTTTGTCTGTATGGGAGTGCTAGTAAACATAGAACATCGCCCGTGAGGTCTATCTGATAGGCTACTGAGACTGCTATCTAATCTATTTATGCGTTTGGGCAACGTTAAGCATTTGTGCGTGGATTTCTTTGACTTGCTATGCGCCCGATCCGACTGCTTCGAAAAAGCGTATAGATTAAAGTAAAGAAAATAATAGAGAGTGTTTTCAAATGTAACATTTTTACAAACCAATACTGTTGATACCATTACTAATACCATACCAATACTGTTACCATGATACAGCTTAAATAAAAATAAGAGCGCAGTATTATTTAAAAATTGTAAATGAAAAAAAATCGCTTTGTATTTCATAAATTATTTTAGCTATTACCTCGTCGCTGCTTTCGCTGGATTGGCCGTCAACTACAGTTACTTCTTCAACAGTCTCTAAGCAGTTGCATTGAGATTTCGTGGTGTCATCTATTAAACCCTGAAAATATAAAAATGTCGATAACTATTCCATCCAGATGGCAGGGGGGCAGATGTTTGTGTGATAAATACATGCATTTGTTTTCCAGTCTTGGATGTTTATTTAAGTAATGTTTATATTCTGAATATGTATTTATCTATTAAATATATTTATCCGTCATCTAGTATCCGTAACACAAACCTAAAGGGCTAGTTGATACAATGTCTGAAGATATTTATTATATTTGCTTTATTATTTCTAATGTATTCTAATTAGATTCGTCACTTCGCGCGAGTTCGCGCTACGTGTCTTCTTTTTCCATTCTCTTTCATCACTCGCCATACCAACTCACTTTCCCAGCCATATTCTCATTTACTCAATCAATGCATTTTTCTTCAGGCTTCCCCTGGTATTACTAAATTGCTAAGTGACTAAGCTAAGCTAAAATAGCTAAATGGCTACAGATAAAAAAGTGTGTTGGTCGAAATAAATTATTTTAAAAATTACTCACCAATATCCTTGATTTGGTTTCATTAAACTGAGTCAAGCAGGTGGATAGTATGGACTGAAAATTCTTATTTTGACGTTCCAAAAGTTCTTTATGCATCTTTAGGTTTTGTACTCTTTCTGAAATAATAAGAAATGTAAAAAAAAAACATAAAAGCAAGAGGTATCAAACAAGAGTTATACGAGATAATGTAGATTGTTTATCGAAATATATCTTAAGTAAGAGTGTTTTAAAGTAGAACAATTATTTATTTGTAAGACAATATTGGGAGATCAAATCAATAGTTAAAATAAGGTACATAAGCACTTTTAACGTTTTATTAATATTTTACGTATTCAATATTCAAGTAACTACATCGTGAAACTTTAGTAATGTTTATTATCTCTTGCCTTAAGACAATGCGCCTCGTGCATGGCAACAGGCTCACCTGTCACCTCAACATATCAGAAAATATGGATGTCAATTCCTTGAGGACTATAAGGGTAATTATGTTGTTACTGATTAATATGAAAAACTTACCGGATGATCTCAATACCAGCGCTGACCGTACCCCACTGTTGGTCTTAAGTGTTACATTTTTTCCAGGACGGATGTCGCATTTATTTTTCCTTTCTACTGAATTTACATTAACTATATCGTATTCGGGGAATATAGTTTGTTTTTCTGCCCATTCTACTAGCAAAAACCGCTCAGAAGCCATTTTAGTTGTTTAAAAATATTAGAGTCCTGCCCACGGCGATGTTCTATATTTAAATGGCAGAGAAATGTTACTGTACAGAAGATTTCTGTTGAGTGTGTGAGGGTAATCTTATTTTTATTAGAAGTAAATATGAGTGTCATATGGTCATAACTATAATAGATCCACTTTTTGTTGTTCTACCATCATTTTCCTCTAGTCTGTGATGTGGCGGATTTCCGCTACAAAAAAAGTAAAAACGAGTTTTTACTTTTTTTGTAGCGATTTTTATTTCGATAATTGTAATGTTGTTTCGGAGTGGATATTGTTACGGAAAATCAGTGTAGTTTTGTGTAATAAGTGTCTGTGATGATGTGCAATGTGGAGGATTATCGAAATAAGCGTCAAGTGGTGTGAAAAGCGATGAGTTTTTTATCGTGGTAATCCACTTCATCCAAGTAGCACCACAGTGTCTGCCATCAATCGTTTGACGTCAAACTCTCCCAAAATGCATTGAAATGCATTACACTAGCATTTCAATGCGAACTACTGAAGAAATAAAGTACTGAAGACTTGGCTGTATGGGCTTCGTTCCCTTTGCCTTCCCTATATGGGAGAATTTTACAAAAAAAAAAGTAAAAACGTGAGTTTTTGGCGGCATTCAACTATGGCGGACGTGATTTTTATTTCGATGATTGTAATATTGTACGCAGTGGATATTGTTACGTAAAATCAGTGTAGTTTTGTGTAATAAGTGTCTGTGATGATGTGCAATATGGAGGATTATCGAAATAAACGTCAAGTGGTGTGAAAAGTGATGAGTTTTTTATCGTGGTAATCCACCTCATCCAAGTAGCACCACAGTGTCTGCCATCGATCTTTTGACGCCAAACTCTCCCAAGATGCATTGAAATTACACAGCATTTCAATGCAAACTACTGAAGATATATATATATATACTGCAGACATGGCTGTATGGGCTTCGTTCCCTTTGCCTTCCCTACGGGAGAATTTTACAAAAAAAAAAGTAAAAACGTGTCATTTTATTATATTTTAAATTGTATTTGTTGGGTTGATATCTAATATATGGATTCATAAAGGCTATGATATTTTATTACATCTCAAAAAAAAGCGATCACAGAAATTTTTTTTTTATTGAAAATCGTAAATTTTTTTATTTATCTTGAGATCGATTTATGATTCTAAAATAGTAGAAAAGGTTTTAAATGCTGAGTTTAAGTGAAAGATCAATGTCTTAACTTAAAAATTCATTCAAACTTTCAATAAGGCATAATGTTGCCACTCAAAGGTAAAAAAAACCTATGACTGGCGTGCGCATATTATGTCTGCGCTTAATAATCATTTTTAGAGAAAATCTTATTCAATTTTGAAACTAGAAACTATCATATTGCGAGTATATTATCAGATAACTTCTAAGGCCTTACTTTTAAATACAACTGATCATATTTAAGATTTAAAAAAAAAATACCAAAAAAATTCCCCTGTCTGTGTGCGTGGCGGATTTCCGCCACACAGACGACCCTTTAGCGGAAGTATCGCTGCCGCAAACGAGAGGATAATTATTCTATTACAATAACAAACATGTAACGAGAGGAGAGGAGAGAATAAGGATAAATAAAATAAGTTGTAAATTGTGAATAAAATAGTAAATGAGTACAGTCGCGACCAAAAATATTACACCATTTTAGACATTTTGACATGTCTTATACCAAATATTTTACAAAAAACTTCAAATGACAAATTACTATAATGCTGATATCATTTTCTCGTGAATGTATGTAGCGAGAGTGAGTCTTACGACATTATAAAGAAAAGAGAATAAACGATTATTTTCTTGTATTAAAAATAGGCGGTTGCTCCTGTACCTCTAGCACGAACCATTTGCACGACTCGTTATCGTCATCGTAAGTGATTTTTAATCGAAAATTCTCATTAGAGAATTAATATTAGATTTGTTTTACGTTTATTTTTATATATCTGTGTCTACGATACGAAGTGGGCACAATGCGTAATATTATGTAAATATATTATATAACAGAATCCCTGAATCTTCAATTCAAACATCACTTACGATAACGATAACTAGACATTAAATGGTTCGTGCTAGCTGTGAAAAAATGGATCGACATGTTAACTATGAAATAAAAGACACAGCACAGATTTATAACATTCATATTTTCCACGATTATATCAATTGGAACAATTTACTTTAATATTACCATAAATGTATACAGTCATCAATATGTTGCTTACGATTACAACTAATAGAAAAAAATCATTTAGGTATATTGATTAAATAATTTTAAAGCGATCGTAAGTATTGTCTTAAATAACTAACCACGAAAATCTTATACAATGTTTTAAAATTATGTAGTATAAAAACAACGTGAATTGTTAAGTCATTCGTAGTTATAGCAATATTTTCAATAGTGAAAATGACTATTAAATACTCTATGTAAAATCAATTATTATATTTATATCGTAGCTTTAGCTACCGTCATAAAAATGTATATAGGATGTACTTATTTTCTGTTTCAGTATTGCCGGCCATATGTTTGTTTTCTCTTCTTGTTAAGAATTGTTGTTTGTCTTCTGCATCTGTGTATTATTCAGTACGATATCTTCTACGAACTACTTAGGTAGTGAGTCTTTCAAATTGCAAAGTAAGTACCTACTGACTGAATCTTTATAGTGAATAATGTTTATGTACTCTTTATCTGTCCATCAGTGACGTTATACTGAGTACTTTATTTAGAACTACGTAGATACAATCCGGGTGTCCCGTTCACTGCGCTATCACGTTAATTTTACGTTAGAAATTCTGAAAAGAAAAAATATGTATAATGTAGAATTATTCTGTTGTGTGTATTTTTACACTATAATGTAATTTTGTCACCTTTCATTATCATCATTCTACAAATACTTCCATCTTCTGCAGGCCTAGCACGGCACGAAGACAAAATGTCTCCGGGGAGTGGAGAAAAAAAAAAGGACTCTTGTCCCCACCTCAATAGTTCGAAGACTAATATCTCCCTATAATCTGTCAAAAAGAGACATAGAGATTCTTCACTTTACGGCCGCCGTGTTAAGCAAGTGGAGAAATAGTCCCCTGTCTAAGTCACAGCAAGAGACATAAATTATCTCCACTGGGGCCGTACTAGCTATAGTGGAGAAACCCTTTTGTCTCCTGTCAAGTTGACATAAGCGGTGGAGAGAGATATTTGTTCCCGTGCCGTGCTAGGCCTGCTGAGCACATTCAGGCATTCCTATATGGAGGAACTCGAAAGGAGTGGGGGGTGGGGGGGGACCTTAACTACCTACACAGTTCCAATATTATGATTTGATAAAAAACATTGCAATAGCAACAAGGTTGAGCGTGCATTCCAAAGCAAGGAGATACTAGAATAAATTTTTCTTGATTTATTACTTTTATCAATCGTCTTGATCTTGTCGAATGATTGGTCACTCAGCCAGAGTCCAACTATTCAAAGAAAGTATTAGCTTATTTCCTTATTTGTTTTTAATATCGACACAAAGGCACATGAACCACTACGCTACCGTAGTAATAAGTGTAGTAAAAAGTAGTAATAAGTGTTAAAATATATTCAAAAGATTTACCTCGTCGTCACTGTCATCATATAAATTGTTTGCTGGCACTTCCCGAACGCAGTGGCACTGACGTCCAGGATTCGGGGCGTGGTGGCACTAGAATATTGTTATGTACAATTTTAATTCATTTAGATATAAACGAGGACGTGTCACATGTTTTCCGTACATACCAATCATTTTTAATCCATTATTTTTTACCTCACATTTTCTTTTTATATTATATCATATATATTTTTTACATTAGATAGGCTTGCTCCTGACCTCATTCAGAGCCGTAGCTGAGATTAGATTAACATTTGAGCTATCTGAACAACCAGCTTATACCAAAAATTACAATTCACAAAATGGACACAAGATTCGTCTAAATAAATTATTTCTTACCGAATTCGTAGTTTTCACACCGTTGAAGCACCGTGTGCGCGCACACACAGACACAACATTTTGAAAATCAGTATTTAACTGCTCCAAATAGTCCTTTTGTTTTATAACTGTGTTCGCATTATCTGAAACAAAACATTAAGTGTAAAAAACAAAACAATACAAAATAAAAACAATACAAAATTACTAAATACAAAAACAAAATTACAAAACAATTTAATTATATAATACAAAATTTATAAATTCCTATCTCCAAAATTTTATAGGAAGTAATTAATTGGGCAGATATTTAATTATTAGGTCGGCAACAAAAAGGTCAGCCGAGGTTAGGCAGCAAATAAATATATAGCAATATACTTATTTGGACGGCAAAATAATTATTTGGTAAGCAGAATAATTATTTGGGCAGTAAGATAATTATTTGGGCAGCAAAATAACTAGTTTAACTTTTAAATAATGATTTGGGCGGCAATGTATGTGTTACTGGAAATGTATAAAATCTAGGAAAAGGATTAATGAAGGATCAAGGATCAATTCCTAGTAAACGTATTAAGATAGATATTTGGTTGAGGTTATTTTTTTTATGATCCTGAAAACAATGAGAATATTTTGCAAACCGTTTAAATAACACCCATAAATTATTTTTCATGGTTTTCTCTGATTATAAAGTACCATTATTGCTTGTTTTTTATACAACACTAAACATTAAATGATGACCAATTTAAGACCTCTACAAGAATAGAATGTTTTATGTAATTAGAAAACAGGAAATAGACCCTTAATGCTGGCATGCAATCATACAATATGAAAAATTGTTACCTGACACTTTCAATATTTTTGCTAACCGTACGCCATTCTTGGATCTAATTTTAACAGGTTTCCCTTTATCAATATCCGCTCCACTATAGGACAGGTAACTTATGCTCACTACACCATATTCGGGGAAAATATTTCGTTTATCAGACCATTCGACTAGCAACCACAGTACTCGTGACGTCATTATTATACCTAAGAAGGAAAAAGAATATGAAGAATTTACAGATTGTTATTTGCAATAACAAACAACGCGCAACGGAATAATAGATAAAGAGTATCTTCTGTATTTTATAAGAGTATCTTCGAATTGTCAATATTAACAAAATGGTTATGTAGGGTAGTTACGCAATGTTGGTACGTTGCTTTTTTTACGAAGAGGATCCTGCTTACAGGCTTACCTACATTTTGAATAATAGGCTAGTTGACTCATATCAAAAGTAATGAAAATAATGTTCAATTCACATAGTATTTAGTACAAGGGTCCGAAATATACCAAGTTCAATAAATATAAATAAGGGTTAGCTGTGGAAATTCAATTTAAACATGTTTTATTTTTACTTTTTTTTTTCCTCTGCCAAAAACGCTATCCACCATGTTTGTGAAATTAGTGAAGTTACGCATCATGTAAACAATTACTACGCATGGTCAAAATCTGTCAAACGCCAGTCGCAACCAATCAAGCATATCTGTGGGCTGTGTCAGCTTGTTCACCAAAATCGTGACTTTACGGCACAGATAATTCATAGACCATCATGACCGAAGGTGTTTTTGACAGTTAAGAAAAAACGTAATTTAAAATTTATTATGTCCATAAAAAAAATATATAATTTTTTATGGTGGTAGCTAACAGTAATTAATCATTTGGGGCCCCAATAAAAAAGTGTCAACTAGCCTATTTCGTCATCAGCCTATATACGTCCCACTGCTGGGACAGGCCTTCCTCATGGAGAAACACATGAGGAGTTAACAGTAATTAATCATTTGGGGCCCCAATAAAAAAGTGTCAACTAGCCTATTTAATAGGTGCATTTTGACAGATGAGCTTTATGGACCATTTACATTGGTATGGGAATCGATTAACCTCACTACAAAAACCTCTCAAAATGCACCTAATAAATTATTCAAACTGTAGCTGCCTGAATACAAAATGGTTTTTGCATGAATTTTAATATGTATTTATCGATTTAAAAGTTAAAAAAATGTGGGTATAGCTTTGCCTGCGTCTTCTGAAAATGATTGTGATAAGCTGAAAAAAATACTGTAGATAATTAAAAATGAACTACTAAGAATGGGGTACTCATACCCTTGAAACATCACAGTATTTAAATAAAGAAATGCTACCGTTACTGAAATAATTATAAAATGCTCTAATGTCTTATATATAATTAATTTATCTAATTATTTTAAATGTTACTTTTATACTGTTATTTATTATTTACATTTAAGATCCATTTAAAATATCAAATCTTTTGTATCCTCTTGTATGAAATTATGGCTGTATGACCTAGACCTTTTGCTTTCCCTATAGACGGTTTAATTCAACAACAAAAACAACCCAAACTGGGGGGTTTTTGGCGGCATTCACTATGGCGGACGTGATTTTTATTTCAGTGATTGTAATATTGTTTCGGAGTAGATCTTGTTGCGTAAAATCAGTGTAGTTTTGTGTAATAAGTGTCAATAATGATGAGCAATATGGAGGATCATTGAAATAATCGTCAAGTGGTGTGAAAAGTGATGAGTTTTTTATCGTGGTAATCCACCTCGTCCAAGTAGCACCACAGTGTCTGCCATCGATCGTTTGACGCCAAACTCTCCCAAGATGCATTGAAATGCATTACACTAGCATTTCAATGCAAACTACTGAAGAAAAATATACTAAAGACTTGGCTGTATGGGCTCCGTTCCCTTTGCCTTCCCTAAATGGGAGAATTTTACAACACACAACCCAAACTTTAATGTAGGTAGATTTGTATTGAAACGCTAGACCGTTAAGCAACTATTAAAACATTTCATTATTTGTTTGTCTTGTTTTACATTGTTGGATAGATTTTTTCGTAAAAACAAATTTCGGTTAGGACGTTCTCAGTGTCTAGGTATTTTACGTGTGTGTGTCAAGATCATGATTTCTCAGTCTAATTTTTATGATAGATCTCAGAAAATTGTAAAACATTGGGTTTTTGTGTTTAATTGTTCTAAAGAATGTGTTTTCCAATTCTTGCGCATTGAGTGCATTGTTCCTTTCAGCTCTTAAAAGCTATTTTATGGTCCAGGAATATGCTCGTGTCCTCCCTCTGCCCCTTTGGGAGATATAATTTGTCTGATGTTGTTGTTGTTTGCCATTTTTATCAAACTTTTAGTTGTGTGTTAAAATACTTGTCTAATCGTCATCGCGTTGATCATTATTGTTCAGCCAAATGATGTACAGTATCAGTTGTTGGATTGGATTGGATTTTGAATCGAGTTTAATCCATCATTATTAAAAAAATACATAATTATTGGCACATTTTTAAACTACCTTAATAAAAAAAAGTAATTTAAAAACTAAAAACAATGTAAATATAGCAGGTCAATACAACTGCAATAATATTCACAAAAAAAAACATAGAATGGAAACAAAAACCCTAAAACATGGTAAAATTTTTGATATTGGAAAATAAAGAGACTTATTTTTAATAAAATAATTCTATTTATTTTCCTGAAAAAAATAATTAAACAAATACTTTCAACACGTCATGTGCTACAAATCTACAATGGCTATGGCTACAAGTTTTTCGTCGCTCCGAAAAGCTTGTGCGTACTTTTACTTACCTCTTAGGTATCGTTGTTCATCGCACGCCGTAGCTGCCGTAGCTCGTAGCACACGACACAAGTTCTCCTACGCGTCCCTGTCTAAATCTAAATACCACGCTTCGACTAGATTACAGATATAAATGTGGTCGAGAGCGGACAACTCAAGATACACTACTACGGTTACCCCTTGTAATATTTCTGAATATTACATATAAGCCGCCGAATCCGGCTCGAGCGCCCTGGAGGCTATCCCTGGAAGCGGGGGGATGCCTTCAAGAGAGAACCCTTCCAGTGGTGGATCGCCACTGCAGGCTTGAGGACCCACCAAATTTCTCGCTTTCTTTAAAACAATCCGGTGATAGCTGAATAGCCATCAGAGGCTTTACATTTAAATCTACATATTAAAAATAATAACGGAACTGTCAGAGAAAGTATAGGTTATGCTATATTGAATATTATACTGTTTAATTTTTTTTAAATCTAATCAAAGTAAACGTGCCTACTCTTGCCTATAAAGGTTTGTACATTTCCTTGTAATAAATAGAAAAACACATCGAATCTTAGCTGAAACATTTAATTTTCTATACTACAAAATGTTAAATAAAAAGTGCATAAACACACCAATAAAAACGATATTACAATTTATTACTCAATAATTTAAAAAATATTAAGTACTAATAATGATGCCGACAAAATTAGTAACAAAATAAAAAAACATATATTAATGTTTTCACGACGGGATAATGATGCCGACACAATTAGTAACAAAATAAATTTAATAATGTTTTCATGACGAGATAAAGATGCCGGCACAATTAGTAACAAAATAAAAACATATATTAATGTTTTCATGACGAGATAAAGATGCCGGCACAATTAGTAACAAAATAAAAATATATATATTAATGTTTTCACGACGAGATAAAGATGCCGGCACAAATAGAAACAAAATAAAAACATATATTAATGTTTTCACGACGGGATAAAGATGCCGGTACAATTAGTAACAAAATAAAAACATATATTAATGTTTTCACGACGGGATAAAGATGCCGGCACAATTAGTAACAAAATAAAAAATATATATATTAATGTTTTCACGACAAGATAAAGATGCCGGCACAATTAGTAACAAAATAAAAAAATAAATATTAATGTGTTCACGACGTGATAAAGATGCCGGCACAATTAGTAACAAAATAAAAACATACATTAAAGTTTTCACGACGGGATAAAGATGCCGGCACAGTTAGTAACAAAATAAAAAATTATACATTAATGTTTTCACGACGAGATAAAGATGCCGGCACAATTAGTAACAAAATAAAAAAATATATATTAATGTTTTCACGACGGGACAAAGATGCCGGCACAATTAGTAACAAAATAAAAACATATATTAATGTTTTCACGACGGTATAAAGATGCCGGCACAATTAGTAACAAAATAAAAACATATATTAATGTTTTCACGACGGGATAAAGATGCCGGCACAATTAGTAACAAAATAAAAAACATATATGTTAATGTTTTCACGACGGGATATAGATGCCGGCACAATTAGTAACAAAATAAAAAATATATTAATGTTTTCAAGACGGGATAAAGATGCCGGCACAATTAGTAACAAAATAAAAAAACATACATTAATGTTTTCACGACGGGATAAAGATGCCGGCACAATTAAACGTCTCGGTTAAAACATTTAATTTTATAAAGTACGCAACACAAACATTTAATGTTAAATAAAAATTTCATAAAAATGCACACCAATAAAAATAATACCGTTATAAAATTTATTAAATTACACTATAATAAAATATATATTATAAAGTTTTCACGACGGGATAAAGATGCCGACACAAAAAATAAAAAATATATTAAGATTTTCACGACGGGATAAAGATGCCGACACAAAAAATAAAAAATATATTAAGATTTTCACGACGGGATAAAGAAGCCGGCACAATCACCTGAAAAAATACGATGTCTATTAGTACCTACAATTAGAATACAGTCCATCTAAATCAGCTTATAATAATCATGGAACCGTAAGAGACATTTTCAGTCACTAGCCAAGGGCATATAAAAATATTTATTTGGGATAAGGGATTAACTAGATTTAATTCCGGTGTACTATTTGTGCCAAAACCGGTGCACTGAAAAAATATACATGATATTTACGTACCTGATGTAGGACTGCTGCCATTCTAAGCTTCTAAGGAGGGAATTCGACCCTCCGCAGCAGGCGGCGTACGCGCTCATTCACTCGTCCTTTGTCCATTCTCCTCATGCTCTCGTCAGCTCGGTACATCCATCTCGAATCACAATGCCTTTTTAACATATCTTTTCTTTCATTCACTCTCCCGTACCACATTAACTTGTCATACCTCATCTTTTTTATGAACTTCTTTCATTCTTCGCTTGCATTACTTCTGCTACTTTCATTATTGCGCCGCCTATTCCGCAACATCTTCGCCTCATCGGCACACTTAATAGTGATGCAATTCCTGTAATGATGAGTATTTGTTAGCAAAACATTTTTTTATGTTAAAGTTCATTGGACGTACAAGGAAATCAATATTGGCAAACGCGTGAAAATACGACATAATTATAAGGACCACTGTTACTCCGGAAATTGTCGTGCCGGACAATGTGAGTTGGCACTATTGAGAATTGTTGACTCGTCTTAGTAATTATGTATACTTGCCTCACCAAGCGCCTGGTCACACCACACCTCTGTGAGACGATGGTCACAATCTGGTCCACGAGGACTGGGTTCAGGCGCTTCTTAGGTGCCTTGTCTAGGAACGCTGGTGAAGCTTTGCCGGTGAGGGAATGAGTTGCTAGAACACTAAAAATATAGAAAATGATTAGTTACTGGTTTTGAATTAATTACTAGTATATTGAATTCATGTAGCTTATCTCACCTGCGAGGAAATACAGCCCGCAACAATTGCCTAGTGGCTGAGGTGTAGACTCCCCATTCTATTCTCCGTAGCACATGTTGTGGTATCTCACCTCCGTACGGAACTTAGAATTGTTGAAAGAAAAAATTAGTAGTAGACCAAAAAAAAAATACATTGTAAGGTATTAAAATGTTACCAAGTCACGTGCTACGTTTTCCTTGTGATCGGAGTTCTCCCCTACATCCTCATTACCGCTGGGTTCCTAGGAGGACAAAAAATCAATTTTAGAAATAAGAAAATGAAAATCATTATAATTAAACTTTATCAAATTATAGAATTTTACCAAGTCGCGTGAAGCTGAATAGTTGTGCTCCGTTTTCACATCTTGTGTGATTGGAGCACTTGGAGTCCGCCATTGGGATAACAACAGCAATATATGGGCTGCCTCCAAAACCTCAGCGTCTACATTTTTGTAGTCCATAATTGCTGCTTCTAAAACAAATAAATACAAGCATTGATTTAAGGTGGTATAGAAACTGCTTCAGCTTCATAACTGCGCTGCGCAGTTATGAAGCTCTGTTATGAAGTTCTTTATAACTATAAAGAATGAATTTATTAAATTTATGAGACCTTTCTTATATGATCTCAAAAGATTACTTTTAATTAAACTTACAAAATTATTTTTGATGAACAAGTATTCGAAGACCTAAATAACTGTGCCTCATAAAGATATGAGAAGACGTAATTCATAATGAAAGACACATTAAAACTAATTTCAGAAATTTTTCTAATGGCCAGTGCCAAAGCTAAGAAAATCCCCGATAATTTTAGTTTTTCACTGTCGATATTAAATTAACTATAGTAGTAGTAACTATAAAAAAACAATAATAAATAAATAACACTTACATTATGTTAAATCCACAAAGGCAAAAGTAAGTCTGAAAAAATGGCTACGCTTTAAATTACAAGTAAGTAAAATCAAGCTTACAAGCAAGCTGTGATTCGTCAACACTGAGAACACAAATAGTTGTGTGCAGTTTTTGAAAATTTTGCCATTTATACCCTAACTAGGACAGGGTGGGGTAAGGATAGCCCGAAAACGAACCCATTGTTTATACGACTAGCCAGGTAATATACAAAAGTGCTTTTGTTTTCGTTTTCTTTTAGCAATACTTTTGTTTTCTTTTTCTGTAATTTCTTGATTATTATGAGAATGGTGATATTATTTGTTTTATGTTCCCTAGTAAATCTATATTTATTTATATTAATAATATATATTAATAAATCTACATTAAATTTAAAATATAAGCTGTGCTCCTTTTTCATTTGTATCAAACAAAATACTAGAGTGAAATTAACATTTAAATGCAAAAATAGTACCGAAATATAAAGTACAATTAACCGTTCAACAAAATCAGTCACAATGGAAATATGAATCGTTCGCGAACGCCGGCATTTGCTTGGCCCTCGAGCGGTTGAAGAAGTGTAACTCGCGATGCCTAGACAGTTGGTTGGTGTAGCCTCGCCTTAATCTTAAGACTTTGAATCCCATTCGTATTCCATCTAAAAGATTCTCTATATTGTTATTATTAATAAAAACAATGATTAAATTAAATACATGCATAATACTGTAATATAATAATTATGATTACAAGAAAAAGAAGGGATCGACGTTATAAATAAACTTTTGAATGTGCAAGTATTGATAGAACAAATTTTACAAAGTTTAAACTACCTTATTTGAAGAGAACCTTAAAACACCACGCCAGAAAGGATTTATTTTACTTTGGGGAATTGTATAGTCCTATTGTTTTCGACACTGCGGTACAACAGTCATAATGGACTTGTAAGATAAGATTTCCTTAAGTCCCATAAGAAGAACAATAAAAGTAAAGTAAAGAATAAAACAAGATTTATTTTGTAGTGTTAAATTTGTACTATTTTGTTGTATTTAAGTTGTCCGCTCACTACCACAACTAGCCAAAGCGTGGTATTTAGACGGTGACGCGTAGGCGAACAAGTGGCGTGTGCTACGGACTGAGCTACGACTGCTACGGAGAACTATACTTATTTCGATATTAAGATTAAGTACCCAAGTAATGTCGTTACAATTATTTCAATTAAACAGTTGTTCAGAATGAATGAAATTCACATAATAAATTTTAAAATAAATTCAGTACATTTTGAGATTCTGCTTTTATTTGATTCTTAGAAAAAAAATGGTATCTACTCTAGATTTAAGTTCTTTACAATCTAATTAAATACTCGCTGACCCATTCTTGCGCCATATTCGCAGAAACAAAAAATTCGTCCATAAACTGTAAAGAATATTCTTTTGGTTTATTGCACAAAAAAAACAAAAACTAGAAATACTGTGTATTTAACCAGTTCATCAACATAGTAAATAAGAAAAGTACTTTAGTGGTTATTGCATAGATTAATACTATTTTTCTCTCACTTATTGTGATTTGCATATATTGTTTTGTTCCCTTTTATGTTTATTTGTCTTTGTTCTAATATTTATTTGGTTTAAATAAAAGGAAGGGCGCAATACAAACATTCAAAACCGGTGAAAAAGTTTTATTTTTTTTAGGTATAAATTAAAAAGCAATTGAGACATTAAACAAGACAATACAGGCGATAAAAGTACAATTAAAAAGTAATTGCAAACATATACATAGTAATTATTATGTAGACATTAATTTAATAGTCAAATGAATAATTGAATTAATTAATCGAAATAATATTATAATGCTTCAAGTACAATTAGCCAAACAAAGTGAAAGAATAAATCCGATTAAATATCAGTTTCTATCACATTTACAGTATTTATTCGGTATTCCAATTTGATAAAATGTTCATCTTTTCAAATTTATGACACTTTCGTCCGTCCACTTTTGTTCACGAAAAGTAACTAATTCCGACTCCTATTAAATTAATTACTAAAGTTTGTCTTTTTCTACATTCCCCAATTTGCTCGCAGCATCGGTTCCTGAAAATAAAACAAATTACAATTTAAAAATATGTCAATTGTAGACCCATTGGTTATATTTAATTTCATATCAAAATATTACCATGTCACCTGCTTCTTCTTCAGCATTTGAGACCGGAATCACAACTAAAACCTCCTACCCTCGCCATTGTGATTGTATCAGCAGTGCGTGGACTGCCTCCGACATATTTGCTGCCACATTTTTGGGTACGAACTCTGTGTCATAATAAATCCTCCTTTACTTAATGTTAATATCTATGATATAAACAGTCACGTCATATCAACAAGATGTCATTGTAAGTTTTTGCTAAATAAAGCCTATAATAGTCAAGGCTCTCTCATTTCAATTTATTTAGCAAAAAACTTTAGCTAACTAATCATCATGTATCGGTATCTTAAACCGGAAAGATTTGAGATAGAACCGACCTCTTCGCCGGAACGCAACTCGAGTAAGTGGACTCATTGGCTGAAAACATTCGAAAATTTTTTGATTGAATCAAGAGATCATACGGAAGTGGGCCCAACTGAACACCCGGATTCGGTAAAATTAAAGCTCCTTATTAATCACGTATCCCCAGATGTTTATAAAAGTATATGTTCTTGTAACACTTATGATTCGGCAATAGAAGTGCTTAATCGAATTTACATAAAGCCAAAAAGCGAGATTTATGCTCGACACATGTTGCAGATTCGCACTCAACAACCTGAAGAATCGATTGATCAGTATGTGCTAGCACTTAAATTATTGGCGAAAAATTGTACCTTTAAAGATGTTTCTTCAAGTGAAAACGAGAACGATACAATTCGAGGTGCATTTATTGCTGGAATTAAATCATCGTCCATCAGACAGAGACTGCTCGAAAATCTCACATTGACGCTTGACGAAGCGCACGCTCAAGCCCGTACTCTTGAATCGGCTCAAAATCAAAATAATGACTTCAATTATTCTCAACACACCGCGGCGCTTCCGCACGAAGTCGCACACATCAATCCACAACCTGCGCGACTAAGTCGAAATCACCCGACAAATACTGAATGTTACTTTTGTGGAAACAGTCGTCATCCGAGAAGACTATGCCCTGCTGCTAACTTCAACTGTCTTAAATGCGGGAAACGCGGACATTTTGCGAAGGTGTGCAAAAGCCAACCAATGACAACATCTATGGTTGTTGATTTGCACGAAACCATTTCCACTACAGTAATGGCAGCATCAGGTTTGCGGAAATGCACTATACCCATAACAATAAACGAAGTTGCACTAAAGGCCCTAATTGATACTGGTAGCTCTGCCAGTTACATTGACAAAAGAGTAGTTCGGTCTCTTAACCTACGAACACAACCATGTAATCAAGACGTACTAATGGCTTCTTCGTTATTCAAGTCTGAAATTAAAGCTGTCTGTATGGTCAATCTACAAATCAATGACCACAAATTCATAGATGTTGTATTAAGAGTCATGGAAGAATTGTGCTGCGAAGTAATTATTGGTCATGACATTCTCGAGCAATGTTCATCGTTGAGTATTCAATTTAACGGAATGAAACCTTCTCTGTTCATAGCTGCTCTCCAAAAAGCGAACATCGATCCAGTTAATCTCTTTCCTCATTTAGCTCCCGAATGTCACCCAATTGCAATTAAATCAAGACGGTATGCTCCCGATACTAGCGAATTTATTAAAATCGAAATTGAGAAACTCCTTGCCGATGGAAATATTGAAGAATGTCACTCTCCATGGCGCGCTCAAGTCTTAGTTACAGGAGGTGACAACCACAAAAAGAGAATGTGTATCGACTATTCGCAGACTATAAATAAATTCACCTACTTAGATGCTTATCCATTACCAAATATCGAGGATGTTATAGCCAATGTCGCTAAGTACAAAGTATTTTCGAAGATTGATCTAAAATCTGCTTATCACCAAATACCGATCCAGGAATCAAATAAGCCATATACCGCGTTTGAAGCATGCGGACATTTATATCAATTTCGAAGAATACCATTTGGTGTCACTAATGGAGTTGCATGCTTTCAACGTACAATTGACTCTATCATCAAAACGGCGAATCTTGAAGGAGTATTCCCCTACTTAGATGATATCACAGTATGCGGATTGGATCAGCAGGACCATGACGACAAACTAAAAAAGTTCCTAGATGTGGCCGAACATTTCTCCTTAACAATTAATACAGACAAAAGTTCGTTTGCGCTTACTGAGATTAACTTGCTGGGTTACCATATCACAAACGGATCTATTAAACCAGACCCTGATCGCCTACGAGCACTATTGGAAATGCCCACTCCTCATGACTCTGCCTCTCTAAGGCGCGCTGTCGGTCTATTCGCACATTATTCTAGATGGATTCCGAATTTTTCAATGAAGCTAAACCCGTTAATTTCCGTGGAACAATTCCCACTTAATGATGTTCAACAAACAGCTTTTGAAGAAATGAAGCACATGATATCAAAAGCATCACTATGTTCCATCGATCCTAAAGAACCGTTTACTGTTGAGACGGACGCATCAGACTTATCGATCGCTGGGGCATTAACTCAAAATGGTCGACCTATAGCCTTCTATTCTAGAACTCTAAATGATAGTGAACGAAAATACCCAATTATAGAAAAAGAAGCATGCGCCATAATCGAAAGCCTGAAAAAGTGGCGCCATTATCTTCTCGGACGTAGATTTTATCTAATAACCGACCAAAAATCTGTCGCGTTTATGTTGCAAAACCATGCAAGTAAAATTAAAAATGATAAAATACAACGATGGAAGTTAGAACTCTCTAACTACAATTTCGATGTAAGATACAGACCTGGCAAGCAAAACGTTATCGCTGATACGTTGTCAAGACAAATACAAGTTTGCGGAGCAACTGCTAAAGGGAAACTAACGATCATACATGAATCACTTTGTCATCCTGGCATAACTCGGCTTACGCACTTAGTTAGATGTAAAAATTTACCTTATTCAACGGAAGAAATTAAACGAGTTGTCTCTTCGTGTAGAGTCTGTGCGGAAATAAAACCCAAATTTATGAAATTTACCGGAAGCCTCATAAAAGCAACCGCTCCTTTTGAACGACTGTCACTCGACTTCAAAGGTCCGCTACCGAGCATCAGTAACAATAAATATTTGTTAACAATAATCGATGAATATTCAAGGTTCCCATTCGCTTATCCATGTAGAGACATGACGGCTCAAACGATTATTAAACATCTGACTGACCTGTTTTCAGTTTTCGGAATGCCCAACTACATCCACACGGATCGGGGTGCATCTTTCATGTCCACAGAGCTGAGAGAATTTTTAAATAATAGGGGAGTTGCTATAAGTCACTCGTCTCCATACAATCCACGAGGAAATGGCCAGGTGGAACGATTGAACAGCACCTTATGGCAAACGATTCAATTAGCTCTTAAAAATGAAAATGAACCGTGTTCTAATTGGGAACAAGAACTTTTAAATTCTCTTCACTCAATACGTTCACTACTATGTACCGCGACAAATGAAACTCCTCACGAACGAATGTTCAAGCACCCACGAAGATCATTTTATGGGGAATCTATGCCGTCATGGCTGAAAGCCGGCTGTAAAGTTTATAAAAAGAACACCGTAAGATCAAAGTATGATCCGATAGTCGAGGAGGTAGACCTACTGGAGCCGAACCCGCAATACAGTCTAGTCCGTCTGCCAGACGGCAGGGAAGTGACGGTGTCCAACAGACACTTGGCTCCGAGAGGGGACGCAGACCAAGGCACAGATCAGGACCAAGTTGACCAAGTTGAACCTCAGTCGTCAGAAGCCGGACCGGAAGTATTCTCCCCCGAGGTTCCGTCAACCTCTCGACAATCACCCCGCAGGTCTGCACGAAATCGCCATCCTCCAGCATTCCTAAGTGACTATGAACTCTAAAGGGGCCAGGAAGAATGTCATAATAAATCCTCCTTTACTTAATGTTAATATCTATGATATAAACAGTCACGTCATATCAACAAGATGTCATTGTAAGTTTTTGCTAAATAAAGCCTATAATAGTCAAGGCTCTCTCATTTCACTCTGTTTTAAAACCGTTCAATGTGTCCCAAGTAGAATTTTGGAAATAAGCATAATAGAGTATTACCAAGTCGCGTGATGCTGAGTTATCATACTTGAGCCCGCCAGTGGGATAAAAGCAGCACAGCAGTATATGGGCTACCTCCAAAACATTAGCGTCTACATTTTTGTAGACCATATAACATCACTTTTCCTTCTTCTTCCTAAAAGATAAGAATCGAAATTTAAAAAGGAATAAAGAATATTAGTGAATATTTATTCTTAAATCATAGTAGTTTATTATATTACCGAGTCCCGTGCCGCTTTTTCCGGCTATTGCCGGTATTTTCCGTACCCTCACGAGCGCTGTGTTCCTAAAAAGATTAGGAATTTAATAGATACAATTGAATACCTACATCGTGATTATAACCAAACAATCATCAGGGCCAGGATATCTGTTATTGTCTAAATACTTAAAAAACTATAACATGGACTAAAAAATAAATGGAAAAAAATACAAATAATAAAAATATGGAAATAAAAAAATTCATTCAGTTTATCAAAAATTTTGTGTAGTTATATTATATAAATTACCTTTTGCTGTTCTTTCATTCTTTATAGGAAACTGCCACGGGACTGCCCATTCCCCTACGCATTCCTACACCGCATCCGATACAATTTCGCCTCATCAGCGCACTTGATTGTGATGCAATTCCTGTACACATTCATACAATAATGTAAGTTAACAGTAAATTTGTATTTGCATTGGCATTTGGCGTTATAATGATCGTGTAATGTTACACTCAATGCTGCTAGCCAGTTCTGTTACCATGAACTTGGCTGGACACGCTACCGTACCGCGTGTCTCGATCACAGTAACGCTTACTCTGTTGGGGCTCATCAGTAGTATTAATAATTATTAATATTATATATACTTGCCTCACCAAGCGCCTAGTTACGCCACATCGCTGTGAGACGATTGTGACGATTTGGTCCACCAGCATTGGATCCAAACGTTTCTTCGGTGGCTTGTGTAGGAATGCCGGCGATTGCTTGCCAGTAAGGGAATGTGTAGCGAGGACACTAAAAAATAGAATGTTAGTTATTGTTGTTGACTCCATATTGTTAAAAATGTTACATTTTACGACGACTGCCAACGCCGTTACGATAGAGATACGTTAGGATAGAGTCTACTAAAATTGAATGACCTTAGCGCCCTCGTGGAATACTATCTGTAAATAATAACATAATGGAAGTGTATCATGTAGTGAGACTTACTTGCGTGAGAACACATGGCGCAGCAGCTGCCGAGTGGCCGACGTGTAAGAATCCCAGTCAATTCTTCGCAATAAATTTTCTGTGATTCTTCCAAGCGGTTCCTAGTACAATGAAAAACGAATTTAGGGACACTCAAACAAAATATAATTCATACTTAATTGGATAATAAAATATCACCTCGTCATCTGCAGCTTCTTCCATGTTTTCCCAGCTAGGGGAACTGTTTCGTTCTTGCTCCTAAAATATAACAAACGAATTTAAGAAAAGAATAAAATATTATTTCATAGTATCATATAATAAACTTATAGGTATTTACCGCGTCCCGTGCTGCAGCTTCCTCAACATCCGGTATTCCATTTTCCGGATGCTCGCGATCGATGGGTTCCTAAAAGGAAGATGTGCATACAAAAATCAAAATTAGAATTTAGAATGATTTTGATCCTTATTTCTTAAAGATTATATCGTGTGATATTTATTGTAGGAGAATGTCATAAGCGACATGAAGTCTTTTTCTAAAACTCGTCCCTTTTTGTTCCTGCAGCAAGATACGAGTGTATTCTAATTGATTTTGTAAACAATAATGTAAAGGTATTATATTGCTGAGTTTCTTTTCCGTGCTTCCCAGGAGAGGCCTACCTGGTAGCTAATGAGCATAATTGGCATAGTTTTTGACGTTCACAAGTGTATTGTACAATACTATATTGAATAAGTAATTTTCATTTTATCTCCTCATCATCAACTTAGCCCAGAAAAGGCCACTGCCGGAAATATGCCTTAACCAAGGATCTCCACAAAGACCGGTTCTGCGCCGCCCGCATCCAGTGATTTATATAACTGATCACGTAAATTATTACCAAGTCACGTGCTTCTTCTTCGGCCTTTGGAACCGGTACTGGAACCCGGGCCAGAACCCTCGCAGGCCGCCATTGCGACAGCAACAGCAGCGCATGCGCCGCCTCCAACACATTTGCTGGCACATTCTTCCGGTCCATCTTTTTTTACTTTAAACTGTAAAATTTTATACCCTTGTTATTTTATATGTAATAATAAGTGTAATAACGGACTTCAGTATTGCTTACACCATTTTATCATTGAGCTACACATAAAATAATGTCACATATCATTTCTGTATAATAAAAATAAAAAAATCAAGAGACATTTCACATATAAAAATTAGAAAATGTATCAAGAAATCGTAAAGAACTGTATTCTCTTAGCATGATGTAATGAATTATTGTTTTCTGTGCATTGTTAACATGTTTTAATTTTATCCAGAAGTGCACTTGGTGGATTACGATAAAATAGTAGCGGGTAAAACAACATCGTATTTAATCGTACATACATAAGGTCAAGTCTTTTTACCGTAGGGGTAGGTAGAGATGGTCTACTCCTTTCCAAAAACTTTTATAGGTTATACATAAACAACTGGCATCTTATTTGATTTACATTTTTGTTTAGTGATCAAAACTGAAAATTTTCTTAAATTACAAGAAGAAATCCGAAATATTAGCTTCTGTTTTACTACACAGAGTTGAGTTATATGAGCATCAAAAAATAAGCTAGAAAAATTATGGAAACAAATACTTACAGAATATTCGAATGTTAGAACTTGCACAAGAGCAGCAGTACTAGGATTTAAGTTAAAAGTAACTTAAATTTCGTGATTTGAGGATTGAGAGAATTGAGATACGTATGCCAACAACACAAATACTTGTAAAGATATCTTCCAAAATTTTGCAATTTATATATGATGCCCCCACCATTTCTAACCAAGCGAGGGGAGGGGTGTATCTATAGGATACTGCCATTGCCAAAGAACCCATTGTTTATAAGATTAGCCAGGTAAAATACACCAATGCTTTTGTTTACGAGTAGTTTAACTTTTTTTCGTCTTAGCTTTTTCCCTTTTTAGGGTCCGTAATCAACTAGGAGTTTCGCCAAGTCCGTCTGTCACAATCTCAGTGACCGTTAGTCTAGTGCTAACGGTCAAAGCTGAAATTTAGTACCAATTTGTATATCAATCACCCCGACAAAGTGGTTAAATAAAAAGTGGAAAAAATGTTTTATTAGGGTACCTCCCCTACACATAAAGTGGAGAGTGATTTTTTTTCATGTCCACCCTAACGTGTGATATACTAGAATCATTCTTTAATTCAGTTAATATTTTCGGAACTAATTGCAGCAAAAGTAAAAGAAAATGTGTCCCCCTCTAACTTTCGAGTCATGAGATTAAAAAATATGAAGAATATCTTCAAAGTAGAACTTAATGTAGGCTTTGTAGGAAATTTATTTTTAACTGAATGAGGTGTATTTTAACACTTATGTGACGGATCGGAAAGTTCGGAACCCTACACTGAGCGTGGCCCGAAACGCTCTTAGCCGGTTTTTTGGAATAACTTCTTTCGAAGGAAACTGGCAATGCAATTTGTATTATTCATTGTTTCAATTATGTACTTACGTACATATTATAGTGACATTATAATCAATGTAAAGATACCAGTGATCTGTGTACACAAATCCCCACACTAATAAAAGTTTCAAACGTATTGATCGCCATTTTAAAATAGCATGTATTTTAATATCGTTTTAACAAATTTTTCATCATAATTTATCAATAAGAGTGTTAGAAATTAGAATAAAGCTCCCAGACTACCAGTACTTACTGCTATCTACAAATAATTCATGCAAAATGAATTTGACTGTTTAAATGTGCATGTTTTGGGCTCAAAAAGGGGCATTGATTTACTGCATAACAAAAAAAATTTAATACCACGCTGGATTTCCTACTGCGTAACCTACAACTATTCTATAGGACTTATTAGATAAATAATTAAAGGATGTAGTCATGTAATAAAAATAATTCATTTTAGAAACTGGAGAGCTCAATAAAGGACCAGATTACTTATTACCTCATATTTTTCGATCACAATCAAAGAAAAGCAGCAATAAGTAGAATTCCAACTAAACACATTAGTTTTAGACTTTACTTTTACCTGTTCTAAGAAAGGGTAAGTATTGAGATTTAAAAGCATTCAATACCTATTACAAAGTAACATCAAATACCACGCTGGGAAGGCTTGTTCATGAATTAGTCAGAGATTAAATGAGCTCATTGCTATAGGACTTATAAGATAAGATTTTTCATGACGATTGATAGGTGTGTTCGTAGATCAACTGTGACTGTACATAAGTTTAAACTGAACAATGAACTGTACATAAGATTTATTCAAACTCAGTGGTACAGGCAGTGGGATCGAACCCGCGATTACCGCGGCAACATTCGTAGAGTGACAAAAAAGTCTCTTCGACCGACATTAATTGATGAATAAGTACCTCGTACGTAAGTACCTGACTCCTGTATTCTCTGTGCTTCGAAAGCCACGTTAAGCCGTTGGTCCCGGTCGCTATTGCAACTGTATCTACCCACCAACCTGCATTGGGCCTGCGTGGTGGTGTTACGGCCCATACTCCTTATGTGTTTCTCCATGAGGAAGGCATGTGCAGTGGGACGCATATAGGCTGAGGACGAACTCTTGTACTGGATATTGTAGGACTGAATGTAAACAGTAACTGCGTTTAAACATCAAAACGTAAAAGGCAATTATTGTAACATACATGTTTAAATTTACATATTTGTATTAATTTAAGGGGATATTAATATCATTAATCCAATTTTAAAGCAATTAATGCATTCAATAAACAATAATAAGAAATGCAAGAACAACGTTCCCCATACCTTAAAAATCTGTTATATTCAGAAAAACATTAAAACACCACGCGAAACGGCTGCTCATAGATTTTCTGTGGAATATTGTTCCATAGAACCTGTGAGATCTGATTTCTGTCCATATTTTTTGACGTTAAATATTAAAATCAAGTTATAGATTTTGATTTTGCAGGGCTAATGTCAAAACATTCTGTTAGTTAAGCCTTCAGTGGCAATCCGGTCTATAGCTAAACCATTGAAGAGACAAAAACTGTTCTTTGGGCGTAAAGTAAAAAAGGATGAAAGATTATGTTGGCAAAACGTTATCGGATGAATCGAGCTTTCAACAGCCCTAGTCCGTTACAGACTCCAATTTTACAAGCTTTTATTAAATCCTTGAATTGTATAGAGAAATTCAATTTCATTTATGTTCCTACTTATGTTTACACATTCAAATAAAAAAATCCCGATTTATTTATGAGGAAATAATTAAATAGCTTGGATTTAGTCATCATTGTAAGTTCTCATAACTTTTTAATTAACTTAATCTAAGTTAATTAAAAAGTTACGTTTACAGTGTTTTTTTGAGACAGAGCTATAACGGCTTAAACAGTTATAGACACAGGAATACGTTTCTAGGAGATCTCTAATAAATATTTTCTGTACTGCATTTACAATTTTTGAAAAAGATATACAAATACATCATCGCGCCTCTATACAGAAAACTTTAACAATAGATATCATTTGTTATCATATTCTGATAAGTTTCTCAACGATCTAAAGAATCCGAATCATCATAATTTTCTGATAAACTACGAGCAGTGCTAGAGCTACGGCGCCCGTAGCAAATATTTAGTCATCGTTAACCGTTATTGTGAATCAAGAGGTTTTTATTGTCGTTTATTTTTATTATTTCAGTGAGACATTCTTAAACACACAGAGTTGAGACTATTTGTAAATTATGTTAAATGTAATTATGTAAAATTTTGGTGTTTACTTCTTATTTTAATTTATCTTGGAGGACAATGGTGATGATCTAAAAATTAATCATGATACTCGTATTTAGGAAGTAATTGTAGTGTTTATCCGAAATAAATTAAATTAAAATGAACAAATTAACTACCCTACCGAAGGTGTGAATATTCTCGTGTGTTCCGTCCATGTAAGTATTGTAGTAGCTCGTCCTTCTTTGTGGCCTTAATGAAAATGAATAGGGCCATGCTTTTTTTGGAGATGTCTAATATAATTATACCCATTAAAATAATATTAATATGATACGTTTTTGAAATATTTTAGTGCTCCTTTAGTAATTTTCTCAAGTGCGTTGAAGTCTTTTACTAATAAACGTAAGTTTCCCCTCCTCCAGATAGCTATCATCTAATAGATAAATTGAATTATACAGTTAATTTATCAGCAACTTATCCGGAGATCATAAAAGCGTTCTTAGTAGTTCATCAAAATTTAGATGTAATTATTATACGTATATATTTATACCGTAAAGGCTCAAACAACACAATAAAACAACGCAATAGCATCGAATGGATACAGTGCAAATATCCCAATGAAAAAACATGACAATTAAAATGAGTTAAAGTCTCATGCACTGGCTGGCTTACATTAAGAATAGCTCAAAGTTTAATGAAGAAAAATTAACAAAAAACAAAATCATTAGAAACTTAGAAACATCGATCCAGGAGTGTTTCGGTTTCAGCATACGAACAAGTAAGCAACCACTCATTTAAAACATTTTTGGCTTCCGAAACCGAACGGTTCCTAATATCGCAACTTCTTGCTGTTGCATTATAAATACGAGCTCCAACAGAGTCGCCAAACCTAGAAGCGAATGTGACTTTACAGATGGCAACGGGATTTAAAATGTGCGTAACTATGTTTGTCTGTAGACTAGTTTTCTGTATCTCTACGTCACTTTATTTTCCTATTAAATGTGAAAGACATCTTCATTTTTTCAATTTCAGAAAGCCCTTTTAGGTAACCGAAAATAAAAGCAAACTTTCTTATTTTAATCTTATAAAGTTATTAGTATTCAAGGAGATAAGTTACAACCAAGGTTACTATAAAGTGCCGACAACTAAACAACAAGCAATAAAACATTATAAATTATAACAGTTATAAGTGCAAAGCATTATAAAAGCACCAAAATATCATGAACAATTTCTTCGCAACTTTTACTCGACTCGGCGAACAATAGTTGAGGGCAGTAGTCGAGTAAAAAAAGTCTGAATGATTTAACAATAGCATAGATTTAGAATAAATATCCTAGGTTTATGAACAATAGACCCGCATAATTACCCCAAAAGCCATTGGTCATGGAACTTGAATCGAATGGACTACCTATTTTTTACCTTACCCTTTTTAATAAAAATGCAGTGATAAAATTAATAATTGTTTGAATGACCGTCTTTGGTTTGCTGAGTACAAGAAAATCTATATTATGATATAAGTTTAGTGATTTTGTAAAGGTTTTCTTAATTTAGCTATTACATACCTACTGGATATTTTGTATTTAAGGTTCTATTAGGTCCTTACCTATGAAATTGTTGTTTTGTATAGAGATTAAGGGGAAAACTTCATTTTCCATACTAACATTTTATCAGTTTTCTTCACAACGACAAATCCAGAGATAATAATATTTGGCATGTATCATTAGACAAGCAGTAATATTTGTAATATCACACTTCATAAAAATTATTTATCGTTTTTAAGTGAATGCAAATAAAATGATGTATTCGGGAGGCACTTAAAAAGAGTTGTCTCCGTGTCCAATTTCAACACAATTAAACTTACAACAAATTATCAAAACAAATCAAAAGAGCTCAAAAATATAGTCTATTTTCAGACGAGGTAATTATTTTTTAGGAATACTCTGAATCTTAATAGTTACAGACAAAATACTAAGACAGAATAAAATCACCAATTTCATAGGTAAGGACCCAATATATGCAATAAACCAAAAACGATATCTTGATAGTTGTGGATACATTACACTTTGTGGGTACATTATACATTATACTGATTAAGAGAACATAGGTGGATATTTAGGTGTATAAAATATTTTGCACTGTGATGTAGACAGAATTAATGCAATTAAAATAAAGTTTAGAGATTTTGAGAATGTGTATAATAATGTAACATTTTATTATACCAATTTTACTCGTAACGTAATATGTAAGTAAAATCAACCTACCTATTGTTAGTGAAACAATATCAACGATTTTGAAAATTATAATAAAACATTAAAAAAAAACACCAACTTTTTTTTATTTTACATTTTGTCTAAGCTATAAAGACCACGTGTAACCCATATTTTCCCACATACAGCTGCGGCGTATCTTCATTGATGATTGACGGTTAAAAGGTTAAAATTACACTTGTAATAGTAAAATAAATCTAAATAGACCTTTTCATTTATTACTTTAAAACAGTTTTGTAAGAAGCAGTGAAAAGGCTCATAATGTTTACCTGACTAATCCCTTAAACAATAGAAATACCCGGCTGTGGTATTTTGTTTTCGACCTTGCGAATTTCAACCCATTATAATGCCCTAATTAGACTCTGTTAAAACTCGCCAAGCCTCAGTTTTTACATCTTTTGTTTAAAATGTAACACTTTTTCTCTGAACGAGCAAGGTAAACATTTTTTTATCAAAATCATAAATAGTAAATCCCTGTTGTGTTATGGATTGAATGCTTGTAAAGTTGAAAATATAACCGTCGTTGGTAGGTACTCGTAGGTACATACGTCTCGATCAAATAGATTCGTAAACTAAAATCCGTGCGTAGTAACGTAACCTAACTAAAGTCTCCATGAAAATGTGTAAGGAGCATCTAAAAAGAAACTAAAAAACAAATGAAGCTTTAGCTTTTAGCGTTTTTTTACCATACATTGTACTAAGATATTTAAACATTTATAGTCACACTACACTACGCCCTCATTATCCACAGGTTTCTGGGTACAATCAAAGACTAATTACATATATAAGTAAATAAAAATTGTCGTTTTGCTGAATCAATTCAATCTATCATCACTTATGCCCCGTTTTTACATCACGAGTAAGTATTCAAGATGAATGAGTTGACGTGACTCCAAGTGGAGCGCGCCATTGGGATCAATTGCGAATTTGGGATAAAAGCTTCAGTACACATGCTGCCTCCAAAATATCAGCGTCTACTTTTTGTAAACCATATTAGCTGCTTCATAAATACAAGCACTTACGAGTATGTAGGGTACTATAGAAACTACATTAATGCAGAAGCAGAATTTTATTAAGGAAAATTCTTCAAGTAGAATATTAGTAGAATTATCATTAGATCTAAGATAAAGTTTCAATCTCCCTGTACACTATAAAGATATTATGTTGGGTACGAATAGATCTCAGGATATATTAATGTTTATTAATATGGCTAAAAATATAATATTGATACACAATTCGGAGTCAACTCAATAAAGAATACAAGAAAAATAGAAAAAAACAACAACAAAGACTAGCTAAAAATTAAATTTAAAAATAGGTAAAGAAGAAAGGTAGCAAAAGAACATTAACAGACCACGCCAAAACTGTTCATAGATTTGCTGTTGAATTGTATTGTTATTATTGTTATTGTAAACGAGAATAATTAGAAAATGTAAAGTTTAAATACATTACGTAAATGCAGTATTTTTTTGGGATAATTAAATCGTGTATTGAAATGTGTACGAGTATAATGTCATCGCTATATTCTTGCACATTAAATGTATCAGCTGGTACAATGGGACACTGTTACATTTTTGTTCCCGCTCTCAACCACAACTGTAACTGTAGTCTAGCCCAAACGTGGTATTTAGACAGTCACGCGTAGGAGTTTTTGTCACAAGTGCTACGCACCGTGCTACGGTGACTACCGCAGAACAAAACAAAGAACGCGTATAACTTCTATGTTTAATAAAGAATTTCTCTGAACGGACTAAGACTTAGAACTAGGCGCGATAGTAACTTTTATTCAAATTAAAAATACCTATCCAACGATGTAACACACACAGCCCAATGTTGAATTTATAGTCACATAGTAAATAAATAAAACTGTGGCCTCTACCGGCTGCTCGGCTATCACCGAATTATTATAGAGAATGCGAGAACTTTGGTGGGTCCTCAAGCTTGTAGTGGCGAACTACCACTGGAGGATTTCTCTAGGGGGGGTGCCTTATCCCCCCTAAGGGCTCCCGCTTCCAGAGAGTCTCCAGGGCGCCCAAGCCGGCTTCGTTTGTTAGCTTATGTCGGAATGCTGGATAGATTATTTACCAGCAATGTAATAAGAGAAAGAATCTTTGAAAACTGTTTTAAGGTTTCCTTTTCATATTGTTTTTTATTCTGTATGTTATGACTACTTAATAGTTATATAATATATTTATCGTTTTGTTTTTTATTGAATGACTCAGCTGATGAATTCACTCTGCCTGATCTCTGTTTAAAAAAAATTGTAATAAATGTATGAAGGAATTTATTTTACAAAGTAAAAGTGTCTATTCCTAACATGTAATGTTTTGTAAATGTGCTAAAAAAAATAAATGAACGTCTCGGTTGAAACATTTAATTTTATAATGTACACAAATATTAAATAAAAATTTCATAAAAATACACACCAATAAAAATAATACCGATATAAAATTTATTTTACAATAATAAAAAATATATATAATTAATTTTCACGACGGGATAAAGATGCCGACACATCTACTAAAAATATATATTAAGGTTTTCACGACGGGATAAAGAAGCCGGCACAATCACCTGAAAAAAACGATGTCTATTAGAACAATTAGAATTATGTCCATTTAAATCAGCTCATAATAATCATGGAACCGTAAGAGACATTTTCAGTCTTACTAGCTAAGGTCATATAAAAGTATTTATTTGGGATAAGAGATAAACTAGCATTAATTCAGCTGTACTATTTGTGCCAAAACCGGTGCACAGAAAAAATGATATTTACGTACCTGATGTAGGACTGCTGTCATTCTAAGCTTCTATGGAGAGAATTCCACCCTCCGCAGACGGCGGCGTACGCGCTCATTCACTCATCCTTTGTCCATTCTCCTCACTCACTCGTCAACTCGGTACATCCATCTCAAATCACAAAATGCCTTTTATTACATATCTTTTCTTTCTTCCCATCTCCCATACCAGATTAACCGGTCCATTGCACAACTTTCATTATTGCGCCCGCCGCCTATTCCGCAACATCTTCGCCTCATCGGCATACTTTATAGTGATGCAATTCCTGTAATGATGAGTATTTGTTAGAAAAACATTTTTTTATATTAATGTTTATTTTAGGTAGAGAAAATCTATATTGGCAAATGCGTGAAAATACGACAATTATAAGAACCCCTGTTACTCGTACTACGGAAATTGTCATGCGGGACTGTTGAGACCTGTTGACTCGTCTTAGTAATTAGGCGCGATAGTAACTTTTTCAATTCAATCCAACGATGTAACACACACAGCCCATTGTCGAATTTTTGGTCACATAGTAAATAAATAAAACTGTGGCCTCTACCGGCTGCTCGGCTATCACCGAATTATTGTAGAGAAGGCGAGAACTTTGGTGGGTCCTCAAGCTTGTAGTGGCGAACCACAACTGGAGGATTTCTCTAGGGGGGTGCCTTATCCCCCCTAGGGGCTCCCACTTCCAGGGAGTCTCCAGGGCGCCCAAGCCGGCTTCGTTTGTTAGCTTATGTCGGAATGCTGGATAGATTATTTACCAGCAATGTAATGAGAGAAAGAATCTTTGAAAACTGGTTAAAGGTTTCCTTTTCATATTGTTTTTTATTCTGTATGTTATGACTACTTAATAGTTATATAATATATTTATCGTTTTGTTTTGATTGAGTGACTCAGCTGATGAATTCACTCTGCCTGATCTCTGTTTAAAAAAAATTGTAATAAATGTATGAAGGAATTTATTTTACAAAGTAAACGTGTCTATTCCTAACATGTAATGTTTTGTAAATGTGCTAAAAATAAAATAAATGAACGTCTCGGTTGAAACACTTAATTTTATAAAGTACACAAATATTAAAAAAAAAATTCATAAAAATACACACCAATAAAAATAATACCGATGTAAAATTTATTTCACAATAATAAAAAATATATATAATTAAGTTTTCACGACGGGATAAAGAAGCCGGCACAATCACCTGAAAACAACGATGTCTATTAGAACAATTAGAATTATGTCCATTTAAATCAGCTCATAATAATCATGGAACCCTAAGAGAAATTTTCAGTCTTACTAGCAAATGGCACATAAAAGTATTTATTTGGGATAAGAGATAAACTAGCATTAATTCAGCTGTACTATTTATGCCAAAACCGGTGCACAGAAAAAATATACATGATATTTACGGACCTGATGTAGGACTGCTGTCATTCTAAGCTTCTAAGGAGAGAATTCCACCCTCCGCAGCAGGCGGCGTACGCGCTCATTCACTCATCCTTTGTCCATTCTCCTCACTCACTCGTCAACTCGGTACATCCATCTCAAATCACAAAATGCCTTTTATTACATATCTTTTCTTTCTTCCCATCTCCCATACCACATTAACCGGTCCATTGCATTACTTTCATTATTGCGCCCGCCGCCTATTCCGCAACATCTTCGCCTCATCGGCACACTTTATAGTGATGCAATTCCTGTAATGATGAGTATTTGTTAGAAAAACACTTTTTTATATTAATGTTAATTTTAGGTAGAGAAAATCTATATTAGCAAACGCGTGAAAATACGACAATTATAAGGACCCCTGTTACTCGTACTACGGAAATTGTCATGCGGGACTGTTGAGACCTGTTGACTCGTCTTAGTAATTATGTATACTTGCCTCACCAAGCGCCTGGTCACACCACACCTCTGTGAGACGGTGGTCACAATCTCGTCCACGAGGACTGGGTCCAGGCGCTTCTTAGGTGCCTTGTTCAGGAACGCTGGTGATCGTTTGCCGGTGAGGGAATGCGTCGCCAGAACACTAGAAATGTGGTAAATTATTAGTTATTGAAAATTCATGACCGTTATGTTGAATTATCATAGTAGTTTATCTCACCTACGGGGAAATACAGCCCGCAACAATTGCCTCGTGGCCGAGGTGTAGACTCCCCAGTCTATTCTCCGTAGCACATTTTGTGGTATACGTCCACCGTTTGGAACCTATGTGTATAAAAAACGAAGTTATGTCACGAAACAAGTCAAGAATAAAAATTATACATAATAAGATATTTAAATTTTACCAAGTCATGTGCTACGATTTCAATATTTTCTTTCTCCTCTAAATCCTCATTATCGATTGGTTCCTAAAAAGATAAATAAAATCGAGTTTGACAAACACATCAATAAAAGTTTTAAAAACGTTATAAAATTTTACTAGGTAAGGGGCATAAACGAGACACAATAGAAACATCTATTGTTTGCGAACACCGGTGTGCGCGATGCCCTCCAAGGGTCTTAAAATAAAATATTAGGTACCATGTCGCGTGCGTCTTCCGCATGTTCCGGCTTCACGTTTGGAATACAATTTTCTGCATTTTGGAGAGTGGGCACACTTGTAGTCCGCCATTGCGATAAAAGAAGCAGGATGTGGGCTGCCTCCAAGACATCAGCGTCTACATTTTTGTGTTCCATTTTCCAGTCGCTTTAGCTGCGAATGAATAAAAGCATCTTTTAAATGAAGAATACTATAGAACTCTCTTTAGCAATAAATATTTTACTTCTATAAAGGCAGATATAAACTATGATGAAGTAAAGTTAATGAAAAAATTATAATTATAGTACCATATAAGAGAAGACCTTATTTATAGATATACAACAGTAGCAATAATAAGCACTTACATTATATTGCAAAGAAAAATGTTCAACAACACTAACGCTGTAAAAGTAACAAGACTTTAAATAACCAGTAAGCAAATTCAAGACGTGGTGCGTCTCAACCGAGAACACAAATACTTGTGTGCAATTTTTGTAAATTTGACCATTTATACCCTAACTAGAGTGGGTCGGGGTATAACATAGCACCGAAAATGAACCCATTGTTTTCAGGATTAGCTAGGTAAAATACACAAGGACTTTGTTTCCGTATTCTTTTAGCTTTGCAAATCTTTGTTTTCGGTTGAGGTATGTTTTTGTTATTTTTGTACTTTGATTTATTGATTCTTAAGAGGATGGTAATAATGTCCAATATTTGCTAGAATTTTAGAAGACCACGCCAGAAAGGATTATGAATAGACTAACTAGGGAATTGTATGGGTCTATTGTTTTTGGCGCTGCGGTATCTCACAGGTCCTACAGGACTAAAGGTCCTACAGGACCTGTGCGATAAAATTTTCTGAAATTAAATTAAATTAAATTCTTTATCAAATCATTTAGGTAACAAGTAGTAATGACGCGTCAAAAACAATAAAATTTAACAAACAAACTAAACACTTCTACTTGTATACTTCTACATTTTTTTTTCCTGTTCACCACCGGGTGACCTTGTCAAGCGAAGATACAGGCAAGAAACTCTACAAGGGGTCCGCCTCCCTTTACACAAAATTGTCTTATGTTCTACATTATACAAATAAGAGGCATCTCAAAGTGGAATGAATAAGAAGATGTCTCAAGGAATCATGACAAAATTACTCAGGAAAGGGACGAGTTGCCGAAAATTAGAAAACCGATTCATGCAGCTAATGACATCCTCCATCACAACATTAAATAAAAGTTTTAATTTATAAACATTAATATAGTCCTACAATATAATAATTCATTTCCAGGCCTGGTCATCATCATTATAATTTTGGACATTATACTCGAAATAGCATTAACTCATTAAGGTTTGTTTTACAAATTGTTTAAATTCATGTAAAGGCAATTCTATTATATTTTGTGTTTTTTTTTAATACAAACGTACACCTTTCGCTAATAATGATCAACCTATTTTCTGTAATCTGAAGCTAGGAATTGCAAGTTTATTTTTTTTCGGGTGTTACTATTATGGTGGTCACTAAGCTTTACATAATCGTTCTTATTCTTGTGTTACACAAAACACTAAAGTTAGTTAAACACTAAACTAAAATCATATATGTATACTGGGATGCAATGGTTAATATTTCCTTAAAGAGCTCTCTGAGCGAGTCTCAGGGTTTCAGTTTATAAATAGCTCGTAAAGCTCTTTTTCTTTTTCTATTATCTATAATCTATATATCAGCTGCAGATCCCCATAAAAACTTTATATATGACATAACACTATGAAAGTAACTAAAATAAACAAGTCGTGCTGTTTCTGCATTAGTTAGCTTTCTTATTTTTTTACCGGATAGGCAGCAGAGCTCAATCTCGTAAAAAAAGTAGAAATGCGAGGGAACCATTGTAAACGAGAATCCTATTTCATGCCTTAAAAATACAGTTGAGTCTACAAACTCGATTTGTTCACCATTGATTTTAATATTAAGGTTAACATTACTTACATTTGGTTGTGAAAATTTTACACATTTAGTCTTCTTTTAATGTAGTAATAAGTAGTTATTTGTAAACTAATATAATACTCTTGAAACAGTGCTATTTACAACGTTGGTTTCATTTTTACCTCTATCTATACCAAAAATGAATGACGTATCGTCTGCAAATAATACAGTCTCACATAATTTTTTTGTATAAAATGGTAAATAAATTATCTACACAAGGAAAAGAAATGGTCCTAAAATTGATCCTGTGGCCCAATTTTGACCCGTCGACAAAGGCGCACCAGAAGTCTCGGTTCTATTTACAACAACTTTTTGCGTTCTATTGCAAAGGTATGATTGATATTGACATACCATAATGTTTTCATTTACCCAATAATATCTTGTAGTGAATACAGTTGAACGCCTTGGATAGGTCACAGAAAATACCCAAAGCATCCTGCCGTTTTTCCCATGCGTCAAATATGTGTTTAACAAGCGTAAAAGCTGCATCTGTAGTATTCCTGATTTTCTTACATCAAAATTATTTATCATGTAATAATTTATTTGAATTAAAATAGGATGATAACTGATTTAGCATCAATTTCTCAAATACTTCACTAGATGCTGCTAATATTGAAATAAGTCGAAAGTTTATAGGTTCGCTTTTATCTACGGTATTAAATAAAGGTATGATTTTATTACATTTCATTATGTTCGGGAAAACGCCGTCCTCTATACATTTATTAAAAATAATAGCTAAGTGAGAGGCGACCAGATTAATGATTGAATTTAAAACAGTAACGGAGATTCCAAACAAATCCTCTGTTTTTTTTAGATTTTTATCTAGAGCTCATTTCTGTTAAATAAAAAGATTTCCTTCTTGATCGAAAGGGAGATCCAGACAAGACAGAAGGGAGGTGTAACGTTCCGAGACTAACCACCATCGACTCTCGGTCCTCCATTCTCCTAGGACTCCTTCTAATATTGCGACTATTGTTATTGCTATTACATGGAGTGTTGATAAGAAGTGTTGTTACTTAGTTGTATTAACAGTATGTATTGTACTTGTACTTATCCAGATATATTATACACAACAGCTGATCAGGTTAATTAAGAAATATTTATCATTTATAGCTACCCCACCAAGCGCTTTGTCACGTAAACATGTATAATCCTAACACCAGGGTTTGTAAGTTTGCGAAAAATAAAATAACACATTGAACGTCTCGGTTAAAACATTTAATTTTATAAAGTACGCAAATGTTAAATAAAAATTTCATAAAAATGCACACCAATAAAAAAATACCGTTATAAAATTTATTACATTACACTTTAATAAAATATATATAATAAAGTTTTCACGACGGGATAAAGAAGCCGGCACAATCACCTGAAAAAATACGATGTCTATTAGTACCTACAATTAGAATACAGTCCATCTAAATCAGCTTATAATAATCATGGAACCATGTAAGAGACATTTTCAGTCTTACTAGCTAAGGGCATATAAAAATATTTATTTGGGATAAGGGATTAACTAACATTAATTCAGGTGTACTATTTGTGCCAAAACCGGTGCACTGAAAAAATATACATGATATTTACGTACCTGATGTAGGACTGCTGCCATTCTAAGCTTCTAAGGAGGGAATTCGACCCTCCGCAGCAGGCGGCGTACGCGGTCATTCACTCGTCCATTCTCCTCAGTCAGCTCGGTACATATATCTCGAATCACAAAATGCCTTTTTAACATATCTTTTCTTTCATTCACTCTCACGTACCACATTAACCTGTCATACCTCATCTTTTTTACGAACTTCTTTCATTCTTCGCTTGCATTACTTCTGCTACTTTCATTATTGCGCCGCCTATTCCGCAACATCTTCGCCTCATCGGCACACTTTATAGTGATGCAATTCCTGTAATGATGAGTATTTGTTAGCAAAACACTTTTTTATGTTAAAGTTTATTGGACGTACAAGGAAATCAATATTGGCAAACGCGTGAAAATACGACATAATTATAAGGACCACTGTAACTCCTGAAATGAGAATTTTTGACTCGTCTTAGTAATTGTGCATACTTGCCTCACCAAGCGCCTGGTCACACCACACCTCTGTGAGACGGTGGTCACAATCTCGTCCACGAGGACTGGGTTCAGGCGCTTCTTAGGCGCCTTGTCCAGGAACGCCGGTGATCGTTTGCCGGTGAGGGAATGAGATGCTAGAACACTTAAAATATAGAAAAAGATAAGTTACTGTTTTTGAATTAATTACTAGTTTAATGAATTCATGACTAGTAATTATAACATAAGCTTATCTCACCTGCGCGGAAATACAGCTTGCAACAACTGCCTAGTGGCTGAGGAATAGGTTCTCCAGTCAATTTTGCGTAGCACATGTGGTGGTATCTCACCTCCGTACGGAACCTAGAATTGTTGAAAGAAAAAATTAGTCGTAGATCAAGAAAAAGAAAAACATTGTAAGGTATTAAAATGTTACCAAGTCACGTGCTACGTTTTCCTTGTGATCGGAGTTCTCCCCTACATCCTCATTACCACTGGGTTCCTAGGAGGACAAAAATTCAATTTTAGAAATAAGAAAATGAAAATCATTATAATTAAACTTTATAAAATTATAGAATTTTACCAAGTCGCGTGAAGCTGAATAATTGTGCTCCGTTTTCACATCTTGAGTGATTGGAGCACTTGGAGCCCGCCATTGGGATAACAGCAGCAATATATGGGCTGCCTCCAAAACGTCAGCGTCTACATTTTTGTAGTCCATATTTGCTGCTCTAAAACAAGTAAATACAAGCATTGATTTATTGTGGTATAGAAACTGCTTCAGCTTCATAACAGAGCGCCACGCAGTTATAAAGAATGAATTTATTAAATTTATGAGACCTTTCTTACATGATCTCAAAACATTACTTTTAATTAAACTTACAAAATTATTTTTGATGAACAAGTATTCAAAGACCTAAATGACTGTACCTCATAAAGATATGAGAAGACGTAATTCATAATGAAAGACACATAAAAATTAATTTCAGAAAGTTCAAGTTCAGATAAAAATTAATTTCAGAAATCTAATGGCCAGTGCCAAAGTTACGAAAATCCCCGATATTTTTAGTTTTTCACTGTCGATATTAAATAAACTAAAGTAGTCGTAAGTATAAATAAACAATAATAAATAAATAACACTTACATTATGTTAAATTCACAAAGACAAAAGTAAGTCTGAAAAAATGGCTACGCTTTAAATTACAAGTAAGTAAAATCAAGCTTACAAGCAAGCTGTGATTCGTCAACACTGAGAACACAAATAGTTGTGTGCAGTTTTTGAAAATTTTGCCATTTATACCCTAACTAGGACAGGGTGGGGTAAGGATAGCCCGAAAACGAACCCATTGTTTATACGATTAGCCAGGTAATATACAAAAGTGCTTTTGTTTTCGTTTTCTTTTAGCAATACTTTTGTTTTCTTTTTCTGTCATTTCTTGATTATTATGAGAATGGTGATATTATTTGTTTAATGTTCCCTAGTAAAACTATATTTATTTACTATATTATATAAATCTACATTAAATTTAAAATATAAGCAGTGCTCCTTTTTCATTTGTATCAAACAAAATACTAAAGTGAAATTAACATTTAAATGCAAAAATAGTACCGAAATATAAAATACAATTGACCGTTCAACGGCCACAAAATTAGTCACAATGGAAATATGCATCGTTCGCGAACGCCGACATTTGCTTGGCCCTCGAGCGGTTGAAGAAGTGTAACTCGCGATGCCTAGACAGTTGGTTGGTGTGGCCTCGCCCTAATCTTAGGACTTTGAATCCCATTCGTATTCCATCTAAAAGTTTCTCTATATTGTTATTATTAATAAAAAAAAATAATGATTATAACTTTCTCCATGTAACAAAACATTCAAAAAAAACATGCATAATACTGTAATATAATAATTATGATTACAAGAAAAAGAAGGGATCGACTGACTGTTTGAAATGAACTTTTGAATGTGCAAGTATTGATACAACAAATTTTACAAAGTTTAAACTACCTTTTGGAAGAGAACCTTAAAACACCACGCCCGAATTGTATAGTCCTATTGTTTTCGACACTGCGCACTGTGGGACATCCATAGGTCATAAATCTTAAAAACCTGCTTTCTAGTTTTACATTTTATTCCTTGTCGTTACATTGGATAGTTGCGGTACCTTCTGAAACTATAAATAGGTCAGTAATTAGAGTGCGCCTTCATTATCTATTGTGCATTCAAAGAGAGCGCATCGCCAATCGTAAATACTGTTATCAGTGAGTCATTAAAAAGCGTGACGTCATTTGTTGTCATTGCGGGACCTGTGAGTGCTGTGTGAGTTTTTTCTGAAATGGATATCCAAGAACAGGGTATGTAATAATTAATATTTTTATTTTAATTGTATCTTAGTATATATTTTCTTTAGTATGTCATTGCTACGAGGCGACTTTTCTTGGAGTATTATATTTTAATATTCAAAGTTTGAATAAACTTTTAAATATGTTCCCACTCGCTCCGACTATGGAGGTATATTGCACCATAATCTTTAGACTTTCTTATCTTAGGAAAATTAAAACTTGGCTGCCCTTATCTGCCCTTTTGGCGATGACAAGGGTGCTACGGTTGCCAGATTATCTCGTAGCATTTGCTACGAAATTAGTTTATTTAGTCTTAGTGCTTTGTGTAGGTTTTGTGACTGAATTTTAACCGTTTTTTTTTGTTTTAGGTAATTTATATATATGCTCGTTTTCAAGAATGCATATTCTTGAAATATGGCTAACTGCCAATACCGATAATGACTCGGAAAAGTGTCGTCAAGTCCTACAAAGTTTGTTGACTACTCTGAACGATGCTGAGAACATTGATATTCATTATTTAGAGAAAATTGTTAATAATTTATGTAAAGCTATTGCTCGATTCTGGAAAAAATGTAATAGGGATAAAACCAAGCTTTTATATAAGAATTCCGATTGGTTTAATGTTATTGAAAAAATTCAACTTGTGAAAAACAATAAGCAATGTACTCCGTCTGAAACGTCGCCGTGTCATTCACGTGGTCGTCCTCGAAAACCTTTTACGCAATGTAGTAAAAGGACTAAACGTCGGAGAGTAGCTGGTTTGTCAAAGTCTGATGATTCTACTGTGAGTGCATTGCTTGATGTTTCAGACTGTTCATTCGATTCGTGTATATCTAGAGTTAGCACTGATGATGTCTTGTCACTTGTGACTGATGCTCAGTTGACAAAACATCAGTATTTATTAATTAAAAACTTTGTTAATAGTAAGATTTCTCCTAATGTCTTACCATGTTACCAACAAATTACTAAAGCGAAACAGAGATGTTATCCTTCTAATATAACTGTTTCCGAGTCTTCAGCTGAAGTTGAATTACAAAGTCTTTTTGATCACACAGCTTCTCGAATCCTTGAATCTCAAAAAGAGGTTTTAGATCAGATTCCTGATGATTGTTTGTCTAATATCTCTTTACTTGGGAAATGGGGATTCGATGGCAGCACTGGACATAGTGAATACAAACAATTTTTTTCTGATTCAACTTTAGAAGATAGTAGTTTGTTTGTAACATCTTATGTACCCCTTCAAATTATTGTAAAATTAGCTGAAGATAATTGTAAAATTTTATGGAAAAATCCTCGACCCTCTTCCACTAGGTACTGCCGTCCTATTCGATTTCAATTTTTGAAAGAAAGCACAGCAGTATCTTTGCAAGAGGAAGCTTATTTTAAGGATAAAATTGAAAGTTTGCAACCTACTTTTATTCAGATCGACAATCGTGAATTGGTCGTTTCTCATAAGTTGCAGCTTTCAATGGTAGATGGTAAAATTTGTAGTGCTTTAAGTGAAACATCTACAAGTAGATGTTATATATGTAATGCTACCCCTAAAGAGATGAATAAAATAGACGAATGTTTACAAAAACCTGTAATAGAGAGTAGATACCAATTTGGATTATCACCACTACATTCTTGGATACGTTTCTTCGAATATTTTATTCATCTTTCATATAGATTAGACATAAAAAAATGGCAAGTTAGGCTAGATAGTGATAAACAATTGTTATCAAATAAAAAACAATATGTACAGTCCCAGTTTAGGGAACGATTAGGTTTAATAGTTGACAAGCCGCGTAGTGGTGGAAGCGGGACGTCTAACGACGGAAACACGGCCAGGAAGTTTTTTTTGGAATCAGCTGTATCTGCTGAAATTACAGGTTTGAATAAGGATCTCATAGATCGTTGTTGTGTAATATTACAAACGTTATCTTCTGGACATAAAATTAATGAATGCAAGTTTAAAGACTATGCATTACAAACAGCATACAGCCTGGTCGAGGAATATCCGTGGTATAGTCTTCCTGCTTCTGTCCACAAGGTGCTCGTACATGGATCAGATATTATAAGTTATGCATTGTTATCTATAGGAGAACTTTCCGAAGAAGCTGCTGAAGCGACAAATAAGTATATCAAAATTTATAGACGAAGTCACATTCGAAAAATGTCACGTGAAGTTACCAATCAAGATTTAATACAACGACTATTATTACATTCAGATCCTTATATTACAAGTCTTCGGAAACTTCCCCCTAAAAAGAAAAATACTCTGTCACAAAGTGTAATAGAATTGTTACGTGTTTCATATTGTTAGAATAAGAATAATTTATTTGTATTTTGTTAGTTGTTTTGTTTTTTTTTGTATTTAATTAATTTTAATTTATTTATTTCTATTATTTTATTATAATTAAATAATGTTATCAATGTTTTGACTCTTATTTTATTTAAAATATATGTTTTACATTCCAATTTTTAAGTGTTTGTTCATGATAAATTTAGGTAAAAGTATGTTATTGTTTATATTTGTTTTTTACTGAAGTAAACGTTTTTTTGTCCGTAAATACATGTACTTCTTTCATTTTAATGTTCCTAAAACACTTTTACAACTATAAGTCACTAAAATAATACAATGTATTGATAGTAACAGGACTTTAACTATTTATGACCGCCCTTGTATGGAGCGTGTCCCTCCGTGCACTGTGGGACATCCATAGGTCATAAATCTTAAAAACCTGCTTTCTAGTTTTACATTTTATTCCTTGTCGTTACATTGGATAGTTGCGGTACCTTCTGAAACTATAAATAGGTCAGTAATTAGAGTGCGCCTTCATTATCTATTGTGCATTCAAAGAGAGCGCATCGCCAATCGTAAATACTGTTATCAGTGAGTCATTAAAAAGCGTGACGTCATTTGTTGTCATTGCGGGACCTGTGAGTGCTGTGTGAGTTTTTTCTGAAATGGATATCCAAGAACAGGGTATGTAATAATTAATATTTTTATTTTAATTGTATCTTAGTATATATTTTCTTTAGTATGTCATTGCTACGAGGCGACTTTTCTTGGAGTATTATATTTTAATATTCAAAGTTTGAATAAACTTTTAAATATGTTCCCACTCGCTCCGACTATGGAGGTATATTGCACCATAATCTTTAGACTTTCTTATCTTAGGAAAATTAAAACTTGGCTGCCCTTATCTGCCCTTTTGGCGATGACAAGGGTGCTACGGTTGCCAGATTATCTCGTAGCATTTGCTACGAAATTAGTTTATTTAGTCTTAGTGCTTTGTGTAGGTTTTGTGACTGAATTTTAACCGTTTTTTTTTGTTTTAGGTAATTTATATATATGCTCGTTTTCAAGAATGCATATTCTTGAAATATGGCTAACTGCCAATACCGATAATGACTCGGAAAAGTGTCGTCAAGTCCTACAAAGTTTGTTGACTACTCTGAACGATGCTGAGAACATTGATATTCATTATTTAGAGAAAATTGTTAATAATTTATGTAAAGCTATTGCTCGATTCTGGAAAAAATGTAATAGGGATAAAACCAAGCTTTTATATAAGAATTCCGATTGGTTTAATGTTATTGAAAAAATTCAACTTGTGAAAAACAATAAGCAATGTACTCCGTCTGAAACGTCGCCGTGTCATTCACGTGGTCGTCCTCGAAAACCTTTTACGCAATGTAGTAAAAGGACTAAACGTCGGAGAGTAGCTGGTTTGTCAAAGTCTGATGATTCTACTGTGAGTGCATTGCTTGATGTTTCAGACTGTTCATTCGATTCGTGTATATCTAGAGTTAGCACTGATGATGTCTTGTCACTTGTGACTGATGCTCAGTTGACAAAACATCAGTATTTATTAATTAAAAACTTTGTTAATAGTAAGATTTCTCCTAATGTCTTACCATGTTACCAACAAATTACTAAAGCGAAACAGAGATGTTATCCTTCTAATATAACTGTTTCCGAGTCTTCAGCTGAAGTTGAATTACAAAGTCTTTTTGATCACACAGCTTCTCGAATCCTTGAATCTCAAAAAGAGGTTTTAGATCAGATTCCTGATGATTGTTTGTCTAATATCTCTTTACTTGGGAAATGGGGATTCGATGGCAGCACTGGACATAGTGAATACAAACAATTTTTTTCTGATTCAACTTTAGAAGATAGTAGTTTGTTTGTAACATCTTATGTACCCCTTCAAATTATTGTAAAATTAGCTGAAGATAATTGTAAAATTTTATGGAAAAATCCTCGACCCTCTTCCACTAGGTACTGCCGTCCTATTCGATTTCAATTTTTGAAAGAAAGCACAGCAGTATCTTTGCAAGAGGAAGCTTATTTTAAGGATAAAATTGAAAGTTTGCAACCTACTTTTATTCAGATCGACAATCGTGAATTGGTCGTTTCTCATAAGTTGCAGCTTTCAATGGTAGATGGTAAAATTTGTAGTGCTTTAAGTGAAACATCTACAAGTAGATGTTATATATGTAATGCTACCCCTAAAGAGATGAATAAAATAGACGAATGTTTACAAAAACCTGTAATAGAGAGTAGATACCAATTTGGATTATCACCACTACATTCTTGGATACGTTTCTTCGAATATTTTATTCATCTTTCATATAGATTAGACATAAAAAAATGGCAAGTTAGGCTAGATAGTGATAAACAATTGTTATCAAATAAAAAACAATATGTACAGTCCCAGTTTAGGGAACGATTAGGTTTAATAGTTGACAAGCCGCGTAGTGGTGGAAGCGGGACGTCTAACGACGGAAACACGGCCAGGAAGTTTTTTTTGGAATCAGCTGTATCTGCTGAAATTACAGGTTTGAATAAGGATCTCATAGATCGTTGTTGTGTAATATTACAAACGTTATCTTCTGGACATAAAATTAATGAATGCAAGTTTAAAGACTATGCATTACAAACAGCATACAGCCTGGTCGAGGAATATCCGTGGTATAGTCTTCCTGCTTCTGTCCACAAGGTGCTCGTACATGGATCAGATATTATAAGTTATGCATTGTTATCTATAGGAGAACTTTCCGAAGAAGCTGCTGAAGCGACAAATAAGTATATCAAAATTTATAGACGAAGTCACATTCGAAAAATGTCACGTGAAGTTACCAATCAAGATTTAATACAACGACTATTATTACATTCAGATCCTTATATTACAAGTCTTCGGAAACTTCCCCCTAAAAAGAAAAATACTCTGTCACAAAGTGTAATAGAATTGTTACGTGTTTCATATTGTTAGAATAAGAATAATTTATTTGTATTTTGTTAGTTGTTTTGTTTTTTTTTGTATTTAATTAATTTTAATTTATTTATTTCTATTATTTTATTATAATTAAATAATGTTATCAATGTTTTGACTCTTATTTTATTTAAAATATATGTTTTACATTCCAATTTTTAAGTGTTTGTTCATGATAAATTTAGGTAAAAGTATGTTATTGTTTATATTTGTTTTTTACTGAAGTAAACGTTTTTTTGTCCGTAAATACATGTACTTCTTTCATTTTAATGTTCCTAAAACACTTTTACAACTATAAGTCACTAAAATAATACAATGTATTGATAGTAACAGGACTTTAACTATTTATGACCGCCCTTGTATGGAGCGTGTCCCTCCGTGCTGCGGTACAACAGTCATAATGGACTTGTAAGATAAGATTTCCTTAAGTCCCATAGAAGAACAATAGGAGTAAAGTAAAGTATAAAACAAGTTTTATTTTGTAGTGTTTAAATTTGTACTATTTTGTTGTATTTAAGTTCACAACCACAACTAGCCAAAGCGTGGTATTTAGACGGTGACGCGTAGGCGAACAAGTGGCAAGTGCTACGGACTGAGCTACGACTGCTACGGAGAACTACACTTATTTCGATATTAAGATTAAGTACCCAAGTAATGTCGTTACAATTATTTCAATTAAACAGTTGTTCAGAATGAATTAAATTTACATAATAAATTTTAAATTAAATTCAGTACATTTTGAGATTCTGCTTTTATTTGATTCTTAGAAAAAAAAATGGTATCTACTCTAGATTTAAGTTCTTTACAATCTAATTAAATACTCGCTGACCCATTCCTGCGTCAGGAAACGTAGGATATAATGTGGAAATTATTCTAGTACCAAGTCAGGGGTTGCTTCTTCAAAGAGATACAGCTCTCTTAGAGATCTTTATTTATTCCTAAAGTATAACAAACAAAAATAATACCTTCATTTTGGTGCTCTAAAAGTTGTCTCAAACGTCTTATAAAATCTAGTATCTTCGTCATTAGTTATTCAAGGATACTTTTATGGTCTTTTTGTTTTCATAGAAAGTACAGTTTTTTTAGTCATTAATTAAAGACGTTTGAGCGTATGAAAAACAAATTCAAGACCAATGTTGTCTCAATGGTGATAGAAAACGAGATAATCACGAGAAAAAAATATATTTATTTGCCATATCACCTCGAATAACCTCATGGGTTATTCGCAGACACTAGATTTTCAAAAACTTTTGAGGCAAATTTAGAACACCAAAATCAAGGTATACACAACTTTCCAGCTTATCACTAGGTAAAAACCAAATTTGACTGGGGTATAAGGAAAACGACTAAATCACAACAAAAATTTACTAACTAGGGTGATTATTAGGCAACAGTGATACTGGACATTAGGCTTGTTTATGTGAGTGGATTGTGGAGTAATTTTAGAAACAATATGATGTAGTTACTTGCTATTTGTTTACTGAGAACGTGCGTGCCTTGGAGACGCAGTGATTTGAATGATGTCTATTTTTATTTATTTTTTATTTCTAGTTCATTGCGATTTACTTTTGTAAATATAGGGAAACCTGTAATTAGCTTTACTAGATTTTAATATTTTTTTTGTTATATAATTTAAGAATCGCCGTTGGTTTTCGTAATAAATAAATAAATAAATTTATCATAGCCGGCATTCCTTGTGTATGCCAAAACGAGTAGTTTTTAATAAATTGAAACCACAATCCTATTTCTTAATATTAAAATTATTAGCGAAAATAAGACTTTTATAATTTCACGTTATGTTATATTTGCTTTCGATATCCCACATATAATTTCACTAGTTACATCCCTAGTCACGCACACAGATGTACATTTAGAAACGCACACAAGCACAAATCCTTATGCTTCGTCCATAAAACTACAGGCTTGAGGACCCACCACAGTTTTCGCCTTCTTTATAAATGAAAAATCCGGTTATAGCTGAGTAGCCGTCAGAGGTTCAGGGCCATTCAAAAAAAAATTCGTCCATAAACAGTAAAAAATATTCTTTTGGTTTATTGCACAAAAAAAAACTAAAAAAAAACTGTGTTTTAAGCCAGTTCATCAACATAGTAAATAAGAAAAGTACTTTAGTGGTTATTGTACAGATTAATATTATTTTTCTCTTACTTATTGTGATTTGCATATATTGTTTTGTTCTCTTTTATGTTTTTTTGTCTTTGTTCTAATATTTATTTGATTTAAATAAAATAGAAGGACGCAATACAAACATTCAAACTAGTGAAAAAGTTTTATTTTTTATAATTATAGGTATTCGGTACAAAATAAAAAACAATTGAGACATGAAACAAGACAATACAGGCGATAAAAGTACAATTAAAAAGTAATTGCAAACATATACATAGTTATTAATAATTTAATAGTCAAATGAATAATTTAATTAATTATTCGTAATAATATTATAATGCTACAAGAATAATTTGCCAAACAAAGTGAAAGAATAAATCCAATTACATTTCAGTTTCTATCACATTTACAGTATTTATTCGGTATTCCAATTTGATAAAATGTTCATTTTTTCAAATTCATGACACTTTCGTCCGTCCACTTTTGTTCACGAGAGGTAACAAATTCAGACTCCTATTAAATTAATTACTAAAGTTCGTCTTCTTCTACATTCCCCAATTTGCTCGCAGAATCGGTTCCGGAAAATAAATCAAATTACAATTTTAAAATATGTCTATTGTAGACCCATTGGTTATATTTAATTGCATATTAAAATATTACTATGTCACCTGCTTCTTCTTCAGCATTTGAGACCGAAATCACAACTAAAACCTCCGACCCTCGCCATTGTGATTGTATCAGCAGTGCGTGGACTGCCTCCGACATATTTGCCGCTTAATTTTTTAATACGAACTCTGTTTTAACATTGCTCAATTGCTCCCAAGTAGAAATTTAGAAATAATCAAAATAGAGTATTACCAAGTCGCGTGATGCTGAGTTATCATACTTGAGCCCGCCAGTGGGATAAAAGCAGCAGTATATGCTTTAAATTACCGTGTCCCGTGCCGCTTCTTCCGGCTTTTGCCGCCATATATTTTTCGTACTCTCACGAGCGATGTGTACCTAAAAAGATTAGGTATTTAATAGATACAATAAATACCTATAGTGTAATTATAACTAAATAATCGTTAGGTTAAATACTTAAAAAAAAATGGACTAAAAAATAAATGAAAAAAAAATACGTATAATAAAAATATGGAACTAAAAAATTAATTCACTTTATAAAAAAAATTGTGTAGTTATATATTATATAAATGACCTTTCGCTGTTCTTTCGTTCCTTATCGGAAACTGCCACGGGACTGCCCATTCTCCTACGCATTCCTACACCGCATCCGATACAACTTCGCCTCATCAGCGCACTTGATTGTGATGCAATTCCTGTACACATTCATACAATATTGTAAGTTAATAATACATTTGTATACGTTTGTTGTTTCCTTCGCATTTGGCGTTATAATGATCGTGTAATGTTACACTCGATGCTGCTAGCCACTTCTGTTACCATAAACTTGGCCGGACACGCTACCGCGTGCCTAGACCACAGTAACGTGAACTCTGTTGGGTCTTTACTGTGGCAACTTATAGCCTCTTATAGCTCATCAGTAGTATTAATAATTATTAATATTATATATATTGGCCTCACCAAGCCCCTGGTTACGCCACATCGCTGTGAGACGATTGTGACGATTTGGTCCACCAGCATTGGATCCAAACGCTTCTTCGGTGGCTTGTGTAGGAATGCCGGCGATTGCTTGCCAGTGAGGGAATGAGTAGCGAGGACACTAAAAAATTGAAAATTAGTTACATATTGTTGTTGACTCCAAATTGATTCAATTGTTACATTTTAGGACGACTGCCAACGCACTTAATGGGTTAAGAGAGTCTAATCTACATAGATAGATTACTATCTGTAAATAATTACATTATGGACTTCCATAATCAGTTGTGAGACTTACTTGCGTGAGAACACATTGCGCAGCAGCTGCCGATTGGCCGACGTGTAAGAATCCCAGTAAATTCTTCGCAATACATTTTCTGTGATTCTTCCAAGCGGTTCCTAGTACAATAAAAACAAATTTAGGAACACTCAAATAAAGAAAGATCATACTTTATTGGATAATAAAATATCACCTCGTCATCTGCAGCTTCTTCCATGTTTTCCCAGCTAGGGGAACTGTTTCGTTCTTGCTCCTGAAATATAACAAACGAATTTAAGAAAAGAATAAAAAGGTATAAGAGAATATTATTTCCTAGTAGCATATAAGCTTATATTAACCGTGTCCCGTGCAGCCGCTTCCTCAACATCCGGTATATTATTTCCCGGATACTCGCGACCGATGGGTTCCTAAAAGGAAGATGTGCATATAAAAATGTAAATTAGAATCTAAATAGATGTAATTATTTAGTTCCTAATTTCATAAATATTATATCGTTTGATATTGTAGGAGAATGTCATTAGCGACAAGAAGTCGGTTTTCTAACACTCGTCCCTTTTTGTTCCTGCAGCAAGATACGAGTATATTCTAATTGATTTTGACTTGCTGAGTTTCTTGTCCGCGCTTCCCAGGAGAGGGCTACCTGGTAGCAATTGAATTATTGGAATAGTTTTTGACGTTCACAAGTGTATTGTGAAATAGTAGATTGAATAAATGATTTTCTTTTTATCACATCATCATTATCATCTTAGCAAACAAAAGCCCACTGCCGGAAATATGTCTTACCACAATGACCGGTTCTGGTCCGCCCACATCCAGCGATTTATATGTATAACTAATCACGTAAATTATTACCAAGTTCCGTGCATCTTCTTCGGCCTTTGGAACCGGGATTGGAACCCGAACGAGAACCCTCGCAGAACGCCATTGTGACACCAACAGAAGCGCATGCGCCGCCTCCAACACATTAGCTGACACATTTTTGCGTTCCATCTTTTTTACTTTTAGCTGTAAAATGTTTTACCTTTGTAATTTATATGTAATAATTATTTAATATTAATTTTTATCTTATAACATTTGAGACCGGAACCACAACTGAAACCCTCGACCCTCGCCATCGTGATTGTATCAGCAGTGCGTGCACTGCCTCTCATAAGTTAAGATTACTCCTGGGTAGGTTCTACCACTTAATAAAAGTTCCTACTTCTTCTTTAAAATTACTTTCCCTTTCATTGGTTGAATCAATTTTGACAGTTACGGATTAACATTTAAAACACAAATTGATAAACTTGAAGTACTGCAAATTAGATTTCTTAAATTACTAGTAAATAACAAAACTGAAGCAAATTGTAAAGGTGATTATTATAAATTATTTAAGATTTGTGGAGTTCTCCCTGTAAGTTTAAAACATAAATATCTAGTAGCAATAAACAACCACAGCAGTCAGGAGAATAGCCCAAATTTGGTCAATAATAGTCATTGTACCCGGTCAATGTCTGCGGGCAAATTTGAGGTACCTAAAGTAAATAACTATTATGGTGATAGAACATTAAAGAAACGGGTACCCTACCTGTTGAATAGTTTGCCCGAGGACATACGCCGGGAACAAGAAAAAAATGTATTTAAGAAAAATCTTAAAAAGCATTATTTAGCTAACTTAGTATAGTTTTTGAGTTTTGTTTTCTGTTAATCTAAGCTTGAGATTCTTGATTCCACAGACAATCTGTGTAAATAGTTTTGTGGCACTTCTGTATTTATTTTGTAAACCATTATTTGTTTAGTAAATAAATAAATATTTGCTGGCATATTTTTGTCTTATTGTGATTTGCATATATTGTTTTGTTCCCTTTTATGTTTATTTGTCTTTGTTCTAATATTTATTTGCTTAAAATAAAAGGGAGGGCGCAATACAAACATTCAAAACCGGTGAAAAAGTTTTATTTTTTATAAGTATAGGTATTTGGTACAAATTAAAAAACAATTGAGACATGAAACAAGACAATACAGGCTATAAAAGTACAGTTAAAAAATAATTGCAAACATATACATAGTTATTATTAAGTAGACAATAATTTAATAGTCAAATGAATAATTGAATTAATGAAACGAAATAATGTTATAATGCTACAAGAGAAATTTGCCAAACAAAGTGAAAGAATAAATCCGATTAAATTTCAGTTTCTATCACATTTACAGTATTTATTCGGTATTCCAATTTGATAAAATGTTCATCTTTTCAAATTCATGACATTTTCGTCCGTCCACTTTTGTTCACGAAAGGTAACAAATTCCGACTCCTATTAAATTAATTACTAAAGTTCGTCTTATTCTACATTCCCCAATTTGCTCGCAGCATCGGTTCCTGAAAATAAAACAAATAACAATTTAAAAATATGTCAATTGTAGACCCATTGGTTATATTTAATTGCATATTAAAATATTACCATGTCACCTGCTTCTTCTTCAGCATTTGAGACATGAATCACAACTAAAACCTCCGACCCTCGCCATTGTGATTGTATCAGCAGTGCGTGGACTGCCTCCGACATATTTGCTGCCACATTTTTGGGTACGAACTCTGATTTAACACTGTTCAATGTGTCCCAAGTAGAATTTTGGAAATAAGCATAATAGAGTATTACCAAGTCGCGTGCTGCTGAGTTATCATACTTGAGCCCGCCAGTGGGATAAAAGCAGCACAGCAGTATGTGGGCTACCTCCAAAACATTAGCGTCTACATTTTTGTAGACCATATAACATCACTTTTCCTTCTTCTTCCTAAAAGATTACAATCGAATTTTAAAAAGGAATAAAAAATATTATGTGTATATTTTTTCTCAAATCATAGTAGTTTATTATATTACCGAGTCCCGTGCCGCTTTTTCCGGCTATTGCCGGCATTTTCCGTACCCTCACGAGCGATGTGTACCTAAAAAGATTAGGAATTTAATAGATACAATTGAATACCTACATCGTGATTATAACCAAACAATCATCAGGGCCAGGATATCTGTTATTGTCTAAATACTTAAAATACTATAACATGGACTAAAAAATAAATGGAAAAAAATACGTCTAATAAAAATATGGAAATAAAAAAAATCATTCAGTTTATCAAAAATTTTGTGTAGTTATATAGTATATAAATTACCTTTTGCTGTTCTTTCATTCCTTATAGGAAACTGCCACGGGACTGCCCATTCCCCTACGCATTCCTACACCGCATCCGATACAACTTCGCCTCATCAGCGCACTTGATTGTGATGCAATTCCTGTACACATTCATACAATGTAAGTTAATAGTTAATTTGTGTTTGCATTGGCATTTGGCGTTATAATGATCGTGTAACGTTACACTCGATGCTGCTAGCCAGTTCTGTTACCATGAACTTGGCTGGACACGCTACCGTACCGCGTGTCTCGATTACAGTAACGCTAACTCTGTTGGGGCTCATCAGTAGTATTAATAATTATTAATATTATATATACTTGCCTCACCAAGCGCCTAGTTACGCCACATCGCTGTGAGACGATTGTGACGATTTGGTCCACCAGCATTGGATCCAAACGTTTCTTCGGTGGCTTGTGTAGGAATGCCGGCGATTGCTTGCCAGTAAGGGAATGTGTAGCGAGGACACTAAAAAATAGAAAGTTAGTTATTGTTGTTGACTCCATATTGTTAAAAATGTTACATTTTACGACGACTGCCAAAGCCGTTACGATAGAGATACGTTAAGATAGAGTCTACTAAAATTGAATGACCTTAGCGCCCTCGTGGAATACTATCTGTAAATAATAACATAATGGAAGTGTATCATGTAGTGAGACTTACTTGCGTGAGAACACATGGCGCAGCAGCTGCCGAGTGGCCGACGTGTAAGAATCCCAGTCAATTCTTCTCAATAAATTTTCTGTGATTCTTCCAAGCGGTTCCTAGTACAATGAAAAACGAATTTAGGGACACTCAAATAAAATATAATTCATACTTAATTGGATGATAAAATATCACCTCGTCATCTGCAGCTTCTTCCATGTTTTCCCAGCTAGGGGAACTGTTTCGTTCTTGCTCCTAAAATATAACAAACGAATTAAGGAAAATAATAAAAAGGTATAAGAAAATATTATTTCATAGTAGCATATAATAAGCTTATAGGTATTTACCGCGTCCCGTGCTGCAGCTTCCTCAACATCCGGTATTCCATTTCCCGGGTAATTGCGATCGATGGGTTCCTAAAAGAAGATGTGCATAAAAAAATCTAAATTAGAAACTTAATAATTATAATTATTTACTTCCTAATTTCATAAAGATTATATCGTGTGATATTTATTGTAGGAGAATGTCATTAGCGACATGAAGTCTTTTTCTAAAACTCGTCCCTTTTTGTTCCTGCAGCAAGATACGAGTATATTCTAATTGATTTTGTTAACAATAATGTAAAGGTATTATATTGCTGAGTTTCTTTTCCGTGCTTCCCAGGAGAGGCCTACCTGGTAGCTAATGAGTTATTGGCATAGTTTTTGACGTTCACAAGTGTATTGTACAATACTATATTGAATAAGTGATTTTCTTTTTATCACATCATCATCAACTTAGCCCAGAAAAGGCCACTGCCGGAAATATGGCTTAACCAAGGATCTCCACAAAGACCGGTTCTGCGCCGCCCGCATCCAGTGATTTATATAACTGATCACGTAAATTATTACCAAGTCACGTGCTTCTTCATCGGCCCTTGGAACCGGGATTGGATCCCGGGCGAGAACCCTCGCAGGCCGCCATTGCGACAGCAACAGCAGCGCATGCGCCGCCTCCAACACATTAGCTGGCACATTCCTCCGGTCCATCTTTTTTTAATTAAAACTGTAAAATTTTATACCCTTGTCATTTTTATGTAATAATTAGTGTAATAACATACTTCAGTATTGCCTATACTATTTAATCATTGAGCTACACATAAAATAATGTCACATATCATTTTCTGTATAATGAAAAGGAAAAAATCAAGAGACATTTCACATATAAAAATTAGAAAATGTATCAAGAACTCGTAAAGAACCGTATTCTCTTAGTATGATGTAATGAATTATTGTTTTCTGTGCATTGTCAACATGTTTTAATTTTATGCAGAAGTGCACTTGGCGGTTTTCGATAAAATAGTAGCGGGTAAAACAACATCGTATTTAATTCGTACATACATTAAGGTCAAGCCTTTTTACCGTAGGGGTAGGTAGAGATTGTCTACTCCTTTCCAATAACTTTTATAGGGTACACATAAACAACTGGCATCTTATTTGATTTACATTTTTGTTTAGTGATCTAAACTGAAAATATTCTTAAATTACAAGAAGAAATCCGAAATATTAGCTTCTGTTTTACTACACAGAGTTGAGTTATATGAGCATCAAAAAATAAGCTAGAAAAATTATGGAAACAAATACTTACAGAATATTCGAATGTTAGAACTTGCACAAGTGCAGCAGTACTAGGATTTAAGTTAAAAGTAACTTAAATTTCGTGAATTGAGGATTGAGAGAATTGTGATGCGTATGCCAACAACACAAATACTTGTAAAGATATATTCCAAAATTTTGCAATTTATATCTGATGCCCCCACCATTTCTAACCAAGCGAGGGGAGGGGGTATCTATGGGATACTGCCATTGCCAAAGAACCCATTGTTTATAAGATTAGCCAGGTAAAATACACCAATGCTTTTGTTTTCGAGTAGTTTAACTTTTTTTCGTCTTAGCTTTTTCCCTTTTTAGGGTCCGTAATCAACTAGGAGTTTCGAATCCTACACTGAGCGTGGCCCGAAACGCTCTTAGTCGGTTTTTTGGAATAACTTCTTTCGAAGGAAACTGGCAATGCAATTTGTATTCATTGTTTCAATTATGTACTTACGTACATATTATAGTGACATTATAATCAATGTAAAGATACCAGTGATCTGTGTACACAACTCCCCACACTAATAAATGTTTCAAACTTATTGATCGTCATTTTAAAATAGCATTCTGTATTTAAATATCGTTTAACAAATTTTTCATCATAATTTATCAATAAGAGTGTTAGAAATTAGAATAAAGCTCCCTGACTACTAGTACTTACTGCTATCTACAAATAATTCATGCAAAATGAGTTTGACTGTTTAAATGAAAGGGAAAGTTTTGGGCTCAAAGAGGTGCATACAGATTTACTGCATAACAAAAAAAATTTAATACCACGCTGGATTTCCTACTGCGTAACCTACAACTATTCTATAGGACTTATTAGATAAATAATTCAAGGATGTAGACATGTAATAAAAATAATTCATTTTGGAAACTGGAGAGCTCAATAAAGGACCAGATTACTTATTACCTCATATTTTTCGATCACAATCAAAGAAAAGCAGGAATAAGTAGAATTCCAACTAAACACTTTAGTTTTAGACTTTACTTTTACCTGTTCTAAGAAAGGGTAAGTATTGAGTTTTAAAAGCATTCAATATCTATTTCAAAGTAACATCAAATACCACGCTGGGAAGGCTTGTTCATGAATTAGTCAGAGATTAAATGAGCTCATTGCTATAGGACTTATTAGATAAGATTTTTCATGACGATTGATAGGTGTGTTCGTAGATGAACTGTGACTGTACATAAGTTTGAACTGAACAATGAACTGTACATAAGTTTTATTCAAACTCAGTGGTACAGGCGGTGGGATCGATCCCGCGATTCCCGCGGCGACATTCGTAGAGTGACATAAAAGTCTCTTCCATGGACATTAATTGATGAATAAGAACCTCGTACGTAAGTACCTGTCTCCTGTATTCTCTGTGCTTCGAAAGCCACGTTAAGCCGTTGGTCCCGGTCGCAACTGTATCTACCCACCAACCTGCATTGGGCCAGCGTGGTGGTGTTACGGCCCATACTCCTTATGTGTTTCTCCATGAGGAAGGCATGTGCAGTGGGACGCATATAGGCTGAAGACGAACTCTTGTACTGGATATTGTAGGACTGAATGTAAACAGTAACTGCGTTTAAACATCAAAACGTAAAAGGCAATTATTGTAACATACATGTAAAAATTTACATATTTGTATTTATTTTAGGGGATATTAATATCATTAATCCAATTGTAAAGAAATTAATGCATTCAGTAAACCATAATAAGAAATGCAAGAACAACGTTCCCCATACCTTAAAAATCTGTTATATTCAGAAAAACATTAAAACACCACGCGAAACGGTTGCTCATAGATTTACTGTGGAATGTTGTTCCATAGAACCTGTGAGATCTGATTTCTGTCCATATTTTTTGACGTTAAATATTAAAATCAAGTTATAGATTTTGATTTTGCAGAGCTGATGTCAAAACATTCTGTTGGTTAAGCCTTCAGTGGCAATCCGGTCTATTGCTAAACCATTGAAGAGACAAAAACTGTTCTTTGGGCGTAAAGTTAAAAAGGATGAAAGATTATGTTGGCCTAACGTTATCGGATTAATCGAGCTTTCAACAGCCCCAGTCCGTTACAGACTCCAATTTAACAAGCTTTTAATAAATCCTTGAATTGTATAGAGAAATGCAATTTATTTATGTTCCTACTTATGTTTACAGATTAAAATAAAAAAATCCAGATTTATTTATGAGGAAAATAATTAAATAACTCGGATTTAGTCATCATTGTAAGTTCTCACCGAACTTAATCTAAATTAATTAAAAAGTTACGTCTACAGTGTTTTTTTTTGTGACAGAGCAATAACGGCCTAAACAGTTATAGACACAGGAAAACGTTTCTAGGAGATCTCTCATAAATATTTTCTGTACTGCATTTACAATTTTTGAATAAGATATACAAAAACATTTAACAATAGATATCATTTGTTATCATATTCTGATAAGTTTCTCAACGATCTAAAGAATCCGAATCATCATAATTTTCTGATAAGCTACGAGCAGTGCTAGAGCTACGGCGCCCGTAGCAAATATTTAGTCATCGTTAACCGTTATTGTGAATCAAGAGGTTTCATTGTCGTTTATTTTTATTATTTCAGTGAGACATTCTTAAACACACAGAGTTGAGACTATTTGTAAATTATGTTAAATGTAATTATGTAAAATTTAGGTGTTTACGTCGTATTTTAATCTATCTTGGAGGACAATGGTGATGATCTAAAAATTAATCATGATATTCGTATTTTGGAAGTAATTGTAGGTATATATCCGAAAAAAAATTAAATTAAAATGAACAAATTAACTACCCTACCGAAGGTGTGAATATTGTATATACATACATTTGTTCAAAAGTTTGTAAGAAATTGGTGTAAAATTTTACCAAATTATGTAGCTGTTTAGGAGCAGGAAGAAATCTAAAATAAAAAATCGACATGTTGCCAAAAAAAAAATTGTACAAAACCTAATGACCTAGAGAAAAAACGAATGTACGAAATGTAGTATGTAAACTTATTTCACTTTTTTTTCAAATTATTTTGGCCAGCGATAAATGAGAAGTAGGTCTTGGATTCTGGGCCTTTAATGGCACTAATCGTCTATAAAACGCTCGGTCCGGCGCTGCCCGCAACCAGCATCTCCTGGTACCTTCGCCAGATCGTCATCTTCAGCCTATATATGTCCCACTGCTGGGCACCGGCCTTCCTTAAAGAGAAACACATGAGGAGTATGGGCCATAACACAAACACGCTGGCCCAGTGCGGGTTCGCCAGATCATCGGTTTATATTTCTCGTGTGTTCCGTCCATGTAAGCATTGTAGTAGCTCGTCCTTCTTTGTGGCCTTAATGAAAAAGAATAATATAAAGGCCATGCTTTTTTTTGGAGATGTCTAATATAATTATACCCAATAAAATAATATTAATATGATACGTTTTTGAAATATTTTAGTGAAAAGCCAACTCCTTTAGTAATGTTCTCAAGTGCGTTGAAGTCTTTTACTAATAAACGTAAATTTCCCCACCTCCGGATAGCTATTATCTAAAAGATAAATTGAATTATACAGTTAATTTATCAGCAACTTATCCGGAGGTCATAAAAGCGTTCTTAGTAGTTCATCAAAATTTAGATGTAATTATTATATATATTTATACCGTAAAGGCTCGGTGGCGTAGTGGTTAGTTAGTACACTTTGGCTTTGGATATCGAAAACATAGCTGCCCTCGCCATAGTCAGGCCTTGAATGGGTGACCAAAACGTGTGATCTCAAACTCCTCTGTGCTTCGCAAGACATGTTTAGCCGTTGGTCCCGGGCTCTATTGTAAACGCTTCTACCCACCGACCCGCAATGGGCCAGCGTTATGATGTGACGGCCCATACTCCTCATTTGTTTCTATTTGTTTCTAATTTACCTCGTTTTAAGATTAATAGGTATTTGAAATACTTTATTAGGTGTCAAACGTTTCAATTACAAAACATTATTAATAAGATTTGTATATTAATTACAGGTATAAGTCGATACTTCATTTGTGTGTAGCATTAATCTTTCAAATTTATCAATAAAATAGTTATTTATATTTAAGTATGCGTTTTTCGTTTCAACAGAAGTTTTTTTTTATACGTAGAGGTTAATAAATTCTTTGTCATTCGTTTAATTAAATTGTCTCAGGAAGCTTAGAAAAGGGTTTTATGCCGTTTACGTACGATTGGTGGCGTACATTTTTATTTATTGATTTTTGTAATATTAATTTCAATAAGTGTCGGGAAGGTTATCTAGCTCTAGCTCACATATTTTTTTGACAAAATAGAGTGTGATGTTTCATTTTGACAAATCGGCAAAGTTCAAAAATAAAACTAAATAAACAGCAAGGTCAAGGTTAGACTCTTATATCTACGGTATATTATTTATTAATTGGTTACTTACGTGCTTACATACACTTTCGATAATTTATTTACTTATTGAAAATTTTATTGGCAGGACATTTAAATGAATTAATATTAATTATTCCAACAATGTTTAGAATAATACGGAGGAAAGAATTATACGGTCACTTATCGATCATATTTTTTTGCAATATTTTCTTTTGTCTGCGAAGCATAAAGTTCGAGATCATTGTTATAATGACTTTTTGTATTATACGATATTTTTTAAAGTTATGTATTTAAATTACATTATCGGATATTTCATTTTAAATAAGAATGTTATCAGACATTTCATGTTATTAGGGGCCAAAAATACTAAAATAAACAGACCATTCACAAAATTATTGCATTACAAACATACTTACCTTTACGTAAAGAATTAACCGCTACAGTTTAAGCTGTAGTAATTATACAAAACATGTTTACAAGCGATAGCAGTTAATCATATTTAAGGATAAATTTTTCGAGAAGAAATGAAGTCGTTTTGTAGATAAAATTAGAGAAAAGATACTTTTAATCATAGCCAAATTAGAATAGTTACCGCCTTACCACAACAAAACATAAACATCTGTTAAGCAAGTGTTTTAAAAAAACGTTACCACAAGACCGTGTTTTACGATTGTCTAGAGCTAGACGCGGCACAAAAATTAACAGGCGTTGAACGCGTACTTAAAGTTGAAATAGTGTTTAGTAAAACAAGTGATATACAACTGTTCTATTTGTCTTTTGTGGTAAGACGGTTATCGTTTAGATTGCAATAATTTGGAATATTTCTGCACCGAATGCCGTCAGAGAAGGGCACCTCCTCTGCCAAAAACTCGCTGCAATAATAACAAAAGCACATGAAGTTGTATAAAAAAAGGAAAATATTAACATTTCGTTCATTAATTTCATCTACACAGTCAGATTATGATATCACTTTCGATAAGTGTTTGGTAATACGAATAGATAGATGAGTAAGGTATGGTTTAAAGTTTTGTACTCTAGTTAGGTATGGTTTACATTTTTGTTCCAAAGCATGGAATTGATACAGTGCAAATATCCCAATGAAAAAACATGACAATTAAAATGAGTTAAAGTCTCATGCACTGGCTGGCTTACATTAAGAATAGCTCAAAGTTTAATGAAGAAAAATAAACAAAAAACAAAATCATTCAAAAAAAAAAAATCAAAAAAAAACTTAGAAACATCGATCCAGGAGAATTTCGGTTTCAGCATACGAACTAGTAAGCAACCACTCATTTAAAACATTTTTGGCTTCCGAAACCGAAAAGTGCCTAATATCGTAACTTCTTGCTGTTGCATTATAAACACGAGCTCCAACAGAGTCGCCAAACCTAGAAGCGAAGTGTGACCTTACAGATGGCAACGGGATTTTAAATGTGCGTATGTTGGTCTGTAGACTAGTTTTCTGTATCTCTACATCACTTTATTTTCCTATTAAATGTGAAAGACATCTTCATTTTTTCAATTTCAGAAACTTTCTTATTTTAATCTTATAAAGTTATTAGTATTCAAGGAGATAAGTTACAACCAAGGTTACTTTAAAGTGCCGACAACTAAACAACAAGCAATAAAACATTATAAATTATAACAGTTATAAGTGCAAAGCATTATAAAAGCACCAAAATATCATGAACAATACATTCTTCGCAACTTTTACTCGACTCGGCGAACAATATTTGAGGGCAGTAGTCGAGTAAAAAAAGTCTGAATGATTTAACAATAGCATAGATTTAGAATAAATATCCTATGTTTATGAACAATAGACCCGCATAATTACCCCAAAAGCCATTGGTCATGGAACTTGAATCGAATGGACTACCTATTTTTTACCTTACCCTTTTTAATAAAAATGCAGTGATAAAATTAATAATTGTTTGAATGACCGACTTTGGTTTGCTGAGTTCAAGAAAATCTATATTATGATATAAGTTTAGTGATTTTATAAAGGTTTTCTTAATTTAGCTATTATACACCTACCGGATATTTCGTATTTAAGGTTCTATTAGGTCCTTACCTATGAAATTGGTGTTTTGTATAGAGATTTCGGGGGAATTCTGCATTTTCCATACTAACATTTTATCAGTTTTCTTCACAACGACAAATCCAGAGGTAATAATATTTGGCTTGTATCATTAGACAAGCAGTAATATGTGTAATATCACACTTCATAAACATTATTTATCGTTTTTAAGTGAATGCAAATAAAATGATGTATTTGGGAGGCACTTAAAAAGAGTTGTCTCCGTGTCCAATTTTAACACAATTAAACTTACAACAAATTATCAAAACAAATCAAAAGAGCTCAAAAATATAGTCTATTTTCAGCCGAGGTAATTATTTGTTAGAAATACTCTGAATCTTAATAGTTACAGACAAAATACTGAGACAGAATAAAAACACCAATTTCATAGGTAAGGACCCAATATATGCAATAAACCAAAAACAATATCTTGATAGTTGTGGATACATTACACTTTGTGGGTACATTATACATTATACTGATTAAGAGAACAAAGGTGGATATTTAGGTGTATAAAATATTTTGCACTGTGATGTAGACAGAATTAATGCAATTAAAATAAAGTTTAGAGATTTGGGAATGTGCATAATAATGTAACATTTTATTATACCTATTTTACTCGTAACGTAATATGTAAGTAATATCTACCTACCTATTGTTAGTGAAACAATTTGATATCGATTTTGAAAATTATAATAAAATATTAAAAAAAAACACCAACTTTTTTTTATTTTACATTTTTTTCTAAGCTATAAAGACCACGTGTAACTCATATTTTCCAACATACAGCTGCGAGGTATCTTCATTGATGATTGATGGTTTAAAGGTTAAAATGACACTTGTAATAGTAAAATAAATCTAAATAGACCTTTTCTTTTATTACTTTAAAACAGTGTTGTAAGAAGCAGTGAAAAGGCTCATAATGTTTACCTGACTAATCCCTTAAACAATAGAAATACCCGGCTGTGGTATTTTATTTCCGACCTTGCGAATTTCAAGAAAACCCATTAGAATGCCCTAATTAGACTCTGTTAAAACTCGCCAAGCCTCAGTTTTTACATCTTTTGTTCAAAATTTAACACTTTTTCTCTGAACGAGCAAGGTAAACATTTTTTTATCAAAATCATAAATAGTAAATCCCTGTTGTGTTATGGATTGAATGCTTGTAAAGTTGAAAATATAACCGTCGTTGGTAGGTACTCGTAGGTACATACGTCTCGATCATGTAGATTCGTTAACTGAAATCTGTGCTTAGTAACGTGACCTAACTAAACTTTCATTCCCGTGGTGGAGTGGTCTGCACGCCGGTCTCAAGGCGCCGCCATCTCGGGAGGTCCTGGGTTCGATCCCCAGTGGAGGCAAGTGTTTGGGTGATGAATTTTCCGAAATTTGTTCTCCAGTCTTGGATGTTCATTATATATGTATAATATTATATATATTCTGAATAATTATGTTTATTTATCTATTAAATATAATATATTTGTCCGTCATCTAGTATCCGTAACACAAGCAGCATTTAGTTGCTTAAAATGAGACTAGTTGATAGGTGTGAATGTCTGAGGATATTTATTTATTTATATTCTCATGTAGTATGCTCTGTGCCCAGTACTGTTAGTAAGTAGTGGCACGTATAAAGGCCAATGACAAAAAGATTTTGATATCTACTTTATTATTGTATTATATTTAATTAGGAAATCGGTCAATGGTTAGCAACTTTGAAGGACAATATCTGGTTCAAAGTTAAGTTGTAAGATTCCATGACTCAAACAAACAGGTAAGTATTTAAGTACTCAGAATGTATAAAACTTTTTTTTTTGAAAAAAGGTGCGTCACCTTACAATCCCCAGCCACATTTGGGTAGACCTAGGTCTTTGACTAAAATCTTATGTCCCATAGGTGGGGCAGAGGGCGTCCACAGTTAGTCGCCATCCCGGTCGGTATTGAGCTTCGCGCTTTATTTCGCTTATAGACATAAGTGAGTATGGGTAAATTCCGAAAGGATCTCTTCTAGAACATCTTCTAGAAAACAGTTTAAATGTTGGAAGTGGGGTGGGCATAAACAACCGAATATTTTATTACCTTTATAGAAAAAAAAATAAAAACAATCAAATTTTTTTTTAAATACTTTCTCCGCCCCAAAAAAATTACAAAAGCATTTCTGGATATTTACGGGGTCACGACAAGACCAGCCCCTCGGGTCAGCTTTTCGGAAGAGGCGACTTCCCACGGATTTGAACAGCCGTCGCGACGGACGTTCAAAGGAATCGAATGCCGATTGCATGTCAACAGCCGTCGCAACAGCTGATCGGCGCTAGCTAGTAGTGTGGTGATACACACTCGGACCTGAAGCTGTATGAGCTTGTTGTGAACCAAGGCACTGCGACATTGGTGAAAGCCATGATAGTGCTACGTCTTTGGAGGCGGCGAAGAAGGAGGCTGCGAACACATTACAAGATAGAAAATTATTTTAAAGATAAAAATTCGTGGCTACTATAATTTGCTCCACTGCACATATTTATTATATTTAAAATGTTCTAAAGTCCTTTTGTTATTATGGCTGTTTAAAAAAGGCTAACTGTTGAGTTTGTTGCGGCACTTCTTCTCAACAGGCAATTCAAGTCGAAGTGCTAGTAGAAAAAAAAATATATGTATAGTATATATAATATTCTCTTTATTGCACTTGAAAATACATTAAAACTTATGTTACAATACACAGTTTGCAAGGGCGGACTAATCTCTGAAAAAGATCTGTTCCAGTCAACCCATGACTGTTAGTAATACCTACTGTTAACCATTAAGCAGGTGACTATCAAAATGCAAAATAAGAAAAAGAAAAAAATATATATATATAAATATAAATATTGACGTGCGAGGTATTTCATATAAATCTAATTGCAGAATAAATGATTTCATTTCATTATGCTCTAGAAGGAAGCTGCGGAAAGGAAGGAAGATCTCTCGGCGACTCATTACCGCAGGCGAAGAACTGACAAGCGGAGGCGACATACGCCGCACTTCAGCCGCCGAGCCCGGGCGGTGAAAGTTGTTACTTGCATACCAGTGTAATACTCTTGAAACAGTGCAATTTACAACGTTGGTTTTATTTTTACCCTTTATCTTTACCAAAAATGAATGACGTATCGTCTGCAAATAATACAGTCTCACATAAATTTGAAGTAAAAAATGGTAAATAATTTATGTACACTAGGAAAAGACATGGTCCTAAAATTGATCCCTGTGGTACACCCGTCGACAAAGGTGCACCAGAATTTACAACAACTTTTTGCGTTCTATTGCAAAGGTATGATTCTATGAGCTTAAGCGCACTACTTGTCAAACCATAATGTTTTCATTTACCCAATAATGTCTTGTAGTGAACACAATCAAAGGCCTTGGATAGGTCACAGAAAATACCCAAAGTATCCTGCCGCTTTTCCCCACGCGTAAATCCTGCATCTGTAGTATTCCTGCTTTTCCCAAGTGTAAATTGTTTATCGTGTAATTATTTATTAGAATGAAAATAGGATGATAACTGATTTAGCATCATTTTCCAAATACTTTACTAGATGCTGGTAATATTGAAATAGGTCGAAAGTTTGTAGGGTCGCTTTTATCTACGGTTTTAAATAAAGGTATGATTTTATTACATTTCATTATGTTCGGGAAAACGCCGTCCTCTATACATTTATTAAAGATAATAGCTAAGTGACAGGCGACAACAAGAATGTTTGAGTTTAAAAGAGTAACGGAGATTCCAAACAAATCCTCTGTTTTTTTTTAGATTATTTCTTATCTAGAGCCCATTTCTGTTCATTTAAAGGATTTCATTCTTGACTGAATGGGAAATCCAGGCCAAAGGGAGGTCTTACGTTCCGAGACAAACCACCATCGACTCTCGGTCCTCTATTCTCCTAGGACTCCTTCTAATATTGCGATTATTGTTATCGCTATTACATGGAGAGTTAATAAGAAGTGTTGTTACTTAGTTGTTATAACAGTTTGTATTGTACTTGTACTTATACAGATATATTATACACAACAGCTCATTAATAGTTGATTAATAACTTTTTATCATTTATAGCTACCTCACAAAGCGCTTAGTCACGTAAACGTGTTTAATTGCTAAAAATAAAATAAAACATTGAAGGAAACATTGAAATAAAACATTTAATTTTATAAAGTACACAAATGTTAAATAAAAAGTTCATAAAAATACACACGAATAAAAATAATACCGTTATAAATTTATTACACATTAATTAAAAATATATATAATTCAGTTTTCACGGCGGGATAAAGAAGACGGCACAAGCACCTGAAAAAAACGATGTCTATTAGTATAATTAGAATACAGTCCATTTAAATCAGCTTATAATAATCATGGAACCGTAAGAGACATTTTCAGTCTTACTAGCTAAGGGCATATAAAAATATTTATTTGGGATAAGGGATTAACTAACATTAATTCAGGTGTACTATGTGTGCCAAAACCGGTGCACTGAAAAAATATACATGATATTTACGTACCTGATGTAGGACTTCTGCCATTCTAAGCTTCTAAGGAGGGAATTCGACCCTCCGCAGCAGGCGGCGTACGCGCTCATTTACTCGTCCTTTGTCCATTCTCCTCATGCTCTCATCAGCTCGGTACATCCATCTCGAATCACAAAATGCCTTTTTAACATATCTTTTCTTTCATTCACTCTCCCGTACCACATTAACCTGTCATACCTCATCTTTTTTACGAACTTCTTTCATTCTTCGCTTACATTACTTCTGCTACTTTCATTATTGCGCCGCCTATTCCGCAACATCTTCGCCTCATCGGCACACTTTATAGTGATGCAATTCCTGTAATGATGAGTATTTGTTAGAAAAACACTTTTATATGTTAAAGTTTATTGGACGTACAAGGAAATCAAATTTGGCAAACGCGTGATAATACGACATAATTTTATGGATCACTGTTACTCCGGAAATTGTCGTGCGGGACAATGTAAGTTGGCGCAATTGAGACTGGTTGACTCGTCTTAGTAATTATGTATACTTGCCTCACCAAGCGCCTGGTCACACCACACCTCTGTGAGACGATGGTCACTATCTGGTCCACGAGGACTGGGTTCAGGCGCTTCTTAGGTGCCTTGTCTAGGAACGCTGGTGAAGGTTTGCCGGTGAGGGAATGAGTTGCTAGAACACTAAAAATATAGAAAAAGATTAGTTACTGTTTTTGAATTAATTACTAGTATATTGAATTAATGTAGCTTATCTCATCTGCGAGGAAATACAGCCCGCAACAATTGCCGAGTGGCTGAGGTGTAGATTCCCCAGTCTATTCTCCGTAGCACATGTGGTGGTATCTCACCTCCGTACGGAACCTAGAATTGTTGAAAGAAAAAATTAGTCGTAATTAAAAAATTAGACATAGGTCAAGAAAAAAAATACATAGTAAGGTATTAAAATGTTACCAAGTCACGTGCTACGTTTTCCTTGTCGGAATCGATTCTCTCGTAGTTCTCGCCTACATGCTCATTACCACTGGGTTCCTAGGAAGACAAAAATTGAATTTAGAAATAAGGAAATGAAAATCATTATAAATAAACATTATCAAAATATAGAATATTACCAGGTCGCGTGAAGTTGAATAATTATGCTCCGTTTTCACATCCTGTGTGATTGGAGCACTTGGAGCCCGCCATTGGGATAACAGCAGCAATATATGGGCTGCCTCCAAAACGTCAGCGTCTACATTTTTGTAGTCCATATTTGCTGCTCTAAAACAAGTAAATACAAGCATTGATTTAGGGTGCGATAGAAACTGCTTAAGCTTTATAACTGCGCCGCGCTAAGAATTTATTAAATGTCTGATACCTTTGTTCCATGATCTTAAAAGATTACTTTTAATTAAAGTAACATAATTATTATTGATGAACAATTACTCGAAGTCCTAAATAAATGTGCCTCATAAAGATATGGGAAGACGTAATTCATAATTAAAGACACATTAAAATTAATTTCAGAAAGTTATATTGTTAGGTATACGAGCGTCCTCATAAAAATAGCTACCTACATATATAACAGTAAAGAAAATCCCCGATATTTTAAATTTTTCACTGTTAATATTAAATTAACTAAAGTAGCAGTATAAACAAGCAATAATAAATAAATATCACTTACATTATGTAAACTTCACAAGGACAACAGTAAGTCTGATGAAATGGCTACGCTTTAAATTACAAGCCAGTAAATTCAAGGTGTGATTCGTCAACACTGAGACCACAAATGGTTGTGTGCAATTTTTGAAAATTTTGCCATTTATACCCTAACTAGGACAGGGTGGGGGCAAAGGATTTCACCGAAAATGAACCCATTGTTTATAAGATTAGCCAGATAATATACACAAGTGCTTTTGTTTTCGTTTTCTTATAGCTCTACTTTTGTTTTCTTTTTCTGTAATTTCTTTCTCGATTCTTGTGAGAATGGTGATATTATTTGTGATTTGATTGATAGTGATTTGTGAATTGTGGTAATATTTATGTTGCCTAGTTTTCACTTATTTCATAAATCTTTATTCAATTTAAAATGTAAGCTGAGCTCTATTTTCATTTGTATCAAACAAAATACTAAAGTGTAATAAGCATTTAAATGTATAAATAGTACCTACTTCTTAAACGTTTAAGAAGTGTAACTCGCGATGCCTAGAAAGTTGGTTGGTGTGGCCTTGCCCTTATCTTAGGACTTTGATTCCCATTCGTATTCCATCTCAAAGTTTCTCAATATTGAAATAAATACCAATATTAAAACATTCTCCATACAACAAAACATTCAAAATTGAATACATGCATTATACTGTAATAAAATAATTATGATTACAAGAAAAAGTAGGCTTCAAATTTTGAAATGAACTTTTGAATGTGCAAGTGTTGATACTACAAATTTTTCAAAGTTTACGAGTAAACTTCTTTATTTCAGGAGAACATTAAAACACCACGTCAGAAAGGACTAATTTTATTCTGGGTAATTATATGGGCCTATTGTTTTCGGTGGTGCGGTACAGTCTTAATGGACATGAGAGATAAGATTTATTTAAGTCCCATAAGAAGAACAATACGAGTGAAGTAAAGTATAAAACTTGTATTATTACGTCTATTTTGTGGTATTGAAGATTCCGCTCACAACCACAACTGTGACTGTAATTTGACGTATTATTAAGCGTTGTATTTAGACGGTGACGCGTAGGAGAACTTGTGACATGTGCTACGTGAACTGAGCTAAGTCGTAGCTACTACTACTACGGAGAACTATACTTACTTCGATATTAAGTTCCCAAATAATGTTGTTCCATTTATTTCAAATAAAAGGTCCGATCAGATTGAATGAAATTTACATTATAAATTCCAAACAATTTTCTGTACATTTTAAAAGAATCCACTTTTATTTTGTTTTTAGAAAGAATGGGTATCTAACTAGATTTATGTTCTGTACAATCTAATAAACTTCTTGCTGCCCCATTCCTGCGTCAGGAAACGTACAATGCAATGTGGAAATTATATATGTGGAAGTCAGCAGTTGCTTCTTGAAAGTGGTACAGCTCTCTTTGAGATATTTATTTATTCCCAAAGTATAACAAACAAAATGTATAAAAACGCAAATATTTTTTTTTTGTTTTTCTAAGATACTAGTTTTTGCCCGCGACTTCGTCCGCGTGGCGTCCTTCCTCAATAAATGGGATATCTAACACTGAAAAAGATTTACAAATAAGACCAGTAGCTCCTGAGATTAGTGCGTTAAACCAGACAAACAAACAAACTCTTCAGCGTATAATATTAGTATAGATATATTTTTATACCACCAAGTCTCGTGATCTTGGCATTTACTTTCTTACGTCACGGCACACCGCTTTGAGACGAGAGTACTGATTTGATCCACAAATTGCTTTTCAATTGCTTCTTCGTTAGTTGCCCAAAAAAAATATATTTTCCTTCACATTTTCTTTTTCTGTTTATTTCATAAATCTAAAGTCTCCATGAAAATGTGTAAGGAGCATCTAAAAAGAAACTAAAAAACAAATGTAACTTTAGCTTTTAGCGTTTTTTACCATACATTGTACTAAGATATTTAAACATTTATAGTCACACTACACTACGCCCTCATTATCCATAGGTTTCTGGGTACAATCAAAGACTAATTACATAAATAAGTAAATAAAAATTGTCGTTTTGCTGAATCAATTCAATCTATCATCACTCATGCCCCGTTTTTACATCACGAGTAAGTATTCAAGATGAATGAATTGACGTGACTCCAAGTGGAGCGCGCCATTGGGATTCAAGTGCGAATTGGGGATAAAAGCTGCAGTACAAGTGCTGCCTCCAAAATATCAGCGTCTACTTTTTGTAAACCATATTAGCTACTTCATAAATACAAGCACTTACGAGTATGTAGGGTACTATAGAAACTACATTAATGCAGAATTTTATTAAGGAAAATTCTTCAAGTAGAATATGAGTAGAATTATCATTAGATCTAAGATAAAGTTTCAATCTCCCTGTATACTATAAAGATATTATGTTGGGTACGAATTGATCTCAGGATATATTAATGTTTATTAATATGGCTAAAAATATAATATTGATACACAATTCGGATTCAACTCAATAAAGTATAAAACAAAAATAGAAAAAAACAACAACAAAGACTAGCTAATAATTAAATTTAAAAATAGGTTAAGATGAAAGGTAGCAAAAGAATATTAACAGACCACGCCAAAACTGTTCATAGATTTGCTGTTGAATTGTATTGTTCTCGGCGCTGCGGTACGATTGTTCTTTAGGACCTGTTTATTCCAACGTGAATAATTAGACAATGTAAAGTTAAAATACATTACGAAAATGCAGTATTTTTGGGATAATTAAATTGTGTATTGAAATGTGTACGAGTATAATGTCATCGCTATATTCTTGCACATTAAATGCATCAGCTGGTACAATGGGACACTGTTACATCTTTTGTTCCCGCTCTCGACCACAACTGTAACTGTAGTCTAGCCCAAGCGTGGTATTTAGACAGTCACGCGTAGGAGATCTTGTGACATGTGCTTCGCACCGTGCTACGGTGACTACCACAGAACAAAACAAAGAAGGCGTATAACTTCTATGTTTAATAAAGAATTTCTCTGAACGGACTAAGACTTAGAACTAGTCGCTTTAGTAACTTTTATTCAAATCAAAAATACCTATCCAACGATGTAACACGCACAGCCCAATGTCGAATTTTTAGTCACATAGTAAATAAATAAAACTGTGGCCTCTACCGGCTGCTCGGCTATCACCGAATTATTATAGAGAAGGCGAGAACTTTGGTGGGTCCTCAAGCTTGTAGTGGCGAACCACCACTGGAGGATTTCTCTAGGGGGGTTGCCTTATCCCCCCTAGAGGCTCCCGCTTCCAGGGAGTCTCCAGGGCGCCCAAGCCGGCTTCGTTTGTTAGCTAATGTCGGAATGCTAGATAGATTATTTACCAGCAATGTAATGAGAGAAAGAATCTTTGAAAACTGGTTAAAGGTTTCCTTTACATATTGTTTTTTATTCTGTATGCTATGACTACTTATTAGTTATATAATAAATTTATCGTTTTTATTGAGTGACTCAGCTGATGAATTCACTCTGCTTGATCTCTGTTTAAAAAAAATTTTAATAAATGTATGAAGGAATTTATTTACAAAGTAAACGTGTCTATTCCTAACATGTAATGTTTTGTAATGTGCTAAAAATGAAATAAATGAACGTCTCGGTTGAAACATTTAATTTTATAAAGTACACAAATATTAAATAAAAATTTCATAAAAATACACACCAATAAAAATAATACCGATAAAAAAAAATTCACAATAATAAAAAATATATATAATAAAATTTTCACGACGGGATAAAGATGCTGACACATCTACTAAACATATATATTAAGGTTTTCACGACGGGATAAAGAAGCCGGCACAATCATCTGAAAAAACGATGTCTATTAGAACAATTAGAATTATGTATTTCAGTCTTACTAGCAAAGGGCATATAAAAGTATTTATTTGGGATAAGAGATAAACTAGCATTAATTCAGCTGTACTATTTGTGCCAAAACCGGTGCACTGAAAAGATATACATGACATTTACGTACCTGATGTAGGACTGCTGCCATTCTAAGCTTCTAAGGAGAGAATTCCACCCTCCGCAGCAGGCGGCGTACGCGCTCATTCACTCATCCTGTGTCCATTCTCCTCACTCACTCGTCAACTCGGTACATCCATCTCAAATCACAAAATGCCTATTATTACATATCTTTTCTTTCATCCCATCTCCCATACCACATTAACCGGTCCATTGCACTACTTTCATTATTGCGCCCGCCGCCTATTCCGCAACATCTTCGCCTCATCGGCACACTTTATAGTGATGCAATTCCTGTAATGATGAGTATTTGTTAGAAAAACACTTTTTTATATTAATGTTTATTTTAGGTAGAGAAAATCTATATTGGCAAACGCGTGAAAATACGACAATTATAAGGACCCCTGTTACTCGTACTACGGAAATTGTCCTGCGGGACTGTTGAGACCTGTTGACTCGTCTTAGTAATTATGTATACTTGCCTCACCAAGCGCCTGGTCACATCACACCTTTGTGAGACGGTGGTCACAATCTCGTCCACGAGGACTGGGTCCAGGCGCTTCTTAGGTGCCTTGTTGAGGAACGCTGGTGATCGTTTGCCGGTGAGGGAATGCGTCGCCAGAACACTAGAAATGTGGTAAATTATTAGTTATTGAAAATTCATGACTGTTATGTTGAATTATCATATTAGTTTATCTCACCTACGGGGAAATACAGCCCGCAACAATTGCCTCGTGGCCGAGGTGTAGACTCCCCAGTCTATTCTCCGTAGCACATATTGTGGTATACGTCCACCGTTTGGAACCTAGGTGTATAAAAAACGATGTTATGAAACAAGTCAAGAATAAAAATTATACATAATAAGATATTTAAATTTTACCAAGTCATGTGCTACGATTTCAATATTTTCCTTCTCCTCTAAATCCTCATTATCGATTGGTTCCTAAAAAGAGAAATAAAATCGAGTTTGACAAACACATCAATAAAAGTTTATAAAATTTTACTAGGTAAGGGGCATAAACGAGACACAATACAAACATCTATTGTTTGCGAACACCGGTGTTCGCGATGCCCTCCAAGGGGTTACTCTTAAGATAAAATATTAGGTACCATGTCGCGTGCGTCTTCCACATGTTCCGGCTTCACGTTTGGAATACAATTTTCTGCATTTTGGAGAGTGGGCACACTTGTAGTCCGCCATTGCGATAAAAGAAGCAGGATGTGGGCTGCCTCCAAGACATCAGCGTCTACATTTTTGTGTTCCATTTTCCAGTCGCTTTAGCTGCGAATGAATAAAAGCATCTTTTAAAAGAAGAATACTATAGAATTCTCTTTAGCAATAAATATTTTTCTTCTATAAAGGCAGATATTAACTATGTTGAAGTAAAGTTAATGAAAAAATTATAATTATATGGCTATAAGGGAAGACCTTATTTATAGATATACAACAGTAGCAATAATAAACACTTACATTATATTGTAAAGAAAAATGTTTAACAACACTAACACTGTAAAAGTAACAAGACTTTAAATAACCAGTAAGCAAATTCAAGACGTGGTGCGTCGATACTGAGAACACGAATACTTGTGTGCAATTTTTGTAAATTTGACCATTTATACCCTAACTAGAGTGGGTTGGGGTATAACATAGCACCGAAAATGGACCCATTGTTTTCAGGATTAGCTAGGTAAAATACACAAGGACTTTGTTTCCGTATTCTTTTAGCTTTGCTTATCTTTGTTTTTGTTTGAGGTATATTTTTGTTCTTTATGTACTTTGATTTATTGATTCTTAAGAGGATGGTAATAATGTCCAATATTTGCTAGAACTTTAGAAGACCACGCCAGAAAGGATTATGAATAGACTAACTAGGGAATTGTATGGGTCTATTGTTTTTGGCGCTGCGGTATCTCACAGATCCTATAGGATTAAAGGTCCTACAGGACCTGTGAGATAAGATTTTCTGAAATTAAATTAAACTAAATTCTTTATTAAATCATTTAGGTAACAAGTAGTTATGACGCGTCAAAAACAATAAAATTTTACAAACAAACTAAACACTTCTACTTTTATACTTCTACATTTTTTTTCCTGTTCACCACCGGGTGACCTTGTCAAGAGAAGTACAGGCAAGAAACTCTGCAAGGGGTCCGCCTCCCTTTACACAAAATTGTCTTATGTTCTACATTATACAATTAAGAGGCATCTCAAAGTGGAATGAATAAGAAGATGTCTCAAGGTATCATGACAAAATTACTCAGGAATGGGACGAGTTGCCGAAAATTATAAAACCGATTCATGCAGCTAATGTCATCCTCCATCACAACATTAAATAAAAGTTTTAATTTATAAACATTAATATAGTCCAACAATATAATAATTCATTTCCAGGCCTGGTCATCATCAATATAATTTTGGACATTATACTCGAAATAGCATTAACTCATTAAGGTCTGTTTTACAAATTGTTTAAATTCATGTAAAGGCAATTCTATTATATTTTGTGGTATTTTATTAAACAAACGTACACCTTTCGCTAATAATGATCAACCTATTTTCTGTAATCTGAACTAGGAATTGCGAGTTAATTTTTATTTCGGGTGTTACTATTATGGTGGTCACTAAGCGTTACATAATCGTTCTTATTCTTGTGTTACACAAAACACTAAATGTTGATTCCGCCGTTTCGCGCAAAAAACACCGTTCCGTGGAATAAAAAAAAATATCGACTTAAGTTTTGTTTTTTTTATTGATTCATCTAAGAACATCCCCAGATTCTAAAAAACGGAAAGGCACTTTTCTATCTTATTTAGATACGGAGAAAATAACAATTAAAAATTACCAGATGGACGGTGATGAAAACTGTAAGGATTGTAATGAACTTGCAAGCGATGGTAATGATTTAAGTCGGGATGGTAATGAAATACCGCAGAACAGTACTGTAACTAGATGGGATTATAATGAATTATAAAAGGCGGTAATTTATGAAACAGCACTATTTTATTAATAAACGTTTTTTATTACTATTCAGCTTTTTAATTCAGTCTCGAATAGTAACCTAAATAAAGAATATCATATAGTAGCCAACTAACTAACATAATCTCACAATATTTATTTAAAAAAAACAACTAACAATTCTATAAAAGTAATTTTGAATGCTAGAGAGTGCAAAATTACAATATACAAACTAAAAACAATATTCCTTATCTTTATTATAAATTTCTGATATATAATACCTGTATTCGAAATAAATAAATTGAATTGAATTGAATATAATAATAATATATACCCAGTAATAGGAACTTAAGTAGTGTTTTGGGTCGTTGTCGCATAATCACAGTATTTACTCATAAAAACAACTAACACATCTATAAAAGTAATTTTGGATAGCTTAAGCTATAGTGCAAATCACAATATTATGATATACTTACAAACAAAAAAAAATATTAAAAAATCCTTTATCACTTATCACTTCTATTATCATAATCAACACGGTCAATAAACTTTTATTATTTTTTATAAATTTTTTCTCATTACATATTATTAACTATTCTAAAGTATGTTGTACCTAATCATCACTATCATCGGAGTCGTCGAAAAAAGTGTGCTTTTAAAATTGTTTTTCTGATGGAGTTGATTTAATGAAAGTCTCAAATTGCTGTTGGTGTTCAGAAGTTTTACATACTACATCTAGTTGTTTTGGGTTTCGATTTTCCTTTGGTATCTTATAAAATGTATTGTTTCTCAACTCAAACGTACGTCAGATAAATTTTGGATGTAGGAGATGTTGGTGTAGTAGAAGATGTATATACATTTATCAATGGTGAGAGCTGTAAGTCGCTTGGACCCTGTAAATATCTAATTCGTCCATGTTGTTCAAATTTGTTGTTGTATCTATACTTAATAATGACTGATTGTCAAAAGAGGCTTCGATTTTATCACACTGATTATTGGATTGACCTCTCTCCATATCGCCGTAATTATCAGAATGAAGAAAGCCTATAATTATGCTTATTATGTATACAATAAGTGCAACCTTGACAATCGAAGCTACTAAATGCTAAATTTTTATTATTATCAGCAGCTCAGACGCATTGATGAACTTGCATTGATCCCTTAAATGTTGGGCGGAAATGTTTTACCTTCAATATCACTCTCTGTTACTATATCAACATGTACATTTCGTACATTTTTAGTAACTAACGCCCAAAAATCTTCATAACAACCAACATCTCCGCCATGCTTAATAAAATTGTTAGCAGTTCTTTTGACGACGGCACCAATCCCATACAGAGCTCCTTGCCTTGGCCGGATTCTTGATAATTCCATGTGACCTTAGTTATATTTGGGTAATAATAGTGCAGAATGATTTAGTTTTATTATTTGCGTTACTATCTTTATAATATAGAACTCCAGTATGTAGGGATACTTGTTTTTTATTTCCACCGAAATTAAAGGACTGTATCTCTTCATTAAACTTCAGGTTATAATTCTCGCTAAAGCCTACGTGCACGAGTATCTCTTTGTCTTTTAAATTTTGTTTACGTTGTTTGATAGCTTGTGTTGTGTTTTAAAAATGTGTCTAGAGTTGACTCTAGTACAAATACTTCATTACCTTCCGAAACAGTTCATTACCTTCCTGCAAGAAAGGTGGAAGGAACGGATGGTAATGAGATGGAGATGAATGAGAAATTTAAACATTTATTTTAATAATTTCGCTACAAAATGTATTATAAACTTTATATTAATATGGGAATATAATTATTAATAGAGAAGAACATATGGGGTAAATATAATAATCTACTTGTTAAAATGCCTTGAGAAATTGCAGGAATGTAATGAACAGATTTTTGGACGAAACACTATCAACAAGGTAAAGAACGTAAATAATTTTGCTAGCAATGCACACACGTCCACCAAGATCAGTTGTCACCTACGACTGGCCTGTAGACACACGTTGAAACTAGAACTTTATTAGGGATGTTACAATTATCGACGATATGAAAGAGTTTCTCGATACGGATGGCGATGAAATTTTTTCCGTTACAATTTTAAAAGTTAGCTTTTCTTGTATTAATTTTGAAATAAATACACAATGAAAATACTTAATTAAAAGGTTTTGAGTTTGGGTTTCATATAAAATATTAAAAAAGGTCATAAATTAAAAAGTAAACTAATAAATGTGAAAATTCCCGACGAGAATCCTATCTGGAAACAGAGAGGAATGATTTTTGAGGTAGTTTTTAATTTTTGTTTCATAAACTAAATGATTAATTTGAAATATTAACGATGCAACTTTTAAGGATTTTATGTTTGTTCTTACTGTAAAAATTAGATTTAAGACAAAAACATGTAAAGTAGGGAAATTCGCATGGAATTGCTTTTTGCACGAAATGGCGGAATCAACCTAAAGTTAGTTAAACACTAAACTAAAATCATTATAATAATAGGTTGGGGAAAAAGTTTCTTCGCATTTTTTAAGAAAATTCAAAACATTTTTTAATATAGTTTATTTACATTTAACTAAAGTATGTAGGTACCATTTTGTTCGATAACTTTTTGCCATCTTGTAGGTAGGGACATGATCCCATTGCTATAGAAATTTTGGGACTTCTGGTCAAAATACCGCGACAAGTGGTTTTGGCAGTCCTCTCGTGATGTTAACCTGACACTGCCTAAAGAATTCTGAAGAGACCGAAACAGGTGGAAATCTGAAGGTGCAAGGTCACGACTATACGGCGGATGCATTAACACCTCCCAGCCAAATTCTCTTAATTTTTGCTGAGTGGCTAAAGATGTGTGAGGTCTAGCGTTATCATGATGAAAAACCACACCCCTTCTGTTGATTAATTCCGGCCGCTTTCTCTCAACTTCTTGCTTTAATCTCATCAGTTGTTCGCAGTAGAGTTCAGAATCGATGGTCCTGCCTGGTGGTAACAGCTCATAATGAATAATGCCCTTCCAATCCCACCACACACACAGCATCACCTTGTTGCGAGTTAACCCGGGTTTCGCCACAGTCTGTGAAGCCTGACCGGCCTTTGACCACGACCTTTTTCGCACGTTCTTGTCGTACGTGATCCACTTTTCATCACCAGTTATCAGCTTCTTCAAAAATGGTTCGGTTTCATTACGTCGTAATAAAGAATCACAAATGAGTACACGGTTCATTAGGTTTCTTTCAGTGAGCTCGTGAGGTACCCAAATGTCGAGCTTTTTTGTGTACCCAGTTTTTTTCAAATGCGCTAAAACTGTTTTGTGGTCAATTCCCAGTTCTTCAGCTACGTCGTAACTACTGACATGCCGATCTTGCTCCACTTTTTCAAAAATGGCATCCATTTTATCTGTAGTAGGGCGACCAGAGCGACGTGCATCTTTGACATCAAAATTTCCGGATTGAAAACGCTTAAACCAAATTTGTGCTACTCTCACAGACACTGCACTAGGTCCATAAACATCGCAAATTTTTTTCGCGGCTTGCGTTGTATTTTTACCTTTTTTGTAGTAAAATTTTAAAATGTATCGAATTTCTTCATTAGATTCACTCATCTTGGCGGTACGAAAAACAAATGAAAATCACACATTTTCCTAATTTGAATTTGGAATTATGTTCTTTAAAATTTAAACTTTCAATGATACCAAAACCAGCCAGATACAAATAGTATAGCCAAAGAGATTTTATTACAAGTTTATACATACTATAACGCGAAAAGACTTTTTCCCCAACCTAATATATACTGGGATGCAATAGTTAATATTTCCTTAAAGAGCTCTCTTAGCGAGTCTCAGGGTTTCAGTTTATAAATAGCTCGTATAGCTCTTTTCTGCAGTATAAATATATTAAAAATATTAAAAATAGAAATTAAATTAAATAAAAATATATTTATACTGCAGAATCTATTATCTATAATCTTTATATCAGCTGCAGATCCCCATAAAAACTTTATATATGACATAACACTATGAAAGTAACTAAAATAAACAAGTCGTGCTATTTCTGCATTAGTTAGCTCTCTTATTTTTTTACCGGATAGGCAGCAGAGCTCAATCTCGTAGACAAAGTAGAAATGCGAGGGAACCATTGTAAACGAGAATGCTATTTAATTCCTTAAAAATACAGTTGAGTCTACAAACTCGATTTGTTCACCATTGATTTTAATATTAAGGTTTACATTACTTACATTTGGTTGTGAAAATTTTACACATTTAGTCTTTTTTGAATGTAGTAATAAGTAGTTATTTTTAAACCAATGTAATACTCTTGAAACAGTGCTATTTACAACGTTGGTTTCATTTTTACCTCTATCTATACCGAAAATGAATGACGTATCGTCTGCAAATAATACAGTCTCACATATTTTTTTTGTATAAAATGGTTAATAAATTATGTACACAAGGAATAGTTATTTATTATACAAGAGTGGAAAGTTCCTTTTTAACCGCGTGCTCGATTTGGATGACCGAGCAAGCGAAGGATTCTTAAGTCTAAATTAGAATCCTGAGCGTCAGCGAGGGAAACAAACGAGCACAAGGTGAAAAATCTTTCCACTCGAGTGCAATACGTAACTTTTCATCCCACCTCAGCGAGGAAATGACAAAATGAAAAAGAAAACAATTTATAATGACAAAATATTTTTTCACAATTTAAAAAGTTCTAATCATAAATTTGGCACCATAGAGGTTACATTAAATAGGTTTAATGACGTTTTGAATTTACAATTATATTGAGTACTCATTATATGTGATGTTCTAAATTCAAATCTACTTTGCCGCTCAAGCGAATAAAATAGAATTTTCCAGCCAGATTTCGAAGCGCAAAATTACACTTTCCGAGGTGGTGGGATGAAAAAGAAATGGTTCTAAAATTGATCCTGTGGCCCAATTTTGACCCGTCGACAAAGGCGCACCAGAAGTCTTGGTTCTATTTACAACAACTTTTTGCGTTCTATTGCAAAGGTATGATTGATATTGACATACCATAATGTTTTCATTTACCCAATAATGTCTTGGATAGGTCACAGAAAATACCCAAAGCATCCTGCCGTTTTTCCCACGCGTCAAATATGTGTTTAATAAGCGTAAAAGCTGCATCTGTAGTATTCCTGATTTTCCTACATCTAAATTATTTATCATGTAATAATTTATTTTAATTAAAATAGGATGATAACTGATTTAGCATCAATTTCTCAAATAATTCACTAGATGCTGCTAATATTGAAATAAGTCGAAAGTTTATAGGTTCGCTTTTATCTACGGTATTAAATAAAGGTATGATTTTATTACATTTCATTATGTTCGGGAAAACGCCGTCCTCTATACATTTATTAAAGATAATAGCTAAGTGAGAGGCGACCAGATTAATGATTGAGTTTAAAACAGTAACGGAGATTCCAAACAAATCCTCTGTTTTTTTTAGATTTTTTATCTAGAGCTCATTTCTGTTAAATAAAAATATTTCCTTCTTGATCGAAAGGGAGATCCAGACCAAAGGGAGGTGTTACGTTCCGAGACTAACCACCATCGACTCTCGGTCCTCTATTCTCCTAGGACTCCTTCTAATATTGCGATTATTGTTATTGCTTTTACATGGAGTGTTGATAAGAAGTGTTGTTACTTAGTTGTATTAATAGTATGTATTGTACTTGTACTTATCCAAATATATTATACACATCAGCTTATCAGGTTAATTAAGAAATATTTATCATTTATAGCTACCCCACCAAGCGCTTTGTCACGTTAACATGTATAATCCTAACACCAGGGTTTATAAGTTTGCGAAAAATAAAATAACACATTGAACGTCTCGGTTAAAACATTTAATTTTATAAAGTACGCAAATGTTAAATAAAAATTTCATAAAAATGCTCACCAATAAAAATAATACCGTTATAAAATTTATTACATTACACTATAATAAAATATATATAATAAAGTTTTCACGACGGGATAAATATGCCGACACAACAAATAAAAAAATATATTAAGATTTTCACGACGGGATAAAGAAGCCGGCACAATCACCTGAAAAAATACGATGTCTATTAGTACCTACAATTAGAATACAGTCCATCTAAATCAGCAACATTTTCAGTCTTACTAGCTAAGGGCATATAAAAATATTTATTTGGGATAAGAGATTAACTAGATTTAATTCAGGTGTACTATTTGTGCCAAAAGCGGTGCACTGAAAAAATATACATGATATTTACGTACCTGATGTAGGACTGCTGCCATTCTATGCTTCTAAGGAGGGAATTCGACCCTCCGCAGCAGGCGGCGTACGCGCTCATTCACTCGTCGTTTGTCCATTCTCCTCATGCTCTCGTCAGCTCGGTACATCCATCTCGAATCACAAATTGCCTTTTTAACATATCTTTTCTTTCATTCACTCTCCCGTACCACATTAACCTGTCATACCTCATCTTTTTTACGAACTTCTTTCATTCTTCGCTTGCATTACTTCTGCTACTTTCATTATTGCGCCGCCTATTCCGCAACATCTTCGCCTCATCGGCACACTTTATAGTGATGCAATTCCTGTAATGATGAGTTTTTGTTAGCAAAACACTTTTTTATGTTAAAGTTTATTGGACGTACAAGGAAATCAATATTGGCAAACGCGTGAAAATACGACATAATAAGGACCACTGTAACTCCGGAAATTGTCGTGCGGGACAATGTGAGTTGGCACTATTGAGAATTGTTGTCTCGTCTTAGTAATTATGTATACTTGCCTCACCAAGCGCCTGGTCACACCGCACCTCTGTGAGACGATGGTCACAATCTCGTCCACGAGGACTGGGTTCAGGCGCTTCTTAGGTGCCTTGTCCAGGAACGCTGGTGATCGTTTGCCGGTGAGGGAATGAGATGCTAGAACACTAAAAATATAGAAAAGGATAAGTTACTGTTTTTGAATTAATTACTGGTTTATTGAATTCATGACTAGTAATTATTACATAAGCTTATCTCACCTGCGCGGAAATACAGCTTGCATCAACTGCCTAGTGGCTGAGGAATAGGTTCTCCAGTCAATTTTGCGTAGCACATGTGGTGGTATCTTACCTCCGTACGGAACCTAGAATTGTTGAAAGAAAAAATTAGTCGTAGATCAAGAAAAAAAAAACATTGTAAGGTATTAAAATGTTACCAAGTCACGTGCTACGTTTTCCTTGTGATCGGAGTTCTCCCCTACATCCTCATTACCGCTGGGTTCCTAGGAGGACAAAAATTCAATTTTAGAAATAAGAAAATGAAAATCATTATAATTAAACTTTATCAAATTATAGAATTTTACCAAGTCGCGTGAAGCTGAATAATTGTGCTCCGTTTTCACATCTTGAGTGATTGGAGCACTTGGAGTCCGCCATTGGGATAACAGCAGCAATATATGGGCTGCCTCCAAAACGTCAGCGTCTACATTTTTGTAGTCCATATTTGCTGCTCTAAAACAAGTAAATACAAGCATTGATTTAAGGTGGTATAGAAACTGCTACAGCTTCATAACAGCGCCACGCAGTTATAAAGAATGAATTTATTAAATTTATGAGACCCTTCTTACATGATCTCAAAATATTCCTTCTAATTAAACTTACAAAATTATTTTTGATGAACAAGTATTCGAAGAGTGCCTTTTAAAGATATGAGAAGACGTAATTCATATTGAAAGACACATTAAAATTAATTTTAGAAAGTTATCTAATGGCCAGTGCCAAAGTTAAGAAAATCCCCGATATTTTTAGTTTTTCAATGTCGATATTAAGTTAACTAAAGTAGCAGTAAGTATAAACAAACAATAATAAATAAATAACACTTACATTATGTTAAATTCACAAAGACAAAAGTAAGTCTGAAAAAATGGCTACGCTTTAAATTACAAGTAAGTAAAATCAAGCTTACAAGCAAGCTGTGATTCGTCAACACTGAGAACACAAATAGTTGTGTGCAGTTTTTGAAAATTTATACCTTAACTAGGACAGGGTGGGGTAAGGATAGCACCGAAAACGAACCCATTGTTTATACGATTAGTCAGGTAATATACACAAGTGTTTTTGTTTTCGTTTTCTTTTAGCAATACTTTTGTTTTCTTTTTCTGTAATTTCTTGATTATTATGAGAATGGTGATATTATTTGTTTTATGTTCCCTAGTAAATCTATATTTATATATATTAATAATATATATTAATAAGTCTACATTAAATTTAAAATATAAGCAGTGCTCCTTTTTCATTTGAATCAAACAAAATACTTAAGTGAAATTAACATTTAAATGTAAATATAGTACCGAAATATAAAGTACAATTAACCGTCCAACGGCCACAAAATCAGTCACAACGGAAATATGCATCGTTCGCGAAGCCGGCATTTGCTTGGCCCTCGAGCGGTTGAAGAAGTGTAACTCGCGATGCCTAGACAGTTGGTTGGTGTGGCCTCGCCCTAATCTTAAGACATTGAATCCCATTCGTATTCCATCTAAAATGTTCTCTATATTGTTATTATTAATGATTAAAGCTTTCTCCATGTAACAAAACATTCAAAATTAAATACATGCATAATACTGTAATATAATAATTTTGATTACAAGAAAAAGAGGGGTTCGACGTTTGAAATGAACTTTTGAATGTGCAAGTATTGATACAACAAATTTTACAAGGTTTAAACTACCTTATTTGAAGAGAACCTTAAAACACCACGCCAGAAAGGATTAATTTTACTTTGGGGAATTGAATAGTCCTATTGTTTTCGACACTGCGGTACAACAGTCATAATGGACTTGTAAGATAAGATTTCCTTAAGTCCCATAAGAAGAAAAATAGGAGTAAAGTAAAGTATAAAACAAGTTTTATTTTGTACTGTTTAAATTTGTACTATTTTGTAGTATTTAAGTTGTCCGCTCACAAGCACAACTAGCCAAAGCGTGGTATTTAGACGGTGACGCGTAGGCGAACAAGTGGCATGTGCTACGGACTGAGCTACGACTGCTACGGAGAACTACACTTATTTCGATATTAATATTAAGTACCCAAGTAATGTCGTTACAATTATTTCAATTAAACAGTTGTTCAGAATGAATGAAATTTACATAATAAATTTTAAAATAAATTCAGTACATTTTGAGATTCTGCTTTTATTTGATTCTTAGAAAAAAAAAAGGTATCTACTCTAGATTTAAGTTCTTTACAATATAATTAAATACTCGCTGTCCCATTCCTGCGTCAGGAAACGTAGACCAAGTCAGGAGCCAAGTACCAAGCCACCTAGTACCAAGTCAGGAGTTGCTTCTTCAAAGTGATACAGCTCTCTTAGAGATCTTTAATTATTCCTAATGTATAACAAACAAAAATAATACCTTCATTTTGGTGCTCTAAAAATTGTCTCAAACGTCTTATAAAATCTAATATCTTCGTCATTAGTTATTCAAGGATAATTTTATGGTCTTTTTGTTTTCATAGAAAGTACAGTTTTTTTAGTAATTAATTAAAGACGTTTGAGCGTATGAAAAACAAATTCAAGACCGATGTTGTCTCAATGGTGATAGAAAACGAGATAATCACGAGAAAAAAATATTTATTTGCCATATCACCTCGAATAACCCATGACGCAGACACTAGATTTTCAAAAACTTTTGAGACATACTTAGAACACCAAAATCAAGGTATACACAACTTTCCAGCTTATCACTAGGTAAAAACCTAATTTGACTGGGGTATAAGAAAACGACTAAATCACAACAAAAATTTACTAACTAGGGTGATTATTAGGCAACAGTGATACTGGACATTAGGCTTGTTTATGTAAGTGGATTGTGGAGTAATTTTAGAAACAATATAATGTAATTACTTGCTATTTGTTTACTGAAAACGTGCGTGCCTCGGAGACGCAGTGATTTGAATGATGTCTATTTTTTATTTATTTTTTATTTCTGGTTCATCGCGATTTACATTTGTAAATATAGGGAAACCTGTAATTAGCTTTACCAGATTTTAATTTTTTTTTTTGTTACATAATTTAAGAAACGCCGTTGGTTTTCGTAATAAATAAATTTATCATAGCCGGCATTTCTTGTGTATGCCAAAACGAGTAGCTTTTAATAAATTGAAACGACAATCCTATTTCTTAATATTAAAATTATTAGCGACAATAAGACTTTTATAACTTCACGTTATGTTAGATTTGCTTTCGATATTCCATATAATAATTGCACTAGTTACATCCCTAGTCACGCACACAGATGTACATTTAGAAACGCACACAAGCACAAATCCTTATGCTTCGTCCATAAATTTACAGGCTTGAGGACCCACCACAGTTTTCGCCTTCTTTGTAAATGAAAAATCCGGTTATAACTGAGTAGACGTCAGAGGTTCAGGGCCTTTCAAAAAAAAATTCGTCCATAAACAGTAAAAAATATTCTTTTGGTTTATTGCACAAAAAAACAAAAACTTAAAATACTGTGTATTAAGCCAGTTCATCAACATAGTAACTAAGAAAAGTACTTTAGTGGTTATTGTACAGATTAATATTATTTTTCTCTTACGTATTGTGATTTACATGTATTGTTTTGTTCCTTTTTATGTTTATTTGTCTTTGTTCTAATATTTATTTGTTTTAAACAAAAGGAAGGGCGCAATACAAACATTCAAACTAGTGAAAAAGTTATATTTTTTATAAGTATAGGTATTCGGTACAAATTAAAAAACAATTGAGACATGAAACAAGACAATACAGGCGATAAAAGTACAATTAAAAAGTAATTTCAAACATATACATAGTTATTAATAAGTAGACAATTATTTAATAGTCAAATGAATAATTGAATTAATTAATCGTAATAATATTATAATGCTACAAGAATAATTTGCCAAACAAAGTGAAAGAATAAATCCGATTAAATTTCAGTTTCTATCACATTTACAGTATTTATTTGGTATTCCAATTTGGTAAAGTGTTCATCATTCATCATCTTTTCAAATTCATGACACTTTCGTCCGTCCACTTTTGTTCACGAAAGGTAACAAATTCCGACTCCTATTAAATTAATTACTTAAGTTCGTCTTCTTCTACATTCCCCAATTTGCTCGCAGCATCGGTTCCTGAAAATAAAACAAATTACAATTTAAAAATATGTCAATTGTAGACCCATTGGTTATATTTAATTGCATATTAAAATATTACCATGTCACCTGCTTCTTCTTCAGCATTTGAGACCGGAATCACAACTAAAACCTCCGACCCTCGCCATTGTGATTGTATCAGCAGTGCGTGGACTGCCTCCGACATATTTGCTGCCACATTTTTGGGTACGAACTCTGTTCTAACATTGTTCAATGTGTCCCAAGTAGAATTTTGGAAATAAGCATAATAGAGTATTCCCAAGTCGCGTGCTGCTGAGTTATCATACTTGAGCCCGCCAGTGGGATAAAAGCAGCACAGCAGTATATGGGCTACCTCCAAAACCTTAGCGTCTACATTTTTGTAGACCATATAACATCACTTTTCCTTCTTCTTCCTAAAAGATAACGATCGAAATTTAAAAAGGAATAAAGAATATTATGTGAATATTTATTCTCAAATCATAGTAGTTTATTATATTACCGAGTCCCGTGCCGCTTTTACCGGCTATTGCCGGCATTTTCCGTACCCTCACGAGCGATGTGTACCTAAAAAGATTAGGAATTTAATAGATACAATTGAATACCTACATCGTGATTATAACCAAACAATCATCAGGGCCAGGATATCTGTTATTGTCTAAATACTTAAAAAACTATAACATGGACTAAAAAATAAATAGAAAAAATACGTCAAATAAAAATATGGAAATAAAAAAAATCATTCAGTTTTTAAAAAAATTTGTGTAGTTATATATTATATATATTACCTTTTGCTGTTCTTTCATTTCTTATAGGAAACTGCCACGGGACTGCCCATTCCCCTACGCATTCCTACACCGCATCCGATACAACTTCGCCTCATCAGCGCACTTGATTGTGATGCAATTCCTGTACACATTCATACAATAATGTAAGTTAACAGTAAATTTGTATTTGCATTGGCATTTGGCGTTATAATGATTGTGTAATGTTACACTCGATGCTGCTAGCCAGTTCTGTTACCATGAACTTGGCTGGACACGCTACCGTACCGCGTGTCTCGATCACAGTAACGCTAACTCTGTTGGGGCTCATCAGTAGTATTAATAATTATTAATATTATATATACTTGCCTCACCAAGCGCCTAGTTACGCCACATCGCTGTGAGACGATTGTGACGATTTGGTCCACCAGCATTGGATCCAAACGTTTCTTCGGTGGCTTGTGTAGGAATGCCGGCGATTGCTTGCCAGTAAGGGAATGTGTAGCGAGGACACTAAAAAATAGAAAGTTAGTTATTGTTGTTGACTCCATATTGTTAAAAATGCTATATTTTACGACGACTGCCAAAGCCGTTACGATAGAGATACGTTAAGATAGAGTCTACTAAAATTGACCTTAGCGCCCTCGTGGAATACTATCTGTAAATATTTACATAATGGAAGTGTATCATGTAGTGAGACTTACTTGCGTGAGAACACATGGCGCAGCAGCTGCCGAGTGGCCGACGTGTAAGAATCCCAGTCAATTCTTCGCAATAAATTTTCTGTGATTCTTCCAAGCGGTTCCTAGTACAATGAAAAACGAATTTAGGGACACTCAAATAAAATATAATTCATACTTAATTGGATGATAAAATATCACCTCGTCATCTGCAGCTTCTTCCATGTTTTCCCAGCTAGGGGAACTGTTTCGTTCTTGCTCCTAAAATATAACAAACGAATTTAAGAAAAGAATAAAAAGGTATAAGAAAATATTATTTCATAGTATCATATAATAAACTTATAGGTATTTACCGCGTCCCGTGCTGCAGCTTCCTCAACATCCGGTATTCCATTTTCCGGATGCTCGCGATCGATGGGTTCCTAAAAGGAAGATGTGCATACAAAAATCAAAATTAGAATTTAGAATGATTTTATTCCTTACTTCATAAAGAATATATCGTGTGATATTTATTGTAGAAGAATGTCATAAGCGACATGAAGTGTTTTTCTAAAACTCGTCCCTTTTTGTTCCTGCAGCAAGATACGAGTATATTCTAATTGATTTTGTTAACAATAATGTAAAGGTATTATATTGCTGAGTTTCTTTTCCGTGCTTCCCAGGAGAGGCCTACCTGGTAGCTAATGAGTTATTGGCATAGTTTTTGACGTTCACAAGTGTATTGTACAATACTATATTGAATAAGTGATTTTCTTTTTATCACATCATCATCAACTTAGCCCAGAAAAGGCCACTGCCGGAAATATGCCTTAACCAAGGATCTCCACAAAGACCGGTTCTGCGCCGCCCGCATCCAGTGATTTATATTACTGATCACGTAAATTATTACCAAGTCACGTGCTTCTTCTTCGGCCCTTGGAACCGGGATTGGAACCCGGGCGAGAACCCTCGCAGGCCGCCATTGCGACAGCAACAGCAGCGCATGCGCCGCCTCCAACACATTAGCTGGCACATTCCTCCGGTCCATCTTTTTTTAATTTAAACTGTAAAATTTTATACCCTTGTCATTTTTATGTAATAATTAGTGTAATAACAGACTTCAGTATTGCCTATACTATTTAATCATTGAGCTACACATAAAATAATGTCACATATCATTTTATGTATAACAAAAAGAAAAAAATCAAGAGACATTTCACATATAAAAATTAGAAAATGTATCAAGAACTCGTAAAGAACCGTATTCTCTTAGTATGATGTAATGAATTATTGTTTTCTGTGCATTGTCAACATGTTTTAATTTTATGCAGAAGTGCACTTGGCGGTTTTCGGTAAAATAGTAGCGGGTAAAACAACATCGTATTTAATTCGTACATACATAAGGTCAACTCTTTTTACCGTAGGGGTAGGTAGAGATTGTCTACTCCTTTCCAATAACTTTTATAGGGTATACATAAACAACTGGCATCTTATTTGATTTACATTTTTGTTTAGTAATCTAAACTGAAAATTTTATTTATATTATATTTAAATTACAAGAAGAAATCCGAAATATTAGCTTCTGTTTTACTACACAGAGTTGAGTTATATGAGCATCAAAAAATAAGCTAGAAAAATTATGGAAACAAATACTTACAGAATATTCGAATGTTAGAACTTGCACAAGTGCAGCAGTACTAGGATTTAAGTTAAAAGTAACTTAAATTTCTTCAATTGAGGATTGAGAGAATTGTGATGCGTATGCCAACAACACAAATACTTGTAAAGATATTTTCCAAAATTTTGCAATTTATATCTGATGCCCCCACCATTTCTAACCAAGCGAGGGGAGGGGGTATCTATGGGATACTGCCATTGCCAAAGAACCCATTGTTTATAAGATTAGCCAGGTAAAATACACCAATGCTTTTGTTTTCGAGTACTTAAACTTTTTTTCGTCTTAGCTTTTTCCCTTTTTAGGGTCCGTAATCAACTAGGAGTTTCGAACCCTACACTGAGCGTGGCCCGAAACGCTCTTAGTCGGTTTTTTGGAATAACTTCTTTCGAAGGAAACTGGCAATGCAATTTGTATTCATTGTTTCAATTATGTACTTACGTACATATTATAGTGACATTATAATCAATGTAAAGATACCAGTGATCTGTGTACACAACTCCCCACACTAATAAAAGTTTCAAACTTATTGATCGTCATTTTAAAATAGCATTCTGTATTTAAATATCGTTTTAACAAATTTTTCATCATAATTTATCAATAAGAGTGTTAGAAATCAGAATAAAGCTCCCAGTCTACTTACTGCTATCTACAAATAATTAATGCAAAAAGAATTTGACTGTTTAAATGAAAGGGCAAGTTTTGGGCTCAAAGAGGCATTGATTTACTGCATAACAAAAAAATTTTAATACCACGCTGGATTTCCTACTGCGTAACCTACAACTATTCTATAGGACTTATTAGATAAATAATTAAAGGATGAAGTCATGTAATAAAAATAATTCATTTTAGAAACTGGAGAGCTCAATAAAGAACCAGATTACTTATTAGCTCATATTTTTCGATCACAATCAAAGAAAAGCAGCAATAAGTAGAATTCCAACTAAACACTTTAGTTTTAGACTTTACTTTTACCTGTTCTAAGAAAGGGTAAGCATTGAGATTTAAAAGCATTCAATATCTATTTAAAAGTAACAACAAATACCACGCTGGGAAGGCTTGTTCATGAATTAGTCAGAGATTAAATGAGCTCATTGCTATAGGACTTATTAGATAAGATTTTTCATGACGATTGATAGGTGTGTTCGTAGATCAACTGTGACTGTACATAAGTTTGAACTGAACAATGAACTGTACATAAGTTTTATTCAAACTCAGTGGTACAGGCGGTGGGATCGATCCCGCGATTCCCGCGGCGACATTCGTAGAGTGACATAAAAGTCTCTTCCACGGACATTAATTGATGAATAAGAACCTCGTACGTAAGTACCTGTCTCCTGTATACTCTGTGCTTCGAAAGCCACGTTAAGCCGTTGGTCCCGGTCGCAACTGTATCTACCCATCAACCTGCATTGGGTCAGCGTGGTGGTGTTACGGCCCATACTCCTTATGTGTTTCTCCATGAGGAAGGCATGTGCAGTGGGACGCATATAGGCTGAGGACGAACTCTTGTACTGGATATTGTAGGACTGAATGTAAACAGTAACTGCGTTTAAACATCAAAACGAAAAAAGGCAATTATTGTAACATACATGTAAAAATTTACATATTTGTATTAATTTTAGGGGATATTAATATCATTAATCCAATTGTAAAGAAATTAATGCATTCAATAAACAATAATAAGAAATGCAAGAACAACGTTCCCCATACCTTAAAAATCTGTTATATTCAGAAAAACATTAAAACATCACGCGAAACGGCTGCTCATAGATTTTCTGTGGAATGTTGTTCCATAGAACCTGTGAGATCTGATTTCTGTTCATATTTTTTGACGTTAAATTTTTTGAAGTTATAGATTTTGATTTTGCAGGGCTAATGTCAAAACATTATGTTGGTTAAGCCTTCAGTGGGAATCCGGTCTATAGCTAAACCATTGAAGAGACAAAAACTGTTCTTTGGGCGTAAAGTAAAAAAGGATGAAAGATTTTGTTGCCCAAGCGTTATCGGATCAATCGAGCTTTTAACAACCCCAGTCCGTTACAGACTCCAATTTTACAAGCTTTTATTAAATCCTTGAATTGTATAGAGAAATTCAATTTCATTTATGTTCTTACTTATGTTTACACATTCAAATAAAAAAATCCCGATTTATTTATGAGGAAATAATTAAATAACTCGGATTTAGTCATCATTGTAAGTTCTCACCGAACTTAATCTAAATTAATTAAAAAGTTACGTTTACAGTGTTTTTTTTGAGACAGAGCAATAACGGCCTAAACAGTTATAGACACAGGAAAACGTTTCTAGGAGATCTCTAATAAATATTTTCTGTACTGCATTTACAATTTTTGAAAAAGATATACAAATACATCATCGCACCTCTATACAGAAAATTTTAACAATAGATATCATTTGTTATCATATTCTGATAAGTTTCTCAACGATCTAAAGAATCCGAATCATCATAATTTTCTGATAAGCTACGAGCAGTGCTAGAGCTACGGCGCCCGTAGCAAATATTTAGTCATCGTTAACCGTTATTGTGAATCAAGAGGTTTCATTGTCGTTTATTTTTATTATTTCAGTGAGACATTCTTAAACACACAGAGTTGAGACTATTTGTAAATTATGTTAAATATAATTATGTAAAATTTAGGTGTTTACGTCGTATTTTAATCTATCTTGAAGGACAATGGTGATGATCTAAAAATTAATCATGATATTCGTATTTTGGAAGTAATTGTAGGTATATATCCGAAAAAAAATTAATTAAAATGAACAAATTAACTACCCTACCGAAGGTGTGAATTTTGTTTGTGTACATTTGTTCAAAAGTTTGTAAGAAATTGGTGTAAAAATATTACCAAATTATGTAGCCGTTTAGGAGCAGGAAGAAATCTAATATACAAAATCGACATTTTGCCAAAAAAAATATTGTAAAAACCTAATGACCTAGAGAAAAAACGAATGTACGAAATGTAGTATGTAAACTTATTTCACCTTTTTTTTAAATTATTTTGGCCAGCGATAAATGAGAAGTAGGTCTTGGATTTTGAGCCTTTCTCCTGGTACCTTCGCCAGATCGTCATCTTCAGCCTATATATGTCCCACTGCTGGGCACCGGCCTTCCTTAAAGAGAAACACATAAGGAGTATGGGCCATAACACAAACACGCTGGCCCAATGCGGGTTCGCCAGATCATCGGTTTATATTTCTCGTGTGTTCCGTCCATGTAAGGATTGTAGTAGCTCGTCCTTCTTTGTGGCCTTAATGAAAAAGAATGATATATAAGGCCAAGCTTTTTTTTTGGAGATGTCTAATATAATTATACGCATTAAAATAATATTAATATGATACGTTTTTGAAATATTTTAGTGAAAAGCCAACTCCTTTAGTAATGTTCTCAAGTGCGTTGAAGTCTTTTACTAATAAACGTAAGTTTCCCCACCTCCGGATAGCTATCATCTAAAACATAAATTGAATTATACAGTTAATTTATCAGCAACTTATCCGGAGATCATAAAAGCGTTCTTAGTAGTTCATCAAAATTTAGATGTAATTATTATATATATTTATACCGTAAAGGCTCGGTGGCGAAGTGTTAGTACACTTTGGCTTTGGATATCGAAAACATAGCTGCCCTCGCCATAGTCAGGCCTTGAATGGGTGACCAAAACGTGTGATCTCAAACTCCTCTGTGCTTCGCAAGGCATGTTTAGCCGTTGGTCCCGGTCTCTATTGTAAAAGCTTCTACCCACCGACCCGCAATGGGCCAGCGTTATGATGTGACGGCCCATACTCCTCATTTGTTTCTAATTTGCCTCGTAATAAGATTAATAGGTATTTGAAATACTTTATTAGGTGTTTATTAAATTTTTTAAATACGTAGAGGTTAATAAATTCTTTGTCATTCGTTTAATTAAATGTTCTCAGGAAGCTTAGAAAAGGGTTTTATGCCGTTTACGTACGATTGGTGGCGTACATTTTTATTTATTGATTTTGGTAATATTAATTGCAATAAGTGTCGGGAAGGTTATCTAGCTCTAGCTCACATATTTTTATTGACAAAATAGAGTGTGATGTATCATTTTGACAAATTGGCAAAGTTCAAAAATAAAACTAAATAAACAGCAAGGTCAAGGTTAGACTCTTATATCTACGGTATATTATTTATTAATTGGTTACTAACGTGCTTACATACACTTTCGATAATTTATTAACTTATTGAAAATTTTATTGGCAGGACATTTTAATGAATGAATATTTATTATTCCATTGTTTAGAATAATACGGACCAAGAATTATACGGTCACTTATCGATCATATTTTTTTGGAATATTTTCTTTTGTTTGCGAAGCATAAAGTTCGAGATATTTGTTATAATGACTTTTTGTATTATACGATATTTTTTAAAGTTATGTATTTAAATTACATTATCGGATATTTAATTTTAAATAAGCAAGTTATCAGATATTTTATGTTATTAGAGGCCAAAAATACTAAAATAAACAGACCATTCACAAAATTATTGCATTACAAACATACTTACCTTTACGTAAAGAATTAACCGCTACAGTTTAAGCTGTAGTAATTATACAAAACATGTTTACAAGCGATAGCAGTTAATCATATTTATGGATTTATTTTTCGATAAGAAATTAAGCCGTTTTGTAGATAAAATTTGAGAAAAGATACTTTTAATCATAGCCAAATTAGAATAGTTACCGCCTTACCACAACAAAACTTAAGCATCTGTTAAGCAAGTGTTTTAAAAAAACGTTACCACAAGACCGTGTTTTACGATTGTCTAGAGCTAGACGCGGCTTAAAGATCGTCTAAACAAAAATTAAACAGGCGTTAAACGCGTACTTAAACTTTAAATAGTGTTTAGTTAAAAAAGTGATATAAAACTATTCTATTTGTCTTTTGTGGTAAGACGGTTATCGTTTAGATTGCAATAATTTGGAATATTTCTGCACCGAATGCCGTCAGAGAAGGGCACCTCCTCTGCCGAAAACTCGCTGCAATAATAACAAAAGTACATGAAGTTGTATAAAAAAAGGAAAAGATTAACATTTCGATCATTAATTTCAACTACACAGTATGTCAGATTATGATATCACTTTCGATAAGTGTTTGGTATTACGAATAGATAGCTGAGTAAAGTAAGCAACCACTCATTTAAAACATTTTTGGCTTCCGAAACCGAACAGTGCCTAATATCGCAACTTCTTGCTGTTGCATTATAAATTCGAGCTCCAACAGAGTCGCCAAACCTAGAAGCGAAGTGTGACCTTACAGATGGCAACGGGATTTTAAATGTGCGTAACTATGTTTGTCTGTAGCAGTGGCGGAGCGTCCGTACCCGAATTCCCGATTCCTACAGCCGTACCAAACGAGCGAGCATTAAAAAATACCTAACTAAAAACAAATTTGTCTTGTTTTATTACTATAATGCAGGTACAATACCATTTTATAAACAAATATAAAATCATATAACAGTAAAACTCGCGCGCGAAACAATACGCAACATAGGTACACATAAAGAACTAGCCAAGTTCCAATCACTCACACATCATCGCTCCCGCTCTCTAGATTCCTTCAATTAACTCGTAAAATCTCGAGTTATAGACGCCTGCGATACAACACGCACACAGACAAGCGTTCTCTTGTCACGTCTGTGTAGGTCTCTCATAGGCGCACGCAACCGAGAAATAGTACCTAAAGATTGCCTAACATGCCGGCTTTTTGCGGCCTACGAGCCTATCCATCGATACACTACGACACACGCACACATTAGTCATAAACTCTCACGTACGTTTCGCGGAAAGCCAAAAGTAAAGTTCAGCCAAAAGTAAATATTTTAGATCTTATTACAATAGCCATAAGAGCGGAATTTCTTTCGGGAAACGCACGCAATAACGCGCGCCGTGCCAGCTTTTGTATAATGCATCCCTTTCTTTCTAGCTGCTCAGAAATGGCGGTTTATGCCGATCCCGAGCCGAGTTGTAGTTATTTCTCTGTCTTGCATAGCCGGTGTTTGAATATTGACATTTCATTCTGATATTTTAGTTTATTCTGTTTCGTAAACTTAACGTAATTAATTAGTTTTATTGTATTTTTAGCAGTAATTCAGTGAAATAGTAAAATTTAACTAACATGTGTGTTGTAGTTTTAAAGGTGTATTGTGATATTGTGAATTGTGTCGCTCCGCAGGGATTTAATTGGTAGGTTTTAGTTTTTAATTAATTTTGGTTTATTCTCTCTCGGCACAATAATGGCCGCTTTGATGCACATAGATTGTTGTCTTACCGATTTCTTGCTAAGTGAAGGAAAGCAGTTTCAAAAGTTGTCCTTTGAAAATAAGAATTATGCCATACAGTTAGGTCGAGCTCGTCCAAGCATGTCAATAGATTACAAGCGTAGAGACGGTTTTTTCAAGCATTTCCACAGTTCTCTTTATGATAAATATAGTTGGCTTACAGGCAGTTGTTTATTAAAAAAATGTTTTGTTTTTCGTGTCTTTTGTTTTCTGATTCAAGCAACGTTTGTAATCGAAGGGATTTTTTGATGTTAATAATTTATCAAACTGCTAAAAAACATGTTTAAAGTGAGAAACATATACGTAGTTGTTTAGCGTTGCATGAATTTGGAAATAGTATAATAGAAATAAATAAATAGAAAACTATTTTAACAATAATTTTGAGGCTCATAACCGCAAAGTCGAACGTAATCGAAATCTGTTAATAACGCTTCGACACAGTTGTTCTCTTAGGTCAACAAGATTAGCGTTTCGCGGGCACGACGAAAGTGTAAATTGGGATAATTGTGGTATTGTTAAAGTATTGTAAATGGTATTTGTTTTCTTTGTTTATCGCACACTGTAGACCCGTTCACACACACAAACAAATTACCCATTTTTTGTGGGTCCTAAGTTTTTTCTGTGGCTTGCCAAACTTTTTTTTCTCACGCCACGCCACTTGTCTGTAGACTAGTTTTCTGTATCTCTACGTCACTTTATTTTCCTATCAAATGTGAAAGACATCTTCATTTTTTCAATTTCAGAAAGCCCTGTTGGGTAACCGAAAATAATAGCAAACTTTCTTATTTTAATCTTATAACTTTATATAAAGTTATTAGTATTCAAGGAGATAAGTTACAACCACGGTTACTTTAAAGTGCCGACAACTAAACAACAAGCAATAAAACATTATAAATTATAACAGTTATAAGTGCAAAGCATTATAAAAGCACCAAAATATCATGAACAATACATTCTTCGCAACATTTACTCGACTCGGCGAACAATATTTGAGGGCAGTAGTCGAGTAAAAAAGTCTGAATGATTTAACAATAGCATAGATTTAAAATAAATATCCTATGTTTAAGAACAATAGACCCGCATAATTACCCCAAAAGCCATTGGTCCTGGAACTTGATCGAATGGACTACCTATTTCTTTACCTTACCCTTATTTATAAAAATGCAGTGATAAAATTAATAATTGTTTGAATGACCGACTTTGGTTTGCTGAGTACAAGAAAATCTATATAATGATATAAGTATAGTGGTTTTATAAAGGTTTTCTTTATTTAGCTATTACATACCTACTGGATATTTCGTATTTAAGGTTCTATATGCAATAAACCAAAAACGATATCTTGATAGTTGTGGATACATTACACTTTGTGGGTACATTATACTGATTAAGAGAACATAGGTGGATATTTAGGTGTATAAAATATTTTGCACGGTGATGTAGACAGAATTAATGCAATTAAAATAAAGTTTAGAGAATTTGAGAATGTGTATAATAATGTAACATTTTATTATACCTATTTTACTCGTAACGTAATATGTAAGTAATATCTACCTACCTATTGTGAGTGAAACAATATCAACGATTTTGCAAAATTATAATAAAAGATTAAAAAAATAACACCAACTTTTTTTATTTTTTATTTTTTTCTAAGCTATAAAGACCACGGGTAACCCATATTAGGGTACACATACAGCTGCGGCGTACCTTCATTGATGATTGACGGCTTAAAGTTTAAAATGACACTTGTAATAGTAAAATAAATCTAAATAGACCTTTTCTTTTATTACTTTAAAACAGTGTTGTAAGAAGCAGTGAAAAGGCTCATAATGTTTACCTGACTAATCCCTTAAACAATAGAAATACCCGGCTGTGGTATTTTATTTCCGACCTTGCGAATTTATAGATAAACCCATTAGAATGGGCTAATTAGACTCTGTTAAAACTCGCCAAGCCTCAGTTTTTACATCTTTTGTTCAAAATTTAACACTTTTTCTCTGAACGAGCAAGGTAAATTTTTTTTTATCAAAATCATAAATAGTAAATCCCTGTTGTGTTATGGATTGAATGCTTGTAAAGTTGAAAATATAACCGTCGTTGGTAGGTACTCGTAGGTACATACGTCTCGATCATGTAGATTCGTTAACTAAAATCTGTGCTTAGTAACGTGACCTAACTAAACTTTCATTCCCGTGGTGGAGTGGTCTGTACGCCGGTCTCAAGGCGCCGCCATCTCGGGAAGTCCTGGGTTCGATCCCCAGTGGAGGCAAGTGTTTGGGTGATGAATTTTCAGACATTTGTTCTCCAGTCTTTAATCCTCATTATATATTTATAATATTTTATATTTTCTGAATAATTATGTGTATTTATCTATTAAATATATTTGTCCGTCATCTAGTATCCGTCATACAAGCAACAACAAAAACAACAACAAAGACTAGCTAATAATTAAATTTAAAAATAGGTAAAGAAGAAATGTAGCAAAAGAATATTAACAGACCACGCCAAAACTGTTCATAGATTTGCTGTTGAATTGTATTGTTCTCGGCGCTGCGGTACGATTGTTCTTTAGGACCTGTTTATTCCAACGAGAATAATTAGAAAATGTAAAGTTTAAATACATTACGAAAATGCAGTATTTTTGGGATAATTAAATTGTGTATTGAAATGTGTACGAGTATAATGTCATCGATATATTCTTGCACATTTAATGCATCAGCTGGTACAATGGGACACTGTTACATCTTTTGTTCCCGCTCTCAACCACAACTGTAACTGTAGTCTAGCCCAAGCGTGGTATTTAGACAGTCACGCGTAGGAGTTTTTGTGACAAGTGCTACGCACCGTGCTACGGTGACTACCACAGAACAAAACAAAGAAGGCGTATAACTTCTATCTTTAATAAAGAATTTCTCTGAACGGACTAACACTTAGAACTGGGCGCGATAGTAACTTTTATTCAAATCAAAAATACCTATCCAACGATGTAACACGCACAGCCCAATGTCGAATTTTTAGTCACATAGTAAATAAATAAAACTGTGGCCTCTACCGGCTGCTCGGCTATCACCGAATTATTATAGAGAAGGCGAGAACTTTGGTGGGTCCTCAAGCTTGTAGTGGCGAACCACCACTGGAGGATTTCTCTAGGGGGGGTGCCTTATCCCCCCTAGGGGCTCCCGCTTCCAGGGAGTCTCCAGGGCGCCCAAGCCGGCTTCGTTTGTTAGCTTATGTCGGAATGCTGGATAGATTATTTACCAGCAATGTAATGAGAGAAAGAATCTTTGAAAACTGGTTAAAGGTTTCCATTTCATATTGTTTTTTATTCTGTATGTTATGACTACTTAATAGTTATATAATATATTTATCGTTTTGTTTTGATTGAGTGACTCAGCTGATGAATTCGCTCTGCCTGATCTCTGTTTAAAAAAAATTGTAATAAATGTAAGAAGGAATTTATTTTACAAAGTAGACGTGTCTATTCCTAACATGTAATGTTTTGTAAATGTGCTAAAAATAAAATAAACGAACGTCTCGGTTGAAACATTTAATTTTATAAAGTACACAAATATTAAATAAAAATTTCATAAAAATACACACCAATAAAAATAATACCGATATAAAATTTATTTCAGAATAATAAAAAATATATATAATTAAGTTTTCATGACGGGATAAAGATGCCGACACATCTACTAAAAATATATATTAAGGTTTTCACGACGGGATAAAGAAGCCGGCACAATCACCTGAAAAAAACGATGTCTATTAGAACAATTAGAATTATGTCCATTTAAATCAGCTCATAATAATCATAGAACCGTAAGGGAAATTTTCAGTCTTTCTAGCAAAGGGCATATAAAAGTATTTATTTGGGATAAGAGATAAACTAGCATTAATTCAGCTGTACTAATTGTGCCAAAACCGGTGCATAGAAAAAATATACATGATATTTACGTACCTGATGTAGGACTGCTGTCATTCTAAGCTTCTAAGGAGAGAATTCCACTCTCCGCAGCAGGCGGCGTACGCGCTCATTCACTCATCCTTTGTCCATTCTCCTCACTCACTCGTCAACTCGGTACATCCATCTCAAATCACAAAATGCCTTTTATTACATATCTTTTCTTTCTTCCCATCTCCCATACCACATTAACCGGTCCATTGCACTACTTTCATTATTGCGCCCGCCGCCTATTCCGCAACATCTTCGCCTCATCGGCACACTTTATAGTGATGCAATTCCTGTAATGATGAGTATTTGTTAGAAAAACACTTTTTTATATTAATGTTTATTTTAGGTAGAGAAAATCTATATTGGCAAACGCGTGAAAATACGACAATTATAAGGACCCCTGTTACTCGTACTACGGAAATTGTCCTGCGGGACTGTTGAGACCTGTTGACTCGTCTTAGTAATTATGTATACTTGCCTCACCAAGCGCCTGGTCACACCACACCTCTGTGAGACGGTGGTCACAATCTCGTCCACGAGGACTGGGTCCAGGCGCTTCTTAGGTGCCTTGTTGAGGAACGCTGGTGATCGTTTGCCGGTGAGGGAATGCGTCGCCAGAACACTAGAAATGTGGTAAATTATTAGTTATTGAAAATTCATGACTGTTATGTTGAATTATCATATTAGTTTATCTCACCTACGGGGAAATACAGCCCGCAACAATTGCCTCGTGGCCGAGGTGTAGACTCCCCAGTCTATTCTCCGTAGCACATGTAGTGGTATACGTCCACCGTTTGGAACCTAGGTGTATAAAAAACGAAGTTATGAAACAAGTCAAGAATAAAAATTATACATAATAAGATATTTAAATTTTACCAAGTCATGTGCTACGATTTCAATATTTTCTTTCTCCTCTAAATCCTCATTATCGATTGGTTCCTATAAAGATAAATAAAATCGAGTTTGACAAACACATCAATAAAAGTTTATAAAATTTTACTAGGTAAGGGGCATAAACGAGACACAATAGAAATATCTATTGTTTGCGAACACCGGTGTTCGCGATGCCCACCAAGGGGTTATTCTTAAAATAAAATATTAGGTACCATGTCGCGTGCGTCTTCCGCATGTTCCGGCTTCACGTTTGGAATACAATTTTCTGCATTTTGGAGAGTGGGCACACTTGTAGTCCGCCATTGCGATAAAAGAAGCAGGATGTGGGCTGCCTCCAAGACATCAGCGTCTACATTTTTGTGTTCCATTTTCCAGTCGCTTTAGCTGCGAATGAATAAAAGCATCTTTTAAAAGAAGAATACTATAGAATTCTCTTTAGCAATAAATATTTTTCTTCTATAAAGGCAGATATTAACTATGTTGAAGTTAAGTTAATGAAAAAATTATAATTATAGTACCATATAAGGGAAGACCTTATTTATAGATATACAACAGTAGCAATAATAAACACTTACATTATATTGCAAAGAAAAATGTTCAACAACACTAACACTGTAAAAGTAACGAGACTCTAAATAACCAGTAAGCAAATTCAAGACGTGGTGCGTCGATACTGAGAACACAAATACTAGTGTGCAATTTTTGTAAATTTGACCATTTATACCCTAACTAGAGTGGGATGGGGTATAACATAGCACCGAAAGTGAACCCATTGTTTTCAGGATTAGCTAGGTAAAATACACAAGGACATTGTTTCCGTATCTTTTAGCTTTGCTAGTCTTTGTTTTCGTTTGAGGTATATTTTTGTTCTTTATGTACTTTGATTTATTGATTCTTAAGAGGATGGTAATAATGTCCAATATTTGCTAGAACTTTAGAAGACCACGCCAGAAAGGATTATGAATGGACTTACTAGGGAATTGTATGGGTCTATTGTTTTTGGCGCTGCGGTATCTCACAGGTCCTATAGGACTAAAGGTCCTACAGGACATGTGAGATAAGATTTTCTGAAATGAAATTAAATTAAATTCTTTATTAAATCATTTAGGTAACAAGTAGTTATGACGCGTCAAAAACAATAAAATTTTCTACATTTTTTTTTCCTGTTCACCACCGGGTGACCTTGTCAAGAGAAGATACAGGCAAGAAACTCTGCAAGGGGTCCGCCTCCCTTTACACAAAGTTGTCTTATGTTCTACATTATACAAATAAGAGGCATCTCAAAGTGGAATGAATAAGAAGATGTCTCAAGGTATCATGACAAAATTACTCAGGAAAGGAACGAGTTGCCGAAAATTATAAAACCGATTCATGCAGCTAATGACATCCTCCATCACAACATTAAATAAAAGTTTTAATTTATAAACATTAATATAGTCCAACAATATAATAATTCATTTCCAGGCCTGATCATCATTAATATAATTTTGGACATTATACTCGAAATAGAATTAACTCATTAAGGTCTGTTTTACAAATTGTTTAAATTCATGTAAAGGCAATTCTATTATATTTTGTGGTATTTTATTAAACAAACGTACACCTTTCGCTAATAATGATCAACCTATTTTCTGTAATCTGAACTAGGAATTGCGAGTTTATTTTTATTTCGGGTGTTACTATTATGGTGGTCATTAAGCTTTACATAATCGTTCTTATTCTTGTGTTACACAAAACACTAAAGTTAGTTAAACACAGAACTAAAATTATATATATATATATATATATATATATATATAATATATGCATGTACCGAGTATGCAATGGTTAATATTTCCTTAAAGAGCTCACTAAGCGAGTCTCAGGGTTTCAGTTTATAAATAGCTCGTATAGCTCTTTTCTGCAGTATAAATATATTAAAAATATATTTATACTCTCTGTTCTATTATCTATTATCTTTATATCAGCTGCAGATCCCCATAAAAACTTTATATATGACATAACACTATGAAAGTAACTAAAATAAACAAGTCGTGCTATTTCTGCATTAGTTAGCTCTCTTATTTTTTTACCGGATAGGCAGCAGAGCTCAATCTCGTAGACAAAGTAGAAATGCGAGGGAACCAGTGTAAACGAGAATGCTATTTAATTCCTTAAAAATACAGTTGAGTCTACAAACTCGATTTGTTCACCATTGATTTTAATATTAAGGTTTACATTACATACATTTGGTTGTGAAAATTTTACACATTTAGTCTTTTTTGAATGTAGTAATAAGTAGTTATTTGTAAACCAATGTAATACTCTTGAAACAGTGCTATTTACATTGTTGGTTTCATTTTTACTTCTATCTATACCAAAAATGAATGACGTATCGTCTGCAAATAATACAGTCTCACATATTTTTTTTGTATAAAATGGTTAATAAATTATGTACACAAGGAAAAGAAATGGTCCTAAAATTGATCCTGTGGCCCAATTTTGACCCGTCGACAAAGGCGCACTAGAAGTCTCGGTTCTATTTACAACAACTTTTTGCGTTCTATTGCAAAGGTATGATTGATATTGACATACCATAATGTTTTCATTTACCCAATAATGTCTTGTAGTGAATACAATTGAACGCCTTGGATAGGTCACAGAAAATACCCAAAGCATCCTGCCGTTTTTCCCACGCGTCAAATATGTGTTTAATAAGCGTAAAAGCTGCATCTGTAGTATTCCTGATTTTCCTACATCTAAATTAGTTATCATGTAATAATTTATTTTAATTAAAATAGGATGATAACTGATTTAGCATCAATTTCTCAAATACTTCACTAGATGCTGCTCATATTGAAATAAGTCGAAAGTTTATAGGTTCGCTTTTATCTACGGTATTAAATAAAGGTATGATTTTATTACACTTCATTATGTTCGGGAAAACGCCGTCCTCTATACATTTATTAAAGATAATAGCTAAGTGAGAGGCGACCAAATTAATGATTGAGTTTAAAACAGTAACGGAGATTCCCAACAAATCCTCTGTTTTTTTTAGATTTTTTATCTAGAGCTCATTTCTGTTAATTAAAAAGATTTCATTCTTGGCTGAATGGGAAATCCAGGCCAAAGGGAGGTGTTACGTTCCGAGACTAACCACCATCGACTCTCGGTCCTCTATTCTCCTAGGACTCCTTCTAATATTGCGATTATTGTTATTGCTATTACATGGAGTGTTGATAAGAAGTGTTGTTACTTAGTTGTATTAACAGTATGTATTGTACTTGTACTTATCCAGATATATTATACACAAGCTGATCAGGCTAATTAAGAAATATTTATCATTTATAGCTTTTATTTATCATTTATAGCACCAAGCGCTTTTTCACGTAAACATGTATAATCCTAACACCAGGGTTTGTAAGTTTGCTAAAAATAAAATAATACATTGAACGTCTCGGTTAAAACATTTAATTTTATAAAGTCCGCAACACAAACATTTAATGTTAAATAAAAATTTCATAAAAATGCACACCAATATAAATAATACCGTTATAAAATTTATTAAATTACACTGTAATAAAATATATATTATAAAGTTTTCACGACGGGATAAAGATGCCGACACAAAAAATAAAAAAATATATTAAGATTTTCACGACGGGATAAAGAAGCCGGCACAATCACCTGAAAAAATACGATGTGTATAAGTACCTACAATTAGAATACAGTCCATCTAAATCAGCTTATAATAATCATGGAACCGTAAGAGACATTTTTAGTCACTAGCTAAGGGCATATAAAAATATTTATTTGGGATAAGGGATTAACTAGCTTTAATTCCGGTGTACTATTTGTGCCAAAACCGGTGCACTGAAAAAATATACATGATATTCACGTACCTGATGTAGGACTGCTGCCATTCTTAGCTTCTAAGGAGGGAATTCGACCCTCCGCAGCAGGCGGCGTACGCGCTCATTCACTCGTCCTTTGTCCATTCTCCTCATGCTCTCGTCAGCTCGGTACATCCATCTCGAATCACAAAATGCCTTTTTAACATATCTTTTCTTTCATTCACTCTCCCGTACCACATTAACCTGTCATACCTCATCTTTTTTACGAACTTCTTTCATTCTTCGCTTGCATTACTTCTGCTACTTTCATTATTGCGCCGCCTATTCCGCAACATCTTCGCCTCATCGGCACACTTTATAGTGATGCAATTCCTGTAATGATGAGTTTTTGTTAGCAGAACACTTTTTTATGTTAAAGTTTATTGGACGTACAAGGAAATCAATATTGGCAAACGCGTGAAAATACGACATAATAAGGACCACTGTAACTCCGGAAATTGTCGTGCGGGACAATCTGAGTTGGTACTATTGAGAATTGTTGTCTCGTCTTAGTAATTATGTATACTTGCCTCACCAAGCGCCTGGTCACACCACACCTCTGTGAGACGATGGTCACAATCTCGTCCACGAGGACTGGGTTCAGGCGCTTCTTAGGTGCCTTGTCCAGGAACGCTGGTGATCGTTTGCCGGTGAGGGAATGAGATGCTAGAACACTAAAATTATAGAAAAAGATAAGTTACTGTTTTTGAATTAATTACTGGTTTATTGAATTCATGACTAGTAATTATTACATAAGCTTATCTCACCTGCGCGGAAATACAGCTTGCATCAACTGCCTAGTGGCTGAGGAATAGGTTCTCCAGTCAATTTTGCGTAGCACATGTGGTGGTATCTTACCTCCGTACGGAACCTAGAATTGTTGAAAGAAAAAATTAGTCGTTGATCAAGAAAAAAAAAACATTGTAAGGTATTAAAATGTTACCAAGTCACGTGCTACGTTTTCCTTGTGATCGGAGTTCTCCCCTACATCCTCATTACCGCTGGGTTCCTAGGAGGACAAAAATTCAATTTTAGAAATAAGAAAATGAAAATCATTATAATTAAACTTTATCAAATTATAGAATTTTACCAAGTAGCGTGAAGCTGAATAATTGTGCTCCGTTTTCACATCTTGAGTGATTGGAGCACTTGGAGCCCGCCATTGGGATAACAGCAGCAATATATGGGCTGCCTCCAAAACGTCAGCGTCAACATTTTTGTAGTCCATATTTGCTGCTCTAAAACAAGTAAATACAAGCATTGATTTAAGGTGGTATAGAAACTGCTACAGCTTCATAACAGCGCCACGCAGTTATTTAAATTTATGAGACCTTTCTTACATGATCTCAAAATATTACTTCTAATTAAACTTACAAAATTATTTTTGATGAACAAGTATTCGAAGAGTGCCTTATAAAGATATGAGAAAACGTAATTCATATTGAAAGACACATTAAAATTAATTTTAGAAAGTTATCTATAGGCCAGTGCCAAAGTTAAGAAAATCCCCGATATTTTTAGTTTTTCAGTGTCGATATTAAGTTAACTAAAGTAGCAGTAAGTATAAACAAACAATAATAAATAAATAACACTTACATTATGTTAAATTCACAAAGACAAAAGTAAGTCTGAAAAAATGGCTACGCTTTAAATTACAAGTAAGTAAAATCAAGCTTACAAGCAAGCTGTGATTCGTCAACACTGAGAACACAAATAGTTGTGTGCAGTTTTTGAAAATTTTGCCATTTATACCCTAACTAGGACAGGGTGGGGTAAGGATAGCCCGAAAACGAACCCATTGTTTATACGATTAGCCAGGTAATATACAAAAGTGCTTTTGTTTTCGTTTTCTTTTAGCAATACTTTTGTTTTCTTTTTCTGTCATTTCTTGATTATTATGAGAATGGTGATATTATTTGTTTTATGTTCCCATGTAAATCTATATTTATTTATATTAATAAATCTACATTAAATTTAAAATATAAGCTGTGCTCCTTTTTCATTTGTATCAAACAAAATACTAGAGTGAAATTAACATTTAAATGCAAAAATAGTACCGAAATATAAAGTACAATTAACCGTTCAACAAAATCAGTCACAATGGAAATATGCATCGTTCGCGAAGAAGTGTAACTCGCGATGCCTAGACAGTTGGTTGGTGTGGCCTCGCCCTAATCTTAAGACTTTGAATCCCATTCGTATTCCATCTCAAAGTTTCTCTATATTGTTGTTATTAATAAAAACAATGATTAAAACTTTCTCCATGTAACAAAATATTTAAAATTAAATACTTGCATAATGCTGTAGTATAATAATTATGATTACAAGAAAAAGAAGGGATCGACGTTATAAATGAACTTTTGAATGTGAAAGTATTGATAGAACAAATTTTACAAAGTTTAAACTACCTTATTTGAAGAGAACCTTAAAACACCACGCCAGAAAGGATTAATTTTACTTTGGGGAATTGTATAGTCCTATTGTTTTCGACACTGCGGTACAACAGTCATAATGGACTTGTAAGATAAGATTTCCTTAAGTCCCATAGAAGAACAATAAGAGTAAAGTAAAGAATAAAACAAGATTTATTTTGTAGTGTTAAATTTCTACTATTTTGTTGTATTTAAGTTGTCCGCTCACAACCACAACTAGCCAAAGCGTGGTATTTAGACGGTGACGCGTAGGCGAACAAGTGGCGTGTGCTACGGACTGAGCTACGACTGCTACGGAGAACTACACTTATTTCGATATTAAGATTAAGTACCCAAGTAATGTCGTTACAATTATTTCAATTAAACAGTTGTTCAGAATGAATGAAATTTACATAATACATTTTAAAATAAATTCAGTACATTTTGAGATTCTGCTTTTATTTGATTCTTAGAAAAAAAATGGTATCTACTCTAGATTTAAGTTCTTTACAATCTAATTAAATACTCGCTGACCCATTCCTGCGCCAGGAAACGTAGAATATAATGTGGAAATTATTCTAGTACCAAGTCAGGAGTTGCTTCTTCAAAGTGATACAGCTCTCTTAGAGATCTTTATTTATTCCTAAAGTATAACAAACAAAAATAATACCTTCATTTTGGTGGTCTAAAAGTTGTCTGAAACGTCTTATAAAATCTAGTATCTTCGTCATTAGTTATTCAAGGATAATTTTATAGTCTTTTTGTTTTCATAGAAAGTACAGTTTTTTAGTTATTAATTAAAGACGTGTGAGCGTATGAAAAACAAATTCAAGACCGATGTTGTCTCAATGGTGATAGAAAACGAGATAATCACGAAAAAAAATATTTATTTGCCATATCACCTCGAATAACCCATGACGCAGACACTAGATTTTCAAAAATGTTTGAGACAAATTTAGAACATCAAAATCAAGGTATACACAACTTTCCAGCTTATCACTAGGTAAAAACCTAATTTGACTGGGGTATAAGGAAAACGACTAAATCACAACAAAAATTTACTAACTAGGGTGATTATTAGGCAACAGTGATACTGGACATTAGGCTTGTTTATGTGAGTGGATTGTGGAGTAATTTTAGAAACAATATAATGTAGTTACTTGCTATTTGTTTACTGAGAACGTGCGTGCCTTGGAGACGCAGCGATTTGAATGATGTCTATTTTTTATTTATTTTATTTTTGGTTCTTCGCGATTTACTTTTGTAAATATAGGGAAACCTGTAATTAGCTTTACTAGATTTTAATATTTTTTTTGTTATATAATTTAAGTAACGCCGTTGGTTTTCGTAATAAATCAATAAATTTATCATAGCCGGCATTGCTTGTGTATGCCAAAACGAGTAGTTTTTAATAAATTGAAACCACAATCCTATTTCTTAATATTAAAATTATTAGCGAAAATAAGACTTTTATAATTTCACGTTATGTTATATTTGCTTTCGATATTCCATATATAATTTCACTAGTTACATCCCTAGTCACGCACACAGATGTACATTTAGAAACGCACACAAGCACAAATCCTTATGCTTCGTCCATAAAACTACAGGCTTGAGGACCCACCACAGTTTTCGCCTTCTTTATAAATGAAAAATCCGGTTATAGCTGAGTAGCCGTCAGAGGTTCAGGGCCTTTCAAAAAAAAATTCGTCCATAAACAGTTAAAAAATATTCTTTTGGTTTATTGCACAAAAAAAAACTAAAAATACTGTGTTTTAAGCCAGTTCATCAACATAGTAAATAAGAAAAGTACTTTAGTGGTTATTGTACAGATTAATATTATTTTTCTCTTACTTATTGATTTGCATATATTGTTTTGTTCTCTTTTATGTTTTTTTGTCTTTGTTCTAATATTTATTTGATTTAAATAAAAGGAAGGGCGCAATACAAACATTCAAACTAGTGAAAAAGTTTTATTTTTTAAAAGTATAGGTATTCGGTACAAAATAAAAAACAATTGAGACATGAAACAAGACAATACAGGCGATAAAAGAATAATTAAAAAGTAATTGCAAACATATACATAGTTATTAATAATTTAATAGTCAAATGAATAATTTAATTAATTAATCGTAATAATATTATAATGCTACAAGAATAATTTGCCAAACAAAGTGAAAGAATAAATCCGATTAAATTTCAGTTTCTATCACATTTACAGTATTTATTTGGTATTCCAATTTGGTAAAATGTTCATCATTCATAATCTTTTCAAATTTATGACACTTTCGTCCGTCCACTTTTGTTCACGAAAAGTAACTAATTCCGACTCCTACTAAATTAATTACTAAAGTACGTCTTCTCCTACATTTTCCGATTTGCTCGCAGAATCGGTTCCTGAAAATAAATCAAATTACAATTTAAAAATATGTCAATTGTAGACCCATTGGTTATATTTAATTGCATATTAAAATATTACCATGTCACGCTTTTTCTTCAGCATTTGAGACCGGAATCACAACTAAAACCTCCGACCCTGGCCATGGTGATTGTATCAGCAGTGCGTGCACTGCCTCCAACATATTTGCTGGCATATTTCAGTGTTCGAACAATTTTTTACAAAGGTTAATGTGTCCCAAGTAAAATTTTAGAAATAAGCATAATAGAGTATTACCAAGTCGCGTGCTGCTGAGTTATCATACTTGAGCCCGCCAGTGGGATAAAAGCAGCACAGCAGTATATGGGCTACCTCCAAAACATTAGCGTCTACATTTTTGTAGACCATATAACATCACTTTTCCTTCTTCTTCCTAAAAGATAACATTCGAAATTTAAAAAGGAATAAAGAATATTAGTGAATATTTTTTCTTAAATCAAAGTAGTTTATTATATTACCGAGTCCCGTGCCGCTTTTTCCGGCTTTTGCCGGCATTTTCCGTACCGCCACGAGCGATGTGTACCTAAAAAGATTAGGAATTTAATAGGTACAATTGAATACCTACATCGTGATTATAACGAAACAATCATCAGGGCCAGGATATCTGTTATTGTCTAAATACTTAAAAAACTATAACATGGACTTAAAAATAAATGGAAAGAAAATTACGTATAATAAATATAATAATATGGAAATAAAATTTTTTATAAAGTTTATCAAAAATTTTGTGGAGTTATATAGTATATAAATTACCTTTTGCTGTTCTTTCGTTCCTTATAGGAAACTGCCACGGGACTGCCCATTCCCCTACGCATTCCTACACCGCATCCGATACAACTTCGCCTCATCAGCGCACTTGATTGTGATGCAATTCCTGTACACATTCATACAATAATGTAAGTTAATAGTAAATTTGTATACGTTTGTTGTTTTCTTCGCATTTGGCGTTATAATGATCGTGTAAAGTTACACTCGATGCTGCTAGCCAGAACTTGGCTGGACACGCTACCGTACCGCGTGTCTCGATCACAGTAACGCTTACTCTGTTGGGTCTTTACTGTGGCAGCTTATAGCCTCTTATAGCTCATCAGTAGTATTAATAATTATTAATAATATATATACTTGCCTCACCAAGCGCCTGGTTACGCCACATCGCTGTGAGACGATTGTGACGATTTGGTCCACTAGCATTGGATCCAAACGTTTCTTCGGTGGCTTGTGTAGGAATGCCGGCGATTGCTTGCCAGTGAGGGAATGAGTAGCGAGGACACTAAAAAATTGAAAATTAGTTACATATTGTTGTTGACTCCAAATTGATACAAATGTTACATTTTACGACGACTGCCAACGCCCTTAATGGGTTAAGATAGAGTCTAAAATTTAATAACCTTAGCGCTCTCGTGGATTACTATCTGTAAATAATTACATAATGGAAGTGTATCATGTAGTGAGACTTACTTGCGTGAGAACACATGGCGCAGCAGCTGCCGAGTGGCCGACGTGTAAGAATCCCAGTCAATTCTTCGCAATAAATTTTCTGTGATTCTTCCAAGCGGTTCCTAGTACAATGAAAAACTAATTTAGTGACACTCAAATAAAATATAATTCATACTTAATTGGATAATAAAATATCACCTCGTCATCTGCAGCTTCTTCCATGTTTTCCCAGCTAGGGGAAATGTTTCGTTCTTGCTCCTAAAATATAACAAACGAATTTAAGAAAAGAATAAAAAGGTATAAGAAAATATTATTTCATAGTAACATATAATAAACTTATAGGTATTTACCGCGTCCCGTGCTGCAGCTTCCTCAACATCCGGTATGCCATTTCCCGGGTAATCGCGATCGATGGGTTCCTAAAAGAAGATGTGCATAAACAAATCTAAATAAGAAACAAAGTTATTATAATTATTTACTTCCTAATTTCATAAAGATTATATCGTGTGATATTTATTGTAGGAGAATGTCATTAGCGTCATGAAGTCTTTTTCTAAAACTGGTCCCTTTTTGTTCCTGCACCAAGACATATTTTAATTGATTTTGTAAACAATAATGTAAAGGTATAAATTAGCTAAGTTTCTTGTCCGTGCTTCCCAGGAGAGGGCTACCTGGTAGCTAATAAGTTATTGGCATAGTTTTTGACGTTCACAAGTGTATTGTACAATACTATATTGAATGAATGATTTTCTTTTCATCACATCATCATCATCTTAGCCCAGAAAAGGCCACTGCCGGAAATATGCCTTAACCAAGGATCTCCACAAAGACCTCTTCTTCTCTTCTTCTGCGCCGCCCACATCCAGCGATTTATATGTATAAGTAATCACGTAAATTATTACCAAGTCCCGTGCATCTTCTTCGGCCCTTGGAACCGGGATTGGAACCCGGGCGAGGACCCTCGCAGGCCGCCATTGCGACAGCAACAGCAACGCATGCGCCGCCTCCAACACATTAGCTGGCACATTCTTCCGGTCCATATTTTTTTTACTTTAATCTGTAAAATTTTATATCCTTGTAAATAATAAGTGTAATAACGGACTTCAGTATTGCCTATACTATTTAATCATTGAGCTACACATAAAATAATGTCACTTATCATTTTCTGTATAATAAAAAGAAAAAAATCAAGAGACATTTCACATATAAAAATTAGAAAATGTATCAAGAACTCGCAAAGAACTGTATTCTCTGAGCATCATGTAATGAATTATGGTTTTCTGTGCATTGTTAACATGTTTTAATTTTATGCAGAAGTGCACTTGGCGGATTTCGATAAAATAGTAGCGGGTAAAACAACATCGTATTTAATTCGTACATACATAAGGTCAAGTCTTTTTACCGTAGGGATAGGTAGAGATTGTCTACTTCTTTCCAAAAAGTTTTATAGGGTATACATAAACAACTGGCATCTTATTTGATTTACATTTTTGTTTAGTAATCTAAACTGAAAATTTTCTTAAATTACAAGAAGAAATCCGAAATAGTAATAGTACTTTATTTGCTACACAGAGTTGAGTTATATGAGAATCAAAAAATAAGCTAGAAAAATTATGGAAGCAAATACTTACAGAATATTCGAATGTTAGAACTTGCACAAGTGCAGCAGTACTAGGATTTAAGTTAAAAGTAACTTAAATTTCGTGATTTGAGGATTGAGAGAATTGTGATTCGTATGCCAACAACACAAATACTTGTAAAGCAATTTCCAAAATTTTGCAATTTATATCTGATGCCCCCACCATTTCTAACCAAGCGAGGGGAGGTGGTATCTATAGGATACTGCCATTGCCAAAGATCCCATTGTTTATAAGATTAGCCAGGTAAAATACACCAATGCTTTTGTTTTCGAGTAGTTTAACTTTTTTTCGTCTTAGCTTTTTCCCTTTTTAGGGTACGTAGTCAGCTAGGAGTTTCGCCAAGTCCGTCTGTCACAATCTCAGTGACCGTTAGCCTAGTGCTAACGGTCAAAGCTGAAATTTTTATCAATATGTATATCAATCACCCCGACAAAGTGGTTAAATAAAAAGTGAAAAAAATGTTTTATTAGTGTACCTCCCCTACACATAATGTGAAGAGCGATCTTTTGTCATGTCAACCCTAACGTGTGATATATTTTTGGATAGGGTTTACTAGAATCATTCTTTAATTCAGTTAATATTTTCGGAATTAATTGCAGCAAAAGATTAAAAAATATGAAGAATTTCTTCAAAGTAGAACTTAATGTAGGCTTTGTAGGAAAATTATTTTTAACTGAATGGGGTGTATTTTAACACTTATGTGACGGATCGGAAAGTTCGGAACCCTACACTGAGCGTAGCCCGAAACGCTTTTAGCCGGTTTTTTGGAATAACTTCTTTCGAAGGAAACTGGCAATGCAATTTGTATTCATTGTTTCAATTATGTACTTACGTAAATATTATAGTGACATTATAATCAATGTGAAGATACCAGTGATCTGTGTACACAACTCATTTTAAAATACCATTCTGTATTTAAATATCGTTTTAACAAATTTTTCATCATAATTTATCAATAAGAGTGTTAAAAATTAGAATAAAGCTCCCTGACTACTAGTACTTACTGCTATCTACAAATAATTCATGCAAAATGAATTTGACTGTTTAAATGAAAGGGCATGTTTTGGGCTCAAAAAGGGGCATTGATTTAATGAATAACAAAAAAATTTTAATTCCACGCTGGATTTCCTACTGCGTAACCTACAACTATTCTATAGGACTTATTAGATAAATAATTCAAGGATGTAGACATGTAATAAAAATAATTCATTTTGGAATCTGCAGAGCTCAATAAAGGAGCAGATTACTTATTACCTCATATTTTTCGATCACAATCAAAGAAAAACAGCAATAAGTAGAATTCCAACTAAACACTTTAGTTTTAGACTTTACTTTTACCTGTTCTAAGAAAGGGTAAGTATTGAGATTTAAAAGCATTCAATATCTATTTCAAAGTAACATTAAATACCACGCTGGGAAGGCTTGTTCATGAATTAGTCAGAGATTAAATGAGCTCATTGCTATAGGACTTATTAGAAAAGATTTTTCATGACGATTGATAGGTGTGTTCGTAGATGAACTGTGACTGTACATACGTTTGAACTGAACAATGAACTGTACATAAGTTTTATTCAAACTCAGTGGTACAGGCGGTGGGATCGATCCCGCGATTCCCGCGGCGACATTCATAGAGTGACATAAAAGTCTCTTCGACGGACATTAATTGATGAATAAGAACCTCGTACGTAAGTACCTGTCTCCTGTATTCTCTGTGCTTCGAAAGCCACGTTTAGCCGTTGGTCCCGGTCGCAACTGTATCTACCCACCAACCTGCATTGGGTCAGCGTGGTGGTGTTACGGCCCATACTCCTCATGTGTTTCTCCATGAGGAAGGCATGTGCAGTGGGACGCATATAGGCTGAAGACGAACTCTTGTACTGGATATTGTAGGACTGAATGTAAACAGTAACTGCGTTTAAACATTAAAACGTAAAAGGCAATTATTATAACATACATGTAAAAATTTACATATATGTATTAATTTAAGGGGATATTAATATCATTAATCCAATTGTAAAGAAATTAATGCATTCAATAAACAATAATAAAAAATGCAAGAACAATGTTCCCCAAACCTTAAAAATCTGTTATATTCAGAGAAACATTAAAAGACCACGCGAAACGGCTGCTCATAGATTTTCTGTGGAATGTTGCTCCATAGAACCTGTGAGATCTGATTTCTGTCCATATTTTTTGACGTTAAATATTAAAATCAAGTTATAGATTTTGATTTTGCCGAGCTGATGTCAAAACATTCTGTTGGTTAAGCCTTCAGTGACAATCCGGTCTATTGCTAAACCATTGAAGAGACAAAAACTGTTCTTTGGACGTAAAATAAAAAAGGATGAAAGATTATATTGGCCAAACGTTATCGGATCAATCGAGCTTTCAACAGCCCCAGTCCGTTACAGACTCCAATTTAACAAGCTTTTATTAAATCCTTGAATTGTTAGAGAAATGCAATTTATTTATGTTCCTACTTATGTTTACAGATTCAAATAAAAAAAACCAGATTTATTTATGAGGAAATAATTAAATAACTCGGATTTAGTCATCATTGTAAGTTCTCACCGAACTTAATCTAAATTAATTAAAAAGTTACGTTTACAGTGGTTTTTTTTTGAGACAGAGCAATAACGGCCTAAACAGTTATAGACACAGGAAAACGTTTCTAGGAGATCTCTAATAAATATTTTCTGTACTGCATTTACAATTTTTGAATAAGATATACAAATACATCATCGCGCCTCTATACAGAAAATTTTAACAATAGATATCATTTGTTATCATATTCTGATAAGTTTCTCAACGATCTAAAGAATCCGAATCATCATAATTTTCTGATAAGCTACGAGCAGTGCTAGAGCTACGGCGCCCGTAGCAAATATTTAGTCATCGTTAACCGTTATTGTGAATCAAGAGGTTTCATTGTCGTTTATTTTTATAATTTTTGTGAGACATTCTTAAACACACAGAGTTGAGACTATTTGTAAATTATGTTAAATGTAATTATGTAAATTTTAGGTTTTTACGTCGTATTTTAATCTATCTTGGAGGACAATGGTGATGAACTAAAAATTAATCATGATATCCGTATTTTGGAAGTAATTGTAGGTATATATCCGAAAAAAAATAACTTAAAATGAACAAATTAACTACCCTACCGAAGGTGTGAATATTGTATATACATACATTTGTCCAAAAGTTAGTAAGAAATTGGTATAAAAATATTACCAAATTATGTAGCCGTTTAGGAGCAAGATGAAATCTAAAATACAAAATCGACATTTTGCCAAAAAAAATATTGTAAAAAACCTAATGACCTAGAGAAAAAACGAATGTACGAAATGTAGTATGTAAACTTATTTCACCTTTTTTTAAATTATTTTGGCCACTGATAAATGAGAAGTAGGTCTTGGATTCTGAGCCATTCTCCTGGTCCCTTCGCCAGATCGTCATCTTCAGCCTATATATGTCCCACTGCTGGGCACCGGCCTTCCTTAAAGAGAAACACATGAGGAGTATGGGCCATAACACAAACACGCTGGCCCAATGCGGGTTCGCCAGATCATCGGTTTATATTTCTCGTGTGTTCCGTCCATGTAAGTATTGTAGTAGCTCGTCCTTCTTTGTGGCCTTAATGAAAAAGAATGATATAAAGGCCATGTTTTTTTTGGAGATGTCTAATATAATTATTCCCATTAAAATAATATTAATATGATACGTTTTTGAAATATTTTAGTGAAAAGCCAACTCCTTTAGTAATGTTCTCAAGTGCGTTGAAGTCTTTTACTAATAAACGTAAGTTTCCCCACCTCCGGACTACAACTATCATCTAAAAGATAAATTGAATTATACAGTTAATTTATCAGCAACTTATCCGGAGGTCATAAAAGCGTTCTTAGTAGTTCATCAAAATTTAGTATTTAAGAAAAATCTTAAAAAGCATTATTTAGCTAACTTAGTATAGTTTTTGAGTTTTGTTTTCTGTTAATCTAAGCTTGAGATTCTTGACCCCACAGACAATATGTGTAAATAGTTTTGTGGGACTTCTGTATTTATTTTGTAAACCAATATTTGTTTAGTAAATAAATAAATAAATAAATATTTGCTGGCATATTTTTGTCTTATTGTGGTTTGCATATAAAGTTTTGTTCCCTTTTATGTTTATTTGTCTTTGTTTTAATATTTATTTGCTTTAAATAAAAGGGAGGGCGCAATACAAACATTCAAAACCGGTGAAAAAGTTTTATTTTTTATATGTATAGGTAATTGGTACAAATTAAAAAAAATTGAGACATGAAACAAGACAATACAGGCGATAAAAGTACAATTAAAAAATAATTGCAAATATGTATTATGTATATGACATAGTTATTATTAAGTAGACAATAATTTAATAGTCAAATGAATAATTGAATTTATTAATCGAAATAATGTTATAATGCTAAAAGAGAAATTTGCCAAACAAAGTGAAAGAATAAATCCGATTAAATTTCAGTTTCTATCACATTTACAGTATTTATTCGGTATTCCAATTTGATAAAATGTTCATCTTTTCAAATTCATGACACTTTCGTCCGTCCACTTTTGTTCACGAAAGGTAACAAATTCCGACTCCTATTAAATTAATTACTAAAGTTCGTCTTTTTCTACATTCCCCAATTTGCTCGCAGCATCGGTTCCTGAATATAAAACAAATAACAATTTAAAAATATGTCAATTGTAGACCCATTGGTTATATTTAATTGCATATTAAAATATTACCATGTCACCTGCTTCTTCTTCAGCATTTGAGACCGGAATCACAACTAAAACCTCCGACCCTCGCCATTGTGATTGTATCAGCAGTGCGTGGACTGCCTCCGACATATTTGCTGCCACATTTTTGGGTACGAACTCTGTTTTAACACTGTTCAATGTGTCCCAAGTAGAATATTGGAAATAAGCATAATAAGAGTATTACCAAGTCGCGTGCTGCTGAGTTATCATACTTGAGCCCGCCAGTGGGATAAAAGCAGCACAGCAGTATATGTACCTCCAAAACATTAGCGTCTACATTTTTGAAGACCATATAACATCACTTTTCCTTGTTCTTCCTAAAAGATTACAATCGAATTTTAAAAAGGAATTAAGAATATTATGTGAATAATTTTTCTCAAATCATAGTAGTTTATTATATTACCGAGTCCCGTGCCGCTTTTTCCGGCTATTGCCGGCATTTTCCGTACCCTCACGAGCGATGTGTACCTAAAAAGATTAGGAATTTAATAGATACAATTGAATACCTACATCGTGATTATAACCAAACAATCATCAGGGCCAGGATATCTGTTATTGTCTAAATACTTAAAAAAACTATAACATGGACTAAAAAATAAATGGAAAAAAATACGTATAATAAAAATATGGAAATAAAAAAATTCATACGGTTTATCAAAAATTTTGTTTAGTTATATAGTATATAAATTACCTTTTGCTGTTCTTTCATTCCTTATAGGAAACTGCCACGGGACTGCCCATTCCCCTACGCATTCCTACACCGCATCCGATACAACTTCGCCTCATCAGCGCACTTGATTGTGATGCAATTCCTGTACACATTCATACAATAATGTAAGTTAATAGTTAATTTGTATTTGCATTGGCATTTGGCGTTATAATGAACGTGTAATGTTACACTCGATGCTGCTAGCCAGTTCTGTTACCATGAACTTGGCTGGACACGCTACCGTAACGCGTGTCTCGATCACAGTAACGCTAACTCTGTTGCGGCTCATCAGTAGTATTAATAATTATTATTATTATATATACTTGCCTCACCAAGCGCCTAGTTACGCCACATCGCTGTGAGACGATTGTGACGATTTGGTCCACCAGCATTGGATCCAAACGTTTCTTCGGTGGCTTGTGTAGGAATGCCGGCGATTGCTTGCCAGTAAGGGAATGTGTAGCGAGGACACTAAAAAATAGAAAGTTAGTTATTGTTGTTGACTCCATATTGTTAAAAATGTTACATTTTACGACGACTGCCAACGCCGTTACGATAGAGATACGTTAAGATAAAGTCTACTAAAATTGAATGACCTTAGCGCCCTCGTGGAATACTATCTGTAAATAATAACATAATGGAAGTGTATCATGTAGTGAGACTTACTTGCGTGAGAACACATGGCGCAGCAGCTGCCGAGTGGCCGACGTGTAAGAATCCCAGTCAATTCTTCTCAATAAATTTTCTGTGATTCTTCCAAGCGGTTCCTAGTACAATGAAAAACGAATTTAGGGACACTCAAATAAAATATAATTCATACTTAATTGGATGATAAAATATCACCTCGTCATCTGCAGCTTCTTCCATGTTTTCCCAGCTAGGGGAACTGTTTCGTTCTTGCTCCTAAAATATAACAAACGAATTAAGGAAAATAATAAAAAGGTATAAGAAAATATTATTTCATAGTAGCATATAATAAGCTTATAGGTATTTACCGCGTCCCGTGCTGCAGCTTCCTCAACATCCGGTATTCCATTTCCCGGGTAATTGCGATCGATGGGTTCCTAAAAGAAGATGTGCATAAAAAAATCTTAATTAGAAACTTAATAATTATAATTATTTACTTCCTAATTTCATAAAGATTATATCGTGTGATATTTATTGTAGGAGAATGTCATTAGCGACATGAAGTCTTTTTCTAAAACTCGTCCCTTTTTGTTCCTGCAGCAAGATACGAGTATATTCTAATTGATTTTGTAAACAATAATGTAAAGGTATTATATTGCTGAGTTTCTTTTCCGTGCTTCCCAGGAGAGGCCTACCTGGTAGCTAATGAGTTATTGGCATAGTTTTTGACGTTCACAAGTGTATTGTACAATACTATATTGAATAAGTGATTTTCTTTTTATCACCTCATCATCAACTTAGCCCAGAAAAGGCCACTGCCGGAAATATGCCTTAACCAAGGATCTCCACAAAGACCGGTTCTGCGCCGCGCGCATCCAGTGATTTATATAACTGATCACGTAAATTATTACCAAGTCACGTGCTTCTTCTTCGGCCTTTGGAACCGGTATTGGAACCCGGGCGAGAACCCTCGCAGGCCGCCATTGCGACAGCAACAGCAGCGCATGCGCCGCCTCCAACACATTAGCTGGCACATTCCTCCGGTCCATCTTTTTTTAATTAAAACTGTAAAATTTTATACCCTTGTCATTTTTATGTAATAATTAGTGTAATAACATACTTCAGTATTGCCTATACTATTTAATCATTGAGCTACACATAAAATAATATCACATATCATTTTCTGTATAATGAAAAGGAAAAAATCAAGAGACATTTCACATATAAAAATTAGAAAATGTATCAAGAACTCGTAAAGAACCGTATTCTCTTAGTATGATGTAATGAATTATTGTTTTCTGTGCATTGTCAACATGTTTTAATTTTATGCAGAAGTGCACTTGGCGGTTTTCGATAAAATAGTAGCGGGTAAAACAACATCGTATTTAATTCGTACATACATTAAGGTCAAGCCTTTTTACCGTAGGGGTAGGTAGAGATTGTCTACTCCTTTCCAATAACTTTTATAGGGTACACATAAACAACTGGCATCTTATTTGATTTACATTTTTGTTTAGTGATCTAAACTGAAAATATTCTTAAATTACAAGAAGAAATCCGAAATATTAGCTTCTGTTTTACTACACAGAGTTGAGTTATATGAGCATCAAAAAATAAGCTAGAAAAATTATGGAAACAAATACTTACAGAATATTCGAATGTTAGAACTTGCACAAGTGCAGCAGTACTAGGATTTAAGTTAAAAGTAACTTAAATTTCGTGATTTGAGGATTGAGAGAATTGTGATGCGTATGCCAACAACACAAATACTTGTAAAGATATATTCCAAAATTTTGCAATTTATATCTGATGCCCCCACCATTTCTAACCAAGCGAGGGGAGGGGGTATCTATGGGATACTGCCATTGCCAAAGAACCCATTGTTTATAAGATTAGCCAGGTAAAATACACCAATGCTTTTGTTTTCGAGTAGTTTAACTTTTTTTCGTCTTAGCTTTTTCCCTTTTTAGGGTCCGTAATCAACTAGGAGTTTCGAACCCTACACTGAGCGTGGCCCGAAACGCTCTTAGTCGGTTTTTTTGGAATAACTTCTTTCGAAGGAAACTGGCAATGCAATTTGTATTCATTGTTTCAATTATGTACTTACGTACATATTATAGTGAAATTATAATCAATGTAAAGATACCAGTGATCTATGTACACTACTCCCTACACTAATAAAAGTTTCAAACTTATTGATCATCATGTTAAAATAGCATTCTGTATTTAAATATCGTTTTAACAAATTTTTCATCATAATTTATCAATAAGAGTGTTAGAAATTAGAATAAAGCTCCCTGACTACTAGTACTTACTGCTATCTACAAATAATTCATGCAAAATGAATTTGACTGTTTAAATGAAAGGGCAAGTTTTGGGCTCAAAGAGGCATTGATTTATTGCATAACAAAAAAATTTTAATCCCACGCTGGATTTCCTACTGCGTAACCTACAACTATTCTATAGGACTTATTAGATAAATAATTCAAGGATGTAGACATGTAATAAAAATAATTCATTTTGGAAACTGGAGAGCTCAATAAAGGACCAGATTACTTATTACCTCATATTTTTCGATCACAATCAAAGAAAAGCAGGAATAAGTAGAATTCCAACTAAACACTTTAGTTTTAGACTTTACTTTTACCTGTTCTAAGAAAGGGTAAGTATTGCATTCAATATCTATTTCAAAGTAACATCAAATACCACGCTAGGAAGGCTTGTTCATGAATTAGTCAGAGATTAAATGAGCTCATTGTTATAGGACTTATTAGATAAGATTTTTCATGACGATTGATAGGTGTGTTCGTAGATCAACTGTGACTGTACATAAGTTTGAACTGAACAATGAACTGTACATAAGATTTATTCAAACTCAGTGGTACAGGCGGTGGGATCGAACCCGCGATTCCCGCGGCGACATTCGTAGAGTGACATAAAAGTCTCTTCGACGGACATTAATTGATGAATAAGAACCTCGTACGTAAGTACCTGTCTCCTGTATTCTCTGTGCTTCGAAAGCCACGTTTAGCCGTTGGTTCCGGTCGCTATTGCAACTGTATCTACCCACCAACCTGAATTGGGCCAGCGTGGTGGTGTTACGGCCCATACTCCTCATGTGTTTCTCCATGAGGAAGGCATGTGCAGTGGGACGCATATAGGCTGAAGACGAACTCTTGTACTGGATATTGTAGGACTGAATGTAAACAGTAACTGCGTTTAAACATCAGAACGTGAAAGGCAATTATTGTAACATACATGTAAAAATTTACATATTTGTATTAATTTTAGGGGATATTAATATCATTAATCCAATTGTAAAGAAATTAATGCATTCAATAAACAATAATAAGAAATGCAAGAACAACGTTCCCCATACCTTAAAAATCTGTTATATTCAGAGAAACATTAAAAGACCACGCGAAACGGCTGCTCATAGATTTTCTGTGGAATGTTGTTCCATAGAACCTGTGAGATCTGATTTCTGTCCATATTTTTTGACGTTAAATATTAAAATCAAGTTATAGATTTTGATTTTGCAGAGCTGATGTCAAAACATTCTGTTGGTTAAGCCTTCAGTGGCAATCCGGTCTATTGCTAGACCATTGAAGAGACAAAAACTGTTCATTGGGCGTAAAGTAAAAAAGGATGAAAGATTATGTTGGCCAAACGTTATCGGATCGATCGAGCTTTCAACAGCCCCAGTCCGTTACAGACTCCAATTTAACAAGCTTTTATTAAATCCTTGAATTGTTAGAGAAATGTAATTTATTTATGTTCCTACTTATGTTTACAGATTCAAATAAAAAAAACCAGATTTATTTATGAGGAAATAATTAAATAACTCGGATTTAGTCATCATTGTAAGTTCTCACCGAACTTAATCTAAATTAATTAAAAAGTTACGTTTACAGTGGTTTTTTTTGAGACAGAGCAATAACGGCCTAAACAGTTATAGACACAGGAAAACGTTTCTAGGAGATCTCTAATAAATATTTTCTGTACTGCATTTACAATTTTTGAATAAGATATACAAATACATCATCGCGCCTCTATACAGAAAATTTTAACAATAGATATCATTTGTTATCATATTCTGATAAGTTTCTCAACGATCTAAAGAATCCGAATCATCATAATTTTCTGATAAGCTACGAGCAGTTCTAGAGCTACGGCGCCCGTAGCAAATATTTAGTCATCGTTAACCGTTATTGTGAATCAAGAGGTTTCATTGTCGTTTATTTTTATAATTTTAGTGAGACATTCTTAAACACACAGAGTTGAGACTATTTGTAAATTATGTGAAATGTAATTATGTAAAATTTTGGTGTTTACGTCGTATTTTAATCTATCTTGGAGGACAATGGTGATGATCTAAAAATTAATCATGATATTTGTATTTTGGAAGTTATTTTAGGTATATATCCGAAAATAATTAAATTAAAATGAACAAATTAACTACCCTACCGAAGGTGTGAATTTTGTATATACATACATTTGTTCAATAGTTAGTAAGAAATTGGTGTAAAAATATTACCAAATTATGTCGCCGTTTAGAAACAGCAAGAAATCTAAAATACAAAATCGACATTTTGCCAAAACAAAAATTTGTACAAAACCTAATGACCTAGAGAAAAAACGAATGTACGAAATGTAGTATATAAACTTATTTCACCTTTTTTTTAAATTATTTTGGCCAGCGATAAATGAGAAGTGGTCTTGGATTCTGAGCCCTTCTCCTGGTATTTTCGCCAGATCGTCATCTTCAGCCTATATATGTCCCACTGCTGGGCACCGGCCTTCCTTAACGAGAAACACATGAGAAGTATGGGCCATAACACAAACACGCTGGCCCAATGCGGGTTCGCCAGATCATCGGTTAATATTTCTCGTGTGTTCCGTCCATGTAAGTATTGTAGTAGCTCGTCCTTCTTTGTGGCCTTAATGAAAAAGAATGATATATAAGGTCATGCTTTTTTTGGAGATGTCTAATATAATTATACCCAATAAAATAATATTAATATGATACGTTTGAAATATTTTAGTGAAAAGCCAACTCCTTTAGTAATGTTCTCAAGTGCGTTGAAGTCTTTTACTAATAAACGTAAGTTTCCCCACCTCCGGACTACAACTATCATCTAAAAGATAAATTGAATTATACAGTTAATTTATCAGCAACTTATCCGGAGGTCATAAAAGCGTTCTTAGTAGTTCATCAAAATTTAGTATGTAAGAAAAATCTTAAAAAGCATTATTTAGCTAACTTAGTATAGTTTTTGAGTTTTGTTTTCTGTTAATCTAAGCTTGAGATTCTTGACCCCACAGACAATATGTGTAAATAGTTTTGTGGGACTTCTGTATTTATTTTGTAAACCAATATTTGTTTAGTAAATAAATAAATAAATAAATATTTGCTGGCATATTTTTGTCTTATTGTGGTTTGCATATATAGTTTTGTTCCCTTTTATGTTTATTTGTCTTTGTTTTAATATTTATTTGCTTTAAATAAAAGGGAGGGCGCAATACAAACATTCAAAACCGGTGAAAAAGTTTTATTTTTTATATGTATAGGTAATTGGTACAAATTAAAAAAAATTGAGACATGAAACAAGACAATACAGGCGATAAAAGTACAATTAAAAAATAATTGCAAATATGTATTATGTATATGACATAGTTATTATTAAGTAGACAATAATTTAATAGTCAAATGAATAATTGAATTTATTAATCGAAATAATGTTATAATGCTAAAAGAGAAATTTGCCAAACAAAGTGAAAGAATAAATCCGATTAAATTTCAGTTTCTATCACATTTACAGTATTTATTCGGTATTCCAATTTGATAAAATGTTCATCTTTTCAAATTCATGACACTTTCGTCCGTCCACTTTTGTTCACGAAAGGTAACAAATTCCGACTCCTATTAAATTAATTACTAAAGTTCGTCTTTTTCTACATTCCCCAATTTGCTCGCAGCATCGGTTCCTGAATATAAAACAAATAACAATTTAAAAATATGTCAATTGTAGACCCATTGGTTATATTTAATTGCATATTAAAATATTACCATGTCACCTGCTTCTTCTTCAGCATTTGAGACCGGAATCACAACTAAAACCTCCGACCCTCGCCATTGTGATTGTATCAGCAGTGCGTGGACTGCCTCCGACATATTTGCTGCCACATTTTTGGGTACGAACTCTGTTTTAACACTGTTCAATGTGTCCCAAGTAGAATATTGGAAATAAGCATAATAAGAGTATTACCAAGTCGCGTGCTGCTGAGTTATCATACTTGAGCCCGCCAGTGGGATAAAAGCAGCACAGCAGTATATGTACCTCCAAAACATTAGCGTCTACATTTTTGAAGACCATATAACATCACTTTTCCTTGTTCTTCCTAAAAGATTACAATCGAATTTTAAAAAGGAATTAAGAATATTATGTGAATAATTTTTCTCAAATCATAGTAGTTTATTATATTACCGAGTCCCGTGCCGCTTTTTCCGGCTATTGCCGGCATTTTCCGTACCCTCACGAGCGATGTGTACCTAAAAAGATTAGGAATTTAATACATACAATTGAATACCTACATCGTGATTATAACCAAACAATCATCAGGGCCAGGATATCTGTTATTGTCTAAATACTTAAAAAACTATAACATGGACTAAAAAATAAATAGAAAAAATACGTCAAATAAAAATATGGAAATAAAAAAAATAATTCAGTTTTTAAAAAAAATTGTGTAGTTATATATTTTATATATTACCTTTTGCTGTTCTTTCATTCCTTATAGGAAACTGCCACGGGACTGCCCATTCCCCTACGCATTCCTACACCGCATCCGATACAACTTCGCCTCATCAGCGCACTTGATTGTGATGCAATTCCTGTACACATTCATACAATAATGTAAGTTAACAGTAAATTTGTATTTGCATTGGCATTTGGCGTTATAATGATCGTGTAATGTTACACTCGATGCTGCTAGCCAGTTCTGTTACCATGAACTTGGCTGGACACGCTACCGTACCGCGTGTCTCGATCACAGTAACGCTAACTCTGTTGGGGCTCATCAGTAGTATTAATAATTATTAATATTATATATACTTGCCTCACCAAGCGCCTAGTTACGCCACATCGCTGTGAGACGATTGTGACGATTTGGTCCACCAGCATTGGATCCAAACGTTTCTTCGGTGGCTTGTGTAGGAATGCCGGCGATTGCTTGCCAGTAAGGGAATGTGTAGCGAGGACACTAAAAAATAGAAAGTTAGTTATTGTTGTTGACTCCATATTGTTAAAAATGTTACATTTTACGACGACTGCCAACGCCGTTAGAATACGTTAAGATAGAGTCTACTAAAATTGACCTTAGCGCCCTCGTGGAATACTATCTGTAAATAATTACATAATGGAAGTGTATCATGTAGTGAGACTTACTTGCGTGAGAACACATGGCGCAGCAGCTGCCGAGTGGCCGACGTGTAAGAATCCCAGTCAATTCTTCTCAATAAATTTTCTGTGATTCTTCCAAGCGGTTCCTAGTACAATGAAAAACGAATTTAGGGACACTCAAATAAAATATAATTCATACTTAATTGGATAATAAAATATCACCTCGTCATCTGCAGCTTCTTCCATGTTTTCCCAGCTAGGGGAACTGTTTCGTTCTTGCTCCTAAAATATAACAAACGAATTTAAGGAAAGAATAAAAAGGTATAAGAAAATATTATACATAAATTATTATAATATGTTACATATAATAAACTTATAGGTATTTACCGCGTCCCGTGCTGCAGCTTCCTCAACATCCGGTATTCCATTTTCCGGATGCTCGCGATCGATGGGTTCCTAAAAGGAAGATGTGCATACAAAAATCAAAATTAGAATTTAGAATGATTTTATTCCTTATTTCATAAAGATTATATCGTGTGATATTTAATGTAGGAGAATGTCATAAGCGACATGAAATGTTTTTCTAAAACTCGTCCCTTTTTGTTCCTGCAGCAAGATACGAGTATATTCTAATTGATTTTGTAAACAATAATGTAAAGGTATTATATTGCTGAGTTTCTTTTCCGTGCTTCCCAGGAGAGGCCTACCTGGTAGCTAATGAGCATAACTGGCATAGTTTTTGACGTTCACAAGTGTATTGTACAATACTATATTGAATAAGTGATTTTCTTTTTATCACCTCATCATCAACTTAGCCCAGAAAAGGCCACTGCCGGAAATATGCCTTAACCAAGGATCTCCACAAAGACCGGTTCTGCGCCGCCCGCATCCAGTGATTTATATAACTGATCACGTAAATTATTACCAAGTCACGTGCTTCTTCTTCGGCCTCTGGAACCGGTATGGGAACCCGGGCGAGAACCCTCGCAGGCCGCCATTGCGACAGCAACAGCAGCGCATGCGCCGCCTCCAACACATTTGCTGGCACATTCTTCCGGTCCATCTTTTTTTACTTTAAACTGTAAAATTTGTAAAATTTATACCCTTGTAATTTTAATGTAATAATAAGTGTAATAACGGACTTCAGTTTATTGCCTATACCATTTAATCATTGAGCTACACATAAAATAATGTCACATATCATTTTCTTTATAATAAAAAGAAAAAAAATCAAAAGACATTTCACATATAAAAATTAGAAAATGTATCAAGAACTCGTAATGAACTGTATTCTCTTAGCATGATGTAATAAATTATTGTTTTCTGCGCATTATTAACATGTTTTAATTTTATCCAGAAGTGCACTTGGTGGATTACGATAAAATAGTAGCGGGTAAAACAACATCGTATTTAATCGTACATATAATATTAAGTCTTTTTACCGCAGGGGTAGGTAGAGATTGTCTACTTCTTTCCAATAACTTTGATAGGGTATACATAAACAACTGGCATCTTATTTGATTTACATTCTTGTTTAGTAATCTAAACTGAAAATTTTCTTAAATTACAAGAAGAAATCCGAAATATTAGCTTTATTTACTACACAGAGTTGAGTTATATGAGCATCAAAAAATAAGCTAGAAAAATTATGGAAACAAATACTTACAGAATATTCGAATGTTAGAACTTGCACAAGTGCAGCAGTACTAGGATTTAAGTTAAAAGTAACTTAAATTTCGTGAATTGAGGATTGAGAGAATTGTGATGCGTATGCCAACAACACAAATACTTGTAAAGCAATTTCCAAAATTTTGCAATTTATATCTGATGCCCCCACCATTTCTAACCAAGCGAGGGGAGGGGGTATCTATAGGATACTGCCATTCCCAAAGAACCCATTGTTTATAAGATTAGCCAGGTAAAATACACCAATGCTTTTGTTTTCGAGTTAAACTTTTTTTCGTCTTAGCTTTTCCCTTTTTAGGGTCCGTAATCAACTAGGAGTTTCGAACCCTACACTGAGCGTGGCCCGAAACGCGTTTTTTGGAATAACTTCTTTCGAAGGAAACTGGCAATGCAATTTGTATTATTCATTGTTTCAATTATGTACTTACGTACATATTATGTGACATTATAATCAATGTAAAGATACCAGTCATCTGTGTACACAAATCCCAACACTAGTAAAAGTTTCAAACTTATTGATCGTCATTTTAAAATAGCATTCTGTATTTAAATATCGTTTTAACATATTTTTCATCATAATTTATCAATAAGAGTGTTAGAAGTTAGAATAAAGCTCCCAGACTACTAATACTTACTGCTATCTACAAATAATTCATGCAAAATGAATTTGACTGTTTAAATGAAAGGGCAAGTTTTGGGCTCAAAGAGGTATTGATTTACTGCATAACAAAAAAAATTTTAATACCACGCTGGATTTCCTACTGCGTAACCTACAACTATTCTATAGGACTTATTAGATAAATAATTAAAGGATGTAGTCATGTAATAATAATAATTTATTTTAGAAACTGGAGAGCTCAATAAAGAACCAGATTACTTATTACCTTATATTTTTCGATCACAATCAAAGAAAAGCAGCAATAAGTAGAATTCCAACTAAACACTTTAGTTTTAGACTTTACTTTTACCTGTTCTAAGAAAGGGTAAGTATTGAGATTTAAAAGCATTCAATATCTATTTCAAAGTAACATTAAATACCACGCTGGGAAGGTTTGTTCATGAATTAGTCAGAGATTAAATGAGCTCATTGCTATAGGACTTATTAGATAAGATTTTTCATGACGATTGATAGGTGTGTTCGTAGATCAACTGTGACTGTACATAAGTTTGAACTGAACAATGAACTGTACATAAGTTTTATTCAAACTCTGTGGTACAGGCGGTGGGATCGATCCCGCGATTCCCGCGGCGACATTCGTAGAGTGACATAAAAGTCTCTTCCACGGACATTAATTGATGAATAAGAACCTCGTACGTAAGTACCTGTCTCCTGTATTCTCTGTGCTTCGAAAGCCACGTTAAGCCGTTGGTCCCGGTCGCAACTGTATCTACCCACCAACCTGCATTGGGTCAGCGTGGTGGTGTTACGGCCCATACTCCTCATGTGTTTCTCCATGAGGAAGGCATGTGCAGTGGGACGCATATAGGCTGAGGACGAACTCTTGTACTGGATATTCTAGGACTGAATGTAAACAGTAACTGCGTTTAAACATCAAAACGTAAAAGGCAATTATTGTAACATACATGTTAAAATTTACATATTTGTATTAATTTTAGGGGATATTAATATCATTAATCCAATTGTAAAGAAATTAATGCATTCAATAAACAATAATAAGAAATGCAAGAACAACGTTCCCCATACCTTAAAAATCTGTTATATTCAGAAAAACATTAAAACACCACGCGAAACGACTGCTCATAGATTTTCTGTGGAATGTTGTTCCATAGAACCTGTGAGATCTGATTTCTGTCCATATTTTTTGACGTTAAATATTAAAATCAAGTTATAGATTTTGATTTTGCAGAGCTGATGTCAAAACATTCTGTTGGTTAAGCCTTCAGTGGCAATCCGGTCTATTGCTAAACCATTGAAGAGACAAAAACTGTTCTTTGGGCGTAAAGTGAAAAAGGATGAAAGATTATGTTTTCCAAACGTTATCGGATCAATCGAGCTTTCAACAGCCCCAGTCCGTTACAGACTCCAATTTTACAAGCTTTTATTAAATCCTTGAATTGTATAGAGAAATTCAATTTCATTTATGTTTCTACTTATGTTTACAGATTCAAATAAAAAAATCCAGATTTATTTATAAGGAAATAATTTAATAACTCGGATTTAGTCATCATTGTAAGTTATCACTGAACTTAATCTAAATTAATTAAAAAGTTACGTTTACAGTGTTTTTTTTAGACAGAGCAATAACGGCCTAAACAGTTATAGACACAGGAAAACGTTTCTAGGAGATATCTAATAAATATTTTCTGTACTGCATTTACAATTTTTGAATAAGATATACATCATCGCGCCTCTATACAAAAAATTTTAACAAAAGATATCATTTGTTATCATATTCTGATAAGTTTCTCAACGATCTAAAGAATCCGAATCATCATAATTTTCTGATAAGCTACGAGCAGTGCTAGAGCTACGGCGACCGTAGCAAATATTTAGTCATCGTTAACCGTTATTGTGAATCAAGAGGTTTCATTGTCGTTTATTTTTATTATTTCAGTGAGACATTCTTAAACACACAGAGTTGAGACTATTTGTAAATTATGTTAAATGTAATTATGTACAATTTAGGTGTTTACGTCGTATTTTAATCTATCTTGGAGGACAATGGTGATGATCTAAAAATTAATCATGATATTCGTATTTTGGAAGTAATTGTAGGTATATATCCGAATAAAATTAAATTAAAATGAACAAATTAACTACCCTACCGAAAGTGTGAATATTGTATATACATACATTTGTTCAAAAGTTAGTAAGAAATTGGTGTTAAAATATTACCAAATTATGTAGCCGTTTAGGAGCAGGAAGAAATCTAAAATACAAAATCGACATTTTTCCAAAAAAAAAATTGTAAAAAACCTAATGACCTAGACAGACAACGAATGTACGAAATGTAGTATGTAAACTTATTTCACCTCTTTTTTTAATTATTTTGGCCAGCGATAAATGAGGAGTAGGTCTTGGATTCTGAGCCTTTCTCCTGGAACCTTCGCCAGATCGTCATCTTCAGCCTATATATGTCCCACTGCTGGGTACCGGCCTTCCTTAGAGAGAAACACATGAGGAGTATGGGCCATAACACAAACACGCTTGGCCAGATCTCGTGTGTTCCGTCCATGTAAGTATTGTAGTAGCTCGTCCTTCTTTTTTTAGAGATGTCTAATATAATTATACCCAATTAAATAATATTAATATGATACGTTTTTTAAATATTTTAGTGAAAAGCCATCTCCTTTAGTAATGTTCTCAAGTGCGTTGAAGTCTTTTACTAACAAACGTAAGTTTCCCCACCTCCGGATAGCTATCATCTAAAAGATAAATTGAATTATACAGTTAATTTATCAGCAACTTATCCGGAGGTCATAAAAGCGTTCTTAGTAGTTCATCAAAATTTAGATGTAATAATTATATATATTTATACCGTAAAGGCTCGGTGGCGTAGTAGTTAGTTAGTACACTTTGGCTTTGGATATCGAAAACATAGCCCTCGCCGTAGTCAGGCCTTGAATGAGTGACCAAAACGTGTGATCTCAAACTCCTCTGTGCTTTGCAAGGCATGTTTAGCCGTTGGTCCCGGTCTCTATTGTAAACGCTTCTACCCACCGACCCGCAATGGGCCAGCGTTATGATGTGACGGCCCATACTCCTCATTTGTTTCTAATTTACCTCGTAATAAAATTAATAGGTATTTGAAATACTTTATTAGGTGTCGTTTAAATTACAGAAAATTATTAATAAGATTTGTATATTAATTACAGGAATAAGTCGATACTTCATTTGTGTATATCATTAATCTTTCAAATTTATCAATAAAATAGTTATTTAAATTTAAGTATGCGTTTTTCGTTTCAACAGAAGTTTTTTTTTATACGTAGAGGTTAATAAATTCTTTGTCATTCGTTTAATTAAATGTTCTCAGGAAGCTTAGAAAAGGGTTTTATGCCGTTTACGTACGATTGGTGGCGTACATTTTTATTTCTTGATTTTGGTAATATTAATTTCAATAAGTGTCGGGAAGGTTATCTAGCTCTAGCTTACATATTTTTTTGACAAAATAAAGTGTGATGTTTCTTTTTGACAAATCGGCAAAGTTCAAAAATAAAACTAAATAAACAGCAAGGTCAAGGTTAGACTCTTATATCTACGGTATATTATTTATTAATTGGATACTTACGTGCTTACATACACTTTCGATAAATTATTTACTTATTGAAAATTTTATTGGCAGGACATTTAAATGAATTAATATTAATTATTCCGACAATGTTTAGAATAATACGGAGCAAAGAATTATATGGTCACTTATCGATCATATTTTTTTGCAATATTTTCTTTTGTTTGTAAAGTTTGAGATCTTTGCTAAAATGACTTTTTGTATTTAACAATATTTTTTAAAGTTATGTATTTAAATGACATTTCATGTTATTAGAGGCCAAAAATACTAAAATAAACAGACCATTCACAAAATTATTGCATTACAAACATACTTACCTTTACGTAAAGAATTAACCGCTACAGTTTAAGCTGTAGTAATTATACAAAACATGTTTACAAGCGATAGCAGTTAATCATATTTATGGATTTATTTTTCGAGAAGAAATGAAGTCGTTTTGTAGATAAAATTAGAGAAATGATTCTTTTAATTATAGCCAAATTAGAATAGTTACCGCCTTACCACAACAAAACTTAAACATCTGTTAAGCAAGTGTTTTAAAAAAACGTTACCGCAAGACCGTGTTTTACGATTGTCGTGAGATAGACGCGGCTTAAACATCGTCTAAACAAAAATTAAACAGGCGTTGAACGCGTACTTAAACTTTAAATAGTGTTTAGTTAAACAAGTGATATACAACTGTTCTATTTCTCTTTTGTGGTAAGACAGTTATCGTTTAGATTGCAATAATTTGGAATATTTCTGCACCGAATGCCGTCAGAGAAGGGCACCTCTGCCGAAAACTCGCTGCAATAATAACAAAAGTACATGAAGTTGTATAAAAAAAGGAAAAGATTAACATTTCGATCATTATTTTCAACTACACAGTATGTCGGATTATGATATCACTTTCGATAAGTGTTTGGTAATACGAATAGATAGATGAGTAAGGTATGGTTTAAAGTTTTGTTCTCTAGTTAGGTATGGTTTACATTTTTGTTCTAAAGCATCGAATGGATACAGTGCAAATATCCCAATGAAAAAACATGACAATTAAAATGAGTTAAAGTCTCATGCACTGGCTGGCTTACATTAAGATAAGCTCAAAGTTTAATAAAGAAAAATAAACAAAAAACAAAATCATTCGAAATTTAGAAACATCGATCCAGGAGAGTTTCGGTTTCAGCATACGAACAAGTAAGCAACCACTCATTTAAAACATATTTGGCTTCCGAAACCGAACGGTGCCTAATATCGCAACTTCTTGCTGTTGCATTATAAATACGAGCTCCAACAGAGTCGCCAAACCTAGAAGCGAATGTGACCTTATAGTCCGAGAGCTGGCACGAATTTTTGGGTAGGTATTTGAGGCAAGCTGAAAACTTGTCCTATACCTCTCCTATTATACCCCAACAGGGAACTGCAGACCTGGCTGGTGAGTAGCGGGGCTAAATTAACCCCTAAATTTTTAAAAATATTATTTTTTTATTTTGAAAAATATATTTGAGGCAATATGCAATTTTTATATGTTGTAGTTTAATGTATAAAGAATAAAAAAAAAAATAAGCCAGACGATTTGGTCGGGATTTTATAATTGCCAGACGCGTGCAAAAATATTTTGCAAAAAAATATAAAAAATATATTTGAGGCAACTTGAAATTTTAATAGGACATTATTTATAACTAAAAAATAAGATCCTCAAAAAGACAGGTCATTTCTGTGGGATTTTCTACCTGCCAGGTGCAGAGGTAGCCGAATCTGATGCAGATGAATCGGAAGAAGATTCTGATAGCTCTGATGAAGGAGCATCCTAAGATGAATAAAAATTTATTTGTGACGTGGGATGAATTAAATTTATATGTTTGTACTCATAATTCTGCAGTTGTATAATTATTATATCTCAATAAATCTGACTTTGTGATTTTGTATTTTTGAAATCGTTACTTTTTTTATTTAATACGTTAGCCATTATTAATTTCAACATGAAAAAAATATTCAATTTCTGTATAAATTTTAAATTTGAATACTGTCCCAAAAAAAAGTAATTTTTTTAATTTTAGATATCGTGGCGAAAATATAAATCCTATTAAAAAATTATTGAAACAAAAGTTTTTGGAAAATTAATTTTCTAAAGAAAATGTTTTTTATGATTTGTTGAAAAAACCATTACATTTAGATTTATATTTAAATTGACTAGATAACAAATTTTATATGATAAAAAAATATAACATAATAAATATATCCATTTAACACGCACAAATCAACACAATCATTTTTATATGAACCGTTTTTAGTAGAAATTCACAATTTTTTTTATTTTTTACTCCGAAATTTTGAATTGGAACCTCGTGGCTATTGTAAGTCACGTGACCTCGCCAGAGCCAATAATAACGCGGCAAGCCAGAACGCAGACAGCTGCCGATTAACTCTCTCTCTCACTCTACAGCTTGTCTATAGCGCTACGCACTCATACCTATACATAACTTGTTGGATCACCTGGCAGGTAGAAAGTCCCACAGAAATGACCTGTCTTTTTGAGGATCTTGTTTTTAAGTTATAAATAATGTCCTATTAAAATTTCAAGTTGCCTCAAATATATATTTTATATTTTTTTGCAAAATATTTTTGCACGCGTCTGGCAATTGTAAAATCCCGACCAAATCGTCTGGCTTATTTTTTTATTTATTCTTTATACATTAAACTACAACATATAAAAATTGCATATTGCCTCAAATATATTTTTTAAAATAAAAAAATAATATTTTTAAAAATTAAGGGGTTAATTTAGCCCCGCTACTCACCAGCCAGGTCTGCAGTTCCCTGTTGGGGTATAATAGGAGAGGTATAGGACAAGTTTTCAGCTTGCCTCAAATACCTACCCAAAAATTCGTGCCAGCTCTCCTACTATTACAGATGGCAACGGGATTTAAAATGTGCGTAACTATGTTGGTCTGTAGACTAGTTTTCTGTATCTCTACGTCACTTTATTTTCCTATCAAATGTGAAACACATCTTCATTTTTTCAATTTCAGAAAGCCCTTTTGGGTAACCGAAAATAATAGCAAACTTTTTTAATTTAATCTTATAACCTTATATAAAGTTATGAGTATTCAAGGAGATAAGTTACAACCAAGGTTACTTTAAAGTGCCGACAACTAAACACAAACAATAAAACATTATAATTTATAACAGTTATAAGTGCAAAGCATTATAAAAGCACCAAAATATCATGAACAATACATTATTCGCAACTTTTACTCGATTCGGCCAACAATAGTTGAGGGCAGTAGTCGAGTAAAAAAGTCTGAATGATTTAACAATAGCATAGATTTAGAATAAATATCCTATGTTTATGAACAATAGACCCGCATAATTACCCCAAAAGCCATTGGTCCTGGAACTTGATCGAATGGACTACCAATTTTTACCTTACCCTTTTTTATAAAAATGCAGTGATAAAATTAATAATTGTTTGAATGACCGACTTTGGTTGGCTGAGTACAAGAAAATCTATATAATGATATAAGTTTAGTGGTTTTATAAAGGTTTTCTTTATTTAGTTATTACATACCTACTGGATATTTCGTATTTAAGGTTCTATATGCAATAAATCAAAAACGATATCTTGATAGTTGTGGATACATTACACTTTGTGGGTACATTATACATTATACTTGATTAAGAGAACATAGGTGGATATTTAGGTGTCTAAAATATTTTGCACTGTGATGTAGACAGAATTAATGCAATTAAAATAAAGTTTAGAGATTTTGAGAATGTGTATAATAATGTAACATTTTATTATACCAATTTTACTCGTAACGTAATATGTAAGTACTATCTACCTACCTATTGTTAGTGAAACAATATCAACGATTTTGAAAATTATAATAAAATATTTAAAAAAAAAGTACCAACTTTTTTTATTTTACATTTTTTTCTAAGCTATAAAGACCACGTGTAACTCATATTTTCTCACATACAGCTGCGGCGTATCTTCATTGATGATTGACGGTTAAAAGGTTAAAATTACACTTGTAATAGTAAAATAAATCTAAATAGACCTTTTCTTTTATTACTTTAAAACAGTGTTGTAAGAAGCAGTGAAAAGGCTCATAATGTTTACCTGACTAATCCCTTAAACAATAGAAATACCCGGCTGTGGTATTTTGTTTCCGACCTTGCGAATTTCAAGAAAACCCATTAGAATGGCCTAATTAGACTCTGTTAAAACTCGCCAAGCCTCAGTTTTTACATCTTTTGTTCAAAATTTAACACTTTTTCTCTGATTTTTTAATCAAAATCATAAATAGTAAATCCCTGTTGTGTTATGGATTGAATGCTTGTAAAGTTGAAAATATAACCGTCGTTGGTAGGTACTCGTAGGTACATACGTCTCGATCAAGTAGATTCGTAAACTAAAATCTGTGCGTAGTAACGTGACGTAACTAAACTTTCATTACCGTGGTGGAGTGGTCTGTACGCCGGTCTCAAGGCGCCGCCATCTCGGGAGGTCCTGGGTTCGATCCCCAGTGGAGGCAAGTGTTTGGGTGATGAATTTTCAGACATTTGTTCTCCAGTCTTGGATGTTCATTATATATGTATAATATCATATATATTCTGAATAATTATGATGTGTATTTATCTATAAAATATATTTGTCCGTCATCTAGTATCCGTAACACAAGCAGCATTTAGTTGCTTAAAATGGGACTAGTTGATAGGTGGGAATGTCTGAGGATATTTATTTATTTATATTCTCATGTAGTATGCTCTGTGCCCAGTACTGTTAGTAAGTAGTGGCACGTATAAAGGCCAATGACAAAAAGATTTTGATACCTACTTAATTATTGTATTTAATTAGGAAATCGGTCAATGGTTTGCAACTTTAAAGAACAAAATCTGGTTCAAAGTTAAGTTGTAAGATTCCATGACTCAAACAAACAGGTAAGTACTTAAGTACTCAGAATGTATAAAACTTTTTTTTTTCGAGAATAGGTGCGACACCTTACAATCCCCAGCCACATTTGGGTAGACCTAGGTCTTTGACTAAAATCTTATGTCCCATAGGTGGGGCAGAGGGCGTCCACAGTTAGTCGCCATCCCGGTCGGTATTGAGCTTCGCGCTTTATTTCGCTTATAGACATAAGTGAGTATGGGTAAATTCCGAAAGGAAAATTTCACTTAAAACTAAGGTTTACTACATCTTCTAGAAAACAGTTTAAATGTTGGAAGTGGGGTGGGCATAAAGAACCGAATATTTGTCAAAATTGCTTGAGTGGGTTAATACATGGAAGGGCAAAATAAATAAGTTATCCCTTTATAGAAAATGAATTTAAAAAATCTAATTTTTTTTTTAAATACTACCTACCAAAAAAATTACAAAAGCATTTCTGGATATTTACGGGGTCACGACAAGACCAGCCCCTCGGGTCACCTTTTCGGAAGAGATTTGAACAGCCGTCGCGACGGACGTTCGAAGGAATCGAATGCCGATTGCATGTCAACAGCCGTCGCAACAGCTGATCGGCGCTAGCTAGTAGTGTGGTGATACACACTCGGACCTGAAGCTGTATGAGCTTGTTGTGAACCAAGGCACTGCGACATTGGTAAAAGCCATGACAGTGCTACGTCTTTGGAGGCGACGAAGAAGGAGGCTGCGAACACATTACAAGATAGAAAATTATTTTAAAGATAAAAATTCGTGGCTACTATAATTTGCTCCACTGCACATATTTACAAAATTTAAAATGTTCTAAATTCCTTTTGTTATTATGGCTGTTTAAAAAAGGCTAACTGTTGAGTTTGTTGCGGCACTTCTTCTCAACAGGCCATTCACGTTGAAGTGCTAGTAGAAAAAAATATATGTATATAATCTTTATTGCACTTGAAAATACACAGTTTGCAAGGGCGGACTTATCTCTGATAAAGATCTCTTGCAGTCAACCCATGACTGTTAGTAATACCTACTGTTAACCATTAAGCAGGTGACTATCAAAATGCAATATAAGAAAAAGAAAAAAAATATATATATAAATATAAATATTGACGTGCGAGGTATTTCATATAAATCTAATTGCAGAATAAATGATTTCATTTCATTATGCTGTGGAAGGAAACTGCGGAAAGGAAGGAAGATCTCTCGGCGACTCATTACCACAGGCGAAGAACTGACAAGCGGAGGCTCCATACGCCGCACTTCAGCCGCCGGGCGGTGGAAGTTGTTATTTGTAAACCAGTGTAATACTCTTGAAACAGTGCTATTTACAACGTTGGTTTTATTTTTACCCTTTATCTTTACCAAAAATGAATGACGTATCGTCTGCAATAATACAGTCTCACATAAATTTGAAGTATAAAATGGTAAATAATTTATGTACACTAGGAAAAGAAATGGTTCTAAAATTGATCCCTGTGGTACACCCGTCGACAAAGGTGCACCAGAATTTACAACAACTTTTTGCGTTCTATTGCAAAGGTGTGGTTCTATGAGCTTAAGCGCACTACTTGTCAAACCATAATGTTTTCATTTACCCAATAATGTCTTGTAGTGAACACAATCGAAGGCTTTGGATAGGTCACAGAAAATACCCAAAGTATCCTGCCGCTTTTCCCCACGCGTAAATCCTGCATCTGTAGTTTTCCTGCTATTCCTAAGTGTAAATTGTTTATCGTGTAATAATTTATTAGAATGAAAATAGGATGATAACTGATTTAGCATCATTTCCTTAAATACTTTACTTGATGCTGGTAATATTGAAATAAGTCGAAAGTTTGTAGGGTCGCTTTTATCTACGGTTTTAAATAAAGGTATGATTTTATTACATTTCATTATGTTCGGGAAAACGCCGTCCTCTATACATTATACATTTACTAAAGATAATAGCTAAGTGACAGGCGACAACAATAATGATTGAATTCAAAAGAGTAACGGAGACTCCAAACAAATCCTGGTTTTTTAGATTTTTCCTTATCTAGAGCCCATTTCTGTTAATTTAAAGTATTTCATTCTTGACTGAATGGGAAATCCAGGCCGAAGGGAGGTGTTACGTTCCGAGACTAACCACCATCGACTCTCGGTCCTCTATTCTCCTAGGACTCCTTCTAATATTGCGATTATTGTTATCGCTATTACATGGAGTGTTAATAAGAAGTGTTGTTACTTAGTTGTTATAGCAGTATGTATTGTACTTGTACTTATATATTATACACAACAGCTCATTAATAGTTCAGTAATAACTTTTTATCATTTATAGCTACCTCACCAAGCGCTTAGTCACGTAAACGTGTCTAATTGCTAAAAATAAAATAAAACATTGAAGGTCTCGGTTGAAACATTTAATTTTATAAAGTACACAAATGTTAAATAAAAAGTTCATAAAAATACACACGAATAAAAACAATACCGTTATAAATTTATTACACATTAATTAAAAATATATATAATTATGTTTTAACGACGGGATAAAGTAGCCGGCACAAGCACCTGAAAAAAACGATGTCTATTAGTATAATTAGAATACAGTCCATTTTAATCAGCTTATAATAGTCATGGAACTGTAAGAGACATTTTCAGTCTTACTAGCTAAGGGCATATAAAAATATTTATTTGGGATAAGGGATTAACTAGATTTAATTCAGGTGTACTATTTGTGCCATAACCGGTGCACTGAAAAAATATACATGATATTTACGTACCTGATGTAGGACTGCTGCCATTCTAAGCTTCTAAGGAGGGAATTCGACCCTCCGCAGCAGGCGGCGTACGCGCTCATTCACTCGTCCTTTGTCCGTTCTCCTCATGCTCTCGTCAGCTCGGTACATCCATCTCGAATCACAAAATGCCTTTTTAACATATCTTTTCTTTCATTCACTCTCCCGTACCACATTAACCTGTCATACCTCATCTTTTTTACGAACTTCTTTCATTCTTCGCTTGCATTACTTCTGCTACTTTCATTATTGCGCCGCCTATTCCGCAACATCTTCGCCTCATCGGCACACTTTATAGTGATGCAATTCCTGTAATGATGAGTATTTGTTAGCAAAAAATTTTTTTATGTTAAAGTTTATTGGACGTACAAGGAAATCAATATTGGCAAACGCGTGAAAATACGACATAATAAGAACCACTGTGACTCCGGAAATTGTCGTGCGGGACAATGTGAGTTGGCACTATTGAGAATTGTTGTCTCGTCTTAGTAATTATGTATACTTGCCTCACCAAACGCCTGGTCACACCACACCTCTGTGAGACGGTGGTCACAATCTCGTCCACGAGGACTGGGTTCAGGCGCTTCTTAGGCGCCTTGTCCAGGAACGCTGGTGATCGTTTGCCGGTGAGGGAATGAGATGCTAGAACACTAAAAATATAGAAAAAGATATGTTACTGTTTTTGAATTAATTACTGGTTTATTGAATTCATGACTAGTAATTATTACATAAGCTTATCTTACCTGCGCGGAAATAGAGCTTGCAACAACTGCCTAGTGGCTGAGGAATAGGTTCTCCAGTCAATTTTGCGTAGCACATGTGGTGGTATCTTACCTCCGTACGGAACCTAGAATTGTTTAAAGAAAAAATTAGGCGTAGATCAAGAAAAAAAAAACATTGTAAGGTATTAAAATGTTACCAAGTCACGTGCTACGTTTTCCTTGTGATCGGAGTTCTCCCCTACATCCTCATTACCACTGGGTTCCTAGGAGGACAAAAATTCAATTTTAGAAATAAGAAAATGAAAATCATTATAATTAAACTTTATCAAATTATAGAATTTTACCAAGTTGCGTGAAGCTGAATAATTGTGCTCCGTTTTCACATCTTGAGTGATTGGAGCACTTGGAGTCCGCCATTGGGATAACAGCAGCAATATATGGGCTGCCTCCAAAACGTCAGCGTCTACATTTTTGTAGTCCATATTTGCTGCTCTAAAACAAGTAAATACAAGCATTGATTTAAGGTGGTATAGAAACTGCTTCAGCTTCATAACAGCGCCACGCAGTTATAATGAATGAATTTATTAAATTTATGAGACCTTTTTTATATGATCTCAAAATATTACTTGTAATTAAACTTACAAAATTATTTTTGCTGAACAAGTATTCGAAGAGTGTCTTTTAAAAATGTAAATATGTATTTAAATATATGAGAAGACGTAATTCATATTGAAAGACACATTAAAATTAATTTCAGAAAGTTATCTAATGGCCAGTGCCAAAGTTAAGAAAATCCCCGATATTTTTAGTTTTTCAATGTCGATATTAAATTAACTACAGTAGCAGTAAGTATAAACAAACAATAATAATTAAATAATACTTACATTATGTTAAATTCACAAGGACAAAAGTAAGTCTGAAAAAATGGCTACGCTTTAAATTACAAGTAAGTAAAATCAAGCTTACAAGCAAGCTGTGATCCGTCAACACTGAGAACTCAAAAAGTTGTGTGCAGTTTTTGAAAATTTTGCCATTTATACCCTAACTAGGACAGGGTGGGGGTAAAGGATAGCACCGAAAACGAATGCATTGTTTATACGATCAGCCAGGTAGTATGCACAAGTGCTTTTGTTTTCGTTTTCTTTTAGCAATATTTTTGTTTTCTTTTTCTGCAATTTCTTGATTATTATGAGAATGGTGATATTATTTGTTTTATGTTCCCTAGTAAATCTATATTTATTTATATAAATAATATATATTAATAAGTCTACATTAAATTTAAAATATAAGCTGTGCTCCTTTTTCATTTGTATCAAACAAAATACTAAAGTGAAATTAACATTTAAATGCAAATATAGTACCGAAATATAAAGTACAATAAAATGTTCAACGGCCACAAATTCAGTCACAATGTAAATATGCATCGTTCGCGAACGCCGGCATTTGCTTGGCCCTCGAGCGGGTGAAGAAGTGTAACTCGCGATGCCTAGATAGTTGGTTGGTGTGGCCTCGCCCTAATCTTAAGTCTTTGAATCCCATTCGTATTCCATCTAAAAGTTTCTCTATATTGTTATTATTAATAAAAACAATGATTAAAACTTTCTCCATGTAACAAAACATTCAAAATTAAATACATGTATAATACTGTAGTATAATAATTATGATTACAAGAAAAAGAAGGGATCGACGTTTGAAATGAACTTTTGAATGTGCAAGTATTGATACAACAAATTTTACAAAGTTTAAACTACCTTATTTGAAGAGAACCTTAAAATACCACGCCAGAATTGTATAGTCCTATTGTTTTCGACACTGAGGTACAACAGTCATAATGGACATGTAAGATAAGATTTCCTTAAGTCCCATAGAAGAACAATAGGAGTAAAGTAAAGTATAAAACAAGTTTTATTTTGTAGTGTTTAAATTTGTACTTTTTTTGTTGTATTTAAGTTGTCCGCTCACAACCACAACTAGCCAAAGCGTGGTATTTAGACGGTGCCGCGTAGGAGAACAAGTGGCGTGTGCTACGGACTGAGCTACGACTGCTACGGAGAACTACACTTATTTCGATATTCAGATTAAGTACCCGAGTAATGTCGTTACAATTATTTCAATTAAACAGTTGTTCAGAATGAATGAAATTTACATAATACATTTTAAAATAAATTCAGTACATTTTGAGATTCTGCTTTTATTTGATTCTTAGAAAAAAAATGGTATCTACTCTAGATTTAAGTTCTTTACAATCTAATTAAATACTCGCTGACCCATTCCTGCGCCAGGAAACGTAGAATATAATGTGGAAATTATTCTAGTACCAAGTCAGGAGTTGCTTCTTCAAAGTGATACAGCTCTCTTAGAGATCTTTATTTATTCCTAAAGTATAACAAACAAAAATAATACCTTCATTTTGGTGGTCTAAAAGTTGTCTGAAACGTCTTATAAAATCTAGTATCTTCGTCATTAGTTATTCAAGGATAATTTTATAGTCTTTTTGTTTTCATAGAAAGTACAGTTTTTTAGTTATTAATTAAAGACGTGTGAGCGTATGAAAAACAAATTCAAGACCGATGTTGTCTCAATGGTGATAGAAAACGAGATAATCACGAAAAAAAATATTTATTTGCCATATCACCTCGAATAACCCATGACGCAGACACTAGATTTTCAAAAATGTTTGAGACAAATTTAGAACATCAAAATCAAGGTATACACAACTTTCCAGCTTATCACTAGGTAAAAACCTAATTTGACTGGGGTATAAGGAAAACGACTAAATCACAACAAAAATTTACTAACTAGGGTGATTATTAGGCAACAGTGATACTGGACATTAGGCTTGTTTATGTGAGTGGATTGTGGAGTAATTTTAGAAACAATATAATGTAGTTACTTGCTATTTGTTTACTGAGAACGTGCGTGCCTTGGAGACGCAGCGATTTGAATGATGTCTATTTTTTATTTATTTTATTTTTGGTTCTTCGCGATTTACTTTTGTAAATATAGGGAAACCTGTAATTAGCTTTACTAGATTTTAATATTTTTTTTGTTATATAATTTAAGTAACGCCGTTGGTTTTCGTAATAAATCAATAAATTTATCATAGCCAATATTGCTTGTGTATGCCAAAACGAGTAGTTTTTAATAAATTGAAACCACAATCCTATTTCTTAATATTAAAATTATTAGCGAAAATAAGACTTTTATAATTTCACGTTATGTTATATTTGCTTTCGATATTCCATATATAATTTCACTAGTTACATCCCTAGTCACGCACACAGATGTACATTTAGAAACGCACACAAGCACAAATCCTTATGCTTCGTCCATAAAACTACAGGCTTGAGGACCCACCACAGTTTTCGCCTTCTTTATAAATGAAAAATCCGGTTATAGCTGAGTAGCCGTCAGAGGTTCAGGGCCTTTCAAAAAAAAATTCGTCCATAAACAGTAAGAAATATTGTTTTGGTTTATTGCACAAAAAAAAAAAACTAAAAATACTGTGTTTTAAGCCAGTTCATCAACATAGTAAATAAGAAAAGAACTTTAGTGGTTATTGTACAGATTAATATTATTTTTCTCTTACTTATTGTTATTTGCATGTATTGTTTTGTTCCCTTTTATGTTTCTTTGTCTTTGTTCTAATATTTAGTCGATTTAAATAAAAGGAAGGGCGAAATACAAACATTCAAACTAGTGAAAATGTTTTATTTTTTATAAGTATAGGTATTCGGTACAAATTAAAAAACAATTGAGACATGAAACAAGACAATACAGGCGATAAAAGTACAATTAAAAAGTAATTTCAAACATATACAAAGTTATTAATAAGTAGACAATTTAATTAATTAATCGTAATAATATTATAATGCTACAAAAATTATTTGCCAAACAAAATGAAAGAATAAATCCGATTAAATATCAGTTTCTATCACATTTATAGTATTTATTTGGTATTCCAATTTGGTAAAATGTTCATCATTCATCACCCTTTCAAATTCATGACACTTTCGTCCGTCCACTTTTGTTCACGAAAGTAACAAATTTCGACTCCTATTAAATTAATTACTAAAGTTCGTCTTTTTCTACATTCCCCAATTTGCTCGCAGCATCGGTTCCTGAAAATAAAACAAATTACAATTTAAAAATATGTCAATTGTAGACCCATTGGTTATATTTAATTGCATATTAAAATATTACCATGTCACCTGCTTCTTCTTCAGCATTTGAGAATCACAACTAAAACCTTCGACCCTCGCCATTGTGATTGTATCAGCAGTGCGTGGACTGCCTCCGACATATTTGTTGCCACATTTTTGAATATGAACTTTGGTTTGACATTTCTCAATGTGTCCCTAGTAGAATTTTAGAAATAAGCAAAATAGAGTATTACCAAGTCGCGTGATGCTGAGTTATCATACTTGAGCCCGCCAGTGGGATAAAAGCAGCAGTATATGCTTTAAATTACCGTGTCCCGTGCCGCTTCTTCCGGCTTTTGCCGCCATATATATTTTTCGTGAGAGTTCACGAGCGATGTGTACCTAAAAAGATTAGGAATTTAGTAGATACAATAAATACCTACATTGTGATTATAACTAAACAATCATTAGGGCCAGGATATCTGTTATTGTCTAAATACTTAAAAAAACATGGACTAAAAAATAAATGGAAAAAAATACGTATAATAGAAATAATTAAATAAAAAATTTCATTAAGTTTATTAAAAATTTTGTGTAGTTATATAGTATATATGTTACCTTTTGCTGTTCTTTCATTCCTTATAGGAAACTGCCACGGGACTGCCCATTCCCCTACGCATTCCTACACCGCATCCGATACAACTTCGCCTCATCAGCGCACTTGATTGTGATGCAATTCCTGTACACATTCATACAATAATGTAAGTTAATAGTAAATTTGTATACGTTTGTTGTTTCCTTCGCATTTGGCGTTATAATGTTCGTGTAATGTTACACTCGATGCTGCTAGCCAGTTCTGTTACCATGAACTTGGCCGGACACGCTACCGCGTGCCTACAGTAACGCGAACTCAGCTGGGTCTTTACTGTGGCAGCTTATCCCACTTATAGCTCATCAGTAGTATTAATAATTATTAATATTATATATACTTGCCTCACCAAGCGCCTAGTTACGCCACATCGCTGTGAGACGATTGTGACGATTTGGTTTACCAGTATTGGATCCAAACGCTTCTTCGGTGGCTTGTGTAGGAATGCCGGCCATTGCTTGCCAGTAAGGGAATGAGTAGCGAAGACACTAAAACATAGAAAGTTATTTATTGTTGTTGACTCCGTATTGTTAAAAATGTAACATTTTACGACGACTGCCAACGCCCTTAATGGGTTAAGATAGAATCTGAAATTGAATGACCTTGTGGATTACTATCTGTAAATAATTATATCATGGAAGTGTATCATGTAGTGAGACTTACTTGCGTGAGAACACATGGCGCAGCAGCTGCCGAGTGGCCGACGTGTAAGAATCCCAGTCAATTCTTCGCAATAAATTTTCTGTGATTCTTCCAAGCGGTTCCTAGTACAATGAAAAACTAATTTAGGAACACTCAAATAAAAAAGAAATCATACTTAATTGGATAATTAAATATCACCTAGTCATCTGCAGCTTCTTCCATGTTTTTCCAGCTAGGGGAACTGTTTCGTTCTTGCTCCCAAAATATAACAAACGAATTTCAGAAAAGAATAAAAAGGTATATGAAAATATTATTTCCTAGTAGCATATAATAAGCTTATATTTACCGTGTCCCGTGCAGCCGCTTCCTCAACATCCGGTATTCTATTTCCCGGATACTCGCGACCGATGGGTTCCTAAAAGGAAGATGTGCATACAAAAATATAAATTAAAAACTAAATAAATGTAATTATTTAGTTCCTAATTTCATAAATATTATATCGTTTGATATTGTAGGAGAATGTCATTAGCGACATGAAGTCATTTTCTAACACTCGTCCCTTTTTGTTCCTGCAGCAAGATACGAGTATGTTCTAATTGATTTCGACTTGCTGAGTTTCTTGTCCGCGCTTCCCAGGAGAGGGCTACCTGGTAGCTAATGAATTATTGGAATAGTTTTTGACGTTCACAAGTGTATTGTGAAATAGTAGATTGAATAAATGATTTTTTTTTTATCACATCATCATCATCATCTTAGCAAACAAAAGTCCTGTGCTGGAAATATAATATGTCTTACCACAATGACCGGTTCTGGTCCGTCCACATCCAGCGATTTATATGTATAACTAATCACGTAAATAATTACTAAGTTTCGTGAATCTTCTTCGGCCTTTGGAACCGGGATTGGAACCCGAACGAGAACCCTCGCAGAACGCCATTGTGACAGCAACAGAAGCGCATGCGCCGCCTCCAACACATTAGCTGACACATTCTTGCGTTCCATCTTTTTTACTTTTAGCTGTTAAATGTTTTACCTTTGTAATTTATATAATAATTATTTAATATTAATTTTTATCTTATAACATTTGAGACCGGAACCACAACTGAAACCCTCGACCCTCGCCATCGTGATTGTATCAGCAGTGCGTACACTGCCTCTCATAAGTTATGATTACTCCTGGGTAGGTTCTACCACTTAAGGTGTAAAGTTCCTATTTCTACTTTAAAATTACTTTACCTTTCATTGGTTGAATCAATTTTGGGCTACGCCCTTGACTGTTACGGATTAACATTTAAAACACAAATTGATAAACTTGAAGTACTGCAAATTAGATTTCTTAAATTACTAGTAAATAACAAAACTAAAGCAAATTGTAAAGGTGATTATTATAAATTATTTAAGATTTGTGGAGTTCTCCCGGTAAGTTTAAAACATAAATATCTAGTAGCAATAAACAACCACGGCAGTCAGGAGAATAGCCCAAATTTGGTCAATAATAGTCATTGTACCCAGTCAATGTCTGCGGGCAAATTTGAGGTACCTAAAGTAAATAACTATTATGGTGATAGAGCATTAAAGAAACGGGTACCTTACCTGATGAATAGTTTGCCCGAGGACATACGCCGGGAACAAGAAAAAAATGTATTTAAGAAAAATCTTAAAAAGCATTATTTAGCTAACTTAGTATAGTTTTTGAGTTTTGTTTTCTGTTAATCTAAGCTTGAGATTCTTGATCCCACAGACAATCTGTGTAAATAGTTTTGTGGGACTTCTGTATTTATTTTGTAAACCAATATTTGTTTAGTAAATAAATAAATAAATAAATATTTGCTGGCATATTTTTGTCTGATTGTGGTTTGCATATATTGTTTTGTTCCCTTTTATGTTAATTTGTCTTTGTTCTAATATTTATTTGCTTTAAATAAAAGGGAGGGCGCAATACAAACATTCAAAACCGGTGAAAAAGTTTTATTTTTTATAAGTATAGGTATTTGGTACGAATTAAAAAACAATTGAGACATGAAACAAGACAATACAGGCGATAAAATTAACCCTAAACGAGAACCCTCGCAGAACGCCATTGTGACAGCAACAGAAGCGCATGCGCCGCCTCCAACACATTAGCTGACACATTCTTGCGTTCCATCTTTTTTACTTTTAGCTGTTAAATGTTTTACCTTTGTAATTTATATAATAATTATTTAATATTAATTTTTATCTTATAACATTTGAGACCGGAACCACAACTGAAACCCTCGACCCTCGCCATCGTGATTGTATCAGCAGTGCGTACACTGCCTCTCATAAGTTATGATTACTCCTGGGTAGGTTCTACCACTTAAGGTGTAAAGTTCCTATTTCTACTTTAAAATTACTTTACCTTTCATTGGTTGAATCAATTTTGGGCTACGCCCTTGACTGTTACGGATTAACATTTAAAACACAAATTGATAAACTTGAAGTACTGCAAATTAGATTTCTTAGAAATTAGGCGCAATACAAACATTCAAAACCGGTGAAAAAGTTTTATTTTTTATAAGTATAGGTATTTGGTACGAATTAAAAAACAATTGAGACATGAAACAAGACAATACAGGCGATAAAATTACAGTTAAAAAATAATTGCAAACATTTGAATTAATGAATCGAAATAATGTTATAATGCTAAAAGAGAAATTTGCCATACAAAATTTCAGATTCTATCACATTTACAGTATTTATTCGGTATTCCAATTTGATAAAATGTTCATCTTTTCAAATTCATGACATTTTCGTCCGTCCACTTTTGTTCACGAAAGGTAACAAATTCCGACTCCTATTAAATTAATTACTAAAGTTCATCTTATTCTACATTCCCCAATTTGCTCGCAGCAGCGGTTCCTGAAAATAAAACAAATAACAATTTAAAAATATGTCAATTGTAGACCCATTGGTTATATTTAATTGCATATTAAAATATTACCATGTCACCTGCTTCTTCTTCAGCATTTGAGACCGGAATCACAACTAAAACCTCCGACCCTCGCCATTGTGATTGTATCAGCAGTGCGTGGACTGCCTCCGACATATTTGCTGCCACATTTTTGGGTACGAACTCTGTTTTAACACCGTTCAATGTGTCCCAAGTAGGATTTTGGAAATAAGCATAATAGAGTATTACCAAGTCGCGTGCTGCTGAGTTATCATACTTGAGCCCGCCAGTGGGATAAAAGCAGCACAGCAGTATATGGGCTACCTCCAAAACATTAGCGTCTACATTTTTGTAGACCATATAACATCACTTTTCCTTCTTCTTCCTAAAAGATAACGATCGAAATTTAAAAAGGAATAAAGAATATTAGTGAATATTTTTTCTTAAATCAAAGTAGTTTATTATATTACCGAGTCCCGTGCCGCTTTTTCCGGCTATTGCCGGCATTTTCCGTACCCTCACGAGCGATGTATACCTAAAAAGATTAGGAATTTAATAGATACAATTGAATACCTACATCGTGATTATAACCAAACAATCATCAGGGCCAGGATATCTGTTATTGTCTAAATACTTAAAAAACTATAACATGGACTAAAAAATATATGGAAAAAAATACGTCTAATAAAAATATGATGATTTTTTTTATTTTTATAATATAATAAAAATAAAAAAAATCATTCAGTTTATCAAAAATTTTGTGTAGTTATATAGTATATAAATTACCTTTTGCTGTTCTTTCATTCCTTATAGAACACTGCCACGGGACTGCCCATTCCCCTACGCATTCCTACACCGCATCCGATACAACTTCGCCTCATCAGCGCACTTGATTGTGATGCAATTCCTGTACACATACATACAATAATGTAAGTTAACAGTAAATTTGTATTTGCATTGGCATTTGGCGTTATAATGATCGTGTAATGTTACACTCGATGCTGCTAGCCAGTTCTGTTACCATGAACTTGGCTGGACACGCTACCGTAACGCGTGTCTCGATCACAGTAACGCTAACTCTGTTGGGGCTCATCAGTAGTATTAATAATTATTAATATTATATATACTTGCCTCACCAAGCGCCTAGTTACGCCACATCGCTGTGAGACGATTGTGACGATTTGGTCCACCAGCATTGGATCCAAACGTTTCTTCGGTGGCTTGTGTAGGAATGCCGGCGATTGCTTGCCAGTAAGGGAATGTGTAGCGAGGACACTAAAAAATAGAAAGTTAGTTATTGTTGTTGACTCCATATTGTTAAAAATGTTACATTTTACGACGACTGCCAACGCCGTTACGATAGAGATACGTTAAGATGGAGTCTACTAAAATTGACCTTAGCGCCCTCGTGGAATACTATCTGTAAATATTTACATAATGGAAGTGTATCATGTAGTGAGACTTACTTGCGTGAGAACACATGGCGCAGCAGCTGCCGAGTGGCCGACGTGTAAGAATCCCAGTCAATTCTTCTCAATAAATTTTCTGTGATTCTTCCAAGCGGTTCCTAGTACAATGAAAAACTAATTTAGTGACACTCAAATAAAATATAATTCATACTTAATTGGATAATAAAATATCACCTCGTGATCTGCAGCTTCTTCCATGTTTTCCCAGCTAGGGGAACTGTTTCGTTCTTGCTCCTAAAATATAACAAACGAATTTAAGAAAAGAATAAAAAGGTATAAGAAATTATTATTTCAGAGTAACATATAATAAAATTATAGGTATTTACCACGTCCCGTGCTGCAGCTTCCTCAACATCCGGTATTCCATTTTCCGGATGCTCGCGATCGATGGGTTCCTAAAAGGAAGATGTGCATACAAAAATCAAAATTAGAATTTAGAATGATTTTATTCCTTACTTCATAAAGAATATATCGTGTGATATTTATTGTAGGAGAATGTCATAAGCGACATGAAGTGTTTTTCTAAAACTCGTCCCTTTTTGTTCCTGCAGCAAGATACGAGTATATTCTAATTGATTTTGTAAACAATAATGTAAAGGTATTATATTGCTGAGTTTCATTTCCGTGCTTCCCAGGAGAGGGCTACCGGTAGCTAATAAGTTATTGCCATAGTTTTTGACGTTCACAAGTGTATTGTACAATACTATATTGAATAAGTGATTTTCTTTTTATCACATCATCATCAACTTAGCCCAGAAAAGGCCACTGCCGGAAATATGCCTTAACCAAGGATCTCCACAAAGACCGGTTCTGCGCCGCCCGCATCCAGTGATTTATATAACTGATCACGTAAATTATTACCAAGTCACGTGCTTCTTCTTCGGCCCTTGGAACCGGGATTGGAACCCGGGCGAGAACCCTCGCAGGCCGCCATTGCGACAGCAACAGCAGCGCATGCGCCGCCTCCAACACATTAGCTGGCACATTCCTCCGGTCCATCTTTTTTTAATTTAAACTGTAAAATTTTATACCCTTGTCATTTTTATGTAATAATTAGTGTAATAACAGACTTCAGTATTGCCTATACTATTTAATCATTGAGCTTCACATAAAATAATGTCACAAATCATTTTCTGTATAACAAAAAGAAAAAAATCAAGAGACATTTCTCATATAAAAATTAGAAAATGTATCAAGAACACGTAAAGAACCGTATTCTCCTAGTATGATGTAATGAATTATTGTTTTCTGTGCATTGTTAACATGTTTTAATTTTATGCAGAAGTGCACTTGGCGGTTTTCGATAAAATAGTAGCGGGTAAAACAACATCGTATTTAATTCGTACATACATAAGGTCAAGCCTTTTTACCGTAGGGGTAGGTAGAGATTGTCTACTCCTTTCCAATAACTTTTATAGGGTATACATAAACAACTGGCATCTTATTTGATTTACATTTTTGTTTAGTAATCTAAACTGAAAATTTTCTTAAATTACAAGAAGAAATCCGAAATATTAGCTTTATTTACTACACAGAGTTGAGTTATATGAGCATCAAAAAATAAGCTAGAAAAATTATGGAAACAAATACTTACAGAATATTCGAATGTTAGAACTTGCACAAGTGCAGCAGTACTAGGATTTAAGTTAAAAGTAACTTAAATTTCGTGATTTGAGGATTGAGAGAATTGTGATTTGTATGCCAACAACACAAATACTTGTAAAACAATTTCCAAAATTTTGCAATTTATATCTGATGCCCCCACCATTTCTAACCAAGCGAGGGGAGGGGGTATCTATAGGATACTGCCATTGCCAAAGAACCCATTGTTTATAAGATTAGCCAGGTAAAATACACCAATGCTTTTGTTTTCGAGTACTTTAACTTTTTTTCGTCTTAGCTTTTTCCCTTTTTAGGGTCCGTAATCAACTAGGAGTTTCGAACCCTACACTGAGCGTGGCCCGAAACGCTCTTAGTCGGTTTTTTGGAATAACTTCTTTCGAAGGAAACTGGCAATGCAATTTGTATTCATTGTTTCAATTATGTACTAACGTACATATTATAGTGACATTATAATCAATGTAAAGATACCAGTGATCTGTGTACACAACTCCCTACACTAATAAAAGTTTCAAACTTATTGATCGTCATTTTAAAATAGCATTCTGTATTTAAATATCGTTCATATTTTATCATCATAATTTATCAATAAGAGTGTTAGAAATCAGAATAAAGCTCCCAGGCTACTTACTGCTATCTACAAATAATTCATGCAAAATGAATTTGACTGTTTAAATGAAAGGGCAAGTTTTGGGCTCAAAGAGGCATTGATTTGCTGCATAACAAAAAATTTTTAATACCACGCTGAATTTCCTACTGCGTAACCTACAACTATTCTATAGGTCTTATTAGATAAATAATTAAAGGATGTAGACATGTAATAAAAATGATTCATTTTTGAAACTGGAGAGCTCAATAAAGAACCAGATTACTTATTACCTCATATTTTTCGATCACAATCAAAGAAAAGCAGCAATAAGTAGAATTCCAACTAAACACTTTAGTTTTAGACTTTACTTTTACTTGTTCTAAGAAAGGGTAAGTATTGAGATTTAAAAGCATTCAATATCTATTTCAAAGAAACATTAAATACCACGCTGGGAAGGCTTGTTCATGAATTAGTCAGAGATTAAATGAGCTCATTGCTATAGGACTTATTAGATAAGATTTTTCATAACGATTGATAGGTGTGTTCGTAGATCAACTGTGACTGTACATAAGTTTGAACTGAACAATGAACTGTACATAAGTTTTATTCAAACTCAGTGGTACAGGCGGTGGGATCGAACCCGCGATTCCCGCGGCGACATTCGTAGAGTGACATAAAAGTCTCTTCGACGGACATTAATTGATGAATAAGAACCTCGTACGTAAGTACCTGTCTCCTGTATTCTCTGTGCTTCGAAAGCCACGTTAAGCCGTTGGTCCCGGTCGCTATTGCAACTGTATCTACCCACCAACCTGCATTGGGTCAGCGTGGTGGTGTTACGGCCCATACTCCTTATGTGTTTTTCCATGAGGAAGGCATGTGCAGTGATTTTCTGTGGAATGTTGTTCCATAGAACCTGTGAGATCTGATTTCTGTCCATATTTTTTGACGTTTAATATTAAAATCAAGTTATAGATTTTGATTTTGCAGAGCTGATGTCAAAACATTCTGTTGGTTAAGCCTTCAGTGGCAATCCGGTCTATTGCTAAACCATTGAAGAGACAAAAACTGTTCTTTGGGCGTAAAGTAAAAAAGGATGAAAGATTATGTTGGCCAAACGTTATCGGATCAATCGAGCTTTCAACAGCCCCAGTCCGTTACAGACTCCAATTTTACAAGCTTTCATTAAATCCTTGAATTGTATAGAGAAATTCAATTTCATTTATGTTCCCACTTATGTTTACAGATTCAAATAAAAAAATCCAGATTTATTTATGAGGAAATAATAAAATAACTCGGATTTAGTCATCATTGTAAGTTCTCACCGAACTTTATCTAAATTAATTAAAAAGTTACTTTTACAGTGTTTTTTTTTGTGACAGAGCAATAACGGCCTAAACAGTTATAGACACAGGAAAACGTTTCTAGGAGATCTCTCATAAATATTTTCTGTACTGCATTTACAATTTTTGAATAAGATATACAAATACATCATCGCGCCTCTATACAGAAAATTTTAACAATAGATATCATTTGTTATCATATTCTGATAAGTTTCTCAACGATCTAAAGAATCCGAATCATCATAATTTTCTGATAAGCTACGAGCAGTGCTAGAGCTACGGCGCCCGTAGCAAATATTTAGTCATCGTTAACCGTTATTGTGAATCAAGAGGTTTCATTGTCGTTTATTTTTATTATTTCAGTGAGACATTCTTAAACACACAGAGTTGAGACTATTTGTAAATTATGTTAAATGTAATTATGTAAAATTTAGGTGTTTACGTCGTATTTTAATCTATCTTGGAGGACAATGGTGATGATCTAAAAATTAATCATGATATTCGTATTTTGGAAGTAATTGTAGGTATATATCCGAAAAAAATTAAATTAAAATGAACAAATTAACTACCCTACCGAAGGTGTGAATATTGTATATACATACATTTGTTCAAAAGTTTGTAAGAAATTGGTCTAAAATTTTACCAAATTATGTAGCTGTTTAGGAGCAGGAAGAAATCTAAAATAAAAAATCGACATGTTGCCAAAAAAAAAATTGTACAAAACCTAATGACCTAGGGAAAAACGAATGTACGAAATGTAGTATGTAAACTTATTTCACTTTTTTTTTCAAATTATTTTGGCCAGCGATAAATGAGAAGTAGGTCTTGGATTCTGGGCCTTTAATGGCACTAATCGTCTATAAAACGCTCGGTCCGGCGCTGCCCGCAACCAGCATCTCCTGGTACCTTCGCCAGATCGTCATCTTCAGCCTATATATGTCCCACTGCTGGGCACCGGCCTTCCTTAAAGAGAAACACATGAGGAGTATGGGCCATAACACAAACACGCTGGCCCAATGCGGGTTCGCCAGATCATCGGTTTATATTTCTCGTGTGTTCCGTCCATGTAAGCATTGTAGTAGCTCGTCCTTCTTTGTGGCCTTAATGAAAAAGAATAATATAAAGGCCATGCTTTTTTTGGAGATGTCTAATATAATTATACCCAATAAAATAATATTAATATGATACGTTTTTGAAATATTTTAGTGAAAAGCCAACTCCTTTAGTAATGTTCTCAAGTGCGTTGAAGTCTTTTACTAATAAACGTAAATTTCCCCACCTCCGGATAGCTATTATCTAAAAGATAAATTGAATTATACAGTTAATTTATCAGCAACTTATCCGGAGGTCATAAAAGCGTTCTTAGTAGTTCATCAAAATTTAGATGTAATTATTATATATATTTATACCGTAAAGGCTCGGTGGCGTAGTGGTTAGTTAGTACACTTTGGCTTTGGATATCGAAAACATAGCTGCCCTCGCCATAGTCAGGCCTTGAATGGGTGACCAAAACGTGTGATCTCAAACTCCTCTGTGCTTCGCAAGACAAGTTTAGCCGTTGGTCCCGGTCTCTATTGTAAACGCTTCTACCCACCGACCCGCAATGGGCCAGCGTTATGATGTGACGGCCCATACTCCTCATTTGTTTCTATTTGTTTCTAATTTACCTCGTTTTAAGATTAATAGGTATTTGAAATACTTTATTAGGTGTCAAACGTTTCAATTACAAAACATTATTAATAAGATTTGTATATTAATTACAGGTATAAGTCGATACTTCATTTGTGTGTAGCATTAATCTTTCAAATTTATCAATAAAATAGTTATTTATATTTAAGTATGCGTTTTTCGTTTCAACAGAAGTTTTTTTTTATACGTAGAGGTTAATAAATTCTTTGTCATTCGTTTAATTAAATTGTCTCAGGAAGCTTAGAAAAGGGTTTTATGCCGTTTACGTACGATTGGTGGCGTACATTTTTATTTATTGATTTTTGTAATATTAATTTCAATAAGTGTCGGGAAGGTTATCTAGCTCTAGCTTACATATTTTTTTGACAAAATAGAGTGTGATGTTTCATTTTGACAAATCGGCAAAGTTCAAAAATAAAACTAAATAAACAGCAAGGTCAAGGTTAGACTCTTATATCTACGGTATATTATTTATTAATTGGTTACTTACGTGCTTACATACACTTTCGATAATTTATTTACTTATTGAAAATTTTATTGGCAGGACATTTAAATGAATTAATATTAATTATTCCAACAATGTTTAGAATAATACGGAGGAAAGAATTATACGGTCACTTATCGATCATATTTTTTTGCAATATTTTCTTTTGTCTGCGAAGCATAAAGTTCGAGATCGTTGTTATAATGACTTTTTGTATTATACGATATTTTTTAAGGTTATGTATTTAAATTACATTATCGGATATTTCATTTTAAATAAGAATGTTATCAGACATTTCATGTTTTTAGGGGCCAAAAATACTAAAATTAATTAACAGACCATTCACAAAATTATTGCATTACAAACATACTTACCTTTACGTAAAGAATTAACCGCTACAGTTTAAGCTGTAGTAATTATACAAAACATGTTTACAAGCGATAGCAGTTAATCATATTTAAGGATAAATTTTTCGAGAAGAAATGAAGTCGTTTTGTAGATAAAATTAGAGAAAAGATACTTTTAATCATAGCCAAATTAGAATAGTTACCGCCTTACCACAACAAAACATAAACATCTGTTAAGCAAGTGTTTTAAAAAAACGTTACCACAAGACCGTGTTTTACGATTGTCTAGAGCTAGACGCGGCACAAAAATTAAACAGGCGTTGAACGCGTACTTAAAGTTGAAATAGTGTTTAGTAAAACAAGTGATATACAACTGTTCTATTTGTCTTTTGTGGTAAGACGGTTATCGTTTAGATTGCAATAATTTGGAATATTTCTGCACCGAATGCCGTCAGAGAAGGGCACCTCCTCTGCCAAAAACTCGCTGCAATAATAACAAAAGCACATGAAGTTGTATAAAAAAAGGAAAAGATTAACATTTCGTTCATTAATTTCATCTACACAGTCAGATTATGATATCACTTTCGATAAGTGTTTGGTAATACGAATAGATAGATGAGTATGGTATGGTTTAAAGTTTTGTACTCTAGTTAGGTATGGTTTACATTTTTGTTCCAAAGCATGGAATTGATACAGTGCAAATATCCCAATGAAAAAACATGACAATTAAAATGAGTTAAAGTCTCATGCACTGGCTGGCTTACATTAAGAATAGCTCAAAGTTTAATGAAGAAAAATAAACAAAAAACAAAATCATTAGAAACTTAGAAACATCGATCCAGGAGAATTTCGGTTTCAGCATACGAACTAGTAAGCAACCACTCATTTAAAACATTTTTGGCTTCCGAAACCGAAAAGTGCCTAATATCGCAACTTCTTGCTGTTGCATTATAAACACGACCTCCAACAGAGTCGCCAAACCTAGAAGCGAAGTGTGACCTTACAGATGGCAACGGGATTTTAAATGTGCGTATGTTGGTCTGTAGACTAGTTTTCTGTATCTCTACATCACTTTATTTTCCTATTAAATGTGAAAGACATCTTCATTTTTTCAATTTCAGAAACTTTCTTATTTTAATCTTATAAAGTTATTAGTATTCAAGGAGATAAGTTACAACCAAGGTTACTTTAAAGTGCCGACAACTAAACAACAAGCAATAAAACATTATAAATTATAACAGTTATAAGTGCAAAGCATTATAAAAGCACCAAAATATCATGAACAATACATTCTTCGCAACATTTACTCGACTCGGCGAACAATATTTGAGGGCAGTAGTCGAGTAAAAAAGTCTGAATGATTTAACAATAGCATAGATTTAGAATAAATATCCTATGTTTAAGAACAATAGACCCGCATAATTACCCCAAAAGCCATTGGTCCTGGAACTTGATCGAATGGACTACCTATTTTTTACCTCACCCTTTTTAATAAAAATGCAGTGATAAAATTAATAATTGTTTGAATGACCGACTTTGGTTTGCTGAGTACAAGAAAATCTATATTATGATATAAGTTTAGTGGTTTTATAAAGGTTTTCTTTATTTAGCTATTACATACCTACTGGATATTTCGTATTTAAGGTTCTATATGCAATAAACCAAAAACGATATCTTGATAGTTGTGGATACATTACACTTTGTGGGTACATTATACTGATTCAGAGAACATAGGTGGATATTTAGGTGTATAAAATATTTTGCACTGTGATGTAGACAGAATTAATGCAATTAAAATAAATTTTAGACAATTTGAGAATGTGTATAATAATGAACCATTTTATTATACCTATTTTACTCGTAACGTAATATGTAAGTAAAATCTACCTACCTAATGTTAGTGAAACAATATCAACGATTTTGCAAAATTATAATAAAATATTAAAAAAAAACACCAACTTTTTTATTTTACATTTTTTTCTAAGCTATAAAGACCACGTGTAACCCATATTTTCCCACATACAGCTGCGGCGTATCTTCATTGATGATTGACGGTTAAAAGGTTAAAATGACACTTGTAATAGTAAAATAAATCTAAATAGACCTTTTCTTTTATTACTTTAAAACAGTGTCATAAGAAGCAGTGAAAAGGCTCATAATGTTTACCTGACTAATCCCTTAAACAATAGAAATACCCAGCTGTGGTATTTTGTTTCCGACCTTGCGAATTTCAAGAAAACCCATTAGAATGCCCTAATTAAACTCTGTTAAAACTCGCCAAGCCTCAGTTTTTACATCTTTTGTTCAAAATTTAACACTTTTTCTCTGAACGAGCAAGGTAAACATTTTTTATCAAAATCATAAATAGTAAATCCCTGTTGTGTTATGGGTTGAATGCTTGTAATGTTGAAATTGGTAGGTACTCGTAGGTACATACGTCTCGATCAAGTAGATTCGTAAACTAAAATCTGTGCGTAGTAACGTGACCTAACTAAACTTTCATTCCCGTGGTGGAGTGGCCTGTACGCCGGTCTCAAGGCGCCGCCATCTCGGGAGGTCCTGGGTTCGATCCCCAGTGGAGGCAAGTGTTTGGGTGATGAATTTTCAGACATTTGTTCTCCAGTCTTAGATGTTTATTATATATGTATACTATTATATATATTCTGAATAATTATGTGTATTTATCTATTAAATATATTTGTCCGTCATCTAGTATCCGTAACACAAGCAGCATTTAGTTGTTTAAAATGGGACTAGTTGATAGGTGTGAATGTCTGAGGATATTTATTTATTTATATTCTCATGTAGTATGCTCTGTGCCCAGTACTGTTAGTAAGTAGTGGCACGTATAAAGGCCAATGACAAAATTATTTTGATATCTACTTTATTATTGTATTATATTTAATTAGGAAATCGGTCAATGGTTTGCAACTTTGAAGAACAAAATCTGGTTCAAAGTTAAGTTGTAAGATTCCAAGACTCAAACAAACAGGTAAGTGCTTAAGTACTCAGAATGTATAAAACTTTTTTTTTTTCGATAAAAGGAGCGACACCTTACATTCCCCAGCCACATTTGGGTAGACCTAGGTCTTTGACTAAAATCTTATGTCCCATAGGTGGGGCAGAGGGCGTCCACAGTTAGTCGCCATCCTGGTCGGTATTGAGCTTCGCGCTTTACTTACGCTTATAGACATATGTGAGTATGGGTAAATTCCGAAAGGAAAATTTCACTTAAAACTAAGGTTTGCTACATCTTCTAGAAAACAGTTTAATTGTTGGAAGTGAGATGGGCATAAAAAACCGAATATTTGTCAAATTTGCTTGAGTGGGTTAATAAATGGAAGGGCAAAATAAATAAGTTATCCCTTTATAGAAAATGAAATAAAAAAAAAATTTTTTTTTTAATACCTACTCCGACTCAAAAAAATTACAAAAGCATTTCTGGATATTTACGGGGTCACGACAAGACCAGCCCCTCGGGTCAGCTTTTCGGAAGAGGCGACTTCCGACGGATTTGAACAGCCGTCGCGACGGACGTTCGAAGGAATCGAATGCCGATTGCATTCGGACCTGAAACTGGATGAGCTTGTTGTGAACCAAGGCACTGCGACATTGGTAAACGCCATGATAGTCCTACGTCTTTGGAGGCGGCGAAGAAGGAGGCTGCGAACACATTACAAGATAGAAAATTATTTTAAAGGTAAAAATTCGTGGCTACTAGAATTTGCTCCACTGCACATACGTACAATAATTAAAATGTTCTAAATTCCTTTTGTTATTATGGCTGTTTAAAAAAGGCCAGCTGTTGAGTTTCTTGCGGCACTTCTTCTCAACAGGCCATTCACATCGAAGTGCCTTAATCAATAAATGGGATATCTAACACTGAAAAAGCTCCTGAGATTAGTGCGTTAAACCAGACAAACAAACAAACTCTTCAGCGTATAATATTAGTATAGATATATTTTTATACCACCAAGTCACGTAATCTTGGCATTTACTTCCTCACGTCACGGCACACCGCTTTGAGACGAGAGTACTGATTTGATCCACGAATTGCTTTTCAATTGCTTCTTCGTTACTTGCCCAATAAAAAAAATATTTTCCTTCACATTTTTTTTTTCTGTTTATTCCTTAAATCTAAAGTCTCCATGAAAATGTGTTAGGAGCATATAAAAAGAAACTAAAAAGCAAATAAAGCTTTAGCTTTTAGCGTTTTTTTACCATATCGTCGTTGCGCCTGACAAATTCCATATGTGATATTCACAAGGTTTTGGGAAACAATAAAAAACATGTTATTAAAATAAGGAACAGGTATTATCTGTTCCTTATTTTAATAACATGTTTTTTTATAACAATAACAATAACAGATATTATCTGTTCCTTATTTTAATAACATGTTTTTTATTGTTTCCCAAAACCTTGTGAATATCACATATGGAATTTGTCAGGCGCAACGACGATATATTGTACTGAGATATTTAAACATTTATAGTCACACTACACTACGTCTTCATTATCCATAGGTTTCTGGGTACAATCAAAGACTAATTACATAAATAAGTAAATAAAAATTGTCGTTTTGCTGAATCAACTCAATCTATCATCACTCATGCCCCGTTTTTACATCACGAGTAAGTATTCAAGATTAATGAATTGAGGTGACTCCAAGTGGAGCGCGCCATTGCGATTCAAGTGCCAATTTGGGATAGAAGCTACAGTATACGAGCTGTCTCCAAAATATCAACGTCTACTTTTTGTAAACCATATTAGCTGCTTCTAAAATAAATAAATGCAAGCACTTACGAGTACGTAGGGTACTATAGAAACTGCATTAATGCAGAATTTTATTAAGGAAAATTCTTCAAGTAGAATATTAGTAGAATTATCATTAGATCTAAGATAAAGTTTCAATCTCCCTGTACACTATTAAGATATTATGTTGGGTACGAATTAATCTCGGGATATATTAATGTTTATTAATATGGCTAAAAATATAATATTGATACGCAATTCGGACTCAACTTGTGACAGGGTGAAGCCGGAAATAATTGAAATGCAGTTGGGTCATCACTTAGGGATCGTATATTTATAGTGATGATTTAAGGCACAAAATAGTGCCTTAGAGAAACATATAGTCCTTGTTATAAATTAGGAACTGATAATGTGGTTTGTTGTAATTTTGTCTCAGCTTATAAAAATTGATTCACTTTATAAATATTTACAATTATTTTTGAAGGGAGTCAACCGCTCTACGCACTGAATCTCGTAAGAAAGAGCTTCGAGAACAAAACAAATAAAAAGATACAGACAGCAAATTTAAAAACGGAAACCAAGAGAAAAATGGCCAGAGAAGAGCGCAATGACAGCAACGAGGTGCTAATATAGCTATGGCGCCTCGTTACAAACTCAATAAAGTATAAAACAAAAATAGAAAAAAACAACAACAAAGACTAGCAAATAATTAAATTTAAAAATAGGTAAAGAAGAAAGGTAGCAAAAGAATATTAACAGACCACGCCAAAACTGTTCATAGATTTGCTGTTGAATTGTATTGTTCTCGGCGCTGCGGTACGATTGTTCTTTACCTACCTGTTTATTCCAACGAGAATAATTAGAAAATGTAAAGTTTAAATACATTACGTAAATGCAGTATTTTGGGATAATTAAATTGTGTATTGAAATGTGTACGAGTATAATGTCATCGATATATTCTTGCACATTAAATGCATCAGCTGGTACAATGGGACACTGTTACATTTTTTGTTCCCGCTCTCGACCACAACTGTAACTGTAGTCTAGCCCAAGCGTGGTATTTAGACAGTCACGCGTAGGAGATCTTGTGACATGTGCTACGCACTGTGCTACGGTGACTACCACAGAACAAAACAAAGAACGCGTATAACTTCTATGTTTAATAAAGAATTACTCTGAACGGACTAAGACTTAGAACTAGGCGCGATAGTAACTTTTATTCAAATCAAAAATACCTATCCAACGATGTAACACGCACAGCCCAATGTCGAATTTTTAGTCACATAGTAAATAAATAAAACTGTGGCCTCTACCGGCTGCTCGGCTATCACCGAATTATTATAGAGAAGGCGAGAACTTTGGTGGGTCCTCAAGCTTGTAGTGGCGAACCACCACTGGAGGATTTCTCTAGGGGGGGTGCCTTATCCCCCCTAGGGGCTCCCGCTTCCAGGGAGTCTCCAGGGCGCCCAAGCCGGCTTCGTTTGTTAGCTTATGTCGGAATGCTGGATAGATTATTTACCAGCAATGTAATGAGAGAAAGAATCTTTGAAAACTGGTTAAAGGTTTCCATTTCATATTGTTTTTTATTCTGTATGTTATGACTACTTAATAGTTATATAATATATTTATCGTTTTGTTTTGATTGAGTGACTCAGCTGATGAATTCGCTCTGCCTGATCTCTGTTTAAAAAAAATTGTAATAAATGTAAGAAGGAATTTATTTTACAAAGTAGACGTGTCTATTCCTAACATGTAATGTTTTGTAAATGTGCTAAAAATAAAATAAACGAACGTCTCGGTTGAAACATTTAATTTTATAAAGTACACAAATATTAAATAAAAATTTCATAAAAATACACACCAATAAAAATAATACCGCTATAAAATTTATTTCAGAATAATAAAAAATATATATAATTAAGTTTTCATGACGGGATAAAGATGCCGACACATCTACTAAAAATATATATTAAGGTTTTCACGACGGGATAAAGAAGCCGGCACAATCACCTGAAAAAAACGATGTCTATTAGAACAATTAGAATTATGTCCATTTAAATCAGCTCATAATAATCATAGAACCGTAAGGGAAATTTTCAGTCTTTCTAGCAAAGGGCATATAAAAGTATTTATTTGGGATAAGAAATAAACTAGCATTAATTCAGCTGTACTAATTGTGCCAAAACCGGTGCATAGAAAAAATATACATGATATTTACGTACCTGATGTAGGACTGCTGTCATTCTAAGCTTCTAAGGAGAGAATTCCACTCTCCGCAGCAGGCGGCGTACGCGCTCATTCACTCATCCTTTGTCCATTCTCCTCACTCACTCGTCAACTCGGTACATCCATCTCAAATCACAAAATGCCTTTTATTACATATCTTTTCTTTCTTCCCATCTCCCATACCACATTAACCGGTCCATTGCACTACTTTCATTATTGCGCCCGCCGCCTATTCCGCAACATCTTCGCCTCATCGGCACACTTTATAGTGATGCAATTCCTGTAATGATGAGTATTTGTTAGAAAAACACTTTTTTATATTAATGTTTATTTTAGGTAGAGAAAATCTATATTAGCAAACGCGTGAAAATACGACAATTATAAGGACCCCTGTTACTCGTACTACGGAAATTGTCCTGCGGGACTGTTGAGACCTGTTGACTCGTCTTAGTAATTATGTATACTTGCCTCACCAAGCGCCTGGTCACACCACACCTCTGTGAGACGGTGGTTACAATCTCGTCCACGAGGACTGGGTCCAGGCGCTTCTTAGGTGCCTTGTTGAGGAACGCTGGTGATCGTTTGCCGGTGAGGGAATGCGTCGCCAGAACACTAGAAATGTGGTAAATTATTAGTTATTGAAAATTCATGACTGTTATGTTGAATTATCATATTAGTTTATCTCACCTACGGGGAAATACAGCCCGCAACAATTGCCTCGTGGCCGAGGTGTAGACTCCCCAGTCTATTCTCCGTAGCACATGTTGTGGTATACGTCCACCGTTTGGAACCTAGATGTATAAAAAACGAAGTTATGAAACAAGTCAAGAATAAAAATTATACATAATAAGATATTTAAATTTTACCAAGTCATGTGCTACGATTTCAATATTTTCTTTCTCCTCTAAATCCTCATTATCGATTGGTTCCTAAAAAGATAAATAAAATTGAGTTTGACAAACACATCAATAAAAGTTTATAAAATTTTACTAGGTAAGGGGCATAAACGAGACACAATAGAAATATCTATTGTTTGCGAACACCGGTGTTCGCGATGCCCACCAAGGGGTTATTCTTAAAATAAAATATTAGGTACCATGTCGCGTGCGTCTTCCGCATGTTCCGGCTTCACGTTTGGAATACAATTTTCTGCATTTTGGAGAGTGGGCACACTTGTAGTCCGCCATTGCGATAAAAGAAGCAGGATGTGGGCTGCCTCCAAGACATCAGCGTCTACATTTTTGTGTTCCATTTTCCAGTCGCTTTAGCTGCGAATGATTAAAAGCATCTTTTTAAAAGAAGAATACTATAGAATTCTCTTTAGCAATAAATATTTTACTTCTATAAAGGCAGATATTAACTATGTTGAAGTTAAGTTAATGAAAAAATTATAATTATAGTACCATATAAGGGAAGACCTTATTTATAGATATACAACAGTAGCAATAATAAACACTTACATTATATTGCAAAGAAAAATGTTCAACAACACTAACACTGTAAAAGTAACGAGACTCTAAATAACCAGTAAGCAAATTCAAGACGTGGTGCGTCGATACTGAGAACACAAATACTAGTGTGCAATTTTTGTAAATTTGACCATTTATACCCTAACTAGAGTGGGATGGGGTATAACATAGCACCGAAAGTGAACCCATTGTTTTCAGGATTAGCTAGGTAAAATACACAAGGACATTGTTTCCGTATCTTTTAGCTTTGCTAGTCTTTGTTTTCGTTTGAGGTATATTTTTGTTCTTTATGTACTTTGATTTATTGATTCTTAAGAGGATGGTAATAATGTCCAATATTTGCTAGAACTTTAGAAGACCACGCCAGAAAGGATTATGAATAGACTAACTAGGGAATTATATGGGTCTATTGTTTTTGGCGCTGCGGTATCTCACAGGTCCTATAGGACTAAAGGTCCTACAGGACCTGTGAGATAAGATTTTCTGAAATAAAATTAAATTAAATTCTTTATTAAATCATTTAGGTAACAAGAAGTTATGACGCGTCAAAAACAATAAAATTTTACAAACAAACTAAACACTTCTACTTGTATACTTCTACATTTTTTTTCCTGTTCACCACCGGGTGACCTTGTCAAGAGAAGATACAGGCAAGAAACTCTGCAAGGGGTCCGCCTCCCTTTACACAAAATTGTCTTATGTTCTACATTATACAAATAAGAGGCATCTCAAAGTGGAATGAATAAGAAGATGTCTCAAGGTATCATGACAAAGTTACTCAGGAAAGGGACGAGTTGCCGAAAATTATAAAACCGATTCATGCAACTAATGACATCCTCCATCACAACATTAAATAAAAGTTTTAATTTATAAACATTAATATAGTCCAACAATATAATAATTCATCTCATTCATTCATCATTCATTGCAATGTTCGTAAAGAGAAACTCACTCCTGTTTCCCACCATATCCTGTAATCAGCTAAGGAAGAGCAGACGTCATGGTCACAAACTAAGCGCACCTGTTGCAAAAACTGCATTAAAAAGAAATAGCGTCTTCAGTATGGCTCCAATTATATTTAATAAATTACCTGACAAAGTAAAGGATGGCAATATAAATGTTTTCCGTAAGCAATTCAAATTTTTCATAATTAACAAAGCTTACTACACATTGACCGAATTTTTAAATGACAAATTATAATTTGTATACAATTTTTATATTTTCGTTTATTTTTGTTAAGATAATACTTTAGACCTAAGTTATTAATACCCTTGACACTTTTTATGTTCCTATTTATTATTAAAAAATTAAATAATTTGTACGCTATTAATGGCCAAACATAGTAAAACAAATTAAAAAATTATGGCATCTTTATTTGGCATCTATTTTAAATAAGTATTGACATAATTTTGTTTTAGTTTTTGACATTTTATGTGACATTAATAGCATTTGATTTATTGTATTATTTTTTATTGACATTACCTACTTATTAATTCTTATTTTGACATTTGTTTTTATTTTTATTTTTTATTAATAGATAATTGTATTATTACATATCAGCCATAATTTTATATTTGTACATCGACTATGATCGATTGAATATGAATGGAATTAAATTATAACACAACACCTCATTATTGTAACCATATTCAGACAAATAAACGATTCTTATTCTTATTCATTTCCAGGCCTGGTCATCATCAATATAATTTTGGACATTATACTCGAAATAGCATTAACTCATTAAGGTTTGTTTTACAAATTGTTTAAATTCATGTACAGGCAATTCTATTATATTTTGTGGTATTTTATTAAACAAACGTACACCTTTCGCTAATAATGATCAACCTATTTTCTGTAACCTGAAGCTAGGAATTGCGAGTTTATTTTTATTTCGGGTGTTACTATTATGGTGGTCACTAAGCTTTACATAATCGTTCTTATTCTTGTGTTACACAAAACACTAAAGTTAGTTAAACACTAAACTAAAATCATATATATATACTGGGATGCAATGGTTAATATTTCCTTAAAGAGCTCTCTGAGCGAGTCTCAGGGTTTCAGTTTATAAATAGCTCGTAAAGCTCTTTTCTGCAGTATAAATATATTATAAATATATTTATACTGCAGAATCTATTATCTATAATCTATATATCAGCTGCAGATCCCCATAAAAACTTTATATATGACATAACACTATGAAAGTAACTAAAATAAACAAGTCGTGCTGTTTCTGCATTAGTTAGCTCTCTTATTTTTTTACCGGATAGGCAGCAGAGCTCAATCTCGTAGACAAAGTAGAAATGCGAGGAAACCATTGTAAACGAGAATCCTATTTAATGCCTTAAAAATACAGTTGAGTCTACAAACTCGATTTGTTCATCATTGATATTACTATTAAGGTTTACATTACTTACATTTGGTTGTGAAAATTTTACACATTTAGTCTTCTTTGAATGTAGTAATAAGTAGTTACTTGTAAACCAATGTAATACTCTTGAAACAGTGCTATTTACAACGTTGGTTTCATTTTTACCTCTATATATACCAAAAATGAATGACGTATCGTCTGCAAATAATACAGTCTCACATATTTTTTTTGTATAAAATGCTAAATAAATTATGTACACAAGGAAAAGAAATGGTCCTAAAATTGATCCTGTGGCCCAATTTTGACCCGTCGACAAAGGCGCACCAGAAGTCTCGGTTCTATTTACAACAACTTTTTGCGTGCTATTGCAAAGGTATGATTGATATTGACATACCATAATGTTTTCATTTACCCAATAATGTCTTGTAGTGAATACAATTGAACGCCTTGGATAGGTCACAGAAAATACCCAAAGCATCCTGCCGTTTTCCCACGCGTCAAATATGTGTTTATTAAGCGTAAAAGCTGCATCTGTAGTATTCCTGATTTTCCTACATCTAAATTATTTATCATGTAATAATTTATTTGAATTAAAATAGGATGATAACTGATTTAGCATCAATTTCTCAAATACTTCACTAGATGCTGCTAATATTTAAATAAGTCGAAAGTTTATAGGTTCGCTTTTATCTACAGTATTAAATAAAGGTATGATTTTATTACATTTAATTATGTTCGGGAAAACGCCGTCCTCTATACATTTATTAAAGATAATAGCTAAGTGAGAGGCGACCAGATTGATGATTGAGTTTAAAACAGTAACGGAGATTCCAAACAAATCCTCTGTTTTTTTAGATTTTTTATCTAGAGCTCATTTCTGTTAAATAAAAAGATTTCCTTCTTGATCGAAAGGGAGATCCAGACCAAAGGGAGGTGTTATGTTCCGAGACTAACCACCATCGACTCTCGGTCCTCTATTCTCCTAGGACTCCTTCTAATATTGCGATTATTGTTATTGCTATTACATGGAGTGTTGATAAGAAGTGTTGTTACTTAGTTGTATTAACAACTGTGTGTTGTTTGTATTAACAGTATGTATTGTACTTGTACTTATCCAGATATATTATACACAAGCTGATCAGGTTAATTAACAAAATTTTTATCATTTATAGCTACCCCACTAAGCGCTTTGTCACGTAAACATGTAAAATCCTAACACCAGGGTTTGTAAGTTTGCTAAAAATAAAATAACACATTGAACGTCTTGGTTAAAACATTTAATTTTATAAAGTACGCAAATGTTAAATAAAAATGCACACCAATAAAAATAATACCGTTATAAAATTTATTACATTACACTATAATAAAATATATATAATAAAGTTTTCACGACGGGATAAAGATGCCGACACAACAAATAAAAAAATATATTAAGATTTCACGACGGGATAAAGAAGCCGGCACAATCACCTGAAAAAATACGATGTGTATAAGTACCTACAATTAGAATACAGTCCATCTAAATCAGCTTATAATAATCATGGAACCGTAAGAGACATTTTCAGTCACTAGCTAAGGGCATATAAAAATATTTATTTGGGATAAGGGATTAACTAGATTTAATTCCGGTGTACTATTTGTGCCAAAACCGGTGCACTAAAAAAATATACATGATATTTACGTACCTGATGTAGGACTGCTGCCATTCTTAGCTTCTAAGGAGGGAATTCGACCCTCCGCAGCAGGCGGCGTACGCGCTCATTCACTCGTCCTTTGTCCATTCTCCTCATGCTCTCGTCAGCTCGGTACATCCATCTCGAATCACAAAATGCCTTTTTAACATATCTTTTCTTTCATTCACTCTCCCGTACCACATTAACCTGTCATACCTCATCTTTTTTACGCACTTCTTTCATTCTTCGCTTGCATTACTTCTGCTACTTTCATTATTGCGCCGCCTATTCCGCAACATCTTCGCCTCATCGGCACACTTAATAGTGATGCAATTCCTGTAATGATGAGTATTTGTTAGCAAAACATTTTTTTATGTTAAAGTTTATTGGACGTACAAGGAAATCAATACTGGCAAACGCGTGAAAATACGACATAATTATAAGGACCACTGTAACTCCGGAAATTGTCGTGCCGGACAATGTGAGTTGGCACTATTGAGAATTGTTGACTCGTCTTAGTAATTATGTATACTTGCCTCACCAAGCGCCTGGTCACACCACACCTCTGTGAGACGATGGTCACAATCTGGTCCACGAGGACTGGGTTCAGGCGCTTCTTAGGTGCCTTGTCTAGGAACGCTGGTGAAGGTTTGCCGGTGAGGGAATGAGTTGCTAGAACACTAAAAATATAGAAAATGATTAGTTACTGTTTTTGAATTAATTACTAGTATATTGAATTCATGTAGCTTATCTCACCTGCGAGGAAATACAGCACGCAACAATTGCCTAGTGGCTGAGGTGTAGACTCCCCATTCTATTCTCCGTAGCACATGTGGTGGTATCTCACCTCCGTACGGAACCTAGAATTGTTGAAAGAAAAAATTAGTCGTAGATCAAGAAAAAAAAAACATTGTAAGGTATTAAAATGTTACCAAGTCACGTGCTACGTTTTCCTTGTGATCGGAGTTCTCCCCTACATCCTCATTACCGCTGGGTTCCTAGGAGGACAAAAAATCAATTTTAGAAATAAGAAAATGAAAATCATTATAATTAAACTTTATCAAATTATAGAATTTTACCAAGTCGCGTGAAGCTGAATAATTGTGCTCCGTTTTCACATCTTGAGTGATTGGAGCACTTGGAGTCCGCCATTGGGATAACAGCAGCAATATATGGGCTGCCTCCAAAACGTCAGCGTCTACATTTTTGTAGTCCATAATTGCTGCTTCTAAAACAAATAAATACAAGCATTGATTTAAGGTGGTAATGAAACTACTTCAGCTTCATAACTGCGCTGCGCAGTTATGAAGCTCTGTTATGAAGTTCTTTATAAATATAAAGTTTCACAGTTATGAAGTTCTTTATAGCTATAAAGAATGAATTTATTAAATTTATGAGACCTTTCTTATATGATCTCAAAAGATTACTTTTAATTCGAAGACCTAAATGACTGTGCCTTAACAAGTATTCGAAGACCTAAATGACTGTGCCTTATAAAGATATGAGAAGACGTAATTCATATTGAAAGACACATTAAAATTTCTTAACTTTGGCCAGTGCCAAAGTTAAGAAAATCCCCGATATTTTTAGTTTTTCACTGTCGATGTTAAGTTAACTAAAGTAGCAGTAAGTATAAACAAACAATAATAAATAAATAACACTTACATTATGTTAAATTCACAAAGACAAAAGTAAGTCTGAAAAAATGGCTACGCTTTAAATTACAAGTAAGTAAAATTAAGCTTACAAGCAAGCTGTGATTCGTCAACACTGAGAACACAAATAGTTGTGTGCAGTTTTTGAAAATTTTGCCATTTATACCCTAACTAGGACAGGGTGGGGTAAGGATAGCCCGAAAACGAACCCATTGTTTATACGACTAGCCAGGTAATATACAAAAGTGCTTTTGTTTTCGTTTTCTTTTAGCAATACTTTTGTTTTCTTTTTCTGTAATTTCTTGATTATTATGAGAATGGTGATATTGTTTGTTTTATGTTCCCTAGTAAATCTATATTTATTTATATTAATAATATATATTAATAAGTCTACATTAAATTAAAATATAAGCAGTGCTCCTTTTTCATTTGTATCAAACAAAATACTAAAGTGAAATTAACATTTTAATGCAAAAGTAGTACCGAAATATAATGTACAATTAACCGTTCAACGGCCACAAAATCAGTCACAATGGAAATATGCATCGTTCGCGAACGCCGGCATTTACTTGGCCCTCGAGCGGTTGAAGAAGTGTAACTCGCGATGCCTAGACAGTTGGTTGGTGTGGCCTCGCCCTAATCTTAAGACTTTGAATCCCATTCGTATTCCATCTAAAAGTTTCTCTTTATTGTTATTATTAATAAAAACAATGATTAAAACCATGTAACAAAACATTCAAAATTACATGCATAATACTGTAGTTTAATAATTATGATTACAAGAAAAAGAAGGGATGGACGTTTGAAATGAACTTTTGCATGTGCAAGTATTGGTACAACAAATTTTACAAAGTTTAATCTACCTTATTTGAAGAGAACCTTAAAACACCACGCCAGAAAGGACTAATTTTACTTTGGGGAATTGTATAGTCCTATTGTTTACGGCACTGCGGTACAACAGTCATAATGGACTTTTAAGATAAGATTTCGTTAAGTCCCATAGAAGAACAATAGGAGTAAAGTAAAGTATAAAACAAGCTTTATTTTGTAGTGTTAAATTTGTACTATTTTGTTGTATTTAAGTTGTCCGCTCACAACCACAACTAGCCAAAGCGTGGTATTTAGACGGTGACGTGTAGGCGAACAAGTGGCAAGTGCTACGGACTGAGCTACGACTGCTACGGAGAACTATACTTATTTCGACATTAAGATTAAGTACCCAAGAAATGTCGTTACAATTATTTCAATTAAACAGTTATTCAGAATGAATGAAATTTACATAATAAATTATAAAATAAATTCAGTACATTTTGAGATTCTGCTTTTATTTGATTCTTAATAAAAAAATGGTATCTACTCTAGATTTAAGTTCTTTACAATCTAATTAAATACTCGCTGACCCATTCCTGCGTCAGGAAACGTAGAATATAATGTGGAAATTATTCTAGTACCAAGTCAAGGGTTGCTTCTTCAAAGTGATACAGCTCTCTTAGAGATCTTTATTTATTCCTAAAGTATAACAAACAAAAATAATACTCAAACGTCTTATATAATCTAGTATCTTCGTCATTAGTTATTCAAGAATAATTTTATGGTCTTTTTGTTTTCATAGAAAGTACCGTTTTTTTAGTCATTAATTAAAGACGTTTGAGTGTATGAAAAACAAATTCAAGACCAATGTTGTCTCAATGGTGATAGAAAACGAGATAATCACGAGAAAAAAATATTTACTTGCCATATCACCTCGAATAACCTCATGGGTTATTCGCAGACACTAGATTTTCAAAAACTTTTGAGGCAAATTTAGAACACCAAAATCAAGGTATACACAACTTTCCAGCTTATCACTAGGTAAAAACCTAATTTGACTGGGGTATAAGGAAAACGACTAAATCACAACAAAAATTTACTAACTAGGGTGATTATTAGGCAACAGTGATACTGGACATTAGGCTTGTTTATGTGAGTGGATTGTGGAGTAATTTTAGAAACAATATAATGTAGTTACTTGCTATTTGTTTACTGAGAACGTGCGTGCCTTGGAGACGCAGCGATTTGAATGATGTCTATTTTTATTTATTTTTTATTTCTGGTTCATTGCGATTTACTTTTGTAAATATAGGGAAACCTGTAATTAGCTTTACTAAATTTTAATATTTTTTTTTGTTATATAATTTAAGAAACGCCGTTGGTTTTCGTAATAAATAAATAAATAAATTTATCATAGCCGGCATCACTTGTGTATGCCAAAACGAGTAGTTTTTAATAAATTGAAACCACAATCCTATTTCTTAATATTAAAATTATTATAGAAAATAAGACTTATAATTTCACGTTATGTTATATTTGCTTTCGATATCCCATATATAATTTCAAACTCAAACTCAAACTCAAAGTCATTTAATCAAATTGGTATCATCAAATACACTTTTGACAAGTCAAAACAAACAAAATAAATTATAAGTATCCTTAAATTGATAATACCACTACTTTTTTTTTCGGCCTGTTCACTACCGGGAGGCCTTGTCTAGAGAAGATACAGGCAAGAAACTCTGCAAGGGTTCCGTCCTCCCTTTACATCAATATATTCTACAACCTAATAAAATTTACGTGTATTATATAATACTCTTAGTCACAAATGTCAAAATTGAATTGGAAGGAAAATGCTCCAAAAGCGACGTATCAATATATACAAGTGATTGTAATAGTTATACTGAAGTAGTTAATTAATTGTCATGTCTATTCGGAACACTCTCCTGGCCAAAACAAAAAAAAAAATATCTAATATGAATGGATACAATAATAATACCTATGTTTCACAAAAAAGTTTTGTGTTAATATAATAGAAAAAAAAAGGAATTTATGATAGCTAAACAAAATGTATAATAAAAAAGTAAACATTTCAATATACAATCATGAAAGTGACCAAATGTAAGATTGCAGTGTGGAGCAATCTATATGTCCCATGCTTGACTATCATTTAAATAATCAATTCACTAGTTACATCCCTAGTCACGCACACAGATGTACATTTAGAAACGCACACAAGCACAAATCCTTATGCTTCGTCCATTAAACTACAGGCTTGAGAACCCACCACAGTTTTCGCCTTCTTTATAAATGAAAAATCCGGTTATAGCTGAGTAGCCGTTAGAGGTTCAGGGCCTTTCAAAAAAAAATTCGTCCATGAACAGTAAAAAATATTCTTTTGGTTTATTGTACAAAAAAAAAAACTAAAAATACTGTGTTTTAAGCCAGTTCATCAACATAGTAAAAAGAAATAGTACTTTAGTGGTTATTGTACAGATTAATATTATTTTTCTCTTGCTTATTGTGATTTGCATATATTGTTTTGTTCTCTTTTATGTTTTTTTGTCTTTGTTCTAATATTTATTTGATTTAAATAAAAGGAAGGGCGCAATACAAACATTCAAACTAGTGAAAAAGTTTTGTTTTTTATAAGTATAGGTATTCGGTACAAAATAAAAACAATTGAGACATGAAACAAGACAATACAGACGATAAAAGAACAATTAAAAAGTAATTGCAAACATATACATAGTTATTAATAATTTAATAGTCAAATGAATAATTTAATTAATTAATCGTAATAATATTATAATGCTACAAGAATAATTTGCCAAACAAAGTGAAAGAATAAATCCGATTAAATTTCAGTTTCTATCACATTTACAGTATTTATTTGGTATTCCAATTTGGTAAAATGTTCATCATTCATCATGTTTTAAAATTTATGACACTTTCGTCCGTCAACTTTTGTTGACGAAAAGTAACTAATTCCGACTCCTACTAAATTAATTACTAAAGTACGTCTTCTAAATAAGCAAAATAGAGTATAAGTCGCAAGTCGCGTGACGCTCAGTTATCATACTTGAGCCCGCCAGTGGGATAAAAGCAGCAGTATATGCTTTAAATTACCGTGTCCCGTGCCGCTTCTTCCGGCTTTTGCCGCCGATTAAAGAAAGATTAGAAATTTAATAGATACAATAAATACCTATAGTGTGATTATAACTAAACAATCATTAGGGCCAGGATATCTGTTATTGTCTAAGTACATAGAAAAACTATAACATGGACTAAAAAATAAATGGAAAAAAATACGTATAATAAAAATATGGAAATAAAAAAATTCATTCAATTTATAAAAAAAAAATGTGTAGTTATATATTATATAAATTACCTTTTGCTGTTCTTTCATTCCTTATAGGAAACTGCCACGGGACTGCCCATTCCCCTACGCATTCCTACACCGCATCCGATACAACTTCGCCTCATCAGCGCACTTGATTGTGATGCAATTCCTGTACACATTTATACAATAATGTTAGTTAATAGTAAATTTGTATACGTTTGTTGTTTCCTTCGCATTTGGCGTTATAATGTTCGGGTAATGTTTAACTCGATGCTGCTAGCCAGTTCTGTTACCATGAACTGGGCCGGACACGCTACCGCGTGCCTAGACCACAGTAACGCGAACTCTGTTGGGTCTTTACTGTGGCAGCTTATAGCCTCTTATAGCTCATCAGTAGTATTAATAATTATTAATATTATATATACTTGCCTCACCAAGCGCCTAGTTACGCCACATCGCTGTGAGACGATTGTGACGATTTGGTCCACCAGCATTGGATCCAAACGCTTCTTCGGTGGCTTGTGTAGGAATGCCGGCGATTGCTTGCCAGTAAGGGAATGAGTAGCGAGGACACTAAAAAATTGAAAATTAGTTACATATTGTTGTTGACTCCAAATTGATACAAATGTCACATTTTACGACGTCTGCCAACGCGGGTTAAGAAAGAGTCTAAAATTGAATAACCTTAGCGCTCTCGTGGATTACTATCTGTAAATAATTACATCATGGAAGTGTATCATGTAGTGAGACTTACTTGCGTGAGAACACATGGCGCAGCAGCTGCCGAGTGGCCGACGTGTAAGAATCCCAGTCAATTCTTCTCAATAAATTTTCTGTGATTCTTCCAAGCGGTTCCTAGTACAATGAAAAACGAATTTAGGGACACTCAAATAAAATATAATTCATACTTAATTGGATAATAAAATATCACCTCGTCATCTGCAGCTTCTTCCATGTTTTCCCAGCTAGGGGAACTGTTTCGTTCTTGCTCCTAAAATATAACAAACAAATTTAAGAAAAGAATAAAAAGGTATAAGAAAATATTATTTCATAGTAACATATAATAAACTTATAGGTATTTACCGCGTCCCGTGCTGCAGCTTCCTCAACATCCGGTATGCCATTTCCCGGGTAATCGCGATCGATGGATTCCTAAAAGAAGATGTGCATAAAAAAATCTAAATTAGAAACAAAATAATTATAATTATTTACTTCCTAATTTCATAAAGATTATATCGTGTGATATTTATTGTAGGAGAATGTCATTAGCGACATGAAGTCTTTTTCTAAAACTCGTCCCTTTTTGTTCCTGCACCAAGACATATTTTAATTGATTTTGTAAACAATAATGTAAAGGTATAAATTAGCTAAGTTTCTTGTCCGTGCTTCCCAGGAGAGGGGGTACCTGGTAGCTAATAAGTTATTGGCATAGTTTTTGACGTTCACAAGTGTATTGTACAATACTATATTGAATGAATGATTTTCTTTTCATCACATCATCATCATCTTAGCCCAGAAAAGGCCACTGCCGGAAATATGCCTTAACCAAGGATCTCCACAAAGACCGGTTGTGCGCCGCCCACATCAAGTGATTTATATAATTGATCACGTAAATTATTACCAAGTCACGTGCATCTTCTTCGGCCCTTGGAACCGGGATTGGAACCCTCGCAGGCCGCCATTGCGACAGCAACAGCAGCGCATGCGCCGCCTCCAACACATTAGCTGGCACATTCCTCCGGTCCATCTTTTTTTTAATTTAAACTGTAAAATTTAATACCCTTGTAATTTTTATGTAATAATTAGTGTAATAACGGACTTCAGTATTGCCTATACCATTTAATCATTGAGCTACATATAAAATAATGTCACATTTCATTTTCTGTATAATAAAAAGAAACAAATCAAGAGACATTTCACGTATAAAAATTATAAAATGTATCAAGAACTCGCAAAGAACTGTATTCTCTTAGCATCATGTAATGAATTATTGTTTTCTGTGCATTGTTAACATGTTTTAATTTTATGCAGAAGTGCACTTGGCGGATTTCGATAAAATAGTAGCGGGTAAAACAACATCGTATTTAATTCGTACATACATAAGGTCAAGCCTTTTTACCGTAGGGGTAGGTAGAGATTGTCTACTCCTTTCCGATAACTTTTATAGGGTATACATAAACAACTGGCATCTTATTTGATTTACATTTTTGTTTAGTAATCTAAACTGAAAATTTTCTTAAATTACAAGAAGAAATCCGAAATATTAGCTTTTGTTTTACTACACAGAGTTGAGTTATATGAGCATGAAAAAATAAGCTAGAAAAATTATGGAAGCAAATACTTACAGAATATTCGAATGTTAGAACTTGCACAAGTGCAGCAGTACTAGGATTTAAGCTAAAAGTAACTTAAATTTCGTGATTTGAGGATTGAGATAATTGTGATTGGTATGCCAACAACACAAATACTTGTAAAGAAATTTCCAAAATTTTGCAATTTATATCAGATTCCCCCACCATTGCTAACCAAGCGAGGGGAGGGGGTATCTATAGGATACTGCCATTGCCAAAGAACCCATTGTTTATAAGAGTAGCCAGGTAAAATACACCAATGCTTTTGTTTTCGAGTAGTTTAACTTTTTTTCGTCTTAGCTTTTTTCCTTTTTAGGGTCCGTAATCAACTAGGAGTTTCGCCAAGTCCGTCTGTCACAATCTCAGTGCTGAAATTTAGTACCAATATGTATATCAATCACCCCGACAAAGTGGTTAAATAAAAAGTGAAAAAAATGTTTTATTAGGGTACCTCCCCTACACATAAAATTGGGAGTGATTTTTTTTCATGTCCACCCTAACGTGTGGTATATTTTTGGATAGGGTTTACTAGAATCATTCTTTAATTCAGTTAATATTTTCGGAACTAATTGCAGCAAAAGTAAAAGAAAATGTGTCCCCCTCTAACTTTCGAGTCATAAGATGAAAAAATATGAAAAATATCTCCAAAGTAGAACTTAATGTAGGCTTTTAAGGAAAATTATTTTTAACTGAATGGGGTGTATTTTAACACTTATGTGACGGATCGGAAAGTACGGAACCCTACACTGAGCGTGGCCCGAAACGCTCTTAGCCGGTTTTTTGGAATAACTTCTTTCGAAGAAAACTGGCAATGCAATTTGTATTATTTATATCCAAAAAGTTTGCATACTTATTATAAAAAATCATTTCAAAGTGATCCTGAACTTTGATGCAGTTTATGAGTCCGTCAGTATATTACTTAAATAGACAGACAAAATTATTTAACTTATTACTGTAGGGATTTTATTCAGAATTCGCGATGTGATTTTTTCATTAAGATGACGTCTTAAAATATGAATTTGAAACTCGTTATTGACAATTTATTAACTACCGAATATGACTATGAATGGTATATATAAGAAATGTTTTATGAATGAGGAAATTTTTGTTGAAGCCTGACAAGGTGTTTTTTTACGAAATGTTAAGACGACAAATAAGATATTAGATAATTAGAAATCTAAAATATTATAATGATGATATGATGAAAGTGATGAGAAATTAAAGAAATGATGTGACTGATTTACTTATATAATGATAAATTTTTAATTAATAAATAGATAATGATAAATGTTTTATGTTTTATTTTTCTACTTATCCATACTAGGACACTTATATAGGAAATTCATAATCAGTTAATGACGTATTTTTTTATTTTATTTTAAATAGGCAAGGCTGTTAATTGCAGGATTATATGAAGGTGAAGTAAATTAATAATTGGTAATAGTGCTATCTTTTATTATTTTTGTAATGTTATTTTTTTATATATAATGTGTATTCTCTAATAGTGTTTGTTAATCAACATTTTTTTATTCTGTATAACATAACTGAATAATGATAATTAAGATGGAGATTATGCAGTTAATAATGTTATTTCAATGTAACTGGGTAGATCGAATAAATTGTATTTTTTTAAGGTTTAAAACCTAATATAACATAATTATTTGGTAAGGAATTCTAACTCACATTGCATTGTTAAAAAACCCTCAAAAATTGTATTTTTACAAATTTTCTAAAGCCGCATTGGCTTTAATTTAATTTACTTAAGGAAAACCTCAATACTGACAGAATTAATACTATTATACATGTTGTATAATAGTACTACTATTACTATTATACATGTGTACACAAAAGTGTTTAAATATTAAAAGAATTTAAAATATGAAAATGTTATAGTTAATTTATGATACAAATGGATGATACCTACTTTTATATTTTTACATAAATATAAGTTAAATGATATTTAAATTTTAAAAGAAGTCACACATAACAAAAAAAGTTGATTCTTTATTTTTTCTTGAAAAAAACGGGGGAGGTGTAGCGTGCAGCGCACCTCCCATACACAAGGATACATATAGTAGCGTGATTAGTATTAAGTAACCTAGTAATAAATCAGACGTCTCACCAACAACATCTTTCATTCATACTCCCGTGACGCTACATACGTGTATCTGCTGGGCACAAGCCTTACATACGGTATTAATCAGCTCAGCATAGGCTGAGGACGATTTATACCGTATGTTAGACAGTAGAATGTACCAACTGCTTTTCTTGCCTAGCATGTCATAAAAGGCGACTAAGGGCATATTGGGTATTGGGTCTGTGATCGTGTAGGCGATGAGCTAGCCACTTGTTACTACTCTTTCACGTTTTTTCATCTAACCAAACCCAATTTTTGTTTGGCTAAATGTGTTCTTAAGGAACACAGTGCTCTTTGGACTCTGCCTACCCCTTCGGGGATTATAGGCGTGATTTTATGTATGTATGTATGTTAGACAGTAACGCAAACGGCATACCTATTAAGTTGCTTGATTAGGATGTATTATTGTTTTTCTAATACAATATAATGGGAAATAGACCGATTATTCTACTAGAGACACTGATACTCGTATATAAAAAATACCAATTCAATCAATTTTGGTTCATGTTTTCTAATAATAAATGGAGATAATCTATATTAGGTATTAAAAATGGTACTTGCCTTACTAAGCGATTGGTTCCACATTTCTGTCATCCATCCATCCAATAGCCTATAGACCTTCCCCAATGATCTCCACAACGGCTGCTCCTGCGCCGACCGCATTTAGCGACTTCCTGCGGCCTTTTGCCACTCTTTACTAAAAATTTACCATAAATTTAAGCTTGGCTTGAATTGGCCCTGTTTCTGAAGTTAATTCAGATACGCACTTAAAAAGAATAAAAAAAACTTCTTTATAAAAGCAGTAGATAACAGTACTAACAGTTAATTAATCAATTTATTAAATTAGCTACGTATCTCTACGGATGTGTATGTTGGAGTGTTTTTTTTATGCAATGGCTTTAATTTAAATATATATTATAGTTACTGTTTTTTATTTTAAGTATTTTAACGTTAAATCTTCCAACCTTTAATTACAATGCAGAATAATATATTTCGTTATAAAATTAAATCTCACTTTCGTTGTACCCTTTTAACCTTGTGGTTAACTTCTGTATCTGTCCAAAAAATTTAGTAAATACCCTCGGAATTATTGATATTCGACATTCGCTCAATTTTATTTGATTAAAACTTATAAGATATTTGATTGGTGGTCTATCACGACATCTCCGTGACTTCCAATTGGTTACTGTAATGCACGTGTAAACACGCTTAATTAAATCAAAATAATATATAACAAATGTTTATTGCATAAAATTTGGTATGTACAGACAGTAAGAGTTATAAATATTGGGTCCTTACCTATGAAATTGGTGTTTTTATTCTGTCTTAGCAATTTGTCCGTAACTATAAAGTTTCAGAACATTCTTATAAAATATTTGCCTCTTCTAAAAATAGACCATATATTTGAGTTCGTATTATTTAATTTGATAATTTTTAGTAAGTTTAATTGTGTTAAAATTAGACACAAACACAATTATTTTTAACTGCCTCCCGAATGCATCATTTGATTTGCATTTTCATAAAAACGATGAATAATTTTTATCAAGCGTATTCAGACACATATTGCTAAAGCTTGTCTAATGATACATGCCAAATATTATTATCTCTGGATTTGTTGTTGTGAAGAAAACTGGTTAAATATTAGTATGTAAAATGCAGATATCCCCAAAATCTCCATACCAAACACCAATTTCATAGGTAAGGACCTTATACAAAAAATTACAGTTGTGCATAGGCGAATTTGATCAATAATATTAAACAGAGGTCCCCAAACTAGGCAGTGCCTGTATCTTGGGCAACCATTAACTGCTTACTTGGTCAAAGCAACCCGGAATTAAGTACCTACTGATAGAAACAACACAATAGCATCGAATGGATACAGTGCAAATATCCCAATGAAAAAACATGACAATTAAAATGAGTTAAAGTCTCAGGCACTGGCTGGCTTACATTAAGAAAAGCTCAAAGTTTAATAAAGAAAAATAAACAAAAAACAAAATCATTAGAAACTTAGAAACATCGATCCAGGAGAGTTTCGGTTTCAGCATACGAACAAGTAAGCAACCACTTATTTAAAACATTTTTGGCTTCCGAAACCGAACAGTGCTTAATATCGCAACTTCTTGCTGTTGCATTATAAATACGAGCTCTAACAGATTCGCCAAACCTAGTATCGCAGTGTGACAAATGGCAACGGGATTTTAAATGTGCGTAACTATGTTTGTCTGTAGACTAGTTTTCTGTATCTCTACGTCACTTTATTTTCCTATCAAATATGAAAGACATCTTTATTTTTTCAATTTCAGAAAGCCCATTTGGGTAACCGAAAATAATAGCAAACTTTCATATTTTAATCTTATATAACCTTATATAAAGTTATTAGTATTCAAGGAGATAAGTTACAACCAAGGTTACTTTAAAGTGCCGACAACTAAACAACAAGCAATAAAACATTATAAATTATAACAGTTATAAGTGCAAAGCATTATAAAAGCACCAAAATATCATGAACAATACATTCTTCGCAACTTTTACTCGACTCGGCGAACAATAGTTGAGGGCAGTAGTCGAGTAAAAAAAGTCTGAATGATTTAACAATAGCATAGATTTAGAATAAATATCCTAGGTTTATGAACAATAGACCCGCATAATTACCCCAAAAGCCATTGGTCTTGGAACTTGAATCGAATGGACTACCTATTTTTTACCTTACCCTTATTTATAAAAATGCAGTGATAAAATTAATAATTGTTTGAATGACCGACTTTGGTTTGCTGAGTACAAGAAAATCTATATTATGATATAAGTTTAGTGGTTTTATAAAGGTTTTCTTTATTTAGTTATTACATACCTACTGGATATTTCGTATTAACGGTTCTATTAGGTCCTTACCTATGAAATTGGTGTTTTGTATGGAATTTTTGGGGAATTCTGCATTTTCCATACTAACATTTTATCAGTTTTCTTCACAACGACAAATCCAGAGATAATAATATTTGGCATGTATCATTAGACAAGCTTCAGTAATATGTGTAAAATCACACTTCATAAAAATTATTTATCGTTTTTATGTGAATGCAAATAAAATGATGTATTCGGGAGGCACTTAAAAAGAGTTGTCTCCGTGTCCAATTTTAACACAATTAAACTTACAACAAATTATCAAAACAAATCAAAAGAGCTTAAAAATATAGTCTATTTTTAGACGAGGTAATTATTGTTTGGGAATACTCTGAATCTTAATAGTTACAGACAAAATACTAAGACAGAATAAAAACACCAATTTCATAGGTTAGGACCCAATATATGCAATAAACCAAAAACGATATCTTGATAGTTGTGGATACATTACACTTTGTGGGTACATTATACATTATACTGATTGAGAGAACATAGGTGGATATTTAGGTGTCTAAAATATTTTGCACTGTGATGTAGACAGAATTAATGCAATTAAAATAAAGTTTAGAGATTTTGAGAATGTGTATAATAATGTAACATTTTATTATACCTATTTTAATATGTAAGTAATATCTACCTACCTATTGTTAGTGAAACAATATCAACGATTTTGAAAATTATAATAAAATATTTAAAACAAGACACCAATTTTTTTATTTTACATTTTTTTCTAAGCTATAAAGACCACGTGTAACCCATATTTTCCCACATACAGCAGCGGCGTATCTTCATTGATGATTGACGGTTAAAAGGACACTTGTAAAACAAATCTAAATAGACCTTTTCTTTTATTACTTTAAAATAGTGTTGTAAGAAGCAGTGAAAAGGCTCATAATGTTTACCTGACTAATCCCTTAAACAATACGAATACCCGGCTGTGGTATTTTGTTTCCGACCTTGCGAATTTCAAGAAAACCCATTAGAATGGCCTAATTAGACTCTGTTAAAACTCGCCAAGCCTCAGTTTTTACATCTTTTGTTCAAAATTTAACACTTTTTCTCTGAACGCGCAAGGTAAACTTTTTTTTATCAAAATCATAAATAGTAAATCCCTGTTGTGTTATGGATTGAATGCTTGTAAAGTTGAAAATATAACCGTCGTTGGTAGGTACTCGTAGGTACATACGTCTCGATCAAGTAGATTCGTTAACTAAAATCTGTGCGTAGTAACGTGACCTAACTAAACTTTCATTCCCGTGGTGGAGTGGTCTGTACGCCGGTCTCAAGTCGCCCGCCATCTCGGGAGGCCCTGGGTTCGATCCCCAGTGGAGGCAAGTGTTTGGGTGATGAATTTTCAGACATTTGTTCTCCAGTCTTAAATGTTCATTATATATATATTTTATATATTGTGAATAATTATGTGTATTTATCTATTAAATATATTTGTCCGTCATCTAGTATCCGTAACACAAGCAGCATTTAGTTGCTTAAAATGGGACTAGTTGATAGGAATGTCTGAGGATATTTATTTATTTATATTCTCATGTAGTATGCTCTGTGCCCAGTACTGTTAGTAAGTAGTGGCACATATAAAGAACAATGACAAAAAGATTTTGATATCTACTTAATTATTGTATTTAATTAGGAAATCGGTCAATGGTTTGCAACTTTGAAGAACAAAATCTGGTTCAAAGTTAAGTTGTAAGATTCCATGACTCAAACAAACAAGTACTTAAGTACTCAGAATGTATGAAACTTTTTTTTTTCGAAAAAAGGTGCGACCCCTTACATTCCCCAGCCACATTTGGGTAGACCTAGGTCTTTGACTAAGATCTTATGTCCCATAGGTGGGGCAGAGGGCATCCACAGTTAGTCGCCATCCCGGTCGGTATTGAGCTTCGCGCTTTATTTCGCTTATAGACATAAGTGAGTATGGGTAAATTACGAATGGAAAATTTCACTTAAAACTAAGGTTTACTACATCTTCTAGAAAATACATTAAAACTTATGTTACAATACACAGTTTGCAAAGGCGGACTTATCTCTGAAAACGATCTCTTCCAGTCAACCCATGACTGTTAGTAATACCTACTGTTAACCATTAAACAGGTGACTATCAAAATGCAAAATAAGAAAAAGAAAAAAAAAATTTATATAAATATAAATATTGACGTGAAAAGTATTTCATATAAATCTAATTGCAGAATATATGATTTCATTTCATTATGCTGTAGAAGGAAGCTGCGGAAAGAAAGAAAGATCTCTCGGCGACTCATTACCGCAGGCGAAGAACTGCCGCACTTCAGCAGCCGAGCCGGGGCGGTGGAAGTTAGAAAAAAAAATGTGAAAAGGGCTTTTGGCGCCATACAACTATGGCGGGAGTTTTGACGCCATTCAGCTAATGACGGACGTGATTTTTATTTCAGTTATTGTAATATTGCTTCGGAGTGGATCTTATTGCGTAAAATCTGTGTAGTTTTGTGTAATAAGAGTCTGTGTTAACGACTGTGTAATATATTTCTACCTCCCAAAATGCATTACCTAGCATTGCAATGTAAATTAAGGGAAAACATGGCTGTATGGGCTTAGTTCTCTTGGCCGTCCCTTTTATTTTAGGAGAATTTCACCAAAAAAAATTGAATTTTTGCGCCATTTAAATATATCGGACGTGATTTAAAATCAGTGTAATAAGCGTCTGTATTCACGAACAGTTTTCACACCACTTGACGCTTATTTCAATGATCCTCCGCATTGCTCATCAGTATTGAAATTATGACACAAAACTACACTGTCGATGGTTTGACGCCAAACTCTCCCAAGACGCATTAAAATGTATTGCACTTGCATTTCAATGAAAATACTGAAGATATTAAATTACCGAAGTCTTGGCTGTATGGGCTTCGTTTCCTATGCCTACCCAACATGGTAGAGTTTTAAAACAGCAACAGAGAGAATTTCGTTTTTGACACTTTTTCATTAAGTGAGGTTATGTTTTTCAAATAACTTCTCAGTTTTCATTAATATGTTATATGGAAGTTGTCTAAAAGTTTATACATTGAACTATAAAATGTTGTATTTAACACAATAAACATTTTGGTAGTAGTGGATGGCTGGATATGAGTAAATAAATTATTATCTTCAGCTTTACTCATATGTGATGTGATTTCATCAAGATCTAAAAATCGCGGTTGTTTTTCTATTAAGACGAATAATTTCAGAAAATGGATGCGTCTACTCTTAAAACCAGGAAATCAATCAACAAAGCAAAAATAAAGAAAACTGTTAAGAATATTTTGTGTCGTCCTGATAATACTTTCTGGTATATTTTCGTCTATCATCATATTCATTAGCTATATAAAGTTATAAATCTTACCTAATAACTTGATCATTCTAACTTACAGGCCATTAATATCGGAAAGTCAGAAGAGTTTACTCAATAAAGCTTTACAACAGTTTAAGGTGAGCATACCAACTTTCCGTAAGCCTCATTGGAAGGAACTAAAATTAATTCCTAAAGAAAAAAGGCCGAAACTCCCTAAAATTCCGTAAGTGACATTTTGTTAGAATGTCTAATTACTTAAATATTTTATGCCTCTTGTTAAAAACTTTGTTTTCTTACAGGAAAGTGGATGGCTTGATTTTCGGCATTTCTGAATGCAGTGATGCAATTAAATCTAATGTATGTGCAGCAGTTATTATAGAAGCAGGCGTAAATCCAAAAATTATAGTTCAACCACTTATAAATGCATGTGTTGATGCCAAAATACCAGTTTTGTGTATTGATGGATTAAGGACAATGACTAGTGATCTTTTTGGTATACCAACTAGTTCTTTGGCTATAAAATGTGGTTTATTGACAGAAGTTCAAATTAAAATTTCAGAAATTGCCAAGAATTATAGCTTTCCAGAAAACACTTCAAGCTCTGTTGAAGAAATAATGGAAATATCAAAACAAGTAGAAGTTGTAGAAAATAACCACAATGAGACATTAAAATGTCCATATCTCTTTAGAACTGACAGAAAATCTAGAGTATTTATCCCCTCAGAAGATTCAATTAATGTTTCAAAGAATGTGAAGAAAGATTTTGATGGGCAAGATTTTGTTGAGTTTTCCAAGTCAGACTCAACAATGGATAAAAAATCTTACATGAAAATGACATTGAAAAGAATATCTAGTAATCCTAACAGAGTGAAACTAAAGTAGTAATTAAGAGTAACAATAAAAATGCAGGTTAAAAAGAAAGTTGCTTTAATGTATAATGTATTAATTACTAAAATGTCAAAAAAAGACATATGTTAAGCATTCCGAAAGGAATGTAAACTTTCAGTACACAGAAACATTGAACCTGCTACTAGCAAGAAGACACTTTTGTGTACTGTTATCAAACTTTACCAGTTTCTAAATCAGAAATAAGAACAGAAATATTTCACACTGGTAAAATTTGACAAATAATTAAAACTAATAGCCATGCAATACTCCATAAGTTTAACTATACAATACAATAACCATTAATTTATGGAGGATAGCATTGCAGTAGATACATTTATCTTACATTTCAATTGATGCATTGCATTTATAGTTTTTATACAGTTCAATTTAATAAAAATCAAACAACAAATTGTGTTCAACATTAAACACTTAATTATAATAATGACTATTAGTTCATGATATCTAACCTTTACATAAAGCATAAATCTAAAATACAAAAACAGGAGAACATAGATAAAATAGGAAGTTATGTTATAGAAGAAAATTATGTTAAGTTTTAAGAGGCTAATCTTATTAGCTACTTGAGGCTATTACCTCGCATACATATTGTAAATATTTTAAAGCAGGCATATAATTTTACTTATTCATGCAGAAAAAAAATATATAATGTAGAATAATATTAAAATCTATTAATTCCAATTTAAACTAAAAATTTATTTAGTTTTTGAATATTTTTAGGCAAAGTGCCTTAAATTACATAACACTATTAAAAAAGACTATTATTTCGCATAATTTCATAAAATATTGTCTTATTATTTTTATGCTAAAGCACACAAATATTAACAGTCTAAATGTATTTTTAAAAAACGAAAACACGTCACAAGATATCTAATCTGTTATAAACTTCTAATATATAAATTATATTTTAGTCATAAAATTTGTACATCCTTAGGATCTACATTTGCCAAAACATAAAATTGAATACCTTTAACATTACTTCTTAGAAGTGTACATAAACATAGTCAAAAATCAACTGAAAATTTACAAAATATACAAAAATGCCTACTATAGACGATACTGGTGGTTTTCCATAAAAAAATTATGAACCACTGATATTGGCACATTACTTTGCAAGTAACAAGATATTAAAAGTCATTTTATTTATCGAGAATAGCAAGCATTTGTCTAACACTATACATGTTGGAATACAAAATATTATAGATTGCCTATGCAAACCCAACTTTACTACAAGGAGCACCCAAATCTGTTGACTATCACTGAATATAAGATCTCGATTTCAAAAAGAAATCAAGAATAATTCAAGCGTCAACCTGCGCTGAATCGGCTAAACTTTGTACAGCAAAACGGCGCATGTATGGAAATCAATGAGGAAGGTGGCGCGGGAGCTGCGATTCGCTAGGTCTGTATCTCGCTAGGATGATGGCGCACATATTTTGTGCGTCGGTCTCCTCGGGGTACATGGCCATAGCTTCAGCGACTTGCGCTTCGGGGAAGATGCCGGTGAGGTGGAAGTGCATGCGTCGGCGGGCGTCCCAGTGCTGGAGCGCGCCCTCGGAGGCGCAGGGCGACATGTGCGCGCCGGCCGCTCCGCTCACGCCCACGGGGGCTGAAGCGACCCTCGCTGCCGCCGCGTGCTGCAGCCTCGGGTCGCACCCCGGGTTCAACGTCAACTGCCGCGCTAGCTTCCGATGCGAATTCGCTTCAGGCTGAGGCATCGACTGTGGCATCGGCGCCAGGGACTGCTGCGACGGTCCCGCCAACTGCATCTGTGCCCTCTCGAAATGAGTAGTGAGCGCCGCGTCTGACAAACGCGGCGTCGCGGAGTGTGCTCGAGCCAACGGCCGTTTGCTGTCGATCGATCTGCCGCCCGGCGGCAGACTGACAGTATGCAAGTCCCGAGCGCGGAGCGCGCGAGCCGCGCTCTCCGATAATCTCTCGGCGACCGACTTGTGGGGGCGGCCGGCACGCTCAGGATGGTGGTATTTGCATTTATTGCCGTACGTGCATTTTCTGCCGTAGGGACAAGCTGGTGGTGGATCGGACCGCGAAGGGGGCGCTCGGAGAAATGCGTCAAGAGTGGGTCCGGAGCGGCCCAGAGGGTCGTCCGGCGGCATGAAGCGGTCGTTAACAAAGGAATACATGAGGATGCGTTCTTCGACGACTTTTCTGAATTCGGGACTCTCGGCGGCGAGGTCTCGGTAGTTGTCATTGGAGACGACGATGCCGTCGGTCTCGGCGGCCAGCTTGAGGATGTAGCGGTCGTCGTAGCAGATGAGCCGCTTGCCGCCCACGAGGCGGCTGGGCGTGTAGACGAGCACGCGCTCGCGCTCGAGCCGCTCGAGCGCGTCGCGCTCCGCCACGGGGTTGTCGGGCCGCGACGCCTCCTTGCGCCACTTGGGCACGAACACGGTCACGTCCTTGTGCCCGCGGGCGCGGAACCAGTCCACGCAAATTTCGATGCCGCGACAGGAGAATACTTCTTTGTTCCCATGGCTGTAATAAAAATTGTCACAATTATTTTTCATCGTCATTTACATTTTAGGTCCTCTTGCAGGAAATTTAGATCGAGAATTAAAACTAAATTAAGCGAGTTTTTGACATTTTTACTATGGCTGAAGTGTAAAAAAAATTCTAAATCTAGTTTTAAATCTTGATTTAAATTTCCTGCAAGTGGGCCTAAGAGATGCACGATGCATAGCTGGGCCACCACTCATCCTCCCATAAGGATCTCCACAACCCAGTAAAAATCATTATGGGCGTTTGTGCTTTCAACCACCAGGCTTGCCCAGTGCGGGTTTGTGCATTTATTTTCATGAACGGGAAGTTTATGTGACCTATATCAAAAATTTGTCTGAAAGCTAATATATAATTAAATCAAAATGATGCTACAATAATTATGAAAACATTGTCATTAGGAAAACATATCTATTTCCTACAAAAAAAAACAGATCAATGGATTGTTTATGAACATTTTACAACAGCTACAACTCTTACCTCATAGCTACATTGCTGCCGTCGATGACGATGTGCCTGAGCGGCGCGCGGTCGGGCGGCGGGTCGGGCTCCGCGGGCGGCGGCGGCGAGGGCGCCCGCGGCGGCTGCTTGGCCGCGAGCTTGATCAGCTCTGCTAGTAGTTCATTACGAGGAGGATCTGGTCCAAGCCGCTGGAGAGCCGTCCGGGCTAAACGTTCCGAGTAACCCAGTTTGACAGCGAATTCTATTTTAGCCTGAAGCAATAAAAAAATGCAAGAAAATATAAACTCAGTATTTAGTACACAGCTTTGTTATTTTATATCTATTACTCTATTAACATATACATATCGTGTCGAATGCTTTAAGGCGAAGGGATAGGCAAATGTTCATAATGAGGTGTTTTTGGTACAGTAGTCTGGCAAAAATACAGCACAAGGGATGATCAGATTAATTTATGTTATGACATATATCATAAACTTGTTCGTGACGGTCCAAAATACTAGTAATTATTTATAGCAACAAATGGAGAGCACTTAAAATTTTTCAATTTATCATAATCTATCGAAATTTCTTTTACACTTATTTCCTTTAACGACGTTTCTGTTTATTATCAAACTCAGTTAACATATCCATTACATTAATACCTAGTCTCCGACGGTGAGTTTTTTTAGAAAAGACCACAAATTTATTAATTAAATGTATTTTCCTGGTAGCGCCTACTAAAATATTATAGTTGCATAATTGTACATTTGCTGGCAAAATTTCGTAGGCGCTTTTGCAAAGAAATGACATCGTTGCTAAGCAACGGTTAATTATTAAATAATTCTACATCTTATTTGCCAAGAGCTAAATATTGATAATACTCTAGAGTAAGTACCACCCTCTTTAATTACCTTGCCTATCCTCATCATAATGTAGATAATTGTACCTACAGATCTGTGTGCAACAACAATTGAGCTACCAAAAATTACTTCTCACTACTAAAATGCACAGAGTAGTGGCCGATACAGAGTCTACGCAGGAAAGATTGTATTATTAATAGAAATGGGTTTCTGTAATATTTTCTTTAGACGTATGCTCTCTAATCACTGGCTGATAGTGAAATTGTCACATAATTTAGTGTTTATAACAAACGAAGAATAATGATACACTTTTACTACGTTTTTCTTAGCTTGCTTTCTTGTCTGTGGAGATCATATCTGGCGATCGATTTTTCGACCACTTCCCGACATCCGATTGAGTTGAATTTTTGTGAAAATACAATATTAAATAAAAATATATATAAAAAAGGGTTACATAAATACTGTATAAAACGTTTTACTAATGGCCTAAAAAGGGGAAAATAAATATTTTGGTTTCTTTTAACCAAAATATTTATTTTCCCATTTTCGAAAAATTTTCTTAATATGATAAATAATTATATCACTAGGCAAATCACTGAAAATGCGTACCACGTTCTAACATCATTTTACGATTAAATTTATATTTTATAAAATAATCACTCCGAAAGTTATAAAAAAGTTCCCCCCCCCCTTTAACTTTTGAACCATAAGTTCAAAAAATAAAAAAAGTTCTAAAAAGTAGAACTTTATAAGTACTTTCTATGAAAATTATTTTGAACTTGATAGGTTGAACAGTTTTTGATAAATTTTACAAAATTATTTTTGAACTACATTTGTGACTTAACGATATATGCAAGCTTTTTTTTAAATATCATTTTACATATTTTATGATAAAGAACATATCGTCTTTCAAATAAAAAAAAAATTATTAAAATTGGTTCAAGCAATCAAAATTTGTGGTTTTATTATAAAATGGTTGTGTGGTTTTATTATAAAACACGTTTGGTGGGATTTTATTATAAAATTGTTAACATTCCCCCATAAATGCACAGCAAGTTCATTTTTGCTTCTAGTATTTTAATTATGGTTTATCTTAAATGTGTGGTTATGTTTATAAACATATAAAATATTTTCATAGATGTATTCGGCAACAGTTAATATATCAATTTCCCTGAGTGAGTCTCGTGGTTTAAGCTTGTAAATGGCTCATACAGCTTGTTTTTGTAAAATAAAAATATTCTCAATATCAGCTGCTGACTCCCATAGCAACAAGCCATACGACATCACACTATGAAATTAACTAAAGTAGACAAGTCTTGCCGTTTCAACGTCAGATAATAGTCTGATATTCTTTACTGCAAAGGCAGCAGAGCTATGTATTTTTTTTTGCAATTAGATTTACATGAAATACTTTTGCACGTCAATATTTTTTTTCCTACTAGCACTTCGATGTGAATGGCCTGTTGAGAAGAAGTGCCGCAAGAAACTCAACAGTTAGCCTTTTTTATACAGTCATAATAACAAAAGGAATTTAGAACATTTCAAATATTGAGACGCCACAGTTAATATATCAATTTCCTTAAATGATTCCTTGAGCGAGTTACGTGGTCTTAGGTTGTATATGGCACGAATGGCTCTCTTTTGAAGTACAAAGATAGTCTGAATGTCAGCAGCGGAGCCCCACAACAGTAGACTACGACATTACGCTGTGAAAATAGCTAAAATAAACTAATCTCGCCGTTTCAACATCAGTGAGTCGCCATATTAGATCGATAAAGTCCGTTCTTTTCACTCTTAAGAGTTATCTGTCAAATTTACCGAATTTTTCGACAATATTGTCAATCTTAGTCGTCAAATTTGGCTTATCGAAAGTTCTATGCTCGTAGCGAAGGTCAATATGTGTGGATTCCACTGTAGGCGTGAATATATCGTAATGCCTAGAAATAATAATCATTTACGTTAATTAATACAGTTTAGCCACAGTAACTGTTATTCAATTTAATTAAAATTTCGCGGTTACAAAATGCTCTATATTTCCTTATTGGTATTAATCCTTATCAAAATAAATAACTTTATGTTCAAGACTGGTTCGATACCTTTATTTTACTTTTGAATTATTTAATGGCAGTCCGATCGATAGTTATCGCGATTTTAAAAATGTATACCTACGTCCCAACTGGCCTGCGTGTATATGATGACGACACACGATGTTTCACGCTCGGAAGCGGAACTAAGACATTTAGATAAGTGTAAAATTAAAAATACTGATTCGTTTTGAATGAAACAAAAACTAGTGTAGACTTGTATTCATACAACCTATACTGTAAAAAAAAATTAATCGTAACATTTTCCATTAATAAATGTATTTACTTGAGACGTCATATTATTTTACTATTTTTATCAGTAAATATTATGTTTCTATTGACAAAAAATAAAAAAATCGGACAAAACATAATATAATGTAAATTTTTTCAGTTCTGATCCTAGTTTCACAAACAATTACAGTAATGATGATACAAAAAAAAGAGACACTAAAATTCTTTAAAAAGAAAACACATTTCAGAGACAGATCAGCAAGATACAGTATCTAAAAGACAAAAAAGAATTGTACATGTTCTTCTGGTTGTGCGGATAAGAGCACATCAGACTACCACAAAATAATTTATCGATAGATAATGAACTCAATTCTTACACAAAACATTGAGTTGGAAATCAATTGAGAAAACTTGATTTGATTTTGGATCGTCTGATATGCTGGAAACTGGATACATGAACTGAGGCGATCCCATTACTATCAGGTTATTTTATTTACGAACTATCAATCGTACATTTTAATTTATTACAAACCTTTAGTTTTCTCTGTAGGTGAAATTACTCTGTGATAAACACTAGCCGTCATAGCTATCAAAACATGGCGCTACGGTGCAATGTGCTTTGTGACGCACCTCAAGTTTTCAATAGATGTCGCTGTCGCTCAATTTCGATTACGCCAAACGCTGAAAGTCATTTGCCTTACCTTTCGCCTTAAGAGTCGCACTTACAGCGATGTATAAGACACATTGACTTATGATGCCGAAACCTGTACCTAAGCTTACCAATGAGGTTGTACACAAGATAAGAGTAGCACAAAGTTGGCAGCCATTGGAGAGTGGCATGCTAGACATTTAGCTACAAGACCGAGAGAGGAACGAAGAAATCCGATGTCGCATTAACGTACGAGCAGTTGGAGAAATTATGACCAAACTCAATTTCAATTGGGCAGGGAGACGAAGTGTTGGTCGAGCACCAGCAAGATGGGTCGACGATATTCGAAGAATTGTGGATCACACCTGGATTAGTTTAACTCATTATCGAGAAGAATGGCATACCTACTAAGAGAGAGGCCTATGCTGAGCAGTAGGCATTTGCGAACTGAAAAGTATGACGACGATATCGTATTTCATTCATCATCTGTACTATAGGTTTAAGTTCCCATGTTAACAGGAGATGAGCCTGTTCCCAGTCTGAGTACGAAAGGTTTTCTAAACTCAGCAACACAGGAGGGAATTTAACCGGTTTCTTGTAGTAGTGTCGCTTTCCGAGCTATGCTATAGCCTCTATACGTGGCATATGAAATGTGTTACCTGATTGGGTTGCGGCGTGGCTAAGGTGACGTACTCTGCAAACTCGGCGGCGAGGGTGTCGGAGGGCGTGCGTGAGGCGGCGCGATGCGCGCTCTCGTCCTCGCACTCCGAGTCGTAGCTTGAGTCCTCGCCGCGCTCGCCCGCCCAACCCAACGATGATTCCACATATTTCTGTAATAGGAGACAGTCATTTATATAAAAAAGAAATAATCGCACCCTCCAAATTAAACAGCTACGCGCTTGTGTTATGGGTACTAAATGGGGGTACTAAACGGTGGATAACGTTAAACAAAATATGAATTATTGGTCATGTACTAGAGATCGAAGTCCGGACCTCTTGATTAACAGAAGTCAGTCCAGTCGGTACTTTTACTCAAATATCTCCAAAGAAAACAGTGTTCTTCAGTCTGCGTTCAACACAATTTGATCGACATTGTCCTTGCCAAATCAAATGTGAAAAACTTGTATATATATATATTGAACATTTAATATAACAAAATACCTACTATAGTGTTTAAAATCCACCTGCTTTATAGATTTGACATCTATAAAGTTGATTTCCTTATTACGCGTTTAATATACAAATAGAACATATCTGATTTCGCCACGATTAGGTACGATGACTAAAAATTTACGAAATGAATGAAACATAATTAGAGCCGCAAAGACAAAAAAATATTCATAATATGAAAAGTAATTAAATTTGTTAAAAGCCAGATTTAAAGATTAAACGTAGATTATTTTAGTAAATCTTTGACCTTGTTTCACGTCGAAGATACTAGAAACCGGATACTTAATAGTTTTAAGGTTTATAGAGTCATTTATCAAACAACGGATTCTTAAAGTCAATATGAAGCTTAGTTTGGAATACATACTGAGATGTAGATTAAGAGATCTCATAACAGTCTTATGTAAGGAAAATTTAAAGCCATTTTTCTTAATTTATATAAAGCAATTTTGAAGAGATTACTTGAAGTCAAAGGGCTGAGTTTGTTAGTATGCAAATAGTCTGTATAATGTCGTAAAAGATAAAAGCAAAAATAATGGTAATTTTCAATAAATATTTGATGTTTCGCACATAACTTGCGCGGGCGCAAGACAGGGTCATCAGCGCGAAGCGGATCTACGGATGATCATTGACCTTTAACGTGTTCGCTGTTCTCTGTATGTACCGGATATTATTTTAATATTTCACCAAAAGCTGTACCTCCAGATTACAAAGCAAACAGAAAAATAGCTTGGCTCTAAAACTGGGTCCAGCACTATATATAATAAGAACTAGGAAATAAAATGGGGTAACGTTGTCATCTAATTCCATTTATTCTGCTTCAAAGATATGCGATTTAGTAAAAATCAATTGCATTCTCTGTTTAACATGGCTTAATAGTACAGTCGTTGTATCAACCTACTATTCGCTATTTCTCTGCTTTAACAGTACGAAAATATTGCTGACTCATAGTCATAGCTAACATCCGTGTTGAGACCTAATTGTTTGAGTTATTGTAACTAAGGTTTGTAGATATAAAGTTGAGAGATTAGGCTGCAGACCGTTAGTAGGTCTCGATGGGAGCTACATCCGGGCGTAAGGTACGGAAGCGCCTCGCCTAGTTGCCTCCACACAGCCGGATACAACTTTCTAAAAAATATGGTGCGCACTAGCCGACTCTACCGCGCCGAACTGTTTCTCTAAAATACGTATACACGACCGTTTTTGTTCAGGAAAGAGTATATATTATAGATAGAGTTACCAGATGATTGTTACTAATAGGTAGCAATGTTACACCTACTATAGCTAACTATTTATATTATGCAAATAATGAAGCATAGCTTAGTCAAAAAACTAACGAACTATACTTAATAGACGAACTGCGTCACGATTAAAAAAACTATTATTAATTCGATATCACAAATGTAAATAAAATTGACGAAAATTCATCGTATCGGCACAAAATTTAAATAAAATTGAATATAAACTTCATAATATTTGCATAGTAATCTTATTCTTCGTCCCTAAATCTTTAAACAGTACGTCAATACATTTTCTAGACTTCCTCATGGGAAAACTTATGAGACTTGCGCTAATACTCTGCTTGCACCGAGGAGATTGAGTAATAAAATTGCTGCTGGTCCGAAACCAAATCTAGATAGTAATTTGTATTTAACGCCACGAACGATAAGATCAAAACTAGTAAAAAAACCGATTCAATTTGAATCAATTTGAACATGGTTGTAATCGCCAGCCAAGAGCTTGCCAAACAATACACTGCTTAGACAATTTCCTCATGTTACGACTTGTGCTAAGAACAAAAAACCGCTGGAATCTCCCGGAGTACATTAAAGGCATACAGTTACGTTGAGACAATGTACAAAATACTGCTTAGTTTTCCTGGCACTTTATGTAACGGTGTTGAAATATACACCTACAACTCAATCACAACCTATTTCACAGAAACAAATATTAGACTTGGTGAAGGAAAACATTCGAAATTTCGTTCCCATTTTCTAGAGTTGAAACACATTAAATCTCTAGGTAGGTAATTATCATGAACATTTCTGTGTACCTCATTGTTTTCGAATGTTATCTAACCAAGGCTTGGCGTAGGAGGGAATTCCTCTTTCATTAATCCCAGCGCCCCAATTCTAAATGTAAAGCAAAAGCTTGCCTTTCAATCATCAATGTTTATTCTGCTAAGCATTCTTTCTTCAAACGCATTGGTTACGCAATTGTAAATTTATAGTAGAATTGGGGCGCTGTACTTTATCACACACTTTGTTTTAATGTTATATTATATTTGTGTTTTTGTAATTTGTCTTGGTATCATCTCATCCTAAATATTCAACTGGAAAGTATTAATTAGAGTTTGGGTCTGAGCAGTTTTTGTTAATTTATGCCAAGTCAGCGCCCACAGGCGTCTATCTGTTGTATTGTATTAATAAGAGATAATATTAAATAGATTGCAACAACAATATAATAAGCATGCCATTATTATGCCAATTATGATAAACATATGATAATCGCACATCATACGATTTTTTATCATAAGGGACTCACTGTTCAAAGTACGCAATAGTAATTAAATCCAGACTTCGTACTATCTTTTTTGATGGTTATTGATGGCGTCTACGAGTAAAGTGATAATGGTTTTATATACAAAATATTCAGTTTTGATCGCGATGAGCTCTGATACTACTACTTTGATTCTGAATTTTTTTTCACTGAGGTATATTTCTTATCGCCAAGTCATACGTTGGTACTTTTTTAATTTATCACAAAAGATTTACAGCTGGCAGGCAAGTATCTTATTAAAAACTTCAATTCATCTCTTACCAATTAGCTCAGTAACTTCCACAGTATACTATGACGTCAATAGATCTTTAGTAGAACATAAACAACAATATCCCTCTGATAGGAGAATCTTGTGATACTAATTTACGTCTGACGCATGACGTCCGATCTGAGCAAATGGAGATACAAAACAATCGGTCAGCTTCACTTACTCAGATATAAATTCCTACGCGGATTTAGATTATAGCGTTTACATGTACGATAAAAACAGAGTACAATTAGTTCCGTTTGTAGAGGAGAAATTCTGTCGCGAGTTGTGGAAGAGATAACATCGGCCAATAGGGAGGGAGGATCGGGGCGACGTCGGCTCGCGCCATGTGGCGTCAGAGCCGAACAGGATGCGCACGCGACACACTTTACACACAAACAACGTGCTCGGCCAAATACATTACACACGTAAACAGAAGGACATTACAACGCCATATACAGTTTATAAAACAAAAAATCTATATGTACGCATTGTCGGGGTCATTTTTTACTGTTTTGAACACGTCAATGCGATTTTGATTACTACAATATTATCGAGGTTTGAGGTAAATAAGTCAATATGGAATCTTTATTTGAGCACTATGAGTGTCACTATTTGACGCTGAAGGAACGAGAAAATAAATATTAACAGTTATTAATGAAAATTTTGATAGATATTAAATGAACCATGCATTATGAATAAATTAATTTAAATAAACAAATATAACTTATGAAATATTTTAGCTTAAAAAAAATTAATATAGGTTTTAAAATTATAATATAAAGAATGAAGTACTATTTCAAATCTGTAAAAGCTATGCTATGCGATGGTATCGGACTGTTTTAATAATATATTATTATCGCTACAGTACTATTTCAACCTTGGATTTATCCATTGATCCCGCAATAGGAAATAAATAGAAGAAAAACAAACAGCATTTATTAGTTAGGTATACCCAAGTAAATTAAAATTTGGAATAAGTATTAAGTGAGTAGCTTTATTTAACAAAGTTTTCATTAGCCCACACATTAAATCAGTAGGTACATTGAAACAAGGACAAGGTGTCAAAATCAACATAATTTAAAATAACTCTTTAATTGTGCTTACTCGTTGTTACCAAGATTTTTCTTAAAGAATCTATTATTATTATAAGACAAATGAAAATACACTATAAAACAACTATGAAAGGTATAAACGGGAAATAAGCAACACTGAAAACCATGTGATTTTAGCTGACCAATTGTTTTTTTTTGTTGACCAATATTGGGATATTTTGCTAACCGTTTAAATAACACCAAATTATAATATGGCTGAGGTATTACAAAATAGTATTAGAAATTAACGAATAGCGGAAAAGAGTTAGGCAAACGGGATTCCGTAAATAAATTACATTGATGCAGAGCCGAAATATGAACAAGTCCAATTAAACAGGAAAGATATATATTGTCATTTAATGATATCATTGAAAACGGGATACCTTATAGCTTTATAACGAATTAACGATTCCTTATAAAGGTGAAAATATTTTCGAAAACGATAGATACAGCAGGCGTTATAATTTGCTTCATGCCAAACCACAAACGGGCCTCTTTCGTTGGAAGTTTCACACAATCGTTACTATTAGAACCGGATGCGATTCGACAACCACTGATATTAAGTGTTGCAACCTAATTGTTTACCAAATTATTGTGACCAAATAGACAATGAGGAACTCGCTGGCGACTGGCGATAGATATTCCCTAGAATTAGAATGCAGTAAATGGATGAGTAAAACTATCTGTTCTAGAGTCCTTAGCGCATGTTAAGACTGCTGTTCTTCTTGCGGTATGCGAGGTAGTTAAGCGGTACGTATGTGACAAAAACCTGACTTCACTCAATTATGCTTACGAAAAGCGAATGTAAGAGTCACTATAAAAAATACCCAAATCACATGAGCGCCTATAAAATTTCAAAAGTTCCTTCCCATGTCTCCTGGAGTCCATCATCAGATCAAAGTTTTTGCCAACGAATCTACAGTTAACACTGGAAACGTTTTAGAGTATAAAACGTTTCCAGTGTTAACTGTAGATTCGGTCCAAACTACGTGTAAGAATATTTCTTGTATGTAAATGACTTGGTAATGAGACAAAGGCTGATGAATGTGGTAAACATCTAACAGTCACTGTTATAAATAATTATATCATATTCAGATACGATAGGCGTTGCCTAGAGGGTGTCTCCGTGATCCGTCGTTGCAATATGAAAGTCAATATTTATAATTTAACCCCCTTACTAATAAACGAGTTATAAGGAAGGAATAGTTATTCAGTGTTTTGTCACTTTCTGACAAATACTGTCTTCTAAATGTCTTACGAAGACAAAACACTGAATAACTATTTCAACCTTATACCTCGTTTATTAGTAAGGGTGTAAGTATTTAAGGTTTATTATAGTTATCATACCGTTCATAGCTATTTTCCTCACGACAGTAATATTCTTCTGTTTACAGCATCCAGGTAATTGATTTGTAATTTGGTTACCTTAACACCTTGCACGTGAAGCAACACTAGAGTCAATAGAACACTAATTATTTATAAGAATTACGAGTTAGTATTACAAATCTCGTTTTTATTATTCTCCAGTACAAGTTGAGTTTGTTGGAAGGATTGTTGTTGAGGTATACAGGGGAAATTTTTCAAGTAGGCCTTTAGAGCTAAATCCTAAACAACAAGTAATATCGAAAAATGTTCAAAGGAGTCGCGAGTCTGATTTTGATGAAAACAAAAACGGCATCATTGGATTATTGAAAAATCAATAATCCTAGCCAGTGAAGGAAAATAAAACACACCAGTATTCCCTCCAGTTTAAAATACACTCTAGGGTTAGAGGTCAAAACGTCTAGGAATATTTCCAATTCTAAGGAAGTTTTCCCGAAAACTTACAAAGCTTCCGGCAACTTTAGAAGTTTTTAAATATTTTTTACTCAAAATTAGGTAATAATACAATAATTTCGCTACATTTAGTTATAATATCATACTCACATAAAATATAATAGGTACGCACTTTAAATATCAAGATAAGGAAAATAAAACCACGATGAAGCGGTTTTTGATTGATGACAATTAAAAATAAGTAGTTTGTAATATTAAGGCCCGAGTTCAAAAATATTTTAAACAACTGATTATAAGATAAACAGCTGTTTAAATTAGTTTTTGTGTTCACCACACGTTAACCATCGATTACAGCTTTTAACCAACCGATCAACTTAACCGAGCCTGACAGCAACGTTTAACCTCCGTTTTACTTACATTTACTACATATTGACATCAAAAGTGTTACGAAAATTTATGGTTATTTTCGATTAATAGGTTGTTTTAGTAATAAATGATAAATGGTAGATAATTATCACGACCACTACCTGGGACTTCTTGAAAATCTTGAATATTTGGAAAGAAATACAGGGTGGTTAAACAATTATTGGTGAACTCGGGCCTAAGTATTTAGCAATAGTAACACAGTAAGTAATAATCAAAGTATCCACAGTTTTTAAGTCAATAATCTAGTTTGAAAACTTCCAAAGTTGCTGGTAATTTTGGAAGTTATAAAGAATACTTCCGGTAGTTTTTACATTCCGAAGTTTTCACCTCTAGGTAGGGCAGAGAAAACTACATGGAGTCGGATTTGCAGCGATTCGCTTCGGTCAATTTATTTTTTCAATAAAATTGTCCTAGTAGAAAATTTTTGGCACATTTAATATTAGATATAAAATTGGAGCTTTCATATACTAAGCGAAATCGTCGTAATGCCAAAATAACGCCATGCCCATATTTTAGGGTTTTTACATTATAGATCCTAAAATTAGGGCTTTCAATTCTAAGATCAAATTATAATGGTGGAAAAATAATTGTTAGGCGAAACACTAATTGTTCGTTTTAAGTTTAGGCCAATACGGTTAGGCCATGTAATATTTGTTTGGGTTGGTTGGCCAGTTAAACAGGTAGGTTGGGTAAGCAAAGGGAGCGATTTTGAAATGACACTATTTGATTTTGTTGACATTACCTAATATATTATTTGAAGTTTTGATGAACATATGTATTCAATATAAATAATGGGAATCGCATCTTTTGTTATTTCTATCGCTGTCGCAAACGCTATCGCATTCGAGTGTACCAGGGCACATCACTTATTATATCATAAAAAGAGTAAATAAAATTGGCACTCATTTAATACATTTTGTTTCAGCAGTAAAAAATATTTATTTCTACAAGTCTTAAAATAATTACCTACGTGACTAAGATCACATTAAACAAATAATTTTTCAATACCTATATTTTAGAATTTCATCACGCGGACATAATCAAGGTCACACTTAGTAAAAAGACAGAAAACTATACTTAAGTAACGAGAGTCAGCTGTTCGAATAGGAACTTTTGAGACATTTGAGTAATTCAAATCCGTGATCAGATGTATTGGATAACAAATTATTATAAATTACTAGTACTCTCAGCGGCGAAGTGAAAGTAAGCTGTGCTGTGATACAAGCAATGCCGATTGCCGGACCTGCGACACTTTGCCGCCACAAATGAAGACGTAAGTAAACATTAATTAAGCTTAGTCGACACTAGTCGACATTGCTTTCACGATAAACAATGTACAAAAAACTTGTCAAAACTAGCACCCTGTAACCAGTGTCACAATATAACAAAACTAGATCTAAGAATCAAAATATTTGTTACAAATGCATTTACTGTAACGATTATTTTAGGACTTTTAAACGACACTAACATGAAATTAATATAATAAAAGTAATGCATAAAAGTAATAATAACTACAGTTTCGGTAAATACGCGATCACTGTTCAAGATAATTAGCATACATGACGTTAACGAACCGGCTTCACTTCCGGGATCGTTATATCGGCCGATTGTGATTGAGCATCGTTACAATACGACTTGGTCTACGAGCCCGACATCCGTGAGCGAGATGCCCTATCGGAGAGGGTGTTCGCGCTCACCTGGGTGTACTCGATCGCGAACATATTACCGCGTTAATGTGCGTGTGCGTCGCATGTCATGACGCGCGTGTGCGAACGCGGTGCGTCGCGGCAAGACTACTGAATAGCATAGCATGTGGTTGCGTTGCACACCTCCACGAACGGGCCCGCTCAGTGAAGGGGAAGCGGGGCTCCGCAAGATCCGGGTTGCGCGCCCACTGCACCCGGCGGCGCGGCCCCAAACCAACCATACTGACCTCCGCCACGAAATCGAATACTCGTCGCATCCGTCTATGAACCTAATCTATCACAATCTCGCCACAGCATCGCTCATAATGGTTACAATTAAATGATGAACAGATTCCAGATCTCACCACTAATACACATATAGGAAAAATATCTTAGTATTATCTCACCAAGGCGAAATATTAAATTAAAGGTTTTATTTTAATGTTGTCTAACTAGTATTTAAATTTTTCACTAATACAAAATAATTTGGAAATAGATTTCTTGAGACTAGCATTATGTAATAAATAGAACCAAATGAAACTCAAGAAAATGCAGAGGCAACATAAAAAAATATTGAACAATACCAAAGTCAATGTTATCTCTTTCCTTTTGTTTCTTTTTTATTAAATTAAACACATTTTTGATGAGGCAAAGTAGCATTAAAAGCATAGCTTTTAAAGTAAATTAAAATTTTAAGGTCATTTGTTGCCTGTAAGGAGAAAAATCAATACAAGTTTTAACACTAAAACTTAAAATATTGTAGTGAAAATCCCTACAAAGTAACCGTTTTAATTGGTTGAATCCTTTCAAGATTGGTGTTGTATTAAAAATGTGATGTCACATTGAAAGTTTCATGAAGAGTGATTATTCATTGCTCAGAATATAAAGATAAGAATAGTTTAATAGACCTAGAATTAATATCAGTATATAAAATTTTATAGAAATAGTAAAGTAGTAAGTAACTAGTACATAAATAGTATGCAGTTTCAAAATTACATTACCCATTGTGAGAGAGGTTGTTTTACAGTTTTTTTCTTAGCCTACTTCACAAACCTTATGACCCGCTGTCATAAGGTTTGTGAAGTGATAAAATTACAACACTATCAATAGATAGAAGACATAAATAATACTTACAAGGAGGCAACAAAAAAATATTGATGACTTGATTTGAGTGATAATTGTTTCATATCAAACTGACTATTTATAAAATACATTGAAAAAAAGATACTACTGCTTATTTACAATGTGATATCATATCAGAAAATCAATATAAATGAATGGTCTACATGTGAATTTCAGAGTGTTTTACCCATTACTGATATATAATAACAGAAAAGAAACAAATTTTTTATTTTTTTATGTTAAAGCATCAGTAAATTATTTGATATTCAATGTAAACCTTCTTTGTTCTATTTTAAATACTTTAAATATTAAATTAAAAGCAAAACAGCAATGCTCATAAATTAACCTTTAGAGTGCCAAATGACCGCCAACATTCGCAAAAAATGTATGATACTATTGTGTCTCATTTAATATCCATTGAGATTGAGCTTTAATTACTATTGTAGTTTGTTGATCGAATGACTATCTACAAAACAGATATTTAGAAACTATATTAATCATACATACTATAATTTTCAATATTATATAACAAAATAAGAGATTACTGTCTATACCTAGGCGCAATTTGAGTGTAATGATGCAGTAATTTTTTTTATTAAATAAGACATATTTTATAAAAAAAACATTATCCCAAGTATTTTAATGTAGTATTTTAGTGGTTATTTATTAATATATGATGATAAATACATAGTTTTTAAAATAACTTTGTGATTAACAATTTAATATAGGTATATTATATATTATAAAAAATAAGAAAATGAATAAACAGAACATATGAACATACACATATGACATATGAATGTGAACAAACAGTGTATTGTCATGAAAGAGCTGATTGGTTAAAAGGTTTATATCAGGTTTCTCATGCAATTGAAATTGTGTTTGAAAATTAAATAATTAGAAACTTAGAAGAACTAAGACGACACTCTGACCGATCAGGTGCGATGCAAGCAATTAAGTTAAACAGCTGTCAAATTAAAATTTTCCGTAATCCCATTAAAATTCTTTTGTTATTTATCTTAATTATAACAGGTTTGAATAGTACATTGATTAGAAACTCACCTGTATTCGTCCGACCAGCTCTCGAGGATTGAAACTTCCATCAGCAGGGTTCAGATTAAATATAACATTAAAATACACAAACTCAGGTTTCTCTTTGCAGAGACTCGACTTGTTCTCTGTTAAAGTGACACAGTAAAAAGTTTCTACCAAATTCAGATACTTATTGTAAAACTCCGTCATACAAGAACGTGGCACAGAAATTATTAGATCTGAATCGTGAGACATTGTCGATAACATTTTGTAAAAACAAATTACACTGAATTAACACAATTGTAATTGCATAATTTGCATCAAAACACAACTCTATCGTCCTTCCATTTCGACATTTAATACACGACTGACCACAGATTATTAGAAAGAACACCAAAGACTGCCGATGAAGTTGTTTGGATTAGAGATAGAATGGGCGTTGTTGTCGCTATTAAAATTATGTCGGACATGATTTTTTATTTCAGTGATTGCAATATTGTTTCGGAGTGGAACTTGTTGCGTAAAATCAGTGTACTTTTGAGTAATAAGAGTCAATAATGATGAGCAATGTGGATGATCATTAGAATAAGGATCAAGTGGTGAGAAAAACGATGAGATCTTTGCCAGATCTAGCCAGCAAAAAATCTCTAATGTTGTCTTTGGTTTGAATTTTCTACTTAGATTAATATCTTCTATGGTTTGACGGTTTGACGAGGTTTGACGTTTTGACGTCATGCGATGCGTCAACGTCAATTAAACTTCAAATATTACACTTTTAAATTGTAAATAGTACGATTGACCAAGGATTTTGCACAGAGGTCTGTCAAAAATTAATTAATAATCATAGGTTTTTTAGACCAAAAATTTTTTTTTAAAATGCCATGAGATTCTGGTTGGATAACGCTGTAAAAGAAGGTCAAATTAGTATAGAACAAGGATTGATAGAACAAGCAGATACTTTAATCTCCCTATAGTCACGTAGTTTTTATGGAGCATTGAACCTGAAAGATCAGTATAAACTAAAAGATGGTGTCTGACTGGTGTTTAGTTTGATTGGCGAAATTTAAAATTAGATAAAATGAAGCTGATCATAGATCAACGAATTTCACTTTAGTTGCGTGATGAATCATTTTTAAGCCTTTAGCATGAACATCGTGCACAATATTATTTATCGGGAATTTGACAATTAAACGTGAGAAGAATCATATCGCGCTGTTCATGCAATGAAAATAAAAACCTGCACTGAGGCATTCATGGATTTTCAATGTAAATTCTTTAGAGTACCTAGTTATAAAAATGAAGGAGATACCTATACAGTTAAAACAGCACATTACTAAACATACCGTCACGCCTATATTCTTAAAGGAGCTATTAGGCAGCGGTATAACTGTAAACACTCTATTTTTCTAGTTTAGGTACCTATGTATAAATTCATACATAAACTAACATGATACCTAGGTACCTTATAACAATATTTAAATTATTCAAAAAGAATTATTTGCCTGCATATCCAGGCACACAGCTAGATATAAATACCTACAAAATACTGGTACGTTTTAAGTATTTAAACTCATAGTACAGGCTACCGCCTGCCAATAAACACTGCGGGTTTGTTCCCACCGGGCGGGTGGTTCCCATCGAAACTTGCACATGGTATTCGTTGACCTCGAAAAAGCATACGATAGGGTACCCCGCGAGGTTCTACGGTGGGCTATGAAAGTTAAAGGAGTACCTTGGAAGTATGTAGAGCTTGTAAGAAAGATGTATGATAGAGCGAGCACGCAAGTTAGGACCGAAGCCGGAGTAACCGACAAGTTCAATTTGGCTGTAGGTTTGCACCTGGGGTCGGCTTTAAGCCCTTACCTGTTTCTTCTTGTTATGGATGCCCTTACAGCAGACATACAAGAGGAGGCACCATGGTGTATGCTGTTCGCCGACGACATGGTTCTTGTTGGAGAAAATGTATCCGAGGTTCAAAGCAGGCTGGGAAAATGGCAGAGTAGGCTGGAGAGTGTCGGTTTAAGGATTAGTAGGACGAAAACCGAGCACTTGTTCTGCCCCTTAAGCTTAAGGGGAAGATCTATAAATCCGTCGTTAGACCAGTTGTAATGTATGGATCTGAATGTTGGGCAACGAAAGCGATGGATGAAAGAAAGCTGCACTTAGCAGAGATACGAATGTGTCGATGGATGTGTGGAGTTACAAGAATGGACAAGATCAGGAATGAATATATTAGAGGAAGTTTGAAAGTAGCGCCAGTGACAGAAAAGATTAGGAGCAATAGGTTAGCGTGGTATGGACATGTATGAGGAGGGATGAATGTCACATTACAAGAAGGATGCTGAGCATGGACGTGGACGGACCTAGAGTTAGAGGAAGACCAAAGAAGCGATGGATTGAATGCGTGAAGAATGATATGAGGATAAAAGAAGTGGATGCTGAGCTGACGAGTGACAGAGGAGAATGGAAGAAGAAGACATGTTGTGCCGACCCCACCTAGAATGGGAAAAGGGCAAGAAGAAGGTTTGTTCCCACCGGATCGACCTCTGGAACGGGTAGTGCCGGCTACCGCTGCCCTATCATAAACATCCATGGCCAGATAATAAATAGATACCTATTAATTTATTTTGTCCCCACCAATAATCGAACTCATAACCTCAGAGATGGTGACACTTCGAAAAGGGGCGGCAATCGGCGCGTCGGCCGCCTACGTTTACTGCTCAGTGAAAGACCGTTAACACTAACTGGAAAAAGTAAGTATACTTATTTAAATCCCTATTTTTATTTTTAACGGTTTTTCTACCACGGGCCATGGGATTGTTTTAGAGCGGGGAGCATGCTCTTGATGCAACCTATGATGACGGGTTCATGTCCTTATTACTCATTAATACCTACGTAGGTATGTTTCTCTACTCATATGAGGTCGCCAGCGCGAGTTTGAACCCCGCCACTGCCGAGTTAAAAAATACAGTCTGTAGGCGACGCAAAATGTTAATATCATATTTTATAATATTATTATTTTTATGCAAAAATAGTATTAAGGTTTCATAGATTGCAACCTCCGCGGGCGCGCGCTGCACCCGCGGCCGCGTGCAAGGAGGTTGCGATCAGCGCCCCAAAAAAGTTTGCAATCGGCTTTTGTTTTTCTTCTTGTCATTTTGTCGTCCGAAAAATCCGCGCGCTATCTTTTATAATTTCTTTGCTTTGTTTATTTTTCGTTAATGGTTGATTCCGCCGTTTCGCGCAAAAAACATCGTTCCGTGGAATAAAAAAAAAATCTATTTAAGTTTTGTTTCTTTTTATTGATTCATCTCAGAACATCCCCTGATTCTAAAAAACGGAAAGGCACTTTTCTATCTTATTTAGATACGGAGAAAATAACAATTAAAAATTACCAGATGGACGGTGATGAAAACTGTAAGGATTGTAATGAACTTGCAAGCGATGGTAATGATTTAAGTCGGGATGGTAATGAATACCGCAGAACAGTACTGTAACTTGATGGCATTATAATGAATTATAAAAGGCGTTAATTTATGATAGAAAAACAAAACAGCACTATTTTATTAATAAACGTTTTTTATTACTATTTTGCCTTTTAATTCAGTATCGAATAGTAACCTAATTAAAGAATGTCATATAGTAGCCAACTAACTAACACAATCTCACAATATTTATTTAAAAAAAACAACTAACAATTCTATAAAGGTAATTTTGAACGCTAGAGAGTGCAAAATCACAATATACAAACTAAAAACAATATTCCTTATCTTTATTATAATTTTCTGATATATAATACCTGTATTCGCAATAAATGAATTGAATTGAATATAATAATAATATATGGGTATATATTATTATTATATTCAATTCAATTCATAGTAATAGGAACTTAAGTAGTGTTTTGGGTCGTTGTCGCATAATCACAGTATTTACTCATAAAAACAACTAACACATCTATAAAAGTAATTTTGGATAGCTTAAGCTAGAGTGCAAATCACAATATAATAATATACTTACATACAAAAAAAATATTAAAAAATCCTTTATCACTTATCACTTCTATTATCATAATCAACACCGTCTATAAACTTTAATTAATTTTTATAAATTTTTTCTTATTACATATTATTAACTATTTTAAAGTATGTTGTACCTAATCATCACTATCATCTGAGTCGTCGAAAAAAGTGTGCTTTTAAAATTGTTTTTCTGATGGAGTTGATTTAATGAAAGTCTCAAATTGCTGTTGGTGTTCAGAAGTTTTACATACTACATCTAGTTGTTTTGGGTTTCGATTTTCCTTTGGTATCTTATAAAATGTATTTTTTCTCAACTCAAACGTACGTCAGATAATATTTTGACTGTAGGAGATGTTGGTGTAGTAGAAGATGTATATACATTTATCAACGGTGAGAGCTGTAAGTCGCTTGGACCCTGTAAATATCTAATTCATCCATGTTGTTCAAAATTGTTGTTGTATCTATACTTAATACTGACTGATTGTCAAAAGAGGCTTCGATTTTATCACACTGATTATTGGATTGACCTCTCTCCATATCGCCGTAATTATCAGAATGAAGAAAGCCTATAATTATGCTTATTATGTATACAATAAGTGCAACCTTGACAATTGAAGCTACTAAATGTTAAAGTTTTATTATTATCAGCAGCTCAGACGCATTGATGAACTTGCATTGATCCCTTAAATGTTGGAATGTTGGGCGGAAATGTTTTACCTTCAATATCACTCTCTGTTACCATATCAACATGTACATTTCGTATATTTTTAGTAACTAACGCCCAAAAATCTTCATAACAACTAACATCTCCGCCATGCTTAATAAAATTGTTAGCAGTTCTTTTGACGACGGCACCAATCCCAAACAGAGCTCCTTGCCTTGGCCGGATTCTTGATAATTCCATGTGTCCTTAGTTATATTTGGGTAATAATAGTGCAGAATGATTTAGTTTTATTATTTGCGTTACTATCTTTATAGTATAGAATTCCAGTATGTAGGAATACTTGTTTTCTACTTCCACCGAAATTAAAGGACTGTATCTCTTCATTAAACTTCAGGTTATAATTCTCGCTAAAGTCTACGTGCACGAGTATCTCTTTGTCTTTTAAATTTTGTTTACGTTGTTTGATAGCTTCATATTGTACTGTAATATTTAGATTGTGTTTTAAAAATGTGTCTAGAGTTGACTCTAATACAAATACTTCATTACCTTCCGAAACAGTTCATTACCTTCCTGCAAGAAAGGTGGAAGGAACGGATGGTAATGAGATGGAGATGAATGAGAAATTTAAACATTTATTTTAATAATTTCGCTACAAAATGTATTATAAACTTGATATTAATATTGGAATATAATTATTAATAGAGAAGAACATATGGGGTAAATATAATAATCTACTTGTTAAAATGCCTTAAGAAATTGCAGGAATGTAATGAACAGATTTTTGAACGAAACACTATCAACAAGGTAAAGAACGTAAATAATTTTGCTAGCAATGCACACACGTCCACCAAGATCAGTTGTCACCTACGACTGGCCTGTAGAAACACGTTGAAACTAGAATTTTATTAGGGATGTTACAATTATCGACGATATGAAAGAGTTTCTCAATACAGATGGCGATGACATTTTTTCCGTAACAATTTTAAAAGTTGGCTGTTCTTGTATTATTATTGAAATAAATACACAATGAAAATACTTAATTAAAAGGGTTTGAGTTTAGGTTTCATATAAAATATTAACAAATATCATAAATTAAAAAGCAAACTAATAAATGTGAAAATTCCCGACGAGAATCCTATCTGGAAACAGAGAGGAATGATTTTTGAGGTAGTTTTTTATTTTTGTTTCATAAACTAACTGATTAATTTGAAATATTAACGATGCAACTTTTAAGGATTTTATGTTTGTTCTTACTGTAAAAATTAGAATTAAGACAAAAACATGTAAAATAGGGAAATTCGCATGGAATTGCTTTTTGCACGAAATGGCGGAATCAACCTAATGTATTGTAAATATCTAAAGTAAACAACCTGTAAATAGTGTTTCGAGTTTTTATTTATTCGGTGGCACCGGCAACTCTTACAAAGTGGTCCTCGAGCCGGATTAAAACTTATGTTTTATACCCCGCCGAACAAAATGCCTACGACTCGCAGCGCAACCAAGGAAAAACAAAAGGTGGAACAACATGTTTCCGAAGCAACAAATGTCGACTCCAATGCAATCACAAAGGAAGTTGCGGCGCCTGTGCAGGTACTCTTAAGTCATAAGTCAAGGTCCAGGAGATCTTCTACGTCGTCTGCACAGGCACGGAGGCTGCAGTTGGAGCTCAAGGCTGCTGAGGAAAAAGCGCGGATCGATAAGGAGCTTATTGATAAGAGGTTAGAGGCAGACTTAGCAGATATTGTTTCAAATAGTTACAGTCCACGATCGAGCTCACGGTGTACAATAAGCGAAGTTAACAAATGGATGGACCGCAGTGAATGTGAGTTGAACCCACAGGCTACTGACCTGTGCCCGCCGCGGGCGGCCGCATGCAGCGCCGCGCCCGGCACCGACGTGATTCAGCAGCTCACCACTGCCCTCAAGGACTTCGCTGCGTCGGCCACCGTGACCAATACAAATATGCTGAGTCGGCTGAGTACCCCGCAGGAACTACCATCTTTCAGCGGGGACCCGATGGAATGGCTTCAATTCAAGCAAGCTTTCGAAGAATCGACATCGATTTGTAAATTCAGCCCGCAGGAGAATTTATGGCGCCTCAGGAAGAGTCTACGTGGTCCAGCGAGAGATGCTGTCGCTGCCTTACTGGTGACATGTTCGTCGGCTGAAGAAGTAATGTCAACGCTCGAATTACAGTTCGGAAATCCCGATGTCATCGTATCACGCATTCTTCTAGATATAAAAAGGCTGAACCCGTTACCAAGTGAATATTATAATAATATTGTAGCATTTTCAGTAAAGGTGAAGAACTACATAGCAGCTGTAAACGCTCTAGGTCGCAGTGAGTATCTTTACGACATCACTATTATTAAAAATATTTTATCGAAAATGCCTACAATATTATTATCGAAATGGTCTTATTATTCGTTTGTAAATAGTAGTTTTAAGCCAAAGCTTGTATTATTGTCCGAATTTTTGAGTAATGAAGCCGCAAAGCTAGCTACGTCTAGCATTAATTTGTTGCATGTTCGCGACGATTCCTATAGGTGTAAGCTTAATGTAAATCATGTAAATTTTGTACAAAAAAGTGTACATAGAGATGAAATGTGTAAGTATTGTCGCCAGCAGGATAATCATACGCTGCCAAATTGTAAGAAATTTAAAAAGTCGCTACGTAAAGATAGATGGTCATTTGTAAAACGTAATAGTTTATGTTTCAAGTGTCTTGTTTTGTGTCACGATCGCAATACGTGCCCCGCACCTATGTATGATAAAAATGATTGCGGGCAGGCACACCATCGCTTATTACATTATGCGATCTCTAAGTCTTATTATTGTAGTTCCAATAGCGAGTCTGTAAATAATAGCAGCCACGACACAGCCGAGACATCGGAGTCGGTAGCTCGTGAGGAGACGGTAACTCACTTAAATGTAAATAATTTTAAGGTTTTGTTAAAAGTTGTTCCCGTAACTGTATAAGGACCAAATGGCGCGATCAACACGACCGCACTCCTCGACGACGGCTCAACTGTCTCTCTGATAAAGGCGACTCTCGCGGCCAGGCTGGGTGTAGCGGGCGAGAAAGAGATGCTGCGTGTGAGTGGAGCCTGGAACAGGAGTAATATTATTTGTGAATCGCAGATTGTAAATATTAATATATCAAGCTATTCTAAAGGTGATGTAAATAATAGTTTGTATAATATTAGTGCTAGAAGTGTAAATGAGCTCTGCATACCTTCTCAAGATGTTTCTTCTGTAAATTGTAATAATTATGTACATTTACAAAACTTGAAAGATTTACTTACCTTTGAAAAATGTAAACCTGAAATATTGATTGGTCAGGATAATAACCATTTGCTTTTACCTTCGGATGTTATTGTGGGAAAACCGAATGAACCATGTGCCACTCGGACACCGTTAGGTTGGTGCGTGCATGGTAGAGTTCCGCAGTCTTCGTCGGGTCCTGCGCACCACTCCTCGTTGCTTATCAGCTGCGGATGGGAGCATGAAGTAGAGCCGCAACGAATGCACGAAGTCGATGAAATTCGTAGTTTTAACTCTCTAGACGCGACGAGTGTCGATGGCGGGCCGAGAGAGAGCACTGACAGTGTCCGCGACGCCTCTCTGCCTCTCTGTGCGTTGAAGCGGACAGCCTCACTGATCGATGACCGCCCGCGCCGTTGTGAAGGTCTGCTTAGGAGCAGTTACGCGTCACGTTGTCTGATTTCTATTCCCACGCGGTGGTTAAGGTATGCAATGTCCAGCGAGAGAAAAATTAGAGTAGATAGTGGTTATGGTCTTAAACTCAAACTCAAACTCAAAGTCATTTAATCAAATTGGTATCATCAAATACACTTTTGACAAGTCAAAACAAAATAAATTACTATTATCCTAAAATTGACAATACCACTACTTTTTTTTCGGCCTGTTCACTACCGGGAGGCCTTGTCTAGAGAAGATACAGGCAAGAAACTCTGCAAGGGTTCCATCCTCCCTTTACATGAATATGTTCTACAACCTAATAAAATTTACGTGTATTATACAATACCTTTAGTCACAAATGTCAAAATTGAATTGGAAGGAAAATGCTCCAAAAGCGACGTATCAGAATATACAAGTGATTGTAATAACTATACTTAAGTAGTTAATTAATTGTCATGTCTATTTGGAACACTTTCCTGGCCAAAACAAAAAAATAAAAAATAATATCTAATATAAATGGATACAATAATAACTGTTTCACAAAAAAGTTTTGTGTTGATATAATAGGAAAAAAGGAATTTATGAGCTAAACAAAATGTATAATAAAAAAAAAAATTACATTTCAATATACAATTACGAAAGTGACCAAATGTAAGATTGCAGTGTGGAGCAATCTATATGTCCCATGCATGACTATCATTTAAATAATCATTGATTTTGTAATAGGCTTTTTTCATGAGGGTTTTTTTTACAAATTCTTTAAACTTAGTGTCAGTCATTTGGGTAACATTGATTGGTAGCATATTATAAAATCTAAGACAGTTCATTAAGAAAGATTTATTCGTCTTACTTCTCTTGTAACTTGGAAGACGAAGTTTATATTTATTTCTCGTATTGAGACAATGACCTTCACTAATCTGAACGTAGCTGTGAATATGTTGGCGAACAAACATAATATTTACAAATATGTATAAACATGGCAAAGTAAGAATATTAATCTCTTTAAACAACTCTCTTAGGGATTCCCTTGTCTTCATTTTATATATATTTCGAATAGCCCTCTTTTGTAGAATAAATATTGATTCCAAATCAGCAGCAGATCCCCACAAAATGACCGCATAAGACATAAGACTATGAAAGTAGGCAAAATAGACTAAGCGAGCTGTTGGTATGTCTGTCAATTGTCTTATTTTTTTTATTGCGTAAGCAGCCGAGCTAAGCTTTCCTGATAAACTTTTGATATGGGATCCCCACTGTAGTCGGGAATCAATATGTATCCCAAGAAATACAGTATCTTTTACAAGTTCTAAGCTGTTTCCGCCTATCTTTACTTCTAAATCATAACAGCGCGTATTTGGGGGAGAAAATTTTATACATTTAGTTTTCTTTGAATTTAACATAAGATTATTAGCCGAAAACCATTCGCAAACCTTATTCAACGTATTATTTATAAGTAGCTCTCCAATATTTGCATTATTTCTATTAACCCTGAATAGGAGAGACGTGTCATCCGCGAATAAAACTATGTCAGCCATTTCTGTAACCATTAAAGGAAGGTCATTAATGTACACGAGAAATAGAAATGGTCCTAAAATTGAGCCTTGGGGAACACCCGTTTTTACTATCGATCCCTGAGAGACGGCACCATTAAATCCTACTCTCTGTATACGCTCTGATAAATACGAATCAATAAGATTTAGAGATTTTCCGCGTATACCATAATGATTTAATTTGGAAATTAGCGTTTTGTGCTCCACACAATCGAACGCCTTTGATAGGTCACAAAATACACCTACTGTGTCGTGTGAGTCCTCCCAACTTTCCAATATATACTTCATTAGTTTCGCGCCTGCGTCTGTGGTTGACTTTCCTTTTGTAAAACCAAACTGTTGGTCATGTAATAAGTCATTAGTTCTAAAATGAGCTGCTAATTGTGTATATAAAATGCTCTCAAAAATTTTACTTAATGCAGGAAGTACCGAGACGGGTCGATAATCGGTAGGGTTATGGTGATTGCCTGACTTGAATAAAGGCGTTATTTTACTATGTTTCATTAAATTTGGAAAAACACCTGAATCTATACAGTTATTAAAAATCAGTGCCAACAAAGGGGCGATGGGTTCAATTATATGTTCTATTACTTTAACAGACACTCCCCATATATCTTCTGTTTTCTTCTTATTTAAGGTTTTGAATGTTTTTATTATATCCATATGTGATATGGCTCTAAATTCAAAGACCGGAATATCTTTCATTAAATATTGCTTCAGAAAACTTTCAGCTCGCTCCGTAGAAGAATGAAGATGTCGCGTTGTTTCTATTGGGATATTTTCAAAAAAAGTTTCAAAAGTGCTAACAATGGCTTTGTTATCTGATATAATATTATTCCCAATTTTCAAATACTGTGTAACTTCTTTTTTGGGTTTCTTTCCTGTTTCAGTATTAATTACATTCCATGTAGTTTTAATTTTATCTTTAGCGTTCCGTATTTTGTTACTCAAAAATAAAGATTTTGCTTGAATGCATACTTTTTTAAATAGCTTGGAGTATTTTTTCACGTAATCTTGAAACTCAGAACTAGTGTTGTATGATTTTTGACTGTATAATTCATAGAGCGTATTCCTACTTTTCCTAATACCTTCAGTTGCCCATTGACTAAAAACCATTTTCTTCTGAACTACAATTTTACGTTCCGTATAAATATGATTATACTCACTACTAATAACATTAAATAATCTACCGTATAGTTCATTGGGGTCATCGTTGACCTCAGTTATAAGTTCAGGCAACTTCTCAATAACACTTTGCCTAAAACGCGTTGACCTTTCAGTAGTCATGGGTCTGAATGTTATTATTTTCTCAACAAGTTTTTTTTGTTTGCATATTAGTTCAACTTTTTGACCCATATGATCCGAAGGCAAATCGGTGATCAGGCTTTTAGTCGCAATGTTTGTATCACAGCTAACAATCACATTGTCAATACATGTAGAAGACAAAGTTGTCACTCTCGTGGGTTCTTTGAATAGAAAGTCTAAATTATAACTTTTCAACAATGTCACAAAGTTATCTCTCTCTAAAGTTTTAGATAATAAATCAATGTTAAAATCGCCACAAATCACAATAGGTTTCTTAACATTAAAAATCTTGTCTAACAATTCTTCTAAAATTATAAGAAATCCTTTAAAGTTTGAAGTTGCAGGTGGCCTATATAAGCAGACAATCAAAACTTCCTTTAATTCCACACTAGCAATCTCACAAACGCGATCAACAGAAAGACGGATAATATCATTGCGTTCCTTGTATTTTATTCCATTCTTCATAAGAATAATACAACCGCCCCCAACAGCAGACACTCTGTTGAATACACTGGCCACCTCATAATTCTCTATATTAAAAGACATGTTGTCTGGCTTTAGCCACGTTTCAGTTAGACAAAGTATATCTACATTAGTTTTGTCCAGATATAGTTCAATATCAATTATTTTGCAAGAGAAGCGGTTAATGTTTTGATGTAATAAAACTATGCAGTTGTCATCATTTGTCTCTTTTGTCATACTTACATTGCTAAAAAAGAATTTGCCCCGGAGCCAGTAGTAAAACTATTGGATACCGTGTTGTTATAATTTATACTATTTCCTAATAATGTAGCTACATTTTGCCTACATTTCTTGGATAAATACATTATGTTTCTTGTCAAATAACATTTTTTTACAAAATTATTTGTGTCAAAGAAATTAAATAAATTGTTATGACGACTAATTAAATGATGCAATAATTTATTTAATGAAAAAATCTTGTCATTATTTGTTCTATCTAGGGACTGTGAATAGGGGAATGCACACCAAGTAATTTGCTTACACTTGACATGTTTTGTGAGTTTAGTGAAACTGTCCCTTATGTCTTTAGTTTGTACATGTAAACTGCTTCCTACAAATATTATTATGTCAGAAAAGCTATCTATGTCAGAAGCACAAATATAATCAATTATTTGTTTCAAAGATGCACCTGGCATACAGTGGTTGGTTACAGATCTTGAGGTATGATTGTTGATCAGTGACCCCAAACCAACACCTACCTGATCAGAGAATATATATGTGTGTGTTATTTGTTTTATTCCCTTGCATTGTTGGTCAATTTTAGGTTGTTGTGTGGCTATGGTAGGGTCACAGTTTGCTACCTCCAAAGTATGCCGTGGATCTGAGTGTTGTATGGCTATGGAAGGGACACAATTTACTACCTGTAATGTATGCTGTGAATCTGTGTTTTCAATATTTAACTTCTGCGAGTTAGATGACTGGCTTAATGGCAGCAAGTGAGTGTTATTATTACATGAACAATCTACTTTTGTACCCAAAGACTCAAATCGTTCAGCATTAAAATTGCAGAAGTCTTCCATGTCTTTGGAAGCAAGCAACTGATTCTGTAGTTGTTTATGTGATATGCTATGAATTTCATTTAACATCGATTTTAACGAGCTCTCTAAATTACTTATTTTGGTTTCCAAATTGGTTGTAAACTGATTATAATCACTCTGTTTTGAACTATTTTCTAATTCTTTATTTTCTTAATTAAATCTATTCGCTCTTTTCTCAAAGACATATGGTTTTTAAGTTGTTTGTGCATATTTAAGGAGTTTTTATTTCTATTAATAAATTTATTTACACGAATGTATGTTTTAAGTTTTTTTATACTGGTCATACGCATACTATTTTCAACACAGTTAGATTTGTTCATGGTTAAGGATTGTTCTACATTATAATTACCACTATGAACAGACAACTCACTGAACAAGCTTTGAGAAGGAATATTCACATTTAACTCCTTGTTTTTTTCTTCGAGATACTTCATGTTATTGTATGCCTCACTTAGGCTTATCTCGAGGTCAGTGATTCTACTCAAGGCCCGTTCATGAGTATTGCTGCATTCTTGGAAAGAGTCAATAGTGTCCTGTAACGTATTGCACTGTGCTGTCACATCCACATAGTTACTGTGAAGGTCAGCCAATTCACTCTTCAGAAGTTTATTGCTATTCACCAGTTTCACAAACTCCTCCTCACTTTCTTCACGTTCCTGCATCAATTTGTTGCAGAGATCACGAGATTCCTGCAAATCCTGTAGTGCCTGCTTCAACTTCATATCAGTTTCCTTTGCAGCTGTTTTGCGGGACATCATTGTGAATGTTATTTTACAAGGACCTGGAATATTAATGTACAGAATCAGACACTTATAATAATGTTCTGTTTTTAATGTTTTATTTACTTTTACACAGTTATATATATATATTTTTTGTGAGAATAATATTTGAAGTGATTGTGTAGTAACAATGTAGGTGCCTGTCTGGGGCTAAGTAGTCACCGTCAACTTTACTTCCACAATATGTCAAGTAAAGAGAGGTTAACAGAAACCCTTGTGTTTGTAGATTGACGTATCTCACTTATATCTTAGGTATAGGGAGCGTATCAATAATCTTGTAGATAGTGATTTCTTCAAAGAGTTTTTCAGTATCAATGAGTCTCCATGGTATTGGTATAGTCCTCACTGCGGGGCAGGCAGCCCGTTCAAAAGGAGGTCACGCTTGGCATTTGATGCTTCTGCCCGGTCTCAAGGCATGTGTCCTTATGATTGTCTGATTAAAAGCCCTGATTTTCTTCGTGAGAGTTAGCGCTTATAGCTTCAATAGACTCGGAACTACCTGAGTCTGCACCTTGGTTTTCGACCTGCTGCTTGTGTTTTCTTAGGTCTAGCTGTAATATGTTTGTAAATAAATGTATAAATGTAGCTGTAGTATGGAACACGTTGCATGCCTGTTGATAAGACAAGCGAACTTACCTTGTCTCCGTTTGTTGATGAACATAGGTGACTAAGATGTAGCTGACCCTAAACACGTGACAGTAGAACCAGGGAGTATGTAAGAACTAGCACCCAATAATTTTCTTCTCGGCACTTCCTTTTATTTATCGCCAATTTATGTATTTGTCGATAAACCTTTGTGTGTACTTAATGTCGCAGCGATCGGTATATACTTTGTGACATTAGGTAATAGAGTAAAATCTAGTGTCGGGACCTTTATGTTTTAGGGATTTTGTGTTGTTTGTTGTTCCCAGCTCGTTGGTCGGAATGCGTGGCTACAGGTTCAATCTATTTTCCTGGTAATGACGAAGGAATTCAATGGTTGAAGTTTGGGTTAATTCTGTAACTAACGACTAAGGCTATTGGCTGCACGCGTCGCCCAGTTCCTTTGGATGGTGAGTGCTGGAAGGCCAGCACTGGGGTGGGGCGTGTAGGCGACGCAAAATGTTAATATCATATTTTATAATATTATTATTTTTATGCAAAAATAGTATTAAGGTTTCATAGATTGCAACCTCCGCGGGCGCGCGCTGCACCCGCGGCCGCGTGCAAGGAGGTTACGATCAGCGCCCCAAAAAAGTTTGCAATCGGCTTTTGTTTTTCTTCTTGTCATTTTGTCGTCCGAAAAATCCGCGCGCTATCTTTTATAATTTCTTTGTTTTGTTTATTTTTCGTTAATGTATTGTAAATATCTAAAGTAAACAACCTGTAAATAGTGTTTCGAGTTTTTATTTATTCGGTGGCACCGGCAACTCTTACACAGTCCTTTGTGTGAATATCTCTTGCCTCGCTTGTGCCCGGTTAAGTTTCCTCCACGGTTATGTTGCTGTAGACCTACATGTATTATTATCAGGCCATTTTTTGTACAAATAAATAAATATCTACCTACAGACATTCCATATTAATTAAGCAACTAATGCTGCTTGTGTTACGAATACTAGATGCCGGATAAAATACAAGGCGTCCCACGGCTATGCCACATGGAGGAAAAGTACCTTAAATATTGAAGATAGAACGTTTTACTGAAAGAATGTTTTACTCCTCATGTGTTTCTCCATGAGGAAGGCCTGTGCCCAGCAGTGGGACGTATATAGGCTGAGGACTGAACGAAGGTGTTATTTGAACTTCACAAACTATTTAAACTGCATTCATTGATATTTAAATAATTACATGGTTGATTCGGGAATTACACGAGAAAAATAACTAATCTGTTGCTTCATCATACCGATCGAAAGGTTGCTAAATAACAAAGTATCAGAAATAAAAGAAAGACCATGAATTTTCACATTTGATGTGAAATTTTCAACAAAATCGAGCCGTACGTAAATTATTTTGTCTGTCGCAATACGGCTGACTGATTATATGAAATAATTCGAATATGTGTTTCATTTTCAAACTTTTATCATTTTGTTTCTGTGATTTTCATTGTAGGATGTTTGCACTGTGATGTGATTTTCTTACTTTGATTAACTTTATATTGAAAATTATAAAATCCTTTTATTTCTGATATTACGTTATTTAGCAAAAAATGATCCTCACGATGAAAGCTTTCGATCGGTATGATAAAGTTAGAGGGTAATTATTTTTCTCGTGTAACGTGTTCGATTCCTGGTTCAACCATGTAATTATTTAAATATCTATGAATGCAGTTTGAATTGTTTTTGTTTAATTCAGATAATGTTTTCTTCTAGTAAAATGTTCCATCTGCAATATTTAAAATACATTCCCTCCATGTGGCATAGCCGTGGGACACTGTATACAATAGATAGATAAATACATCCTAGACTGGAGAACAAATGGACGTATTCATTAGATAAAAAAACAATTGCCCCCACCGGGAATCAAACCCAGACATAACTTTTCGAGATGCCGGGTTCTTCTCATGAAAAACCTTACTCTCGGAATCCGGCCGCTTGTATCAATTACAACCATAGTCAATACTCTGTGGTTGTACTTGCTGCAAGCGCTCGCGGTAATTAACCTTAATTTAGAATATACTTTCTATGTAATTATATAGGCCTATGAAATAAAGTTATTTTTGTTTTGGTTTTGTAGATGGGCGACACGCAACTTGCGGCATTCGCGCCTCGCTTGAAACCGGGCGCGAGGGCGTAGGTACTATAGTACGTCTCAATCCAAGTTAACAAAAAAGCTGACTTACCGAATTTGATATTCAATAATCACACTTTTTACATGGACATTGGCACGTAAATATAATTAACGGTAACAATTGTTGTCCGTTTCAATTGATTTCAATTACCTCCAGTCATCACAAAACATTTTAGAGATAAAACATTACCTATGTTTTGTTTACCTTTTTGGCAACTTGGATTGAGACGTACTATACGTAAACCACTTGGCTACGTAATTCATCAAAATGTTTTGTTCTTTCATACTAGTTTCATACCCATGTATTTATTATAAATAAGAGAAGTAAATTGGGCAGCGAACAAATATTTTGTCAACATGATAATTATTTGGGTGACGAAATAATTATTTGGGTAGCAGAATGATTAGTTGGGCAGAAGAATAATAATTTGGTAAGCAAAATAATTAGTTGGACAACAAAATAATTATTTGGATAGCGATATAATTATCGAGTGGAGCTCGATGCCGCAGTGCCACACTTTGGCTTTCGATATCGAAAATAAAGCCATCTTTGCCATGGTCAAGCCTTAGAAGGGTGACCAAAACTTTATGATCTCGAACTTCTCCATGCTTCGCACGGCACGTTAAGCCGTTGGTCCCGATCGCTATTGCAACTGTTTCTACCCACAAACCCACAGTGGGTCAGCTTGGCTATGGTGGTGTTTACATACTCAACATGTGTTTCTTCATGAGGAATGCCTGTGCCCAATAGTGGGACGTATGTGGGCTGACGACAATATAATTATTTGTGCAGCAATGCAGTAATATTATGCTTCTTGGGCAGCAGAAAAGATATTTGCTGCCCATGAGTTGCTGCCAAATCAGTTATTTTGCTGACCAATTAACATATATTTGCTACGCATTAGTTGGATCGCAATTAGTTATTTTGCTGACCAATATAGAAATATTTGCTGTCCATACCATAAGTTGCTGCCCAATCAGTTATTTTGGAACACCAATTTGAATTTTTTGCTGATTTATATTCGTATATTTTGCTACTTATTTAAAAACACCCTTGATATAATTGATCATTGTTTGATTTGATTTACATATGATTGACAACATTTTCTTATTTTATCACGCCTGTCCATCACCTGATATGTAAACGTAATTACAAATTCATCATACCTAATTATCTAATTGAAAAAATACCTTGTTTACTTCGTACTTTATGAATTTCCCATTCGTTTAAAAATTAGAGGGAAGTAATTAATTGGGCAGCTATTTCATTATTGGGTCAGCAACAAAATGGTCAGCCGAAAAATTGTTTGGGCAGAAAACAAATATATTTTGTCAGCAATATAATTATTTGGGCAGCAATATATATATATGTTACCGGAAACGTATAAAATCTAGGAAAAGGATCAATGAAAGATCAAGAATCAATTGCTAGGAAATTATTATAAGTATTCTGAATTTCTGATAAATGTTAGATGGAGGCATGAAGGTTATTTTTTTATTTGTGTCATCAAAACATATATTAAACAATTTGGCAGCAGAGAAAACAGTTTATTTGCTGCCCAATTAATTATTATGTTGACCAATTTAGAAATATTTGCAGCTTATTAGTTATTTTGCTACTAAGAACTTACCACCTACACAAGTAACGGAAACATGGTAATTTAGTTTACTTTTCTTCAATAGAATGTTCAATACTTAAAGTACCACGTTTATTTGAAACAACAAATAGAGGGACAGAGAGAAAACATAAAGACAATTGTCTTCTAGCTGGACTATACAAAAGAGCGTCGCACTGATTGCGCTTCGAGGAAGCCATTGCAGAATAGGATGCATTTTTTGTGTGCATGTGGCCCGTTGGCGAAAAGTTTATTGTTCGACGGGGGTGAGGGTAGCTTATGATTTGGGGTGCGTAATGAAAGTTTTTACCTGAGGTTACCGGGTATGCCGACGCTCGCAGGCACCAGGCAGTACTACGCGAACCTGCATTGCAATAACATGTCTTCGCATAAAGAAAAGTGGTTGATGGTGGAATGGGGAAACGGCGCCCGTGGCGTGGTGAATTCTCGGTACGCGTTGAATCGTGACATTATGAACATGAGAGCGGGAGACACCATTACTATCCGCAAGAGAGGAGAAAGGCAAATTGCTACGTTTATTACTAGATCCAGTAAGTTCCTCATTTTACTTTTCAGATACAATTATTTAATTTGCACGTTAAATTGAATAATGATAAGTCATAAATTGATGACTGCAGCAGCACTTGCACTATGGCTTATGCCCGCGACTGAAATTTTAAATCTTCATACAAAAAAGTTTATTAAAAATTAGACCTTAGGACCTTTAGCAATAAAAACTGCGTTTCATTCTAGAAGTTTTTGTATGAAGTGATTCGCTGCTATTTTTATAGGAAATTGATGTTTGTGCAGAATAATTTATTTTTTGCTCTAATTTATCAGTCTCGTATTATTTATGTTAATGTAAAATGTGTAGACTTTAAAGGCACAGGCCAATAAGAAAGCCGATTTATTACGATAAAATTAAATACGATGGTATTCTTATTTGAATACCAATGAATACCACTTGTAAATAAAATTAAATACGTCCCTACTCTAATTTAATAATTCGATACTTTACCAAACGACACAAAGGTTTTGTTCGTTTATGGGTTTGCGCTGCAGTCCGGCGCGTAATCTGTTATTGCTTGCGTAAAAAAAACGCGTTGGTATGGTACATGGTACCTAACCCACGTGGGATTTCTTCTTTCTAATTTTTATAATCAAATGGGGGTATTTTGATGGTTATTCTGTTATATTGGGTCCTTACCTATAAATTGGTGTTTTTATTCTGTCTTAGTATTTTGTCTGTAACTATTAAGATTCAGAGTATTCCTAAAAAATAATTACCTCGTCTAAAAATAGACTATATTTTTCAGCTCTTTTGATTTGTTTTGATAATTTTTTGTAAGTTTAATTGTGTTAAAATTGGACACGGAGACAACTCTTTTTAAGTGCCTCCCGAATACATCATTTTATTTGCATTCACTTAAAAACGATAAATAATTTTTATAAAGTGTGATATTACACATATTACTAAAGCTTGTCTAATGATACATGCCAAATATTATTATCTCTGGATTTGTCGTTGTGAAGAAAACTGATAAAATGTTAGTATGGAAAATGCAGAATTCCCTAAAATCTCCATACAAACCACCAATTTCATAGGTAAGGACCTAATATTTGAGAGAGTATTTGAGTAATTTCACGAACAGCTGTTCTTATTTTTTTACGTCCACATCACAAGGTCTGTAGAAATGTAGAAATACATAATTTATTACAATGGACTACGATTTTTATGAAATCAAAAATTACATTAAAGTAATTAATGTGAGTCCATTACTGAATAGGTCAGTAGGGAATATATTTACTGTATTACTTAAAAAAGCCACAATTGGTGGTCTTACCGATAGACAGCGATCTCTGCTAGACAACCGATGTCGATGAATAGATGTTATATAACAAAAATTACCTAGGTAATACCTATAGTTACCTTTACCAACTTTTTTAATACTAAAAAATGTGTGATATGTATCCTGTAGAAAATAATCTTATTTGAATACCTGTTAATACCAGTTACAATTTTAATAGGAACCTGTATAACTAATAATATCTTATACTACAAAGTCAAATTTGGAAATTATGTGATATTTTGAGACTTACATTTCAGCGTACAGGACTCTTTTTTTTTTTGCCCTCCAGTCACCGTAATCTATTTTATAATAAATAATTATTGAGTAAAAAGCAGAGGAATATTTATGCGTCGGCTGGGCACTAGGTACACGTGGGATTTCGTTTTCTAGTTCATAGCATTCGCCTCTTATATTCTCGAGACTAATTTCGCGTATGGCCTTCGGTTCCAACCTTTTTTTTTACGGGGAATCCATTTACGAATTTTACCTCTAGCTGGGCGGTAAGCGTGTGGGTAGGACTAGCCAGTAATGCTAGCACTTCCCACAACAAAAATTCACCACCAACCTGGAAGATAAAAAAATGATAATGATAATAACGCCCAGTACAAAATTATTAAGCGTAATGTAGGTAATTTTATTATTTCTATATAAGCTAAGACAAATATGATTTACAACCTCTATTAACGTGAATATTTTTATTTGAATACTTACCGAATGATAGATTCCAAACAAAATTAAAATAATTAATACCTCCTACAAAAGGAACATTACTCCTTTACAGTTTCATCCTTTGTGTTCCATTATATTCATAAATGACAGCGGGTTCACCCGCTGTTACCTTAAAAACCGTAGGATAGGTCCTATATATGAGGAGCTCGGTGGCGTAGTGGTCAGTGTGCTTTGGCTTCGATCGAAAACAAAGCTACCTTTGCCATGGTCAGGCCGCGGATGGATGACCAAGACTTTGTGATCTCGAGCTCCTCCGTGCTTCGGAAGGCACGTTAAGCCGTTGGTCCCGGTCGCATTTGTGAACGTTTCTACCCACCAACCCGCATTGGGCCAGCGTGGTGGTGTCACAGCCCATAATCCACATGTGTTTCTCCATGAGGAAGGCCTGTCCCAGCAGTGGGACGTATATAGGCTGATGACATGTCCTACATAGTTATAGCTATTCCTGAAGGGATGATGCGAGGGGGGGGATTGATGACTGGGGATGATATGTTATACGTACAAATTAGGTACATAGTTTTAATTTACATACATAGAATACACACAAATCATCACGCCTCTATCCCCAAAGGGATAGGCAAAAGTGTCATAACATGATCTCCTGACACATTCTGAGTAAGTGCCTTTTCGGTGATGATAAGGCATCATGTTTAGATTTATATAGATTCCTTTGTTTTAGATCACTGAATAAATAATTTTTCATTTTTCATAACATAAAATTTATCATCACGCCTTTTTTCCCGAAGGGGTAGGCAGAGGTCTCAGTGTCAACCTCCAGATTTCATCTGATATGTATGACGCCTCATGTAACGTAGGGCGCGAGCCTATTTCCATACACTGGACACAAGGTGATGTAAGCAAGATTCACAATAAACCAGTACTTACTTCATGAGATACCTACCTACATACAGGCAGCGGGAATCGATCCGAGGATGGGGACGAACAGTACCGTATTCCTAATTCCTCTATCGCTGTCTATTTTAAAATGTGTTTAGGTTTGCTTTATCGTATCTAGCAGGGGTGCTCATTGCATAGTAAATAGACAAAAAGCTGAATCTGTGCTTATTAAACCTGCGTTTAATAAGCACAGATTCAAAAAATATATCTATATAATTTTTAACAGACGAGCGTTTGTTCCTGGAGAAAATCCTCAAAGACGAAGCCGGTCCACCGATACCTCCTGAGCCAGAGTTCAGGGACTTCTCACCAAGCGACTCCTCGTGCTGGGAGCCGAGTGGCGATGAGGACTCCGACGCCTCTGAAGTATGTACATCCATACATACATATAATTGCGACTATTATCCCCTAGAAAGGTTCCCCTAAAAGCACAGCAAAAGCAGTCCACTGCCATCGTCCGCGCTTCACCAAGCAGTCACTGCACATGACGTGCTCTACGTGCCAGGTGGTGAGCTCGTCGCCGCTATAAGCTATTGGATGTGTTTGTGATCTGAATTATGTACTTTCAGAAATAAGAAAGTTCAAACATGTTTACTTCGAAATTGCCGTTTTTTTGTCTCTTAGTATTTTGTCTGTAGCTAATAAGTTTCAGAGTATTCTTAACAAATAATTACCTCCTCTAAAAATAGACCATATTTTTGAGCTCTTTTGATTTGTTTTGATAATTTGTTGTAGGTTTAATTGTGTTAAAATTGGACACAGAGACAACTCTTTTTAAGTGCCTCCCGAATACTTATTTGATTTGCATTCACTTAAAAACGATAAATAATTTTTATGAAGTGTGATATCACACATATTGCTAAACCTTGTCTAACAATACATGCCAAATATTATTATATTTGAATTTGTCGTTGTGAAGAAAACTGAAAAAATGTTAGTATGGAAAATGCAGAGTTCCCCGAAAACTCCATACAAAACGGCAATTTCATAGGTAAAGGCCTAGCTATTATTACAAAAAAGATAAGGTTTGTTTCCAAAAAGGAGTTTGTGCTTTGCGTTCATCGGTATTTGAAATAGACTCTCTCTCTCTCAAATCTGGGCAATGATACGTACAATTTGGTGCTACGAAGGAAATCATATTCCATAATAATTCTTCACATGTAATTTCTGAACAATTTAAAGCCTAAGAAGTTATATTTTATGGTTTCTTAATATTTTTAATTCTTATATCATTACAGGTCGAAGCAAAAAAACCCAAGCTGACTTCCCGAAAAAGAAAAACGAATCAGAAAAGCCCCAAGAAAGATTTAGTGTCGCCTGACAAAGTAAGAAAATCCGACAAAAGAAGCCCAAACAAAGATTCAGCAGAGCCCGACAAAGTAAGAAAATCTGACAAGAGAAGCCCAAAAAAAGATTTAGCGGAGCCTGACAAAGTAAGTGCTGTAGTTCCTAAACACGTGAGAAAACCACAGAAAGTTTATAGTAATCGCAAAAAGCCCCTTGGTCTGGCACAACAAAATACTGCAGTAAAAGTGCAAAACAAAGGCAAAAAAATAAAGACAAATAAAAACAAAGTCACTAAACGTAAGAATAATGTTTTGAGAAAACCTAAAAGAGCTGCGCTTGATATCAATGCCATTTCTGCAAAGGTTATACAGAATGCTTTTCATGGTATGCTTTACATTAGAGATGAATGGAATTTATATGAGCAAATCATAAAGGAATCTGAAAAAAATGAAGCAAGGCTTATTGGGAAATTCCGGCCGATTCGTATTGGAAATGTCCAGATTGGAGACAAAAAGTCGATGCAAAATAAGCCCCAACAACCCGGACAAAATAGAATCACGCTTAGTGAAATAGATCCAAATACAAAAAACAATAATATTACGGTAATTGAAAATAAAAAAATAGAACAAAATAATTTGACAATAAATGTAAACCAACCGGAAGAACTAAATAAGTCGATGTCAAATGGAAAAAACCAGGGTGGCGTAAATACTTTGATATTAAAAAATATCGATCAGAACCAAATTAATATTTCAAGGTTAAAGGAAGTTGAACAGAACAAATCAAATAAGTCGATACTAAATAAAACTTATGAAGTCGAACCAAATAACTTAAAAGACCACGAAAACGACCACGACATAAGAAATGAGTCGACAGAAAATGAATGTCGCAAGTTGAAATCGAAACTACTTGTAAACCATAAGAGTAACGGTAGTAATTCTACGATTATTGTAGTCAAGCAGGACAAATCAAAGAAATCAAAACAAAACGATAATAACCAAGATAAGCAACATAAAATTATACAACTTGAAAATGATGACGGTCGAAATGAAGCTAAAAAAGACGTTGAAAATGAGCCGATGCAAATAGAAATGGAGCAAGGCGGGGAAGACAGCGGAGAAGAATCCGACCGCTCAGACGATAATGTTCTTATATCAAACAAATATGAGAATATTAAATACAAGAATTCAGGCCAGCATAACCCCGATGACTGGGTAATAATTTTATTATATTATTTACAAGGGAATTTTAAAATTCACAATTCTCTTATACCTATTTAACAATACATACAACAATAAAGCCACAGATATATTATGGAAACATTAATATTGTGACATAACAAAGATTCAATTTAGAAACTTGCCTTCTGACGAAGCAAATTGATAATTATGTCTATCATAGAAAAAAGTACAATAAAAACATGCACGCTCTACAAACATTTTACAAGAGTGAACGATTTTACTGCCACTATTTGTACGCTCAGATCTTTTTTAAATCTCTTCGTTTAATTAACTAGATTTAATAGGGCAAAATAGTTATTTATAACGCTATTTTTACAGGAACTAAGCCTAATACAATAAAGTGATCAGTTTTCTTTAGCACAAGAACACAATGAATAACAATGAACCTCTATTATGGTAGAAGACTATAAAATATTGTCTCCAATAAACACACTAATACCATGCATGACCCAGACTTTATTATTGTACAGTTTAAGAAAATAGTTGAGGATGTAATTATTTATTTGCATTAATTTATATTTTTGTTTGATCCAGGTCCCAATTGGAAGTGGAATGACACTTATACACAAAGACAAATTTAAAAAAGTGAAATGGTCTTCATACACAATAGCCACAAGGACACTGCTGCTGTCTCTATTTAAACGGAGGTATGAGATTTTTTTCTGGACTTTCAGCCCTTGCTTTATTTAAACTTCCCACCTAATCTTCATCAGCCTATATACGTCCCACTGCTGGGACAGGCCTTCCTCATGGAGAAACACATGAGGAGTATGGGCCGTAACACCACCACGCTGGCCCAATGCGGGTTGGTGGGTTATCCACCTAATAGAAAAATAAAAAAGAATTATTTATTATTGTACTTCGTTCCCACAAATCTAATCCATGTTTCTTTTTCAGGACATTGGCGACTCATTCATTAACTGGGAAAAAATCGCCTGCCTTCCAAAACAAACCCGCCAAAATGTGCTTGGATCCAAAAAAAATATCAGATATTGTTATGGAAGTGGTGGATCGATTTAACGTCAAAGAAAATCTAGTTAGGTAATATTGTAATTTCCAATTATGCTTATATGAATCTACGTCCAACTGCTAAGACTGGTGAACTCTGGTCTCAGGCTTATCATGAACAAAGATGAATTGTACCTATTAATGCTTAAAGAAGTACATACATTTTATGAAATCACAAAAACATGTTAATTAGATTAGCCATCTACCTGCAAATCTGAAATTAACACATCCACATCAACATTATCACCAACACATACACAAAAGAATCATACAAGGAGCATGCAGTCAGCGTCGAATAGTATTAATCAGGGTGTTCAAATGAATAGACGCTACCAGAAAGTCAATAACATCGGTACAAATAAAGTTTCCATACCGTTGTCAACAATACCTATTCTAACTAACTCTATTGTGTTCTCAATAATATGGGAACTTCGTTTGTACCGATATTATTGACTATTTGGTAGCGTCTATTTATTTGAACAGAGAGTGAGTGTCACCATTTGACGCTGACTGGACAACTTCACCCCTTTGATCCAATTCACTCTCAGAGTAAACAGAACTGGAGTAGCCATTAGTCAATTTCTCAAACATTTTTTTCTGCCATTTCTTGCGGGGGGTGAGGTTACCACTACACTCAAAGCCAGCCGTTTTTACAAATGCACACATGCATAATTCGACACACAAATTTAAATTTCACGCACACACACGCTTAAAATAGTCACGTGGGGTGTGCGTTTTGACAACGTCACAGCCGCACTCCCCACAAGACTAGCGTTCGAAATTTGAAATCATATAATTCTAAAACATGAAATAATGAAGTAAATAATCATGAAATCTTTAAAATTATAATTACAAATAAAAGGTGACACCATCTTTTAGCATACTCAATGTTTTCTATTTATTTTTACAACAAAAAACAGCACAGGCAGGCATTTTTGCGGGAGCTCTGTTCGCCGCAACGTTTACAATGTTATGGCTGTCAAAATGGCGGCTCAACTAGTTTTATTAAACGTGCAAGCATCCGATGCTTGTGCATGTGGCAGAGGGGAATGTTAGACAAAGGCTACTCCAGTTCTGTTTACTCTGAGGGTAGCGTCTATTTATTTGAACAGAGAGTGAGTCAAATGGTGACATTTGACGCTGACTGGATCACAACTTCACCACTTTGATCCAATTCACTGCAATTGGGTTTCCTACAGCCAATCCAATCACGTTGCATTTAAGCAATTCAAAGAATTCGGTATCATAATGTTTCATCAGTTGATCTGTGGTAATCAGACGAGCAACTTATTCTTACATGTTTGCTTACAGGAGCATCATAACTACAAAATGTGCAGACGAGAGCAAAATGTTTCGCACAAGGTTAGCAAAGAGGAACTCGCTACTGTCAAAGCAAAATGAAAAACATAATGAATCGAACAAGGAAAATCGTATTGAGAACATTTAATTTATAATTTGAAGCTTGTCACATCCAAATTGTAGAATAGGTATTTTTATAAAATGATCAAATGTGTGTTGCCCACGCGCAATATTGGGTTCCGTCGTTGCCCGTCACAATGATGTGGACTAAACAGAGAGAATAACGTTATAACTCAGTTCCCCTATACAAAATGCCTTTCAAACGGATAATGCATAGGATTACACATAAACATTATTATTGAATCGCATTTTGGCTAGGGGCCTGAGTTAAGCAAAGTAAAGCCTGAGCAGAAACAAAGTTTTTGCTCTGTGAGCGGGCTGCCTTCTGCACGAATACGTTTATTTTAGGTATCTATTACTTCCACATAGCGGCAGTGCTTACATTCTGTCCAGGCTAAAGGGATAGGACAGAAATGATGCTACTGAGTAACGTGACTTGTCATTTGATGTCACAAGTTGACAGCGTCTCAGTGATCCCTGCAGGTTTAGCAAGTAGATGCAACATGCCAGATGATCTTTGTTAAACAAAAACAACTGTCAGGGTGACTTATCTATGCCAAAATAAAGCTCTCTTAGCTTAGGACAGACAGACGGACATAGCGAAACTACCTATAGGTATTTTTTTGTTGACTACGGAACCCTAAACGGAGCGGCACATATACTGTAGACTAGTTGTATTTTTAAGCCTCTTTGAAAGGGCCCAAGGTTGTAGGTCCCTCCTACCATGCAGGTCCCTCCTACCATGGGAGCACCATGGGCTAGCAATAAAGAAACGAGTGCCTGATCTTCATAGTGCTTTTTCACGCATCTTCTTAAGGCACAGAGTTTTCTTATGTTAGTGATTCGGCCGGCGCCGGCGTACAAAGCAAAACGTACAATAACGATAAGCTATGAACAATGGATACAAAAGGACATTGAATTTTAAGACCGTAATGCAACATGGAAGACCAAAGAAAAGGATGGAATGTTTGAATTCTGACATAACAAGGACGTGGACGTTGAGATGACGAGTGACAAGGAGAATGGAAGAGAAAGATATGTGCCGACCCTACTTAAAGTAGGAAAAGCGCAGGAAGAATGGCGTTTATAGTTACATTTGAAAAACTACCTCGAGTAAATACAGTGTTGGTCACCCTCATGTTCGATAGAATAGATATCTTACGCATATTTTCGACCAAGATACCTACAAGCTGTGCCGAAAGGTGATGTAGTCAGCGCCAAATAGAGACACTCAAGGTGTTAAAAAAAAGGGACTATCAAAAACCCAATATAGTATTATTAAAGTTTCCATATTATTGACAACACAAGAATTTTCCGTATTGTTATAGACTATTTGGTAGTCTATTTATTTGAACACCTTTGAGTCTCACTATATGACGATGACTGTACAAAAAAATCATCCATCAGTATTCAGCGCCTCCTATTCTGAAATGTCGTTAAAACAAACGAATCACCAAATCTATATTATTATACCTGTCACTTTTTATTGCGGTCATTCAGAGAGAGACAGCATATAACCTTCTGAATCGAATCAGTGAAACGACAGTTGAGAATTGAGAATAGAGGTCAAGTCACAGATACCTTCTCGAAGAAATGTTTGTACAGACTTAAAGAAGCAAATTTTTTAAATAACTATTCCATCGAATGAGGGTGTAGTCGAACCATTACAAAAAAAACAAAAACTCCTGGTGTAACTTTGACGTGCCTAATTGTATTCTGTCAAGGTAGAGTCAACAACGAAAGTAGCATAACATTGTTCCTTTACGTCTTACATTCACAATTTACGTGATTTACAATAAAATTCTAATGACAAGGTTACTTTTGTTGTTGATTATCTACATTACAATTCACGGAACTTCGATGTTATTTTGTAATCCGTTACATTTTACAATATGGTTGGTTGGTATGGTTCAATATGGTGACATTAATTTTATTATTAAGTGTGTGATTTATCATAAGATATAATTAAATTTTCAAGTTGCAATCATTTATGCAGGACTTTTTATATTGTAATCGTACAATGATAATGTTTTAAGGTAAGAATAAATAATGGTTATGGTTAATTAATTATACTATCTATTATTTATCGGCTCCACCCCCAAAAACTAATAAAGAACACACTAACTTATTTCGAACATCATTATGAGCACAATGTTTCAAAGAAACTTGTATATTTATTAGAAATCAACTTTTTAAAATCAATACAAATACGCAGTTTTTTTTCACAAAATGTATACAGTGCGCATGCATGTAATGCATGTAAATGCGCTATAATTTTTTTTTATATTTACAAGACAGTAAAAGAAATCTAGACCACCATTCTCGTTTAGGTACTTGGTAAAATAAAAATAAGCATGTATAGTAAAAAAGTTTTAATTAAAACATAACTGATATTTAAATAAATTAAATGGCATACAAGCCGCTCTAAATAAATAATACGTTATCATTTAAATTCAATCTGTACATATTAGTACATTTAATGCAGATTATCAGTAGATAAATATTCTAAAAACATGGATATTGTTGAATATATAAAAATAAAAATTGCATAAAAAATGTACCACACAAGAATTTCTTTGGTGATAATAAGTAAGAAGTTTAATTATAAGCGTTTATTTTCAAAGAACCCGACAATTTTTACTCTCTAATTGCAAAATATTCCTAAGATTTTTTCTCTATCTATCTATCCCAAGATTATCTATTATATTGCTGGATTACCTAAGGCTCAGACTAAAAGCTCCCGGAATTCTTTATAAAAAGGATCCAAATAACTGTAACATACAACCTCGGACCCATTCCGCATCTCAAGCAAAATTATGGGTTATTTCTGCTCTGAATAATCAGGAGTAATCCAGCCGTAAAGGATCATGGGTAAAATGGGCGTAGAACCAACAAAAAGAAATGAATTGATACCTTTTTTTAAATATCAACGGTAATCAACAAAATAAATGATCTGTAATGAAAGGTCAAATAGTTTCAGTTCTGTGATTATTAGGGTTAGCACAACACGATACATTCATTGCATGTTTAGAATATTTATTAAATATTATAGTGAATGAGTACCATTGATATTTGAATAAAAAGATTCAATAATCAGATCATAGTATATTTTGACAAAAATATGTGATTCATGTAACCAATCTTTGGGATTTTATTTCCGGGATACACGGTCTATTTGAGGGTTAAAAAGTAGTTAGAGGGTATTTAGAGGTAGATCCCATACAATAGTGTCCATGATCCTTTACTTAATATAGACTAACCTGCCCACACAATTTTCTATATTCAGGTAGATTCCAGATACTTTTAGTTTGAGTCAAGATTCGAACATTGCAATATAATGAAACAGGTTTGTATCTTGAATTTCTATGAAATTGGACAGCTACATTATAATACCTAATTACCCTGTTGGAAGATACCAAGCGGAGACAGTACTAGATCTGTATTGGTACTGGCGATGATTGCCCTCATCAACATCATATCGTCAGGGGTGAACTGCCAGCCACTCAGCTGGCCTAGGCTCTGCAGTTTTGGCAAAGTCTCCATCAAGAGTTCCACGGTGTCTCGCGTTAAACGAGGAGCATTTGGGAACCAGATGCCTTCCAGATGCTCAAATTTGTACCGGCGAAGCATCCTGGAATATCAAGGAATTGAATGTTAGGCTGTTTGATACTATAAAAACTTTTTCCCTAGTAGGGAGTAGGTAAACCTTTCAAGCAAAATGTATACTTCTTTCTGCATACAACAAGGAGATTTATGCTTGATATGTTATGTTATTGTTTAATAATTGCTATGACCAAAACATGCCTTTGAATGACTCATCTACAGTGCAAAAAGACCCTTTATTCTAAACTGCAGGTTTCCGAATTTGATTCGGAAAGTCACGACCCGTCTTGCTCTACTCCGTCGCAATAAAAAGAGACAGTTATAAGGGGACAGGAACAGGTAAGCTGGGTGTGTAGAATTCGACATCTTCATTACGTCATTGCTGGGCACTGGTCTCCATATGCCTACTTAAAGAAATTGGGGATTATAATAATATATAAAGAGAATGTATTTTGTACTTGCAAACGCATAAAGGTTCAGAAATGTTCACATGTACGAAGATGTAAGTAGTTGAACATGATATGAAAGTGTAATCTGGTTATAATATGAAAAGTTGCAAATGTTGACACTTACCGTGACATGTCATTATCATCTAACCTAATCTCATCTCCGATAATTAATTTCTTCAGCATAGGGCTTCCTGTCATCAGATATTTCAAACACGATGAAGACAGGTTACCGTGAATAATTTCGATGTGTTCTAACTTATTAAAGGGAATTTCTTCTTCGTGTGTTGCTGTCTGTATTTGGAAGAATTCTAAACTTTCGAGGTTCCTGCATGTTTCCGCTATTCTTGTAAAGTTAAAGGATCCAGAGGACCCTGATAACATTAGAGTCACTATTCTGTGTCCTATTTTATCTAATAACTGATGTAGTTCGTGGCACTGGAATTTATTAAGTTTAATTTTGTTAACATGGTTCAATTCTTTCAATTGTTGTAAAACTCCCGAATCGGGCTCTTCAAAATATACTGTTTCTAACATCGGACATAGCGCCAGAATAGCTTTCATAGTCCGCATATTAGTTTGAATGTCGTGAAGGTATTGAAGTTTAGTTTGGAAATTAGGAGGGCAGTCAGTGTTATAGATGTGTAGAATCGCCTTTCCAACAAACGAGTAACTCCCAAGATTTGTTAAATTCGGCAATCGCCTTATAAACAAAGCCACATCCGTATGATCAATATTCTCTTCTCCATACATACCAATGTTAACGACAGTCAAACTCCTTGCCAGTTGGGAATTACTGCTGAGCATTGCATCTATACCGATCTCTGTGATGTCCGTCTCACCTGACACGTCAAGAAGCTTCAACACTTTATTGTGTTCGCCGATATACTTAAGCACCTCATCATTAGCAATGTAAGGTATATTTAGTACCGTCAGGTTGGTTAGATTTTTTAATAGGTGATACATTAGTGTCAAGTGTTCTTCTTTCACCCAGACACCTTTTAAATTGAGAGATGTCAGGTGGTGCCCTTGTTCAATAAGTAGCTCAAGGATTTTTCTGTAGTACGGGCATGGGAAAATCCCGGTGGCCAAGCTTTTGACATTTGCTTTTAGCAGAAGTCGCATTGTGAAGTATCTAACAGAGGGATCTAAGTATTCAGAACTAAGTATCAAATTCATTAGGTCCTGGAATATATCATTGGTCGCTCCCATACTTTCGTAGTATGACGATACCATTGCAAATGGCAGTGAAACATCCTCTTCTTGTGTTACTTTTGACAGCGTATGAATTAATTGCCGTGCGACTAAAGATAGTGTTACCTCTTGAAGCGGCGGTACTGGACATCTGGGAGACATTATTTATCACCTTATAACTAAGTCTTGAAGAACAAAATATCACTTTCACTGAACACTTTTGTACTACAAAATATTGAGCATTGGGCTTGGTCTGATTGCTTTCAGTTTTGGGAAGAGAAAGAAATGAAAAATCCTCATAGCTATTTAGCTCGCGCATGCGCGCCGATCGGCTGGCGCACTGCCAACCCACGTTTATAATTCAAACGCAAACTAAGCCGAACGCGTTAAGTATTTATAGAACTTTTATAAAAGGTGTTTACCACTCGCTGCGCTTAATATTTTGTTATTATAGTCGAATTCTTTACAAATGGTGACAGGAGCGATATAATGAGAAGGGTTTTACTCGGAACTACTGCCAACACATGGATTACTGTATTTTACTTGGTTGTAAATATGGTGTTGTAAAAATGTACACCCCGAGAACCAAAGAATTTAGGTTACGTTTATGTATCATTTAAATGGAATAAATTCCAAGGAAATAAAAATCAGGAGATTTTAAAGGCATCTACTAATTAATATTATTAAAGAAAACAAGAAAATCAAGAAGTGTCTTATATTGATTCATTCGTCTAAACTATTATTTACACATAAATTACAATTTCAAATAAAACATTTCTCCAAATTTTTGTCACACTTAATAACAATAACCGCTTATTGTGACTGACTTACAGAAAAGGTTTTAAACTAATCATTACATCATTAAAAATACATTCTACAAAGTGTAGGTAAAAATAAATTTAATATATTGAATGTTATAGTTACATTGAAACGATATAAATATGAGATGATCTTAAAGGCTATTTCACAATGACTCCAGGTTGAATTCAACAATACATAATCATGCATGCGCGCTTATAATTTTTTCTAATTGACTACACATGTCACTTTATATGAAAATTTAGCTCAAATTGTTGCCAGTAATTAACATAATATCATCTATATGAATAATAATAATTAAAAGTGTACGAATATATAGAAAATAAGAATGAATGAGGGGGGGTCTTTATCAGACCATTTATAACTTTTTCAAGAGTGAAGACAGATGAATAGTGATCACCACAGTCCCGAGAGCTATAGACGACGTTTACTATGGTAAATATATAAGTAATACTTCACGCGAGAGAAGCAGTTTGGCTAGTTTTTTATTAAGTGTAACGTTTGACCATTATCGCGTCTGATGGCAAGCAAAGATGAGTTCTAGAATGGAGCTTGCCTAGAATAACTATCCACTGCGAATACACTCACTTACTCACTATCTATTTGACTTTTCTTTCAAAACCATAATATATAATAACAAAAATATTACCAATTGTAACTTTACGTGGGGACCGTCAAATTCTTGGCCACCAGTAGGAGGATCTGCTCGAAGCTGAAGCACCAGTTGGCTATTTCCTTGGACACCTTACACCAAGCCTCTCCGTGGTGTGGCTCGGCCGTCTTACAGCGAGACTTGACGTCTTCTTGTTGCTGCTCAGTACCGTGGAGAAGCTCGAACTTGTAGAAGTAGGCCCACGCGTCGCCAAGGTCTGGGTCTATTTTCACCTGTTTTTATGGAAGTAAAAATATATTATATAGGGTCCTTACCTATGAAATTGGTGTTTTTTTTTCTCTCTTAGTATTTTGTCTGAAACTATTAAGATTCAGAGTATTCCTAAAAAATAATTACCTCGTCTAAAAATAGACTATATTTTTGAGCTCTTTTGATAATTTGTTGAAAGTTTAATTGTGTTAAAATTGGACACGGAGACAACTCTTTTTAAGTGCCTCCCGAATACATCATTTTATTTGCATTCACTTAAAAACGAAAAATTATTTTTATGACGTGTGATATTACACATATTACTAAAGCTTGTCTAATGATAGATGCCAAATATTATTATCTTTGGATTTGTCGTTGTGAAGAAAACTGAAAAAAGTTTAGTATGGAAAATGCAGAATTCCCCAAAATCTCCATACAAAACACCAATTTCATAGGTAAGGACGACCTAATACCTTTACAAACTTTTCCGCACCAAAAACAAGAAAGTACAGTCAAATTTACGTGTCCTCAGCCTATATACGTCCCACTGCTGGGTACAGGCCTTCCTCATGAAGAAACTCGAGGAGTGTGGACCGTAGACCACGTTGGACCAATGCGGGTTGGTGGGTAGAAACGGTTGTAGTAGCGACCGGGACCGACATTTAAACAAACGCTTATCTCGCTTAAATATTATATTGTTACTAAAAAGCTAGAATAACGAAACTTGGATTAGAAGCATGGAAGAATGATTAATAATAGAAGTCGTTAAACATAGTTTGACACAATAAACAACAATTGATGAATTGATGAAGAGAAAAATATAGCTGAATTGTCCATCGATATAATGTCACTGCAGATTAATAATAAAGCTATTTGTTTGAAGCAGGTCTCTGCCTACCCTACTTGGATAAAGGTCTGCATGCATGTTTGCAATTTGCATAGATAAAATAGTTTGTTACTATAATACTGTAAAAAAAATTCAAACGTGGTTATGTGGTGGACTTTATCAAAATTTATTTTTATTTCTTGGCACCGTATGAATGTCTTAATTTAAATTATTTTTAAGTTTTAATTTAAATTAAATTATTATTACGATTATCGTAGATATTACGATGGTTAATAAACGATGGTGTCACTGCACACAGGAAATGAGTGGAGGAGTGAGTTTTCTTATATACTGCGCCCCTGGTAGGAGTTTTGATAGACATTCCCATACATTTACTATCAGCGCGGCGCTAATATCGGCAACTATACAGGATTATTTTTAAGGAACCAACAACCTCGCAATATTGGGTAGTTAACATCATAAAAAACAACATTTGTTCTACGACTTTTGATAATTTGACACATTTTACTTTCATATACAAATTTATATCAATTCTGAATGTTCTTAGCTCTGTGCGCATAGCGCGCGCGGGCGTCACGCGTGTCGCCTGTTCGTATGAACGGAACATAGACTTACTAATGTCACGACAGTACATTATAAGCTTGTAAAATTATTTCAAAATAATGAGTAATGAGTTATGGTAAAACTCGTAGAGCAGATGTTATTTACGATGTTAGCTACCTAGTCTTGCGAGGTTGTTGATTTATTAAAATAACTCTGTATAGAATTAAATTAAATGTATGGAGATAAAACGTCTACGGTTGTCTTATGATTTACTATCAAAACTCATACTAAGGGCACTGATCGCAAAACAAAACCTACACGTAATTAATATTTACATAAGATAACATATCATCACGCCTCATTTCCCAAAGGGGTAGAGAGAGGTTTTTTTTTTTTATAATCAGCCCAGCAAATGACTTAACAACCTAGCGACCTCCGACCTTGCTGGATCATAAGATGCCTTTTCACGCCTCTTTTGAAGGAACCCATGCTGTAGGAAGTAGGGAACACGTGTGCCGGTCGAGAATTTCATGCTCTGGATGTACGAGCAAAGTATGATTCCCTAAACCTTTTAGTACGCGCGGGCAAAGAGGTCACCGTATATGCGTGGCTCCGCAATCCGGCACGCGTGCTCCTTAGCAGGAAAGGGGAGGGTGGGACAAGGTTAAAAAGTTCTTCAGAACATTCCCCGTGGTACATCAGGTAAAAGGCGCTAAACGACGCAACGTCGCGACGTAGTTGCAGACATTCAAGGGTGTTTGTGACCTCTGCTGCGCCAACACCCAAATTTCACCACATATGTTAGTTATGAACTGTACATAAGTTTTATTCAAACTCAGTGGTACAGGCGGTGGGATCGAATAATATTTTCCATCATATTTATGCCCGTTCTTCTCAAAACAAGGCGTACTAGTAGCCAACAGACAGTTATAATTTTTTGACATTCCTAATATAATTGTAAATATTATTCTATAGTGTATATGATAAATATAATTCTATAGTGTATATGGGTCACGCTTTCGAGGATAGAGGTGTGATAACAAGTTTTTATATATACCTATAGTCACCTGCTTAATGGTTAAACGTATCACTAACATTCACGGGTTAACTGGAAGAAATCTCTTACAGAGATAAGTCCGCCCTTGCAATGTGTATTGTAACATAAGTTTAAATGTATTTTCAAGTGCGATAAAGACTATATATATAAATATGTATATATGTATGCATGTATATATATATATGTATGTGTGTGTGTATGTATGTATGTATGTGTGTTTAGGTTGGGGAAAAAGTCTTTTCGCATTATAGTATGTATAAAATATATAACTTGTAATAAAATCTCTTTGGCTATACTATTTGTATCTGGCTGGTTTTGGTATAATTGAAAGTTTAAATTTTAAAGAACATAATTCCAAATTCAAATTAGGAAAATGTGTGATTTTCATTTGTTTTTCGTACCGCCAAGATGAGTGAATCTAATGAAGAAATTCGATACATTTTAAAATTTTACTACAAAAAAGTTAAAAATGCAACGCAAGCCGCGAAAAAAAATTGCGATGTTTATGGACCTAGTGCAGTGTCTGTGAGAGTAGCACAAATTTGGTTTAAGTGTTTTCAATCCGGAAATTTTGATGTCAAAGATGCACGTCGCTCTGGTCGCCCTATTACAGATAAAATGGATGCCATTTTTGAAAAAGTGGAGCAAGATCGGCATGTCAGTAGTTACGACGTAGCTGAAGAACTGGGAATTGACCACAAAACAGTTTTGGCGCATTTGAAAAAAACTGGGTACACAAAAAAGCTCGACATTTGGGTACCTCACGAGCTCACTGAAAGAAACCTATTGAACCGTGTACTCATTTGTGATTCTTTATTACGACGTAATGAAACCGAACCATTTTTGAAGAAGCTGATAACTGGTGATGAAAAGTGGATCACGTACGACAAGAACGTGCGAAAAAGGTCGTGGTCAAAGGCCGGTCAGGCTTCACAGACTGTGGCGAAACCCGGGTTAACTCGCAACAAGGTGATGCTGTGTGTGTGGTGGGATTGGAAGGGCATTATTCATTATGAGCTGTTACCACCAGGCAGGACCATCGATTCTGAACTCTACTGCGAACAACTGATGAGATTAAAGCAAGAAGTTGAGAGAAAGCGGCCGGAATTAATCAACAGAGGGGGTGTGGTTTTTCATCATGATAACGCTAGACCTCACACATCTTTAGCCACTCAGCAAAAATTAAGAGAGTTTGGCTGGGAGGTGTTAATGCATCCGCCGTATAGTCCTGACCTTGCACCTTCAGATTTCCACCTGTTTCGGTCTCTTCACAATTCTTTAGGCAGTGTCAGGTTAACATCACGAGAGGACTGCCAAAACCACTTGTCGCGGTATTTTGACCAGAAGTCCCAAAATTTCTATAGCAATGGGATCATGTCCCTACCTATAAGATGGCAAAAAGTTATCGAACAAAATGGTACCTACATACTTTAGTTAAATGTAAATAAACTATATTAAAAAATGTTTTGAATTTTCTTAAAAAATGCGAAGAAACTTTTTCCCCAACCTATTATATATATATATATATTGTGTGTCTTTATACTGACCGTTCTGTTGAACCACTCGCGGCACTTGTTGATCTTCCTCTCGGTCCAGAACAGCTGCGAGACGGCGAGAAGCACGTGGGCATCGTGCTCACACTTCTTGAGGGCGTCCACCTGGATATCGTAGTTTATGTTAGTTGAATATGTACCATTCGGATTAGATTTATCATCTATTTGAATGCATACCGCCAAAGGATGTCATCATTATTTACTTTATCCACGTTTTAAGTGACTCCGCGTTCAGCCCCGTATGGTTGTTTGTTGGTTATATTGCTCATTTTTTTTAAATAAACAAATATTTTTTAATATACGTACGCTCTTTGTTTTTCTCTGCGGCCGTGACTCCATGAAGATAGCCTCTGCCCACAAGCGGCCGGCGTTGGGGCACTCCTGCAGAGCTTTGGCCATCACGGCGTTCGCGATGTCGGCGCTGCCGTTACGCCTTTCCAGTCTTACACTCTCCAACCTGAATAACAAATCACATACAATCACGCCTGTAATCGCCGAAGGGGGCGGCAGAGTCCAAGGAGCACTGTGTTCCTTAAGACCACATTTAGCCATACAAAAATAAGGTCGGGTAAAGTATAAAAAATGTTGAATTTTCAAATCAGAGATTCTTTAAAGCATTTATTTGCAATACACAAAAATTAAAAAGTCAGAAAACTGAACAAGTCACAAAAAATACACAGAAATGTATTTCATTTCTAAAAGACAATTGATTTAATGATGCGGCACTATTTTTGTTACAATCAGATATTTATATTATTATTTTAATGAGCACAATTAAACCTTGGAATATGTAGTATATCTAGATACGACACAATTATAAATGACGAAATAATTATTTTGCCGCCCAATATTGCTGTCAAAATATTTGTTTGCCCAAATTATTTTTCGCCTGACCTTTTTGTTGCTGACCAAATAATTAAATGGTAGCCCAATTAATTACTTCTCATGTATAAATATGATGTGACATTAAAACGACGACCAATTTTCAACCTTAAGTTGTTTAGATTAAGGATCAAAACACAGCAAAATATTATACTTAAAAAATACGTGGAAATAATACATACCACAACTCCGCGTTCTTTGGATTCCTAAGCCTAGCCTTCTCTAAAACTGATCTCGCCTTCGTAATATGCTTCAACTTCTCCTCCAGTCTCGACAGTAGTATCCACATAGGCGTACTTGTTGCACATTTTTTTAGCTGAAAACAAAACCATAACATAATATTAGGTCCTTACCTATGAAATTGGTGTTTTGTATGGAGATTTTGGGGAATTCTGCATTTTCCATACTAAAATTTTTTCAGTTTTCTTCACAACAACAAATCCAAAGATAATAATATTTGGCATGTATCATTAGACAAGCTTTAGTAATATGTGTAATATCACACTTCATAAAAATTATTTATCGTTTTTAAGTGAATGCAAATAAAATGATGTATTCGGAAGGCACTTAAAAAGAGTTGTCTCCGTGTCCAATTTTAACACAATTAAACTTACAACAAATTATCAAAACAAATCAAAAGAGCTCAAAAATATAGTCTATTTTTAGACGAGGTAATTATTTTTTAGGAATACTCTGAATCTTAATAGTTACAGACAAAATACTAAGAGAGAGAAAAAACACAATTTCATAGGTAAGGACCCAATATAAACAACTCATTACATTACAACAAACCATCAATTTTGCACTTTCACTCTGAATGTAATAGGGTTGGAAATCCATTAAAGTATTGACTGTTTTGTCAAATCTGATAGTTCTGTTTTCTGTGTAAAAATATCTACTTTATGGGAATTTTATTAATTGGTGACCATTTACACACATACATAAAATCACGCCTGTTATCCCCGTAGGGGTAGACAGAGTCCAAGGAGTACTGTGTTCCTTATGACCCCATTTTACCTTACGAAAATTGGGTTTGGTCAGATGAAAAATCGTGAAAGAGTAACAGTAACAAGTGGCTAGCTCATGCCTACACAATCACAGACCCAGGTAACCATAACCATTGGTAACCATTAAAACACAGTAAAAATACAAAAATAAATACTTTGTATACTAGGTAAATAAATACCTTCTAAACTGTTTAAGAAACATTACCTTCCAGATTTTAAAGGAAAAACACAAAACTTAACTCTAATTAAAGCGACTTACAGCCAAATTATTAAAAAGATCATATTCATTTGTAAAATGAACCTTACCCCTTGAGTATAAGTATTATGTGCGTCGTCGTCTCTCGCCATCTGCTCCTCTATTTGTCCCTTCATCATGTGTAGTTTGGCGTAATCTCCGAACACTTTAATAGCTTCTTCTAACAGCTTGAGGGCTTCTTCTAGATTGTTCAATGCCCATTCTAGTTTGGCAGATTTTATCATTACCTGTGAATATATTTAAAAAAATGAGGAGCTCGGAGGCGTTGTAGCCAGTACGCTTTGGCTTTCGATCGAAAACAAAGCTACCTTAGTCATGGTCAAGCCGTGGATGTGAGACCAAAACTTTGTGATCTCGAGCTCCTCCGTGCTTCAGAAGGGAGTTGTTGGTCCCGGTCACTATTGCGACCGTTTCTACCCACCAACCTACATTGGACCAGCGTGGTGGTGTTACGGCCCATACTCCTCATGTGTTTCTACATGAGGAAGGCCTGTGCCCAGTTGTGGGACATGAATATAGGCTGAGGTCGAATATTAAAAATATATCAAGCATTAAAGTATTAAAATTATTTAAAGTTATAAAAACAACTGGTAACTCGCATAAATTTAAATAAGTCCAATGTTGCCAGAATGGCGAATATTTCCAACAAATTATAAAGAAATAATGATAAAAAAAAATTTGATTGAAATTATAAAAAAAACTTTTAGTATAGTTAGGAATCGAAATTATAAGTAGACATTATTGATTGAATGTGTCTAGAAAATCATCATGTAAGATCATTTCTGAGTCTATAATGTTAAGAAAAGTACTTCAATGTGACTTTATGTAATATGAAAAGATCATTTATAAAAACATAACATACCCTAGGCGTAGGCGCAGACGCCCTAGCCTTAGCGAGCAGCCGTCTCGCTCTGTCATACTCTTTGTTCTCGCTCTCCAGCTTGACAGCAGCGAGCCAGATCTCTTCTGAATTGGGGTTAGCTTGGAAAGCAAGCGACAGAATACCACGGGCAGCGGGGACGTCGCCTATGATACAAATACATGGCATTTGAGACGCATTAAATATAACATTTATTGTAATAAATAAAACAAATGCTATGCCTAGCAGTGGGTCGTATATATAATATTATAATTTTAATTACTTGACTTTAAGAAACACTTAACTCTTCACCTGATACGTTTGTAGAGATAGACAAATAGAAAATCAATTGTGTCTAGTCCAAAGCAGGATTAGTGCAGGGGTTAAACAATTCTTAAACTATTGATTTAATAAAAATTTGCTCTCCAGTCTTGGATGTTATTGGCTGTTATGTTATATATGTGAATTGCATATTTTCTGAATATTTATATGTATATATCTACTATACATCTTTATCCGCCATCTAGTATCCGTAACACAAGCAGCATTAGTTGCTTAAAATAGGGCTAGTTGATAGGTGGGAATGTCGGAAGCTATTTTTTTCTATACCAGAAGGAAAACATGCAATACAACAAAGAGTCTATAGCTAAAACTTACCGGCAAGCCACTTAGACTTAGCGCCCATAAGCCACAGCACCTCAGACTTGGGGCAATGGGCTACCGCTCGCTGGAGCAACGCTTCGAGACTGGCCCTAGTCCCGTGCTGCTTCTCCAAGTACGCCGCTCTCAGCCAAATAGACTTCTTCGACGGGAACACCGATAGTGCGTACCCGTATACGGCGCGGGAGCATTCGTATGCGCCTTCGTTCGCACACTGTAATATCATTTGGTTTAGTAAAATAAATTTTAAAAAAAGAGCACAAAAGCTTTTCAATTCAAAAAAAAAAAAAAATCTTCAAACATTCACACCTATCAACTAGCCCCATTTTAAGCAACTAATGCTGCTTGTGTTACGGACACTAGATGACGGATAAATATATTTAATAGATAAATACATATAAATATCCTGAATATATATAAACATCCAAGACTAAAAATATGACTTACATACAAATGACTGAAAATAGATCACCCAAACATTTGTCCCCACCGGGGATCGAACACAGAACCTCTCCAGATGGCGACGCCTTGAGACCGGCATACAGAACACTCGACCACGGAGGTCGTAAATAAAAGTTAAATGATCCAAAATAGACCACAATACTCATATCACAGTCCATAATTTTGGGTAACTAACTGACCTGTTTTGAATGTGATAAAATTCACAAGTTTCAAAGCACAATATCATTAAAGATATTAGATATATAAAAAATAAACTACAAAAAACATGAAACTCGTTAAAAATCATACAACTTACAGCATCGGCGTCTTCCATCCACGTATGCTTCTGGTCTTCTGATTCAATACCGTGTCCAATGACGGCGCGAATTATTGCCTAAAAATATTAATATTCATAAAGGCAAAATCATAAGTAACAAGGAAAATTATAAGATTTTTAGTAAATAGACCAATTTTAATAATATACCGATCTGCTCCCCATCCTCAACTTTCGTCACTTTTTATTCCGGCGAATCAAAGCGGGACGGCATGTGAATTTCCGAATCGATTCAGTGTACTAACATCTGAGAATAGGGTGGCAGATCAGTGTAAGGTTGGACTTAATGACTTGGATGGCGTCTTCGAAAACTGTAAGCCTATTTATCGTAAATTGATAAAAAGAAAAATAATTAATTTCAAGATAATACAAATGATTATAGAAAAAACGACTCGGAATGTTGGCTTATCACACGGATGAATGATCAATCATTACATTTTGCTGAACAATTGCAGAATCCAACCAACAAGGTTGGATGGATTCCTCTCGGAATTCAGGACGTATTGTGTAAATATGATGAAGGGAGTGAGAAATTAAAGTGGATTTAGATGTGAAAAAAATATATTAAGCATGTTAAGATTATAACTAACCTGGCAAGTGTGAACAGCTCCAGATTTCTCTGCCTCCATGGCTTCTTTGAACCAGTGCTCTCGGTTGATCTCAACGCCGTTCGCACTCAGCGACGTAATAGCACGGTCTATAATTTTTTCTACCATGTGTGTATTGCCTGTTAAAAGGTAAGATAGCAACAATTAACAGAAGTCGTATCTATAGCAAACATTAAAGCAAATAATCAGGTTAATTTGTTCTAGTGGATAGAAGTCAATGTTCCTTAAATATTTTTAAAGTAAATAGTTATAATATAAATACAGCATATCAAATTATACAAGCATAAAAATAAAAAAAATAAAAATGTTCTCACCATGAGCTTCTTCCAGTTTAGCAGCAGTAACCCAAATCTGTCGGTCCGTCGGTATATTCTCTCTGGCCTTGTTGAGTACTTTTCTGGCATTCTCGTAACTTTCCAGCCTGGCCAACGCCAGCCACAGCTCCACGCTGGTCGGGCAGCATTCAACGGCTCTGGACAGCAAGATTCTGGCATCTTCTGGATTTTCCAGTTCCACAGCCGCTTTCCAAAGTCGCACAGAGTTTGGTATGTGTTCTAGAGCTTTACGGAATACTCGGCGTTTGGCCTAAAAAGATTGCTTAAGGATTTAAAAAGAAAGACATTTACGGAAAAATGTGTTAATTTATTATTATTAACAAAGCTTTTGAGGAGTACAATTAGTGCAGTTTTAATATTTAAAACAACCAAATTCTAACATATTTGGGCCCTCCACAACAACGATCTCACTCAACGACGGCGCAAGGAAAACTGTGTTCAGTTAGGAATTTATTTATCGAATAACTTCCTACAGATGGCGCGATGGATTTCCGTTTTGCGACCGAACTCATCATAACCGAATACGACAATTCTAACAATTTCACATGATGAAACAATTGATGGCATGGGTATATCTGTATCTGTGTAATTTTCCCATCTTGTACGATTGTCCAGTATCTATAAATGGAGTATCTTTACCGAGTCTTCTCTTGGCATAGAAATACAGTTGGCTAAAAAGCAGACCATGGACCTGATGGTAATTGTGTAGTAACTATTAGAATTTCGTGATACTATCTTTTACATGTGTGTGCTATAAAGAGTATACTCTGATTAAGACCAATTTCTCATCTTAGTCTTTTGTTTCAAGTCCTTCACACACATCCAGACGCTGTGGGGCAGGTTCCTGAACGATGACGGCATTGGCCATGTCTGGTTGTTGTAAGCGAGCGATTTTCAGCCACAGCTCCTCACTATGGAGGTTAATTACAATGAAAAGTTTACCTTAGTCTCCTGTTCCAAGTCGGCTGCTTTCACCCATATCCGGACGCTGTGGGGTAGGTTTCTAGCGGCGTGGGCGATGACGGCCCTGGCCGTGTCTGGCGGCTGTAGGCGAGCGGCTTCCAGCCACAGCTCCTCACTACTGGGGTTCACTTCACACCCCTTCATTATGAGGTTTCGGGCTGACTGGACCTTGCCTGATATGTAAAAAGGCTAGTTTTAATTTGAACAAAGGTGTGAAGAAAGGACAGTGTCAGTTGTCAGTCTAAATGTGTTGCAGATATGCAGTGAACTGTATATGACTTATCTTCATAAAAAAATACCAAAGAGAAGCATAAGAAAATACCAAAAATCATAAAATATTACTTCGATAATAAGTACACACCCATAGTACCCACACATAGGTTTAATGTTACTGCTAAATTTATTTTTCTCCTTTGCTATAAAATAAACATTTTATTCCAAACGATTTAATTTTGGTGAATAATTGGTTTAAGTTATAAGTAATTCCCCTTACCAGTAACCTCCTCCAATCTGGCACTAGCGATCCAAGCAGGTGGATGATTGGGATTAGTCTCTCTCACGGATTTCAAAAGCAACCTAGCTTTTTTAATATCATTGATATCTCCTCCATATGTGGGAATCATGGACTGTAAATCTGTTAAGTATCCTTTGGGATCCACAACCGTTTGTCCCGTAACTGAGTCAGAGACTTGTGATAGTTTTACTGTCATAAGGGTGTTTCTTGCTTGTCCAATTTTTCTTAAGTCAAGGTCACCTAAAAATATTGAAAATTTTAGTTAATAGTCAACTAAGATAGCCATTGATTACAACATTAATAGTCACATGTGACAAAGCTCTCACTGAACGCATCTTAACTTGTCATTGTTTGCGAACACTGGGGTACGTACTACTGACCTTAAGGTTAAAAGGAGTATAACAAAATAAAAATAATTTTATGATTACCTGAAGGAGTCAACATCCCTGGCGTCATTACACCAGGCATCATGGACGCCAGGCCTGATGAAGGATCAATGGACGAAGTTGACTCTCCCCCTAAATTCCTTGAAAGTACACTATCAGGCAACGGGGTGAACTTCTCCGCACGAGGATTACGCTGCTTCCTGTTACGAGCATCTCCCACTTCTGGGATAGCTGCCCATTCATCTTCTGATACTTCTTTCAATTCACGCTTGAGGTCAGAAAATTGTTGTTGTATTTTTGGCCTAAAAATAAGGTATTCAAATTATATATCACAAAAATGATAAAACCGAATCTACATTTTAAACTCACCCTCTAAAGCAAATAACAAAAAAGTTTTAATAATATTAGTGAATTTATTTATCTTTTTCCTTAATTTGGGGAGCATATTATTATAGCTAACACTATTAAATAGCATAATCAATAGTAGTTAAGAACCATTTACAAGTCTCTATTGATAAAAAGTTTTACAAAAGCAGTAAGTAAGAAACTTCCGAAAGAACTAGTAAAACTCTCAATAAAAATAATTATTATATCAACTGACTTTGACAATCTGACTATTTGAGTTCATTTCATATTTCTGTAGACTATAAATACATAGTATCTCACCTTTCCTGACGGTATCTTTCCAAATCTTCCTTTAATCGTTTCTCTCTATATTCTTTCCTTTTTTCATCCATCCTTTTATCAATTGATTCATAAATGGCATCAGCTTCAGCATCATCTTTGTCATAAGGATCCTAAAATAGTTTATTTAACTTAGTTTTCAGAAACAAGCACAATAAATATTTAAAAAAGACAGTAAAAAATAAGTCTAAACACATCCCAACATCATCTTCAAAATGTTCAATTGGTAAGTAGTACACCTATGTAATTTAAAAATATATGGATAATTTTAAATGTGACTTTGTATAAAAATATTTTTTAAGACATCACATAGTGCTGGGTAATCTGGGTATTATTGGGTGGATTAATTAATGAACATTTAAATAGAAATAACACTACTTACCTTAGAGAACAAGGAACCACTATAACCAGAAAACTCATCATAGTTAGAATCATTTAAATCTTCATCATCATCCTCTTCTTCAGTTTTTTTTCGTTTAGCAGCTGGTGGTGCATGCCTGTCATCTCTGAAAATATTATAATAGTGTACATTTATGAACTTCATATTGAAAATCACTTTCCTTGAATAGTAAATAAAAAATTAAACAAAAAATGTTAAATTTAATTGATATAACTCATCATCTGTAACGTTTGTAGACACAAAAACTAGCGTAGACTATTTATCTGATAAATAAGAACTATACTTACGATACATCATTAGCATCTCTCGCAGGACCAATATCAGAACGGGTAGTGAAACCAGTAGCACTGTAAACAGAAAATATTTAAATAAATATGTGCGGGATTCAATCAAACCGCTTCAATTATTCGGACAATTCGAAAACAACGGAATTAGGAAATTGGAATTAGGAAAGCTCGCTTCCAACCGACAAAACCTGTTTTACAATACAAATTTTAAATATTATTTTAAAAATCTGAAAGTGAAGTTCCACATATAAAAATGGTGTCATCAAGTTGATTTTCTTCCAAATCATAAGGGAAAACATTTGCAAAATAAGAAACCTCATATTCCGGAAGATATCTAAGTCTAAAATTCTTTAAGTGCAGTGTCAGACTCAGAAGGAATGCAAAACTTACTGAAATAAACAGATAAGTAAGTGAGTAAATAAGCTTGATTACTACCTAAAATCCCGAAATTATGTAGTAAATATATCAAATAATTTAATGATTTTTAAAGAAAATACTAACAGTAACAATTTGAAAATAATAACAGGTAGTTTACAAAAACAACAGTGCTACTATTTGCTAAACACTGTACTACGCAATACTGTATAAACTACTTGTCTATTTCGTCGCATTCTGTAAATGCTCCGTAGCTTAACGCTGAATACTTGAGCGTCGCTATCGGTAAACCAGGGTTCAAACCCAGAGACACGTCTTGACTTTTTGTATACAAAAATTATTTATAAAAACATAAGAATGAATTTCTTTGATAATATTACTTTCCGTCGTCGCACACGCGTGCGATCTGAAACAAGCATACAAAACGAAAGTGACGTAATAATAGACACATTAGAAGAGACTACGACTAGCCTGCCCGACATCTCGAATGATGATGAAACGCAAGACGATGAAATTGAAAGACTTAAAAATAAAATAACGAAAATGACATTGGAATTACAAAGTGCACATCAAGAAATAGATTCTTTATCAATGGAAAATAATGAGCTAAAATGTCTAAATAATAAATTGGTAAAGAGTAATGAAATTTATAAAAAACTCTGTGAAAGTCCCCAAAAAAGGTCCTCATTGAATATTTTGACTACACCTAAAAAGATAATAGCAACTGACAATAAATTTACTCAAACGGACATACATAATTATAAGATTCTTAATGACAGCAAAAACACTCAAACGGACGTGGTAAACAAAAATTTGACACAACCACATAAGAAACAGTTTACAATGCAACTCAATGAACGAAACAACAATGAAGACACAACAAATATTACTATAATAAGCACAAATAAAACCGCAAATATATTGAAAATCGCAGAAAAAACCTTTTGTCAATCTAATATATGTCATTATTTATTTCCGAACTCCAATACGAGACAACTGATCTCGACCTTGGAACAAAAACTATTCGATTATACAATGAACGATTACTGTGTAATACTGATAGGAGAGGAGGACTTTAGAACAACAAGTGACTTTTTTAGCTTGGTTATTGACATTAGAAAGGTGTTACTGAAGATTTCAAACACAAATATCATATTGTGTTCACCAACTTATAAATACGGAAGATATTCTACTGTGTACAATTCTAGAATAGAGGCCTTCAATAATCTACTGCATCTTGACATCGTGACACATGAGCATGCTTATCTAATTGACACAAATAAAAATTTATCATTCTTCAACATGTTTAATACGAGGACAGGACAAGTAAATCGTTTCGGATTGCAGACAATTTTCCAGGATATAAATAAATTAATCAGCGAGATCAATAACTATTACACCGAAAATAAGACCGCCTTTAGCGAAAGGGATGAGTTTTTTCTTATATAGAAATATAAACATACTGCATCAAAATATTGCAGGTGCAATAAATAAAGCAGACGCTCTTACAGTGTCCCTCGAATGTCTAGAGGAAGATAACAATTACATAGATATTTTATGTCTCACTGAGCATTTCATGATGGCAGGAAACGAAATACATCTAACAATACCTAACTACAACTTAGCAGCATCATTCAGCAGAAACAACGCAAAGAGAGGAGGTGCCTGCATTTTGATCAGGAATGGTCATGTATGGAAGGAAGTTCTTGAAATTAAGAAATTATCAATAGCTAATTGTATAGAGTGTTGCGCGGTGGAATTATGTCAGTATGAGCTACTTGCTATTTGTTTGTACAGGGTTCCTAAATTGTCAAATCTTAGTACATATTTCTATAAACTAGACCAAATATTGACGATTGCATCAAATAAAAAATGTAAAAACATAGTTTTGGCGGGCGATTTCAATATCGACTTGATGAAGGCGAGTAATCTTTCTTATGAATTTGAATGTATATTATTAAACTATAATTTACGTTTATCGATAAATCAGCCAACAAGAGTGATCAGTCAATCCTGTATTGACAACATTGCCCATAATTTTAAGAAAACATGTAAGGCGGAAGTTGTTGAATTATCGTTATCAGACCATACAGCACAACTACTCAAATGCCCTGTAATTAGAGTTCCACTTCTCAAATACTGGATAAAAAAGAAACGGGACTACTCCAAACATAACATTACAAAGTTTACAGGCTGTATAAGTAGTTTTTCTTTTAGCGAACTCTATAATATAAAGGACTGTAATATTGCGTTTAATTACTTTATGGACAATTTTAAATTATTTTACGATTTGTGTTTTCCATACAGGTATATAAAGATACCTATATTACAAAGACCTAAATGGATATCACGTGGCATAAAATGTTGCAGTAAAAAAAAAAGACAGCTTTTGTGGTACTCCAGATGTAATCCCACCGAGGAAAATAAATTAAAGTACATAAATTATAACAAAACCTTTAAGAAGGTCATTAGATTGACGCAATTGTCCCAAAATAACTATAAATTACATACCTCGAACAATAAAGCAAAAACGACTTGGCAAATAATTAATAAATCAAAGTTTAACATACCAAAAGGCTACATAACCAATATTTTTCATAATAAAACGACATTAACTGACCCAAGAAAAATTGCTGACTGTTTTAATGACTTTTTTGTTGACAAAATTACACCACAAACTATAAACAATCAATCTCAAATCTGTACTATTCAGAATTCAATTTTTGTTCCTCCATGTTTACCATATAACATAATAAAAATAATCAATAACCTAAAAAATACTGACAGTGTTGGTCATGATGGCATATCGGTAAAAATACTAAAAACTGTTAGTCTTAATATATGTAATCATTTGAGTTACATTGTCAATCTGTGCATTGAAACAGGAGTCTATCCCAATTCTTTAAAGACATCTGTCATTAAACCCATATATAAAAAAGGGGAAAAAACATTAGTAGATAATTATAGACCAATCGCACTTATTCCGATAATATCAAAAATTTTTGAGAAATATATTTATACCGTGATCTACTCATATTTAGAAAAATATGAAATCTTATGTAGCGAACAAAACGGGTTTCGTAAAGATAAGACTATAAATATGGCTATCTTTGATTTTTTAAAGACAGTAATGTTCAATGTCGACAAAAGGATACCTGTCTCTTCTATTTACTGTGACATGACCCAAGCATTTGATTATGTTGACCATAAAATTCTTATCAAAAAACTTAACGGGTATGGAATCAGAGGAAATTTGGGTCAATTATTGCAATCATATTTATTAAATCGCACTCAGTACACTTCCATTGCTCGTATTAATCCAACTTCAAAAAGAGAAGAATATTTTACTTCATCTAAACGCGTGATGAGATACGGTGTGCCTCAGGGTAGTGTCCTAGGACCTCTGTTGTTCATAATTTACATTAATGATTTGCCAAATTCAATCAATCATCCTATGACACTTTTTGCAGACGATAGCACCGTAACTATAACGTCAAAGTGTTTAAATAATTATGAATCTGACATTGATGAAACTTTGACATTAATAATAAACTGGATGAACAATAACAATTTGAAAATTAATCTAAAAAAGACACTAATTATGCAATTTGGACAGAGGCAAGCTGAGTATAAATTCAAAAATCTTAATAATATAATAGACAGCACGGACATTACAAAATTTTTAGGCCTGATAATTGACAAAAACCTTAATTGGAAGGCACATATTGACTATATTGGAAAAAAGGTTAGCAGTTCAGCATACGCATTATATAAGCTCGCTCCAATAATAAACACAAAAGCGTTAATTACAGCATATCACGGCCTGGTAGCATCGGTTTTGAGATATGGTATCATCTTTTGGGGTAATTCAACAAACATAGATTTAGCCTTCAAAATGCAGAAACGATGCATAAGGTCAATGTTTCGGCTACAAACTATTGATAGTTGTAGACCTTATTTTATACAACAGAAGATTCTCTCGCTTCCATCGATGTACATTTTTGAAGTAGCTGTTTTCGTGAGGACAAATCCACTTAATTTTCCTCGACTTGCAGACACTGTAAGGCGCAATAGGCGTGACAACTTTAGATTACAGCACCCATCTATTAAAACAAGTCTTTTATGTAAGAGTATTTTTTGCATGGGACCAAAAATATATAATAAAATCCCAAACTCTTTGAAAGAACTTAATATTAATTTATTTAAAAAAAAATTAAAATTATTATTGATTGAAAAATGTTATTATAGTGTAAGCGAATTTTTGAATGATAATAAACTCAATTAATTAAGAATGTGACATCTACCTATCTAAGAATGTGAATTCTATTTTCTTCATGACTAAAAGTAACATAAGTATTATTTTATTTTATTATTTCTTTTCGTGTATTAAATTGTAATTTTTCGAATTTTATTTTGACCTGATGAATGATAATATTTTAATACTCACAATTAATGAATAATATCAATTAACGATATACGAGACTAGATAAATGTTATTTTATATTTGTACACCTTCCGAGGTAAAATACGTTGATATGTTGTTTTTTTTTATTATTTAAGATCCTAGCTATAATGCTTTTGTACACGTATTTATTGACAAATAAAATTATCTTTATCTTTATCTTTATCTTTATCTTTATCTAACGACTCTCTGATCAACTTACCCTCTTCCAACACCAGCCACATAACCTAAAGGTGCTGGAATACCAAGAAAATGTTTCTTGTGTTTATTGACGAATGCTTGCGGCGGTACAGCCATTTTAAAATATTATTTCAAAATCCTTTAAAAATTATAGTTCCACGTTAAAAATAAACAATTTCGTCAAGCAAAAGCAAGCAACATCAACTTGTCACTTTGACAATAATTGTCAACGATCGTTGTTGTAAAATTCTACCATATAGGGAAGGCAAATGGAACAAAGCCCATACAGCCACATCGTCAGTATTTGTCATCTTGGGAGAGTTTGGCATCAAACGATTGATGGCAGACACTGTGGTGTTACTTCGATGAGGTGGATTACCATGATAAAATCTCATCGTTTTCCACACCATTTGACGATTATTTCAATGATCCACCATATTGCCTTAGAGTAAACAGAACTGGAGTAGCCATTAGTCAATTTCTCAAAAAAAAATTTCTGCCATTTCTTGCGGGGGGTGAGGTTACCACTACACTCAAAGCCAGCCGTTCTTACAAATGCACACATGCATAATTCGACACACAAATTTAAATTTTACGCACACACACGCTTAAAATAGTCACATGGGGTGTGCGTTTTGACAACGTCACAGCCGCACTCCCCACGAGACTAGCGTTCGAAATTTGAAATCGTAAAATTCTGAAACATGAAATAATGAAGTAAATAATCATGAAATCTTAAAAATTATAATTACAAATAAAAGGTGACACCATCTTTTAGCATACTCGATGTTTTCTATTTATTTTTACAACAAAAAACAGCACAGGCAGGCATTTTTGCGGGAGCTCTGTTCGCCGCAACGTTTACAATGTTATGGCTATCAAAATGGCGGCTCAACTAGTTTTATTAAACGTGCAAGCATCCGATGCTTGTGCATTTGGCAGAGGGGAATGTTAGACAAAGGCTACTCCAGTTCTGTTTACTCTGAGCCATATTGCTCATAATTATTGAATTTTTTACACAAAACTACACTGATTTTACGCAGCAAGATCCAAACTCCCAAACAATATTACAATCACTGAAATATAAATCATCAAAAAAGTTGGCGCCAAAAACCCCAGTCAACGATCGACCACAGGTAAGTCCACAGCAAAAGCATATTTATTCTAAGATAATATTACTTCTATGGCCACCGACCAGAGACATGGTACTTATAACAAGACTGTGCACCAAAAATTTTTGTTTAACTAAAATGAGATCTATTAACTAAACAATAGGGTAGTTATTTCCTTTTAAGCCTGTAGCTAGCTAAAATCGGTCCTGCCGAGAGGGCTCCCGCCGTCGGTAGTGTGTCCTTGTCTAACGTCTAGTCAGCTCAACTAATCATTAAATTTCGTAGGAATTATAGAACATTTTATTTTTTCCTGTATTATGACTGTAAGGTAGGGTAGATAAATAATGTATTAATTAATATTTTACTTACATTAAATAAGGTAGGTGTAGGTATCTTAGTTATTGTTGCTTCAATAACAGAATACTTTCACAATCAATTTGTCCCGTTAGCTAGCGCGGTCTTCTCAGCAATAGGGCTGAGGTCTTCGAGGATCTCCTCTTCGCCCGAGCAGCTTCTCGGGGGCCACCTGGACCCCCGGTCATCAGTACACACGCCGCCACACGTACTAATAATCTACTTTGTGTTGGTTGTGAAATATTGCGTTTTGGACGTGTTGTGGCGTTTTGGTGTTTATTGTGTTTTACTCCATTACCTTTATAAAAAATGGTACAGTGTTGCATTATCGGCTGCAAAAGTCGCAGTGAACGAAAACATGAAAACATAACCTTTCACACGTAATATTTCATCGTTTTATCTAAATAACTTGTGTACTATTACTAGTTACCGCTTATTTACATTAAATCTATTGCTTTATCGTATTTGCAAAGGTATTTGCCGACTAAGAAAAAATGTTAACGAAACGAAACTAACGAAAGCTGCCATTTTATATAAGTTTTATCTGATTTTTTCCGGGTTTTATGCGTTATAGGGATACCTGTCAAATTACCCATTTTGAAGGGGAAATATTTAAAATATATATTTTTTTAAGTATGCCATAAATACTTTATTACCTAACTATATACCGTCATAAAAAAACCTAAATCTAACAGTAAATTTAAATATAGCAAAAAAAAAGATATTATAAATGTATAACACTATTTCTGTCTTTGTAAAAATTAGTTCCGTGTGACGTCAAGAGATGGCGCTGCATGCTCTTTAATCGCGCTAACGGTGTTTCTTTTATGTGAGATATAGGGCAAGGAAAGATTGTAAAGAATAAGCTATCCAATAAACCTGTTTGTACTGGGTTTTTTTGTTTTTATGGTTCATACCTAAGTACACTCGACGTTGTGGTACCTTGACAACACGGTGGTTGTACATGGTCCAATCGAGCCGGATCAGATAGTACGCTGGTCTGATTTGGGAAAGTCGCCATAACAGGGGCGCATTTTTTGAGCGTTTTTCGAGGAGCAAGTTCCTCTGGATCAGGAAGCAGGTCGACTCCTGAAGAGGTGGAGCCGCTGCAGCAGGAGGTCAGGGCTTGGTGGTGAATCCGGTCCTGGTCTTCGAGTCGGTACGAGTGCCGACAGGATCCTGAGCCAAGGTGGTGAGAAAGAGACGGCAATATCCCTTTCTACAAGTGAGTGACAAGGATGGCAACAGTGAGTGTTTGAACAATTATTTAAAATTTTTACTTCAATTTTGAACTTTATTGCGTAGCGAAGATTACCTTAGAAGATTTGAAGTGATTTCAGGACTTAGAAAATTTTAAGATTTTATTTTAAGACTTAGAATAATTTTGTGCATATTTACTAGTAATATTAACTTGTAGTTTTATTTTAGGAAAAGTGGTTTAGACGGGGAACCTATGCCCGATTTCAAATAGAATCTGTGTGTTTTAAACACTTATAAAAATTTTGTGAATTTTTTCAACTTGTAAATTTTTTTGGAAAAATTACTTGGACAATGAATTATATAGAAATTTAAATTATTTATAGTGTTTTTTTTATTGTTTCAAGTAGTTTTAAATGAATTAATACTGTATGAATTGGTGTTTTCGTTGTACATTTTAAGGATTTATCTATAAATAAGCTATTGTTTTTATTGTTGAAAATTACTTAACTATTTAAATTCAATATGGATTCAGAAATTAGTTTGCAAATGGATACGCATGAAAAAATTGTTAAGGCCAGGAAAAATTATAAAAAATCGCCGAAAGATCGCATTACGGAAGCTTATTGTCTGACTAGATTAGAAGCGTTGGAGTCTTTATGGTCGGAATTTTCGAATACACATCGAATGATTATTAAGATTTATAGAGACACAGTTAAAAGTAGCGATTATATAAAAAAGGATGTTTACGATTTGACAGAAGAAATTTATATTGAATTTAAAACTGAGCTAAAATCTGTATTAATAAATTTTGATAAAAATAAGGAAACTTGTGCTGGATCTAGTAGGGAGATATCACGGGTTTCAAAACCGCAACAATATAAGTTACCTAAAATAGTTATCCCAACTTTTTCGGGTAAATATACGGAATGGGTAACATTCCGTGATTTATTTGTTTCCTTGATAGATAGTAATGATAGTTTGGATAATGTGCAAAAGATGCATTATCTTAAGAGTTCTTTGGCGGGTGAAGCCGAGCAATTACTTAGACAAATTCCTATATCCGAGGCGAATTACGCTAGATGCTGGAATCAATTGAAAAATAGGTACGATAATAAACGGTTTTTATCTCATTATCATTTAAAAAGATTACTTAGTCAGAAAAATATTACAATAGAATCAAGTTGCTGTTTAAAAGAATTGATTGACACGACTAACGATTGCTTAAATGGGTTAAATAATTTAGGGATAAGTACTAGTAATTGGGATATTATAATAATTCATATTTTGAGTTTAAAACTTGATGTGGAATCTCGCAAACAGTGGGAATTTAAAATAACAAAAGGTACTGAAGAGCTACCTACATATGAACAGTTTCAGGAATTTTTAACCAATAGATACAGAGCGCTTGAGTTTTTGGATACAAAACTGGCTTCCAATAGAAATCAATTTAATAGTAATTTAGGTCATGCTAAAAACAATAATATTATGCTTCAATCTCATTATGTAGCTAAATTTCAATGTATATTTTGTTCTGGCGATCATATTTTGAGTATGTGTAAAAAGTTTTCACATGAAACTGTTGATCAACGTCGTAGTTTCGTAAATTCAAATAATTTATGCTATAATTGTATGGGAGCTAACCATGGAGCTAAGACTTGTTTAGTTAAATTACAATGTAAATTATGTCATCGTCGTCATCACACGCTTTTGCACCCAAGCGGGGGGGAAAGGCTCACTAATGTTGTTGAGGATACCAATTCAAATAGAGGTAGGGATAGTTCACCAAATTCATTTGTGCCCAATGATGAGGGAGGTACTGATTCGTCACCTTTTGTTTCGTGCAATTTCTCGACAGGAAATTTAAAACAGGTCTTGCTAGCAACAGCGCTGGTCAATGCCGAGTCGAGTAAAGGCGATAGTCATATTGTGAGAGCCGTATTGGATCAGGGTTCTCAGGGTAATTTTGTAACAGAATCTACTGTCAAACACTTAGGATTAAAGAAAAAATCAATCCAACACAATATTTTGTGTGTTGGTGGAGACAAGGTAGTTACTAATGCGGTGGTGACCCTAAAAATTAAATCGAGAATGTCTAATGAAACATTCCCTATAGATGCGTATGTTTTGAATCAAATCAGCTCTTATCATCCGAGTAGGAGGTTAGAGCCAGGAAATTTGTTAGAATTTGAGGGACTTAAATTGGCAGATCCAAACTACAGTCAACCTAGTAAGATTGATTTATTACTTGGTGCGGATGTCTACGGTCAATTAATTCAGGAGGGATTAAAAAAGTCATGTAGCAGTTCATTGATCGCTCAATATACATCTCTAGGCTGGGTTCTATCAGGTCGTGTAAATTCAACAGCTGATCAAAATACTAGCACGTTGACATTACAGGGTGAATTACGAGATGGAAATAAAAAAGTAAAAAAGAAAGCAAATAATTATTGTTACAGTATGAACTTATAATGAAATAGTTTGTTTAGGTTAACGTTTTATGAAGAATTTATTTATGTATAAGTGTAAAATATGGTTTAACGATATTAAATAAACTTTTAGGGTTAGGTTAATTTGTTTAAGTTTAAGTATTAATGTCTTTCGCAGTGTTCGCAATGTTAGCTAGTCACAGAATGAATTTATATATTTTTTTTATTTTTTGTGTTAGGATAAGCTAATTAATTTGTGAAAGTGTGAAAATGTTTACTATATGAAATGTTGGTGTTTGGGGTTATTATTTATATAGACATTAAACTAGAATAAGTATTTACGTTAGTTTCTTTTATTTTTGAAGTCTTGATATACAGTCCACTGGCTTTGTTTTATTAATTACTTTGTTTTAGTTTAAGTCTTAATTTATTTTGTTTTATTCGCAATGTTCTCAGTATTAGTTCGTAATGAATTTGAGTTGTTATAGTTTTATATTGTTAATTGTTAACTTTATTGTTGAAGGAGCGTCCAACAATGACCAATTGTTACTTGGGAAGTACATGGTGGGCGACATATAACTAATTTCTCTAAGGACAAAGTACTTCAGTTTGTCCTTGGTGGGCGGTTATGTATAACACTATTTCTGTCTTTGTAAAAATTAGTTCCGTGTGACGTCAAGAGATGGCGCTGCATGCTCTTTAATCGCGCTAACGGTGTTTCTTTTATGTGAGATATAGGGCAAGGAAAGATTGTAAAGAATAAGCTATCCAATAAACCTGTTTGTACTGGGTTTTTTTGTTTTTATGGTTCATACCTAAGTACACTCGACGTTGTGGTACCTTGACAACACGGTGGTTGTACAATAAAAAAAAATCGTCTGCATGTATATCCGACGCTGGAAATGTACCAAAAAGGCTAGCTGAATTACCTCTCTGAATAGCAATGCTTATTCTTTGAGCAAAATACAGACCAGCCTTCTTGTCACCAGATTTATCGCAGAGCCGCTTCGAAATCTCTTTGTAGAGCTTATGGGCAGATGGTCCCCAGGGTCCCAGCGTTTCTACCCCAAAAGGCTCAAATATGTAGTCTTCACAGAGGCTACTATATTTGCGCCGTTTGAGGGATTCCGCAGAAGTGGCAGCCGAACCAGACCTCACCGAAGTTACAGGAACATGGGAGGCTGCTAAGGTGTCGACACAAGTTGCATCCCACACCAAAGCACGACCCATCTTCCAGGGAACCAGAGTCATTCCATCGGGTCTCTTGCCATCATCACGAGCCAAACCATTCGGTTCAAGAACAGATAGAGCACCAGCTGATGCAATAGCCCGACGAATGACACTGTTAATTTCGGAGTGTCTTGAAATCCTGCCCGCACTTCTTGGACACGATAGACCATGGTGACCAAGTGCATCAACGGCAATGCCACAATGACAGCGATGAGGTACATTGCAGACGGCGCCAATACGCAAACATGAAGCCAATCGAAAACTATTGCTATCTAAAAGTGTGCCTATGGTTGTAGATGGTAAAACGTTTAACCACAAACCCGACTCCCATTCCCCAACAGCCAAGAGACGAGCACGATCTGCAGTGCTGGTTGACGTATCAAGTAGCTCATTCCGCACCAGACTACAAAGCGGCTCGTCCCATTGTCTCTGAGAAAAAAGATTTTTCGGTAAATCTGTGTTCGGGCAAGCCAATAGCCAAGCATTCTTGGCCTCAGCTAGATATGAAATTTGAAACGAATTTATTTGTGGGTTTAAAATTTTACAAATTAAATCATTCGCACTATAAACTGAAGACAAAAATGCTGGCAAAGAAACACTTGAAATTTTACGAATACCCAAACCTCCTGATCTAATTGGTAATGAGGCTTGAGACCAGGATCTATCAGAAAGATTGATATTCAAGACCGTAGAGAGGACAAGTCGGACACAATTATCTAGATTGAATAGAAGGTCTGGAAAATTCCAAAGATGAGAGCAACGGAGAACATAAATAAATTTTGGTACAAAAAGACAATATCGAATGATATAATAGGCCATGTGTGTTTTTATCTCTAAAAGACGGTCAGAATAAGCCAAAAAACGCTGAATCCTTTCGTTAACAAAATCTGGTAACGAGTCGTCCAGAATTGGCGAACCAAGAAGATGAAGTGTTTTTTTGTCTACTATGGTAATTTTGGGAGCCAAAGAGTTGAAACAAGCAATTATGGAATCACGATTGGCAGTTGATTCCGGAATATATAACTCACATTTTGAAAAATTTAGATCTAAACCGATTGAATGTAAGTCTTGGATAAGAAGTTTTAAGTCATCCAAGACTGACAACACGTCACCTCCTAAAGTACCATCATCTAGATACCATACATTAAATTTTGAATTTAGTTTTTCAATTATGGGATGTATGGCAAGACTAAAAATGGCTGGCCCGAGTGGATCACCCTGCTGGCAACCAACTGCAGAAAAAATAAGATTATTTTTATATACTAATTTTGAAGGGGAGCTATAACATTGCCACAAGTAACTATATAAAAGTGGAGCTTTGGTTTTTATCTGTAACAACATAGCTCCCCTGTCGACCGAATTAAATGCATTTTTCACATCGACTTTAAGAACAACCTCTCCGCATTGATTGTCCAAAAATGTACGCAGGGCATGGACAGCAGCCTCACAGCCCCCTTTAGAACCAAACCCTAATTGTTTTGGTTGAAAGTATTCCGAAAGACTGCTAGACATAGCCCTACAGCAAGTCTTGGCTACGAGGCGACGATAAGTAGTTCCAACGGCGATTGGCCTAATACCACCGTCCTTCTTCTTCAATGCACAGAGGTTTGCTCCGTAAAGGATGTCCAAAATGTCTTTGCTGACATTACCCGAAAGCATAAGATTAGCTAAAGACGTTAGCGCCTCTAAAAGAGCCGAACCCGCTTCACCACAACACCCAGACGTAAGATCTTTAAGGTGCTGTGGTGTTAAACCGTCCAGACCACCAGCTGAGCCTGCATTAAAAGAATCAATGGCTAATCGGATAGAATCAGCTGAAACATTTAAATATGGATCCGAAACATCTGGTTGTGCCGGTAAAATTTGGTTTGGGCTTGCAGCAGGGTGCTTACCATTAAGTGCCAATAAAGTTTCAGGGGAATCGGGAGCTATAGCATCTGTAGAAAAAAGAAGGCGAGCAGCGCCCTTAATATCACCGTTGCTCAACTTATTTTCCACAGCTTTAGCTCTATTGAAATGATAGGAAGACTGATTTTGGTTTTGAAAATTAAACGAATTTGGATTAAAAACAGAAGTACAATTTTGCTTTATGCATGATGTGAGAGTTAATTTGGAATTTTGTAATTTCCTGACATGAAGAATTCTGTATGGGAAAGTGAGAAAACTTTCCCATACACTTCCCATTACCTACCTATGTTTACAGTTTTATTGCTTTATACATATTTCTTTGTTATATCGCAAATAATTGTTGTTTAACCAAAAATACGTCTTAGCAATATAATGCCTTACGACGTTGGGTGTTAGGTGTAATATTTATTGCTAAGCAGTATTTTTAGTTAAACTAGGCATAAAGTTATTCTTAGTTAATAAGTAAGGCGGATATTTTTATAGGACAATAAATAATTACAACAATACAAAAGTATTTTATTTTTCCAAATACGTTATCGTAGTTTCGCTAGAAACATATTTCTGTCTGCTTATTTATTAACATTATGATTATTGGGAAAAAATTTATTAGCATAGCAACACAGTTTTGATAAATACACTTTAACTTAGCAAAAAGATTGTATAACAGACAAAGTAGAGATATGTAAAATATGGCTGCCGCTGGTTTAAGCTAAGGCCATGATAGATTTAAATAAATATAACTTCATGGTTATGGCCGACTTCTTAGCCAATCACAGCGCTTTATGAACGTCAGTCGACATTAAAACAATATGGCGCTACCTCTAGCATTCCGTTCTATGAAGATTGACTGCCGTGGGATCACATAAGTTTTTTTTTTAATAAACCGACTATTACCGGAAAAAATAGTCACTCTTGTCACACCTCTAGTACCAAAGACAAAATCCACAGATTAAAAGTAGATAAAACTCGTCGCATTCTCTCTAATCTGTTCTCGTCGCCTAGCAACTTCAAAGTAGTTCAAAGTTTTGTTTGATTGAAATTGAAAATCAGCGTATTGTAATTTAAAAATGAAAGATTAATATATTTGATTGATAAGATTATTCGGATAACGGTGTGTATTATAATTAAGTTTGTACAATTGATCAATTTGATCATATTTCTCACGGTCTTTTGAAAGATTTGAAGGTAATGGCTTCAAATGATAATAGTATCTCTACTAAAGAATTCTTAAATATTGAAAAAACATGCGAGACTTTTAAAGATAGTGATGACGAGATTAAAATGATATTTACTGAGATCAGCAAGCTATCCGGAAATAATAACAATAAGTTAGTTGAGACTGATGAGGACGTAGAGCTGATTTTAAAAAGAGCTGAAGATATAGCTTTGGAAACCGAAAATTTATTAAAGAAGAGCCCAGTAGTGGCTGTTACTAACAATTATGTGGCTACTCCAATACCTCAAATAAAAGTTAGTAAACCTTTTGAAAATAATCAAAATGATACAGAAAACAATAGTATGGCCATGGTAAGTCAAACCCATTACTCATATAACCAGCCACCCACCCCGGCTTCAAAACATTTGTCTTAGTATTATATATTTACTAATCTATTAGGAATCAATTGCATTCAGGGATAATATACAATTCTCAAAATTTCCCATTGTTTATTAAAATTTATATAAAGGGGTTGCAAGTATCCACTCACAAAGTTTATCTATTGTTCAGATTTCCCTAAATTAGTGAACTCAAATAATATAGAAAATTTAAATGATGAAACAATCAGTTTTCAACTACTTTATTCTACAAAGAATCCTTTATAATAAAGGAGATGTCTTTAGTACTTTCTTAATACAATAATTTAACTTAAAACTAATTAAAATTAATTATTGACATACAAAATATATATTAGGTACAAAATAATATCACTCTTTGTGGATTTGAGCTGCTAATACTCGGAGACCGGAAAGAGATCCTTTAGCAACTGGTTCTATCTGTGAGGTTGGTAGCACAAAGCCATAGCGGCCCGTGTCTGATAACTCTATGGTGTAGGAATACTTGATGCCTTGTGACTTTGCCCAGTCATCAGACCCTCCAGCAGCTGGATACAAGAGATTACATGATGCACCTACTTGGTACTCATGGCCACTTGTGTTTTTAATTGCCTGAAATCATAATTTAGTAATTAAGTCATCCATCGTTCATCAGTCTCATACCTGAGCAAAAATAAATGTTTTCTTTCTTTCTTTAATATTAAATGGAGAGGCTTGCTGTCTATTACATGGAGACTTAACTTATCTGGGGAAAAGGGGGTGATATGTTTGTTTGTCTGTTGATACTTATTTAATATATAAATGTTTTTATTACCTCTGCCATTTGCTTGCCAACAGAATCCAAATCTTTGTAATCAGGTGGAACCACATTGTCATATCCCCAAGGATATAGTAGGTATTGACCATAGCTATGGTATGTTAAGTATGCTGAAAACTTTGTAGCACTGTTTTTAATGAAATCCTGAAATAAAATTTACTATTATGGCAACTTTACGTAAATATTGCATAGTGTTTGTAAAATATTATTATATTAGCTAAGCTGTAATTTTAAACAAAGTAAACAATCTATAATTTAATTAACCTTTCAACGGTCACACAACAAGACACCATAGAAACACCCATTGTTTGGGAACACCCAGTGACCGCCAAGGAGTTTATAATCATCATAAATAATTTGGCTAGAATGGTCAAATAAGTAAATCTACTTGCTTATAAGCCTTATAAAATTTGATGTTTTCCTGATTTAAAACATGCATTGACTTCTTGCACAAGTTGACATTAAAATTAATAAAAATTAAGTTGGTATGAAGTTACTTACTGATAAAGCTTTGGTTTCTGGTTCAGAGAAGGCTCTAGTACCTCTGTAAATTTCACTGCATGGATTGTTTGATGTTCCTTTTCCACCCCACTTATAACTGTAGAAACAAATCGGTAAGTTTGAGGTATAAAACATTATTAAAAAACTATTGATTAACGAAAGTTTATTACCCAAAGTTCCTATTGAGATCAGTGCCAGTACAAGATTTGCCAGCGAGCGGGAATCGTCGGTTCTTGCGCCATAATCTGTCGCCTACATGGGTGTATTCATACCCATCGGGATTCACAACGGGGAAGAAGTACCTATGGAAATAGAATAATACCCTATTGCATAATAGTAAATCAAATTACAGTAATAAAACTTAAATATGTATTGGTCAAAGGGCGGCAACAATTTGTATCAAATTTTAAAAAGTTTTCGCTAAGAGTGGCGTTGTTCGCTAAAAGAAACGAACGCATCTCTTGTTTCTCGTTCTGAGATGGTTCATAGTTACGAAAGATCGGGGTCTAAAATGGTAGCATTAGCAATTCCTATTATGAACTATATTGCAAAAATAAAGTTCTCATTTTTTGTTTCACGAACACTTTATATAAAGTACCTACCTAAATAGATTTACATTCTATAAATTTCATAATGTCAAATAACCTGAATTCGGTCATGGAAGTGCTTGTAGCAATATTGCTAAACGCGGCATTTTTATGCCTTCTGCTCTTAAAATTGAACAGCACCTCTCAAAACTTATTCCGCGGGATCAGTTGATGTAATAAATTAATTATTTGACCATTGATTATTTCTTTGTTTGATAAAATTCAATATAATTTCGTATAAAAAAATTCCTAACATTTTAAAATACATAATAATTTAGAAAAATATTGGGTCCGTACCTATCAAATTGGTGTTTTTATCCTGTCTTAGTATTTTGTCTGTAACTATTAAGATTCAGAGTATTCCTAAAAATAATTAACTTTTCTAAAAATAGACTATATTTTTGAGCTCTTTTGATTTGTTTTGATAATTTGTTGTAAGTTTAATTGTGTTAAAATTGGACACGGAGACAACTCTTTTTAAGTGCCTCCCGAATACATCATTTTATTCGCATTCACTTAGAAACGATAAATAATTTTTATGAAGTGTGATATTACACATATTACTAAAGCTTGTCTAATGATAGATGCCAAATATTATTATCTTTGGATTTGTCGTAGTGAAGAAAACTGATAAAATGTTAGTATGTAAAATGCAGACATCCCCAAAATCTCCATACAAAACACCAATTTCATAGGTAAGGACCTAATATTACCAGTCAATATTCTTGATATCATCAGATTCTACGTCGAAGTTCTCAGCAAATTGATTAATGAAGAAAGTGACCGTCGCAGGGCTGATCCACTCACGAGCGTGGATCCCTCCGTCAATGAAGACTGCTTTGTTCGCCGGCTTGCCATCCGATATGCGCAGAATCTGATTAACAACATAATTATAATGTAAAACAAATTAGACTAATATGAAAACACCTTATTCAGGTAATATCGATGCGATGCGATAAACATTTTCTCCAACTCTGCCTTGTCGTGATTGAGAGTTAGATACTTCCCCTCATGCAGGGTCAACGTATTACTACATGAAATCGAATGTTGTTAGGTCTAACGTCACGACAGCGAAAATGGTGTGCGACAAACAGAAGGTAGGTATCGAATTGTCGCGATAGCCAATATCTCTATATAATCTTCGGGAATACTTAATGTTTATTGGAGTTTTGGCGGCGGACTATGGCGGACGTAAAATCAATGTCGTTTTGTGTAATAAGTGCCTGTAATGATGTGCAATGTTATCATTGCAATAAGCGTCAAGAGGTGTGAGTTTTTTATCGTGGTAATCCACCTCATCAAAGTAGCACCACAGTGTCTACCATCGACCATTTGGCCCCAAACACTCCCAGAATGCATTCAAATGTATTGCATTTCAATGCAAATGAAGACTTAATATACTACTAAAGAGTAGACCATACACAATGTATACGATTGAAGGACTCTGTCTCCATGGTCATAAACAATAAACAAAAAAAAAGACGTGTGGCACTCGGGGACTGCCGCGGTAAAGCTATTGCATAGCATTTTGTATCAACTTATAATTTTATTTATTGTTTTTTACAAAATGCTTAACTTAACATTCGTGCCTCTTATGTAGGGAAATGTAGACTATAAATAGTTGAACTAAAACGTCTAAAGATTAAAATTATAACATGTATGTACATATTTACGTAACTCGCCACATACCATCAGCACCCCTTTTATTTCACGTCACCACCCCTAGTATTGTAAAACTCGTGACTTTTTTAGTTACGTTATGAAAGTCAATTTGTATGAAAAACGTATGTCAGTATCTCTAAATCTCTCTCTCTCTCTCTCTCTCTCTCTCTCAAACTCTCTCTCTAATCCACAAAGCCACACCTCCTTGCGCATCGGAGTGGGGAGCGTGAGGTTTTTTCGTTACGGAATTTCTGAATTCGGTCAAGCGCTTTGCGCTCAAGGCCCGCGATAGAAGCTATGCAATAGCTTAAAAAAATGTTAATTATTTAGATAATTGTTTTGCATAAGGAAGTTTTAAAGAAGCAACCATACCTTCAAATCGCGTCCCTCGGCAGATTTTCCAATGGATTTCACGCTCACTATTGACGGATAAGTTTTAGCTAGGTAATCCATAAATCCGTGAATGTCTTCCAGACGATGGTACTGCTTCCAATTCATCCTATGTCCTAAAAATTTTAAAGAAATTATACAAATGGAAATTTAAATATACTTACAATATACAATTCCGTGTTACTTTAGAAACAATAACATTGTTAACACACTAAATGAATTTGTCACGTAGATTTATCTTAAATATCAATTTAAGATTTTGTTTTACACAAAAGGAGTTGTTACGTTGTCACATTTTTACTGTTAGTTTACAAGTCACAATAAAACAAACATTCATAACATGCAGATCGTGAGTTAAATGAGAAAACCCACAGCACGGAGAAAGGAAAAGACGTTTTTAAAAAACACACACGTGCAAGCTCGTGCATTTTCTATTCCGAATGTCAAAACGAACCCCAATGCGCATATGGCCAATACTCCATGGGTATATTTAGAGAATTGTAGCCCATGTAGGCACCTATTATACTGAGCCGTTGGCCCCTGTAACGCCAAAAATTGTAAGCTCTCGCTGGAACAAAATTATACCACCCTTGGAATATTGGTACTTTAAAAATTTATTAACTATGGTCAATCTATCCGATAAGTGGACTCCAGATCATATTTATAATTGTAATTTCCATATTTTGTTTACATTTTCAAGCCGAATAAAATTATTTACGATTAACTACGATTTTACAGTATCTGTTAATAAATATATTAGTAATGATTAAATCATTCAATCAAATCAAATCCTTTTAAAATTAAATTGAATAAGAATCTAAGTGAGTAAATCGAACGCACCTCGTCTATCCTGAAGCTCTGTTTCGTTTTCATCAAGAGGTGGGTTTTCTTCATCAATAATTTTTTGCAGGTCTTCTATTACAATAGAATATGTGATGGTTTCTTTCTTTAAAACTTTTGTCACATTTCCTATAGCCGTAGGCTTTACTAAAACATCAACAGCAGTTCCGTTTCCAGACCATGTTGATATTACTATAAAAAAAGATAAAAACATAATTAATTGCACGTAATACTTACCTCATTTGGTTCTAGTTACTTAGATGTAGTACTTACAGTTCCTGCGTCTCAGTCTATATATAACCTGATGGACTTCTCGTTTATCTATAGATACTTTCCATACTTGGGCACCAGTGTAATCTACTTTTTGTGGCTCTTCATTTTTTTCATTATTTGCTTTAGTGCCAATCGCTTCATTCTCCAAGTCAGATTCACTAACGTCTTCGACTCGAACGGAAGCTTCGTCAGGCTTTTTGTCTTGATCTTGCTCGGCTTCTACTATCACCGCACTATCGGTGTTTTCAACATTTTGAGGTTCTTTTGGTGGTTCTTCTAATTCACCAGGAATAGGATCAGATGGTTGTTTCACTGAACTTCGCGGTGGCCATTCTGTAACAAGAGTCCAAATTTTTTTTCTTAATATGTTTTTTTTATACTAAAACAATTTTTAATAGAACAATGTGTTCTCTTTGTACTAGTAGGTTTGGAAGGGTTGTTTTTCAGGGTGCAGATTATATGAACGAAATGAATTTAACGAAATCAAATATAGTCAATGAAAATTCCCTTGTATAAGATTAGAACGCACGAGGTACCTCGAGCGTTATTTATTCGTAAGTATTGTGGTAAACGTGAACTATTATGTGATTTTGCTATGTTTTGTAGGTCGTAATTAGACGTATGCCATCAAACGACTACATGATCGCCCCTTTGTAATCAGGACGTACTGAGCAAAATAATGACTAGATAAAATCTATATTGTCTAAAGCTTTGTTTACGCACGAGTTCAGTCAAACAAAATAAGCAAGTAGGTATAATTATGTAAATTATGCCGTTTTAACGTTTTTTCTGCCTACATACAGCCCTTCTTTTGATATTTCTAGTTAATTTGAAAAATATAATGATTTAATTAGTAATTAATAATGTTTCATTTTAATGTGACATGGTATTAAGGGTTCACCATTTCTTATATGGGTGTTATTTAAACGGTTAGCAAAATATTCGAATTTTGGTCAGCAAAAAATACAATTGCTCAGCTAAAATTACTAATTGGGCAGCAACTTATGGGCAACGGATATTTCTACTTTGTCAGCCAAATAAGTAGAAAAATAAATTACTAATAAAAAATTGGGCAGCAACTCAAATGTTTTCTCTGCTTCCATTTTGGTTAATATATTATGTGTTTGTTGTGTTGTGTTTTATATATGCCTCAGCTGACGTGCACACATCCAATCTCTATTGTTTGAATATCCTGGTCGTCTTTGGTGCATACTTGGCAACCGATTTGGGGAATGCGGCTTAACAATAAGCTTGTCGATCGATGTCTAATCGATTATGCGGTTCATTATGAATTACAAAAATATAGTGCAGTAACCATGAGTGTGTCCGCAATTTAAGTGAAATCACATTAATGTCACGTACCTAAATATTGGGTCCTTACCTATGAAATTGGTGTTTTTATTCTGTCTTAGCAATTTGTCCGTAACTATTAAGCTTCAGAACATTCTTATAAAATAATTGCCTCTTTTAAAAACAGACCATATATTTGAGCTCGTATTATTTAATTTGATAATGTTTTGTAAGTTTAATTGTGTTAAAATTAGACACAAAGACAATTATTTTTAACTGCCTCCCGAATACATCATTTGATTTGCATTAACATAAAAACTATGAATTTTTATCAAGCGTGTTCACACACATATTGCTAAAGCTTGTCTAATGATACATGCCAAATACTATTATATCTGGATTTGTCGTTGTGAAGAAAACTGATAAAATGTTAGTATGTAAAATGCAGACATCCCCAAAGTCTCCATACAAAACACCAATTTCATAGGTAAGGACCTAATAGAAGACTGTCAAATAACACTTCGATGTGTGTGGTGTTAGTTACTGTTAGTACGTAAGGTAGTCAAAACGTCACAGGGTAACCTTAAACTCAGAATATTAAATTGTTACTGCCTTATAGTCCCTTTAACTTGAATTGGCAGTGGGCAAGTACACATCAGTCTCAGGTGTGAATGAGCTACAGTGACTGTTTACCACCACTCAGACTCTACAAGCATATAGTCTGGTGGTATAAAGTCTGCCATCCAAATAACATAAAAACTCGTCATATGTGTTTAAATTGGTACCAATATTTTGAATTGAAAGTGATGAATAAGCACACCACTGCTCACGTTTTACTATGCTACGCTGATAAATTAGAAACATGTTTAAAATGCGAGGACCGTTTAACAGGTGACATGTTTAATGACTTTCTCTGGCCGCCGCGTTTCCATTCGCTCCTGATCTTGCTAGGAATAATAGTTGTACATAAATCTAATGTTTCCGCCAATATTAGTTATTGCAATCACGTAGGAATAACGAAGGCGAAACTATGTCAGGCATCTTGATTTTCTTTTACAGTTTCCGCTTTTATTATGAGTAATGGCGATTTAAATATTCAAGATTTGTTCCTTAATTTTGTTATATTTGTCCTTTATTTCGTTTAAATTATACTAAGATCCAGTTGTTCTGAAAATTAACCTGTTACAATAATGTTTTTTCATGTATTTTAATAATATCAAAGGGTTTGCGATTTATTATTTCGTGCGTGGCTCAAACTACGGCGTGGTGAGTTTAAAAACTGTTAAAAAATAAAAATATATTCTTTCCTAAAAAATAAAAATATATAGTCCTGAATTGTTAATATTGCTCTAAATTACAATTGTGAAATATTGTGCCTAATTATTTATGGGTGATCAGATCAGCGAGATTACGTATCAATTTGCCGCAAGAAATATTCTAATCCCTTATTATTTGAACCTGTGACCCTTTGCTTACTAGGGCATGAATATTTTGTGCAACAGCTAAATGTTTCTGTGTAAATAGTTTCTTTCGCAAATATCGTTTTTGCACATTTAAAATAAATGCCATAGAACGTAAATTTTATTATGATTTATACATTTCTAATGTATATTTTTAATTCATTCCTAAATAGTAGTTTCTCAACTTTTGAAAAAGAAAATAATTCAAAATTATAATGTAATAAGTAAAAACTATATAAATAAACATACCTTGCCCTGGCTGGAGATCATTGACAAACGGTGTGCACAATACGAAGTTGGCTACAGCAAGAACCACAACCACTCCCGTTGTTGACCTCATGGCTACTGGCGCTAGCGGCCGCTTCGGTCACCACTCTGATGCGCTTGCGCAGATGCAAAGCCTTTTTAAGCTTTGATACTGGTCGATGATTTAGATTATTTTAGATAAAAGGAAAATTTCAATACAATGCACCAACGCTGAGAAATTATTAGTTGGCTGCTTCATGGATTTTGAAAAACGAAGGTTTCAAGAGCATTTTTGTGCATATTGGTGCTCTGTGCCTATATCTTGACCATTCATCGTTCATAAATTTTGGTAATTTTTACATATTTATTCATTCATTATAGTCTTTGCTTTGTATGCCTAGGTAGCAATAGCCGAGTTGGAAAACAACAATACTCTTTCCCCAATTCTCTGGTCGCTGGTTCAATCCTCGCCTGAAGCTACTACTGAAATAAAAAAAATATTTTGTTATGAATATCGTTTGCCTCACACTGTGTCCGATATGTGGCAAACTGGCAACATGATACCTAGGTAGGATATTATTTCACAGGAACTTCAACATATCAAGCAAAAATTGGATTTTAAAAACTCTTACTTACTCGTTCCTTTCGGCATACCCTAAGGCAACATATCAAGCAAAAATTGGATTTTAAAAACTCTTACTTACTCGTTCCTTTCGGCATACCCTAAGGCAACATATCAAGCAAAAATTGGATTTTAAAAACTCTTACTTACTCGTTCCTTTCGGCATACCCTAAGGCAACATATCAAGCAAAAATTGGATTTTAAAAACTCTTACTTACTCGTTCCTTTCGGCATACCCTAAGGCAACATATCAAGCAAAAATTAGATTTTAAAAACTCTTACTTACTCGTTCCTTTCGGCATACCCTAAGGCATAATGACTAAAAGGTTATGTAATTTTTTTACTACTATAGGTCCTTGCTTTAAAATTTCGAGTTGTCAAGAAATCCAATTTTACTTATCTATGTATTCCAAAAATGTCGAACTCGTGCAAGCTAGGTCAATGACTTTCAATATCTTTGTTGCTGTTTCGGTTGTCCCTAATGTCCCTTAACATGTTTTGCATCTCATTACCTAAATGAGAGGCTGATATTTTAAGACTACATTGATATGTTAGTTTTATACATAGTTATTTGTTTTGGAACCAGAAAGACAACCTCTCCGAGGTTGAAGCGCTACGGCGCGGTCATTGCCACCAGTTGCAGTTATTTAACGTTGATGACAAATCATGTTTACTGTAAACAAGTTTTTAATGGGTTACTTATCTCTAGGATTCCTACTTTTTACGCGTATTAGGTAAAGTTCCGTAACTCCATCAATGAACAAGTTTTTATATCATTTTTGAAATTTGCTCAAAGAAAGAAGATTTTGTTTACAAAATGCATATCTTACTAAAATATTATAAAGCAACACACAAGCATTAACCGATGTATCGTTAAATCGTTATGTAACCAGTTTTTTGTTATAGGTGAATCAAAATGCAAAAACAAATGCAAAGGAAAACAACGAAATACGTCGCAAACCGAAATCTAGGCCATTCTCTGCTGGTAATATCGATACCAAGAAAAGAGACACTTCGAAAGTGGCTAGATTCGTCACCAGTTCCCCGAAAAAAACTCCTACATGTAAACACGAGGGTTTAGAGGAAGAACTTAAAGATACAAATGAAAGAATTAAAAGTATTGAGATTTTAAACGTTAAACTAACAGATGATAATAAAATTCTGCGCACGAAATTAGATAAAATCAATGAAGAAAAACACCTAGGAGATTTAAAATTAGCAGAATGCGAAAAGTTTATTAGTAGACTCGGAAAAGAATATGAAAATAGGAATATGGAGCTGAGGGGTGTTAAAGAAAATGAAGGGAAATTGATGGCAGAGTTGAACAAGGAGAGAAATGAGAGAAAAAATCTCACAATACAACATGAAAAGGATGTGGTCGTTGTTAAAGACTTACAGCGACAAGTCAAAGAAATGGAACTTATTCTTAAAAGAAAACACCCAGATTCTGTATCAGCATTAATAGGTAATCAATTTTACTTTGAATATTGTGCTTATACCATTTTACCACGAATTAATTTTAATATTATCAATTATTGTTATAGTGGCTTCAAAGTCGTCAACAGTTGAAGATAATAAAAAGAAATTGCTAGAAGAACGAATATCTCGCTTGGAACAGGAGTTAAAAGATAAGGAAGACCATTTTCAAAGTATTTTACTAACACTGCAAGAGAAGTTTAGTGATATGAAAATAAAGTACGAAAGTCATATAATAGATGTCGAAAGACAGTTAATGGAGGATAGGAAAGTTAATACGGAGCTTAAAAATAAAATTAATAGAACTCATGTGGTTGATACTGCCGTCCAAACAATGCCTAAACCTCAACATACAATTTCTACTCAAACCATTTTGAAATCTGATAGAGCTTCTTCAGCCGTTACTCGTATAACGCAAAACTCAGCTTTGATTTTGAATAGACTAAAAGAGGACAGCTATTTAGTGGCAACAATAAAAGGACTACAAGCGGAACTGACTATAAAACAAAGAACTATAGCGAAAATTAATCGAGAGACTGAAGAATTACGAAAAAATCTACGGAATCTACAGAAAGAGAAAGAAGGTAATTATTTACTTTCGTATTATTCTTATAATATATTTCCCTTTATACACAATGTCATTGTTTTAGTGTTATTGAACCTTAATCCACAAAAGAAGACTGCCTGTAAACAAGCAAAGTCGACAGAAAATATACTAGCAAGGATGAACACCGAAATGGAGTCAGAGTTAGTTGAAATGCGAAAGCAAAAGGAAGGTTTAATGTTCGAAAGAAGTAGCTTATTGGATTCTCTCAAACGTACCAATGAAGAATTTATTTTATTGAAGAAGAAAAGGATACAAGATGTGAGTATCGTATGAATAACACTTAAACTTACACAATCATGCATATAATATTCATGTAGCTTTATATAACTTTGGTGCTGACCTTAGCCAATCGGCACTCAGCGTCTCAACTCATCCATGATTGGCGGCGCCAATTGGCTCTCCAGTCGGATTCCGTCTTCCTCATTGGTGCCACGTCAGTACCCCATGCGCAGCTTTTGGCAAATCACCTCCACGCAATGGCCAACACCAAAGTTATATGCCACTACTTTTACAAATATATATCTCATATTCAAATTATAATAATAATATATATTCAAATTCATTTCAAATAATTAACGTCCAAACGGATAAATATCGACAAAAATATGCATAAACAATTTGCTGTTTGCGGAATTATAATCAGGGACTAATAGCTCTAAAGAAGATTACCAATTACCATAAAATCAAACTGGCATCGAACTAAAAGATTATCAATGCTGAAACTTTAAACAAGGCGTCAGAAAATTTTATTCATTCTTCGATTCGTTTAATCTTCGAACATATTAAAATGCGTTCATTAGTTGTCGGATTAGATGATTATGTAATCGTTTTAGAAAAAAAACTTACTATGTATTTTGAAACTTTGACGTGTTTATTATGGAAAAAATTGTATTCCAAATTTTAGTTTAAACCACCTAGTCTATAACACGTGCAACCAACTTAACTACAAGGCTTGCCTATTAATTTATAATTTAAATTATTTACATTTCCAGTTACACACTCTCCAATTGGCTCACGAGAAGGAGCTAATGCAGATGAACATGCAGTTATATCCTCTTCAAGAGGAGATAAAGCTCTTGAACAGGACAGTGGAGATTCTGCAAGAGAGGGTCCGAGCAGCTGATGATAAGTTGGCCAGGTACGCAGGCGTCAAAGACTTGGACATGCATGGAGGTGGTGATACCGGCAGTCTGAAAAGTACTGGCAAGAGAGATGGTCGTTAAGGGTTTATGTAAGTGACGCAAGGTTATTAAAATATGAATGTATTTTTTCAAACGAGCCTTGTTCAGAAGCCCTTTAAAAGTATCATGCGAGTGTTATTTGAAGTTACAAATTTTATCTACACCCTTACATAGATTTATAATTGAGATCTTCGGAGTGTAGATAAAAAGTTTTATGAATTTAATGGTATCCGACATTAATATTAAAACGTCGGTATTTTTACGAAACACTGTTTTTTGCACTTAGCTTAAGCTGGAATTAAGTGCCTTGGTATTGCAATACTAGTTTCTACACTTGAATGTAAATTATTTTAAGAATTTTATAAAGAATGGATTAGTTTTGTCACATTTAAAGACGAAGTTGCAATATATGGCGACATGTTTTTGGGGGTTAACAAGATTCTTTATATCTGACAGTACTCAGATTTTTGTTCGGCGATCAAACCACCAATGAATGCGCGTTGTTTGATAAAATAAACTAATATGAGGCTAATTTTCTCCCAAAACATTGCAGAAGATTAAACGCCTTAAGATATTTATCTTTTACATATTTATAACAAAATTGTAACAGTTAAAAAAGAACCAATATCGAAGGTTTTTCTAGACTTATTAAAGTCAACACGGTTTAAAAACTATTGAATGCTGTTTTGCACCGATAGATATATTGTCATAGGTCTATATAATATCCATCTAATTTTACCTTAATTCTAAATCCTACACATATAAAACGGACCGGACCGTTAGCACTTACTAAAATCATAACCCGATTCGACATTTTTAGTAACTGGAAAATTTACATAGATCTAATCCTATTGGTTGGTCTACATATTTCCCTTTCACGCCAAGATATATGGCGTGCCATGTTAGCTATACCAAGTCATAAGTAAAACTATAATTGAATTATTATTATTATTTAGAGCTAGGGTCGTCCTATTGCAGGGCTAAGACCTCCCTAAATCGAATACCAAAATAATTTTTTTTTTTATCAAAATTATTACTTTTTATGTTTAATTTATTATGTTCTGGTAAGTTGTACATTTTAAACGGTTTCAAAAACACGTAGATCTTTGTGTTTTTGTTGTTCTGTGTTGTCATACTTTACGTTTTAATACTTTGCATTATACAGTCGAGAAAGTTCGCGGTCGATTATTAGAGCTTTTTATGGAACTTTATTCAGTAAGTAAGAAACCGAAGATAATAGCTTTTTAATAAAAATAAGTTCATAATCGACACTTATATTGAATATAAAATACTGCTTTAACTTTAAATAACTCTTCCTATAAAAGCTATACTGGCCATCCGAGAATTCCTCGACTGTAAGTGTAGTAAATAGTTGTTATGTGTTAGTATGTATACAGGCTGATAATCCAAATGGGTCAGTGGGGCGAAATCGAAACTATGAGAGATAGCAAAATCTGTTATTAGGAATCATGACATAAATTTTGGATAGATTAATAATGGCATAAAATTTTTTTTCCAACTTTCATACCCAACTAGGAATTGTACCAAGTCGAAAATAAAAAAAAATTGTTTTGTTTGTTGTTGACGTAAGTCACAAATAACAAAGAAGACATTTTGAAATTAAATGATATCATGTCCAATAATTTATAACAACTTAAAATATTAATGATTATTCAACAATGTTAATAAAAAAAATTGTTGTAATTTTCCTTGATGCATAGGTTAATTGTCTTGGGTAACGAGTGCAGTATTCCGTTTTTTTTTCTAGATGCATCTGTATTAAGATCTTCAACAGTATCGTAATTTGATTGGATTGGTGCAGAACCAGGAAAATGTCTATCATTTTTATCATTCTGTTGCTTCATCTGTACCAATCCAATCAAATTACGCCTCTTCAATCACAATTTAACACGAGACTTGGTGAGTGTTATTACACAGAGGTGCCTCGAAAAAAAAACGCATTTCTCCCAACGGACCCATTTGGATTGATCACCTGTATAACATCTAACAAGAAGTAATTTCAAATTATACCCACCGATTACACCATAATCTCACTGGTCAACGCGATTTATATTTTAATGTTTCGATTTCTTATGTTATACTACCTACTTATACGTAATTAAGATAGGGGACCATGTAGAATGTAAGGTATTGAGGTGTTCTTGAGTGCCTGTGTAAAAATAGAATCGCATAAAGTCATTAATATAATTACAGGTACGTATTATTGTTTGGTTAGCTTTAAATAGATAAGCACGTAATATAATGAGTGGTTCCTGTGTACTAAGTAGGAGAAGACGTCTAGTCAAATATTTTTGTGGATTATTCAGCTTGATATATGTATGAGAATGTGATGCTCGATGTTATTTTAAATAAATAAATGCATTTATTTCTCCTAATTAGATTTTTCATTTTATAACTACTCAGCTATATTTTTTCGAAAACCAAAACTTAAATTAAAATTTGGGTTTTTATTAACCTCTCAATGGCCAAAAAACGAGACTCATAGACGCATATATTGTTCGCGAAAGCCGGCGAAATGCTTTAACCTTTAGGCGTTAAGAATAATAAAAATTTAAGTAATCGGAAGTAATCGGATCGGATATATACTTATAATTGTTATAATATTTCCCATAGAAAACCCTAAAATTTATGAAACGAATAAAACCTTCACCAAACATAATAAGTTGATCACAATGTGGTTATTTTTAATTTGCAATGTTATTCATAATAGGAAATGCAAATTTTACCATTTTAGTCCACCAGTTTTAAACTTAGTCGTACTCTTCTCTTTCATCTCTTTGTGTGCTTTCTGAGGTGTCTCTTTATCTATTACTTGGCTGGTGATAAATAAAATATTTTCGCAATATTTTGTTTGCTTGAATTTTTGTCTTTGGATATGGAAAATGAAATTCCCTGCGCGTTCGATAGATTATGATATGATCCAATTTGATAGCCACCGCCCGCTTCGATTACCGTCGTCGATCGAAAAGACGAACATAACAATAAGTGTACCTACATATATTGCCATGGGCCTTGGAACGTAATGCTAGTTAAACTGTTGGCAGGTTTGCCAAGTCGAAAGGTTTGTTAGTTAAGAACCTACCTGGTTTATGTGAAAAATCAAAGTTAACAAACCAGAATCCGAATTCCTAAAACTGCGTTATTAAACGGCCATCCCTAGCAAACCAAAAATAAATTACTCTATTTTGTGTCAAGCAAAGCTCGAGCCAGTTATTTAGAAATTGCGCATGTTCAGGCCTTTCTCGAGGCATTTATTATCATATGTGGTTTCTCTAGTCAACAGCTTCGATTAACAACTACAATGAAACTAGTTTATCGGCTTCGTGCCCCAGAACGCAGATAATTTCTTAGGTACCTATACATAATATAATTTTATCCCTTCTTTTGCTCATAAAGTGACTCTAATTTCACCGCAATGAGACCCATAATGGTACCTGTTATTCACACTGACTTTTTCATTAGGTACTGTGATGTTTCGCGCTCGGTAGCGGAAAAAAGATTTTTAGGGAAGCTTTCGATGTCTCTAAAATAAAATCTACTGGCTCTTTTTAAATGAAAATAAAACTAGTGTATTTTTATTATTTCAATCTATACTGTAAAATAAATGGAGTAGATTTTCCGGACCTAGTAACATTCTCCATTTTGAGTGTTTTTCAATGTAGTCAATTCATAATAGGAATTGATAATGTTACCATGTTATACCCGGGTTAGATTCTCCCTAGGCTAAACTCTATTAAAATGCGCTATATCGGTTGTGCGCTGGGTGTGCGCTATCGTTCTGTTTTGCTACCGTACTCACGGCTGCTACCTACAATATTATTAGGTATATCGAAATTCTGATATTAAGTAATATAAATGAAAAATCAAAACCACGAAGTTTTATTTCCATCGCTGGAGTGTTCAGAAGTAGCTTTTGCTAAACTTTTGACGGCAGCAAATAGCTCTAAACCGGCTTCCTCTATATACTTTTCGGGCATTAAAAAACCATGCTTGCCCTTGTCTATGGATTCAATGGCGTAACTGTGATTTATTTTAGCCTCATACACCCAGTCGATTATGGAGCCAGTCGCGGGGTATACGAGGTGATATGAGTGGCCGAAAAGGAACTTCCTTTTGCTGAAATCGTAAATAGCCTGAAAATATAAGAATAAAGCTTAGCTTATGCAACTTATAGAAAGTTTTTAGCAAAATAACAAAATATTTAATTAAGAATTACTCTAGCCATTTTTGTTACTGTCTTGCTATGCAGTTTACTATGCGGCGTTCTACTGGGATTGGCACTTCTAGGGTACAATATTTCTTGCCCATACGAATGAAAGTCGATGGATGCAACAATTTTATCTTTATGCTTTAAAACAAGATCCTGTAAAGGAATGAAAATATCATATAAAATCATCTATAGCCTGACCAGGAAAATAAAAAACCTGCTCAGAGGGCGCCAGAAATAGAAATATTCTGGCGCCCTCTGAGCAGGTTTTTCCTCCTTAGTTATTAGTGTTTGTAAGTTCTTGCTGAGAGGATTCTAAATCATCTTCATCGTCATTCTCATTGTCTTCTTCGCTAGAAGACACGCCGTTGAAGCATGTTCCTTGGCACTGTGTGCTTCCTCAAATGGTATAGGGCACTAGCAAAAGTGACGTTCTAAAAATATGATTTTTTATACATACAAATAAGAAGGGCAAGTATACGGCCCACCTGATGGAAATTGGTTACCGTAGCCTTTACGACGTCTGCAACACCACGGGTGCTCCTGCGCGTTGCCACCTAAAGGAGTGTGATGAGGAGATTGGTAGGGGGATTAGGGAATGGGGGCATGGGCCTCCGGCTCTCTCACTCATCGAACGAAGCATAGAAGCGGTAAAGCTACTATTAAAATTAAACGCATATGCATACGCGTGGCTGAGTTATGGGATTATCCTATGGGGAAACAGTAAAGACGCACAGATCCTGTTTATCTTGCAAAAAAAGCTCTTGAGAATTATAGTAAACATAGAACCTACCGAAACATGTAAACCCCACTTTCAGGAGCATAATTTCCTTACTTTACCGTGCCTCTATATCTATGAGATCTGCAAATTTGTTAAAAAACATCCAGATTTTTACAAAAAACGCGAAGATCTTGCACTTCCTTACCAGTTACGTCATAAACATAGACTTCTGCTGCCGACCTCACACATGAAACTCCGCTTATCCAGTACATTAGTAATGTCTATTAAAATCTACAATAAACTTCCCGATGTATTGGAACCGAGAAAAAATTAATATCACATATTGTAGATTTTATTTTTATAAGTGGTCAGATTTTGTTAGAAGCTATCGATAGTTGGGCGCTTTTGTAGATTATTAAAACAGTTTTTAACAGATAAATGTTATTACAGTTTAAGTGAATTCTTGAATGACAAATTGTAAATTAAGTTAAAAAAAATTAGTTTAGTTTAGAATATATTAAGAATTAATGTTGCATAATTCATAATTACAAATGTGATTATTTATATATAATTAAAATGTTAATATGTATAACTATAAAACCTATATGGAAGAAAACATATTATATAATTAGAGTTAAAAAATACAAAAACAGCGTCATCCTATGTTTATAAAATGTTTGCAATGCCTCACAAGGCTAATAATTGTTACTTTAAACCTAACATTTTACTATCTATATGGACATTATGGAGCAATAAACAATTTGATTTGATTTGATTTAGAATAGAATTGAATATTTAAAAAAATAAAGCTTTTTCCTTAATTTTCACTTTTGATGAGAATTTGAAAAAACTGTATAGAATCAAAGTTATAGATAATTTAATAAGCTTCAATTTCATCTTAGAACATTTTTTGCTACAGCGCACGGTTTTTGGGATATTGGCGAAAAATCTAAAATTGGGACCTTTGTCAAACCTCCCGGCTCACCTCCTGAACTTCGGGACTTTTAGTATGTTTTCTCCCTTGGCACCCTGAATAAGTTCCTGCAGAAATTGCTTAGGTTCCCGCTCACGCCCTCTACAACTACTTTATTGACTGAACTATATAATATGAATAGTGTAACCTACTAAAACTAATAAAAAGTGAGAAAGTAATTATTTCAACTCACACGTAAAGCTTTTGACTCTGGTTCAGAGAACGGAAATGGTCCACCAAAGATTTCTTTACATTGTGAGCTCTCTGATATTCCCTTGACGAACCAATCTGCTCTGTGAATTAATTCTTCGGATGAAATTTGTGTACCTTACTTTGTGTCTTTTGTGTCACTTTTAAACGTTTTTTTTAATTTTGACGATATTCAAGATTCCCTGATGTCGGTTTTGTGTCTCGCCGTCTCTGAGCTTCGTGGTTCGAATCCTACTTGAAGTTTGGCTCACTCAACTAGTCAATGAGCATACCATTACCATGACTATTAATGACCTATAAATAATTTCTGACAATCACACCTATTGTAAATTTATGTAAAATGTACTAAATACATCTATGACTGGAGAACTCATTATTTCGTTCATTTCGACATGTTAGCCACTCGACCATCAAAACACAAAAATGTGTTGTAACTATAATGTATTATCTATCGTAAGTGTTTACTAATTACTTATTTAAATAGGCTAATTAGTGGGTGCGTATGATTTTTTTATTTTTTATACCTATCATGTGTTTTACCAATACGGGAGGATGTATACTTAAAGGTATGTATTTTGTTTTGATTATGTTCTTACTCACTCAAAGTTTCTGTTCAGATCAACACCATAACAATTGCCATAGGGCCTCCGATTCTTTCTCCATAATCGGTTCTGGGTATGGGTGTATACATATCCATCGGGATTTAAAACTGGAATAATATACCTGTAAATAAATAAGTGGTTTTTGACTCAAATATATTAATGCTCTAGATTGCCCAAACGCCATTTTAAGGTGTTAAATATTTGCTCCCACCGAAATTCTTTCTATTTCGCCAATGCTTTTGAACCAAGGCCTTTTACTTCTGAATACTTATGCCATGTCTACCACAGGCTAAACAACGGGATAATCCGTCTTTCCACAGCCAGAATATGAAGATGGCCAAAACATTATGGAAGTTTAAATTAAAGGATACATAAATCTGTCACATCTTTTGTTGGACTTATTTGGAAAAAACGTAACATTATGAGGGCGAATCTGACCATATTTCGATTAGCTACACTAGTGTAGTAACACCAATAATACTTTAAAATGCGTACGTAAACGGCGTACATACGTAGTTTCTAGAGAAAGTTCGCTTTTTCTATTTCTATAGAGATTCTAATTTTGTAAAATATCATGGCAGGACATATTTTTTTAGTAAATTAGAATTATCGAACCTGTTGACTGTGAACTTTCTCTACTGTAACTACCTACTCACTGTCGTGCTGTCCTTCTTAGTCACTTTATATTTATGTTTTGTTGTTTATGATTATTAAGATCTAATCGTGCGGTTTCAGTGCGATTATCACCGTGTGTATCAAGATCTAAAGGACCTAATGCTTATAGGGAGGTCGGTGATTAGTATAATGGTGATTATTATTAGTTAAAGATAGTTTTCATTATTAAATTTATCTAACAAACCAGTCCTTATTTTTAATGTAGGCAGGTTGTTCGTCAAATCTTGTAACTATTTGACGAAGAAAAACAAGTGCAGATGTAATAGCTATCCACTCCCTAGAATGGGCTCCCGAATTCAATAGAATCCCTTTATTTGACGGATTTCCATTGGAGATTTTGATCATCTGAAAATGGTAAAAAGAGTTCTTATTACTTCAACAGCACTCCAGACTATGCAAAACTGAAAAAAAAACAACCTTAACTCGTCTTAAAGTACAAGAAAATGAAGAATTGGTATTTAAAAGCTTTGGGAGTATAAAGAGCTGGTGATTTTACAAATGAGGTTTTAGGTTCTATGTGTGTATCAATAAATCATTTACGTAGGTAAACCTACCTTGATAGTTCGATTTTCAAATGAACGACCAATAGTCGTTTGTGTGCAAACCGATGGGTAATTTTTCGACAGGTAATTTATATATTCATCTATGACTTCCATGGTGGGGTATTTGCTCCAATTCATCCTGTGACCTTTTGAAAAAAGTAGTTGCATTAACCATATTTACTTAAAAAGCATACAAGAGATAAAATACTTCCGTACAGCCCTCTTATTCTTCGTTGAAAAACTAACAAAATATGGAATCATATTGTAACCTTCCAGTGTGTTTGCCTAGAAATACAAATTTCCAAGGTTTAGATTCCCTGCCAATACTGGTCACCTGGCCTGATACCTGGCATTATAATATAATAGTAGAGCTAAAATCTATTTTAGCAAATAGCAATTCGATTAATCGTAGCATTTGTTATTACAATTTTCACAGGCGCTGTACTGTGCTGAAATTGTTTTACAAAATAACTTTTTAGTCTTTGTGTGGATGTTAGTTTTACTATTACAATGTAAGGTACCAGGCCAGCTACCCAGTATTGGCAGTACCAAGAATTTCATCAAAGGTTACCGGCTGTTAGGTACCGGCTAGGTACTAAGGTTTCATTTATAACATTTTATTTTGCAAGCGTAATCCGTCATTCATACCTTCACAAATAGACGACTGCTGTCCGAGTAAACCATTTATTTTTTACTAGGCAACTTATTAGAGAAACAAAAAATCTTTCTAAGCTCTAAACGTTTAGTCAAATAAACTACGATTTATTAATTAAACTAAATAATTTGTCAAGCTGGCGTCACACATTTTGGGATTCCGTTGACTCTGTTGTTTAAAAATTAACTATTGTGTTAACAAAGACTACGGATCAAAAACCTCACCCTTAGCGACGAATGGCTGATTATTATAAATAAATGAAGAGTTGTCTTTCAGTTAGCTTAGGCAATCGATGTAAGTAATTATTCATTTTCCTATAGATAACAGTCGAATTGATGAATATATAAATCATTAAAATTAAATTGAAGATAAAATCACTTGTTTATGAATTGCTGTTTTTTTAAAATAGGAACTGCTAATGATACCATTTTAGCCCAGGTTGTTTGAGATGTTTAACTAACAAAGGAACTCGTTCTCTGTGTCAGCAGAGGCCATTGACCAATTAAATATCGATGTTCAGTAAGTACATAAATCTAAAAAGGGTAATAAAATAAAAGTAAACCTAAGTTTTTCGTACTACTTTCTTTACCACGTCTTAATGTAGTCGCGTTCCATTCGTCTACTGCAACAGACAACGAATTGATTTTCCTTTGTAAGTCCATAATTTTCACGGTGTGATTTAGTGATTTGGAATTTAACCAACGGTACACCTTCATTTTATTGGCGTTCTTCACCAAAAAGTCAGCATCATTCGGAGTCAGCCTCCATATGGATATGTCTAAAAATAAAGTAATATTTTTAATTATCAAGCTGTCCATATTATAGTGCAATCGAAAACAAAATAATTATTTCTATTTTACAATCATTATAATTCAAGGTAAAATAATTATTAAAGAATTTTATCTATCTAACTATAATTAGGCGACAGAGATTAATTTCGGGAAAGTATCATCTTTTTACCAATTTAATTTATAAGCCTGCAAGTTGGTAGGGTTTATTTTCATACCATCTTTTAGATAGCAACGATAGGTACCTAACTCATTATTTTCGGACTGGCCGAGAACATACCACTCAGGCACCTTCCACGCATACAACTAGAGGTACAACTCGTACAACCAATAGCTCTCCAACTGCAACCGCTCTCAACGACGATTCGCGGTAAAGTGAATTTTCTTTTCTTTTATAGGTACCCTATTGAACAATCTGCTGTAGTCTCAGAGTAAACTCTGAGGCTGTAGTTGGCGCGGCCGTGTTCCGCTTTGTGTCCGAACTCTATGACCGGATATAAAAAATATCCTACCGTAGTGTAATCTGCTGTGTACACCTTCATTTTATTGGCGTTCTTCACCAAAAAGTCAGCATCATTCGGAGTCAGCCTCCATATGGATATGTCTAAAAATAAAGTAATATTTTTAATTATCAAGCTGTCCATATTATAGTGCAATCGAAAACAAAATAATTATTTCTATTTTACAATCATTATAATTCAAGGTAAAATAATTATTAAAGAATTTTATCTATCTAACTATAATTAGGCGACAGAGATTAATTTCGGGAAAGTATCATCTTTTTACCAATTTAATTTATAAGCCTGCAAGTTGGTAGGGTTTATTTTCATACCATCTTTTAGATAGCAACGATAGGTACCTAACTCATTATTTTCGGACTGGCCGAGAACATACCACTCAGGCACCTTCCACGCATACAACTAGAGGTACAACTCGTACAACCAATAGCTCTCCAACTGCAACCGCTCTCAACGACGATTCGCGGTAAAGTGAATTTTCTTTTCTTTTATAGGTACCCTATTGAACAATCTGCTGTAGTCTCAGAGTAAACTCTGAGGCTGTAGTTGGCGCGGCCGTGTTCCGCTTTGTGTCCGAACTCTATGACCGGATATAAAAAATATCCTACCGTAGTGTAATCTGCTGTGAGTGCTTAATAAAAATTTAACAGTAAAAGGCACCATTTATAATATTTTTTCAGTATTATCATTAGTTACCAATTTATCGTTAGTATTATCAACATGAAATTTTTGAGCTCGGCCAGAGTAGTTTATAATTATTAAGTATTTGTATAGGCACATCACTAATATAAAACAGTACTATGAACAGTACCTATCAATTTTTTTTAAAAACTAAGACATCTATCACTGCTCCAATGTTTTTTGATAATGATTCATATACCTAATACGTTACTACTGGTCGACGACGAACTTTCTTGACTCTGCGTTATTGCTGTAGGAAACAATTGAAGGTCTGTCCAATATACCGCAGCATACTACCGTCTTAGCAAAAAAATATTATTTGTATAAAAAACCGTTCCGTTACCGATCGATCATATCATACATTTTGAAAAGAATATTGTTTTCTCTTGGGTACTGGGTCTGTTATTGTGTAGGCGATGAGCTAGCCGCTTGTTACTACTCTTTCACGATTTTTCATCAGACCAAACCTAAATTTTGTATGGCTAAATGTGGTCTTAAGGAACACATTGCTGATCAGTGCTCCTTGGACTCTGCCTACCCCTTCGGGGATTGCAGGCGTGTTGTATGTATGTATAATATCCTTTACCCTCACTATCCATAAGTTGTTTGATAAGCAGTATGTGCGCGGAGGTCCGCAGTTCGGTGTGCCACAGCTGGGCGCCGTCATACATCTGGGGTTCCTTATTACTTGCGTGATCATGTTCCGAGGACTGGGTACGTGAAGAATGCACCATAGAGTTTTGACTTGGCAACGTCGACCATCCAACCTGTAGGCCTAACGTCACCACCGGTAGAAAGACGACATAGTTTTTGTTAAAAATAATTATTGCTATCAACTGTAAAAATACGTAAAAAATCAAGAGTGCGGCTATAAGTTTTGAGCCCCGCTTGCACGTCCAACGAACAACGATATGATAGTATTTTTCCAATAAATGAATCCTCAGAAAAACTGACTATAGTACAGCCACCACCTTGAATTTTTTTCTTTACGTATTAGGCTGGAGTGATTATGATTTACTTATAATGATTAATGTTTCTGTGGTCGTGCTGGCCTTACGCTTACATGTCACGGCAGAGGTGTCTACACCCCCTTTTCATAAATACACGACTATTATTATCCCCTGAGGGTTAGTGAGAGACTAGGTAAAAGCACTGCAAAAGCAGTCCATTGCCAAAGTCCGTGCTTCACCAAGCATTGACTGCACTGCATGACAGACCTCCTTTTCGCCGGATATTTTTTTTTCTATGCACCTTAAATGCCCTTTTCTTTTCGATATTATGCACTGCCAATCCATCCAAAGGTTGTCTGGAAGACATCGCTCTCAAGGATAAGGTCACCTATTGTGCTACTGTGTAAAATTTTACATGTTAATTAAATTGGTGTTCAATAAAGAACATTTGAATTTAATTTCATTATGTTGTCCTAGTAGCGGCATATAACTTTGTTGCTGACTGATAGACAATTGGCGCTTTGAATCTCATCTCATCCGTAATCGGCGACGCCGATTGGATCTCCAGTCGCCTTCCGTCTTCCTCATTGGTGGCACGTCAGTTATCACCTCCAGTAACGGTCGACACCATAGTTATATGCCAATACATACCTATACCTGCCTAAATATCCAAGGACAGTGGTGTAGTACATATCAATGCAAAAAAAATATATAAAAATGAATCTAATATTTCCGTGGTAACACTTACCCATAGAAAACAGAGTGCAATAAGCAGTTACGAAAAACATTACTAAAAAAGAACATTTTATGTGAAATGTATTTTATGGTGCAAAGTGATTACTAAAATTTTATGTATAACATATAACATGCGTTTTCATTTTATCGAATACTATTGACTGTTTTAGAAATAATACACATTAACTGATGCCAGTAATATATGTTTATTAACATAGCACTATATACATTCATTTTAGTTTGAAAATAGAAACAATTCATGTAGAAACTCACAAAAATTTAATAAATATGACGTATCAATCAGTTAGATAGTGTAATATGGATATTGCATTAGTGGAGGTGTAACTTATCACTTCTCCACTATGACATGTAAATAAATAATCAAATTAGCAACACAAATTAAAAGTAATTGCTCTATCATCAGATTTACCAATATATAATATATATCACAATCAATGCACTTATTATAAATTATAAAATTGTCAACTGAGTGTTTTGTCTCAATATCAAGTACAAAAACAATGTCAAAAAACGATTCACTATTAAATCTGATCACATGGTCCACTTGTGCATAAACGCAAACCATATACATGTGTCTTAGTCTCATCACAAGCACATTCATCACAAGTCAATCGGAATGACAGTCTAAAGTACATAGATCTCAGAATACACTTGTAAAATACATAAGCGCTCACATCCGGCACTTGTAACACTCACAAATGGATTAATATAGAGTTTCACAATCACTAGTTCTTTGTGTTCGGGTGAACACAGGTGTCCTGGGTTAGTCGGTGCCGTTGGTGACGGTGAGTGGGTTTTCGTCCTCGTTGTAGTCGAGAGATATGACGGAGCCCCGGCGCCGCTTGCCGGGCGGGGACTCGCTGCAGTCGCTGGAGAAGGCGCGCTTCTCGGCGGACGCGGGCCGCCCGTTCACCGGCGCCTGCGCAGCTCGCAGTTCCTGCTGGAGGAACAACACGGTGCTCTGCATCCCTTCTACATCCTCGTCTAACTCTTGAAGTATCTCGTCTAGTTCTGAAAAGTAAATGTTGTATTGTCAATATTTTTATGGCCTCTATACTGACAATATCATACTGTTTAGTGGAGCAATAGGACTTGTTTTGTATCCTGTAAATAGTATATCATATCGGGTAAAAAAATTTGCTTCGTAAGGGCCTTTGCACATAGCGTTTTTTTTATGAACCGACGATGCGCCTTTTATGATACTCTCGTTTTCTAAACGAGGACGCATTTGTTACGTACGGAACGATTCACCTGATTTGCATTACCGAGCGGGGCGGCGCGGCAGCGTGTTGAGTTGGGTACAATGCGCATAAAAAGCGGTTTTTGAAGGCCCAGATACGTGAACTAATATTTATTTTGAATGTGTGTTGTTCTATATAATCTGAATTTTCGTGGGAGTGTACCAACCTGATTGCGATTTCTTGACTTCTTCGCTAAAACTCTTTTGCAGCGCCAGATCGCCTTCCAGCTTCGCTATCCTGCCGCTCGAAGTCATCCTGCCGAGGTCCTCGTTCTCCTGATGCAACAGTCTACATTTCGCCATAAGTTTCTTTCCTGTATTCGAGTCCGGTGTGAATTTCCACGCTGACAATTCATTCTGTGTCTCCTCTAGTCTCGCTTTCGTCGACGTTAGTTCTTGTTTCAGCCGTAATATTAAAATGTTGACGGCAGGGTCCAGCAACGTGGGTCGACCGTTGAGACTCGCATGGGAAGACTTAAGTTCAGTTATTTGACCCTGAAATTTACATGGTCTAATTGTGAATAATTGTTTGAGGAGTTTGTCCCTGTGCAATAGAGAATAGACAAAATCTTCAAGTAGTTCATGTCTTATCATGGGTTGAAAGGTCTTAATTATCAGTAAAGAGGCTAAAAGATTTCTTGAGAATTTTTTCAGTATTAAACTCTTTAAGTCTGATAAGAAAAAATGTTGAAAATTATTTTAAATCTGTATTTTGTGTAGTTTTAGCAACAGTTATGCTATTAATTTGTTAGTTTGAAATCTATCAAGCTGATACCTGGAATGGAGCTCTTTTACCTAGAAGATACCCTTACCATCCCGTTTATGCAATAAATTTTTGAGATAGAAAATTATATTGTAGACTTACTACGTAATCTTGTATCTCTTGTTCCTTGGCAGCAAGCCGCTTGACAAGCACTTTCTCCCTATGTTGTGACTCAGCATTTTGTTGTTTGTGCCTATCTTCTACCTCTTTCGCTTTTTCCAAGCGGCCTGCACATAGCAACAACACATATGAATAACATATCACTGATAACATATAATAATATTGAAGTATACTTCAATTTCAAAACAGCATTTCATTTAAATGTTCCACTTCTGCTTAAAATTGAAGTAAAGTTGTTAAATATAAAATTTACTATACAAAAACAGTGTTTGATTAACATGCTTCACAATCTTATTTCATTAAAACTTTTTAATATTACTAAATCTTTATGTTCTATTTTTATGTTCTTGAATACAATAAAATTATATATAACATAATCACGTTATTAATTAATAGCTCTTAAATTTAAACAATTCCTTTTTACATATTTCTATCGACAACACCTTAACTAATTGTACAAAGTTCTTATCTAATGTGACATGTTAACTTCACATAAAGGATCTAAAAAATAGCAAACAGATTTTTAATAGAAGGAAGAAGTTACTAATATAATTAAGTACTTCAGAGAAATAGAAGAAACTAATAGGAACATTTTATGAGTTATTTCAGGTACAATTTCTGTGTACCACCAACACCCAAGTAATAAGCAAGCATGAATTTATTGCATAAAACTAGGGAAACGTTTTCTATGAAAGAATAATAGTTTTAAACTATTTTTTTTTCAGAAATCCACATCTCAAATTTTATCCTAAATACTAGGTAAAATCATCAATATCATTTTGTAACTGGTATGAATCAGATTATTATTCACAATCCACAAAGCACTATCAATAATATTGAAATCAATATTTATAGTGTTTGTTTAGGTTACTAAACATAAAGTAATTTAGGAAGAAAAAATAAAAATATCATAAAGGAATTAAGATGTCTGCCTACAGCATCAGGTCATACAATAAATGTTCTAAATCTGTTTCAGGCAAAAAAATTATTTGTATACATAGGCATGCAAAAATGCCAATGTTTTCTATAATGTATAAAATTATTTATATACCAAGTGAGATCTGAAATGTCGATTTTAATGTATATTAATAATACATACACTTGTATCAAAGAACTTCTGTAACATAAATATTGTTAAGCTTAAAATAATATTTATCCAGACTTTTGAAACTTCAATCCTTTCAGCTTTTTTTATTACACATTAAGTCCTCACTATAATTATATAGATATGCCCTGTACATGGCTAAAAAACCTACATGAAATGTGAGTGTTTTGGGGAAATGGGTATGACATAGCAACTTAAGGTATAATTATTATTACTAGCAACAAATGTAAAATTACTAAGATAACATTTCTATTGGTAGATAATTCTATAAAAGGTCACAAATTTAAAAATAATGTGAGGGGGCAGTTAATAATCAATTTCAAAGTCAGAATTTTTTATTGGTAGTATACGCTTATTATTATTAATGGCCATATTTCAGCATAAACTATGATGAGAGTAGGGTCATTCTTCCAGAGTTTATCTGTAATCTACGTGTAGCTTGCAAACTCAAATATTGTCTGTTCAATCTGGCCTTGATAATCCCCAAAATATACCTAGGAGTCTTCCTTTACTTAGGATCTTGAAGTTTAGGAACATTTGGGTCTCGCACTACCCTCTTAACATTTATTTAATTGTGTTGTATCACATTAGTCTCATCGAACATATTTTTCCAACTGCATTCCACTTTTAATAAATAAATTTAAATTATTTGTGTACATTAGGAGTTATCCCCATGAACAAAGAATACAATTATTTGAAAAAAATACTATTATATTTGTTCCATAGAAGAAGACAGGAAAGAGATTAAAAAACAGAAATGAATTTGTTCCATTTATGAATATTAAAAAGCTTAAATATATAATCTGAATTTTCGTAGGAGTGTGACAAATTCATTTCAGTTATATTCTTAGAAAACATAAGATCGAAAAATCATAAATAATGATATCTCAGAATTTTAAAAAAATATATAAACCATATTTTTGAGACAAATGCCTTAATTTGATATGATACAATTAATTGTTTTATAGACATTTTAGAAACATTCTGAAATACAATTGGTACTATGAGATTAAAATTAATGGAATAAGTTTTCTTCAATATTTTTTATTAACTAGTCATCAGGTACAAGACACAACAGAAACATGTATCGTTCCGGTGTTCGTGGTCAATTAAACAATCTTTAACAACAATTTTTCATATAATCAACATAACTTACTTAAAATAGTAAATGCTCTAAATAATTTTTATAGTAATCCAGATTGTCTGCTAACTGTAAAAATGAATTTTTAAGCCCATTAGGCAATTGTCATACAGCTGACATGAAATGGTTGATAGTGGTGGGCTGTGGGAATATGGTGTGAAGGATGGAACCATATCCATTTGCACCCACACAATTGGTAGTGATTCTTGCAATGTCACACATGTGAACATTGTAAAGTCTGATCGTCCTAATTCATCAATTTATCTACATTGTTATAATATTATATTTAAATAGGTTATAAGATGTGCAAAGATTGTTTAGCAAATAGGACAAGTTAGGAAAAACATATATGTATATTATATTCAACCATAACAAATCAACAATACAGCACTTTATCCAGTTGAAATATATTTATCACCATCACCATTAGATCTGTAAGTACCTAAAATTTATCTTAGCAAATATTTATTTGTTTATAAAAAGTTAATTAATACATACAATTTGCATTACAATGTTAAATTATGATGACAAATGCAATTTCTATGTACAATCACTAGTTTCATAACCAGTTGATGATAAATTACAACTATCAGCATAACATTACATAAATTATAGTAAGTATAGATAAAGATAACAAAGCAAGTATAAAAATAAAACTCTTATCAGAATAGCAAAATAAGTAAAGAAAACATATTTACTTTTTCATTTGTGAAAGAACTTGATGACTCGGCAAAGCATTTATCAGATATTTGAAGATGTGTAATAGCACTGATCACAGTTCCAGAGCATTCTGGAGATACCACTGGGCCTTCAGCCTTCATTAGCACTTCCACTGATCACTCCACAGCACAGCAAAACCAACTCTTCGATAAATATCTTAACTAACTTACACCCCGTACCACATATTCATAATTAACAACATCACATTAACATATTTTATAACACTAGTAATTTAGTTAAAGTATTGTCGATTTAAAGTAACAAAGAACTGACGGGTCACTCAGAACCCCGACACGAGGCACTACAAGCCGAAACTTTCGTAAATACCTTCCAACTGTTTGTTCAATGATTCGAGGTTGTCAATGTACAAGTCCTGGGACCTCCACGCGGAGCGAAGGGCGTCCGCAGCGGCGGCATCTAGTTGGTGTGGGGTCAATAGCACGCGTGATGGCTTAGAACTTCCACCACCCGCGTTGTCAGTCGCGGGCTCAACCTGACGATCTATCTCCTCTGACATTGCACTGTCAGAAATACTCTAAGATGCACTTTTCGACTGTAAGCAAACAATTAATGTTAAAATCTAGAACACAGTTAATTTGCATTTATCCGCCGTTATCGGAAACCTGAAATAACAATGACGTATGAATGTAATAAATGAATAGACGACTTTACTTACGATTGTAATTTATTAACAGTAGAATATCGAACTAATTGATATGATTTATTACTCTTTTTAGTCACTGATATTGATTGAAACAAGAATTATTTTATGAGATCAAACTGGGCACGAACGACGCCATTTTATCACGTACACTAATAATGTTACCAGTGCTAAAATTTTATGACAGTTGCTTATTTTTTTAAATGGTATTATTCATAGTGCATGAACCAAAAAACCGATTTTTATCGAAGGAATAGACATTTTGATGCTTTTTTTAGTATTCTCGCATGAAGCAAAGGGAGCAAAAACACGTATCGTAGGTTCCTTTTTTACTGTGTTTTAGGCTTATCAAAGATGATTGTGAGTTAACAATATTGGACACAAAAAGGTATTCGTAATACCATATCTATACACGTAGTATCTCTTCTTAGTCTGTGCGTAATACTACGGTACATACATACATACCTACGTGGAACATTGCCTTTATCTGATTAGGCATGTGTGTTAGTATCCACATTTCGATACGTTTAGGTTTCTATGTAGGTAAGAGGTTGCCATGCACATGGGTATAATATGAAGCGAGCTATATTAAATTTTACTAAACTGTACTTAAACCTAGTAGTACAGGCAGTGTGGGTGATCCGCCGATCTCTTGCAAGACTATTGCTGTCTTCCCCAACTTGGCTATCACTGCCTAATATTCCTATTATGATATAGGTGCTTGTAAAATGTTTTCATTTTATAGCTATGACTAGGTACTATTTATTACATTCGTATTTGCTACTGTTACTTCTATGGAGCTCGGTGGCGTAGTGGTTAATACGCTTTGGCTTTCGATCGATAACAAAGCTACTTTAGCCACGGTCAGGCCGTGGATGGGTAACTAAAACTTTGTGATCTCGAACTCCTCCGTATTTCGGGAGGCAAGTTAAGCCATTCTGGTCGGTCCCGGTCGCTATTGCAACCCCGTTTCTACCCATCAAGCAGCATTGGTCCAGCGTGGTGGTGTACCCATACTCCTTATGTGTTTCTCCATGAGATAGTTCGTGCCCTGCAGTGGGACGTATATATGGTGAGGACTGTTACATTGCTTCGTTAGCCTCTTTAGGCTCAAGGTTCCTGACAGATTAGAGAGATATGTCTAAGGACCCCTCGGGGCGCTCTATCTCTATATTATCTAGCGAGGTTTCTCTTAATTTTGTTAACGGAGTTTCTCTTAATTTAGTTACAGTCTCATAATTAAATAAACTCGTTTGTATTTTATAATTTAGTTGCATGGCTATTTGGCTATAGATCATAGAGAGAGATTCTAGCCTAGGTTCATGACAATTCAGTCTTAATTTATTTATGTTTAGATTTGATAATTTTAACATACATACATAAAATCACGCCTGTAATCCTCGAAGGGGTAGGCAGAGTCAAATTCATTTAGCCATGCAAAATAATAAGGAGGCCATAATTTTTAAGGATTATTAAAACGAACATAATATGTTTTAAATATAATTTATTATCTTAATAATAAATGGAAAGGTACTTTTTAACACTTAATATCGAATTAATGTTTAACATTAATATTTCTATACAATTTACTATGAAATCAGCGTTAACTATAAATCTATATCACAATATGTACAACGGGAGTAGTATTCGGTGTTAGCGAACTGTCAATATGGTCTCCATACTTCTTGGTTGCCGCCGTAGAGGCCGTGTTTGGCTTCGTCGGTGGTGTCGCACGACTGCACCAAGCCACTGGTCTCGCCAGCACCCTGTAGTTCCGTCGTAATAGAAATACCACCATCAATGTCACTAATTTTGATTTCACTTTGCATATACTGTTCCAAGTTATGTTTCTCCGCAGAACTATGGAGGTGCACATGAATTTGGTTTTGGTTCACCGTTGAGTAGAGGTTCGGGAGGATCATTTGTGTTGGATTGGGATTGATGTAAGGTGTGTGGGATTGTAGACAGGCGGGGTTGTTGTTTATGTTGTTGTATTGGTAGTTATTGTAGTTGTAGGTGTTCGCGGGCCAGCTGTTGTAGTAGTTAGGGTCGTATCGCTGGGCAGGGACCCCGGCGGGCGCGTTGAGCTCCGTCAACGTTGGCCCCGGGTTAGGACTGCTCTTCACGAAGCCCGGAGAACTTGTTTGAAAGCTGCTGTAGTCTGCGTGCCCCAGAGGCAAGTCCGCTGGTAACACTGGAAAAGTAATGGTAATTTGAGTGTCACAGTATTAGCAACATAATAATGTAATTGTACATTGTTTTCCTTATACAATTGAAATTTTATTGTTGTCTACTCAGTCATGTATGGAAAGTTTTATTTCTCCAGTGTTCGTAACCTTGCAAATTGATAACAATTTTTAACGTTCATTCACGACTTTATAGGCGCCGGATTGAAATCAGTTGAAGATCTAAGTGGGGGATTAACAATGTGACTCGAACTGTTAATTTTGACATCGGCTTTTGGGCGTGACCAAAATATTTGTGATATCGAATTCCTCGATGAGCATGTCAAGCTATTGGTTCTGGTTGATATAAAACTCGTTTCTACCCACTAATTTGCATCGGGCCAGCGTGATGGTGTTACTGCTTTTACACCACATAGGTATGCTTCTCAATACAGAAAGGCTTTGGAACTTTACCAATAGGCTTCTCAAAATTCTAACAAAATATTTCTTAAAGACTGCTATAATTGGGAATCTATATAATGTGGTCAACCGCTACATTACGTGGTTAGGAACGAGGAAGTTTAGTTATCTCAAATTAAAATTATTAATTTATCCCGTTTGTCTTTCAGTTACGCTTATTTACCACATAGGTGGGTATGGCGAATGTGCTTTAACGGAAGTGGAATTACCGATTTATTAATATCAATTTAATTACGAAATACATAACTTGAAATAAATTGATGGTCCTCATTTAATTTGGCGCACCGTTTTGGTCTAAGCTTTATTTAGCTCAACAGTATTTTCTCACTATCTCATACGTTTATACCGCTTAATTTTAAAGTTTCTAAAATCTAAAGGAATATGTTCATCTTATTATTATTTCAGTACGATTCCCGGCAAACTTCTTGGATAATGACCTTGACTGCGCGAGAAGTGATTTTAGTAAGTACAAATTAGATCGGGATACAAAGCGCGGACAAACCCCCTAACCACTAAACCCACGTATAGTTTAAGAAGTTTGCCGGGCACTGTACCTACTATTCGAATCATCATTACTTTTTTAACATAGATAAGTACTGCAAGGGATTCTACATGGCAATAGGTTCGCCTCCTGGTACATGGGGACTTAAAATATCATACTTCAATGAAGGCTGTACCTTGAGATTGACTTTCAGTTGAAGATATTTTATTTGTATATCTAAGTGGGGATTAACTTAAAAAAAACTTTAAAAAAAACTATGTGACTTTTTGACAGATTTTGACATTGTTACTCCACGTTGATGTGTGATAATGAGGAAATATATTCACCAGTAGGTATGTGGATAGCAGTATCGGGCTTGTAGTAGGGCGCGTTGAGTGACCCGTAGGCGTACCCCACAGCCGCGGTGGAAGCGTACCCTGTGTTCCACTCTGCGGCACCCGTGATGTTACCGATGGTTTCTAAAAAAAATAAAATATTTTTGTTTAAGATATCAGTTTTGAATCCTAAAGTTGCGAAAGAGGCTGTGGAAAAATTTGAGAAAATGTACATATAGAAATATTATTTTATTCAAATTAAGAGAGGGCGAATCCTTATTGCAAAACTGCAAATCTTGAAAGATGTTAGTAAATGGATATTTTGTTTACAAAAATCGATCAAGCTACAAAACAACTAATATTTTTCCACGCCTAAAATGAAGATCCCTATTTTAGCAATAAAATTTTAAGGAAATTTTTGTACATTTTTATTGCTTTTGATGGCGCCAGTTTCGACCCAGAACCGCTCAAAGAATACATGATTCATCCTGTTTCGTGTAATAGGTCATTTTACTGACTTTACCCACATCACGTTCGTATTAGAAGAACCTAAAAAGTCAGATATTGATCGACCAATCAATCCATTGTCAATGACAGGTGTTAACATTTCCGTCACGTGTGCGGAACCTTGCGCGTACGCACTGGGATTGCCACTGCTGAATCACCATGTAAGGGGCAGTTTTAAGAAACCAAGTAATAGTTAACCAAACGGTTAAAATCTAGACCAATGGCGTCAATAAAAACACCAACTTGAGTGATGTTGGCTTGATTAATGATTTTGCGATGACATTGACATTTGTGAAGCCATATACATCAGCTGTGCCGCCCAAGCAATAATTTAATTTGCAGCATCGTTTCGTGGTTAAATTCTATACAAACATACATACATAATTTCATTTCATTTCATTTCAATTGGTCAAGCTGACGTAGCACATTTTTATATCATACGTTTACGTGATTGATTTAATATTTTAATCATTTGGTTAAATTGACTACAACTCAAAAAACCGAGCCTAAGTCATTGTAGTAAATCAACGAAAGTGGGGTCACGTGTCCAAAATTACAAATACAATTGTATTTTGGTTCTTTCGTGCCTTTATTTGTCATCGGCTGTATGTTCGAGGGAAAGTTCCTTAATCATCGGTCAAGACCTTTGGGTCTGTGCCAAGATTCTAATTGACAACGGTATCTATTGTTTAAAGTCTGCGGGCTTGAGAGGCACGCAAGGCGACGGGAGAAGTTATTTTTTTTGTTTACAATGTATGAAAGGGATTATATTCGGTCCTTTCCTATGAAATTGGTGTTTTGTATGACGATTTTGGAGATGTCTGCAATTTACATACTAACATTTTATCAATTTTCTTCACAACGACAAATCCAGAGATAATAATATTTGGCATGTATCATTAGACAAGCTTCAGCAATATGTGTGTGAACACGATTGATAAAAATTATTCATCGTTTTTATGATAATGCAAATCAAATGATGTATTCGGGAAGCAGTTAAAAATAATTGTCTTTGTGACTAATTTTAACACAATAAAACATACAAAAAATTACCAAATTAAATAATACGAGCTCAAATATATGGTCTATTTTTAGAAGAGGCAATTATTTTATAAGAATGTTCTGAAGCTTAATAGTTACGGACAAATTGCTAAGACAGAATAAAAACACCAATTTCATAGGTAGGTTGGGTTAAATTCAGTAACGTCCATAATGTGATTGTTAAATTGTTCTGATTTTGAGACGTTCAGCAGCTTACGAAAAAGAGTTGATAATACTGCGCTTCCACAACGGTTAACTTCTCCAACAGTATAATACCTAATTAAGTCACTTGCCTGCGGAATATCATTGTAATAGTCAAATTATTGTATCATATTAAGTGAAATGTAAGTGTTACTGGTGATAATGTTAAGTAAGTAGGTTCATTTGGCGTTTGAACCAGAGGATAAAAATAACTCTGGTGAGTTGTTAAACCGATGAATTATAACGATAATATTATCATCATAAACGCCTGCCCTGTAGCATATTATTATATTGCAATGTCATTAAATGAAAATTAACGATGCTATAACACTTATAAAATATTCATTATTTCATGTAACAATATTCTAATAATAATAATAATTCTAGTAAATATTTTTCCTTAATGATACATTGAACGCTAGCGACTGATAATGAGTCTTATTCATGTCGATTAAAAATGAATAACAAATATTAAATTGCTATATTTTTGTTATTCAAATAACTTTAAGTCGATCAGATAATAGTGCTTACACTCTCTTTAACCCCTTGAAAACCAGCGCGAACACCGATGCTCGCAAAGAACAGACGTTTCTTTTGTGTCTTGTTTTGTGCTAGTTGACTAATTAACCCGGCGTGTGGTACAAAAGGGATACATCGAGGATGTGGAGGGTAAGGATGACCCTGTTTTTCATGTTTAGTTTTTAAGTATAAACAATATTGATTAAAGATAAGTCAGTAAACCTATCAATTAGTCATTATTGAAAGGATTTTAAGAATAAAAACTGCACTATAAGTACTCGTTTTAATGTAGTTTAATTTAACGAAGTCCTAAGAATAAATCAACTTTGGAAAAACTATGGTAAAATAGTAGATTGAGATTAAAACACTTTCATCCCCGAAAAGTGTACTCTACTTTTTACACCAACTGTAGCTACAAGTAAAAAGTAGTGAAAAATGAGGATTCATGACAAACAGAAAAAAAGAAGGTTTTAGTTGAGATTAATGCAGGCTGTTTAGAGTTGAAATAAATTGAAATTTAAGCTGTGTTTCGTTTAAATATCACGTTTATTTTTGTTGATATTTTGCCATTCTAAATTCAAATTACTTTATTCCCAAGGGAAATTTGATTATTTGATTTCACTAGGGAATAAAATCTTGCTTTATACACTTTATACATGACAAATAAAGCGTGCTTTATGTGCAGGTGATGTATAAAAATTTGAATAAAAACAAAATGTACTTTTAGTAATTATAAGGAAATCAATAAAGAGATAAATAAATTTTTCAACATAACTGTTGGATTTAACGTTTGTTTTGGTTTGCAAAAATTAATCATTTAATATAAATAGTATTTTTATTGTAATTGAACAGTGTTAAATGATTAAAGAATAATGAAGTAATTCAATTGATAATTCTCAATTATAAGTTCATTCGATGGCCAATCATTCGTTCATTCTCACGCTTCACCCGATTCAAATCACTTCCATATTATTATCGATTCTGCTGTGCTAGGAGTCAGTCGTATAAGCTTCCTAGTGAAAGTATTGAGAATATACTTTTTGTCGTCATAATTCCGTATTTTAATTTAGCCCCTCTGACCTATAAAAACCTACAGGTTATGGGCCCAGTAACTAATCGCGTGTGAAAGTGTTTCAGTTCTTTTTTTCAAATTATCAACTACCCTCGTTTAAAATATATTTTTCCTTATTATAGAAAATTTTAAAGGCAAACGCAATATCAAGCTATTCGATGGTGAAAAATTCAGCTTTTGGAAGTTCAAAGTGCGTGCATTGCTATGTTGGCTCGATATTATACAAGTTTTAGACGAGGAACTAATATTTCGATGCAGCACGTGGGATTAAAACAACAAGATTGCAGAAAAGTGTGATTATTAAGTATTTATCGGATTCCTACATTGGATTCACTAAAGAAGATGCTACAGCAAAGGAAATATGGCAAGTCTTGATTTTCTTTATGAACGTAAGAGAATAGCTACTCAATTAGCTTTGAGAACAAGATTATTGTCGTTGAAACTTCGAGATAATACTAATTATAATCCGAAGAATTACAAATCAAAGAGGAGAAGAAAAGAACAGTACAAGATGTGGAATTTTCAGCTCCCGATAAGTCAAGTGAATTTTCTGGGTTTACATTTATGCCTACCGACTTCAAAGATCAAGAGATGGACAAAAAAAAAATACTGTTATTTTAGACTCGGGCGCTTCTGATCAATAAACAGGGAAGAGTTATTCTTTAATTTTGTGAATTTAAAGGTTCCTTAAAAAAAATGAAGTTGCTAATCAAGGTGAATTTGTTTTCAGGAAACAAGAAAAGCAGCCTTTATGTCATCAGCAATGCTGGAGTTGCTGGAGTTTGGAAGGACACTTATACTGCCCGGAGGTTCCATACAATCTTCTGTCGGTGTCAATGATGCAAAAAGCTGTACTAACAGTTATCTTCAACTATGAAGGCGCACAAATTTGTAAAGATGGTAAAACCATCATGAGAGGTAGGTCTTTAGAAAATTTTATCTTTAATTTATTGTACCTTACCATATAAATTGTGCTGCTTCCTAAGTGTACATACAGCGCACTAAAGATCAAATGTTAAGAGATGTTAACCAAATTGGCACTATTGTGGTAAATGATAATGAGTGTGAACCTTATATAATAAGGAAAGCAGACGCGACTCTCATTTGCAATGATAGACTCATAAACGCCTGTAATGGTAGAATATGTTAAGAACTTAAAAAAATTAAATGACTGTAACACCAAATTGTACTCGTGTTCATATCAATAAATATTTTGAAATGAATTGAATTGAATAAAACGACCTTTGTATGTCGTCCATCAGATGTTTGTGGACCTAACTCTCCCAACGATTGACAATAAAAATTATTTAGTGCTTTTTCTTGATTAGTACACTAATTACTGTTGTTTATTTATTGACATATTAGTCGGATGTGTTTAATGTTTTTAATGATTGGCTTAAAGTGAAGCAAAATACTGTTACCGAAAAAGTTCATTGCATTTTTCATGGTGCATACTAGACAAAGTATTTCGTGGAAAAGCAGTATGTTAACTGCTGTTTATTTAATAATTTTATTCCAACGCTTTAAGGTCATGTCAAACAACATTTGAATTGTGGCATAACAACAAGCCACAAATTAAATATTTAAAAGTAATTGGTTCAACTGTGTATGTGCGTGCATAATAAATCAAATAAACATAAATTTGATGAAAAGTCATGGAAAGGAATAATAGTGGGTTATGAGCCTAATGATTACGTTTGGCAACCTGAAAGAAACATGTTTGTTGTTGTCAGAGATGTTGTTGTGGACGAAACAAGTTTTGTCCTTTTCAGGCCTTCATTTGTACCTTAAGAGATTAATAAAAAATAAAAAAATAAAAATCTCGTATTGAAACTGATAATGATGTTATATCTAAATCAGTATTAATAAAGCCTGGATTCTCTGATATGTCTAAATCAGATGTAATAAAATCTGATGATCATTGTATGCCGGGGCTTCATTTGTATCTGAAGAGATTAATAAAAAAAAAATCTCGTATTGAAGCTGATAATGATGTTATATCTAAATCAGTATTATATAAAGCCTGGAAACTCTGACATGTCTAAATCAGATGTTATGAAATCTGATGGTCATGGTAATGATAACCCATCTAATATTCCTGAATATACCTAATGTAGAACATGACATAATTTATGTAGTTGATCCTGAAAAATTAGATAACATAAATATTGAAAAGATTTTTTAAGATATAGAGAAAACTATACCACTACTACATTAAGGAGAAGTGACAGGTCAAGAGGTCATTCATTAACATATAAGCAAAATGAGAAAGATTATCTCTTGTGTGCTCAGTCTATGTTGTGTGATATTTAAATTCATATAATGAAATTGAGACTAGGAATGACAGGGTTCCATGGGAAAGTGCTATAAAGGAAGAGTTAAATTCTCATCTCTCCAATTATAGTTGGACTTTAGTACCAAGGCCAGATAATAAAAACATAGGTGTATCTATGATATATCTATAGGTGGTTGAATAAAGGAAATGTAATAAATAAATATATATATTTGGTTCTTTATGTTCATGATTTAGTAATTAGCTGTCGTGAAAATAAACATTGATCAATTTCAAAGGTTATTTAATGAGTCAATTTAAAATAACCAAATTTGAAAGACATAAAACTGTTTCTTGGTATAAGAGTTGCACGTTATGAAAATACCTACATTTTGTAATATCGTCTTGTCTTGAAAATATCGCTCTTAGCGATAAGGCCGCCCATTGTACATTTTTTAAGTTGTCCTCTGTTGTTATTTATATATGTGGTATGTATGGACAAGAAAGTATAAATAAATAAATAATAAATAAATAAAATAACGTCAGACTAAAGTGCATACTTAAAAGCTATTTTGAATAAAATTAATATGATTGATAGCAATCTAGTTAGTACTCCATTAGAGAGTAAATTAAATTAAAAAGCTTTAAATTGTAATGAAAGTTATAATGCAAATTGTCGAAACGTTATCGGTTGCTTAATGTACCTGATGATATGTACAGTCGCCTGAAATAAAATTTATACACTTGTGTTGTTATAAGGATGCCACAAGGTTCATATTTAAATAAGATTGTGTACATGTTAATTGTTGATGCTTGTGACTGTTTTCGTCATGATGTGAGTACTAGTGTAAATATTTTAAGTAGATACACGAATAATAATAACAATGCTTTATGGCAATGCCTTAGGAGGGTACTTAGATATTTAAAAGGTATAATAAATAGAGAGACTCGCACCAGTAAACTAGCAACATTTTGGGCAGCTTGTGCCGCTTGTGTTACAGATGCTAGATGACGGATAAATGTATTTAAAATTAGTTTATAATAAACGTGATTATAATCATGTATCGTGTGGATATGTCGATTCCGACTCTGGTAGTGACTCTAATGATCGAAAAAGTACCACTGGTTATTTATTTAAGTTATTCGAATCTTTTACAATAACCTGGAATACAAAAAGACAGTTGTCAGTAGCAGCATCGTCTACATGGCACTGTATGAAGCTGTTAGAGAGGTTATTTGTCGAAAAGCACTAGCAACTACAAATGGTCTAAATATTGATTAGCATAAAAATGTATGAAGATACTAACGGCTGCGTCAGTATCGCAAACAATTCCACTAGTCATAACAGGTCAAAAATAGAAAAATATATTTAAAAAAATATATATACATTATTGTGTTAAGTTGCGAAACATATAGAAAATTTGTGTATATTCCACAGGTGTTCAAATTGCTGATGGGTTAACAAAGCCGTTACCTGTCGTTTCATTTTGTAAAATGAGGCAAGAAATATGATTAGAATAATAGTTACAAATGTATCAATAATGTAACACATGCTGATTGAATAATATAAAGATCAAATTAATATTGTATTAACATGGAAATGAACAATGGTCTGGTAAGGTTTTACTGGGTTTTCCTTACCCATGCAACAAATGTTGGACCATATTGTACTCCCCAGAACACTAGGAAGTTATACGTACTGTTAGAATTATTTGGTTTATATAGAGTGAATAAAGTGATTAATTTTTGAGGGGGCGTGTTGGATTTAACGTTTGTTTTGGTTTGCAAAAATTAATCATTTAATATAAATAGTATTTTTATTGTAATTGAACAGTGTTAAATGATTAAAGAATAATGAAGTAATTCAATTGATAATTCTCAATTATAAGTTCATTCGATGGCCAATCATTCGTTCATTCTCACGCTTCACCCGATTCAAATCACTTCCATATTATTATCGATTCTGCTGTGCTAGGAGTCAGTCGTATAAGCTTCCTAGTGAAAGTATTGAGAATATACTTTTTGTCGTCATAATTCCGTATTTTAATTTAGCCCCTCTGACCTATAAAAACCTACAATAACATACATATCATCACGCCTCTTTCCCCGAAGGGATAGGTAGAGGTGTTAAACACCTACATTTCGCCAGATGTGTAACAGGTGGCGAGCCTGTTGTCATGCACCGGGCACATCGTGAGGAAAGCGATATTCACAATAAACTGTATAGGCCGTAACACCACCATGCTGGTTTAATGCAGATGGGTGGGATAGAAACGATTGCAATAGACATCGGCAATTCCAAAAACACCTAATTGTACCAAATGTTCAATACAAAATTACATAAAAATACTACCACAAAAATATAACGTTGCGTATGTGGATATAATGATCCTAAAATGCGTTTGTGTGAAGTACAGAGGGAAGAGGCGTTCTTTATCTACTCTCTTCTCTTTTTAGCTATTGAGAAATTTTATAATGTGCGTCTGTCGTTACACAAAATGAGGAGGGTCATATTGACCCTTCCACATTCTCGCGGGGTTAATGTGTGACGCCCACCTGTGACGCGATTTATGTATCTATATTCAAATTAAATTTGATTGGCTTGAGGGCCAAGCGAACACCGGCGTTCGGGGACAATATGGTTTCTATTGTGTCTCGTTTTGTGGCCGTTGAGGTTGAAAGTAGTTTGCTTGTCTAACTTGGGACTTTATCGAACCAATTCGAGTTGAATAACCGCAAGATTTTATTATTAGATACTGTCTAAGTATCACCAAAATAACTCTTAACGTTAATGCTTTACTGACAATGCTCAGTCGATGGAGCTACTGTAGGCCCTCCTGTAGGTTATTTAACCAACATAGCAAGCTAGTCACAATACATCTAAATAGGTCGCAGTGACGCAAAACAGCCCTAAACAACCTAAAATAATAATAATGCTTTACTAAAATGTAGAGTTATTATATTCCAACGGGAAATATAATAGAAGAGGGCTAACTTTTTGAAGAGAAGGAGGTCATAGGTGTGTCACATGGAACAGAAAATAAACTTTTTTTTCTGTTTCGTGGTGTGTCACTACTTTGTATTGTGGTGTCCCTGTAGTAAGTGACGCTAAGGAGAAAGAGAAATTTTGTTGGTAGCAATGAAAAAAAAATCACTATCTCTTGTTTTTTAAAGAGTAGGAAACTCCTGACATAAGGTTACACGACTCTAGGCACCCTTGCTATAAACAGGATAAAGACTGTTATTAATTATTCGGTTTGAAATGGCGATCTTACCCATTTACAATACGATGGGGAGATCTAATTCAATAACAGATCCGGTGTGGTGTCGTGACTCTTCGCACGTATACTCAGTGGTGTTTATAAACCTGTATCATTTCATTCATACTTCTGCGAAAATTGTTATAGTTACGTCATATCCTTAATTTCTAAGTTTGATAATAAAGAAAAACAAAGTCACGACACATTTGTTTATTATATTTACTGCAACCGAGGAGCTAGATTCCGTCGAGGCTCAGATTATAAATTTTCTAAAAAGAAGTTTCTTTTTTAAATAATAATAATTATTTTTTATTATTATTATTTAATTTTTGTTATGGATACGCTCAGAGGCAGTCACGGGCATAGTTGAATATTCATGAAGCTATGGACTTATGTGCAAAATTTCTTTGTCTCTGAAAGGAACAACATAGAATATTATTTATTCTTGAGAAACCCCGCTGTCGTAAGCATGAATCAATCCTGTTATAATGCTGGTGACACATTCAATTGTTTCTAAATATCAGGGTCGTGCACAAGCTAATTAGGCGATAACTAAATATAAAAATAATCAAAATTGTATTTGAATTAGGACCGATTATTTCATGTAATTGCTTAAATAAAGTTCGAAATTAAAATAATCAAATAACTAATGACGTTAAAAGAATTATATTATATTATTATAATTATAAATAAACATTTCACAACAAAACAAAACAACGAGTATAATAGGTACGAATTTTGATTGTTTATAAATGTTTACTGATATACCTATATGTATTCCAAAAAATTATACGAATTAGTTTTATTTATGAGTCTTAGTTAAAAGGGTAAATTGGATAATAATAAAAGAGAAAGGTTGATTAAGTGACAAATCAAACGTTTGTGTGAGTGTATATTAAATACTAAGACGACAGCGTCAAGGAAAAAAAAATATTTTGTAACCCACTAAGGGTCAAAATTCCTTATAAGAATGAATGACTCGTTTAAAGGCATTGTTTCATATTGGTATGTTTCTTTATTTACATATAGACATGGTATATTCAAGCTCTCTTCTGAAAGTACCAGTGAAATGAAGTATACACATCGTGGCCCGTTAGTTGACGTCCAAAGAAAAAAATTGGATTCCTTGTGCTAAGGGGCACTTGAATCACCCCCATGTATGTTCAGCGATTCTTTATAGTTTAGGAGCTAGAAGCATTTTAAGTATTTTTTTACCTTGCAGTGGTTTTTATTTTTTATCTCTTTCTTCTTATCATTTTCTGTTATTTTTTTTTCGGGAATTATTTGTCGATAGTATTAGCTACCACCTGAAAAAATTTCATTTGCCTATGCATTGTAGAACTTACCAAAAAATTTGTCTGAATGTAAAATTTTCCCCTCGAGCTTAATAATGCAAAATGTTTAGAGATTAAAACATAATAAATTAGGGGCACTAGTGGTTTCTAAATGATCTTAAAAATTTCGGAGGACCTTCAACAGACGAAATCGTTAAAAAATCACACTTAATAGGGGTTTCTTTCCTGTAAACCAGCTTTGAAAGCGATAAGGGTATTTATTAGTAATTTCAGCTAACGTTGTATTCATAAGTTATGATAATAAAACACAGTTTAAAGTTACCTGAAATACCTATAATTAAATCGTTAAAACTACAGCGGATAATATTTTCAAGCTATTATTTACAAAGTGTAACTGTTTGTTTATCAAATTTTACCTATTCATTCTTATACTAATGTGTAATATTTATCATGTACTGTAATGATCGTTGACGCAATTAATTAATATGACCTGTTAGTGGTATTACCCAACTCAGTCTCATATGTTTTTCGCAACTTTCCGTTAAATATTGGGTAATTAGTAGTAAATGACAATAAGCCTTACACGTATGTATTTGCCTAGAAATATATTTATGTTTAAGTAAACATCTTTAATGAGTTAATATTAAATTACGACTCACCGATGGATCGCCTTCTTTGCAAAATAAACATTGAAATTTTACATACATGCCTACATAAAGTAACGCTTATCATCATATGATTATCATATGGCTAGGCAGAACATATAACTCCTTTCGACTTGCTGCGATCCCTTCATTTTATTTCGCTTCATCCTAGTCTCATTAAAGTTCTTATATTCTTTGAAACTCCATATTATAATTCCATATGTATACGTTCCTATCTCATTCATTATAGATAATTGTGTACTTGTTTTTTTATTTCAAGGAGTATGTATAGCAATATATAGCTACTAAGCTTCACAAAGCAAACCAATAATAATACATCGCAGTCGATGTAAATTCTTGGGACTGACCTGTAACAATTTTGGAGTGAAATTATTTTTCTCCTTTTTATTGGGTAACAGCTGAAAATCAGTGGGTGGCTTATAATCTGAGCTTTCGGCCCTTTGCATTTTTATTCCTAGTGATGTTACTTACCTTTTACCTTTTGTTAATTGTTTTGTAATGTTTATTGTATTGTTTTGTGTAATAAAGAAGAATTTTTTATGTTCTACCTATATTTGTTTGGAAGTATATGTGTGTGTAATTATTGCAAATAAAGAGTTTATCTATCTATCTAGTTGTGTGCGATTTTTCCGGCTCCAGGTGATAAGTGCTATAAGTATATTAGCAGTACTAAGCAACACACCGCAGTCGAAAAACTAATTATAAATAAACAAACAAGACCTCATTATCGGCACTCGCCAAATTCAACATGAAAAGTTCGATAATGATTTCACCGTCGACACCGGCGCGCCGCTCAACGAATCCACTTCATTTTGCGGTTCTGCCGCCCATTGGTCCTAATTTCGCGCACTCGTTCATGAAATTAAAATCGGTTTAATGTATAAATGAGATATGGACTTAATAAATATTTAATTAGGTATCTAAATAAAAGCTGGCCGCCGATTGCGGTCGACGGCAGTTGTATCCATGTAAAATAATGCTGTGAGTAAAAACCGCGTCCCAATTGCACTTGCAGTGTACTGTGACACGTTAGGCGAATTTGATTTAACGTAACAAGTGTACTGCTTTTAATTGGGTTATTAAAAATATTTAGGTACAACATTCGTTATCGTTTTGAAATAAAACTTGCAAAGATTATGTCAATACTCATAAAAATACACATACATGTTTGGATTCTAGATGAAAATTACATTAAATAATAATTTACAGTGAAAATTATGTACAGTCACGTGCATAAATAAAAATAAATAAATATAAATATCCTCAGACATTCACACCTATCAACTAGTCCCATTTTAAGCAACTAAATGCTGCTTGTGTTACGGATACTAGATGACGGACAAATATATATAATAGATTAATACATAATGAACATGGACTCCAAGACTGGAGAAAAAATGTCTGAGAATTGCAAAGGTATAATGTAATATAATGATAATAAATATAATAATATAATGTTATATAATAATGTAATATACATACACTTTTGTCAGTTAGTGGCTCTTATTAGAAGCGAATACGACTATCACCTGTCAAATGTGTATACCTATTTTTTCACGTGACTGTACTTACGTTTGACAAGTGAGAGTCTTTTTTCCTTTTAATAAGAATCGTGAACTGTCAAACGTGTATACATAGTTTTAATTTAATTTAAAAATAATTCTATATGTAAAGGTTAGTGTGAAATCCTTGTGTCTCGGCAATTTTTATTAGTGAGGTAGTGTTTATGAAGGCTAGATGTTAACATAGTCGCGGGGACAGGCTTAGGGCTGCTGCTGACGTGGGATAATTACTGCCTCCCGCGCTTCTCCTGCTCTCCGGGTCTAGGGTTGGCAGATGCAAAAATTAAAATATTTACTGATTACTGTATTATTTAAATTATTGTAGCTGGCAGGGTTGTAAAATCAAGGAATAACTTTGAATCTTTGTGATAGATTATCTCTCTGATATAAGTAATTTGTACAATTATGTTTTCAATTAAAGTGTGACAAAACGCAAAATGTTATAGACATTTATATTATTAATTCTTTGTAATCTCGATTTGGATGATATTTTTTTTGCATCAAATAACAGCAAAACTTTGCATTTAACTTTTAAAAAAGTTTCCAAGTGACTGAAGCCCCACTATGTGCGTATCAGGTTTATTCCTTTACACACATAATTTCTTTATGGCCCTCATAAAGTTTATATCTTATAAAACGATAAAGATTGGTTTTTATGATCTCGAAAAAAATACTTTAAAATTATATCATATTAGGCGTTTTATTTAGCTCATTGTCAGGTCTAGGCGTAAATGCCGAAAACCCAAAAGGACAGCCCTACGTTGGCGTAGCGTAATGTCACATTATCACCCTCACCTCGTGAACTGTCAAAACATCGCGAACATTTAACGAATATACAACAAATGAAAATAACGATCGTGTTTATCGTGGAAATCGTTACTTCCGCACGCACTGCGGTTGTCAGCGGGCAGCGATATACAGTTATTATTGCTAGGTAATGTAATTTAAAAAATATACAAAATAAAACTAAATTTCCTCCCGCCAGCTAGGAAAGACTATTTTTGCTCATCGATAACTGAGCGCAAAAGCGTTTTTTACCCGCTAGAGGGTAAAAAAAAATGTTTGTGAATGCAAAACGTCATTAAACCTATTTACTTTAATTTCCATGCTGCCGAATTTATCATACAGCCTTAGAGCATTTCGCTCATCAACCATTAACTAAGGGTGAGTTTTTTGATCCGTAGTCATAGTCACAAAAATAGTTAAATTCTAGACTAATAGCGTCAACGAGAATAGCGTTCTTGACAAATTGTTGTGTTTGCGATGAAAATTCGAAGCAGTATACATCTGTGCCGCCAGCCGCCATCTTCTTTATCTCAGTATCGTGTTGTGGTTAAATTGTCTATGATTATTTAACTTCAGAGGAGCTCGGTGGCGTAGTGGTCAGTGCGCTTTGGCTTCGATCGAAAACAAAGCTACCTTCGCCATGGTCAGGCCGTGGATGGGTGACCAAGACTTTGTGATCTCGAGCTCCTCCGTGCTTCGGAAGGCACGTTAAGCCGTTGGTCCCGGTCGCATTTGTGACCGTTTCTACCCACCAACCCGCATTGGACCGGCGTGGTGGTGTTACGGCCTATTACTCCTCATGTGTTTCTCCATGAGGAAGGCCTGTCCCAGCAGTGGGACGTATATAGGCTAATGACGATTTAACTTAAGTTATATTTGAAAATTCGAATATTGGACAAGCTGCCATATCGCGACATTATACGTTTTCGCCATTGTTCCATGTTTAATCCTACTGGTCAACCGGACCACGGATAAAAAAACTGACCATAAGTAGTATTGTTTCATGTGTTATTCCATTACAACTAAAATTGCTCATGAAAGTAAGTACCGGGAATTTTATTACGAATAGTTTTATAAATACAAAGTTGAAAACAAAACTTGGAATTGTATAACCATATTGATATAAAACACTGAAGAGTGATTGTTATTTATGTGTAAACGTTAATTAATTTTACGAAGATGACAATATGGTAATTAATAATTATTGAGCAGTATGAGTAATGGAATAGAAAAATAGAAATATTACGGTTCAAAAACAACAACACATAAAATAATGTATACTGAGAGTACGTGATAATTCGTATGTAATAGTAAAAGCATATACCTAATTTAGAAAGGAGTTTTACTTAAAATAAATATGTACGTGTAAGTAAGTAATCTCTGCTCAAAGGTTGCCTGGTACATTTTGCTCTTAGCGCCTAATAAGGCCTAATAAGGCCGTTTGTGTTGCTTTGAATTCGATATGTATTTTTGTGTCTTTCTTTTGTTGCAATTAGAATAAAAGAATTTTATCAATGTGTATTTTTCCTATTATCATTAACACAAGCGGTATCACAAATAAATTTTTAAATATGTATATGACGCAAATGCATGTGTTCGAAAACCCCGACCAAACGTCGGGGTTGACCGCTGCTAACTAGTCTGTGCACGGCAGCCATTTAATTATTCGGTCAGCAAAAAGTCATCCGAAAAAATCATTTTGGCAGCGAATTTATATTTTGTCAGCAATATATGTATATGTTTCCGGAAATGTATAAAATCTAAGAAAAGGATCAATGAAGGATATAGGATCAATTCCTAGATATTAGGTTAGGGTTATTTTTTTATGAGCCTTAAAAACAATATATTTGTGTCATCATAAACATATATTATACAGTGTGGCAGCAGAGAATATATTTGAGTTGCTGCCCAATTACTTATTTTGCTCTCTGCTACCCATAAGTAGCCAATTAGTTGTTTTGACCATTTTGATTTGACCATTTGTATGTTTTTGCTGACTAAAATTCTAATATTTTGCTAACCGTTTCAATAATACCCTTGAAAATGCCTCGTTGTGTAATAATTGGCGGAGAAGTATCGGCGGCATCGGTATCTTTGTATCAATTTCAAACAAACATTCACACCTATCAACTAGCCCCATTTTAAGCAACTAACGCTGCTTGTGTTACGGACACTAGATGATAAATACATATAAATATCCAGAATATATATAAACATCCAAGACTGGAGAACAAATGCTTGAAAATTCATCAACCAAACATTTGCCCCCACCGGAGATCGAACCCAGAACCTCTCGAGATGGCGACGCCTTGAGACCGGCATACAGACCACTCGACCACGGAGGTCGTCCTCCGGAACGGAATTTGGATCCTAGTAGTTTTTGTGAACGGATGGGGTAGTTTTTCTCTTTCACGGAATATTGTAAAATGTTTATTACATTCATAAGCATGCGCTAAGACGCATCTAAACTGAATAAACATTTTTGATTTTTATTTTGATCTTCCGTCTCAAAATTACGATTGTGACGTCACAGTACACGTTTAAAAAGTTGACACGCTTGGTTTCAATACAATTATACTTGCGTTGTCTAGGTAAATATATATCCGTGAGCAGCAACTGAAATTGCTTAAATTGGAACAGATGATAAGTGTGAATATTCAAGCTCAACCCTAGAATATGAATAACCTCTTGCACGAATGGTGCTGTTCTCCTCAGCACCAGATAATTCTCCAAGTGACCGTTGTACCATATCAAATGCTGCACATTTTCTCTATTTCACTTATGTAGTTGTCGAATGCAAATACTCGCTCGACCAATCAGCGCCGTTGATTAGGCGGTGGGGGGGCTGTAATTAGTCTCCTTTGATCATGTCGCGCTTGTTCTTGTTACACATTTCGAGTCTCGTATGGGCCAATTAGCTTATTATTGACAGCTTATTATGTGGGCTGTTGTTGGCGACACCTTCGTGTTTTACGGTAGAGAACAGGCAGATTGAGGCGGTCAGAATAGAGGAATTATGAAATTTTTATTTTTTTGTTCGTTTTGTGTGATTACTTTAATAATTTGATAGTTACGAAAGTCGAAAATGAGGTATTACTCGTATTTAAAGGATGGCCTTAACTTATAAAAAAAACTTTAAAAATTGTTTGACGCTCTACATCTGTAATAAATGAATATGATGAAAATAAATAAATTTAAACGGCCTTATTAGACTTCATTATTTTTAAAACAACTCAAGTGTATCACTAAAAAGCATCAAACATGAACTTAATACCTGACGCATACTTGTCCGAAGCTATACAAATCTCATTAGACTCCCATAAGAGCATTCTCACTCGGGCCGAGATTTCTCGTTCTTTTGTTCTGAGGTTTTTGTCGGTGATCACTTACATCGTAACTGGGCGTAATTTGATACATCCTGTAGCTGGGGGAACGTTGGCTGCGAGGGTGCAGCTTACTGACAAACGTAGGTTAAGATAATTATGAAAAGTCTTGAGAACTAATGAAATTTATATGATGTTTCATGGCATAGGTTTAAAAATATATATTGAATGCTCCTTATAAGTTTATAATATATAATAACTCGTGTCAAGAGTATCCATTGATTATTCATTGGTGCTATTCACATTACAAGGGTACAGCAAGATTTTATATTTGACCTGTCAATTAGAAAGCCAGACACAATAGAAACATCCATCGTTTGCGAACACCGGTGTTCGCGGTGACCCTCTAGGGGATAAAGGAATTAATTGATTTAACAAGCATTGTGAAAAATATTGCAAAGGACATTTTGCCGTTATAGCCGACACTTTTTTATTTCTGCAGTTTTTTTACCTTTATTTATGCATTCCTTAACATGTGAGACTTTCAATAGGGCCTTGAAAAATAAAATTTGTGATATGCATTTCAAGTCATCCTATCTCAGTTCTTAAGATAGTGATGCAGTACCAACGCAAATTTTTTTTACAAAACCTACAAAGTTGAACTCTATATTTTTAAGCGAGAATGATTCGAGTTTCTAGTAAATGGTAGCATAGACAGCGATTACAGCGGATTTCTTTTTCGCGATGTATTCAAGGCGCGGGCGCACGTACCGGTAATGAGGACTCTTAACAACTGACCGCAGCACGGGAGCTGGCTGTAATAAAATTTCGCTACATTTTATAGAACACATGTGAGCTAAACTAGCATAGAATCCGCTGATAAAAATCCGATAACAGACAGAGTAATCTAGAAAAGTAATAACTGTTTTTTTTTTTGCTTGCCTACTTTAAATAGCCTCTTCCAAAACGATATTTATAATAGGTCTTTACCTATGAAATTGCCGTTTTCTCTCTCGTTTCAGAGTTTCAGAGACTTTTAAGACTATAGAACTATGTAACCAGTGTATGTAAACAAGATCATACCAATGAATGAAAAGAAAAGAATTTTATTAAAATGAGCGATTTTTACGGAATTTTGACTTCTAGGCTCGAGGAGAATTGCTTTTTAAAAGCCCGAATCACTCCCATTTTTTGATTTGATTTGACATGTCCAACTTGAAGGAAGGGTCCGTAAGTGAAATCTTTCCCGTCAAAAACAAGCTGGTGGATCATATTAAAACATAATGTAAATTTTACAATTAATATGAACAAAATACTGGAATTTGTCCCGTTGAAGATCCTTGGATGAGATTAATATGTATGTAATGCAAAACGACCTTGCGTAATCTTTTGTAATGTATAATAACTATCAAGAAGCAACAACAGAGAATCCATGCAAATATACGCTCTGTTTCTTTTTATTAGAGAGTTTTTTTGTGCATCACATAATGATTTGAACAATAATATTGACAGCAATAATATTATCAGATCTGGTATACGAAGATGTGTTATAAAATACACAAACGGTAACATTGTCCGGTCCAGTGCGTCTGATTCTTGAGACACGTTCGTTGTGGGTAATGTAAGTTGCCGAGATTAGAGTTGAGGCTATGAAACACGCGGGTTGAGAATAGCTTAATTTTAATACAAAAGTCAAAACGAAACGTGCGCGATAACAATTTTAAGCATTGCTACTGAAATAGGCGTCATGATAATATGCTAGATAAATAATTAAAACTTTCTATTGTTAGTAATTATAATATAATATATAAGAAGATTTAAATATCCAAGGACAGGAATCTGAATTGAATTGTATGTTTTACATATAATAAGAACTTATGTAAAGCACAGGCTCTTTGATTATCTTCCTCTGATTGACAGATAAACCCAAACTAAGATGGTTCAAATACTAATCCCAATCCCGATGATTGGAGTTTAAAGCTAATTGAGCCACGTTATATTAATAAACTTAAGTATCTCATATTGTTTTGACAGTAACCTAACGGCGAAAACCAACTTGATTTGTATTTTTCTGGAGGTATCCTTTTAAGCGGATGGAGAATATGTTACAAGAATTGTACTAAAGCCCCTTCGTTATTGCCATGTCCTCGGGGATAATTAGAGCGGTAAGTCATAGCATGCCGCTTTTAAGCCCGTCTTTCTCACTTCTTTCCCCGTCTTTCGAACTGAACTCAAGCGTAGATCTCTGCTTGAGCACTGTTAGAAAGGGATGGCGCTATTGATCCCACATAGCGCCATTCCTTTTTAACTGCGTGCAAGCAGAGATCTACGCTTGAGTTTGGTTCTGTAATACGGGCCTAAATGTGTCAGGTTAGAGACAGTTTTAGTGGCCCCACCTAAGGTATTGTTACACGGAATGGATCCGGCCGATTGACGATCGTTGATCCAGCCGGCTTGCGCGTAACACTATACGTGCACACGCGATCCGCGGGCTAGCGTTACCTATCACATCTCGCGCATACGCATGTACTGGGGCGGACTCAGCGTAACAAGCTGAGAAAAATCATTGGCTCGCTAATTGAGCCGGGATAGTTTTAAGGCAAAGTAGTTTTCATCATCGATATCGAGGAAATTAAAAGATGTGCGATGTGTGCATTTTCTTGGTAATGGGTCTGCTATCGTATTAGTGTCACCTTAAAAATTGTTGTCTTGATTATTGTTACTTTAATAACTCCTAAATAAGTATTTTTTCAATATCTAAGTATACAGAATTCGTTATGGTTATGTGCAATAAAAAATATCATCACGACAATAATATTCAACGATTTATCACAATGATATAAATTAAGAAATTGGTTTTCGATTATGCATTTCATCCAATAAAGAGATAAATTAATGCCGATTAAAACTATCTGAGCACGATGAAATTAAATGGAATGAGAGTTGTTAATTACTAAATACTTGCAAATAAGGGCAATACTTCACAGTGCAGCGGAGTGCTGTCGGCCGGAGTGCTCTCACTGAGATAATCAGATCATTACCGCTTCAAGGACCATGGCGATCCAAAATATTTTAGTTCTAAATCCAAAGCCAATAAACTTCATGCAAGTACCGCGGATCATCGCTAACAAATTACACGTAATTTAAAATTTTAAACGAACGTACGAGTAAGTTGATGTCTACGCAAAATACACGATTTTTACGATATGGCGTTTTTTGTGAACACTGACCGACAGAAGGTAACCGTGCAACACGTAGAACAATAATTAATTGTATTGAGCTCCGCCGACACCTCAAAAATGTATCGGTATCACAAGCGAATATTAATTTTAGGTCTCGCTCACACGCTCTTGATTTTATAACGTGGAAGGGAGAAGTGACTTTGTGCTATCCGATACGCATTTTCCTCCGAAGGATACGAGAACGTGATTCGGTGTGTTTTTTTCGTGGGTGGAATTATTTGTAAGGTTTCGTTATGTGTTGCTCATTACTGTACAAGCGCGTATCCTGCCTGCAACCGCAAATGCGAGACATGGCGGCGCAGGAGCCACCTGACCCCAGATCTTCACTTAATGCTTCAATCGTGGTACGTGCTCGCTATCTGTATCGATTATATGACTCTTATCGATACTCGGTATTCGGATTTTTTGACGTCCAGCAGCGGAAGCAAAAACGATTGTGTTGCGTAGTTCTAACGAGTTTTTTGTTCGAGTTTTAGATCGTAAATTTTACTGGCGGTTATTATAGTAATCCTGCTTAGAATATTGTCTTTCAAATTACAAAAGATTATAAAATAATATTTAGCTACTTCTTGAGAACATCTTGATAATTTTTATTTGAGAAAATTAATAGCATTTGTTGCTTATGATTTAAAAACTCATGTAAAACTTTCTAAACTACGTAACGGCCTAACCGATGTTTTCAGCGGTCTAATCGATGTTAAGAGAGCGGTTGCCGATTCGATTTGCCGCAAACCGAGTGACAATTGAACCACAGTCGTGGTCACCATTATTGTACGTAAGTTTTTATCACTGGTAATGTTCCTCACACTGTAAGGGTCGGTCATATACCACGGCCTTGTTTAATAATGCAAATCCGCAGTGTTAAACCAATTCATTTGGTTTAGTTAAAGCATTTTAATAGAAAGTTGGCGAATTTTCTTAACGTTTTTAGATTATGCGGATGCGTGATCGTGCTTAGAGATAGTTGCTGCATCAAAGGTATAGAGAAGAATTAACGATTTTTATTAAAATTTACACAATTTAGAAGTGAAAACCACAACATTTCGAAATTTTTGAGAGTCTTGAATAAGCATCTATCCAGTAAGGTTAAATTAATAGCCATGCTTTCTTTAGAAAGGAATTTCCTATACCTGTCTTCTAATTTGTAATTAGATTGTGTTCAAGTCCAAAAAATGTAGCTAAGGCTTTCCATGTCGTCTATTTCAGTAGTTTTAATAAAATTCAGAGCGTATTTGGCACCTGACTTTGCGGTTTTCGCATTTTACCGCGCACTTACGAATTCATCCTGAACTCGTGAACTCGTGAAACAACCGGACTTGAAAATAGTCAGATTGTAATTAGAGGGGTGACTAATTAGATGAATAATGGACGTGCACGACGATTGTGACTTTATTTGTGTGAGTTCAATTGCGAAGTAAAAAAATAGTTGTTTATGTAACTGTCACATAATAAAGGTTATTACCGAGTCACCGGTTAATACCGAGTTATGTGCAGTTACATACACTACTTTATCTACACTCATTATTCAAAGAAATATAACAAAAAAAAAAAAATAATTTTATTTATTGTTGGCTGTCTGGAAAACATTTGCCATAGTTTTGTGCGTTTTTAAGAAAAAGGAGTGTTGCATAATGAGTCCAACCGGTTGCATAATGATTATTATGTTACCGTTTCCATTTTTAAATTCGTTCGTTTTTATCATCTGTGTTAAAAAGTATGTCATTATGACTTCGAGTCTGAGTTCATAATTCGAACATTATAACATGAGTGAAGATAAATAATATAATATACTTGCATACTCACTCTTGCATACTTGCTTTTTCCTCACGTTTTTGATTTATGTAAAATAGCAAACCGATTGTCAAGCAAAAACTTACATTTCAATCATCAATGTTTAATCTGCTAAGCATTCTTTCTTCAAACGCATTGGTTACGCAATTGTAAATTTATAGTTCAATCGGGGCGCAGGAGGCTTTGTTCTACTAGTAGGTACTGTTATAGCAAAGAGCTATGAAAATATTTAAAGTTAGTGTAGTACCTACTGGTTGACTCTCCAATCGAGGCTCGCCTCGATTTCAATTTCCCTGAAGTTATAAATATCGTCGTAAGAGACGCTAATTATGAAAATACCGATAATATCGAGGGCTAACTGTCCTGTTCTTCCAGGAGCTGTGGTTTGTGGCCACAGGGCTTAATTCCACCCGCAGGCCCGCCCCGTACACTTAATAGTTTTAATGTCTCGCCACTAGTGATGTTATTACGATATGATAGCCTTGTTCATAATTTAATTTTTTAAGAAAAAAGAAGTTCCTGGAAATTGTTTGTATTTATACGTTTTATAAACAGTCCTAACCCTTGAGAGTCAGCACGAACACCGGTGCTCGCAAAAATATATGTTTCTATAGTGTCTAGTTTTATGACCATTGACAGGTACCGTATCGCTTAAAAAGAGGCTTTTGGTATTTAGCTTTTACTATAGATACATAGATATAAGTTATATTTGTAATTTATATTTGATAATATTATAATTTATTATTATATATCCTTTGCCAGACCTTATTACATTCTAGGAGAGACTCAAGTCACAACATTCCACTGTCCTTTTCCCACTACTTCATTCTAACCATACTTTACAAGACGAAGTTTAAATGCATTAAAATCGCCACTTCAATTTTATTTTCTTTCAAAGATCAACCTATCACATACATACACCTATCATATTGTGATGAAAAAGAAACCTGTTATTGGCTTTATATTTTTGTATGTCCATTGTAAGTGTTACTATTGTGATAAGCTCTTGGCTTTTCTTATAAGACATACATACATACAAGTCACGCCTTTCTCTCACAGGGGTAAGCAGATGAAATCCTTACACTTGCTACGATCCTTCCATATTTCTTTCGCTTAATCAACTCTCATTACAGTCCTCATAGATGCTTGGCGATTTCGGGTACTTTTGATTTGGCTCAAGAACGTTTTTATTTTGATCGAGGAATGTTCGTGATATATAATAAATAGATAAATAAAATTTTGTTTTAAGTACAGAATAGTAATAGTAGATGCCTTATGGGAACAAGGTTTCAATATAGAGTTGAAAATGGCTCTTAAATGAAAAACACAAAGTAAACGTTTGAAAAGGCAATGCTGTAAATAATGGAAATGTATGATAATTAACACTTATTTACATTACCACTAATGGCGCCGTCCAATTTGCAATGATCAATTTGTTTAATATTTATTTGATTGGACCTAACAGGTTATTGATGTTGCTTTAGTTTTGTGGTTTTCCACGGCTTTGATCCCATTATATTCTCATCATGACAAAGTTCATTAAATTAAAAACCAGACATAAATAGAAACTATACAAATTGAGGAAGACAATGACCTTTTGTTATCAAGAATCAAGAAAAAAAAATATCTTATCGATATTTTTTATAGTTTGATAATCAAAGTCGGTAACATCCCTAAGTCGAAGTCAGTAGCCTCAGATTATGCCCTTCGATTTCAGATAAAATAGTTTCATCTATGATTTTTTTGCCTATCATGATCCTTTGTGAATGAAGACGTTTCGTTGTACGTACGTGACTGATTTTTCAATTGTAACAGTAAAATCTAATTTATTTTGAGAGTATTATTTTAAATCTTTTCTGATCTTTTATATCATCAATTATCTCAGTTCTTTTAGTACAGTTACCAGCTTTTTAGATTACTACAAATTTGTTTCTTCAGTCATGATTACATTCTAAGGTTGAAACTCAATTTAGGCTTTGACAGTTTTGTACAGTTTGACCTACTGTTGATTGTACTTAAAGATATATAATAGTAAAATGAATTATATATGGGTATGATAATGAATATAACCACAGCTCTACATCACAAATATTTTACGGTCTGTCCTTTAAATTCGATTCTAATGTCCTTATATTTTATGAACAATGAAATAAGTGTAACTCCGTAGGGTCTTTGACCTGAGCCGGCTTATGAGAGTAAAATAATAATAACAATAACTTCAAATGCGATCCAGAGAAAAAACTCGAGTCTAGCGCAATGTCATTACAGCGAGGCGACGACGCGACGTCGTGCTCCATAGGACTTACAACTAATAGAAGGGGCTAGGGATTAAACAGGGGATTATACAATAATCTAATTATCTATATATTTTTTCTTGTTGTAGAAATATTTGTAAATTTGAAAACAATTGGTATCCTGCTTAAATTAATTAATAATTAATTTAAATTAATTAATATTAAATTAAAGTCAATTGATTGATCGTTTTTTTACACATAAAATGGTCACTTGACTATTGTTCTATTACTCTTTATTTAATAGTAATATGAAATGAAAAAAAAAATATTGGTAAATGTCATTTCATTTCATTTCTAATAGTTTACCGGTGCCACTATGTCAGTACTTGTCTATCATTATTAGAATTCAAAGTAATCAGTGCGGCCAACACTGCTATTTATATTCGTGCACAATGAATATTTCAGAGAAGATTAAGCTTCTTCTTTACAATTGTAACGTAAGTTTTTTGCTGCTACTATTACGAGTATTCTGGAGAACAAGGCTTTTTCATAGAATTACCTTACTTTAAAATGTGCATTTGTTTTGAGAATACGTTTGAAACAGGAACAATATAAATCATAATCTAAAATGTGCAAAAAACCGGACTGAAACATGTTGGGCTCACACTTTGAGAATTTCTGCACTCATAATATTTGTAAAATACATTGATAGTTCATTTTCAAAATCTAAAAGCAAACTTGAAATAAAGAAATTCCGATTTCGCAACGATAAAAATGTGACTACTTTATTTAACGTTTTCCTTTCAAAAACTGCATCGTTCAAACCCCGAAATTCTAATTCCTTTAAAAAGTTTTGTTACACATTAAGATATCTCGAAACAAATAACTGTAAACGATTTAAAAAAATCGATTTCGGACTTTCAATCCCTACAAATGTAAAACAATAACTATTATATCGCGCCTTATTTCCGGTACGATATTTTCGATTTGATTGATCAATTTCGATGATCAATATCTCGGGCGTCGTGATTGGCTACCGGCTACTGGTCTGTTCGGTGTTGTTCAATTGTTGCGATCCATTGCTTTTCTATTAGCCGAAGAAGGTTTATAGTCTAGTAGTAAGCAAGCAATGTGTTGCGGGTGGCAATTTAAGATTGTGACTCGTAGGCTTGTGGTTATAGTTACTCAAATAAAGTCAATCTTGGTCCGTGTGAAAATTTGATAACGAAACTATGGATCGATGGGGCTGCACAGCCAATGGCTGCGGTTTTGGCTGCGCTACTGTAGGATGTAATAAGCGGTCTGGATTAGCTCGTCCGCACTCTGTATCAACACGTATTGGAGACGCAGGTGTGAAGAAATTGAGAGATTTTATATTGTTATAACCAGAGCCAGACCTTGTTTTCCTCTAAAGTAGGCCTACCAGTGATGATTGTGATTGTTCTGCGAAATGTCTAGTTTGTGAACAATTTGGTATCTTAGGTCATTCATTTTGTAGGACAAGGGAAAATTTTAATGGAAAACTGTGTAAAATAAAGTTGTTTAAAATGCATGTGTGAGAATCGCAGGAGCTTTTAACCCAACAATAATCACATTGTCTGTAATAAGTAATTTCAGGCCCAGTCTTCCAAACTAGAAAACGACAATGCAAGGAATGGTGCTTCGTGACTGGAATAGGTATTTAGTAAGATGGTATATGGCATAGTTAATACATAAGGAAAAGGTACAGTGAGTTTGCATGTTAATTTTAAGTACACTGATTAAGATTAAGCTGAACACTCTTTTTTTCTGATCATTTAAAAATACATATTTTTAGTTTTCTCTATCAAAGTCTGTCATCAAGAAAGTATCTACATATTGATAATTATGCATACCGACTAAAACATGACTTCTTGTTGACTCTAAAACAAACGTAGATACCCCGAACGTATACCCGAGGGATGATGATCACGCTCCGCAGACAATCGGAATCGGCAATTACGGATTTGATGGAACACCTTCACGTCCGACGCAAACCAGTCGAACAGCCGACGACGTATTGATGGAAACATTGCCTTTGTTCCACTCGATCTAGTTACGCGGCCATATTGGTGAAAATACAATAATTTATTAGCGACACGTCAAACGCAAGATTATGTACTACAGTTGGATGTTCAGGATAATATTCGGTGCTGAGCCGATTTTGAAAATTCTTTCACTGTTTGAAAGGTGTTAACACATATTGCACCCGTTTGTAGTTGGGTCAGGTTCTTGTAATTTAAAATTTGAAGCATTTATTTCAACTATTAATATTTTATTGATTTATGCATTATAATGTTAATATTTTTTTAGAACATTTTTACAAATTATGACCCGCCATAAAACATCACACCTATAACTACCAAAGAGCGAAAAAAGGCAAGCAGTACCTCTAGTTTAAGTTTTCATTGTAAAAAACATCTCACTTTGAGTTGCGTTAGGAAATGTCAAAAACAAAAATTTGTATGGGAAACATGAAACCTGGGAAACATTTTTTTTTGACCAGGAGAGTGTTCCGAATAGACATTAATTAACTACTTAAGTATAACTATTACAATCACTTGTATATATTGATACGTCGCTTTTGGAGCATTTTCCTTCCAATTCAATTTTGACATTTGTGACTAAGTAAGATATTATAATAATATATAACACGTAAATTTTATTAGGTTGTAGAACATATTGATGTAAAGGGAGGATGTAACCCTTGCAGAGTTTCTTGTCTGTATCTTCTCTAGACAAGGCCTCCCGGTAGTGAACAGGCCGAAAAAAAAGTAGTGGTATTGTCAATTTTAGGATACTTACTTATACTTTATTTTGTTTTGACTTGTCAAAAGTGTAGGTATTTGATGATACTAATTTGATTAAATGACTTTGAGTTTGAGTTTGAAAAGCGCCCCTATTGGAAACAAGTTGAAATCACATTTCTCATAGAATTGACATTTTGGACATTTCATAATGCAACTCAAAGTGAGATTTTTTTATACAATGAAAACTTACACTAGGGGGAAAATTAGTTAACACCCACACTTCGCTGATATATTTGAGTATTTTAAAATCGCGCTTGTTGAATTATCTCTAATATACGAATCACTACGACCGCGCATAAAGAAGCATTCTTCAAAGTTCGTAAGCAACAAGTTAAAGTTGACATGGGCTTTATAGTGTGCGTAATGGCTGCTCGTCATTAGTGCGCGCGCAATTGCCGCGCTGATGAAAGTCTGCTGGGATTGCCTTGTAAACGCCCTCCAGATTTGATGAACTCAATAAAGAATAGAATGGGCGCTAGCAAAAACATTTATGGTGTTACCACACGAGAGCCGAGTAATAAATGCTACTACAAGGGATTTAGAGGTGGGTACGAATGAGAATTAGCACTAAGTCAAATTATAACACTATGAATATTCATTTTAAAACTTTTATAGAGTGGCTGAAATAATTCTACATATGATTATGTGTCTATATTGCCGAAGGGAGAGGTGTCAACCCACAAAAGCTTCATGTGGTTAAATTCCATTGAATATCAGAGAACCACATAGGCACTTCTTAGAGTAATGAAATAGTTAAATAAGGTAATCAAAATAAGAAATTTAAGAGTTTAGTTTTGAATTTCAAGCACAGAGCTAAAAATCACTCTACTTTGTTAAAAGCATAATTGTCTAAATTTAATAATCCGAATATTGTAATTAAAACAAACATCGTAATAATATCATGAAATGACACAATTTATCCAAAAATAAACCAAAATACTCAGTATTATGACATGGACATAATGGGAAAAACCGGTTGAGAAATCGTGATTTTAGCATGTCACGTGACATGTTGTGGTGTCGGGATAGAATTTACAGTTTGCTGAAATTGTTATAAATCTTTGCTTAAAATAACTTGTTTAAAAAATCGAAACATAATACATATTATTCTCACGACTCTACTAATAAAGAATGAATAATATTTTCAAAAGGTTTTCATTTTAATTAAAAGTGCAGCTCTTTTACTAGATATTATTTTTAAAAAAATTAAAGATTTTTCATGCTACTTTATTTTTTAGTCAGTTTATTACCGAGAGGCCTTCTCTTGATAAGAGACCGGTAAGAAACAGCAAGATATCCTTCATTCCAATGAAACTAAGCCTAGTTAAGGATTTCAATGCAAATATGCAATTTTTTCTGCCATTTCTAATAGATTACAACGCATTCGAGTTGCTCGTCGGTAAATAAGGCAGTCAGTTAGAGGCTGTGATTCTGCTGTAATGATAATAAGCGCGGATATTAATAAATTTAGCAGCACTACCCGTTTACAGTTATTTAGGGCATAATTGCGAAGTAAATTAGCTTCTGCCCGCCGCCGGTCGTGTTTAACATGATTTGTAGCATTATGCCAAATGGAAATAACATTTTTTTGTCGTGTTTTATGAGTTTCTTGCTGATGCTCTTTTAGTGTTGAAATAAGGTTTGCTTGTAGTGTAGGGGTTTTCTCAATGACTTGGACTTTTGCATTTCTCACAATAATAATTTTTAGAAAATTAAATCACATGAAAAAAAAATTGTGAATTGACATAAGAACTTGTATAATTTTCGTATAATTGTCGCTTATTTGTTAAATATTTGTTATTGACCTATAGGCTCTATTAATAAATATTTTCGCTCAATATTAAATATCGGAAAAATATCGTTTTTTATATTAAAAGCCTACTCGAAAACTTGGCCTTTAGGACATCGACATCATTGATTACTAATATTTGCCTATCAAATTCAAGAAATAGGATGGATGACTAATTGTTTCATATATAAATGTCAAACGTGTGTGGTTGGATACGCAAATTTTCTTTCTAACTAAATATTGGGTTTTACCCGAAAGTTTGAACCTAAACAAATAAAAACAATGATGCCCCGTGTGATTCATGGTATAAGGCTAAGCTGATAAATTACGATGTTATTTTATTGGTTTTGCTATTCAAGTCAAGTGCGCAAGATAAAGAATCTTTAAAGTGGTCGACATTTAGAACAAATAACAAATATAATATTCAGCAAGATAATTGTCTTGGATAAGGGTCAGTTTTTTGATCCGTGGACAGGTTAAAATATGGACCAATGGCGAAAACGTATGATGACGTGATGTATCAGCTTGTCCAATCGAATGTTCAAATATACCTAACAAAGGTTAAATAATCATAGATAACTTAACGATGACACGATAACACGATGCTGGGATTAGTAAAATGGCGGCAGGCGACACAGCTGATGTATGTATATTGCTTCTAATTTTTATCGCTAATTTAATAGTTTGTCTAGCTGGTGTCATACATTTTAGCGTTTCCATTGACGCTCTTGGTCAAGATTTTAACTATTGAGGTAACTATTACTACGGATAAAAAAACTCACCCTAAGCTTCCTTTTCATTGGAAATATTTACCATAAGTTGTAAATTGGAAGACTGTTGTGATAATTATATGACGAGACTATTCGTATTGAAATATTTTTCATGGTTACAAAATTTTCAACGCAATATGTATTGTTATAAAGGAATAAAGAGCATTTGAGTAAACGGATCAATTGATCCGTAACAACACAGGAGTCACACACATTTCAAGTGCGTTGCTCGTCTTTTAAACGCGAGAATTTATGCATGAAGGTCTGAAATACTGCAATTACAAGAATTTTTTATGCAAAGATCCATTACTATAGATGGATCCAAGCACTGAGTGGCAGCGCTCTCGCGGGGCAATAATATGTGGGACGATATCTCTTTCTCACACTCATTCACACAGTTGAACAGTGTCTCCTGTGAGTGAGACTGTTGCCGTCGCAGCCCTACATTTTATTGCCCCGCGGGCAGCGAGTGTTCGACATTAGTATTAACATATCGCTATTTCCATACTTATACTATAAATGCGAAAGTAACTCTGTTTGCCTGTCTGTCTTGCTTTCACGTCAAAACTACTGAACCGATTCAATTGACATTTGGTACACAGATAGTCTAGAGCCTGAGAAAGGACATAGGCTACTTTTTATCCCGATATTCCCATGGGAATGGGTACCGCGCGGGTGTGACCGTGGTTATCAATATCTGCTCGACCGAGTATTATGTGACATATTCCGTGAAAGTGTAATTTCAGTTCGATTTTTAAAATTTCTCGGCATTGTAAAATAATGACACGACAACAGAGATATATCACCTTGACAATAATTAATCACGGACAGGAAAGAAATGTTATTTTCATTAATTTAATAATTAGAGGTTTTAGTTCAACTATTAACAATCAACATTTTGCTCATAAGAGGTAGGAATATAATGTTGAGCAATGCAGTTTTAACAAACACACAAAAACTTTGTAAACTTTAATCGGCGTTAAATCAATAGCCACGCGAACGTCGCGGGCACAGCTAGTATAATTATAAAGAGATAAGCAGTTGAAACAAACAACGAAGTCTGTATCCAAATAGGTATTCTCAACTTAAGCTTGGTTTAAAAAAAAATTGGTTGACAGTAATAGTAATGGTATGCTACTTACCAGGCCCCTCTTCCCCACTGGGCACTATGGGCACGTGCCCAGGGCCCCGCGATCGAATGGGGCCCCCTAGTTCCTGCCAGATTACCAAATGATAACCGATATTTAGGTATTACCGAAAAACATTAATTTTGAAAAATCTGATGATAATGACTTACTACAATACCTACGCTTATTAGCTTTAGTTTGCCGCATGCGCATAGCTATACCTTGTACAACATAGCTTGAACTTTTTGCCACATGGGTCAGTGAAGGAAACAGAAAATATCTATTGGTGTAAAAAATATGTTGGCTAAATATGTGGCTGTATGTATGTTTAAAACTATTCAAAATAAATTAATTCATTCATCAATCAATTTTATTGCACTAGACATATAAACATTGGGTAGGTAAGAGACCATTGTTTTCAGTTTTTCTATTTAAATTTTACTTTCAAGCAATAAAAACCACTTAAGACTTTCGGAAAATGCTTAAGTCTTTATCAGGTACTTTTGTGTTGTGTCTATTCGTATGATTATTAACAATTTTTAAAATTAGAAAATATTCATCGTCGTTGCAAAGTTACATCGATTTCAGATTTGACATCCGTCAAAAAGATCAAACTATTAAATGCAACTATAAACAGGGTATAAGTACTCCACTCTAGCTCAAAAATGAGGTTTTCCGATATTAGTATGTTTAGGTTAATTTAAATACCTATATGTAGGTATAAGAATACAATTAAAAGTTTACAATTTGATGCGGTGTGGTTTATGTCATAAAGAAACCTAATTCTAACTTCATACGTAATACCAAAGACAAAAAAGGGGAATTCCCGACTCCCGATCGTCGTTTGACTTGATGAACGGGAATTCCCCTGTATTTGTCTGCGATGTTGTGACGTTTGTTTTGTTTGTAGTTGTTACTGACTGTGCTCGAGAGTCGAGCTCTGATAAAAAAATAGTATTGTTTGATTAAATCGTCGTTTGTCTTTTTTGTGTTGGCGAATATTTTCGTTATAAAATTAATTAAATACTGAATTATAATATAAAATGTCGAAACGGTCATATCCTAGTGGATCTGAAAAAAGGAAAAAAGCTCTACATCAGAAAGAAATAATTGAAAAGTTACCAAAATTAACATCATATTTTACTACTACTACTGGAGAAACTTCTGTAAGTAGCAATCAACTAATTAATGTTCCACATGATGAGTCAGCTCAGTCACAAATTGCGGGAATTTCTAAACCTTCATGTTCCAATTTTGATAAAGAGATAGAATCAGAAAGCGACTATTCCTACGACGAAAGTGCAACAACTTTAGTGACTTCACTAAAACCGACAACTGTGTCAATTGAACTGCAGTTTTCCAACACAGAAGAATTAATATCACACGACCCCGCCGATTATTTCCACGAAAAGTTTATTGAAATAAATCGCGAAATTTTAATTCGTAAAGGACCAGTATATTTTCAAAATAAAGATTCTGACTTTTCCGAGGCATCTAGAACCTACAAAGATGGTAATAAATTAGTAACGAGATATTTCAACAAAGCATTATTTATTCGGAAATTAAAGAACAATGAAAGCGTTGAAAGAAAATGGTTGCTGTATTCGCCTTCCAAATGCTCTGTATTTTGTTTTTCATGCTGCTTATTTAACCCAACTGATGTTAATCTTTGCTCACGGAATGGATGTAATGATTGGAAGCATATTAATCACATTATTTTAACACATGAAAATAGCCCAGCGCATAAGCAATCTATGATGACTTATCTGGCACGAAGTAAAGCGGTTGGTAGAGTAGATATGGACTTATTATCTCAACATCAAAAGGAAGTGGATTACTGGAGAAACGTACTTAAACGGATTGTAGCTGTTGTAAAATTTTTGGCATCGAGAGGACTTCCATTTCGCGGCGACAATGAGATCCTAGGATCTCCAAACAATGGAAATTATTTGGGTTGCGTAGAATTATTGAGTGAATTTGATCCATTTCTTGCAGATCACTTAAAAAAATTTGGGAATCCTGGAAAGGGTAACATTTCGTATTTATCAGCAAATATCTGTAATGAGTTTATTGAAATAATGGGAAAACAGGTTCTAAAAAAAATTATAAATGAAGTTAAATCAGCAAAATATTTTTCCATTAGCGTTGACAGTACGCCCGATCTGTCTCATATTGACCAGCTAACTTTCATCATTCGATACGTAAAAGACTGTGTTCCTGTTGAAAGGTTTTTGAAATTTATACCTATTAAAGAGCATAAATCTAAGTATTTAGCGGAGACCATCTTAAATTTTTTAGAGATACATGATATTCCCATAAAAGATTGCAGAGGACAAAGTTACGACAATGCTTCAAATATGTCGGGAAAGTATAGTGGTCTACAAACAAGAATCAAGGAAAAATGTGAATTTGCCACCTTTGTACCATGTGCGGGACATTCACTAAACTTGGTAGGTGTCCATGCTGCTGGGTGTGTACCGGAGGCATCTCAGTTTTTTGAAATAGTTCAGAAAGTGTACAACTTTTTTTCCGGCTCCACCCACAGATGGAATATGTTAACAGAACATTTAGGTTCAAAAAAAGTTGTTAAAAGTCTTTCACAAACCAGATGGTCAGCCCGAGCTGATGCAGTAAGCGCTTTGCATGGGGGTTATAAACGAATAATAGAAGCTTTAATCACCATCGCAAACGATACTGATCAGGCACGAGAAACTAGAAACGAAGCCCTTAGTCTGTCTAGAAAAATGAGAAATCTAGAATTTATTATACTGACGGAAATCTGGAGCTCTATATTGGAAAGAATAGACAAAACAAGTAATTATCTTCAGAAAGAAACAATAACACTGGACGTTGCAACCAATTTGTTCACTTCACTTCATGATTTTATTACTAACCTCAGGGATAAATTTGATAACTTCGAATCATCTGCCAAAGAAAAGAACCCAGAATCTGACTACAAGGATCTATCTCAAAGAACAAGACGTAGAAGCTCACGGCAGAGTTTTTTTGATGGCTCTGCGCCATCAGTCCAATTGAATGGAAAAGAGCGATTCAACGTAGAAACCTTTCTCCCAATAATCGATACCTTGAGTGTTCATCTGAAACAGCGACTAAGTTCATATGAGACCGTTAGTCAACGTTTTAGTTTATTTTTTCACTTAAAAACTCTGAATTCCGAAGAGATACGACAAGGATGCAAAGAATTTTCTAAAATCTATCACGAAGATGTAAATGAAAAAGAGTTAGAAATAGAATGTCAACATTTAAAAGAATACTTAAAAAATGTTCAGAGTGAAAATGAAGCACCTAACGGTGTACAGGAAGTATATAATCTATTAAAGCAAAACAAAATTGAAGACACATTTCCTAACGTAGAAATTGCATTGAGAATATTTTTAAGCATGATGGTAACTAACTGTAGCGGAGAACGCTCCTTCTCCAAATTGAAACGAATAAAAAATGAATTAAGAAGTACAATTCTTCAAGAGAGATTAACTAGTTTGTCGCTGATGTCCATAGAATGTGATATTCTCAATACCATAGATTTTGAAGAAGTGATTAACGATTTTGCTCATCTTAAATCTAGAAGGGTACCTTTGCAATCAACATAGAATTAATCTACGGAATTTATGCTAAGCGAGTTACTTTTGTAGAATATTTTTTATATTTCCAATTTTTTTATAGTTAGTAACTAAATAAAAATAAATTTAGAACCTTGTTTGTCTACTTTCATTATCTATTATCACTAAATAGTGTTTTCTCAAGGTCATAGGGGCCCCATGATCCTAATGTGCCCAGGGCCTCAAATAGTTTAAAGACGGCCCTGCTACTTACCACCAGTGGGCAGGTTGGCATTAGTCTTGTACTCTCGTTCTTCGTGCGACAGCGACCGCACACTCCGCGCTGGTGAGCTCTTATACTCCATGTCTCTGAGCGCCAGCTGCGAGTCGATGTAAGTGCGTTGGAAACTGAACGATCTGATTGGGTGGGTCGTCACGTTCGTGCCTGGGGAGAAAAAAAATTGTTACTACTACTAATATTGGGTCCTTACCTATGAAATTGGTGTTTTTATTCTGTCTTAGCAATTTGTCCGTAACTATCAAGTTTCAGAACATTCTTATAAAATTATTGCCTCTTCTAAAAATAGACCATATATTTGAGCTCGTATTATTTAATTTGATAATTTTTTGTAAGTTTAATTGTGTTAAAATTAGACACAATAACAATTATTTTTAACTGCCTCCCGAATACATCATTTTATTTGCATTAACATAAAAACGATGAATAATTTTTATCAAGCGTGTTCACACACATATTGCTAAAGCTTGTCTAATGATACATGCCAAATATTATTATCTCTGGATCTGTCGTTGTGAAGAAAACTGATAAAATTTTAGTATGTAAAATGCAGATATCCCCAAAATCTCCATACAAAACACCAATTTCATAGGTAAGGACCTAATATTTACCTATTGATTAGCCCAAATAAATCACCTTATGTGCTTGTTGGCTAAACATAATAATCATAATATAAAAATACACACATATAATCACGACTATTATCCCCTATGGGTTAGTCAGAGACTAGGCAAAAGTACCGCAAAAGCAGTCCACTGCCATATTCCGCGTTTCACCAAGCAGTGACTGCACATGTGCTCAGAGTGACAGGTGGTGAGCCCGTCGCCGCTATAAGCTATTGGATGGTTGTGCAGCTAAGTCCATTAGTCGCCTTATAATATAAGTACAAAATCAACTACATTCTGAAATAAATGATTGTTATTTTTTTATTGTTAACCTAATAAACGTCAATGACTGACGAACGTAAACATCAAATAAAAATTTGCTCCCACTGGGCACTCGATCCAGGGTCCCTGGAGTCAGTGATAACAGGTGTTCAAATATAATACATACAATCACGCCTGCAATCCCCGAAGGGATAGGCAGAGTCCAAGGAGCACTGTGTTCCTTAAGACCACATTTAGCCATACAAAAATTGGGTTTGGTCAGATGAAAAATCGTGAAAGAGTAGTAACAAGTAGCTAGCTCATCGTTTACAGAATCACAGACCCAGTACCCATTACACCCTTAGTCGCCTTTTACGACATGCTAGGCAAGAATAGCAGTTGGTACATTCTTTTCGTGTCCCGGACCAACACGGGACTGTCTCGGACCAATACGGGACAAATATAATAACAAGTCGTAAAATCCAGGTAAACTCCAGATACTCTTAAATAAGAGTATTTTTAAAGTATTTAACATTTTGGAGGAATAAAAAATCATGCACAAAAAAAATCTTGAATAAAAGGGAAAAATGTATTGAATCTCGTGACTGCAATAATAACAGGTTGCCAGTACAGCATATGCCAGACTTGAAAACCTGGCGCTGGTTTTCAACTGGCACCTTTAGTTATATGTGTTTTATAATTCTAAATCTGTAAAAAAATATTAACCTAAAAATGAAAAACTCGCATTATATTTTGGACCCTATTCTACAATTTGGACTCGGCGTTGTGAAAATTGAAGCAAAATTTTTTAGAACAAGATAGATAAACAAGATATCATCACTGCTTTCATCTAGTATCATTAATCACCAATGCTTAGGTATTTGTAATACAGCACATTTGCTTTGTAATTAAAACGATTCATTAAGAAAAATCAGAGCGTGTCCATTCAAAACAACTCACGCGAAAGGCTATCAAAGGACTTATTGCTTATGAATACGAAAATCCCGCTTAAAGAGATAGCCAACAAAGAGTGGAAAGGGACAAACGGGTACTTAGCGCGTAAGCCCCAAACTCCGCATTGCAAGAAAGGAAGATCCACGGGGCAGGACTTAAAAGTTGGACATAATAGACTTAATTTGTAGGTGCCCGCTGTAAGCCGCTTCGCTGCGACCCTAGCTAATTAAGGTGCCAACAGTCGATAATATTATGTTATCGATATCGATAAGTACTGATTTGTGATTTTTACCTTTTAGTGATAATATTTGGATTTTAGCAATGTAATATGTCTTCTATGAAATTGCCGTTTTTTCTCTCTTAGTATTTTGCCTGTATCTATTAAGTTTCAGAGTATTCTAACCTTCTCCAAAAATAGACCATATTTTTGAGCTCTTTTAAATTGTTTTGATAATTTATTGTAAGTTTAATTGTGTTAAAATGGGACACGGAGACAACTCTTTTTAAGTGCCTCCCGAATATATAATTTGATTTGCATTCACTTAAAAACGATAAATAATTTTTATAAAGTGTGATATCACACGTATTGCTAAAGCTTGTCTTATGATACATGCCAAATTTTGTTATCTTTGGATTTGTCGTTGTGAAGAAAACTGAACTGAATTTTAGTATGGAAAATGCAGAGTTCCCTAAGATCACCATACAAAACCGCAATTTCATAGGTAAAGACCTATTATTATTAGTCCTGCTAAAATTGGTTCCTACTTTTTTGAGAGTTTAATTAATTTGGTGTACAGTTAAGTATACAAATTTTTCTTGTGAAAATCTATTATGATATTTTAACAGACGTGACGACTCTACCTACTATCTTACTACATCGACACACAGGTTGACAAAAAATTAAAATTATTGATTCATCTTCTATGTAAAATCATCAAATGGAAGGGAGGAATCATCGATGAATAAACATTGGCGTTATGTGGTTACCGAGCAATTATAGACCACAGAACCACCACACATTTTTTTTATTATCATAGTTCAAATATAGGTTTTTACATTATTTGCTGACTGAGTTATAAGTAAATTTTATAGAACTATTATTGATTCTAACAAAAAAAAAAAACAATACTTTGAATATATAGTATGATTCCTAGAAGATATTATTTGTATACATACACATACTTACACATATTTTTTGTATTATCATATGTAGAATTATAGAACGTATTATTGTTTGTTTAGTAAGCGATTTTTTGTGTGTAATGGCGCACATTATATCCATCAGTGGATTAATGTGGGATGATAATAATGCATAATTTTTATTAAAAAAAAGGTAGAACCGTCGTAGAACTATAAAGTACATGAGGTGTTTTATATAAACATCGACAACTACAATCAGTGCAACCGACATCACTACGCGTAGTAATAATTAACCCCCTGCATTTGTTTGCGTCGATTTCACAACATAATTGCGGTATAGATACGTTTCGTATTGTGTAAACTCATAAACTAATTAACTGAATTTATTTTTTTCAATTTCTATAGAACCGCCATAATTAGTGCGGCGCTTACAAACAGAGGTCGGGCCTTGCAGGTGTTTTTTTTCATGCACAAAAAAAGGCCACCTATACCTTTCTAATAAGGTGATTGACACATAGTTATTTGCACTGAAATTAGGCAGGAAGCCCGAATCAATTTTGTACCATGTTAAATTATTGTCTAACATTTTATTGTTTTGTGCGATTATCGTAATCACGCTATTATTTCTATATTTTCTAAATGATGATGATGATATAAGCCTAATATATTTGAAAATAAATTATAAAACATAAAGTGCCAAAAAAATTTTTTTTTGTTTGAAAAATGGTTTTTTTTAATTAAATTCTTTCTTCCTTTCCACAAAATAGTTACTTAAAAATAAGAAAAAGTATTTCAAAATTACATTCTTTCATAATGAAATACAGCCAGCACAATCCTTTCAAGACTTGGTGACTATTCTTCGTCAGCAGCAGGAATATAATGTATATAATGCTCTCCTGGCTGTATGTCCCGGCACCAGTTGCGACTGTGCGTGCTTGCGACTTATTACAGATATAATTTCACTATTGTTTGCCGCCGGCGCAGCCCCATATGGCGTAACGTGTTTTTTTTCACCAGCCAATTTTGATAGTTCCAGATCCTTTGAATGGAATAGTAGGGTAAGTATACGTTTGTAGTTTACTAGGATAAACTGCAGCGTGCAAAATAATAAAATAAAGGACATGTAGTTCTTTTTTTCTTTTTTTTAAATCCCAGGTAAGTTTGAGGGGTTGTAGGTTTATCATATTATTTTACTCTAATTTACATGCACATAAGACAGACTGAAATATTGAAAATAAGTTATTTAAAAATCGCCTGTAGGAAACCAGATTTTTTTAAATGTACCAAATTTTTTTGATTACAATGAACATTCGTTTATTTGTAATCGAGTACTTACAGTAACAAATCAAATTATACTATAACGAAAATACGTTGTTTACACGAATAGTATTTTTGTAAGATGATAATTACCACAGTAACAGTTACTAGAATAAAGGAGGTTAATTTAGTTTTTTGTTAATTTACAGAGTTTATTTAAGAGGTAAAATTTAAAACATTCAAGAATTAATGGAATTACTGTCAGTTTTTTTATAAGTTTCCAGATAAATTTCCTATAAATTCTCTAAAGAGTGTGGTCTCCTCACAAGTTTCGCGTGACTGCTATTCGGAAGGACGGCGGAAGACGATATTTTATAATATTAATTAGCCATATTTTTACTTGTGAAAAGGCGATGCCTTTACACTAGGCATGTTTTATTGTTTTGTTTAAATAATTTTTTTTTGCACTTAAGTAATATTACAGATGCTATTATGTAAATTCAACTTATGCATGAAACAAAACTTATCACACCTCGGCCTTCTCCAAGATATCTTCTTCCAAGATATTATATTATGGGTGAGGATATGTTACAGTCAATATAGTTGTTAAGAACTACATTTTCAATGACTAGTATTAGAACAGTCACCACAATTTTCTTTGCTTCGCCTCTAATAAGCCTGGTAGGCATATCAAAATTTTGCAATATGAGTGAAAATTAAATTTTAGTTTATCACTTATAATTAAATGTTTATTTAAACAAAAACCGCACGCGCCACATACTGCACCGCTGTTCGTGTAACCCAACCGTTATCACTAAGTATAATGTGTACCGTGGGAAGACGCAGTTATCAGCCGCTTCGTGATACCGCCACGCGATAATAATAGAATAACAATTATTTAAATATCGCTGTTATCGTTATAGGTTTCACCATGTTTAATTAACAAAGCTTTTGTTAGTTTAGGAGGAAAAAACTGACCTATATTTTTAAAAGTAAAATTACGTAATTTGTGAACATTACGTAGGTGTAGCACATATTATAAAAAAAATCATGAATTAAACACTATTTACGCAAACGAAAAGTTATCAATTACACAGCAAAATATCACAAAAAAATAATTGTATTTCATTCGACTTCAGGGCTACCAAACTCTTTTCTCACAGGCCGCTAGTAAAAAGCAAAAAACCATCGAAAAAAGAAATTTTTCTTAACGCGCGCCTTTTATTTTCCGTAAACAAAGTATATGAAAATTAGCTAGATATATCAAGAGATTATTAAATAATGGGATAACAAACGTTACCGTGTTCGCCAGCGCCTTCTAGTGATAAGTCAAAGGTAAGCTATTTGATTTCTAAATTCTCGAGTTAAAATTCAAAAACAACAAACTTCAAACGGTGAGATCTCTTATCAATAATTGTTTGTAAATATACATTGAACCGAAGATGTATCCGATGATGTACGTATCCGAAGATGACTGTATGATCCATACAGTCATCGTCGGATACGTACATCTTTGATCGTAAGAGGGCGCTGGAGGCAGGTCATCCGCTCTGATGCCGACCACGTTCCTCACAAAAGAGGGGCCTAGGTCATAATCACGTCGTTTTTCCCGGTCAAAAGGAAATATCAGTTCTCATCAATTCAAGTTCGATTTTCCATCTGACCAAACCCAATTTTTGTATGGCTAAATATGGTCTTAAGGAACACAGTGCTCCTTGGACTCTGCCGACCCCTTCGGGGATTACAGGCATGATTGTATGTATGTAAGTATCAATTCACGAAGGCGATTAAACATTCGACTTTAGACTATCTTAAGGCAACAACTATAACGTTCGTAGTAATTGGTGCTACGATCTATCTCTACTCTCATTATTGTCCTTGACAATGGATAGTACAATGATTGATGGGTTTTACTGAGCTTTTTCTAAAGCCTTATATAGTAATTAGAAATAGAACTTACTAGTTTTAGATCTAGGCTCCCGCGGTCCATCGACCGTCACCTTAATCGCTTTTTGATAGGTAGCGACTTGAGGCGGACTTGTCGATATCGTTATTGTTAACGAAAAACTCTTCCCTGAAACAAAGTTTATTACATTTTATTACACAACTTATCTACAATTATTTCATCTATAAATAGGCACAGATGAGTTCAAAAACATGTATACACATTTTAGAGACAATCTTCATTTTTTTCTTATATGACTCATTCATTGTCAAAAGTGATTACATATTTTTGGAGTCGACTGTACATGGTCTAGTGTTCGACACTGTCGAGGATGTTCACAGTCGACTAGTAGGTACAGTTTCAGGAAGCGTTGTTTGAAAACGTGAGAATGTAAAGTAAACAAATAAATAGATAATTATTTTATCGCAACAAAAAAACGTCACAAAAATACAGTACAAAATGTTATGGAAGTTAGCCAAATGTATTGTTATTTATAAATAATTATTAAATAATATTTATAAATTATAGATAATATATTTAACTTAAATATGGGTTCTGAAACTTTATTCTTTTCACTTCCTTTCTTCTTCCTCTTCTCTTTCTTTAACACTTTATAAAAACCTCTATTGATCGATCGCGGTCCTGATTTCACAACTTTACCACAATAAGTATTGTTAACGATTCTTTTGCTACTCTATGTTTTTGTCTATCTTTCTGTTTACTGGTTGCTATAGTTACTTTCCGTTTTTGTTCTAGTAAAATACAAGTTTTTTGTATCCGATATTTCCTCTTATTTAATTGACCTCCAACTACCAGCAAGCTCACCAACAAGTATTTTGATATTTATTATGTAAAAATATGTTTACTTTCAGTCAACCAAGGCAATATTGAAAAAAATGCGTTGTAATTCCTAATAGAATAATAAAAAAATACATAAAGATTAGGTACTGGCTATCTATGAGTAGATTCAAAAATCTTAATACAGAAAGGTTTTTTCGTATTGTATGGGAATTTCAGTGGACGCAAAGTTTCCTAACCCTGTTAAGTCACAGATAAAGTATATATTGATACTGTCTAATTTTGTGTTAAGTAGTAGAGGATCTAAAGGATGCGGCAAAGTTGTATTTCAATTCAAACTAAGATCTTAATTCTATATAGAAAGTAAGAATACTCGCATAGATGCGTTTACACATAAATGGATCCATCATGTTCATCAACATCAACAATTTGAAGGCTTTTAATAAATGTAATAATGTCCAGCACATTACATTAGCATTACAGCCGCGTTTAAAAAGTTAGATAACAAAGTTAATCAGCGATACAATACAAATTAACAGACCGCTATACATAAATGTAGATGCTAGTGCACCGACTAACTACGGAGGGAATGGTCCAAAATAGCGAGCTTTTTGGGTGCCCGATTTGCGGTCAGCAGTAATGAATGCGCCGATAAATAGCGAATAAAATTACAGTTAAAATGAGTGGATTAACATGTCTAATGCAGATAATTCGCGTGTAGCCTGCACTCGATTTGGGATAAATGACTGATTTCACCGTACGCGCCTGGATTTGCGAGCATTCAGATATTCCTTTTGCGAGTTTAGTGATAGGAATTCCTGTTAGTGCATTATTGGAATTAGGGAATTCAATTTCGATATCAAATTATGTAATGACTCGCTAAATAAGACACCAGTTACCTGGTGCTTCTTAACTGTTACTTACAGAATTGGCAAGATATCCGATACATGAATATTGATAACAATTTTAGTTATTGTTGAGGTATGAAACTTAATTTGTCTATATTCTTTTAACCAACTACGATGAAGTCATAAAGAAGGATACCTAGTGATTTTTCCTTTTACTTAATAAGTTTTTGTATTCCCTATATACGCCCCACTGTTGGGCACAGGCCTTCACTACGCTAGCCCAATGCGGGTTGGTGGGTAGAAACTGTTGCAAGCACGGACGGAGAAGTTTCTGTAATAATCACCATAAATAAAAATGCATGCTATTTTTAAATTGTACCTACAACTACTTGTGCATTGCAATTGGTTCACGGGGATGACACGAGATATACCTACAGATTACTCTGGTTGCCTTACCACGGCAACAGATAGTTGACTGATAGGTATGTTCTGAAATGATTTAACACATTGTATACAATTCTCGAACTCGCTAAAGCGTGAGCGTACAAGTTCATTCCTGCATTTTACAGTTCCATAGATAATATTATCGCTGTAGGCAAAGCTTACTGTTTTAGTATTCTCACGGCTCTATTGATAAAAATGTGGCAGTAATACCACATATGAAATTATGATGTGTTTTGTGTATGTTCAAAATCCGTTTACAAGTTGGGTCTATAAAGGTTTATGTGGTTCGAATAAAACTTTTTGGGGACCAAGTCAACCATCATATTCAGTATTTCAGTAGAATAAATAAATAATATTAATGTTTTAAATAGATAATAATATTGTGTGTGTGTGGGTATTGGATGTTATTTGTAAATATAAATATTAGATAAATAGATATTATTCAAATATATCTAATATATAAATAAATTATTTAAAATGTGTGTAAGTACACCTCAGGTAAATAGTTATCATCGCCTCTTATGGACTCTTGCAACTCCGGGAGTACCATTGGCGCTTTGTCGAATTTATAAAAATAGTTTCTCTTCAGCAAGATATCAGGGAGGACTGCATTCAATTCCATGTACTGTATTTACATTGTCGACGTTTAAAAAGTTATCGGACTTAAGGAGGTTACCTTAAAATGTAATAAAATTCTACCGGTTAAAAAATACTAGTTAATTAGAATTTAAAAGTTATTGTTGGCTATAAATTGGACAGTTATAGCTTGGTTCGATATATCCTATGTATATGTTAAATTGAAGTAAGAATGCTTCTGAGTTTTCCATGAAATTTCAAGAGGTTTGGGACTAAAATAAATAAGCTTAGGATAAATATTGTATAAAAAGTATGGTATACCTATAATTCCGGGCACATTTCCCCGGAGCCGGCCGCCTTCTCAATGTCGCGTGTCGGTGTCATTCCCCACAAAGCGACGCGCAAAGCGTTTCAATACGGAAACAAATCATCATAAAAGGCGAGCTAAACTCGAGGCGTGTCTTGAATGATGTGAAATATTGCTTTTAAAATCGCTATTAAACTTAATGCATTTCGCATGATCACTCATCAACAGTTTAGGACCTAACACAATGCTCTGAGCTATAAAGTGTAACATTGTATCACAGCCTCTGAGGTGTTGAGAGAGGTGCGTGGAATATTCAATTTGTGCGCGGGCGCAGGTGGGCTGGGGGTGAGGCGGGGGGCGGCGGCCATCTTGATTTACGAGCGAGCGTAAATCCTTAGTGACATTTGTGAGTGAAGACGAATGCACTACGAGTTTAAAATCTTCAAGTGACATGCAGTTCAGGGAATGACTGCGGCCGCTACATTGAAGCCTGGAATGACAGGTATGAGTGACACAGTACTGTGGCTTCAGTGGATTTAAGAAGATTGTTTGTAACTGAAAACGATGCAGCGAAATATTTTAGAGGCATTTTATATGCACACAAAATAGTTTGTTTAAAAACCAAATGTTAACGAATCGAAATGTTTCAGGTTTTATTTTAGAGGCTACGATGAAAAGTGATAACGAACAAGAGATTTTTACAGTGAGTCTGTTCGCTCATTTTCTGTTGCCACTCGCATATGGATTCATCTACAATAGGTACTTATTTTCAGGTGAATGCACGAACACTTATCCTGGTCGTAGGGTAAATGTGAGTCTATTGCTCAACTTTACAAAATGTAATTAGAATCAAACAATGAAAATAATGTTCTTACAGTTAAGAAACGAAAAAATATAAAATTTAAACTTATCCACGTTGCATATCATAAACAGTTAATTTCAAAATCATTCGGCATTTTGATCGGAATGAGCACACGTCTCCAAAGGGAATAAAAACAAAATGACTGCCGGTAACACGTTGATGAGCGCGCCATGAAATGATTTGGTCACATTCTGGTCACGGCGTTTACGCCGCTCGCCCCTAATCATCTGTTCCATTTGACAACTCCGCACCACACTGTCTTGCGGACAAAATCTTAAGATTTCAACCTTAGGATTAAAGCAATAAGGACAAAGCAACTGACCCTTTATAGTGGGATTTAGTTGAAAACTCTTTCGAAATAAGTTGCATTAGAGGTGGAATATGCACGGTTATTAGTTTTGAAACGTGATAAATTAGCGCTTCCCGTTCATAATGCTTTATGTAACGATGATGTTTATATAAGTTTTCGTGCTTCCTACTGTATGTAAGTTACAATAACTATGTGCAATAAAGTAGTAAAAACTCTATGGATTGTTATTAATTTTTTTTTACAATTTATAAAATGTTGCAACTGCGAAGAAAGTTATACTTAGTGTACCATAGTATATGTCGAGATATTTAGAACGTATTTTGTGAATTATTTTCCAAAATCTCGTAATCGAAGCAGTTAGGCACTTTCTTGTACCAAACAAATTAAGCCAATTTAAACATTATTGTATTCAATAAAATAATTTGATGCAACCTTCAAAACCTGCACCTGGACTCTGTAGTCAGTTGTCACATCCAACTTGTCACATTAATGAACCAATATTTTGACCATATGACAACTAATAGCTTAGGAACGCCATTCAGATCAAATTACATTCCAAAAAGTAAAAATAACCAGTGTAATTTGACCTGTATTCAAAGTATTTGTTTTTGAAGAAGCAGGTCCTGTAACTTGGTTGCAGTAAGTCAGGTTTTGGCCTATTAAGAATAGTTAATTTAGTTCTAATGATTGTAGTAGCACAAACTGCCAAGCTAGTTGACTGATTCAAATTGAATGGTAATAGACATATTTGGAGTAATTATTCACCTCAATAAGTTTAATTACAACTCAATACAATAAATATTCCATATTGCTACATTATACTAATGTAATAAGTGGATCCAAATTTTTTCCCGCAAAGTTAAGTGATATTATTATTCAAATTAAGAAAATGTTCATTCAGATTTGATAAATATATTAGGTCCTTACATATGAAATTGGCGTTTTTCGTACTGGCCACTTTAATCACGATTTTCTCCGGTAAAGAATTCCAAATTCAAATTTGTACAGCTATTTACTCATGTATTTGTGCTTTAATGACTGTCATTCATTAGTTTTTTTCCTCTGTTTTTTCTGTTTGCGTCACTCATTTTACAAAATGGACGAGTACGAGTTCCGCCGTGGCACTAGTGCTGCGGAAACGACTCGAAGGGTGAATGATGTGTATGGCGGTCGTGTTGCAAAAGAAAACACAGTTCGTTTTTGGTTCCAACGTTTTCGTTCTGGAAATTTCGACCTGCAGAACAAGCCCCGTGGACGGCCTGAGACCCAAGTTGATAATGAACAATTGAAGGCTATTGTGGAAGCGGATCCATCGCAAACCACGTCCGAGTTAGCTGCAGGCTGCGATGTTAGTGATAAAACTGTTTTAATTCACTTGAAGCAAATTGGGAAGATTAAAAAGCTTGAAAGGTACCTCACGAATTGACTGAAGCAAACCGGCAAACGCGTGTCGACTGCTGCGTTACATTATTGAACCGGCACAATAATGAAGGTATTTTAAACCGAATCATTACCTGTGATGAAAAATGGATTCTTTACGATAATCGGAAGCGCTCAGTGCAATGGTTGGATCCTGGCCAGCCAGCCAAATCCTGCCCCAAGCGAAAATTAACCGCAAAAAAGTTACTTGTAAGCGTTTGGTGGACTAGTGCCGGTATTGTTCATTACAGTTTTCTCAAATCTGGTCAGACTATTACGGCTGATGTCTATTGTCAGCAATTGCAAACCATGATGGAAAAGCTAGCGGCTAAACAACCTAGGCTGGTTAATCGCTCCACGCCACTGCTGCTTCACGACAACGCTAGACCACACACTGCACAACAGATGGCTATCAAATTAGAAGAGCTCCAATTGGAATGTCTAAGACACATCCTCCGTGCTCCCCGGACCTTGCTCCAACAGATTACCATTTTTTTCGAAATTTGGATAACTTCTTGCAAGGGAAAAAATTCAACTCTGATGGGGCAGTCCAAGTCGCCTTCATAGATTTTATTGATTCCCGTCCGACTGGTTTTTTTAGTAAAGGGATCAATGAACTTCCTATGAGATGGCAAAAGTGCATAGAAAACAATGGTTCATACTTTGATTAATTAAATATATTATATTTAAAAATATTCGTCTTTTTGTTCCTCCCATACAAAACGCCAATTTCATATGTAAGGACCTAATATAAAGAAATCGGTCAAGGCGTCTTCGAGTAATCGGGGAATATACGTAAAAAACAAAAGTTTACATCGAATTGAGAACCTCCTGTATTTTGAAGTCGGTTAAAAATACAATATTCGTGAAAGAACCAACCATTTGTTAACAAATTATTTATTTAAAAGTATACATACATTCATATAATCACGACTATTATCCCTTAAGGGTTAGTCAGAGACGAGGCAAAAGCACCGCAAAAGCAGTCCACTGCCATAGTCCGCGCTTCACCAAGCAGTGACTGCACATGGTATTCATTGTAACAGGTGGTTAGCCCGTCGCCGCTATAAGCTATTGGATGATTGTGCAGTTCTGTAACGAGGCGCTATACCACTGTCAGCGACTCTTTGCTGTTACTGCGCACCTCTCTGGCCGTTTTCTCTTTGGTTCTGCCTTTTTATTCACTGTCTGTCTGTGCTGTCTTTTTTTCTGGCCTCCAACTTACAACCAAAAGATATATTATTTAAATTTACGTATTTGAGCAGCTGAAGAAGCTGAGCAGCTTTATTATTACTATATATTTGTTGTAAAGGCACTAGGTATTGTAAGTAGCACTATTTTTATACTTATCTGTTTATTATTTGTGTTCCGTGTTTTTGTTACCTTTTAAAATTACCTTGTTTCAGAGTGCCTTATTTTGCTATAAAATATACCCCAATAAGTGACGACCCAACTGTACTTTCATTTATTCCTGGCTTCACCCCGTCACAGTCTTAAGTCCATTAGTCGCCTTTAAGACACCCATGGGAAGAGATGGGTTGGTGGTATTCTTTTAATGAGCCGCTACCACACGACTCCGACTATGGGATAATATCATGTTATAATATACTTTTAAGTATAAAGGTAAAATAAATCAAGTAGCGCAAATATCTGTATGTATTTTATTTTCTTTAAATTTTTAAACAGTCACCATTCCAAATGATTAACGATATCTATCCATTAGTCATGAAAACAAAAAAAAATCTGGTATATCAGTACCTTACCTTATTAAATTTTGATTAGTAATGTTACTGAAACTTCATTTTTACAAAACATACACTGAACATCATTATTTTCAGTAAATTCAGAGATTGGCAAACGTCAGGAATAAGTTACGATGATTTGAAAATGGAGGGTTTGTGGTACTCCTTTTCAAATTCATAGAATCAGAAAACTTGTTAGATGGTTGGTGTTAAGCGGTTTACAAGAACAAAATGTTTTCTTAGGAATGCGTGTGCGCCTCAGCGAAGTATATTATGTATTTGCTGACCATTCGAAACGATCTGTGATTTTCCTTAGGTTTAGGCATGTGGGCTGAGTACAATGGAACTGTAAAGTGCTATGCCGTTTACTGCTGCGGTTTGGAAATTAAAATACGCCTCGTCTTGATCCGAGCCGTGAAAGTCTAGCTTAAGGCTTTGATACACGATAACATATTACACTAAAAGTAACTTCAACTAGAGCTTTCCGTAGGCGACCGATATTTTGAGAAAATTCTAATAAGTGTTTTAATATAAAAAATAATAAAATAAATATCTTCAGACATTCACACCTATCAACTGGCCCATACTTGACAACTAATGCCTGTGTTATGGATACCAGATGACGGACAAATATATTTAATATATATATATTCAGAATATAATTTTCATACGAGTATATAAACATCCAACACTGGAGAACAAATGCCTGTTCACACAAACAACCCCCACCGGGGATCGAAACCAGAACCTCTCGAGATGGCGACGCCTTGAGACCGGCGTACAAACCACTCGACAACGAAAGGTTGATATGTTTAGTTCCTTATCATTAAGTGATTTGCCAATAAATAAATGACAACGAAAAAATAAATGATTTAATTCGTCTCGTAAAAAATATTTTCATCATTTCTATTCGATAAGAGTCGTTTTGTTCCTCAATAAGTGGAAACCTTGTGGAAGCAAAGTAGCTGTTTTCTGTTAAGATCTTTTTGCGGGCCGGAATGAGAATTGAATTTAGAACAAGTGTCATTCATAGAAATGGAACAAGAATTGTATGAATAACTGGCTGGTTGCAATAACCACGGAACAAGCAATTAACTATGAAACGAGTGATAAGTGAAATGAGTCTGTCCTCCACCTATATATGCCCCACAAGTGGGCACAGGCCTTCCTCATGGAGAAGCATAAATATAACTGGAGAGCAAACTATTTTACCGCGGGCGATGTATTTTGAATCCCTCGCTACGCTTAGTATTCTAGAATCCTTCGCTTCGCTAGAGTCAAACTAGCGCCTCGCCGTTAAAATACTACTTTGCTCCCTTGTTTTATAATCTACTATTGTAGCTGATTAGAAAATATATAATATTCCCAAAGGGATACGTATTCTGATGTTTCTGTGTATTCTTAACGTGCCATAACGTTTTCGACTGAGATTTGTTTGGTTTGTTTGGTTGGTGATTTGTTTGGTGACGTTTTTATTAAGCGCGATTGGGGCCTTGGTTTCACTTTAAATTATTATTGAATTAGGAAAAAATGTAGAATAAAAGAAATAAAGTATTTAGAATAAGATTAAAATGGAGGAAATCGCTATCGCAGTCTAGAGTATAAACAACACATACTCGTAACTGATTGATACCAAAATTTTTCACAGAACGTAATTTACATGTAATTTTAGAGCTCTATGTTAGTAAGTGCTGTTTACCATGAACAACACCCTATTCTATGAAATACAATATTGGTTCATGTTATGAAGGTGTGATATTTCAATAATTTGTAGCGCTTCATATAAGCTTTGTATTACTGATTTTGTGTTACTGGTTTTTTTCTCCGTGATTTACATAAGCTACCACAAAATCTGAAAGAATATAATATTTCTCGTACGTAAGATTTATCTAATTGAGATTTCAGTCTGGATAGAACATGTTTAGATTATGAAACATAATTACCGTACACGTTAGTTTGTCTCTTGGTGACGCCTTAATACCAAACTCAAAAGAATTTTATGAATCTTAAGTTCTTGAAAATTTAACTTATATCTACTTACTTGGAGTGTGGCCAAAAGAAAATGTTATTGTTATGAAAATTATAAGACTAGTTGTGATCATGGCGCCAATAGCGTACAAATAGCATTGAAAAATTGTTGTCTTTGATTGTAAAGCATAGACATACAAAACCACATTTTACATTAATTTCCTTTCTTTATCAGTAAACACCGCTTCACGGTAAAATTGATAATAAATTGGCGTATAATTCAGCGATGACACGACGCAAGTTTCTCGTTCGTGATTTAGAAACTGCGAAGCTTTACCGCAAGCGATTATTTTGTTTATTGCCTTATAGAGGGGTTGGAGGCCTTAATCGAGACAGCGATTAGTTTTCTTTTACTTTTAACGGTTCTGACGATAAATGCTTTTTCATGGTTCAACCGTGTATCTACAACTGTTTAGGCTACAAAAATTTACTGTTAGACTGTTACCTACGAGTATTATCTGAATACAGGGTACAGGAAATTTACAGCAAACGTTGACTTAAAAGTATAATGAATAGGTTTTCTCGAAAAAATGGTAGTACTACAATCCAAGAGTTTTTACGTGGGTTTTATTTAGATCTGGTATGTCAATATAGCACAGAATTGGTTGTATTCATAAGCGTTGCGTAATTATGCGTGTTTTTTAGAATCTGTTTATAATCTGTGAACTTTTGAGGAAACTGCGGTTAAGTATTATTTAAATTATGTAACTGTTAATGGATGTTTTTTTTGTGAAGTAAAATTTTGTTATCAATTGAGATATCGTCAGTTATTCTTTATTTTCAATGTGTTTTTAATTACAAATGTAAACGGGATAGATATTTTTACGTTTGTACGAGTATATTATTCACCTTTGCCTATCTCTTTGGGAATATAGATTTAATCATAGGTACTGTAGCGAACTCTTTGCTACTCGCGCGTTGACTCGGGGTCGTTGAAAAAAAAAGTAACAATGGAGTTTTTGGCGGCATTCAACTATGGCGGACGTGATTTTTATTTCGATGATTGTAATATTGTACGGAGTGGATATTGTAACGTAAAATCAGTGTAGTTTTGTGTAATAAGTGTCTGTGATGATGTGCAATATGGAGGATTATCGAAATAAACGTCAAGTGGTGTGAAAAGTGATGAGTTTTTTATCGTGGTAATCCACCTCATCCAAGTAGCACCACAGTGTCTGCCATCGATCGTTTGACGCCAAACTCTTCCAAGATGCATTGAAATGCATTACACTAGCATTTCAATGCAAACTATTGAAGATATATATATTGCAGACATGGCTGTATGGGCTTCGTTCCCTTTGCCTTCCCTACGGGAGAATTTTACAAAAAAAAAAAAGTAACAATTTGAATTTAAAAAAAATATTCGATTGTCATTGGAAGACAATAGAAGCATAGGAAAAAAACAGTGTATGTCGGTCCGTGGTTCGTGAAAGTGCGCGTCGTCGTCGCGCTCATGTTGTAACACAGAGGCCTGGAATAAAGTGAACTTCAAGCAGTACATGTGTTTTCCTGTTACGTCTGCTCGATCCTGACTTTAAGTTATGTTCTTGTTTAATCTGTTATAGGAAAGTGTTATGCTCGTGGGCATCTAAAGTAATGTTCATACATTCTCAAGTGACCAAAAGGTCTCTTGGTCACTAAAATCTACCAGTAATACCATGCAATTTACACTACCCGTGTCGGTATTAGAGGCCGGTTAACTATTAGCTGTAGGCGAATAATAATTGGTTAATCTAGCGTCGAGTGTGGGCGGCTCCGTGATTTGCGCGCCGACTCTAATAACCAGATTACTGATTTTATTGTCTATTACTATTTGATTAGAATGAGGATGGGTAGATTTTGTGTTTTAATTGACCAAACTAAAGGGGGCGGTTTTTTCAGTAACATATATCTTTGATTAGAGCAGCGAAATACAAGCTGCAAGAAATAATATTTGTAGGTTCGGAGTATTATCCAGTTATATCATCCATTATATCGTAAAGCGTCCCTCGCTACGTTTTTCGAGTCGCGATTTCAACTCAAGAAAGTTACTGTCCCTCCCTTTTGTTCTTTATACTGCCATTTCTTACTGTCTGCATAACTTTTGAGGGTGGTTCTACCTAAAGAAATTATCTTTTACTATGGGGTTAACTTTGAAAGTCATTAATCAAATCAGCTGTTCCATACACACATATAACACGTGTCAACTCCGCCAAAATTAATGAAAAAGCTGATATTATTTGTCGAACTCAAAAGATGGTTCCATAAAAAATTTTTTTTGTATTACATGCATAATTTCACCTTTTATTAGTAGGGTAGGGTAGGCTAAAAATATGGATGTAAAATCTTAAGATGGGCCGGCCTCATAGTAAAAGTTATGCTAGAGTGAAACGATAAATAGACTAGGTGTTAGTATGCACTCACCTCTACCACTCCTCCCGACGAACCTCAGGTCATTGAACTTAGCAACCCTATTCTTCATGACTGTAGAGTTGTTCCTCAGCTCCGCGCAGCAGTTCTCGTCGTTACCAGCCATCACGGTGACCAGGGTTCCGTCCAGCACGTCGCTGAGGGCAACGACTTTGAACCCGCCGGGGAGGGTCTTGTTGGACCGCCAGTGCTGCGGCAGCATCGAACACATGTAGTCTGGGCTACCCGTTGGTACTGGCAACAAACAAAAGAATACTGAATTAAAACAAAAATGTGTTTTTATTCTTCCAGCCTTTTTCTCACTCTAAGTGGGGTCGGCAGCTCATCATTTACTTCTTTTCTTGTGATATCACCCATCAGATACACCAGTTCCATTCATTATCCTACATGTATTCTTCTATCTAGCTATGTAACATTCATCCATCCACAACAAATATCTTCTGACATTTACACCTGTCAACAAGCCCTAAATTAAGCAGCTTTTGTGTTATGAAAACGAAATGATGGATATATAATAATACATATTTGTTATAAATATTATGATTCTACTCAAAAAAATCCTGTATATACATCCCTCATCACACAAACATTTGCCCCACCGGGAATCGATGCTAGCTAGCCGGCGACGGAGGTTGTTAAAAGAACATTCGCTTTATAAGGGGCGTACAACCAAGTATTATATAAAGGGTCGTGCCAATATTTTTATTCAACATTGTATAATATTGTTACCTCACACAAAAAATTAAGCTAAGCCGCCAAAAAATTTTTCCTTATCTGATATTATTTAACACTATTATCATGCTATTATCTAATTCAAATATGATCTTCAGCTGCTAAGTATTTTTTCCTTAAATTATGTAACATAATAATATATTACAAATATACTAAGCAGCCAAAATCATTTTAGTCTCAAACAAAGACAACAATAAAAACAATATTTATACAAAATAGTAAATTTTGGTTAAACATTTATTATAGAGATCAAAAAAATATACGATTAGGGAAAGTTGTTGAGACAATTACCTTATATGTATCAAATAGGTCATATTTTGGTGTTGGTCAAACGGAAATAATTTTTTATCGAGCAAATGATGACTAATCGAATTTCACTACCAACGGATTGGTGATCTGTGATCGTGAGTTTGATGGCAATAAACTAACGGATGGATCAGGTCATATTATAACTGGCCAAGCTTGATAGCTTCATTCTTAATAGGCGTTATGTAAGGCTTACACGTTAAGATTTATAGAGACTAATATTTTCAAGCCAGCTTTGAAAATATTGTTCAATCGGTCATGAAATAGGTAATTGAGACACAACCTGTTGGAGATGTATGAGAAAATCTCGTCTCCAAAATATTTGATTGAATCTTTTGGGGATCGTAGCACTTATAATCAATAAAGAAATATCGTACCAAGGAGCAATGTATCTATAAATTTTTATTCATTCAATATTCACCGGGGTGGGTTCTCCGGTGACTCGAGGGTATTTCATACTAACATCATTTTATGGAGATTGGAATCTTAATGGCCCCACTGACAAAGGTGTTCCTAAATTTTTGGACACAATGTTTTGAAGTATGTACATAAGAATGACAACAATTAAAAGTCTGTAAACTAGTGTTCATATTTCCAAACGGTTAGAATATTACCACAATGGTACGTAGGTACAAAAAGTAACATCATCTCTGTAGGGACTAGCCCAGACATTTCAGTCCTCAATTTAACAGGAGCGATCTTTCTACGTACCGTGCACAGTCTAACTCTAACAGCTCGACCACGAGTACAAGAGCGGCGGGAGGAGCGGCAGGCGAATTCGCATTACATTGATCGCTTAAAAGACATTTGTCCCTAATGTCCGTGCGTAGCGAGCGAGCAATGAAATACGAATTCGTCTGCCGCTCCGCCAGCCGCTCGGACTCGTGGCCCAGCCGTAAGGCAAACAATATTCAGAATAAAATGTACTTTACCAATATATTAGGTCCTTACCTATGAAATTGGTGTTTTGTATGGAGATTTTGGGGAATTCTGCATTTTCCATACTAAATTTTTTTCAGTTTTCTTCACAACGACAAATCCAAAGATAATAATATTTGGCATCTATCATTAGACAAGCTTTAGTAATATGTGTAATATCACACTTCTTAAACTTATTTATCGATTTTAAGTGAATGCAAATAAAATGATGTATTCGGGAGGCACTTAAAAACGAGTTGTCTCCGTGTCCAATTTTAACACAATTAAACTTACAACAAATTATCATAACAAATCAAAAGAGCTCAAAAATATAGTCTATTTTTAGACGAGGTAATTATTTTTTAGGAATACTCTGAATCTTAATAGTTACAGACAAAATACTAAGAGAGAAAAAAAACACCAATTTCATAGGTAAGGACCCAATAATAACTATAACAAAATGTTGCGAGATAAACTGTTATTCGCTGATTCAAAGATTGTTGATTCGCATTGTCAATGTAACCCAGATTCTGACAAAGCACCCAAGATTCTAAGATTTCATTTATGACTCTGTCGTGCTGCTATACTTGCCGTGTGTACTGCTTTTTGTGAAATATTACAAATTTAATTTTAGTTCATTGTTGTTATAAAACGCATGCTTACCTAATTAATAAGTGGTTTTTATTTTTATACTCCCAACTGTCAAATTCTACTATAGTTTGACAGTGAATCGTGTTATAATCGTTAAATATCTTATTGCGGTGTTAATGATAAGGAGGCTGGTGAGCGTGACTAATTCGTTCCATGACATTTCATAGTTTTCTGGCTCTGGCATACAAATTTTCTCTACGTCATAAATTAAAATATTCTTGAAAATGCTGTGTTCTATTCTTATTTGAATTGATATTGTTATGTTTTTATGTTCTTTACATATGACAGGTAAGCTCTTGGCCTTCATTTCACCTGATGGTAAGTGACGATAAGGCCGAAGGTGGAAGCGAGCTTCACCTGTAAATCCTCAACAACTGAGGAACTGGCTATCTTACCTCTGATTGCCGGAACACAATACCCTTAAAACATTGTTATTATGGCGACAAATTTAGGTAAAACGGCGGTAGCTAGCCAGGTGGGCTTAGAAGCCCTACCACCAACCAAATCCTATGGGAAATCGAACCCGGACCTCCCGATCAACACCCGGTGGTGTGAACCACTAGATCAGAGAGGCGGATATTTGGGCATGAAATATAAAGTTTTATTTATTTATGTACAAAATTTACACTTCTTGTACTTCTTGTTTTCTCTTCTTGTGTTGTAAGCGTAAAAAACATTCATACATTTCAGTATGAATGTTTTTTGCTGGGATTGAGGTGTTCAGTGTAAATTATTAGCTTTGAAATGAGCATTTACAAACAACATATTAATGGAACTTTATACGATCTCTACTATAGTAGTTTAAAGACGTAACAAATAATTAGATGTTTCATTATTTGTTATTGTTTAACTTATTAATATTAATAGTGTTTTATAATTTACTTTGTATTTAAAGACAAATAAAATTCTCTTTACATGTTAACATATATTTTGTATTGAATTTCATCTAGATTTTTTTTCATTATTTCCCATTAAATCATTCGGATCAAGAATGTTTGCATTTATGGACAACCAGATACATGACTCTACTTCACAAGGCATTAGGTAAATGTGCAGTCTAAATGTAAACTTTTGCTTCTGACTAGCATTAGCATCTACCTACTCTTGGATCAGTGGCCCAAGTATCTTCGCTAGCTGCTTAATTATGTCAACTAAACAGCTAGTTCGGCAAAAATAAGGCATAAATAATGAAATAGTGCGGTCAAAATAAAAAGAAACCTTCAAAAACTTGTCAAGTAAAAATATAAAAAATAGCAGCAGCTAATATAAGGTACACAGGTACTTAATTATTATGTACCTTTCTTCTACAGCAATTATACGTAAAACCACAATTTTAAACGTATCGTTATCATCCCAAGTTATTTTTGAAATCAACGACTGCGATAAATTGTTGTTGTAAAACATACGGCTGAGTTAATTATAATTTTCATTAAACAAATAATGAGAGCATTGGAATGTATTAACGCAATATTATTTATCAGATTAAAGCTCCAAGTTATATTCGACACTCGATAATATAAGGAAAATAGAGTGTATAAAAATAAACGACAATTATTATCAAAGTACGCCCAATTAAATTCTGTCATTTTGTGGGAGTGTCAATGCTGCTACTTCCCATATTTTAATTATCGAATAAACTAGAATTATTTTATGTGAAATCTAGCCGGCGTGGTGTGGATTTTGCTGGTATAAAAAAGTCATGATTTTGTGATGTTTTTTTGATTTTAATTTAAATTTAAACTTCGCATAATACTACTCTAATAATACGTGTTAATTTGTTAGAGTCTTAATGAAAAAGTTTTTGATAAAGCCACCTCCGCCTAGAAGGGTTTCTACAAAAATCCTAAAAAATTTTGATATTTGTTATTATTTGATATCTTTCTTGCTTGCTATTCCTATAGGGAACACAGTCCAAAATCCAATGTATGAACGAGTATTTATAGTGTGAGCTCCCGATATTTCCCCTAATCATTTATTTATTTATTTAAACTTTAATGTCCATTACAAAAGGAATGTACATAGGGCGGATTTAACGACTAACATCGCTCTCTACCAGTCAACCATTAGGCTAAACAGAAAGTTAGTGGCGGCATCATTATGCTTAAAAGGTGGAGCTTAGTTATAAAACTGGTCTTTTTTGTAATGGTCCTAAACTGGTCCTGCTTCTAATGCTGCTTTTAATAAAATTATGGGTCTGTAATAACATACGGACATACAATACATTGAAAATCTACGTGAAAATTTTGTGCAGACCAATTGTTACGACCGAGTTGCTAGTGGATTACTGAAACAATTTTAATTAATATATTGAAATTCGACATTAAAATGTAGAGACTTCTATTGTGGCGCAGAACAAGGTAAATGTTGTTATTTAAAACATCGTCATCACCTATTCATTAGTGTCTTTTGTTGCTCTGGTCCCCGTCAAAGAACTAAACTACTGATTAGAATTACGCGATTATGAGTGATTTATCGACCTTTTTATAACATCTTGGTATTACCAAAACCACCATTCAGCAATTACTTCATCAATACAAGCAAAAGGTTAACTAGAAGTGGTTGATGGCGTGTCAAACACCTACAAATTAAGATGCGGTCACTCCGACCACTCGCGCGGTCATTGCGGAGATGTAAAAAAATAGCTGTGTAACGGCTCCGACTGTAAAAACAATATTAGTGTAACTGTGGTTTCTCTATTTACGGAAGCTGGGCCTATATACAAATTATTGAGCCGCAAGCTGCGGGCAAGGTGTGGTTGACCCCTTACCAAGGGCTGCGATGAACTCTACAAAAACAAAACGATACCATTTTAACTAAAATGAGAATAACCATTTTGAGAAGCTCGGTGGCGTAGGGGTAGTTGCGCTTTGGTTTTCGATATCGAAAACAAAGCTACTTTCACCATAGGCAGACTTTGGATGGGTGACAAAAACTTTATGATAGATAGATAGATAGATAAATCTTTATTCACTCAAAAATTCTCCATCGCACACAAAAATATAAAATAAAATAAAGAAAAACACATACTTAACAACAAGAACAAAATTTTGTGTGTGCTACAGAAGAGCAAAAAGGTCGTAGCTCAGTGACTGGTTTTGTTCACATCTGGATGCGAGCAAAGCACTGATATTCTGCTACAACCTGAGGGCTTTATATAGCAAATAGACAATCCAACCATTTATAACCATTTACATAATATTCTAGTGATCTCTAATTCCTCCGTGCTCCGTCGCTATTAGAACCGTTTCTACCCCAACCCGCATTAGGCCAGCGTGGTGGTGTTACGGCCCATACTCCTCAAGTGTTTCTCCATGAGGAAGGCCTGTGCCCAGCAGTGGGACGTATATAGGCTGAGGACGACGGACGAGTACCATTTTGACTATGGAGGTTTGTGTTCGATAACTAGTACACAACCAATGTTTCCGTCTGGGGTAAGTGGTACAGGTGTCTCGAATACACGTGATATCAGCAAGAAGCACACGATACGCTTTTGGCGAATATTTTTGTTCTTGCAAGCAATAAGCATTACATTATGGAAGCGAAGCGAATAATATTGGAATGAACTCTTAGTTTTGTGTTAAAAACCATCATATAATATTTATATTTTAAATGTATACGAAAGACTGGCTGAGTTGCACTTTAATTATTTATACATTTATAATTTTATAATATTTGGTTCTTACCTATGAAATTGGTGTTTTTTTCTCTCTTAGTATTTTGTCTGTAACTATTAAGATTCAGAGTATTCCTAAAAAATAATTACCTCGTCTAAAAATAGACTATATTTTTGAGCTCTTTTGATTGGTTTTGATAATTTGTTGTAAGTTTAATTGTGTTAAAATTGGACACGGAGACAACTCTTTTTAAGTGCCTCCCGAATACATGATTTTATTTGCATTAACTTAAAAACGATAAATAATTTTTATGAAATGTGATATTACACATATTACTAAAGCTTGTCTAATAATAGATGCTAAATATTGCAAAATATTGCGAAAATGCAGAATTCCCCAAAATCTCCATACAAAACACCAATTTCATAGGTAAGTACCTAATATATTATTGTTAGAAATGAGAGTTTTGAAAAGTATAGCTGGAGTAAAATTTTGTGTCAGGATATATAATGATGTGATAAAAAGGAAGTGTTGTTTGAAAGAGGATGTAGTGACAAGAAAAGAGAAAGGAATGCTAAGATGGTTTGGACATGTGGAAAGGATGGATGAAAATAGATTGACTAAAGAGATATATGAATCGGGTGTGAGGCAGACCTAGGCGAACGTTTCTCGACCAAATTACCCGAAATTGCCGAGCATGTATGAGGACTATAATTAGAGTTGATGAAGCGAAAAAAATATGCAGTGATCGTAGCAAGTGGAAAGATGTAATCCCTGCCTACCCCTGTGGGAAAATGCGTGACTTATGTATGTATGTATTATTGTTATTACTGAGCGCATTCACAAGACGGCCCACCAGAGGAAATGCCTATGTCTAGACTGTAGAGAGCATCTATCGGTAAAATTAGCGTATCAATTTGTAGGATTGACGATGTTTAATTGATATTTCACTTTTTTAAAAATTATGCTTTCATTCAAAGTTTCACATTTTCAAAACTGCTCTGTTTATTTTATAATGCTGTTTATTTTTCTATATAAGAATAATACTAACGTATTTCAGCGCACCCCTAGTATCATCGGAATACTTAACTTTTTTAGTTGCGTTATGTAGTTTAATTTCTGTGGGAAACGTGATTTCTGATACTTTCCGCTGGCGGCGCTTTAACTTTTCCTACAGAATTGAGCTTCTTAACACAACAACCAAAAAAAAAGTTGTAAAATTTTATAATTTTACAAAAAGAGGTACAGTGTGAATATGAGACAAATTTTAAACGAATTTTAAAATTACTTATAATTAAAATATAGTTTTTTTTTCTTATAACAAAAAATAAATGAATAATTAATGTAACTAAGGTAATTCTAATACTCATTTCCTATTAGGAAATATTACTGGTAGAAGGTTAAGTATATTTTATAGGCTAGTCCTTTCATTTGAATAATCTAATAAGGTAACAACAGTAAAGTGACTACCTACATCTCACAGGATGCGTTACCTGCTCCATATCCAAGGCAAACTGAATTCTTTGAGTCTTTATCACCATTTCAACATCGTAACAAAAATAACTAGACAAGTTTTACCAAACACCATCTGTATTTGTATCTCTTCTTTTTCGTATTTTTTTTTATTTCGATACCGAAATATAATGTTACTTAAATATTTTTACTATAGACAGGATAACTGTTCAACGTGTTTTAAAGTTATTAGGATATTAATACAAAATCATCGTTAGTCAGCAAGGTGGGTGTGTAAAATAACAGGATTGTTTCAAAAATAAATGTTTTCTAATGTTTATTTTATGATCATATTTTAATATATATTAATTTTCAATTTTATTGTCCTTGTATTTCAAACTCTGCCTCTTTCGGGGAAATAAACTTGATGATATGTTTGTGTTTGTTTTTATTACGTATATTTTTTAAAAGCATTATCATCACGCCCTTACATTCCTGAAAGGGTAGGCCAGGGGCACAGAACAGCACACTGGGCACACCGCGAGGCAAGTGTATATTTAAAAACAAACTGTATATCAGTTTTTCTTTAGAAAAAACGCAGATAGAGAAAGGTTTTAAAAAAGGTAGTACCGGTTTCAGTACGATTTTTAAATCCACATAAACTAAAATCGTCTTTGTTCGTTATCTATTGGGTTAATCTGAGATTTAGATGCAGCATATCGATAGTAAAAATATCTTGTATAATACCCAACGTCACTTGTGAGCCGCTGACCTTTTTTTGATCGGATTTTTTAGAGTTTTTCGCCATAATATTTATTAATATATAAAACTAAGTATGATCAAATTATTGGTAGTTATAGCCAAGTTGAAAAACTCCATTATTCATCTTGCCATCGAAAATTTTGTATAACATACAATAATGTCGGTAGGCATACGAAATTGCGTTGAAGTCTTTTGTTAGAAAATTGTTTTATCTAATTAGATCAAATAGAACAATTTTTTAAAAATAAATGTTCGAATTATCTTCTCAATAATATAGGATATGCAGGGGATTGGATTATTAGAAAAAATATTTGTTTATCACGCAATTTTTTATCATTATCAGTACTGCAACTAAAAACGATTCCAAATTATTATGTTTACTAATATATTTTGTAATATTATATGTATAGATTATTAATTGGTTGAAATTAGTTTGAGTTTACTAGAGGATATCTTTGAAAATAATAAGTTTGCCATTACCTATTAAGTTATTTTTCTTTTGTATCTATGTGCAATAAAGAGTAGAAAAAATGTTTCGTTTTTTTTTCTAAAAATTTATCGCTATTGTACTTTTAGAAGAAATATATTAAATAGGCTTTATTTATATCAAATATATTTTAAATTATATATTGTTCTTAAATTCCTATCTGTTTTGTTGAGGTATATTAAGAATTTATATTATTTTCTCAAATAGAATAGCCTCTCTCTTGCTTTAATAGGCTTATATCTTGACAAAAAAAAAACTAAATCTTGTAATTATTATTTTACAAATACATGTTTTAAATACATGTAATATTTATCTCATCTTCAAGCGAATACTAGAAAACCAACATGAAAAGGTATTGTAACTAGCAACACACAACACACACACAGTACTAATACTCTACAAAATATGAGTCAATAAAAAGTATGTTACCCACTTCACATATGATCAGTTGCTAGGCAGCTCTCAGTGCTAAGTTTTAAAGCTAAGTCGGTAGTAAAAAAGTTGTAACTTTATGTTAATGCGACCCGCATTTGCTAGTTTTATGTACATTACTTAGAAAACACTTCATGGCCACTGTCAAAGACCAGTTTGAAATATTTTTTCTTTATGTTTAAGCTTCAGTTTTTATTCAAATCATAATTAGACATCGCTTCCAGCTACGGCCTTATTGTCACTTGTCATCAGGCGAGAGGAAGGCTAAGAGCTTGCCTGACATAGTTATTAAAAAATAAACATAATAACGCTCTCTCGGTATTTAAATATGATCTTAAATTTTTTTTCAACAGCATCATCGGCCTAATTTTGTTCTCTGCTGGATATAGACCTCTACAGCCTAGGCCTCAAGGGACTAAAGGCCCTATAGATAGAGATTGCGTCAAGGCATTAAGTCCGCCTTTGTACGTCGTGCATAAAGAATAAATAAATAAATAGATCTATATAAGTATGAAATTTATCAAAAAGCCTTTATGTAAAATTTAATAAGAAATACTTCTGCATATCATTTACAAAACTATTGATACATTAACGTATCATCTACATAATATATACACGTGGAGGTGTAGGTAGAGAGTTGTTTACACCCATATTTGCCTTTATATGCCCCTATGTTACAGCGGGCAAGTCTGTACCCATATGCCGGACACGTTCAACAATATTGAATAATAAATAGGTAATAAAATCTTGCCTACCAAGATCCGGATGTTCAGCTCTCGTCTCCTCAATGATGTTCTGCATCCACCAGGGCTCCAGTTCGGCCATCTCGCGGCGCCGACGGCCTCGGGACTCGTAAGGCAGGTGCATCCTTTACATCACACGGTGCCCACCCTCTACTCGCACTCCACCCAGCACTGACAGAGCAATGGATTCCACACAAGACTAACCGTCGCCTGTCCTTACCCAAGGTCGCAAGAAGTCTTTATTAGTTATTGTAAGATCACAGACTTTTACTGAGGATTACTACACTCCTTAAACGTCAGCGTTCGTCCAGTAATGCTTAGTAAACGCTACTAAATTTAATGGAGTCTTTACGTAAACCCCACTGATGCGGGTCCTACCGAGTATTCTTCCGTATTTGTTTAATAGTAGATTAGTTTATCTTTGGACTTCAATATTTATACTAGATTCAGTCTCTTTTATATTGGACGTTGTTTATTATATTCAATCCTTATGTTCAATTTATTTTCCCTTTTTATCACACTTCACTTACAACTAGGTAATACGAACAATCATTGATTTGTCACTCATGCACATACAATGTCCTTTTGTGCACTTGGTTGATAACTTTATAAAGAAATATTTTCCTCGATTTAGTTTTAACGCACTAGTTTACACAGACCTTGAATACTTCAACTTTACTTTCGTCATTTTATATGAGTCACAAAACGTCCAATGTTGAGCGCGAATCTGTTCAAAATCTTAGGCATTCGTGTCAAAGGTTCCGGCCGGCGTTCCCAGAAGCATAGAGCCGTATGCGCCCGCTGTCAGCATCAGCTGTGTGTTAATTTATTCAAGATATTTCCCGCGCGCTGCGTCAACGGTGTAAGCGGTTTTCGTAAACAGTAAGTCCCCGGTGCGTGTGTGAGTCAGCCAGTTGCGCGCTGCCCTCGCCGGAGGCTGCGTGCGTGCTCGCTGCCCGCGCGGCTCTCTACTACTGAGCCGCCGCCATTCTGTCACTCGTTGCCTCCATTCTCTGCGGTCAATCTGCGGTTTGGCCACGCTTCATTTGTCGGGAAAATGCGCGCCGTTTTCCTCCCGCTTGCACGCGAGCTCCACACGACCCGTGCGAGCGAGACGCACGCAAGTTTTGTGCCATTAAATATTTTTGTTTGGATCCATTGTTGAAAGGGAAATATTATGAGCTTTTTCGTTATGAAGCGTTGTTGCGTATCTCTCTCTTCTCGCGGGCTGCGGTTAGTTAGGAGTGAGATGCCTATAATGGCTAGTTAGCTGATTTTAAAAGTTCGAAAAAGAGTTTAAACATTAACAAAAGTAAAGTTCAAAAACTGGTGTAACAAGCTTGAAATGTAATGAACGTTGGTAATTTGGCAGTAGTTGATTTTACATTATTTTAAGATAACATAAATGAGAATCTGATATGTAATTAATCGCATTTAATATGCGTTCAAATTAGAGCAACTAATTGCTGTTGAATGTTGAAAGTCATCAGAGTAGAATGAAATTCGACACGCTTGCACATAATTAGCGAATATAAATTTTGTTAATTTTGTGTCGATTGTGAGATTGGTGACGTGTGTCGATCGATGGTTATTTAAAAATATTAAAATTAATGTTCTCGGGCTCTTAAGAAAGGTGTGTGGGCGTGTCGTGGACTGGGCGGGGCGGCGCCGCCCTACGTCGCCAAGACGCCGCTCGCGACAAAAATGCCGCATTGTAGCTTCGCGGCAAATCGCTTGTCTGCGCAACTTTCCCAAAGCGTAGCACTTGTTGAGTGACACGTGACAAAAACAAAAGTACCAATGTTTCGTTAATTCAATGTTACGCTGTAAAAAGCTTTTGAATTTATTTCGTCATTTTTTTTATTCTGATATAGTCATTGTAAGTGGACTCTATGTTCTACAAAAAATCCCGAATTTGTATAATTGAGTGCGATAAAAATAACTTTTAACCCCACTTAATAAAATTTATAAGGGTTATAGCCCATATTATGAATGCTCAGAAATAAATTATGGCAATATGAATGGAATTTGATTGCGATATTATTTATTCATTTTTCAATTCACTTAATATTTTGGACAATATATTGGCTACACTTACTAAGTTTTACATTTTTTATTTTTTACAAGTTTACATTTTACTAATGTAAAATATAATTTTCCAATTAAGCACATATTTATTTTAATTTTAAATACATTGATAAAATATCAAACGTCATAATCTCCAAAATATATAATATCCAAACCACAAAAACGCGCGACACGCCTAACTTTAATTCCCCTGAACCAGAGTAGGCTATATTAATTGATTAATAATAAAAATCCAATTCTGAATTTGTTTATGAAATTATTCGTAATACTAATCAAAGAAACCACATTGACGTGTTACGCAACAGCGTCATCGTCTGATTAACCTGTCAACCGCTGCGGCGAATTTTTTCTGCTGCGGCCACTCTACCGCAATTAACTGCTTTGTGGTAGCGGTCCAGGCTTCGACACCAAAGGAACTAAGGATCAACGAAGATTACAACATACTTAATTGTTAACGTATTACTGTTGCGAATGAAATACCCCATTTTTGTATGTTATCGAATAGGCAGAGATAGTCAAATTTAAACAATTGCTACTTCAAGCATTAGGAGTACCGACGTACTCCCGTACTCCCGTAGGGTAAAAGCCAAGTAAAACACTAATTATGACTAATACTTTGGTACAGTTCGTTATGAATATCGCTAGCTTTATACTGTGCTCAGTGCATGACAACAGGCTCCTCGCTTTATACCAAGGTACTAAAATATATCAGGTGAAATGTTGAAAAACCTCTGATTAGTTATCGCTCCGAGGATGACGTGATATTAACGTGATTTTGGTAAATAGTAAAAGATCGTTTCTATTTTTACTGCACCAGTTTGACTGAAATTCTTGGAAGTAGCTTACCACGTCAACGATCAAGTTATCCATTATTGTTATTCAAATTTACAACTTCATTAATAATAGTTAATTAATTTGTGTTTACAGGAAACTGTGGGCGTCACGAGTAATTGTCGCATGCTCCCGCAAAGTCACCAACGGGCGCGGTTACCGCATTTCGTCAAATCTTATGCGGTTATTGGCTAGATGACAGTTTTTACTATTAATTTTCTCACGGGTTGTTTATTTTTAACTCTATAATAGGCTAGTTGACTCATATCAAACAATGAAAATAATGTTTAATTCACATAGTATTTAGTACAAGGGTCCGCAATATATCAAGTTCAATAAATATAAATAAGTGATTGCTGTAGAAATTCATTTTAAGCATGTTTTATTTTTACTTTTTGTTGTAAAATTCTCCCATGTAGGGAAGGCAAAGGGAACGGAGCCCATGCAGCCAAGTCTTCAGTATATATTTCTTCAGTAGTTTTCATTGAAATGCTAGTGTATTGCATTTCAATGCATCTTGGGAGAGTTTGACGTCAAACGATCGATGGCAGACACTGTGGTGCTACTTGGATGAGGTGGATTACCACGATAAAAAACTCATCACTTTTCACACCACTTGACGCTTATTTCGATAATCCTCCACATTGCACATCATCACAGACACTCATTACACAAAACTACACTGATTTTACGTAACAATATCCACTCCGAAACAATATTACAATTATCGAAATAAAAATCACGTCCGCCATTAGTCAAGTGCCGCCAAACTCTCCCTTTTTACTTTTTTTTTCATCTGCCAAAAACGCTGTCCACCATGTTCGTGAAATTTGTGTATTAATGCGTCATATTAACAATTACTACAGATTACTACACATGGTCAAAATCCGTCAAATGCCAGTCTTAATAACCAATCAAGCATGTCTGTCGGCTGTGTCAGCCTGTGTCACGCATGCGTATTAAATTGTTTACTGAAATTGTGTGTAATTGTGGTATAAATCTTGTTTAATAAAAAAGTAACTAATATTGTCTATTTATGTCACATGAAAATGTCACGGAATTTTTAAAATTAAATAAAGCCAAATTTCCTATTGGTTTTGTCTTTCTCTTATGAAATAGTAAGAATCAGGGGTTTCCTTCATTGTGTATTTCAAGAAAATGAGACCGGATTTATTTCAAGTTCTTTGAAATATTACGTAAACGTTCACTTAACTATGTATAATATTTTCAGGAATTATTTAGGAATTATCTGAAAAAGTGATTGGTCTACTAAATAACTAAAAAACCGTGTTCAGGGCAATGGGGTCGTTTCAGATTTGATTGCATTTTTGATATCACGTTTGGCAGAGAATAATAATTATGAAATAACAATATTCGTGGGCTCGAATAACACCTTTTGAGACCCAAGTCAACCTTATTTGGAAGTGGTACGGTACCTTACTGATTAACAGACGTGGCTCTGACGCTCCCACCATGGATACCCACCATGGACCATTACGATGAGAGATGGCCCATATCAACCCAATAAATTTGATGGCAATTGCTAATGGAATCTACGGGAGAGAACCCTATGCCAAGCAGTGAAAACCTTCCGGCTAATATGACAATGAGAGATGTGTTCGTGGAGTGAGAAACACATAGTCGTACACCCGATATTTGTAGACCTTTGTAGACTTATATTTGACCGCTTTACTCACGTAAAAGCAAAACAACGATATGTTGTGCATTTCATGGTTACCATAATCATGGTTTATGGTAATATGTGACTCAGATCCTACAAAAAAATGGTCTTTGCTTCTGTGGTCTTTGCATTGATTATGCGTCTTGGAAAGTTGCGTAGATGTGAAAATTTTTACTTTTTAAACAGCTTTCTTATAATTTTTGTTCTAGAATTTTTATTTCTCATTACTTATAGTTCGCCAAGTCCGTTTGTCTGTCTGTCTGTCCGTCCGCCGATAATCTCAGTGACCGTTAGCAATAGAAAGCTGAAATTTAGTACTAATATGCATATCAATCACGCTGACAAAGTGGTGAAATAAAAAGTAGAAAAAATATGTTATTATATGTAGGGGTACCCCCTACACGTAAAGAGGAGGGTGCCTTTTTGACGTGTGATATATTTTTGGATAAGTGTTTAAAAATAAATACAGGTTTACTGAAGTAATTTTTTGATTAAGTTAACATTTTCGGAAATAATCTCTCCAAAAAAATTTCAAAACTAGAACTTCATAAAGACTTTTTAGGAAAAAATTTTCAATTTGTTAGGTTGAACAATTTTTGAAAACTGTACAAAATAATTTCTGAACTAAGTTTGCAATTTACCCGTATCTGCAAGCATTTTTTATCTTTTTTTAAGTTTAAGTTTTCATATTTTTTATACGGAACGTATCTTCTTTCAAATAAAAAAAATATTATTGAAATCGGTTCACGCAAGCCAAAAGTACCACTCTTAGAGCAACGCAGGCCTTTACCACCAAAAACCCAACATACTAAAACCGATTAGTTTGTAACGAAAGATGACACTGTACTTTGGGCTATTTTAACTCATAAGCAGGGACACATCCAAACCGCATTGTGTCAGCATGGTGGTGTTACGGCCCATATTCTTCATGTGTTTCTCCATGAGGAAGGCCTGTGCCCAGCAGTGGGACACCTTATGTGACGGACGGAACCCTATACTGAGCGTGGCTCGACACGCTCTTGGCCGGTTTTAGTATTTAGTCTAGTTTGGTACCAAATGACAGACATTACCTAATAATGCTTTCGAATACATTAAGAAAAGGTAATAGGTGTGTTGGAAGTACGTAGATTCATTAACACACTTAGAACGTAGAATCATTAACATTAAATACCATATTTAAAAAATAACTATGACATTTATTTTTTATGCATTTTTATTTGTAAATTATTTTCCAAGAATGTATAAAAATACACATAGCCAACAAAAATAAAATACAAATTTGTAGACACTGTTACGTAAATAAAATTATAAAATATAATTTATGAGTACCGTTTGCACGTGTTAGCATGGTAAACATATATAAATGAGAATTTGTGATTAAGATACAAAAATAGGCCATATATTGAACTTCCAAGGTCAGGCGACTCTGTCGGGAAAACCCGTATTTACTTTGAATTTAAATGAGATGGTTTTCCATAAATACGTAATTGTAATGACGAAGTTTAATCCTATCACTTGTCCTTGTAAGTGTAATAAAGTAATGGTAGTCATTCGATTCTTAATTTGTATTTCATAGACAATCGTCTCCTAAAAAACTTGTTCACAGGCGAATTACGACCATGCATTTTAATAATTCTTATAATCTTTTGGTGGGTCATATTGATGTAATTAAATATATATTGGAATAAAACTTATAAGACAGACTCTAATAGGAAATTTATTTCATAAAGGAATTTTGTCTTTTATAGTTTAGTTTTACAAGAGAGTAAGAGAAATTTCATTAACATGTTAACACTACAAAAAATCTCTTACTTATATAGCAGACCACTGTAGTCTCTGCAATTCTAAAAATTACAATGTTATTTAGGCCACTGCAGGCAGCCATCGACTGGACAGTTTGGTAATTCTTAAATATATTTTTTGTTAAAGATGAAACGGTGTTGGTGCTCTTTGCAATAAAAACTACTAAAAACTTTCAACTTCAAATGTTGATTCACAAATTTGCAGCTGAAAGTCTGAAACCTGTAGTGTATCTAAATTAATACCTGTGTATCTAAATTAATAGCAGTAACAGTCACGATGGGGCTGCCATGTAATGCTTTTTATAAAAGTTCCTTAAATAAAAAGAAAAAAAAATTTTCAACTTGCATTATAATTGCAACAACATAGACGAGAACCAAGGATCAGTAGACAAAAAAAAAACAATAGACAAAGATACAAAGATATAGAAAAAGGTAATTATTCTTTATTTTATTTTATTTATTGAGGAACACAGACAGCCATAATACACAATAAAATTTACATAATCTTAAAACTAAAGGACCTACAGTTCCATTCAAAAACAAACAAGTATAAATATATAAATTAAAGCGTTTAAAGTATAGAGTTATGTGAAAAAGTCTTGACATTGAACAAGTCCACAATTTTATAGAGGTCAACATATTTAATAAATATATAACCTTTTAATTAAGACTGTTTAATGAGTAATAGTGTTATTTTAACGTAACCGTCGATTCTTTTTTTTAATTATTAGTAACAGATCTTCAGTCATTCAAGGCTTTTGCTGTACTTAATTTTTGACCTTAAATTTTTAATCGAAATAAAGTTCTTTAATTTGTATATAGAAGAGTCACTTTAAAATGAGTTCATTGAGTTATTACGATATTTCATTTTTAATACGATAAAATATCATCAAATCTAATTGTTTTAAATTGTTTTCACTCTGTGTTATATGTCCTATACACAGTGTAAGCAAATAATAACCATCACAAACATAATTCAGTAATAAGTATTATCCTCGGAATAGATAAAGAAGGTTATTATAAAATCCGAACACTTAAACATTTTTATTAGGAAAAATCCATTTCCCAAAAGAAAAATAAACAAACGATCATTACTAAGAAATAGAAGAATTATGATGCCGAAAATATATCTATTACTAGCTACTACCAGCAACGTCGTTCGCGTGGCTATTGATTTAACGCCGATAAAAGTTTAAAAAAGTTTTTGTGTGTTTGTTATCACTGCATTGTTTTTTACAAAGTGACAAACATAACATTTATACCTCTTATTAGCAAAATGTTGAAATTGTTAATAATTGAACTTTAACCTCTAATTATTAAAATAATGAAAATAACATTTTTGGTCAGTTTATCTGATTATTTGTTGTCATGGTGATAAATCTCTGTTGTCGTTTCACTATTTTACAATGCCAAGAAATTTTAAAATTCGAAATGGTTTTACATTTTTAACGAAATATGTCACATAATACTCGATCGAGCAGATATTGATAACTATGGTTACACCCGTACCTGTTCCCATGGGAATATCGGGATAAAAAGTAGCTTATGTCCTTTCTCAGGCTCTATACTATCTGTGTACCAAATTTCAATTCAATCGGTTCAGTAGTCTGGACTTGAAAGCAAGACAGACCGACAGACTGAGTTACTTTCGCATATATAATATTAGCTCGCTAGCTAGGAGGAGCTCGGTGGCGTAGTGGTCAGTGCGCTTTGGCTTCGATCGAAAACAAAGCTACGTTCGCCATGGTCAGGCCGTGGATGGGTGACCAAGACTTTGTGATCTCGAGCTCCTCCGTGCTTCGGAAGGTACGTTAAGCCGTTGGTCCCGGTCGCATTTGTGACCGTTTCTACCCACCAACCCGCATTGGGCCAGCGTGGTGGTGTTACGGCCCATACTCCTCATGTGTTTCTCCATGAGGAAGGCCTGTCCCAGCAGTGGGACGTATATAGGCTGATGACGAATATAATATTAGTATGGATTATGATACTTGACATTCAACAGCCGGTATCGCTCACAATAAACATGCAATTATATTAATAGATTATTGTTGACGCATTGTAATCTACGTGTTTTTTTCTGTTGTTTCGCTACGTCTCGATATATTGATGACGGATGCCAATAGAAAACGTCACTTTCGGTCTCACAGGAGGAAAATGTGTATATTTTTTAAGTTCTGTTATGATGTAAGATCTGATTAAGGCTTACAGCACGGGACTCGTTTTGTTATTTTTTATCATATAAAGATTGTATTATAAAATACTAGATATCATGATGTTCTTTACCCAAAGGGGTATACAACGGTAGCCACCGTTGAGGCCTTATACCTACCTCATATGAAAAATGTAAGCAACGTAAAGGTAATTATTTTTCTACCATCTATGTAAATTTCAGTTTCGCCCTTCCTTTTAATGCCTTTAAACTTAAGCTATTGAATCAATACGACAAAGAGTTGTTCTCTCTTGGTGTTTTTCGTAATTTCTGCACATTTCTCCAAGCATTCATCACTTGAAATATAAACCTCTTTTTCAATCGAGTGGAACATGTAGAAAAAAAGATAAAAATGCAATTTTGGATGGTATAGTAAAACACCGGGATTGCAAATGTAACGAGGTTATAATGAAAGTGTTTAATATTAGGTCCTTACCTATGAAATTGGTGTTTTGTATGGAGATTTTGGGGAATTCTGCATTTTCCATACTAAAATTTTTTCACTTTTCTTCACAACGACAAATCCAAAGATAATAATATTTGGCACCTATCATTAGACAAGCTTTAGTAATATGTGTAATATCACACTTCATAAAAATTATTTATCGTTTTTAAGTGAATGCAAATAAAATGATGTATTCAGGAGGCACTTAAAAAGAGTTGTCTCCGTGTCCAATTTTAACACAATTAAACTTACAACAAATTATCAAAACAAATCAAAAGAGCTCAAAATATAGTCTATTTTTAGACGAGGTAATTATTTTTTAGGAATACTCTGAATCTTAATAGTTACAGACAAAATACTAAGAGAGAAAAAAAAACACCAATTTCATAGGTAAGGACCCAATATTAAATGACATTATGTATTACCTGGGTTGCGCTGTGTGTTAATGTTACCTGTGCTTTAATAATTGAAAATAATTATTTATTTTTGCAATGTAAATTTAGTTTGTAGATTTGATTATAATAATCACATACTTTTTCTTCTATAAATGAACAAAACCTAGAAAAAATAAGTACGTAATATGTACTAATTTTTTTGTAGGTTTTGTTGTCCGAGGAAAAATATGTATATATAGTAAAAAAAATATTTATTTTTAACAAGATTTCACACAAACTACCTTCAGCAATTTTCTCTTGTCTTCGTTGTGCCTATTTTTGCCTGCTTCTTATCCAAAACCAAAAATCTGGACTGTGCGTCAATTGATACGTTTTAGATGGTTAATTCTCTTTAAACCATTGCATTCAGACGTGTCATTGAATAATACAGGCAAATTATTTGTAGTAAATAAAAAATACTAAGATTTTGAAAGAAGACAGAACAAAATTTGCAAAAAAACAAATACTAAGTCGTAAATATCTAAAATAATAGTTATGACATCTTTATTACTTATTCCGTGTAAAAGGAGACGGGTTCGTTTTACGAGACGCGGGGCGTCAAGCATCGCGTGCGGCGTGGCTTGCCGTCGTCTGAGACATATAAGAACTACAATAAAATAACCACAGCCAAAGCATTCGAAAACATTGTGGCCCATCCAGACACCACGAGTAGACACGAGGGAACACGAGTACGAGAGTATGGAGTGTGGATGAGCCATAACGTTTCCGATTGTGATGTGTTTGTAGTAAATGAGATCGGGGCCCAGCCCCCCTTATTCTAAACTGTCGGTTCACGGATTCGATTCGGAAAGTCAGTTTCTGTCTCGCTCTAATTCGCTGCAATAAAAAGATACAGGTATAGAGATTTCGTGATTCGTTTGTTTTCCGACAGTTTAGAATAAGGGGGCCAGGTCGCATTGGCAATACTTATGTTCCTCTTCTGTTTTCTTTGTCCCCGTTAGCTTTGCATGTGACATCATCGTCTTCCTATATAGCTTATTCTTGAACATACGTCGACAGCTTGTCGCATCCAGTGTCTGACAACAGCGCTTCGCAGCTCATATTTCCATTTCGCCTGAGGGCGTCCTATACCACGTTTGATCGCTGTCTCTACTCAAGAACGTGTCTTCTTGTGCATCCACACATTACATACTAATGTGATGATATCTTACACTGGGTCAATCCATCGCTTCTTCTTTCGCTGCTCAAGATTCTCATGTTATGTGTTATCATACATACATATAAAAACGACTATTATCCTTTGAGGGTTAGTCAGAGACTAGACAAAAGCACCGCAAAAGCAGTCCACTACCATAGTCCACGCTTCACCAAGCAGTGACTGCACTTAGCGTGACAGGTGGTGAGCCCGTCGCCGCTATAAGCTATTGGATGGTTGTGCAGTTCTTAGTCCATTAGTCGCCTTTAACGATACCCAAGGGAAGAGATGGGTTGGTAGTATTCTTTTAATGTGCCGCTGCCATATGACTCATTATACATCATCATCTCTGTTATCATGTAAAGTGTAAAACTCTTAACACTCATAATTCGCCTGTCACGGTTAAGCCTATAGGTGACATGAGCGAGCCTGTCGCCGCAGCAGTCTAAGCAAGTGATATTCACAATACATAAATTATTAAGTATTTACTTACATAATCGAATCCAATCGCCAAAGATTGGTGGATTTTCCACAAAAAAATTATAAACAACTAGCTTTTGCCCGCGACTTTGTCCGCGTAGAAAAGTTACTTTGAGATAGTGTGATGGTATGTGGCCTATAGTGTTCCTCAATAAATAGGCTATTCAACACTGAAAGGTTTTTTCAAATTGTAACTGCAGGCTCAATTGGTGGAATTGAAAATTTACTCCTACTCTATTATTAGAAGTAAAGTTGACAGAGACGTCAATTTCTCCTTCATTTTTCTGGGAGACGTTATTTAAATCATTTAACATTCACCCGCATGGCACCCATTCCCATGGGAATATCGGGATAAAAGGTAGCCCATGTCCTCTCTCTGGCTCTAGACTCTGTGTACCAAATTTCGGTTAAATTGGTTCAGTAGTTTTGACGTGAAAGCGAGACAGACAGACAGAGTTACTTTCGCATTTGTAATATTAGTATGGATCAATAGCGACAAAAACTGGAAGAATCGCGATGCTGAGAATATACTTATATACTTATCTATATTAGCCTAGCTACTATTCAAGAGTGGGTTTACCTCGCAATGAATACATATTGATAGATTATCGTTGACGCATTGTAAACTACGTGTTTTTCTGGTCGCTAATTCGTTACGTCGTCGGTATATCGGTGACGGATGCAGAAAGAGAACGTCACTAAGGAGGAAAATGTACGTATTTTTTTGTTATGATGTAAGAAGGATTTTGACTTAGGCATACAGCACGCGACTTGTTTCGCTATTTAGTCAATATTAACTTGTGTATATTTTTTTAATAAATACTACATTATACCGATACTATGAACTTATGTATATTTTTGATAAATATTACATTATTACATACATATTCATATCCAGTGGATACGAATAATTGAGGGTTTTTATATCTAATATTCGAAAAGTAAGCAATGGCGTGATTACCTATGTATGTTTTTATAGTAATAAAGATGTAAATACTTAAATAATAATTTTGTATTTTTTTTCTGTCTAATGTGTTCGTTTGTATGTGTTCGTTGTAACCTTTATAATTTGCATTTTCAAAATTTTGCTTCTGGTTGCTTTAGATTGTTTTTGGTTATTGCTTTTTTTTTTGGTTGTTTGGGTCCTTTGGTTGGAAAGGAGTTTGGCGCTATTCAACTATGGCGGACGTGATTTTTATTCCAGTGATTGTAATATTGTTTCGAAGTTGATCTTGTTGGTAAAATCAGTGTAGTTTTGTGTGTCAATAATAATAAGCAATATAGAGGATCATTGAAATAATCGTCAAGTGGTGTGAAAAACGATGGGATTTTTATCGTGGTAATCCACCTCATCAAAGTACGAGTAACACCACAGTGTCTGCCATCGATCGTTTGACGCTTAACTCTCCCAAGATGCATTGAAATGTATTACACTTGCATTTCAATGCAAATACTGAAGAAATATATACCGAAGACTTGGCTGTATGGGCTTTGTTCCCTTTGCCTTCCCTTCATGGGAGAATATTAAAACAACAAAAAAAGGAGTTTTTGGCGGCATTCAACTATGGCGGACGTGATTTTTATTTCGATAATTGTAATATTGTACGGAGTGGATATTGTTTCGTAAAATCAGTGTAGTTTTGTGTAATAAGTGTCTGTGATGATGTGCAATGTGGAGGATTATCGAAATAAGCGTCAAGTGGTGTGAAAAGTGATGAGTTTTTTATCGTGGTAATCCACCTCATCCAAGTAGCACCACAGTGTCTGCCATCGATCGTTTGACGTCAAACTCTCCCAAGATGCATTGAAATGCATTACACTAGCATTTCAATGCAAACTATTGAAGATATATATATTGCAGACATGGCTGTATGGGCTTCGTTTCCTTTGCCTTCCCTACGGGAGAATTAAAAAAAAAAAAAAAAACAACAAAAAAAAACAACGTTTTTGGTGGTTTTGGTCGCTTTGATCGTTTGGTTGTATTTGACTGATTTAGAAAAAAAAATAACAATTCCATGGCCAACGTGATTTGGATTCGAGCACGACCAACCTGATTATCATGAATCGTCTTCTTTTTAATAACTATTTACCTACTTGTTGCTACAATTGGTGTATAAAGTAGAGTATACTTTTCGGGGATAAAAGTGTTTTAATGTAGGGTGGCTTGAATCCCTCGCGTCTTTCAGAATTTGCTCTGGATTTAATATGACCTACATTATCCAAATAATGTATAATCTACTATTATTATTACTTCCACAAGTAATGTAATTCCACAAGTAATTACACACAACTCTTCGTCACCAGCAAAATTCAATTGGTCAAACATCAGCAAGGATTCTAATGGTCGACTGTGGTCTTCGTAGACCTACCTGTGTAATATGATATTTAAGGATTCTGATAGCAGCAGAATCTGCATAAAGGAGTAAAATTCCCTTGCCGTCCAGCCAGTGCAGATCTTTCTAATCAATAAAAAAAACAAATAAATATTTTTAACAGAAATGTATAGGCGTATGCTGCTCGGTGATGGAACGGTCACACATACTGTCGAACATTTCTAAGCACAGAATATGTTCCTGCCTAAAAATTCCTAGCACAGTTAGATAGAAACTAGTTTTTACAAAAGAGAGACTTGCCGATATGCACTAAGAAAATATCATGATTATTGAGAAATGACATACTTTAACGTGTGATTTAATTAGAGCGAATCTTACAGTTGTAATAATTTTGTATTTTTTTTGTTGACAAGGACAAATTCCTGTTTACGGACCTGATCTACCCCTAGCTAGGCGATAGGCCTATAACCTAAAAGTTTGCATTTTTTAAATAAATGAACATATTTCTAAAGCGAATTAAAAAATAAAAAATTATATAACTATCTTTCGTTCATGTTGTGCCTATTATGTGTTGCGTATGACCTACATGCTATGAATACGAAAATCTACACAGTGCGTAGTTCGATACATCTTGGTTTTTTATTCCCTTTACACGACACGAATGTTGCATTAGAAAAACAGGCAACATGTCAATAACAGGTAAATAGAAAAATGACTAAGAATTCCACGAACGGACGAGAACAAACATTCCAAGAAAATATAATATTATGTTAAATATAACATTAATTACATGTGCTAAATAATTGTTTCGTCATTTTTAATAATTAAATATTTTTTTTATGGCTAGCACGGTTTGTGCAACAGCCAAAGCAAAAGGTAGGGAAACGAGTTAGGATAAGGAATTTTTGAAAATACGGAAGATCAGGAAAGTATGTGTATAGGAAGAACAAGGCATGAAGGAAAAATATAATTAAATATAAATTATAGTTTTATATTGTTTGCAATAATAAACTTACATAAAATTAAATATATTTGTATATTATTAGTACAGGCACAAGCAAAGAAAATATGGTTGATTTCACCCTCATCATCACCACATTCACAAGAATCATTATTTAAAATTTTCAGTCTGGCTAAATGAGCAGGACAGCAAGTGTGGCCCTTGCCCAGCCTCATGCGGGATATAATTGAAGAGCATCGTTTACCAAGCTTCATTACAGTAAACCAAGGTTTTACAAGTGTAATATTTAACTTTTTAACTTTGACAGCAATTGTTTGAAAGTTAACACTATGTTGATTAATAGGTATATGAGAAGAAGGAATAGAATGACTGATGAGGAGGGCTATCCCACCATATCCGTCAGATCTTTCTTCTCTATAACAAATAAATCCAGGTATTTTGAAATCGCTATTAGGCTTTAACCACGTCTCTTGAAGAGAAATGGCAAAAGGACAAAACTTATTAATAAAATAAAATAATTCTGACGACAGTACCACTAAATGGCTATTGAGAGATCCACTGTGGGGATTGAGATACTATTATTAATTACCTTATCAAGAGCAACGTTGGACGGTTGTGTTGAAAAATTATTCAATGTGTTTTTCAAGGCTGTGATGAGTTCTTTAAGAGAAATATCTTCGTTGTAAGGAGTAGATGATGAGGCATAATTTGAATATACAGGGCCAGAGGTAAGATAGTTAAATTTGCATGTTCTTGTTTATCATACCCAAAGTAGGGCTTAGAAGATATTTTTTTGTTAATTAATACTGTTTTTTATATGAATTTCTAGGAGAAACAAAAGGAGGCCTACCTTGTGACTGAGATTTTTGAGGAGATGGAATGGTTGGAGGAGAGGAAAGAACATCTGCAAAAGATTTAGTAACAGGAGGGTGAAGTTTTAGAGCTTCAGAATAAGATAGCAAACTTATAGCCATGGACTCCTTGATATTTTTCTGTCTATTATATTCTGGGCACTTCTTACTGGTTGCCTGATGGGACCCTGAGCAAAGACAACAATTGACATCTTCTTCATCAACAGAACAAGAGTCACCATTATGACCAAGACCACAACGGAAACATCTAGGGGAAGAACGGCACTGTGCCTTGATGTGACCATACCTACAGCAGTTAAAACATTGGATTGTGGGGGATATGTACAAATCAATAGGGAGAGAGTTCTAGTACAAGAAATCTCTCTTTGGTAAAACTTGGCCATCAAATGTCAGCACCACTGTCTCTATGGGAACAAATTCAGGCTTATCGTTTACTAATTGTTTGCGCCTTAAACGTCTTATCTTAATAAGCTTCCCACACCCAATAGGGACTGAGATTTTATCAAGAACTTCCTCGTCAGTCCAATCAGCTGGAAATCCTCGAACTATGCCCATACGAGAGACGTTAATAAAAGGTACAAATGCTTTGTATTTTGAGGCTTTAAGGAGACCACTCTACAAAACTATTAGCATCCTCAAATTTAGAAAAGGATACAGAAACCCTATTTCTGCCAATTTTTTAAGGCTACCATTAACAATATTGTTGAAGCAATTTTTTTGGATGTGAACTATATATGGAGCTGCATCTGAAGCTTGGTACTAGAGTCTATTAGGAGGAGTATTTTATTTTTGAGAGTGTGGATCTGATAATGGTGAAAGCATAGATGAATTTAAGTTGGGTTTATCCGGAACTAAAGATGTATTATTTTCTGAGTGACACACACAGTCATTAGAGGATTGACCTAGCAATTGAGCTTTATGAGACCTTCTCTTCTTGTTGCAATGCTTAGAAATTTTGCGAGGAAGAGTCCTTCTCCTCTTAAGGCCTGTATTTCTACTGTTCTCTGATATATCCGTATCAAAAAGTGATGCATCTGTATCCATATCCGACCTGTTCATTATAGTTACAAAGTTAGACACCTGGAGGGCAGAGCCCCCAGGGTCTTCGAGGACGCTCATACAGGAATATCAAAATAAAACTTACCAATGCTGCAGAAAAAAATTACAATAATATTAATAAACTTAAATATACTAAAATTACTTATAATCACCACTTAAATAAAGAAATAAAAATCTGAAAACACGTCCGCCACATTTGCCGTTTCCCGCGCTTTTTTAATTAAATAGTTGTTAACAAGCGTAAACTAGATAAATCAATACATAATTTAACCGCTTTCCGCTGTCTCTCCTTAGTGTGCTTAGATATAATGTTTTAAGAGAAATTTTAATAACCCGTGCAAACCGGGGCGGGTCAACTCCAAAAAATTTAACCACTTTTGACTGTAAGTTACTCATAAGGGAAATAAAGATTTCCACTTCTAAAATGTGTATACATATATTTGTATCCGCCTGTACCATTTTAGGTGAATAATTATCCAATAATATATTCCATGTGTTCACTAGTACCGTTCGGTATTTATTTTAGTTTAAAGTTGGATATAGTTTAAAAAAATAGCGTTCGTAATGTTAGCATTTATGTAGACTGCGATAAGACTGACAATTGTATTCTAACAAGTTTCAAACTAAGCAACAGAATCGTATGTTCATATAGTCGCTTATCATAATAAGGCCTCGCACAATAGAGTAAGTGTCCACAGAGTGGTAACTACGTAAACTGCCGCAAGTGACGGCTAACAAGCCTGATTGTTTACAAACAAAGTCCGTAGTACGCGCTCAGACATGACATGAGGCAATTGGACTGACTAATGGCTGGATTCTACGTAATTTTGGAGCCCATTGATTCTATTGTCGGCGCTTTGGTGACATAGTGCCTGGCTGCAGTCGGTGTTACATTTTGAAAGAATATCAGAATATTGGGTCCTTACCTATGAAATTGGTGTTTTTCTTCTCCCTTAGTATTATGTTCGTAACTATTAAGTTTCAGAGTATTCTTAAAAAATAATTACCTCCTCTAAAAATAGACCATATTTTCGAACTCTTTTGATTTGTTTTGATAATTCGTTGAAAGTTTTATTGTGTTAAAATAGGACACGGAGACCACTCCTTTTCAGTGCCTTCCGAATACATAATTTGATTTGCATTCACATAAAAAAGATAAATAATTTTTAAGAAGTGTGCTATCACACATATAGCTAAAGCTTGCCTTATGATACATGCCAAATATTATTATCTTTGGATTTGTCGTTGTGAAGAAAACTGAAAAAATGTTAGTATGGAAAATGCAGAGTTCCCCAAAATCTCCATACAAAACGCCAATTTCATATGTAAGGACCTAATATTATTAGTATTACCTACTAGTACCTATAATATGCAGTTGATGAAGATAGAAGTATAGAGCTTTTGAGGAATATATGACTGTGGTATTGATCTGCAATATTATGTGATTAACTTAATTTTTTAACTAGTTTTAAAACAAACTTTTTTACAACCACATCACAAACTTGAAGGCGATTCCAATCGGCTCGGTAGGTACGCTCTTCATTCTATTTTTGATTCTTGTGTTCTAGCTTAGATTTAGAATCCCTCGCTAGCTCAAGATTTTATCTAATAGTTTTTTACAAAAACAATCGCCTTGCATTGTGATTGTGTGTCATATGTTGTCAGATTTTGTTTATTTATAGAACCGTACCGTAATGCACGCATTTTTCACCGTCGTAGTCTTCTAGGCGGTAGCCGAGTTAGGACGGACGGGCACTACTCATTCGAGAGGCCGCGGGAAACGCGGGTTCGATTGTTCAATAAAACTTATGTACAGTTCATTGTGAATATCGCTTGCCTCACATTGTGCCCGGTGCATGGCAACAGGCTCACTACCTTTTGCATGGGGACCTTACAAATCTGGGGAAATGTGGGTGTTTAACACCTCTGCCTCCACCTCGGTAGTCGGGGAAAGAGGCATGTTGATATGTTATGTCTTCTTTACTTAGTTTTTACAATTTGATTCGAAACCACGCCCATCAACAACGCGGTTTATTGAAAGAGGTAAATGATTGTGTTATTATGATGTATGACTCACGCATACTAAATACGACGTATTGTCCAACGTTACAATATTGGTGACGATTAGTTTAATTTCAAAACAGCGGTTATTGCTAATAAACAAGTAACTTTTTAAGAATCTTGAAATTAAGACCTCTACACTTACAAATTAGTCTAATATGCAAATTCGCGAATCATCAATTCCTATCAGGCCAGCGTGTTGGTGGCAAGTACGCTAGTACCTATCATTAGTTTTTCTCTAGTTAGTCAGTTATTCCGTAACGTAGGTACTTAGGTAATTTAAGGAATGCGCTAAGTATTTGCTTCCTACGATATTCTTCGCTGCTGCAAAGCAGCTGCACTGCTGGGCGAAGGCCTTTCTTCATGGAGAAACACATGAGGAGCATTGGTGGGTAAGAAACGGTAACAATAGCAACCGGGACCAACGACTTAACGTGCCTTCCAAAGCACAGAGGAACTTGAGATCACAAAGTTTTGATCACCCATCTCAGGAATTACTATGCCGAACGTAGTTTGGTTTTCAATATCGAAAGCCAAACCGTGCGGAGTCTACGCCACCGAGCTCCTCACACAAAGAAACCAAGTTGTATTAAACAAAATCCTAAGCAGATTCTCGCTTTACTTGATGTTCTTCAGAAATGTAGAGCTCAATAACTTAAGGAATACTGTAAACATGAAGTAAGTCTATGACTACTACAAGAGGTAGAATCTCTCACTTGACTGTGCGGATTAATTAGCCACCATAAAATTTTGACTCTGTCTCTCTGTCATATAAAAACTCAAATGGAAAACGTCTGGAACTATTACCAAATTCATATAACATTTAAGTATAAAAGCACAGTGATTAACTCGTTGAGGCCACGACTATTATTTTTTTAAATTATTAATATTTTTATCCGATGCATTGGCTGTAGGCACAAGGTAGGCACAGAGAAACATTAAAATGATCGCAAGTCAATCAAGTAGCGTCATCTATGAGAAGACAATGAAAGTATCAACTTACACTTAGCAGCCGTTAGAGAACCAAAGCAACACGATTTCCTTAGTAGTTAATTTGGAAGCATTGCATAGGTGGCAGCACCAGCATAATTTTCATTTCAAGTGTAACTCAATAGAGGGCGTTAGCAGGTTGAGATTGAAGGCATTTAGTTTTCGAGAAGTAATTAATTGGACTGCCATTTAATTATTGGGTCAGCAACAAAAAGGTCAGGCGAAAAATCATTTGGGCAGCAAACAACTATTTTGTCAGCAATATAATTATGTGGACAGCTAAATAATTATTTGGGCAGCAAAATAATTAGTTGAGCTGCAAAATTTTTATTTTGACAGCAATATGGCAATATGTTGCCGGAAATGTATAAAATCTAGGAAAAGGATCTATGAAGTATAAAGGATAAATTCCTTGGTAATGTATTCTGATAGATGTTAGGTTAAGGTTATTTTTTTGTTTTATAACAATGTTTGTTACAATTTAAAGTAGAACTTATCTGTGCCGTTTGGTTAAATTACCATTTTGAAATGTATTCATTGAGAAGTAATATTTTTTTATGATTAGGGTGGCAACGATACTTACGGCCGGCATGTGTTCTAATTGTAAGTTGTAGCACTTTGTGGAATGCCTAAGAAAATCAAGTGAAAAATGAGCGGAAAATTATGATAGATAATAAGATCACATAATATGATATTTATTTTATTAATAAGGTAGATATTTCGGTAGAGAACTGTAGGTAGCTATAGGTATGCTCTGTTCTTGAAGAACGCTTGTCTGTTTATAACATACAGGGAACATAGTTATATATTGCAAACTAGCTGTTGCTTGCGACTTCGTCCGCGGTTACTATGGTTTTATAATTATTCCACGGGACCCCTTTCATTTTCCGGAATTAAAAGTATCTAAGATGTTGACCAGGGATATAAGGTATCTCCATGCAAAACTTCATTGAAATCGGTTCAGCCATTTCGGATATTAGCCCGTACAAGCAAACAGAGAAACAAAAAAATTTTTTTTTTCGTAGTTTCCCTGTTTTACATCCCCCTGACTTAGTTTTAAGCATTTTTTCTATATACAGACATTTAACCTCTAAAGTTTTTTTATATAGATAGATAATCAAACAATAACAAGCACGAATAAGTGATGCTTCGGGAAAATGACTGAGAAGTTCTTTATGACCGTAAAATACCCTTAAAATAAATAAAGGGCCTGGTGTATAGGTGTATTATCCGACAAGTCCTTTTTCACCGCTGATTATTTATTGATTTAATGCAACGTCAATTGTCATGTCCTTTGGTACTCTCAAATAATTTCAAAAAAGGTGTTAGAAATAACAGAAATCCAAATCCAATTCATTTAAATAATGTTAGAGAGGGCAGCTGACCAATCCTAGGTAGGTAGGACCAGCAGCTGCACAAAAATGAAGATGCTCCGATGGATGTGTGGTGCTACGCGACTGGACCGCTTTCGTACCGAGCTCATCCATGGCAGCGTTGGAGTATGCGACGTAGCAGATACCTGCAGGAAAGTCGTCTCCGATGGTTTGGCCACATTAGTTGCAGGCTTTACACATTAGTTGCAGCTTACGTCAGAAATAGATGCCTCGATTTTGCTGTTCAAGGCCCCTAGCTAGATCTCATGGAAGACCCAAGAAGCACTGAGCGGACATGAGGGAGAACGACCTCACACCAAAGGATTCCGAAGATCGGGCACAGTGGAGAAGGCTTAGCAGGAAAGCGACCCCTGGCAAAAGGTTGCGAAAAAGCTGCGCAGAAGAAGAAGAAGAAGAAAGGAATAACTTTAACTTCATTTAATATAATTGTATCACTTCTCTCTTGTGACATTTTGTGCTGATTGAGTTACGTAAGATGTATATTGTAGTAAATAGAAATATGCAGGAGTTTTTCTAAATAACCATTTTATTTATTCTGCGAAGACTATCATAATGTGGGCGTAAGCTTAGAAAGGTAAAATAACATTCCAGCTGACGCGTTGAAAGCTTTTTTGGAGCCAACAAAATGCAACAAAAGGTTTACACGACCAGACCGTTCATTCAACTCTGATAAAAAGATTCTGGTAAGTAAATATTTGGATTGACTGCCTCACAATATTTTCTGGAGATTTCTCTAGGCCATGGTCACGCCCTCTGAATGCTACAATGGGAAGCCATAAGCCGAACAACAAATTGTCATTTCCACGCCATAAAGTTTTCTAAAAGTTAGCGAAGAATAAAATGGTTTGCTCGCGGACTATTAATCTTTGCTCAATGAATAAGTTTTTATGGGCGATGGAAGTTATGTCTTCATTCGCTTTTTTCACGCCAGAATCAGTGATAAATGTAAAAGATATTAACTAGATACCTAAAATAATTTGTGTTAATTTTGAACTGCGCCCGCGCGGGTTTAAGCTAGAGCCGTTAATCGCGTTAAACTTAAAACTAAGTTCTAATTTAACACGACATTTACCAAGTTGCTTTAAACTAAACGCGCCGAAAATAAAACAGGTACAATTTTTAATTTACCTGATGTCAGTGAAATTAAATGAAATAAAATATAATTCTATAATGTTTAACAATGACTCCGCTGAAGATGTCACTAAAAAAATTAAGAATCTATGAATAAAATTCTATTCCTATTTAAAAATTTTCAACATTATAATATGACATGGTATGTGAGCATAAATCTCCTGGGCCCCGATCGCGCTAAATAAGGGCCTATTTACCACAACCAAATCTCAGTCAGAGAGTGTTTCAAACCTCTGCCGACCCCTTCGGGGAAAGAGGCATGATGATATGTTATGTTTTAAATCTCAGTCGAAAACGTTGTGGCTCATCCACACTCCACGAGGCAACACTAAGGAATACGAGTACGAGAGTAAGCGCTGCGAATGGGCCAAATGTTTTAAATAATTAAACATTTAGTTATGTTTATTAATAATGAGATTTTTTTATCCTTGAGCACTTCTCCTGACACAGCTGGGTTGGAAGAAATATAGAAATAACTTCTACTTACTGCATTAATTTCTTCATTGTTTAACACTATCTTTATTATGCACAGTCGAGTACAAAAATATGTATAAACATTTTAGAGGTGAAATACTTTCTTCTAATGAGTCATTAACTGTATTTTTGGAGTGAAATAAAACAGGTGAAATGAATAAATAAAATAAAATAGGTGAAATTGACACGATAACCTCAACCTAAGGCTCGGGTTTCACTACGGGAATTATTTTAGGAAATAAATATTTTGACAGATGCGTCCCAATATGTGTGTATGAAAACATGTACGTTTATAAAAACATTTTTAAAATGCAGCGACGGTGACCATCTTAACACAAGACATAAGAATAGGCTTGCTGTTCCACGTTTCAGACTACATAAAACTAGTCACTCATTCATGGAAAAAGGCATATAAATATATAATATAACAAAATTCTACTAGATGTAACTGCCGTTGCACAAGTTTAAACCGTATATTAAGGAAACCCTCATGGTAAAGGTATATTATAAAGTTCAGGATTATTTTTATTTTTATATGAAAGGAATGTGTGGACATCCGTCATTTAATTTTAATAATGATTAGTTATAATTGTCACTTTAAAGTAGTGAGACATTAATACTTGTATCATTCATTCTTCCATAGGCATTGTTATTTTAATAAATTAATGTAATGAGAGATAAAAATGCAAAAATTTTAGTTAATACTCACATCAAATTTCTTTTGTTGTGTAACACTGTGACAAATGAATTGTATGATTGGCTATTTAAAAAAGTGGTTCATGAGTTTCTTGCCGGGTTCTTCTCATGAAAAGCCTTACTCTCGGAATCCGGTCGCTTGTATCAATTACAACCACGGTCAAAGCGGTCAAAGTACATCCATAGATGTACTTGCTACAAGCGCTTAAATTTTATGATAAAAATAAACAACTTATGAGGTGTCTGCTAGCGATATATTATTATAATGTTGTCAATTATAAGTGCTAAGCTTAGCCTATGAAATAAAATTATTTTATATTTGATTTTGATAAAAAAAATGGGGGAAATTGACATGATCAAATATTTTGTATAAAAGAATATTGAAAATATTACTATTCCTTAAAAAATACTCCTCTAACATGGTTTCTTTACGTATTTGTATCTTTTTGCTGAAGGATTGTAATATGGTATTTATTATTAATTTTTTTGCACTGAACAGAAAGTCGTTCAACAAAGTGTCAAATATGCTCGTTTTCGGCGATCGGTTCATACTTACCAACACATACATGTACTGTACACTGTACAGTACCTCTAGAGTCATTTTAAAATTGTAAAAAACTTAACTTATTTAGTTGCTTTTATAACGTCAATTTCTCTGGAAAACCCTATTTCAACCACTTTCCGCTAGGGGCTCTTTTCATGTTTCCCAAAGAAATTGACATTATTGACGCAACTAAAAAAGTTAAGTTTTTTACAATGATAACTAACACAAGGTGTACACATCATTTCACCTCAATCTATCGTTTCATGAAAAAAACGTTATCTACAACGATATCAAAATTAGTGCTAACATAATTATTATTGTCGCTATCTAAGTTCAAAGAAGAAAACAATGGTCATGACGTGGCTATTGAAATAAGGGTGTCACGGGTTCGAGTTCAGGTGGGGGAAAAATTTAACGAGATAAATTATTTAGTACTACTAATAACACTTATTTATCGGTCATCTAATAATCTATAACACAAGCGCACACGCTGCTTAATCATGTTAGTTTCCAAAAGTAATGATGTATTCGTAAAAAGATGCCGAGCAAATTATCGAGTTCGATGTGAAAATTGTGTCAGTTTAGTACTTCAATAGTTCCAGTCATGGAAAAACAATGATAAAGATACCTACACATAATATTGGGTCCTTACCTATGAAATTGGTGTTTTTTTTTCTCTCTTAGTATTTTGTCTGTAACTATTAAGATTCAGAGTATTCCTAAAAAATAATTACCTCGTCTAAAAATAGACTATATTTTTGAGCTCTTTTGATTTGTTTTGATAATTTGTTGTAAGTTCAATTGTGTTAAAATTGGACACGGAGACAACTCTTTTTAAGTGCCTCCCGAATACATTATTTTATTTGCATTCACTTAAAAACGATAAATAATTTTTATGAAGTGTGATGTAATATCACACTTAAACTTGAAGAAAACTGAAAAAATGTTAGTATGTAAAATGCAGACATCCCCAAAATCTCCATACAAAACACCAATTTCATAGGTAAGGACCTAATACTAACAATAAAAAACAAGTACGCCAACTCGAGTTAGATTTCACTCACTGTTCCACGTTTCTGGATGTACTCATTTTAAAACCAGACGCTGCCACGAATTCTCCAAGGAGTTCGAAGACAATCAAAGCCAGTGATTCGGATACGGTTTTTCTATCAACACTCGCCATTTATTTTGTGATCTCTGAATGGTGTCGAGTTGGGCCCAAACAATGTTACCAGAGGTAACATGTCTAGTATAAGCTGACCCTCGCGATTCCATTAGGCAGAATAATTTTAGAAGGACACGGCAAGCAAGGGAGACCTAGTTATGTTTGTGAATGTATTATAATACGTTTAATGGCCTGTAATGAATGGCATAACATCCATAAAGCGACAATGCGGATACTCGAACAAGCCCTTTTTATAATAGCTCTTGATTTATCGGCGATAGCGAAAATAAGTTTGTTTGCACGTGTTTTCAATGCAACGCCTTCGGTTCGAGGTATCACACAAACGCCAAAGCTATATTTCAAGCTGGCATTAAATTAATGTTTTTCTTATAATTATACAAGTTTTTGCTAGTACGGCATGCTTTGAATGGAATATATTATCAAGCTTAGGTAACTTTACGATGGCTGTGGCCGAGCGTTTTTCCCATTTCTGTGACTTCGAGTTCGAGTCCCGATGTTTGTTTAATAAATACTATCAAAAATCTATACTTAAAATAAAACTTTATGGGTCGAATGTCTGTACATAGATAATAAATGGTTAAAATGAAGTCAGGGGGATGTAAAAAGAGGGCAAATACCAAAATATTTTATTTTTATTATGTTTGTCTGTTTGTACGGGCTAATCTCCGAAATGGATGGATCGATTTCAATGAAATTTTGCATGATTATACCTTATATTCCTAGTCAACACCTTAGATACTTTATTCCGAAAATTAAAGGTTTCCCGTGGGATAGTTAAGAAACCATAGTAACCGCGGACGAAGTCGCGGGCAACAGCTAGTATAGAATAGAATTAAAAACAAGAAATAATATCACCATATCCACCATAAATATACACAATCCTACAGTGCTGACATGGGCTAGACTAAGTTTATTTTAAGAACAATAAGTTTCAGAATTTTATGAAGTGCTTAAAGTTCCACTGTTATTTTATAAAGTGCATAAAGTTCCATTGTCTTAATTTTTTTTCTGGGGCGTTGATTATATTATTGTGTATTTGAATTGTCCGTTAAAAATCTATTCAACAATGTTACGTTATTGCAAAACTTAAAGTATATTACCCTCTCTATGTAAAGTGCAGTTATCCAGTTGCTCTTTTACTTTTTCTGAATTCGATAAAGATCGTTGGCTCAGCGGCTCCACAAAGCCAAGACAGATGTCCAAACTAGATATCTTTAAAAAGCTTCTTAAGCTCAGATAAAAAGTTTAAACTTTATTCATTGCAAACAACACCTACGTAACAAGGTATTGTGATGATTTAGACAATGGTGGAATAAATGCGACGTGAAATCTTTTTATAAAGAGTAATCCACTTAGAGGCATGTCGTCGCTTTTTGTCAAAGTAGTTGTGTAAAAAACTCACGGTACCCCCTGTGGGCATCTTGTGTGCAAATACGGTGCAGTTGGAGCGAGGTACACTCGCGCGGAAGGCGACAGATGGCGTTAGTGAACTTAACGTCATTCTTTTTGCGTTCCATTGTATTTCTAGACCTGAGTGTATATCTGCGATTCCGCGGCGTACAGTTTTCTAAGCTGTGCAAATATTGGGTCCTTACCTATGAAATTGGTGTTTTTATTCTGTCTTAGTATTTTGTCTGTAACTAGATAAGATTCAGAGTATTCCTAAAAAATAATTACCTCGTCTAAAAATAGACTATATTTTTTGAGCTCTTGATTTGTTTTGATAATTTGTTGTAAGTTTAATTGTGTTAAAATTGGACACGGAGCCAACTCTTTTTAACTGCCTCCCGATTACATCATTGATTTGCATTAACATAAAAACGATGAATAATTTTTATCAAGCGTGTTCACACACATATTGCTAAAGCTTGTCTAATGATACATGCCAAATATTATTATCTCTGGATTTGTCGTTGTGAAGAAAACTGATAAAATGTTAGTATGGAAAATGCAGAATTCCCCAAAATCTCCATACAAAACACCAATTTCATAGGTAAGGACCTAATATTTATGTTCTGAACTCAATCATTAGTTTTTTTTCTAATTAAGTGTGAAACTTATTACTTGTTTATTTTTTACTTTGTGTTGTTGCTAAGTCAAGAGGTTTCTGTTCTAGTCCGGAAGAGGCATGCACATCGTTTACATGTAGATAGTAATTGCAGAGTTATAGACAGGTTGCTTGCAGAGCTTTTTTTGATAGTTTTTTAAATTTATAATATTATTTTCATAAAAAAAAAAACAACATAACGTTTATAATTGGAAAACAAATTGAAAAACGATGAAGCTTTTACAGAATGGATACACATATATGAATAGTAATATAACTATACAAATAAAATTCTTCGCCAGATTTTCTCATCGTTTAGAATGTGACAGTTTTTTCAAACCACAGGTCTTTCCATTCAAAATACGCACAATAGTTTTTATCACCTCAACCGTTCACGGGCTAAATATCTTTTACCATTTTGATTTATTCGTACATATTCAGACTTTGACTTTTGTCACTGCCCCGACGATCGAGCTCAGCACACTATGCAATATTAAGCCGTAAGAATATTGAAATAATAATTATAAGTGCAATTTTGGACCTTACGTACAGAATTAAGACGTTCCAATATATCAATGGTGGTGTCGCCAAACAGCGTGCGAACAAAGTATTCGCTTAAGAATTTCACGGTCCTTTCAATGGAAGTGAGGATTGTGGGCATTTATGGGCTATTTAAGTGGTATTGAATGATTAATGATATGTTTAACAGCTCGTGCAGCTTTTAATGCTTGATTAATGAAGGTTTCTATGAAATTTGGGATGACGTGTTTGGCTTAATAATTTGGTAATGAGACATATTTGCAAATATTTGGAGCCTGTATTCACGATTCAAGTTCGGACTACTGCAGGACAAAGTTCTTCACCTGAAACTTGAAAAGATCACAATGATGAGCTAGCCAGCCGACGGCGGCGTATAAGGAACGTTTCATAGGTACGCTGGCGGCGAGCCCACCTATAAAACCACCCTTAGACATGCAATATACTTACAGTTTAATCAGTACTCAAATTCTAATTAAACTAAGTGGTATATACATTATGAAAGAAACGCATGAGCTAGTAATGTTCACCAACAAACGCAAACTGAACTAGTAATGTTCACCAACAAACGCAACTTAGGAGAACACAGACTCCCTCGCCTGTTTGGTACGGCACTCACCCTTTCCAAAGAAGTTAAGTATCTGGGTGTCATACTGGACAGCAAGTTGACTTGGAACAACCATATAGACCAAAAGACGAAGACAGCAGGTATTGTCTTATGGCAATGTAGGCGTATGGTAGGAAAACGCTGGGGACTTGCTCCAAATATCTTTAAATGGCTTTACACTGTGGTTATTAGACTAATGGTAAGTTACGGAGCGCTAGTTTGGTGGCCCAAGACGAACACGGCGACTTGTGCCAACAAATTACGTCGCTTCCAAAGACTTGCATGCTGTGCAATCACGGGATGCATGAGGACCACGCCGACAGCAGCAATGGAGGCCATGCTAAACATGGCACCGCTACACCTCCACGTGCAACAGGAGGCTGCACTATCAGTGATTCGACTGAAGCACAACAAACTTATTAAGTTTGATGAGGTAAAACACATCAGTCACATTACGAAGAACTGGAGCCGAGAGCCGCTCATGGAGGCGGTCTGCGACAGCATAACACCAGTCTTCAGGTTTGACAAAAAGTATAGAATACATCTGGCAGAAGATGACGATACCGGCGTAACGCACAGGTCATTGGATGTCTTCACGGATGGTTCAAAAACGCACTCAGGTACTGGGACAGGTGTCTTCTCCGAAGACTTGAACATATCCATCACCAAAACACTGGGAACCTATAACACTGTATTCCAAGCGGAATGTATGGGCATTCTACTGGCAGCGAAAGCCATCTTAGCCAGAGAGGTAATGTACCATGACCTAAGAATCCTCTCGGACAGCAGATCAGCTTTACAGGCCTTACAAAACCCAAAACTGACATCAGGTCTTCTAGAAGAGTGTCACCACGCTCTTAATGAGGTAGGCGAGCACAATACGATCACGCTACAATGGATCAAAGGACACAGCGGCTCACGAGGGAATGATGCTGCTGATGAATTAGCAAGGAGAGGCTCAAGCAGAGACCCGGTGGGACCGGAGCCTATTATACCTCTCCCTAAAAGCTGGTTTACAGGTATAGTATTGAGAAATACTCAAAACCTACACATGAACTACTGGAACAACTTGGAAGAATGCAGGCAGGCTAGACTTGCGCTACCACGAATAGACCCCCGCTTCTCCAAGAAACTCCTACAGCTAAGTAAGGCTCGCTTACGTTTAGTAACGGGAGCCATAACAGGTCATAGCTATTTTAACAGGCACCTTTTCAATCTAGGTATCACCGACAGCCCCCTTTGCAGAGCGTGCATGGGGGCAGAAGAAACAGCCGCCCACGTGCTGTTGGAATGCACTGGGGTAGCTAGCTACCGGGCAAAGTACCTGGGAAACCCGGGTAACCTCCGCGAGGCTGTCCTCAACGTGAAGGCGCTGGGTGACTTCCTGGCGGAGTTGGGCTGGCTGGAGTAGCCAGCCTTCACCCTCAAACGCAAAATAGGCGCTAAGTCGTCGAGATGCGGAAACCGCCCGTACGACGAAGAAGAAGAAGAAGAACGCATGAGCATGCTAAAACTCTACCACGATGGCCTAATGCAGATTGGGGTAGAATTGGCAGTAGCAATTCTGGTTGAACCAGCGACCTCTTCCACGAAAACCTAATTAGCTCACGAATCACTGATTACTACAAAAAATGATTTAAATCACCGAATTGTGAACATGAAGTTATTGTTCAACGTCTAAAAAACTATTATTACAAATCGTATCACCAGTAAACTGACGCCGTGTTTTTTTATCCGTATTCTTGAGTGAGTAATGTAGTAAATATTTTGAAATGCTCGTGTTAGTTATAAGAAACACGGCAAAGTCAGACGACTTTTCCTAACGAAAATTTGAATAAACTTTTAAATTTCATGATCTTTCTTTCATTGAAGATGCTATGTTAATGTATACTATACAATGTTAATGTATGCTATGTTGTTAAAATAATCCTTATGATTAACCCTTTCGACGGTTATCATAAAATACATGGTGATTTTATTTTTCACATTTCGCGAGTTCCATTCCCGGTAGAGGCAGGCGATTTTTTAATAAACCTATGAGTGCAGTTCCACTTATTATGAAAAATAAAATGATGTCTTCTTTCAGTAAAACCTTCAATATTTAATATACTTTCCCCCCATGTGGCATGTCCGTGGGACACCATGTACTTTTAGTTGATTATACTGGTTGGTATCTGTTTTGTGGACCATATCAATAAATAAATAAACCGTAAACCGCGATTGTATTCACAAACTTAGTGTATATTTAAAAAGCTTCTGCTAAAAAGAAAGAACACGCCGTGGATCCGTATATTTGGCACATTGAGGATATCCAAAGGTGAACTTAAAGGGGTTACGAGCTTAAGCGGCCCGCACGCTCCGTATTGGAGCTTACCCGTGATTTACTCGTTACGCCCGACCTTACTTTTTGTTTACCCCACGGATCTAGGTTTACCCTTTATTGGGCGAAGTCGGAAAAACTGATATTCCCCGTGACGTAAACTGGGAGCAGTTTATTGGCGGCTTTGTCTCGGAGATATTTAATAGAATGGTATAGTTCTGGGGTAGGCAAGGTGAATGGTTTAGATGATCTGTTATCCTTACAATGAAAATAAATAGGTCTTTACCTATGAAATTGCCGTTTTTTTCTCTCTTAGTATTTTGAATGTAACTATTATGTTTCAGAATATTCGTAAAAACTTATTACCTCCTCTAAAATAGACCATATTTTTGAGCTCTTTTGATTTGTTTTGAAAAGTTGTTAATATATAAAATTGTTTTTTTTTTCTCTCTTAGTATTTTGTCTGTAACTATTAAGATTCAGAGTATTCCTAAAAAATAATTACCTCGTCTAAAAATATACTATATTTTTGAGATCTTTTGATAATTTGTAGTAAGTTTAATTGTGTTAAAATTGGACACGGAGACAACTCTTTTTAAGTGCCTCCCGAATACATCATTTTATTTGAATTCACTTAAAAACGATAAATATTTTTTATGAAGAGTGATATCACACATATTGCTTGTCTAATGATACATGCAAAAATTATTATCTCTGGATTTGTCGTTGTGAAGAAATTTGAAAAAATCTTAGTATGGAAAATGCAGACATCCCGAAAATCTCCATACAAAACACAAATTTTATAGGTAAAGACCTATTATTTTCGGAATTGTCGAATGGTATAATAAGATGTACAAAATTTTATAAGCATGTTTTTTATATAAGTATCTTTAAGAAACGGTTGTCCAATGTCCAATATTATTGTAATTGATTGGTTACAATATTTTAATGTGTAATTTTTTGTTTCAAATATTTGCTCACACTTTATGTGGTTGATGTTTGAAAATTCCGCTCGGAATCATTACGGCTATTACCGTAACGACTTACATTAAATACGATATTATAAAATGTAGCCAGCAGCATATTTATTTATATGTTTGTAGTATGAATTGAAATTCACAGTTTTTATAAATAAACCCTTTCGCGTCGTGTCGCACCGAGCCGGTGGCGATCGCAATTGGCTTTATTCCAGAGTCCTGAGGGAGGCGGTATAAAACCGATACGATTATCGTAATCGTCGCTGACCCACCGGCGAACTACCCTGGCCCTTACACAAATTGATTTTAAATGCCGATTTATTTCCGCGTCATATCGCCGATCCGATCTTCCTATGAGTTTTACGAGCGGATTTACTTGGGGTTAAAGAAGTCCAAGTTATAAAACGGTTTATTTCTTTCTCGGGACCACGTATAAGACCCTAATTATGGAGGATTAGCTTTGAGATAGACGCATTCCTATTTTAGCGTAGTGTTTTATGTGCAGCTAGTCCGCCGTCAAACAAAAGCTGGACATCACGAAGGCCAACTAAACGAGTTATAAAGCTGAAAGTCTAACAGTGACAACGCAATTTTTTTTCGGAATTCAATACGTAACGGGTTTTTGGGAACAGTTAAAAATGTCGTCGCAGAATTTTTCACCCTTTTGCGAAATTGTGCAAATTACTTTATGAGCGCACGTTTTCAATGAGTCAAACGGGAGTTTTTTGTCGTTTACAACATAACTGTTTTAAGTGTGCTTTTTGGGAGATGAGCTTACCCGGCCGCGTAGAGATGGTCGCCTGCTTTATGGGAGTTCAGGCCCATTGCGTCGAATCCTCAATAGCTAGCTAATAGAAATAAACAGCAACCCTTCGGTGGCTCGCTGCCGAAAGGTTTACTTTTATGGACAACTTTCTTTTACCGAGCACCCCTTCATAATTGCGAGGGTAAGGCGAAAAAACTAAATCGTTGTTTAAGCAATACTTTTTGCCCGTGTTGATTGCAAATTTTTTTTCAAATAGCTAATTAAACAATAGCCTTTGTGATTCTCTAATGACTTGTTTATTTTAATGTTAGGACATAAAAAATTGCGAGTTTTGTGAAATAAATAATGGAGTGCCGTTATAGAAAACACGCTATCTATTTTAATTACAAATTTATTTTGAAGTTTATAGACTTAGCTTCATTCGCAGAATATCTGACAGGATCTCTGACAATGGATAGGTGAAAACTGCATTTTTAAACTTTTCGACGGTCCGTGTAGAAAACACTGGCAAACAAAATGATGATTCAAATTGCCATTGTTTTGACAACTGTTGCTTTATTATATTATTGATATTAGCATTTTTAGATTAAAGTATTGTTAGGCAGAAAAATTAAAATAAAATAAAAATATTTTTTTTCTGGAATACTCCGAAATTCCGACTCCGAAATTATCATTTTTTATTTCTATTTTGTATCAGACTGTAACAATTTTATTGTTATATATTAACATTATGAGTATTAATGTTAACCAACATAACAGTTTAGATAACTTTAAAAATATTGTGGCGAAAGTTTCGCGGCAAGCTACTTACCTTCTATCTAATACACTTATCTTCGCAGCAGGAGTGCTACCTTCAGGAACGGCGAGCGCAAAGCAAAACATAAATTGTGTGATTCAATGTAGCCAGCTTTTTTTAACATCCTCGCTAGATTGAGACGTTCGACCGCAAAGGGTACAGCGGGGGGTGACGTTTTGATCTCTTTTTTCTTTTTCCACCTTCCCAGTAAACGTCAGTGTGACAATTGCTCGTGATTTGTGCTAAAAGTTAAAGTAGATGTCAACTTGTGCGCGTGAGAGTTTGAGGGTTAAGGTAATGTGGCTTGAGGTAATAATAGGTGTGACGGAGGAAAAAATAAACATTATTCCTCACCACACATAATTTTTTCTGTAAAGTTTATTGAACTAAAGAATATATTATTCTTTAGTTCAATAAATAGTTTAATAATATATAAATAGTTTTTGTTGTGTAATTTTTAATTATTGTTGTAAGCCAAATAAAAATGCCCAATGGTTTTAGTAACCCAGTATACGAATAAACATTCTTTCCAAAACATACTCAAATTGATGTCTTTGAAAATGAATATATTTCTTTTGTCAAGTTTTGTGATTATTATTTGAAATAAAATGGGTTTTTACAGTTCATTCTATGGGTGTTTTAGTCCCTTATTAAAGTTATGCTTTTAACGTTACAAATATACCTACTACATAATTATACACTACTACATAGACAGATGATAGTAAGTAAAAAAACATGTTAGGTACAATAAAAGTCAATTAATACATTTTGAACCTAATATTAGAGGCATTAAAATAAAATTTTATTATTAATTTAAAAGGAACTAATTAACTATTAAAATTTTATGGGTTACGGAAAACATAGATCGTGACCACGCCCTGACCACCGTGGAACTATTTCTGGAACATATATTCCAGATCAAAAATATTTATTCCCCTTCAACAGTATGAGTCTTATTTTAAACGGTATAGGGGGTAAATTCTATCGACTGCGTATTCATAGATTTGGCCCTAAATTTTAAACGGTCCTTTCTGTAGTGTAAACACTATGGTGTAATTAAGTGTATCGCTACGGTGATTTCCAAAATTATCGTTGTTCAAATGTAGTCCGAAATTGGTGTGACTGATGCCTAAGGTGGGTTTACATGGCAACCAACCCGCATTGGACCAGCGTGGTGGTGTTACGGCCCATACTGTGTGTTTGTCATGTGTTTCTCCATGAGGAAGGCCTGTGCCCAGCAGTGGGACGTATATAGGCTGAGGACGATAGTGGTCCATTGCCATAAGCGACCTCAGAAATTCTTCAACAAATATTTGAGTAGTATAATAGCAATCCGATAAAGATTCATAAAAATGTTGATCATCTCGTTGGCTCTGTGATTCGCATAATCGGTGGTTTAGTGACCAAAACATTGTGATATTGAGTTTATCCGTTTGTTAGACGTAGACACAGCAAAGAAAAACCCCTTTTACCAATAAACATACGTGTATTCACAGTTTCACAATGTAAGTGATAATGACAAGGTAAAAATAAAAACAAAATAATGATTAAAAATACAAATTCTTAAAAAGGTAATATGTGAAGCCCGCCAGCCCGCAAAACCGTTCCTTATAAGTTAAGTCGTTGCAATAATTCCTACCCACCAGTCCTCAAAACACAAGCAGAGAAGTGACCTGGGTCCAACAGTGGAACGTATCTGGACTAGTGACGATAAAAATGTTACAATAACGAAACCGTTTAGGTGCTATAGCCGAGATCACTGAATCATCAATCATGCTGACGTCGACAGTAACGACCGTTTCAAATATGTAGAGTATATTCATACCTTTGTAAACATGTGTTTATATTTATAAATATATTTCTCAATAAGTGATAATATACAAGCATGTACGACGAACTTCGCGGACCAATAAGTAGAATTTTTATGTTCTTTTATTAATTATTAATGTTTTAGACTAGTTGGGAAATACGGCACTACCTACTCAGTCAAGAGATCGCGGTTTCGATCCCGCCACCTGGGTTTGAATGAACTAAAGAACAGTTCATTGTGAATATCTCTTGCCTCACATTGTGCCATGTGCATGGCAACTGGCTCGCCACCTGTGCTTAGATTTTTAAAGCGAAATGTGGATGCTTTACACCTCTGCCCACCCCTTCGGGATAGAGGCGATGATGCCATTATGATATGTTTTATAATGTAATTAATGTTATGTTGCTAATTAGGTATTGGTGTTGCAATTGCGAAAAGTAACCTTCGACTTTTTTATAAAAAAAATCAGAATTTATTTCCATTTATGTGTATATATTGAGATTGTCGACATGTGATCCTACGTTACCCCGTATTATCGTCGCGACGTGCGGCTCGCTAGAAAGTGGCGAACGCTCGTAAAATTTTATCGTCTCTAATGGCCGTCCGCGCTGATTTGTAACCAAGTCCGCTTTTAGAGGCACCTCAACCGCGCACGAAGGATGTTATAAAATGTTCCTTGCTTATGTTATAAGTTTGAATTTTTAATTATTTAAAAATTAAATATGATTTGAGCCTTTTACGAAAAAAATCAAAACATAAAATTATAAAACGCTTTGACAGAGACCGTAGTCATTCCGTAGTCGATTTGAGTCAAACGGGTAAAAAATCAATATCGAATTTTTTACTCCGTTTGACCTTTGGCAAGCATCGGTCAAAGCTGTGACAATGATAAGATCCTGTAATTAATAGTTAATATTATATTTAGCTAGTATGATGAGGAGTTCAACGCAAGACTTCAGCCAGACTTTGCAGCCACGTTCCACGAATGCAAAAACTGATAGGTCACTCAAAAAATATAATCTCACGAGTAAGGTGAGCATCCATCACCGCGTTATATTTACATTGTAGTGATCATTTGTTGAAATCGAGCCAAATTTCCGGGGTTTTCATCGCACAGCAAAAAGAGCCATAAATTGGCAAATAATCCGCCGCATAACGCAACCTTTGTTTGGCCACACGTGATTTTAATATCACGGATGCACAAAAGCCGGATTTAGTCTTTGTGCGCAGCTAGAGTAAACACTCGAAAAAACTGGACAAGTACGTCGCCGGCTATCAGGGGTTCCGTAGCCAATAGATGAATAAATAGGATAGCCCACATTTCCATAAACAAAGGCAATATTGAAGTGAAAGTCACGAGGAAAGAGATGTTCTAGGATACTATATAAATATTAAAAAGATCGTTCAAAACTGTTTTGAAGGAATGCAGGAAGCGTTGTGTGGCTTTATTTGTAACCAAATGTTACCTAAAGCTGCCATGAACTCTTTGGACCTCTAAACGGGCCTAAGTAAACTAGACTGAAATGGATTGATGAGCTAATAGTGTTAGAATTATAATAGGTGTAACTCTACTCATATCTTCGGGGATATAGGCTTCATGATACGTACTTCGTTACAAAAATATAGGTAGTTTAAAAATAACATTAAAACAATATTGGTTATTTAAAGCTGATGGTGTAATTTTAATTTGCTCAAAGAAAGACATGAACTGTGTGTGTGTTTTTTATGCAAGTTTAGCAATAAGGCTGTAAGAGGCAAAGATAATTACTAAACATTAATAGAGAATTTTCTTAAAAGTTCGGTATAACAAATATTATACAGTCGATTCAAGTGACTTCTCTCCTCTCTTTCAAGTTCCAGGAACCCCAAAATCGTGTATCGTCAATAAATTTTATTAAATGATATCCGGACAAAGACTTCTGTGTCGATTGTGTGACGAATTTGTCGTGAAACTATGCTTGGAACCCATTGTTGTGTATGAATACCGAAGGAAGCGCTTCCGTTGTGAACCGTCCCGTATCTGCCTCGGGCACATCACTATCGATATCTGTTTTTTTACGCGGATCCGAAATTTATACGTTCATTCAAGTACTTGAACAAAAAACATGACAGGTATGAATTTTACGCGCTACCATTTCACGCTATGGTGTATAGAACTCGATATCTCAATAAGCTATTGTGTAATATGTGTAGCTTTTGACAAATTGTGTGGATTGAAATATCGTTATCTTAGGGTCTGACAGCAATGTTACTCTGCCTAGTAATACAAGTCTCTAAAGAAATTTTATTACATTAATCAATACATATAATAAAAATGTTGAGGTCGAATGTCTGTACATAGAAAAAAAATGCTTAAAATCATGTCAGGGGGATGTAAAAAAAATATTTTTTATTTTTTTGGTTCTCTGTCGGTTTGTACGGGCTAATCTCCGAAATGGCAGGACCGATTTCAATGAAATTTTGTATGGTGATATCCCTGGTTAATCTTAGATACTTTTTATTCCGGAAAATTTAATTTTCCCTCATGACATTAATTAACACAAACAAATATTTTGCTAATGTGCAATTGTTTTTTCTCAAGCTTCTGGCTGAAGTTCTTCTGTGATTTTTCTTTATACAGAGTGATCCTTCACTCACATCTTGTATGATTATAGTTGTTATTAGTTGTATTAATTATATGATAAGACACACACATATCAATCAACTAACCCTATAACGCCCTTTGGGAGAACCAGGACTATAGATGTAGATTTCTGTACTTTACTTGAACTCATGTAACAATTTGATAAATGCGTTTGACGTTTGTTTTACAGACGTTCCGACATTCATCATTCACATCAACGTTCCAAACAATAGAAACAATCAAAACAAGAGCCGGATAGTGGAATTTCCTCGTGTAACTTTATCATTCGGGGTTCAATAAAGACTTACCAACGAACATTCCGGTCGGCATCCTGGCAACACCAAAAAAAGGAGCGGGCCATGTGTCGATGGACGCATTGGCGAGTGCTGCGTATGATTCGCGGGGTGGCCAACTTGATAGGAAGTACAGATCAAAACATTCAGTTTCAAACTGTCTATGCATTTCTAACTCTATCGCTCGCTCTCGTAAATTATAGCTCTTAGAGAGAAGGCCGCTTGTAAATATTGCTTTGAATGCCTTTAGTGATCTTCTATCATAATAAGCATTAAAGATTGATTGACGAATTGATAAAAATGATGATGAAAACATTCAATGATGTAGAAATTGCGTGTGCTGCACGGAATAAACAACTATTTTTCACTGATGTACTGTTGGTGGACTTATTTTTAATATAGGTATTTTATTAGTTCATTCTAAATTTCGCGTCCACTGAAAGCATTCTAGGAAATGTTAAGTTAAAATGACATAATTAATGGCTTATAGAATCTCATAGTAATCCGTAGTCCTAAAATTCTTATAAAAAGGTAAAAATGAGACAGGAAATCACAGTGTCTGTGATTTAAGATAATATTCAAAGGAGTATTTCAACTTTGTTAGATAAAAAATACTTATCCTGAATTATTCTTATCCATAATGGAACATTGAAATTATTTTGTCCTTTCAAGGTCCAATACTATTGTCACCAAAATCATACGAGAAAAAAACTACAACCGAAGCCGGAACAATCGAAGTGAACTTATAAAATATGTAGGCTACTGGCCTTTCGGATTTCCACGGGTACTATTCTGACCGCGATCGCGATTTTTAGGGATGAAAAGTTTATTTTTTTTACTTTTTTTCATGTATTTGTCCATTACATTCAGTTTTATGCAAATTACATAGGGATAGGGAGGGATTACATACAATCACATTTTCATTATCATTTATGAAAATACATACTAGTTGTACAGTTTTTAAACAAGACTGATATTAATGATAGATAATTGTTCAATACTAGTGGCTTCCCGCGGTTTAACACGCGAGGGTCCCGTTCACATGGGAATATCGTGATAAAAAGTAGCCAATGTCCTTTCTCAGGCTCTAGACTATCTGTGTACCAGATTTGGATCAAAGGGTAAGTAGTTTTGACGTCACAGCGAGACTGACCGTCAGACAGATAGATAAAGTTACTTTCGTATTTATAAATTATTAAATCTGTCTTCTCCTTTGGAGATACAGATGAGAATATGATATTATTTGAGAATTATGAATAATCCAAAATATAAGTCTAAACATATATCATATAAATTTTATGTCTTCAGTACTAACTTCTAATAACAATAAGCCCTACATATTTTCATTCTACCTATTTTATTTTAGTTTTGTTCTTATACAACTCAGCTTGAAGCTGGATTTAATTGTAATTATTACCCTTGCAATCTTGTCTTTTAATGTGTTTAGCTGTAGTTATTTTTTTGGGTAGGTTCATGCATAAAGTAAATTATTAATAATTATAGGATAATTAAGGCTAATTAAGGCTTGAATAAATAGTGAAAAGGCGATAAACATTCCATTAGCATAGCAGAGCATACCTAAATTTTTAAATCAAGCATACAGCAGCATGTAAAGAAAAAGAACCAAATACATTAGTTTTTACACGGGAGCTGACAGCAGGTACAGATATTTTGGCAGATCTTGATGTCTGGACGTCCACGGCTGCGCCCGCAACACAAAACTGTACAAAAACGGACCATTAGCAGCTGTCATTAATTAAGTGGTCAAAATGGGTGGGACAAGATGCCGGTGATTATTCGGATGCGTGAAAAATACTCCGCATAGTATGACTTTTTTTAGATTTTTTATCTTTGTGCTTAATATTGGGACCTATGATATTGGTGTTTTTATTCTGTCTTAGTATTTTGTCTGTAACTATTAAGATTCAGAGTATTCCTAAAAAATAATTACCTCGTCTAAAAATAGACTATATTTTTGAGCTCTTTTGATTTGTTTTGATAATTAGTTGTAAGTTTAATTGTGTTAAAATTGGACACGGAGACAACTCTTTTTAAGTGCCTCCTGAATCCATCATTTTATTTGCATTCACTAAAAAACGATAAATAATTTTTATGAAGTGTGATATTACATATATTACTAAAGCTTGTCTAATGATACATGCCAAATATTATTATCTCTGGATTTGTCGTTGTGAAGAAAACTGATAAAATGTTAGTATGGAGTATGGAAAATGCAGAATTCCCCAAAATCTCCATACAAAACACCAATTTCATAGGTAAGGACCTAATATTTGTTTTTGACTTAGTAAAGGTTTTATAGAATTTGTTAGCGTGTTTTATCAACTACGTCGTCAACCTCTTCGGGGACAGGCGTGATGAAATTTCATGTCGTTATTGATATATTTTTTATTCAATGTAATGTAAATGATTACCTTAACTAACACACGAGAGAACTAGTATTCTTTCGCATTCAATACAATTCTACTATTAATTTAAAATTAAGTTCCACAGAAAATTACATACTGTAATTACAAGTTGCAGCAGAGTCGTTGAAGAGTCTTTCATCGCTTTGTGACGTCGCGGCTTTATAAGCGTAGGGTTTTGAAAAAGTTATCAATCTTCACCACCCCGCTTGCTTTTGAAAGACCATCTTCCTTCATACTCTTATCACTGTTCTAGCGCGCACTAAGACGTTCAGTCATCCATTTGACTGTCACGTCTTAATTTAATGCGCAGGTACGTGTCGTTTACCTTACTTATGGTGTCTGTTGATAAAAAATATTTTCTTTACCCATATTTAACCATAAACAAGATATTTGTGTAAATGTACAATAGGTATAAAAAAGGGTGTCGTTTGGTACAGAAATGTACCATTATTTAGACATCAACCGGAGTCTCTCATTTGCGCTGATTGAGAAATAATGTAAACTGTCAATATATTGTCATACGTTATAAATTAATTTCACCCGCACCGGCCAGAGCTTCGCATTTATAACATGGCCGAACAGTGCGCGTCATTTTTAAATGTCATCACTAATTTGCCATTGTTTTCCGCTGACGCCATCTTTTTTTGCCAAAAACCATAAAATAGATAAGCCCATTGTTATTCAGGGTGCTCTAAATGATTATAAAACTGAGACGGTCTAAAAAACACACGCCAAGAAAATCATTAGCACTTCCGAGGATGGGCTATTAATCATTTGGTTACACAATTCGGTTACCATAGACAAAATATGTGGATGTTTTTTCAACTGTTTGGTCATTCTCCTATTACCCGTATCAGGAGATACGAGAAATATACTTGTATAGGTAGGTGCTTTTGGTACAATTAGGTACAGACCAGTACAAAATATGTATAAACATCTCATGATATTTCTGTTTATTGTAAAGATTACTGAGTGGTTTGTGTTATTATGTGAATATAGAGGAATCTGTGTATTTCCAAAGGATCCGAATCAAAGAAAGAGTTTTAAAATACCTCGCGAATTAAAAATCTTAAGGTTTTATTGAAGTAAAACTAGAAACTTTTGCAAAATGCATGGTATTGGTCAGATTTGTACAGAAGTCCTTTCGACTAGTTGCTTATAGTGTTAAACTAAAAATTTAGGTCATAATTTGAATGTATTATATGAATTGTTGTTGTGAATATTTAGATAAGTCATATATGGAAGCAGCGCATCGGAATTGATATCTTCGAATTCAAAATAGGGCCAGCAAAGATACGAATGTCAATCATTCATATCAAAACTCAATCCAAAGTTCATGTTTCAACCATATGCCTCTAACCTAAAAGACAAAGCTATAAACCGAAAATCACATAATAGCGACGAAAACAAAACATAACCTAAAATATTTAAGTTATTCTTTCTACCAGTACAGCTGTTTTTTTTTGGTCGCTGACGCATTTCCCTTGAAGTTATGTTTGAGGTTCACGTAGAGACATAAGTGAATACATTTCAAACAAATAATTTCTTAAAACATAATAAAATCAGAAGCGACATCTGTTCCGAGCTTATTACTTGCGAGGAGCAATACTAAACTCCTCATCAAGAAGTTGACCTGTCGTTTGTAAACGTCAATACGACCTCGCTTCATTTTGAAGTGTAATGTTGGCATTATTGACATTACCTTGCTCTATGGATTTTAATCTCTCGTGCAATTAAATGTGGACTTTAAGTTGACAAACTTAGATTAGACGAACCTTTGATTACACCGACTGTACTTGGTGACACATTGGAGAATAATATTCTTCGCCGGTCGTTTTCTTATGATTTAAGTAAATTTTCTTGTTAGTATTTTTATTTACAACAGAGTTTAAAGTATTGCCTCTTCAAGTCTCGAACGCATTCTAAGTTCCACTTCAAAATGTTCGATCAATAATAGAACATCTTAGTCACAACACAAACATATCTCAAGCCATAAACTAAATGCCGAACGGTGATTTGTCAAGCGTTTGTCCAGACAAAACGTAGGTTGCTAAGCTTCCGTGAGTAAAGACCCTTCAAATCCTCCGCGCCATTGCAGGCAGCACGGAGCAGCCAGATGTATGGCACGATCTAACATTCTGACTTTTGTTCTCGAGTGGCCACTGTGGCCTTTAGAACCCTTCAAAACGGACAGTGTGTGCGATTGTGCCACACGCGCTTTATAACCATAGTCGATGTGTAGCGAGCTTAAATAGGCCAGTTTTGATAATATTAGGACATAAAACTGAGAACTGAATTGAACTAGATATAAAATCTTTATGTCAGCATGTGTCTGCGTTTTTTATAGAATAATAAACAATATAAAGGCATTTGCATTGAGATAGGTAAATCAACTTTATTTAATAGTTTCGTTTTGTTACGTTTTGTCTATGCCTAACCCACCGGGTTAAAGGCGTGATTTTATGTATGTGTATGTTTTGTTATAGCAGCGCCATGCTTATGGGACGTTTAAAGAATCTCATATATTGTCTGGTTTTTCAAAATCTTGATTTTTGCAAAACACTTAAAACCTACTATGTAAGTTTCATACATGGACCACTCGACGTTATATTGGTTTTTAAGATGGTTAGAAACAAGAATGCAATTACAAAACAAAAATTGTAAGCGCTGCAATTGCCTTCATAGTAGATAAACAAAGAATAAAAAAATAAAAAAAGTGGAACATAAATTTATACGCCATCGTTCCACTTCGATATCGAAACAAAGTAGTTCCACCAACAAATACCACATCCTTCCATGACCCAACGAACAGCACGAACTAAATCCATAGACGCCAGGCGTTATTGCATAAAAAACCAAAACATTATAGGTTATAGTGCGTCAAAAATCCTTTTAACGCTAGGACACAAAAGGGCCTCATCAAACGTCCATCTCGCCCGCCATCTTCGTTTTGTGCCGGCGCCCGTCGGAAAAAGAGCAAGTGTGAGCTGACCCGATCATTAAATAGATTGATGGCACCTGGGCGCTAGGCTGGAGCGATAAATAGTGGCGATTCAGATAATCCGAGCGGCGGCCGGCAGCCTGCCGATGGGCGGCATCCATTCTCTTTATTGCTCCGTGCTTTAGCAGCACTGTCGCCTTCCTGAGAGGTGAGACTAACGAATTGCAGCGAACACTCTGCAGGTACTAGTACGTAGGCTCTGCATCGCCAGCTGTAATTTTTCCACCTAAGTATCTATTTGTTACTGATTTCATTACAATTTTGTTTTTCTTTGTAGCGAATTTGGACTACTATTTTTCTCTAAGTTGTTAATTTCCCTCACCTTTTTTACCCCACGAATTTGCGTTTAATTTTGGTATAAGGGTAGTTTCAGATTGGAATGAAATAACAAAGATTGCAATTATTATTGTAAAAGTAAGTTAGTTTTTTTGAAGTCAGTTTAAGCATGAAAATATACGAAAGAATACCATGCCAACCCATTGCTTATCATCTTCTTACCAAATTAGTTCGGACAAACCTATCGGCAGAAACAATAAAGGTTTGTAAGTTCATCTTGTTGACGATTACGGTATTATTATAAAAATATTAAAGAGCGATGCATATCTTCGACAAAATTTGAGAAGCTTTTCTGAGTTTTCGAAGAAAACTAACAGTTACTCGTATGTAAGGTCTTCACACTTCAAACAAACATTACCTTCAAACATTACCTTCAAAAATGTATTTCTCACTCAAACTAATTTAATATAATATCCGCAAATCAGCCACATTCCCTGATTGCCCTACCTCAATGTACAACTGCTTGGAGCCTTTACAAACTTGTTCCGTCGTCTGAATAAACTGCCTCCACGTTTAAGGTTTGGACCGTTTCCATTGTTAAACACAACTTGAGAAATAGACGAATGCTTATTAATAATAAAATACAGAGTATTGAAATAGTAATAGAAAAAAAATGAATATCAGGATACATGTAGTACAATATCAGTTTTGTGTTTGATTAAAATGTTTCATACAATAACAACGATCATGGACTTTACGCTTACTTATCGTAGACGAGCGAACTCATCACATTGATAGTTCTTAAATAAAAAAATAATTATAAATAAAATAGTAACACTTATATTAACAAGTTTTCTTATTATCTCAGAATCACTGGTAATTGTGCAATTAATTTCTATTCGAATCATTCAAATCTCCGCCGGCATACGCGGTGCATAAAATGAATGTTTAGTTCATACAATTATGCATCGGGGTGCCTGAGGGCCTAAATGAATTGCTCTAGACTGATTTTGTTCATTTAATTTGTACTAATTTACCAGGATTAAAGTGAGGTAGTCATTCCCTTTTATACAGTATTGCCCTGTTGTTTGCCATAGATGGATTCCAAATAAAGGAACGTGATTATGAGAGGTTTATACAAATAGCAAAAATATTTACAACAACTTTACTCCTGAGCAGTCGAATAAATACGCAGCAAAATTAAATATAATGGAAAGCCAAAACGTGTGCAAAGAAGTGAATAAAAATAAATACATTAATCAATTCAAAAGGCTCTACAGACTGAAATAAATTTGTTATTATGATAAGCTTCTTATCTTATGTTAAGATATTAATTAGCATTGAATTTGTAAATAAAATGACACATTACGTATCTAATAAATTAATTCGTACTACCGGCAATACAAAAATACATGATGAAATGGAAACGCGCGCCAAGGCGGGCTCAACGGGCGGCTCGGTTCCGGTCAAGTCGCGGGCGTCTCTCGGCTTCCGCTCGTCCAATTTGGTCACATTCACGTGAAGGGGGAAGCCTGGGGGGGATTGGTCAAGACGTTTGATAGCCACTAGGCCCCACCTGCGGCCGGCTTTAAGAAAATCTATAGATATAGAATAATCCTCGTAAGTGTTATATAAGGATCATTCTGTACCTCCAACCTACCTTCAACTTTCCCATTCACATCTGCATTACATGTAATTTAATCTTACAAAACATTTTCTTGCGATTGGTTCCAACAGGACCCATTAGCACTTAGCATTTAAGTGTTTTTTTATCATTGTACATTATCGACTTTTTGTTCTCATCTGTATTAATTTCTCAGTTTGGGCATAGTATTATGTATTTATTTTTATTTATTTATATTATTTGTATTCATATTTTATTGAGGTTATATATTGTTAAATTATATATATCAATTTATTTGTTTAGTTATGTATTATTTTTGCATATATTTCTGTTTTGCCTTGTGCACTGGTGTCGCTTCTCACACAACTTGAGATCTCACACACCTGTGACGGATTGAATGGAAGATATCCCTATTAGAGATAAGTCCTCCCTTCTATAGAAGTATAAAAGGGAGGACTTATCTCTAATAGGGATTCTTGTACTGTATTTTTTTTATGTGCAGTAAAGAGTATAATATACGGCCCAGGAGAACGTACTACGTTGCTCGAATCGGGGACGTTCTAAGGAAAGGTTAGGTCAAATTCACTTCTAACTGAAGGGCTCGTATGAAGGTAGTCATGAGAGTAGAGCAAGTGAAAGCTGTGTGCCAGGAGCGTAGCAAGTGGAGATATGTATCTCAGCCTGCCCCACTCAAAGCATGATTGTATGAGAAACTAAAAAAATATTTTCCAGTTTGGAACCACTGCTCACTCATTTATATGAGTTGAGAAATTCAAGCGATTTGATAGATAGAGAAGTTCGAATCCATTCCTATCTACACCTACTAACGGCTGAAAACACAGTGAGAAATTTTCATGGAAATAACATAGGTATTATAACGTAATTTTGAAAATTATTTTGTCGTATTTATTAATTCGTGTTTTATTTCAGAGAATAAATATTTGTATTTATTATTTCAATAGCTAATTTTAATGCCTAGACTTATCGTACACCTTTCTACCGTAGAAACGAATATTTACGCTACCGAACTCCTGATTGTTTACCATATCTATAAAGCGTACAATAATATACCTCTTTCAGTATACTGTGCCATTATCCATATAAACACTTGTAAGCACATGCATTTATTTAGTAATTTCACCCGAAAACCTTTCACCGCACACTATAAAAACAAAGGGTATGTCCCGTGAAATCCACACGGCGGTCGCCAGCAGCTCATTAAGGAGTCAGAAGGGTAAAAAGTATGTCCCTCCCATCCTTTTTGTAAAAAGGCTTAATTAGGCCTCCTGTGGTAACCCTACCCCTGTAACTTTTAATAAATGTTCGAGAAGGTACCTATGTACACCGTGTACGTGTGTATATGGCTTAACGGCGATATGGATGGACTGATGGCTGGCTGTTCGGAGATAAAAATAAATGTGGCCCGGATACGAGGCCGCTTTAATGTATAGATGCGACACGCTATTGTATATTTTTTTCTGTTTGTATCAATCAAAAGTTTTCAACATAGTCTGTATATATTTCCCTGGTACTAAATGGATTAATGGGTTACAGGTACAACCAGTAACTAAGCATAAAAGCCTTCCGAAGTATGGACGACAGAGAAATAATGATATATTTAACATTGTCTCGGTTACCCATCTGGGATACCAACCACTTAGAAAAATGCTTTGTTGTAAACTACGTTATAGTTTTCCCAAACCTTATAAATAAGCTGTTTATGTGACGAGTTTTAAAACGGTGATACTAGTTACTTGAATAAACAGTGCAAATGAGTCTTAATAATTTTTATGTTGTTCAGTTCTTACTGAATTTTCAGGTTTCAAAAGTTTCAGGATTAACAACGCAAACACGTATTTGACGTATAAGTTAAGTATTTTAAATATACGAATATATTTTTTTATAAAATTCCTCAGTCCAGTGATACAACATCAATGATAAACAATAGAAAAATCTAGCAGACTTACGTAATTCTCGTTAAAACATATTTGACACTTGACAAGGGTTTTCTTAACAGCTTGTGCTAATCCATCCACATAAGTAATACATCATGTATGGATACAATCTTTACTTACGTCGAAAGTGGCACGAATTCAATCTCAGTCGTAATGAAGTTAAATCCAAACATAATGATACACATTATATCAGAAACTCAGATAAACTATTTAATGAATTGGTTTTTCTCCGCAAGTACCACGAAGCAGTCCTCTCATATTAGGTACAATAACAAAAGTCTCTTTAGCTTTTCAACAAACAGATAACTTCTTTAGTTGTCAGTACTACCATTAGGGTGCCTTTCCACCAAAGCTGTGCTATAAAGCTTTGCTCTCTGCGAGGAAAAATAGACCAATAGGATGCCAACATTTTGCGAGTCACAAAATGAAGTAAAATATCCTATTTTTCTATTTTTCCTCGCCGAAAGCATAGCTATATAGCATAGCTTTGGTGAAAAGGCCCCTTATCCAGACATTATTCTATATACCAATTCAGTATTGTCATCGTCATCAGCCTACAAAAGCGTGAAGGATAGGACTTGATTCCGATCTACGGAAGAACTCGAAGTCACAAAGTTTTTCTCACCCAAAGGAGCTTTGTTTTCAAAATCGAAAGTCAAACGCCACCATTGCTTACTAAGCACGACACTCGTAACTTAAACTCCAACACTAAAAAATAAATTTCCCTTGTTCGCAAAAGCTACCGCATAAAACTTTACATACAATACTATTATAAGTCACAGGAGACCAATGCGAAAATCCCTGGCTGAGTTTTTTATGCCACCATAACTGAACCGCGTATGGACGCGTCCGCCTGATAGACAAATTTTAACGCGACGATTTTATGGCAGTGACCGCGACGGATTCCCTTTGTAATTAAAAATGGAAAAACTAGTGTCGATGCGTGATGCACGCGACGCAAACAGATTTTGTGATCGGTTGATCGCGCCCCTTATTTTGGGAAATCTAAATGTTAATTCAGATACTATTTTATTAATGTACTTTTAGGCAATATTTTTAGGATGCAGCGTAGCGTAGCTGTATAATAATAATTTTCTTCATCATTACAGTCTAGAGACGACCGATGGACATATACTTACGCCGAAATCTCCACAATGATCAGATCAGCTTCCGGCGACTTCCTACGACCTACGTTAGATCATCGGCGTCGATCGGTCAGAACAGAAAAATATGTTCTTGTCATTTTCTATTATAATGGAAAAACTTTTTTAAGTCACCAAAACCTCGTGACTATTTGAGAACAAAAATATTACTATGAACATGCAAATTGATAGTTGTGGTGGAAGAGGAAAATTGAAGAAAAGATGCGTAAGTTGTTGCATGAATTGCATGATGATATTGTAAATCATGATAAGCAAGCGATAGATAAGATAAGATGTAGAAGCAGAAGGTGTAGAAGATGTAGAAGAAGAAAGCAGGTGAATGCTGAATGCGAATGGCAACCTTTGCATCACATGTACATATTAGTCCTAATCCAGGCATCAGTTCTCTACTACTGCGTTGTTTAAATAAATGATATATACATAATGCCAAACCTTTTTAACAAACTAGGTTTTTCGAGGGACCTTTATTTTAGTTAGAAATACATCTATGAAATCTGCATTTTACGTGGTGCATGTGAACACATACACACGATAATTTTACACCGTTAAAGTCACCGGCACGCTTCCTCTCATAGAGTAAACTTATATGTATATACCTTAACAAACGTGCAATACAGAACTAGAGAACCACGTGATAATAAATAATTGGATGGAAAAATACATCGATTGCGGTAGTATACTGAACAAAGGAACCATAGAGGCTATTCGCGTCGAATGTTAGTAATAAAACGGGTCGTACATCCAAAACATGCAAATATATAATACGGGTGTACATTCACAATGTGCCTATAAAAGCATGTCCCTATCCGCAACATTCAATAAAGCTTGGGGCAAACACACATAAATCGAGCCGGTTTACGTCCGCTGTCCCAAATTACGCCATCAAATGTTACCTCCGTCGATAACGCCTCTGACAGCCGTTGAGTGAGACGTTGGATTTCCATATTTCCATGCGAATCGGTTCGCCACGGCCTACGCCCAGTCACGGCTCGTAAATTTTGATTTTAATATTTGACCTCACACGACAGGGGTCGGCGGGACGAGCCCGCGACGCGAGACCAATCTTACACCGCGATGTCGAGGGTGCTTTATTTCAATTGCAACCGTATTAAAATATTAATATTTTATTACATTGTCATTCTGTTGATCAAAAACGCATACACTGTGAAATGAAATAATTATTAGTATTGGTGTGTAGATAAGAGGAGATTGTATGTAGGTAGGTAATCATAGAAATGCAGCTTTAAATTACACATTTTAACAAATTATAGGTGTCTCTATACGTACTCGGTGTACATTTTGTATACACTCCTAATTCCTACTAACAGATAAACCAATGGCCAACCAAAAAACAAATTAACAATGAACTCATACAAGCGCAAAACTCACACAAAACCATATCAGTTACCAAATCAGCAACACAGCCCCTGTAAATGATACCTTTAACGATGCTATCTTCGTCCCGAGTTGCGTCGATAAAGCCGTATCATTTGCTTAAAAAGCCCCATAAAATTAAACAGTGCAACAATACTTGAATAGTGTAGAAAAAAATTACAATGCAATGTTTTTTCTGTCCGCATTAAGGGATGATCTGTCTCTAGTTGATGGTAATGATAAGCATGGCTGTATTAAAAACCATGCCGAAATTTGTAGACCTCTCTTACCTTTACCACTTGTTGGGTTTAGAGGTTACTTTATACTGGTATCATATCGCCAAATCAGTTTCATTCAGCTTTTCGTCGTTTACGCAACGATCCGAGATATTTAATACCTTCCCACGAGGACTTGGTGAGTGGGCACGCGCAGTACGTGGGAACAGGGATGCTTCACCCTCACGGGCTTGGTATAATTATGTGATCTACCTTTGCAATCAGTCAATATAGCCTCGTGAACTCTAGAGGTGAACTCTAGAGGTGAACTGGTATTCAAGAGGGTGACTGCTTTTATTTAAATAGAATCCTTTTTTATTTTTCACTATACCTATGGATACATTTGCTAAATCGACATTTTTTTACCCTGCAGAACTTAGAATACTGTGTTTGTTAATGATAATGTGTTTTTTTTACCTTACATAATGTATGTGTGATGAAGACGTTTTTATTATGGAAGCAAACTATCTCTCTTCCTGTTTATTTATTTCATTTACTGCGGTCATTGCTTTAGTTATAGTTTTACTAGGTCATCTATTTGAATATCTCTGTAGAAATTAAATTCTAGGTTCAGTCCCGAGTTGATACTCTCTGACCCTCTACTTCCCATGGCCTTACCAACCTCTTGGTTATTGTGGTCAATACACGAGAAATGCGCGCGGATCCTGCGGCTGCGGCTTAGACTTAACAGAAGACCTACCGGGCGCCTTGATGCCTATGAATATATCTGAATATGTGATTCCCTAAACTTTCTTTATATCGCTGCCGTCACAGAAACAAATAAAAATCATAATATTTCGTATTTTTAATGTCTTTCTTGCCTGATGATCTTAATTAATATTAAAAAGCTTAATTCCAGTGAAAATCAAAGATTGGCAGCTGCGTACGCGAGTGCCGAGTGGGGTGTGTGAACGGGCAGTTGGCTGCATTGTGCCCCCCTCCCGCGAGAGTTTGTTTTTCGGGGCAAATAGCTATAGGCTTGATAATGGCCTCGCGCGCTGCAGTCGCGGTTTGAGGGTTACTCTGCTTAAAATTGTGGTTTAACGAAAGTTTTTCTTAAATCTATTGAGGACATATACATATTAATTTTTTTAATTTTCTGGTATTATGTATACATTTGAATCATTTCCTAAACACCGTTACCATTTTTTTCATACGCACTTAAAACAGTACACTTAAAAAAATTAAGGTTGTTCCCCTCCAGCACCCATAGGTACATTTTTTCACCCTTTAATGCCTTGTATATTATAACTCATTAAAGTTAAATCAATAAAACAAAACTAACTTATCCTACAAGCTTCATACAGAGTAACTTTGCAGGTTTTAATAATAAGTTGAATCCAAGATGACATGTAAATGGCCCAAACAGTAATGATGGAGCTTTTGGAGCATTTAACTGTAGTAATATTTTTATTCTTGATATCTCCCCATTGACTTCAGTAAAACTGACAATAAATAGTTCATAGTGCAAAAACTAAAAAAGAAAATAGTTAAATAGTTTTGCAAAGTAGAGCAGCCCTTACGCCAACATGGCTGCATCAGAGTGGCGGATGGGTTTTGATTTTTGTAGTTTCGTATTATTTGCGTATTTATCCACCCGCCGGCCGGCAGATACATTTATTTGCGCCACTGCCCCCCCACTCTGCCCCCCCGATTCGATTGATCGCGATATCATTGCGATAATAGGTACAGTGCGATCGCGTGGTTCCGTCACACAGCACAGGCAAATTATGGCAACGGGGCTTAAAAAATCGCGCAGCTTTTTAGCGTTTTAATAAGCGAGCGGTAATACGTCAGCCGGTGCCACCGCGATAATTGATTGTCGTCGCATTTTGAATTCGATTATGCGATTATAAATAACCGTAGAATAGATGTACCTTTCGGAAAACCTTAACGCTGTCTTTATCGGTAGCTATTTAAAGAAGTTGTGAATGGGAAATTTGGAAGTGGTCGGCGTTAGTGAACATGCCTCGATTAAATCGAGAACATTTGAAAGAAAAGCCAGGTAAAATCCACTTCAAACGTACGTATGCTCGGGTTCAAAAATATGTACGCACGTTTGAAAGATAATGGCTCTTATTGATAGGGAATAAAGACTGTCACCTGTCAAATTTGTACACATATTTTTGCACACGACTGTACATACGATGAGTATGGAGAAAATGCCGGATAAAATGAAAATGAAGGGACAAATTTTGAATAGGACAAATCGAATTTGCCGCCTTATAAACCGAGTAGTCAGTTTTTGGTGTTTACAATATGGCAACACTGACCTATAAACAGTAAGTCAAAAACACTTGATTGTCAAAAAAAAAATGGCAAATCGTGGATATACATATTTTATCGTGCAAAAAACGACATCGAGCTCAATCTATAAAAATAGACGAAAGTCAAACAGGAAAGATATTTTGTTCTCTAATATACTTTGTGTTCTGTATGTTCCATACAATGAGAAGTATTTAGGCAATACTAAAATTGGTTATTTTGGTCCTACTTCTTCGGTGTCCCATCCAAAGACCCGGCCGTCATGAATGCGGCATATCCTATTTTTTGTTGCATTTGAGTTTTATGCACAAAATGTTTTAACCCCTTGGTGGGCACCGCGAACTCCGGTGTTCGAAATCAATAGATGTTTCTATTGTGTCTCGTTTTGTGCCCATTGAATAGCTAAGAAGATGATATTATATCAAAGACAATAAATTATAGTAACAGTACAGATTATTTCTTTTTTATTATTATACCTTGTTTAAAATCTTTCAGTTTGAAAAACTGTCCTATTCATGGCACCTCTTTCCTATATGACGATAGTAATGAAAGTAGAGGATACCAAGGATACGTGTCAGAACAAACAAGTTCCGTAACAAGTGGAAATGTGTAGGCTGCATATACCATAGGGAAAAGGTGCTATGTATCTTCGATAACTTTTGAACCGTTTGCAAAACCAATAGCGTTAGAAAGGCTTCACATGTTCCGTTTGGCGACAGGGATAGTGAAATGAAATATCTAGGGGGATCTAAGCATTACTAGTATTGAGACTAATCAGTACATTGTCAGGTAGCAGTCATTGAACACGACTTCTTGATATCACGTGTACAAATCACCTGCAATAAAATGTATGTTACATGAAATGAAAATACCCTTTATTGTACACCATTAAATAAAGTAACAATAAATTGTTACATTTTGCAATAAGATTCACTTTAGAATGAGATGAGCTTAGGGCTCGTGACAGTACATACCACATTTGTGGACACAATGACGGCATTCTTGTTCTATCTAAAGATATTTAATCACATCTTAGCTGTACATTAATTGAGGATATTGGATCTAATGTGTTTTAACGAAAAAGTGTCCTATATAACTACTGGAAGAAAAAAATCTAGAAGTCCAATACTGGAACTAATGCAAAAACAAAAGATTAACTCTAATTCCCTCGGAGATGTTCCGATTTTCTCGTAACAGCATAAACAAAGAAAACCTAAATCTTTAGTAAACATTGTTAAGCAGAGAAAATACTTCTACTAAATTCTCTACCGGCACACGTGCTCCCTCTTTCCTACAGCATGGGTTCCTTCAAAAGAGGCGTGAAAAGGCATCTTGTAAGCCAGCAAGGTGGAGGTCGCTACGCCAGTATCCTTTGGTGCTGCCTTGCATCCTTCGCAAATGGACTTATCTACTGCTCACCATCAGGTGGTGCTAAGTCATTTGCTGGACTGACTATAAAAAAAACTTCATTCTAGCGGATAGAATGAAAACTGCAGAATGATGATGTATAATAATTCTTACATAGTTTTATGACAAAATATAATAACAACTAGTTGTCAAGAAATACGACCATTTCGTAAGTGCATTAAACATTATGTGAAATACAACACACATTCATGCTAAAAAGTAACTTTTTAAAAATAAAATAAAAACGTCTTAACATGTATTCTTAAAAGTAAAAAAACGGATTTTTTTGATAATAATCAAAGCGAGTAGATCGTATCTGGAAACAAAACTGTTTTCAGATATTTTATGTTCCGTTCGCGGCACAAACATTGTTTTTGTAATCACAAACATTACGACTACGAAAGATCTCCAAACATAAGGCCGAAAAGAATACTTTTGTCCGAATTTATTATGTGCGAAATACCACACGGTGTCGCCTCCTGTCAATCATGGCGAACTACTTCTGGGTAAGTCGGTGGCACAAACAAACATTAACCCGTAGAAAAAAACAGGGACAATGAGACCCAGTATGTAAATTGGCCTGCAAAGTATTAAAGAAGGAACTCTTCAAAGGGGCTACGGTTAAACTTTTAACCAAATATTCGTCAAAGCGTTTAATGTCGAAAAAAGATTTGTCACAAGGCAGTTATCAATTTAAAAAGCGGGCATTATCCGTATAATGCCAGGGGTTGAAAATAAAACATTTCAATTTGGCGATCCGGTTGCGACCCCATTTCAAATCTGCATTGTGGGTCTGCGGGACCCCAGACACTAGTAGTTTTGGGTACTGTCGGGAACAATGCCTGTTTTGACTCTGATGTTAAGGGGGAATCGAGTTTAGACCATTTAACTAAATATGAGAAATTACAGTAGATATAATGTTACAAATTTTAATATATTGGGTCTTTACCTATGAAATTGGTGTTTTTATTCTGTCTTAGCAATTTGTCCGTAATTATTAAGTTTCAGAACATTCTTATAAAATAATTGCCTCTTCTAAAAATAGACCATATATTTGAGCTCGTATTATTTAATTTGATAATTTTTCGTAAGTTTAATTGTGTTAAAAATAGACACAAAGATTTTTAACTGCCTCCCGAATACATCATTTGATTTGCATTAACATAAAAACGATGAATAATTTTTATCAACCATGTTCACACACATATTGCTAAAGCATGTCTAATGATACATGCCAAATATTATTATCTCTGGATTTGTCGTTGTGAAGAACACTGATAAAATGTTAGTATGTAAAATGCAGACATCCCCAAAATCTCCATACAAAACACCAATTTCATAGGTAAGGACCTAATAAAACCCAATTTTTGGCTAATTGTGGTCTTAAAGAACACAGCGTTCCTTGGACTCTGCCTACCCCTACGGGGATTGCAGGCGTGATTGTATGTATGTGTGTGTAATTTTAATATATTATTACAACATAAAAAAAAATACTGTAGTTTTTATTATTTTAAATCCAATATAGGTTACATTTAAGGGCCTACCTAGTCGGTCTAGAAATGTAACAGAAACCTAAAAAAAACATAAATACAGTTGGATGTAATTTCAATGACTTTCTTTGAAACAAACTTACCTTTTCATTCGATCGAATTTAGGTTAACCTATTTTATATCTTTTTAAAATTTGTATTTTACATTCAAATCAAATCAAGATTCACTGAAGAATATCCTCATTATTTTTCCAGATTAAACTAAAGATATATATCATAATACAAAATACAATACGAAATAAAAATGTATACTCACGTTCATATCTACCTATTGCATTTCTCTTTCCGTAATTTTTAAAATCCCATGACTCAATTCCCATCACATACGATCATTATTATTAATCAAAATCATTTGACAACGTTTTTGAAATATCTATTGTTGTGCAAGGTAATTATAAAAATGTTGTGTAAGCATTCTGAGCGCGAGTGTCCCCACAGAGGTGCCCCAAAACGCAGTGTATGCTTGGTTAGGCGCGCCTCCCGGCACGGTTACAAGAAAGGGGTAGTTAGCTGCTATTGTCTCGCGCCCTGTCATTGGATTGACTGTACCATAGTGTGGAATAAGGTAGCCGACAATTTCAGAATTTTATTCACGGTATTACAATTTTGAATTAATTACAATAATGATTGTAACAATGTTATTTTAAATAAAAATTATTATATTTATTCAATGAAAGGCTAAATTAGCAACAGAACGTCCAAGCTGGACTTAGGTACAATTTTTAGGCTGACAGTAGCAGAGAGGCAGATTATGTAGAAAAAGAGTTAGTAGTAGTCGTATCTAATTTTGTTTAATTACCAGATGGGCGGTAAAGATTTGGTACTCATGTTCCACAGTCGGTTGGTTTACATTCTTTATCTCATCATGTTGGCTTTCCTATAACCTGTCTTTTACTGTATTTCTTCGCTTCGAAATCTTGTTACACTCTTTTTTCTTATTATCACTTTTTAACGTCTTAATTACACATAAAGGCATCAGAGTTATGTAAAATCACTAAAGTTTGTTTGTTTCGTGTTGTTTACATCGTTAAAATGGCATATGTCAATCCTTATGTCATTTTAACTTTTAATTTGTTCTTAAAATACTAATTTGACTCATCTTGATCGTGGTTCATAGACAAAACCATAGAGTTTAGCGTATCAAAACAGGCTAGTCAGTATATACAAAGATAGTTTTTTTTATCAATCGACCGGCGTCCTTCTCGAATAAGTTTATTGGGTAATTTTAATGTTTCCGATGTCGGTTTCTTGTAAAATCCTCTTTAAAAAAGGTAATAATAATAATGTTGGTTAAATTTCTAATAAATTTCTCGTTGAGAATAAATGCACTTGCATGTTTATATTCAAATATAAGTTATTTTGCAATGAATTAACGTAATTTAAATGAAAAGGGGTCCTTTAAATATTTTTAGCAAATAATATAAACAAACAAATATTACTCATATTCTTGGATGTACGGATGAGTCTGTCTTTGCCTCGTCTATAGGAGCAGAGAAATTTTAACATTACAATCTAAATAAGACTTGGAGCACATTTCAGATAAATAATTATATATTTAAACTTTGTATGAGTTTTTAAGGACTTACCTATTAAGTTACGCACCTATAGAAATTTAAAATCGATGTCGGAAAGTAAAATCCAGTTACCCTGATGTGAGTTAAGTCTGTCACTTGTACGGTGTGGCGAGCTTCGCTCCCCATAAAGACGCGATATACGGAAAACACTTAACTCTGTTGACACTACACTTTATCTTTGATTTAGATTCAACCCCATTCACCGATATTTTACAACTTAGCTAAAATTTTAATGAAATAAATCGATAGCATATAAAATCTGTCACATTAAATTTGATTATCTACGAAAAACAATAAGGAAAAAAATCCATTTATACAAGAAAATCAGTAGGATTTATTTTTTATGTTATTAACTACTGGATAATTAATTATACATAAGTGCCTAGTTATCTGTAAGAAGTGCCTTGGTATGTCACTCTATCTTTTGAAGGACAAATAATTTTAGAACAATTTATATTAATATGTAAAATATTTAAGTATATTTTGACATTATAATGTCATAATCTTTCTTATACAGTCTAATTATATAGTTAGAATATCCGGAATATAAACTCTAAAATAATTCCCTAATCATAACATACACGAAACTTGTCGAAAATTTAAAAGCAGAATGGAACCTCTTTTAAATCGCGTGAAAAACTATGCCAATATAAATATTGAAAATATATTGCATGGTCTGTAACTATGGTACAATAACAATCTCGTGATTAATGCTATCATTTGTAAGAGACATAAAATTCTATCACCTTTTGGTAAATTTATTTATTATTTATTTATTTAAAACTTTAGTACATTTGGTGTACATGGCGGACTAAATTGAATTCAAAGAGTATTAATCTCGAACGTCACGAATCCATTACAAATTACGTGTAGTACAATAGAGAAAAAAACTTTATATCGAAACAGTGGCGCGGCTGTAATGAATGGGCACCGTATTATAACCGGACTGCAAATCTAGTTTGGAGGGGAAGGGTGCGGCGCGTTTGGTGAGCCTCCATGGCTAGCCACTCACCGCACGCTGGCGTGTACTGTGCCTGACTTTACTGGCAATCAAACAACACAAGACTACAGGAAAAGGAAATGCAATTACGTACTTTAATAACACGTAAACAAAGTTCAAAATCGAGTAGCTCCAATATGGCAGTTACCTCATTCCGCTTTTGACAGGCAACTGAGATCGGTATAACGTGTTCTTTGTCGTTTCAGCCACGTCCCTCTCACACAATGGCATACTTATTAGGGATTTAGTCCAGATATTAGTTGGGGAAGTCTGTATTGTTTGGATTTTAATAGAATTCGCCTGCACCCCAGGCGGTTGGGTATACGCACGTCTATTGTAGGTTTGAGCGCAGATGCTGTAAGCAGCTACTGTGACAGAAACAATTAGGATTATTCTGGGATTTGAATAATTTAAATAATCTGAGACTTCACGTATGATCTCACATCGACAGATTCTTGTAATAGGTTTTTTAAATATTGTAGTAAACATTTTCTTGCATCAATTATGTTCTATTAAGCATCCATGTTGTGAACCCATTTGATTGTGGACTAATGGAAAGCTGATTCTGTCAAGTTTAGTGCAGTTTCTTACCAAATAAATAATTTATATATATATAGAAGTTTAGTTTTAAATTCTGTCGCCTACGTTTTGTTCTTTCTCGTTCACCACGGCCGTTTGTAATTTTTCGCACTTCAGATAGTTTCGCAAGCAGGGAAAATGTATGCGTGTATTTTCGATTTTTTACAATCCCTCATATTGTTGCAAGTTTGCGTAACGGCGGATATTTATAGTTGGATGCACCGGGAAGACCGGGAGAGCTGGGATGAGTTCGATCGATGCCCTTCTATCACACCCTTATTGAAAATTATAACAATGGCACACCGATGCAGCCCTCTTGACGCTCACTGATTTCGGTTGTGTTGTGTGGATACGCCCTTACAAATGCTTATAGGTTTTTGTATTAAAAAATATCAAGTCATCGCAGAAATGATGCGAAATATTGACGGTGACTGTCATAGTCTTACGTTGGATTTCAGAATATTATATCTATAATTGAAATTTGAACTATGTAATGAATCATTAATGACAATCCATTTTTTCAAAATTTTTTTCCATTTGCATTGAAATCGGCTAAAGTAAATGGGTCTATTGGTTCAAAGACTTTGTATCCTTTTTGTTTTGTCAAAATTCTCAATAGTTTCTAGAAGTCAAGCAAAAACTCTCCTTATTATATTATATTATATCACATTAATTTTACATTTCAAAGAGATTTAAAAAGCTGGATAAAATCTAGCAAGTTCCATCGTACAGTCGACAAATACGAGCAAGAGACTTTTAAATAATTAAGTCGCTGTTTGAATATTAAACAGTACTATGCATCAGTACCTCATAGATATGCCAATTTATACGTAACAAAAAAACCGATAGCAAGCAGAACGAATGGTCAAAAGCAATGATCAATTATTCAGTGCTGCATGCGTTTCGCTAAAATTGTAAACTCTTGTTGGTAGGGTATGAGAATTGACTGATCCGTTGGTTTGGAAAATGCTACCTATTTAAACTAATTTAATATTAAATTATAAGGCATACAAGCGTCTATGACTCTTCAGACTCTTCTTTTTAGCGACAGAAGCGACAATTTTGAATTGTGGTAAAATATGCAACCAAAATATTGTCCAGCAGTGAGCAACTTCACCTCATTGATCATACCATATCATGTCATAATTAAGCTTTGAAAATCGTGGATGATCATCGAGATTTTCAACAACAATCTGAACATCGAGATTTCTACGTCCTTGTCATTTTACTTTTTCTAGAGAGTGAAAGAGTGTATAAATGCATCTCCATACTGGGAATTGAATTGGGAAATAAGAGTCACGAAGTCTTGACTTAAGTGAATTATGGCTGTCATGTAAGAAGAGTAAAAAAGAAAAAGAGGTCTAATAGATAAACACACTACGAAAACTAAATTCGCCACATTTATGCTATAATAACTCTTGGCGATATCTGGTTAAAATCTGGACTTACGTCGAATTTCTTCTTGCAGGGGCGAATATCCACACAAGTGCAACCAATGCGGACGTGTTAATATGGGCCGCTAGAAACAGGGAGGGACGCAGGGATTATAATGAGGCCAGCCCCACTAAGTATTTTCGACATGCGTCGCGTCGCCCCGGCAAACATTTGGGGGTTAACGATTGCAGCCCGATCGCAAATTACTGCTACTGCGTACTTTAATGTCCACGCGAAACCCCTGTGGAGCTGCATTATAGAGTTTTTTACTTTTTAAAAAGTTTTTACTTGGATAACAATATCCAATAGTATTGATACACTGTGCTTGTTGGTCCGTGGAATATAAATATTAATTACATTTACGTTTCACGGTCTGAAATCAATGAAATATTAACTACATATTATTAGCCCGAAATAATGAATAAGCATTCATTTAAAATGAAAAACATTTTATTTTGTATTTTTATTAGACTCCAATAGAGAATCCTAATTGGGTATTATTATTGTTTCTCACGGCTGCTTTTGTAAAAAGTAAACGATTTATTCCAGCAACCAGATTATTGGCGATTTCGGGAATTTTCCGACATTATTAAAGCACGAGGCACGCGTTTGGTTTTTTACTTTTCTGATCTTGTCCCAATTTCATTTCGAAGAAGTGCATGTATTTCGCCGGAGCCCTGTTGGCAAAACAGTGGAACTAATGCCATTGTGGTGTCGCGTGGGTGTCGTAAATGCCACAATACGGCCCTGGATGTCATTAGAATGCGACATCTTTGTGTCTTTTATCCTAAACGTATTGTTATTCTTGTACGTGTTGTTGCATTGTTTCTAGTGCTTTGTAGTCTTTGTGTAATTGTTAGGAAGTTAAATGTAGTTAAGTCTATTGTTGGTTTTGTGCGCGATTTCACGGAGCTACGTGTCGCCCAGGGTAGTTTGTTGGGTAGAATCGGTCGTTTATTGGAGACTGCGGGAACCTGACATGTTTGATTGAGGTGTTCGCTGCTTATTAGTCATCATGTCTTGCGTCTATGGATAGTATAGATAATACACCACAACACATTTAACAAGAAAGAAAGTAGTGATACTTTTTCTGGAAGATAAATTCCTTACGGTGGAATATATCGTGTGTAATTTTGAAACTGCTTACTTTTGACGATCGCCGTGACTGAGTGATTTGTGTTTGAAAGCATCTATTAGGTCCCAGATTGAATTTCCGTCATCGTCCTCCTCAGCCTATATACGACCCACTGCTGAGTACAGGCCTTCCTCTTGGAGTAACACATGAGGAGTATGGGCCATAACATTACCATTTGAATTTTGTTGCAAACGGTTTCGTTGCAAACCGGGACCAACGGCTTGAAGTGCCATCCGAAGCACGGAGGAGTTCGAGATCACAAAGTTTTGGTCACCCATCTACGGCCTGACCATGGTGAAGGTAGTTTTGTTTTCGATGTCGAAAACAAAAGCGTATCTAACCACTACACCATCGAGCTCGTTAGAATTCTCGTGCGGTTTGTATGAATAACATGAATAATTGTTTTTAGTCATGTCAACATATTTCCTTTTCGAAAAATTAAGTATAATGAGATTGTAGTATGCTTTATATCCGGCTCGAGCTCCCTGGAGATTCTCCCTAGAAGCGGAACCCCCAAGGGTGCCTTACAGAGAGAAACCCTCCATTGGTGGTTCTTCACTACAGGCTTGAGAGCCTACAAAGTTCTCACCTTCATTAAAATGCTGTTGAAGCTGAGTAGCCGGCAGAGGTATAGATTAAGGGTCAATTAAAAAAAGTATGTTTTATAAAGTAAAGAGTAACACCCCCTTTTAAGATGCGTTCATTTACAAAGTAGAATATAACTCTTTCTTGCATTGGTGGTAGGTGAGCATGACTAAACCCAAAATTTATACAAGTGTTGCCCGATGTTAAATGATTATCACCACCCAAGGAGAGAGAGGAGTTACAGGTGCATTGAATTTTTAATATAACGTCCATCGTTGGACTTTGGATGGTCAAACTAGGCATACGAGTACGAACTTTGCTGCAGAAGGCTTAGCACGGACCGGAGAGAAAAAGTCCCCGGAGACAAAATTGATCATTGCCTCTCGCTTCCGCGCGAACGAAGAAGCGAGAGGCAATGACGATTTTGGTCTCTGGGGACTTTTTCTCTCCGGTCCGTGCTAGGCCTACAGGGTTCGTGTTAAGGCGTTGGACCCGATTGATATTATACTCGTTTCTATTAACCAATTCGCAGTGGGTCAGCGTGGTAGTATAAATGGCCCATATTCCTCTTGTATTTCTTTAGCAGTGTATAATATACACATAGGTAATGAAGAGCATAATATTAGTTATTACACTGCCGCCGTATCCATCACAAAATCGCATAAAAGTTAAATACTGTCTTTCGTCGTCTACGAGAGACAGGATGTGTATAGCTGTAGGATGTCAGGTTAAATCACAATGTAAAATCTAAATTATTGTAAACGTAAGTTACATCTGGTAAAATACTTAATTATTTCCTAGCTTTTGCTCACGAATTCGTTCGCGTCACGTCATATATAGAATAGTATGATCAATGACTTTTATTAAATATTAACGGGTCGTACCAAGCTTAACATGATAGGAATAAGGTAACTTTGTATGCTCGTGCGAACATCACGCAAAAATTAGAGAATTTACTTTATACGGTTATGGTTTTTTTACTATCCTACGGGAACCCTTTAATTTTTAGGAATTCGGATTTAAAAGTATCTTAGATGTTGACCAGGGATATAAGGTATCGCCATGCAAAATTTCATTGAAATCGGTTCAGCTATTTCGGAGATTAGCCCGTACAAACAGACAAACAGTTAAACGGACAAACAGACAGAGAAACAAAAATTTAAAAAAATATTTTTTTGCTATTTTCCCTCTTTTTACATCCCCCTGACTTGGTTATAGCATTTTTTTTCTATGTACAGACATTCGACCTCTATATGTATAGATGTAGATGTATAGATAGATATAGATAATAATGTCTAGAGATCTTGCTAAAAGCATTTGAAATTTTTCAACTACGTGTACGAACCAAGTGTATTCACGTGTAAGAAGTCATAGCCTAAAGCTAAATAATATAGAGATGGAATGTGTAATTTAGAAAGCAATCATTAAACAATATTTTTAAAAGAACGTGTTAAGATTATGTAGAGATAATAAAACTGCATCTCAGTCGTTTCCTCAGTTACGTAGCCGACGTACTTGTCTTCAATAATAATTTACACAAACACCTTTAACAAGAATCGAAAATATGTTCCATGAAAAACTATACATTTCACGGTACAATCAATGCTTACGGCCTTGTCTCCTAATAGTCGGAGACAATCACGAGACAATAGAGCAAAATGGGTCATGTTTTAGACCATAAACAAACAGTTGCCAATCCTACAAAGAAGCAAAGCATAGTGCTATAGACAATGTTGTAACACCAGTGGCAGGGTTTGTATTATTTATGACAACAGAAGCTGAATTGACGAAAAAAATTTGAAGGATTTCTAGCGACGAAATTCTGCCCATTAACTGGATTGATTGTAATATTGAAATGCTATATATTTATTTTCACGCCAATGTAATTATTTTACATAAAAAAAGGATTTAATGAGTTGCATTAGTCCAAAAACTAGTGAGAAAAACTAAGACCGCGATGCTTAATAAGAAAGGCTAGGTTATAAAGACATTGTATGAGTGTAGAAGTAACTAGTAGGTAAATAAATATTATAACGTTACGTGGGATTTAACGTGTAGGTATACGTAGTATGACGTAGCTACCTTCTTTATATACGTAACATACATACATACATATAATCACGACTATTATCCCCTAAGGGTTAGTCACAGACTAGGCAAAACCACCGCAAAATCAGTCCATTGCTATAGTCCGCACTTCACCAATCAGTGGCTGCACTCAGCGTGACAGGTGCTGAGTCTGTCGCTGTTGGAGGTTGTGCAGCTCTAAGTCCATTCGCCTTTTACGACACCTAAGGGAAGTGATGGGTTGTTAGTATTCTTTTAAAGAGCCGCTACCACACTTCTCACTCGCTAATATAACAAAACGTACAATATCATTGAACGTCTAATTTGCCGACGCTAATCCAGATTTAAACACAGAATGAAATTATGCGTCAATCCAACGAAAATGTAGGTTACATTTTGAGTAAACAACAAAATTTCAAAACTAATTGGTCAAGTACAATTTCACAATAAAAGCTACGAGCAATATCGTAACGGTGCAACCAAAAACTGAACAAAAGTTTATGATTCAATAAAGCGTCGATTACATGCCTGCGTCAAAGGCTGCTTTCATCTTTCTCTCATTATCCAAAACTGTAACTTTTAACGGTGTCTAACGGGTCTGACGTTCGACGTCACAGTTCCCGTTATTATGAAATAACGGGTTGAACTATTTTCGGACAGCTCTTTATTTGGAATAATTACACAAGATACCGTAACGTTACACAAAGGGTAACGTTACTCGGCCTTGAAGTGAAAGAGACGCAAGGACTTTCTCCGAGAAAGGGTGAACCGCAATACGGAAATTGTATGGACACCGTGGCCAATTGTGGAACTGTTACTTGTTGCTTCTATTGTAAAAGTTGATACAAAGAAAGTGCTCTTATTAATTGCATTACTGAGCTTGGTTTTGGTTTGAAGGCGATCTTAGTGACAGAGTGGTCTGTACGCTATATAACAGGTATTTACCTATGAAATTGCCGTTTATTTCTCTCTTAGTATTTTGTCTGTAACTATTCAGTTACAGAATATACTTATAAACTAATTACTTCCTATAAAAGTAGACCATATTTTTGAGTTCTTTTGATTTGTTTTGATAATTTGTTGTAAGTTTAATTGTGTTTAAATTGGAAACGAAGACAACTCATTTTAAGTGCCTCCCGAGTACATCATTTGATTTGCATTCACTTAAAAACGATAAATAATTTTTATGAATAGTGATATCACACATATTGCTAAAGCTTGTCTTATGACACATGCCAACAATTATTATCTTTGGATTTGTCGTTGTGGAGAAATCTGAAAAAATGTTAGTATGGAAAATGCAAAATTCCCCAAAATCTCCATACAAAACACCAATTTCATAGGTAAGGACCTAATATATGACGCTATCTTCAATACAAATTCCTTTCGGTTATTTTAATGAGATCGGAAGTAAAACTGAAAGAGTAGCTCGGAAGTGGTTTCATGTGGTCTGTCTGATACGCCATATTAGAATGGAAAATGCAGACTTCCTCAAAATCTCCATACAAAACGGCAATTTTATTGGTAAAGACCTTTTATTCATATCTATAATATCTAAGTATTTTAATAAAGTATGTCCATGCGTTACTTTAGATCCCTTATACTTCGGCTAGACTAATTATTGGAAGAGCAAGATATATTTTTATCCTATTGTTAGTAGCTTTACAAAATCTTTCTATAATAATTAAGAAACACAATCTATACGTAATTATAATAAAACTGTAGAGGTCGAATGTCTGTACATAGAAAAAAAAATGGTTAAAACCAAGTCATGAGATGTTAAAAGAGGAAAAATACCAAAAAATGTTTTCTTTTAATTTTGTTTCTCTGTCTGTTTGTGTGTTTGTACGGGCTAATCTCCGAAAACCTTATATCCCTGATCAACATATTAGATACTTTTTATTCCGGAAAATTGAAGGGTTCCCGTTGGACCAGCGTGGTCGTGTTACGGCCCATACTTCTCAAGTGTTTCTTAATAAGGAAGGCCTGTGCCTAGCAGTGGTACGTATATAGACTGAGCACATAAAGTGTTCCCGTAGGATAGTTAAAAAACCATTAACCGCTGACAAAATCCCGGGCAACAGCTGGTTTTACATAAAAATTGAACGCATTCCTTCCTCTATTTAGCTGTCTTTAAGAAAGCCAAGTGGCATTAATTTAAGTTCTTTATGTATGTATTAATTCCGTTATTTTTTATGATTGTCCGATTCTACGGACGCTGTACTATATATTTTACATATATATATATTTACTAATATTTTACACTATCATATTATGATTACCAGCATCTAGATACCATATAATGGTGAGTTACAAATAGCTTGCTAAGATGTTCAGCTGACATGCATTAGTATGGGATTAGCCGCGTTTGCTCCAGAGATCTGCCGTCGAGGATTTGTTGACGACCTAGCTTATGTGCCAATATTGACGTAACGGCTAGATGTGATCAGTTGGAATATCAAGGGGAGATATTATTATGACCAGAAATATAGGTAGGCAAATATGTTCATATACTCACACCAACCCGCATTGGGCCAGCGTGATGGTGTTACGGCCCTAACTCCTCATGTGTTGCTTCATGAGGAAGGCCTGAGCCCAGAAATGGTACTATGACCATTGTCAACAGTCACGGACGTAGAAAATCAGCTGGTCTAGGATTTTTCAATTTTATTACAGGTTTTCAAGTTTCAGAGTTGTGTGGTAGCGGCTCATTTAAAGAATACCAACCCATCTCTTTCCTTGGGTGTCGTAAAAGGCGACTAAAGGAGTTAGAACTGCACAACATCCAATAGCTTATAGCGGCGACGGCTCACGCTGAGTGCAGTCACTGCTTTGCTATGGCAGTGGCATGCTTTTGCGTTGCTTTTGCTTAGTCTCTGACTAACCTTTAGGGGATAATAGTCGTAATTATATGAATGTATGTATTCAGTTTCAACTGAACAATACAGTGTAGGTGAATTTTATTTTGTAGGTAGTTAGTTAACGCCTATTATACATTTGGTCCTACTTCTCCGACCCGTTTATTTCTGCTAAGCAAATAACATAACACTGGTGTTCTATATTATTCCAGTAACCTATTAAATACCTATAATTTTCATCCCAACAACAAGAAAACCATATATTTAAGCAATAAATATTACCCAAAATTTATTATAGCCCTTGACTTCCCAAAGCATCTTAAATTAGACCAATCAAACGGTTTGTACAAAAGAGTCTTTAAACAAGCATCAAGATAATTTCGCGATTGTAATCGGCTTTGTAAGACAGGAGGGCACGGCCCAAGGATCGTCCCGCCCTTAAATACCTAAGCTGTTGAGTAAGACAAAATAGCCCCTTAATCCGGCCCGTGTTTATCCAGCAGTTCACTATTTGGGGAACGGATTTAGTAAATGAGCTGTCGAATTTACTTTCTTTTTAAGCCATTATTCAAATTACGCGACTTCCAAGTTACGCATTTTCCCTGTTTTGCTTTTAATCCAACAAATTGAAAGACTTGATCTTGAGGTGACCTTAAAGATTGAAAAGCATAAATTTTTCGTCTTAAAGAAGTGTTGCGTGTCACATATTTAGACATGTTATCATTCGTCAATTTATAAAACATACACAATATTATTTTTTATTATTTCACTCACAGGCACAGCAACAGGTTCCAAAACAAAAGAGCTCCGTATCTCTTGAAGGTATCATCTGCACAGCCGTATTACAGTGCCTTTTGAGATCAAACACGTACGGCTCGTATGAATTATTCAGCAAAAAACGACCTCTCGGTATGTCCAAGTGGCGACACGGTACTCGACACTCAGTGACATTATCGGTACGTTTTGCCATTTCAAAAAACTGTCGCCGATTGCTCCGTATCGATCCACTCGCCTCTGCCCACTGCTCACTCTGTGTGGGTGTTAATTCATACACGGCTCGTTAATTTTCCTTAACGCGAGTGCCGATGGAGCCGCGGCTTACTAATGAATTTCAATTTGTTGTTGGCCGCGGACGTTTAAAAAACAACCAAATAACACTCGCCCCGCGCGGGTTAGGATTAGAGCGATATGAAAAACAGTTCGCACTCATCTTTTTTAAACGTCCCATTTTCAAGTGTGAAATGTGACGCGGCTGGTAACACTTACTTTTCGCGGTTAATCTGGTAGAGTAGCTCGCAAACGTACAGCCAGTGCCGCAAACAAACAATGGAAAAATTTCAGTTATATTCATCGTTTATTATATAACAAGGGTATGTGATTATATGATTATATTACCTAAAATCATTTTCGTACAATACCTGGAATATGTTACGACTATACAATCATGCAAGTAACTATGATCCTTGTAAAATTGCATGTCATCAGGTGGAACAGTCTGCTTGCTTGCCAACATTGATGAATAAAATGAATAAAATCAATTATTTTTGTGTTAGCGAAGCACTCTTCATTAGTTCATATATAATAGAAAATCACATACATACAATCATGCCTTTTTCACGCAGAGATTACAGACCTTTAATGATTCGGAGGCACTACCACAACTTTGTATAAAAAAAATGGAATAAGACCGAAAAGATAGAATGATATTTTTTGTGAAAAATAAATACAAAAGATAATCTAAGGTTCCTGTCTCTCTAAACATGCTCGAACAAATCTAATTCCACACACCGCAGCGAGGTGTAAAAAAGTTCAATAACACGAAAACATTTCAAATCCGAAATGCCCGCAGTAAGGTTAGCGAGTTCATTTATATTCGCGAGCTCACCTGTTACCAAATTGAATAATGTCGGAGGCGGGCGGAAAGTTATGATAATGTAGCACCGCTAGCGGACGACTACTTGTCAAACTTACTTTATCAATCTGCCACTTATTTTGGTGCAGTCAAAGAGAGGTCGAAATCTCGCCTTTGTTTATAAAGTCGTTATGACGTCATTCTTGTTCAAAAAATAATTTAGGAGCTTTTATTTCTGGACAAGTATTGTCGACACCTCTGCCTAACTTTTAAGGGATATAAGCGGGATATAAGTGTGATGTCGACGAGCTCGGTGGCGTAGTGGTCAGCACGCTTTGGCTTTTGATGCATGATGCATGCATGATTTCTACATGATCAGGCCGTGGATGGGTGACCAATACTTTGTGATCTCGATCTCTCCCGAGCTTCGTAACGGAAGGCACGTTAAGCCGTTGTTTCACTAGGCACTACCGGTCGCTATTGCAACGGTTTCTACCCATCAACTCGCATTGGGCCAGCGTGGTGTGTTTCTTCATGAGGAAGGCCTGTGACCAGCAGACGTGTAAAGGCTGAGGACGACTACGATATCTCTAAAAACGTTCTTTATCTCCGACGGGAAAGAACGTTCTCAGAGATATTGTCGTCATATGAAGATACTTATTTTTACCTATGTCAGGCAAGCTCTTGGCCTTCATTTCACTTGATTGTAAATAAGACCGAAGGTGGAAGCAAGCTACTTGTGTATACCTCTGCAACTAAGGATCTGGCTATATTACTCTAATTGCTTACTCTACTGACATACTTATCTCTTATTGCCGGAACACAAAAATGTTTAACAGAATTAGGAATTGTCCGTGGTAGCTATCCAGGCGGGCTTAGGCCCAATTGGTTTGGGCTTCTAAGCCCGCCTGGCTACAGAGAAGAAAATCTTCTGACCTCATCGGAAATCAAACCCCAGACGCGCGATCAACACCCTGGTTTCAACTACTAGTTCAAGGACGTGAAGGTGCTGGCGGTTTGCAGAATTTGACACATATCTCTATATCCAGCATAAAGTTGTTTCCAGTGTAACTGTGTTTCACAACCATAATAATAAACACAATAACTCGCCAGCCAGTGGTATCGTTGTGGCCAAGGGTACGTGTGTGTGCTTTAAACCGCTAGCAACATACGTTTTACGGGGATGAGAAAATTTAATTATTTTCATGATTTCGAAATTGTGTAGAGAATTAATCTATTAAATATTTACATAACTTTAATTAAATAATACTTCAAAGAATGTTATCTACTCTCATGTTATAATGAACTCAGACTCGAACTCATAATGACATACTTTTTAACACAGGTGATAAAAACGAAAATTTAAAAATGAAAACTGTAACATAATGACCATTATGCAACAGGTTGGACTCATTATGCAACACTTATTTTTTTAAAAACGCACAAAACTATGGCAAATTTTTTCCAGACAGCCAACAATAAATAAAACTAATATTTTTTTTTTTTGTTTATTTTCTTTGAATAATGAGTGTAGATAAAGTAGTGTATGTAACTGCACATAATTTGATATTAAAACACTCGCGTGATACTATTAAAAAACGTGTTTTAATAACTTATGTTATGTCACAGTTATATAAACTATTATTAGAGTACTACTTTTCTAATGGATGAGCTTTTTTGATGAAGATAACGACGATGACTGGATACGTCAAAAATTAAATATAACTTAGCATATCATGACGCCTCTATCCCCGAAGGGATAGGCAGAGGTTTTAAACAATCACATTTCGCTTGAGGTTTTAAGTCTCTAGGGGAGGAGCCTGTAACCATGCACCGGGCACGATGTGGAGGAAGCGTTATTCACCATTAACTGTTCTTTACTTTCAGTCAAACTCAACGTCAGAATGACGATTTTTAATTATTCAATACTAAATAATTAATAAAGGACTATTTATTATTTCCTTCACAGCGATTCTCTAGTGCAAAACTTGGTGACCGCGGAAAAGCGTCGGATGTCTGCGACAACTGACACATGCTGAGTGGCTCGCCATTTAGTGTCACAATTACTATTATGTACTTAGTACTAAGATTGATTTTGTGTCAATAATAAATTATTTTCTTTCTTTCTTTAAAGAAAGTAGAAAGTTCTAAATATAACAGCCAAGATTCCGCGTTTTTGGGGCAATATTCGAAGTAATTATTGACTAATAGCAACTTATTACCATAACGGTCCCTTTACCGATGTACCGTTGTTACACTTTTTGCGTCGCTTGCTCCATTTAAGTTGCACAATATTTACACATAACTGTAAACATTGGCGAAAGGTCCAACGAAAAAACCACCGGAATTGCTGTCGGGATCTACTTTTTACTGTTTTGGAGCAATACGCAATAAACTGAACAAATAAAGACAATTTTATTTACCCAAAAGACATTAAAAAAGGACTCCGTTACAGAAAATGCAAAAAAATGTTTTTTAAGTTATGCCGTTTTGCTTTAAATTATTTCTTGTAATAAGAAAAAGTGTCTCTGATTGTTCTATATCTGTAACGAAATATTAAAAAAAATTTGTTGGAAAAATATTATTTTCTTGGTCTCTGAAACTTTTATCTAAGGGCTCTAAGTAAAATATAATGAGCTTAAGGCTTTTATTTAATTTAACGATAATTTTAACTAATTAGCTCTTATTGTTTTCTCTCTCGCCAAGATTTCGTTGAAATCTTCGTGTCTTTTCCCATGGATTATAAAATTCCCAACTTCTTTTTTATTTTTTGAATGGAATTAAAATCAACGGGTGCTGATAATTTATAAATATGCTAAACATTGCTTTAAGTAACTGGATCTACCAAATTCAACTAAAACACACGTCCGCAACGTAAAGCTTAGAACTGCCTACAGAGAACTTCACTCAACCCTAACGCAAACTTACATCTAATCTACCCCGCCTCGTAAATCATAACAAACATCTTGCTAACCCTTCGGTTACCGACGGCTAGGTCTCTCGCACCCAAGTGCTGTTAATTGGCGACCGGCCGGGAAATTGGTCCGCTGTACTAGCTTCCGCGAGTTAATGACTGTGCGCCCAGTGGATGGACGGCGAAACCCATTTAGGCGCGGCAATTTGTGAACGCAGGTTAGCTGTGGATTTTGCGACCGACGCCGCCGGTTATAAGGTTAAGACATAGAGAAAAAGGTTCCGAAATTTTAATGAATTAAAAAAAATTAAAAATAAAGACAAACTTTGAAAGTAGAATAGATTTATACTTTATTGAGCAACAATAAAACCAATGGCAATAAAATGTTGTCTAATGATGTAGTATCGATACCTATAGAAAATACCCTTATTTATCTTTATTGTATAGATATAAAAATTGTCTTAATTCTAGACAGTCTAGACAGTATCTGGAGAGTCGCTGTGCAAAGGAACTAATAAAAAGAGAACGAGCTTTATAAAGACAAGATGTAAATAAATACTGGCAAACTCAAAGAAGAAATAGCTGGTTTAAGAAATACATAGCGAAATAGAAAACAACGCAAAATATTATAATCACGCAATACCATAGGTATTCCATAGGTAAGTGAATATATCTGTATATTGTTTTACGACCAATATTCATAAAAAGTTATTTTAACATAGATATTAATGTTCTTGTTATACTCGTATATAGATATAAATGCTAAATTAGGACATAATAGGTTGGGGAAAAAGTTTCTTCGCATTTTTTAAGAAAATTCAAAACATTTTTTAATATAGTTTATTTACATTTAACTAAAGTATGTAGGTACCATTTTGTTCGATAACTTTTTGCCATCTTGTAGGTAGGGACATGATCCCATTGCTATAGAAATTTTGGGACTTCTGGTCAAAATACCGCGACAAGTGGTTTTGGCAGTCCTCTCGTGATGTTAACCTGACACTGCCTAAAGAATTCTGAAGAGACCGAAACAGGTGGAAATCTGAAGGTGCAAGGTCAGGACTATACGGCGGATGCATTAACACCTCCCAGCCAAACTCTCTTAATTTTTGCTGAGTGGCTAAAGATGTGTGAGGTCTAGCGTTATCATGATGAAAAACCACACCCCTTCTGTTGATTAATTCCGGCCGCTTTCTCTCAACTTCTCGCTTTAATCTCATCAGTTGTTCGCAGTAGAGTTCAGAATCGATGGTCCTGCCTGGTGGTAACAGCTCATAATGAATAATGCCCTTCCAATCCCACCACACACACAGCATCACCTTGTTGCCAGTTAACCCGGGTTTCGCCACAGTCTGTGAAGCCTGACCGGCCTTTGACCACGACCTTTTTCGCACGATCTTGTCGTACGTGATCCACTTTTCATCACCAGTTATCAGCTTCTTCAAAAATGGTTCGGTTTCATTACGTCGTAATAAAGAATCACAAATGAGTACACGGTTCATTAGGTTTCTTTCAGTGAGCTCGTGAGGTACCCAAATGTCGAGCTTTATTATGTACCCAGTTTTTTTCAAATGCGCCAAAACTGTTTTGTGGTCAATTCCCAGTTCTTCAGCTACGTCGTAACTACTGACATGCCGATCTTGCTCCACTTTTTCAAAAATGGCATCCATTTTATCTGTAATAGGGCACCAGAGCGACGTGCATCTTTGACATCAACATTTCCGGATTGAAAACGCTTAAACCAAATTTGTGCTACTCTCACAGACACTGCACTAGGTCCATAAACATCGCAAATTTTTTTCGCGGCTTGCGTTGCATTTTAACTTTTTTTGTAGTAAAATTTTAAAATGTATCGAATTTCTTCATTAGATTCACTCATCTTGGCGGTACGAAAAACAAATGAAAATCACACATTTTCCTAATTTGAATTTGGAATTATGTTCTTTAAAATTTAAACTTTCAATGATACCAAAACCAGCCAGATACAAAAAGTATAGCCAAAGAGATTTTATTACATGTTTATACATACTATAATGCGAAAAGACTTTTTCCCCAACCTAATATATTCAAAACACACACAGTGAAACCAGATAAATCACCTCTTTTTTAGAAGTCGATTAAAAATTTTAACCGCATAAAAGCACAATACATCTATTGAAAACCTAGTAAAAATATGTTAATAATTAAATAGTGCCGTATCAATGATAGCGATATACTGCGTTTCTGTTGGATGTCGGTAGAGACGCCTTTTACCTCTGCTACAATTACAAAATAATCTCACGAAAAGTAATAAAATGTAAGAGCAAGGTCACTCTTTAGAAATTGTATGGGGCAGAACATTTCGGTAATTCATTCGCACGGTAGCTTTCTTTTGGGCAAAAATAATATTTTATAACTTTACTTGGGGTATAAAAAGCAATGGTGCCGAGTCACTTTATGATTTTTATTGCGTCTCTTTCAACTAGCCGCTTTGGTGGACCTTTTCGGTCGCCGACTTTCTTTCATATGTTTAGGTAACACAAATAGTTAAGGCGATTGTTTTAGAAGCCGTGATTTAAAGCATACGACCGTATTATTTTTGTATGTGACTTCTACAGATGTTTTCATGTACTTTATTGGTGTTGTGAATACATTACATGGCACTAATTCGAGAATTATCTAGTAAAAATTGAAAGTGAAATTTAAGAGTAGCGACGACAACGACAACGATAGAGTAATAACTTTAAGACCTTTATATAGTTTAATGCTTTGCAGTTAAAATTACTTCCCAAACACATTTTAAAATAGGCCATTGGAGAAACATACGTATTTTTTTTAATTTAATTAGACCTTTAACTACATTCTTAATAAAAAAGTATTGACTTTACTCGGTCTTTGTATGAATTTACAAATTGTTTCATAGATGGGCTGGCCGCCAGCGCTGGCTACGCGCGCGCGTGATTTACGTAAAAAGGAAGGAAATCTCGCCTCGTTCGGCCAGAGTTGCTATGAATCGTCCCTAACACAAATAAAGCATAGACTTGTTAAGAGCATAACGAAACCCAAGTACCTCATCAGTCGAATAAACATTCGAATGCTTAATTTATTTATTCGTCACGAAGCATCGAGATTTCCAAATTTTTCCTGATTTGGACGAGAGGTGCGGAATAAATATTAATAATAAAGGAGGGTTCTCCAAAATTAGGTGGAGGAGGAGCTAAGATGGCCGCTGTAAATGTCAGATCAGTATCTGCAAGAGACCTTTGCATAGTTTGGACGTTTCTTTTACTAAAACGTTAGAAATATATGTTTTTGGTCGCCTAGGCTCATAAGAGTCTACAACCATCCTGACGGTAAAAGATTATCGTTGCTGCTCGTAGACTGCTGTATCTTTTTACCATTTTTAAATAGTTAAAAGTAAATGTAAGTGGCGTAGTTACATTTTTGGTTCTATCATTATCATCAACAACAGCCTATGCTCGTCCACTGCTGGAGATAGGTCTCTCTTGTGTCCCTCATGTCTTCTTCATAGGATTTTTGGCTGTTCTCATTCTGCCCACTCAAGCTAACCTACGGTCTATGCCTCTATTCAATTCTATATTAAATTTAAATTACAAGTGAAATAAATCGTAGTAGATCTTTAAGTAATTGAATAAGTTATGCAGAATCAATCCACAACAATGAAATTCCTTATTACGAGACATGTAATTCTAGCCTTTCCTAAAGCATTTATTTGCAACGAAAATGTTTGCATTGCCACGGGCATATCCTTATAATTTCAGCGGCTTTCGTAAACAAATTCGAGCGAGCCTCATCGAATTAAGCGGCGGCGAACCTACTTACTGACACCGCCTGATTTACTTGGGTGTTGACGACCCGTAATTTGACGTGATTCGCATAGATTATGCCAGGTCGCTGAGTGCCAATCTTTTTAAGTGGCTTCCTCCACTCATTTTGAGCCTCTGTCGTGGCCTTATAAGCCCAATAAGGCATTTATTATTTCTATCACCCACTGAGATTTCCTTGGAAAATAAGTCGATAAGTCGTAAAACATTTTGTTTTCCCGATAAAAGCTTGTTATGTTTCTGATGTTCTTATGATCAATAATTAATAAAATATGATAAAATAAATAAAAATTGTTATCATCTTAAACTTAAATATTATGGTTGATTTCATTCGAGTAGACACAAAATAATCAAAAGATAAAAAAAATTAGAAAAATAGCTGATTTTGCTAAATACTTAGGAGGGGTCGAGCATGTAAGCAGTAGTACAGTTAACTTAAAAAAAAAGTGTTGTCGTTAATTAAGAGATGAGTATGTTCTTTTCAGATAGCCAGTTGAGTCCGACCTTATTATATAAGGTCGGAAAAAAAGTGTTGTCGTTAATTAAGAGATGAGTATGTTCTTTTCTGATAGCGTTTTTTTCTGGTAGCACTTTTTTTTCAAGTTAACTGTACTACTAAGTTGTAATTGGACTTGTGGGCAGATCTCCTCGCAAAACTGATTATGAATGAATCGAGCTAGTGGCAATATTGCCTGTTGTAATATACATAATTATAATAGATAATATTCTTCACACATTCACACCTATCAACTAGCCCCATTTTAAGCAACTAATGTGCTTGTGTTACGGATACTAGATGACGGATAAATATATTTAATAGATAAATACATATAGTTCAGATTTTTATATAATGCATATATAAACATCCAAGACTGGAAAACAAATGTCTGTATTCATCACACAAACATGTGCCAACCGGGGATCTAACCCAGAACCTCTCGAGATGGTGATGTTCGACCACTGAGGTCGTCAAAATTAGTAATAATATACGTCATATATTTTTTTGGTGTTCAGTTCTCCGACAGACAACATAATACGGTAGTATAATAATATATATTAGCTTACTAATTTATCTCGGGCTGATGTAGTGGCCTCCACAGAGAGAGTAGAGACTGCACAGTAGAGAAACACAATTGAGGAGTAGTAAGTTGGAGGAGCTCGGTGGCGTAGTGGTTAATGAGGTTTGGCTTTCGATATTGAAAACAAAACTACCTTCGCCATAGTCAAGCCTTGGGTGACCAAAACATTGTTATCTCGAACTCCTCAATGCTTCGGAAGGCCCGTTAAGCCGTTGGTTCCGGTTGCCATTGCAACTGTTTCTACTAACCATCCCGCTTTGGGCCAGCGTGGCGGTGTTCAGGCCGATACTCATCAATTGTGCTTAAACAACTATACAACAGAGGTGATAAACCATGCACTGATAATTATCCTCCTTCGATTATGCTCCTTCGTGCTCTGATCGCTTCTTACTCCAAGAACAAAAATTCCCTGCCCACCATCCACAATATTGAACAGTGGACTTTTGACTAATTAGAAAAATGATTGAATAGAAACACTTGAAGCTATTTTTAACCGCATTTATTCGCGACAGGTGATGAACGTGATAATATATTAATTATGACCTCTACAAAGGGGATCTGCTAGTAGAAAGTATTTAATCATATCTTAATGAGTTCATCAGCTTTGCGCTGTTTCGTTATTGAAATAAAAGCTACTTTTCTCTTGGTCTGTCCTTGGATAGGTGACCAACTCTTTGTGATATCGAGTTCAAAGTCAAGTCAAGCCGTTGGTCTCGGTAAAGATAGAGTATGGTTGTGTTACGACTCGCATTCCAACTGTGTTTTCCCAATGTTTTCCCACTTTGGTGTTTTTTGGTGTGCGGTGTTTATTGCGTTAATTAATTTTGTGTGTGATTTCCACAACCCTTCCATTGTGGGACTTATACAGGCTAGTAAGGATACATTAAAAAGAGCATTTAACAAATCACAAATCATCAGTTTTCCCGGTGCGGTACGACCTCCAAGCCTTCAAAAAAGAGTGTACTCCCATCTTAAAGGCCGGCAACGCATGAGTGACGCCCCTGGTGTTGCAAATGTTCATGGGCGGCGGAGATCACTTACCATCAGGTAACCCGCCTGCTCGTTTGCCGCCTATACAATAAAAAAAAATTACACAAAATTAACTAACGCAATAAACATCCCACACCAAAAAACTCCAAAGTGACACTTAAAACTCAAATCACATGACACCGGACAATGGCACAGAACCTCACAGATAAAATTTTAATGCTTGTATAAAAACGCTATAAATTTGATTTACGTCGCCGAGCCCCTAAAACGGGGTAATATCGAAAAATAACAGGAGATAATGTTGGCTTACAGGGGCGGGCGGATTAGGCGTGTTTGGACACTGGCACGTTACGACTTCTCTCTATCCTTTTATTTTGATAGCAGTAATCCTACGATTCTGATACGTAATTCCTAAGCGGATACTCAGAGTCTAAGATTGAAAACGCCTATAGGTAATTAAATGTTGGATATTAATATAATAGTGTTAATATGTTTTAGCTACACTCATGTTCAGCAAAGTCGCTCAGCGAGCTATGGAAAGGGCTATGCTCGGAGTTTCACTTAGGGATAAAATCAGAAATGAGGTGATCCGACAGAGAACCAAAGTTGTCGACATAGCCTACCGAATAAGCAAGCTGAAGTGGCAATGGGCTGGCCACATTAGCCGCAGAACCGACAACCGTTGGGGTAAACGAGTTCTGGAGTGGAGACCGCGCCTCGGCAAGCGTAGTGTAGGGCGCCCTCAGGCCAGGTGGAGTGACGATTTGCGCAAGGTGGCTGGCAGGAGCTGGATGCGAGAAGCCGAGAATAGATCGAAGTGGCGTGAATTTGGGGAGGCCTACGTCGAGCAGTGGACTGCCATGGGCTGACGATGACACTCATGTTTCTGTATCCATACTAATATAATAAATGCGAAAGTAACTCTGTCTGTCTTGCTTTTACGTCAAAACTACTGAACTGATTCAATTGAATTTAGTACACAGATAGTCTAGAGCCTGAGAAAGGACCTAGGCTACTTTTTATCCCGATATTTCCATGGGAACGGGTACCGCGCGGGTGTAACCGTGGTTATCAATATCTGCTCGACCGAGTATGTGACATATTCCGTCAAAATGTAATTTCATTTCGAATTTAAAATTTTTTCGGCATTGGTAAATAATGACACGACGACAGAGATTTATCACCATGATTATTAATCAGTTGACACCGACAAGAAATGTTATTTTCATTATTTTAATAATTAGAGGTTTTAGTTCAACTATTAACAATCAACATTTTGCTAATAAGTGGTAGGAATGTAATTTGACGACCTCCGTGGTCGAGTGGTCTGTATGCCGGTCTCATGGCGTCGCCATCTCGAGAGGTTCTGGGTTCGATTCTCGGTGGGAGCAAATGGTTGGGTGATGAATTTTCAGGCATTTGTTCTGCAGTCTTGGATGTTTAAGTATTTTTATATATATTCAGGATATTTATATGTATTTATCTATTAAATATATTTATCCGACATCTAGTGTCCGTAACACAAGCAGCATTAGTTGCTTAAAATGGGGCTAGTTGATAGGTGTGAATGTTTTTTGAAGATATGTATTTATTTATTTATTATTTCAATGTAATGTTGAGCATTAAAAAAACAATGCAGTGTTAACAAACACACAAAACACTTTTTGTAAACTTTTATCGGCGTTAAATCAATATCCACGCGAACGACGTCGCGGGCACAGCTAGTTAAAAATAAGACGACGATTGGTGAACATGTAATCATACTTTTTTATCAGAGATTTAAAAAAGAACCTATAACCAGCCTGTAACTGACCATCGCATCGGTTCGTTTTTAAAAGTTATTTGTGTTAAACCAAAGTTCTCTATTCTGAGACTGTTAAAGTAATTAAGTACTATTGTAATGCTAAAAATGTTAGTTTTTCAAGTGGTAAATTTTTGTGTATTTGCAATGAATAGTATTATAAAGAAGTAATCTCTGCCGCTTAGTATGCGTTATAAGATAACGTTCAAATTACATACATACTTACGGTTTCGCTTTTTTCCCGATGGAGAAGCAGTGATACAGGTTTCTACTTGCTACGATCCTGGAACATAACTTAAGCTTCCTCTACTCTCAGACTAACTTCACACATGCACTTCGGTTTGAAGTGGATTTGACCTGGCCCTTTAGTATGTCTTTGTCCGAGGTACGTTCGAGACCAACATTCCCAGTCACATCTGCCTTAACCTGCTTCGTGTCTGCTTCCACTCTCCTCTCAACTTGCTCAAACCAACCATTCTCAATTTTTGTCGCTACGTCCTCTTTCGCATCACATCTTTCTTTTAGTTCACTATTTCTAATCCTATCTTTCAAAGAGACTCCACAAATGCTCCTCAGCGCTTTAATTCTCACAGCACTTATTCTACTATCATTCTTCGCCTGCCATACCCAACTTTCACTGCCATACATTACAATTGAGCAGCTCGGTGGCGTGGTTAGTACGCTTTGGCTTTCGATCGAAGACAAAGCTACCTTTTTTAAAAAGGAAGGCACGTTAAGCCGTTAGTCCTCCATAGTATAGTTTCTCCATGAGGAAGGCCTGTGCCCAGCAGTGGGACGTATATAGGCTGAGGACGGACATTACAATTAGGTTCAAATAAAGTACAAATAAATATCCGTTCTGTTTAAGAACTGCTATTAGGATTATCTTACCAATTTTGGGTTTGTCTGAAATAGTATTTAACATAATCTATATTTTCTAAATTGCCTAATTTATATTTTTTACTAGCCCTAATAATGAAATTGCGAGTGTAAAATGAAAAATGCGAAACCTGAACAAAAAAAGCATTTGCGATGCTTAAAACATTTCCAAACGCGCTCTGTTCCTATGTATGCATTACTTGTATTCCTAATAATGGTGTTTAATTGACAGTCGGGCCTTAGCGTTGCGTACATTTAGATTTTAGAATTTTTTCGATGCGCCGACGCTCCGGGCGAAGCCGGTCTTCCGTTTAAAACGGATGAACCAGTTCAAATCGGTTATGTTATGTGAAACAATAAAAGCACCTGGGTCTTATCGATATGTGATGTCGCGCTCTCGCCCGCGGCGCGGACGCCTCCATAGCGGTTCCTGCATTGTTTTGTTGAAAGCTTTTTTTTATAAGAATTGAGCTTTTTTTAATTAAACCTGTTAATTGCATAAAAAGCGTGCAATGAGTAAATTCTAATGGATACATTTTTCTGTAAAGGTTGTGATATTATTATAAATAGAATAAGTACCTTAAACTACAGTAGTAAACTATTATTTTAAAACACCAAAGGACCCAAATGCCATCTTACACGTCTATGATATGACGATTACACATGTTACGGCTATGACTTGTCGATTACCCCCTTTGTTGACGAAATATTAGGTCTTTACCTATGAAATTGGTGTTTTGTATGGAGATTTTGGGGAATTCTGCATTTTCCATTCTAACATTTTATCAGTTTTCTTCACAACGACAAATCCAGAGATAATAATATTTGGCATGTATCATTAGACAAGGTTTAGTAATATGTGTAATATCACATTTCATAAAAATTATTTATCGTTTTTAAGTGAATGCAAATAAAATGATGTATTCGGGGGGCACTTAAAAAGAGTTGTCTCCGTGTCCAATTTTAACACAATTAAACTTACAAAAAATTATCAAAACAAATCAAAAGAGCTCAAAAATATAGTCTATTTTTAGACGGACTAGACTATTTTTATTTTTTAGGAATACTCTGAATCTTAATAGTTACAGACAAACTACTCAGACAATAAAAACACCAATTTCATAGGTAAGGACCCAATATATTTGTAGTGTTCTGTGAAAAGTAGGTTGTCCAACTTATTGGCCTTCATGATTATCAACTAAGGCTGCCAAAAATTACACTGTACTTGCGTATATATCCAATAGCATTAACATAACGATAATAATAAAAATAAATAATTAAATTAATTGGTTTCAAGTACTCGCCTTTATTTATAATTCGTTCATGACCTTACTAATAAAGCCGATTAATCAAATGAAAATAAATCGCAATAAGGAAAATCGGCATGTGTATATTTTGTTTGTCCCATAATAAAACTGGGGGAATTAAGAAATGAACTGTTTTCTTATTATAAAATCGCTTTACTGGTGTATCATTTGCTTCAAAAGTATCACTTGAATTTTGACAAACTCCATAAAAGAAAATGATATAAATGCACAATATTCCTCCAAGTAACAGTCTGACTACAAAATCATCCAAGTAATATCTTGGTCTTCCTAATAGATCATTATTTTTTCCCCTGCTTCACAAAGTAACCTCCACGTAATGTATCTGCACCCTCTAATAAAGCATAATCACTCATGCATTCAGGTGCTCTCAAACAAAATTTCAAATTCAAAATACACTCACTGATGCGGCGTCTGGCCACAGGTTTTTAATACGGCAAAATAGGATGGTCGTTCGTTGCACGTACACGGGTTGGGTGCTCACCAAAAAGGGAATCATAAGCCCGACGCCTGCTAGATGCGAATCAAAGCTCGACATAATGAGGAACCTTCATTCACTGAAGTACTCGGAACTAACTTTTCTGGAATGGCCGTAGTTCGCTGAATATTTGGATCGCAATATTCTATTCTATTTTGTTTGATCCCAGTTCTCCCGACTACCTGAAGTCTAAATTTCATTTTCACACTGATGTCAGCAACCGAAATCTCCGATCCTCAAGATTACTTACTCTCTCTGTGCCTTCTCAACATTCAGGTTTTATGTCTGACTCATTCACTGGACAAGCGATCGAGCTTTGGAATTCCCTACTCTATTATATTAGAACTGCTACTTCTAAGTTTAGTTTCAGATCAAAAGTTCGTGATTACTTCTCTAACATGTATAATGCTAGTTTATCTGTTTCTACATAACGAATCATCATCTTATTATGTATGTATTTATGTATACTTATATATTATTATTTATTTAACTATTTATTAGTTATATATTGCGTATTTATCTAGTAACATGTAATTTTATTTAATATTAAATTTATGCATATGTTAATTTTATTAAGCCGCCACCAGATCTCTGCTTTGCCTGATGGTTGACTGTTAGAGAGCGATATTAGTCGTTAAGTCCGCCATGTGTACATTTTCTTTTTGTAATGGACATGAAAGCTTAAATAAATAAATAAATAAATAAATAAATATTAAACATACATGAAGCACATCAAAGATAAATTAACGAATACCTATGAGCTTTTGTTCCATTAGGGTCAGTATTTTGGTCCCCAAAAATTGGTCCTTAGTCTTCCGTTATGGAAGAAAAGACGAAAATATTGAAGTACCCAAATGGTGATTGCTCTCAAAATGGTGGTTGAGATTTTGATTGATAAAAGAGATAAACAAATTTAATCGACAAAATTAGCTGATACAGCTAAAAAAGACGATTCATATTTCTATAGTTTGAGTTCTTAGTGAGATATTTTCAGACGTATCGTTGGGTTTTATCTTAAAACATCGTAGTGCGTTTATCATTTATACTGATATTGCTGCTATGTTGACCCTAAATATTTTGCCACTTTTGTCTTAAAAATTTTCCTTATCCAGAGGATCTACGTCCTTGATCTGGCTTGTTTGAGGAGCGGGCGGCTGACCGCGGGGCACGGGGGTGGCGCAATCAGCTAACCGGATCACCTCGCAAACACAATTGATAGTGTCACGCCGCGACGCATGTTCAAAAGTGCACCTCCATTCGGTTATTAGCTTAGTCACAGAATTTGAGTCTAACTTCGCTTAAACTGATTTGAGCTGACAGTCGTTATGTTCTACCAGAGACCTTCGGAATAGTATAAGTTCTACCAGAACTCCTTTATTCGGATGATTCAATGCTGTCGCGATTTGTTGTTGATTACTACCATTGTGTTAAATATATACTTGATTAATTCGTTTGGTATATGGCAGTCGAATCTGATAATTTACCAGCAAAAGTACTGTCAGGAATGGGTTTCATACTATATTTTACCAAAAAGATATTCTTCGAAATTTTACGGAATAGTTGGATAATTTATTGCTGCTCATATATTCGGCTGCCCAAAAGTACTTATTGCTGCTCACAATGATATATCTAAATTGCTAACTGATTTAGAAATGTATATAATTGCTACCCAATCAGTTATTTTAGCTGAACAATTGTATTTTTTTGCTGACCATAATTCAAATATTTAGCTACCCGTTTAATTATCACCGCTAAAACTACTCCATGAATTAATTTTTCGAGGTAGGTAATCCTATGTTTGGAAATATCGACTACAAAAATTTTTTGTTTGTTTTTCCTTAGCTCCCGATCGGGACCATTGTCATTGTATGGTCATATTTCCTATAATAAAGTGTGGTGTCATTCATGGGTCTTTTGACTTGCAATCATTTAAAAAAAAGTTGAAAAAGAAAATTGAAATAAAATAAGCCAGTAATTTTCAGAATCTTCATTTATATCTGAATTTCTACTTACATATATACAGTATGTCTATACACCTTCATTTAACAGATATTTTTTATTGTACAATTAGAACATCACATCCGCTCAATAAATAACATTTACGCAATATTTACAAGTATCATACATTTTTAAAACTACATTTAATGGTAATCAGTCGTCTTGAAGAATATTTTTACATAATAACTGTAAACTAATTGATAGATATATCATTTATACAAAATCTTTTACTAATATCGACAAGCTTGAACACATTTGCAATAAAAATAACAATATCTAGTTATGTGTTAAAATTTACAGTTAGAATTACGACAATCGTAAAGTACTAGTCTCCTAAGTGTATCTAAAATCTCTAACAATAAATATCTGATATAAATCAATGTAGTTCTTTTTTAAAATATCCTATAGTATTTACAAGCTCATTGTTTTATCACATTTCAACAACACCGTTCAGATACGGTTATATAATAAAATTTTAATTCTTAACATTAATAGAGTCAATATGGTCGCCACACTGTTTTATGGGAGGATAACCCTCCACTGGAGATTTTGGTAGACGTGGGACTCGTTGAAAGAACCCGGGTCGTTCGTTGTGAAGAAGCTTTCAATTCATTTCGCACACGCGGCTTATCAGATACTGTAGAATCTGCCGCTTGAACTCGCTTCATTTCCTGCAACTCCACATTTGCGGGTCGTGTAGGGTGGAATGCGGACTTAACAACTTCAATAGGTTCCTCGTCAGATTCATCCGAAATGGTTGCATCGTGCACCGAATTGGCTTCCGATTTTGAGTCACCTTTTGAACGATCCGGACTTGCGTTAGCAATGCTTCGAGGACTACTCAATCTGCTACTCGTTGGCGATAAGCGAGCACTAGATGTGTCCATGGAAGACATATTACTTTGTAAGTTCCTCAATGCATCGTATGGATTCATCCCGTTCTTGAGGGATAACTCAGGCGGTAGTGATTTCAGCGCTAGTTCTGCAGGGTGAGGGGCGAATGGCAACAGCCCATTCGGAGGCAGGAATGCACCAGGTGGAGGTATTAATCCTCCTGGCGGAAGGTTTGTCATCGCTGGTGGAAACGGGAACAACTCCGATCCAGGAAGTGCGACTGGAGGTGTTGTTATAGATGGAGCTCCTGTTGACAAACAAAAAAATACTTTAGTTTTATTATATATTTTCCGGATTTTAGAAGATCTACAGAAAATGACGTAATATGAGACGCGAGTCCTCAGGGAGCGACCAGGGCGCAAGGGCACTCGGTTGATTCCCCGAACAACGAGGGTGCATAATCGTACTAAGGATAATGTACAATCTGTAGGCGTTTAAAGGCGGCTTTACCGAAAGGGATGTTTTTTTAGTGCAATATCGGGAGGGCGAGGGTGCAATATTTATTTATCTGTACACGACGTTCTTTACGAAGTAGACACGAGTAATTCGGCACGATGTCTCGTTTTTGTCGCCCAGTGTGTATGTCGGTGCATTAGCGATGCGGGGCACGTGTGGAGGTGCTGCAGCGAACACGTTGTTCCACAAAGCCGGCTCCATCGCGATAAGGAAGCGGGCTATCTCCACACGGGCGGACAAAGAGGGCTCGAAACGTGAAATTTTCATTAGCAACAGTGTTCAAAAAGATCTTGCTCTGTACGCTTTGATTCTCGATAGCGGGTAAGAGAACCTTGCACATAAAAAGGACACGATGAAGGCGCAGATTGGGCCACAAAGAGCTCGGAGGTGGTGCAACCCACGTACCTCTTTTGCACTTTTTATGTTTGCAGCAGTGGCAGTGCACAGACCACTTTAAAAGGCAGCGAGGGTGGGTGGGGACGTAACTAGGGGGTAATTTGGTGAGGTGGGGGCCAATATCGGCGTCGCGCCTGATTGAGGTGATCCTCCAGCTTTGAATTTGTTTTTCCATATCACTATGATTGTCACTTGTTTCTTGTCATTTGTTCCATGTTATTATTTTCATATGAAAATCCTCAATAATAAAAGATAATGGTCATATTTTTTATTCAACTTCCTTTCATTAAATATTCATAGATATGAGATTACTGAGATGAAATCAATTAAATTCGTCTAGATTAAAATATATAATTCATATTAGAAGGAATAAGGTAGTTTTGACCTATATGTAAATAAAAATAAAATATAAATTACAATATTAAGTATCCAGCTAATGTTAATTTCGACAGAAAAAATTGAGGTGAAAGGGAACAAAGTTCTCATTAAATAAAGATGCCTGAATGAAACCTCCGCGTAGCTTTAATAAAAGTCGTTGGTGTTCGAGCACACGCTCCTCGCGTTTCAGCGACGGAAACAAAAAGTGGTTGGTGGCGCGGTCGCCTGCATTGGAATAAAATTGACTCCACACTCTCTCGAACGTGAAGGCAGTGCTTTTTTACTTGTGTTCCTACCCCCCGGACTTCAGCGGGTGGTTATGCTTCGGTCGGGTGGTGTTGTTTTGCAGCGCTCAAGAGATGCTTCTTTTATTTGAGCCGCTTTGCGTTGTTCGGCCTTGAGGGGTGTTGCAAGCGCAAGCAACATGTTTTCGAGTGTTTCTAAATCGGGAATTTTTAAATTAACAAATACCGAATTTGTCCGTTGATTGCAGTTCGAATTTAGTCTTGCTATTATAGACGTATTGGTTTGTAGTTTCTTTTTTTATGTTTATTTGATTGGATTGAGAAATGCCGGGGAACTAAAATAAGGTACTAGGTACTTTTCTTTGTGAACACTTAAAATATACATAGATTGAAATTAATCGCGCCTTTTTTCCAGCGGAGTTTACAGATTCCCACTAGCTACGATCTTCTTGAAACATTAATCTAAAAGAACATTTTGTAAGAGAACATACCTTTGACTAAGGAAGCTGTAGAATCTCTCATCTGTGGCGGCCTGAAGTAATCTGCCCACGCATAGTTTAGGTACGCAGCGTCTAACCATCCTGGGTTTAGAAGGAATGGACTAAACGCTCCGGGGTGACCGTAGCCGTAATCTGAAACAAAGGAAGTAAACATTATAATACTTTGTATTGTATAAAATCTAGAGGAGGCGTTCTCCTAGCAGCGGAATGCAGGTTAATTGCAATACAACAAATTTTCAAAATCAAAAAAAGAAACAAAAGAAAATTTTTGATACGAATTGTGGCAATATAGTTTGCAAATCAAATGATTAGCAGAGCGAGGCCAGTCTTAAGGCACGTCCGCAAGCACTAAAGTCACAAAGGCAGCCCATAAAGGCGGCGACACACGGCCCGCGCTCTGTTTACCGCGACTATAACAAGAGGTCTGTATACAAAACGATCCGGTTTACTACAGTTAGCCGGCTCCTCTGAACCATACGTTTTTACGACCCTCCACCGTCACGTTGCTTTTCGCCTTTCAGCCAGTGAAACGATTTTTTATTTGTTTAATCGATAGGCTACTGAAGACGCCGTCTATTTTCAGATTTATGTTCGCTACTTCAATCGCGAGTCATCTTAATCGATCAGCTGTATTACATTTTTATTGCAGAACTGGTTTTATGAGTTCTTAGCGTTCTATGTTTTTTGGATTTCAGTTAATTTTAAGTAGGTTCTTTATGGTCTATTCAAAACATGGTAAAACAGCTTCTTCTGTTATTGTGTAGACTCTCAATTGATGATTTTTATTGCATAGAATGTTTATCAAACAATTGTCGAGAAACAACTCGTTTTAGGAGATTAGCGTGTTTGGTAAGCTCCCCAAATCATGGGTATTTTAAATTAAGAGCGTGATGGATGGCCCGTCGTGCTGTCACGGCAATCCCGAAGAACGTCGGCATCATGGAACAATAATAAGTTAAATGTAGACTCGGAAATGGCCCGCTCCATTTGTTAATGCCGGTATTCAATTAAATTCAGTTGCCGACCCTCTGCATATGCGGGGCTCTGAATATTAACAGGGTTGAGGAAGTCTAATTTAAGAGTGGAACTTGATATTTTTGTTAAAGTATGAAAAAGTATGATGACATTAATATCAGGTATGTTATACGCGTACATCTCGTGCAAAGTGTTCTAAGTGATCCTGTAATATCATTTTTGAGTTGTTGGTGTCTTTTAGTTTGATTTTTATTACGTGTAATTTGTTTCCAATTGTTGCTTTAAAAAGATAAATTCTATAAACAAATAAGTAAATAAATGTTTTAACAATAGCATTCGAAGTTAGTCAATAAGCACGGAGTATTCGTTAATTGCGTTTTAAAGTTTATCGAACTTTTTATGCGTTAATGTGGCTCAAATCAAAAAGTCATTGTGACCAATTCGGTACCGCTGAAACAATAAAACTTTGAAAGATACGACTTATAAGTGTCAAAACAGGCGTTAAATAGCTCGGACGAGATGCGAGCCCGCGTCTCATAAATTAATGTTGACGAGACGGGCGCGTGTTAAATAAATGGAATCAGAGTTATGCCTGCATTGTGGACCGTCCCATATAAAACACCGCATTTTTAATGTCGTAATGGTCTACGATCGTATTCTGAAGGTATTTTTATGATTTATAGTTCTATTTATAAGATTTTAGTGTAAAATAAACATTAGCGACAGCGACTTATTTAGTTCTTTGATGATATATTTCAATACTATTTTACTTATGTGCCAACTGCTTTTCTTTTGGGTACTGGGTCTGTGATTGTGTAGGCGATGAGCTAGCCACTTGTAACTACTTTTTCACGATTTTTCATCTGACCAAACCCAATTTTTGTATGGCTAAATGTGGTCTTAAGGAACAAAGTGCTCCTTGGACTCTGCCGACTCCTTCGGGGATTACAGGCGTGATTATGTGTATGTATGTGTATGTAATATTTTACTTGGTATTATCGAGATTCACATATCCATATGAAAAACAATCGCTTGAAAACTCTTGATGTTTACAAAAATTTTACAATGGGTGATATACCTATATTGGAATAGATAATGTTTAAAAGGAAGATTATTTTTTTTATTAGATGATTTACTACAACAAGAAGAAATCTTGTCATTAATCTCTCAATGGTCACCAAAGTAAGCACAATAGAAACATCTATTGTTTGCGAACATCGGTGTTCGCGCTTACCCTCAAGGAATTTTAAGGACTAAGGGTTTCCTAAAATGTACTAGCTTTTATATTTTACGAAAACCTTAACAAACTACCAATTCCATTAGTTACGTTGAGTACGTAAAGTTCAAAAGCTATGCATTCAAGTTTGATGATAAGCCAATTTAAATTTCAAGTTCTGCAAATTAATTTCGGCGCGATATAATTATAGTTTCTTGGTGCGAACACTAGGGTGGTTATGAGGGTCGCATGGCATGGGTGTGGTATATTAGCAGCTAGAAGCACATAAAATCCATATTTTAGAGACGAATGCGGGGCGGGGCAGGCGGGGAGATCAAACGGGACTTTACGACGCGACCCAAGATTGTTTACATCTGCTACGCGACCGTGGCTTTACATCAAACTTAATCACTAGAAGTGCTAGAGGTAGATCAATCAATTTATTTTTCTACGTCGATCTTTATTTAATGAAACGTAGAATCTAAAGCTTTGTTCCTAAGCGTAAAAAAGTCATGTCTTGCCCTGGTCCCAATTCTATTATTTGGGGTCGACGCAACATGTCTTCTGTTAGCGACAAGCAGTGCTACGGCTTCCTTCCTTTTGGCTAAATAAAACCTCCAAATTCTAGTGACATCTTATTCCTTTTTCATAATAATGTATTTTTCCTATGCCATTTTACATTTTTGTCAGTTCAATAAAGATAGTTGCCCAAGCAAGTGCTTTTTCATTGTGCTCGTCAACATCTTCGCTAAACCGTTTACATTATTATATCAAACATATTTAGTTTTTCTTAACAACCTCATTAATGTTTATTTGATTGATCGTATTTATTTTTTATACTGAAATTTTTTATTTTGCATTATCTTTATAACTGATATGATTATGACCAAATATTTTAAATGGACGATAATATAAATAATTATGTCTTTTGATAGTAGTAGTGATAACTTTAGAGTAGTAATTTTTGTGTACGTAGGTATCTCTAGACAGACACATGTGTTGTGTATGTCTTTCATAAATAATTAGTTTGTCTTTACTCGCGTCTCTATTGAATACTTCATTAACCGGATCCTTTGATCTTTATCGCCCAAGGATGTTAGTTTTTCCGCATACTGTCTTTTTTATTATTTGGCCGAAGTTTGGGCGAGTTGTGTTTACACAAACGTTTACGGTTATTGCTGTAGAGTTCAAAATAGATTGATGTTGTCAAAATATTATGAAGTTGTGTGCGTTGATCGACTGTACCTTTGTAATCGTTTGTCTTTCATCCATTTTCTTTACTACTTCATTTGTTTCGTAAAAAAATTGAAAAGAATTTTATATGTAGGTAGATATAGAATGGTGGACTGTGTGGATGGTGTACCTGTTACATGGCGACTGACTAAACATATCTGACGAAATGTGGGTGTTTACACCTTTGCCTTCCCCTTCGGGGGAAAAGGCGCGATGATATTTTGTTGCAGATATAGAATAAGAGTGTGCGAATGTTAAAATCGATGATTTAAGTATTCTGTTTCTGCCAACTATTCCATTTAAATGTTTATTTCGACAAACATTTCAGACGATTTACACGATCTAAATATAAACTCAAAATTAAGGAGTCGTGTAAATTTAAAAGTTACCATTCTTATACTCAAACCATTTATAAAGGGCAAGTCACAACACAACTCACTTAATGCAACTCCTTACTCTCATAAAGACAATCGGGTTATTTTCGGAGGGAACGACGACTTAACGATAATTCTTCGAGTAGTTTGAGATTAAACGAAGGAGGCAATTAATGTCCGCGTGATTGAATGTTTCTCACGTCCGACGTACTTGTATCGCACAGATGTTAATTTCAGACAAGGTCTACGGAATGACGGGCATTCGATAATTATCTTTGTTCTGCTTTCATTTGTTTGATGAAACTAATTTATTGGTGCTCTTTTAAAAAGATAAAGCTGTCTTCAGCTGCGACCGTTTACATCAACCATAATTTAATTTATTATCTTGCAGTGGTCTAATTAAACCACGTCCTGCACGTCAGAATGAAAAAAGGAATGAATTCATTAAACCCAAACAAATTCATCTATAGAGCAAAGACCGATTAAGTATCGGCCTAAATAAATGGCTAGTCGATGTCATTGAAATAAAAATTTATTAGATTTTAAAAAAGCTCACAGATTTCAAATGAAAATAAGAGTAGTTTGTATGTGGTTAAATACTGTGGCGCCGCAAAATCGCTGGCGACGCGCCAGCAGAGAATCGCACGCGCACCTCGTCAAATCTTTATCTCTATATCACTGTAATATATTTTTTTAGTGGCTCTAGCAATATTTAATTCACTATAAAACATATAAGACCATATTTTCTTGGTAGCTCTATACCTAAAATAGTTAAAATAGAGGTATTAAAATTCAAAAATAAAATATTAATAGGTACTCACTTTGCTTAGTTCTAGGTTCTCTTGGTCCATCAACTGTGACCTTGATAGCTTTAATGTATGTGGCCACTTGAGAAGGAAATGAGCTGATGGTGATGGTCAGTGAAAAAGACTTTCCACGTCCACTGCGGCCCACGAAGCGCAAGTCATTGAACTTGGCCACTTGGTTCTTCATCACCGCTGTACAGTTCCTCAATTCGGCCATAACGTTTTCATCATTGCCGGCTTTGATGGTAACTAGAGTGCCGTCCTGGACGTCGTCTAAGGCAACCACCTTAAAGGCTACTGGCAGCGACTTGTTGGAGCGCCAGTGGCCCGGCAGAGCTGAGCAGAGAACCGCCGGGGACCCGGTCTGCACCAGCTCACCGTGACTCTGTCTATAGTACTCGTGGATATGAGAATACACTTCCGTCATGCTGAGGGCCGGGGGGCTTGCGTGCGGTAGGTGCATCGACTCCAGTCTACCCTCTACAAACACCGCACCGACTCTCGACACGCCACTGAAGTCCTATGTCACGCCACTGTGTCTTTACACTCTCCGATAAAAGTTTTAAACACGCGATCGAAATTCAAACTCGCGCCGGTTCTCTCGGGAAAGTTGTGCAAAGTACGAACGCGAGAAGCCGTGTGAGCGGCGTGCGAGCGTCTACACCACTTGTTGGGCGCGGACGGCAAGACGCCGGGCGGGGGACTCGGAAAAATATACGGGCGGCGACTCGTCGACCACAAGCCGAAGACTCACGACGCGCAACGAAGTCGCGGCGAAGAGACGCGTGCTCGCGAGACTCGGTTTCGACTGATGACTGTGATACGACGCGACTTTTTCCGATGGTCAATATTTTGCGTTCGCGCGGTCGCCGCCCCCACCCGGGTGGCGGCCCCTACGTCTCGTAAAAAGCGGGAAGGAGACGAAGGGTGCAGGCGATGCGGGGCCGCGGTGGGAACGAGCGGGACGGGCGCGATCGGTCTCTGCGTTTTTATAAAAATGTTCGTTGGAGTGGGACGCCGCCACATACGCAGGGGAGTGGGAGAAGGATGGGTGGATTTTTTTGAATCATCGCGGTGACGTATCGTGAGGCGGCGGTAATTAGGCTGCGGGGCGGCTGGAAACCGCGACCAGCGCGAAAACCTATCAACGAGCTCATAAAAAATTATGATTTTCATGTTTGGAATTACCGGTAGTGCCGCGTTCTCGTGGGGTGGCACTTCATTTTCTCCAAGTACGCGAAGAATGCGTGTGATGAATTACTGACTCATTAGCTCCATTAATGGGACTTGCAGTTACTTATTGGTTTTTTTATTCAACTTATAAATATATTTTTTAAAATGTGGCTATAATAAATATAACTTCTTTGTAATCAACGTGTAATCAACTATTTTTGTTTTGATAAACAGGGTAAAGTTTTAAATTTACTTTGATAAAGTATCGACATAGTTTGTTTAAGACAAAATCGCCTTTATTTTTCTAATAACATGCAATATTTTACTAAAATAATAATATTATTATTACCGTAAAAAAACAATAGAAAAATTAATTTATGTTATTCTGTATTGGAGGTTTTCTCAATAGTCCAACCAAGCAAAGAGTTTGATCGCGTGGTGCGGTTAGCCACTGCGGTGCAAGCGAGACCGCAAGAGCGGGACGGCGCGAGAGGCGGGTCGCGGGCGGGACAAACTTGATAAGTTTAGAGTTTCCCGCGCTTTCCGCGCCATGTGACTCGCTTTCCACAAGTTTAGTACCAAGGAGTTTTGCACTTCTAATTCAGATTTAGAGCGCATCTTTCATGATAGGCGATAAATTATTTAAACGGAATTATTTACCTTACCTTGTTTTGTTTTATATTTATTTGAGTTAAATCTAGTAATAGAATTTTGACCCCCTTTCTGTAGAGGGCAGAATTTTGGTACACACCTTTAGTTCCGATAACAATAGCTTTACTAAATTCTGTTTTTTAATTATTTTACTTATTAATGCTTAAATCTTTTACATAAGTCCCAAAAATGGACATATGAACATGTAATGAAGAAGGAGAATGATCATGTCACCAGGAAAGTTATGGACTTGAAAGTGGATGGGCGTGTGGGGAGAGGATGACCAAAGAAAAGATGGATGGATGGATGGATTGTGAGAATGATGATATGATGAGGATGGGCGTGAGTGTTGACTTGACGAGTAATAGAAGAGAGTGGAAGAAGAAGACATGTTGCGCCGACCCCAAATAGAATTGGGAACAGGACAGGAAAAAGAAGATAAGTTCAAAAAAATTAAATACTAGTACAGTTCTCCATGTTCGTTCACTTGGCTTGGCCGAAGCGAAGGTTGGCTAGAAGCTGTTTGATGTGATCAGCGCCAGATTGATCGGTGTAGAGCTCGTTGGGGAAGGCCATCCATCAGTGAGCTTCTTTAATCTGAAGATTATTATGATATTACCACCTTTTTTAAGTAATTTTATTTTTTATTTGCTCCTATTGCACTATTTATGTTTCGTTTGTAGTAGAAGTAGTCATTGTAATGGCTAGTATCAGGGAATATCAGGGAACGTCTATATTTTATTTTTAATTCGCACCCTTGGTTGCAATCTATTATATATTATTTACGGATGGTGAAATGTACATCTTCAATCTGTGCGTCAACCTTTAAGCATCTGGTACGCTCGGTGGCGTAGTGGTTAGTTTGCTTTGGCATTCGAAATCAAAAACAAACCTTATCCATGGTCAGGCTGTGGATAGGTAATCAAAACTTTGTAATGTCGAAGGAAGGCACGTCAAGCAGTTGGTCTTGGTTGCCATTGCAACCGTTTCTACCTACCCGTATAAGGTCAGCGTGGTGGTGTTCCGGCCCATAGGCCTCGTGTGTTTGTTCGCATGAGGAAGGTTTGTGCCCAGCAGTGTGACTTATGTAGGCTGAGGACATCTGGTATTTGTTTATTGTTAGTATAAACTTGTAAAAGTGTAGATTGTGGCGAAATGTGATGAAAAAGGCGTTTTAAACACCATTTTTACAGCAATATTTAAAACAACCAAAAAAGCTATAAGGTCATATAGTAGCAAAAAATGTGCTAACTATTATGAGGTCATAATAAACCACGTTAAGAAACCCAAATACCACTTTCAACTAGGTGACCTTAGACTCATAAAACTAGATTTCAAAGCTGTATCGATATAAAATGCTTTCTAAATGATTTTATTGAAAGTTAAAGGTAACATAGTAAACCTTATTGTGTTAAGTTTACAATTTTGGTTTATTGCCGCACGCCACATTGTCGGCGCCTTTGACTCTACATTGTCTATTGTCTACGCCACATTATGGAAGGTAGACGCATTGTCTTTGGTCAGTTTAGAGCTGCTTAAAAGGTTATATTTGCAAAGGTTTAATGTTTATGGGTGCCAAATTTTGCAAACTTGTTTCAAATTCTATTGTTTTATTGCAGTTTGTTTGACCACTGTATTATTTAGACAGATGGTAAGGTGAATTATTTCGGATGAGGTTTTGGTTTAAGTGGGTAAGGACCTTGGTGGCGTATGGGTTAGATGGATCTAGGGTTCCTAATAATGCAGAGTTCATTTGATTCGCAAAATAACTTTGTATAATGATTTTTTATATGTTTTTTCATAGAGCATGGTTGTAGTCGTAATTAAACAGATTTTTTTGGGAATTATCTGTAAATTAATAGATATCTCTGCCTCTGCAAGATAAGGGCGTGATGATATTAAATAATAATTTGTTAATTTATCAAAAACTAAGGGGGTTAAATCAGTCACTAGAGTAATAAGCTTAGTATTATTTTTACAATAGCTCTCTACAACACACTATAACACCGTCGTTTCTGGCGGACTTATGCTGTTCTTTAGTTTCAAATAATTATTGCGATGAGGTAATTGAAATACATGATAATTCTTTACTCTTACCAAAGGATATAGATAGGTAATTATATAAGTAAAACTTTCTGGTTAGAGACGAGTGTGAATAGTAATAGTAGTGAACTAAGACAAAACCACAAAAAACCGTGACTTGTAAATATGAAAAAATTAGAAAGTAAGGCGGCAACTTGAGAAGGCGCGACGAAACTTAACTCAATTACAGCAATAAAAATAATATTGTGAGCAAACATCACCTTTGAAGTTCTCGCCGATTGCTACCGAGTGGTTTTGTGCAAGAGTAAGACACAATGCGCCAGCGCACAATACTCCTTTTTCTAAGACCCACTATTATTTTGACCCAAACATTGGCATTGGGGTATTGTAGGCCCCTTTGTAGCATATTTACCGACTTTTGGGTTGCTACTTTTGAGAAAAAAAATGAATAGACCCGTCGACGCGCAACTGATGACTCTGTTCAGTAGGTATTGGAACTCGTACTTATTTAATGCAATTACAGTCTAGTACAATAATAAAGAGAAATAATACAATAGAGACTATCCATTTTAAAAGATGATTAATACATTTCAAATTAAATATGATTTCGGTAGATTTTGTTTTCGCCCTTGTTTTAGCTCTCCTGACGATTTATAAGATGAATATGAAAATTGGTATCAAAAGTAAATCAACTTATTTTTTTTAATGATTGCATTATTTAATGTAACACATTTCTAACATTTATCTCTCCCCACACTCTCATAATACATTGAGATATTAACATTTCTGTGATACTGTTTAGTTAAAGAATCTACCTTTTCCACATCTAATAAAAATCAATATACGAGTATTATATACATGCTCCATAATGAAAAATTAAATCTATAATTTTTTTGCCAAGCACACATTTAATTAAATACCAACTTTTACTATTAAATATTACCTAATGAAAAATAAGCTAGAAGCTAATAAAAAACTTTTAAATAACTTGCCAGTTTTATTAACAAGAGCTTTACGCACAAGTGTCCGAAGTAACATGTGGTCGATGGTACCTAATAAGTAAACCGTACCGGGTCACATGTGCCCGCACGGCGCTGTCGCCGTGCAGCGGAAGTGCACGCGCAGGGTTGAACTCCAAACAATCAAACAACACTTAATTGCTGACAAATGTCGGTACAATCGGCCTTTTGTTTTGTATTCGTATAATTATGTGTCAGTAAGGCTTAATGATTGTAAGTAATTCCATTGTTTTTAATTTGAGGTTTGTGAGGGATTCCAACGACGAGTCTTTGATAGCCATTTAATTAACATTTCATGTCACAAGTATGTTAATTTGAATTTTCTATTTAATAATAATATGATGTCTTCCTCCTCAGCCTATATACGTCCCACTGCTGGGCCTTCCTCATGGAGAAACACATGAGGAGTAAGAGCCGTAACACCACCACGTTGGCCCAATGCGGGTTGGTGGGTAGAAACAGTCACAATAGCGACCAAGACCACTGGCTTAACGTGCCTTCCGAAGCACGGAGGATCTCGAGATCACAAATTTTTGGTCACCCATCCACGGCCTGACCATGGCGAAGGTAGCTTTGTCTTCAATGGAAAGTCAAAGCGAACTAACCACTACGCCACCGAGCTCCTCCTCTCATATGATGTCTTAGATGTCTGTTAAATGTCTTTAATAATAATATGATGTAGGTATGTCTTATTTTCATGTTTCTTGGTCTTTTTTGTTTTATTAGGATGGCACAGAAAAACTTATATTCAATCCTAATTTCCAACAATAATGCAAAAAATTTTATTAAAACAACCATTTATATTTGAAATAATTGAATAATAAAGATTTTAACTATTTCTTTTACTTATCCTTAGGATCAGTTTATTGATTTAGATCAGTTTATTCGACGACCTCCGTGACCGAGTGGTCTGTACGCTGGTCTCAAGGCGTCGCCATCTCGAGAGGTCCTGGGTTCGATCCCCAGTGGAGGCAAGTGTTTGGGTTATGAATTTTCAGACATTTGTTCTCCAGTCTTGGATTTTTATTATATATGTATTATATTATGTATATTCTAAATAATTATGGGTATTTATCTATTAAATATATTTGTCCGTCATCTAGTGTCCGTAACACAAGCAGCATTTAATTGCTTAAAATGGGACTAGTAGTTAGGTGTGAATGTCTGAGGATATTTATTTATTTATTGATCCGTGGTCATGTTCACCACTGGGTTAAAATATGGACCAAATGCGAAAGTGTATGATGTCGTGATATGACAGCTTGTCCAATAGTCTAATTTTCAAATATTATTATAGTTAAATAATCATAGACAATTTAACCACAACACGGTGCTGGCATTAGTAACATGGCGGCTGGCGGCACAGCTGATGTATTTGATTTGATTTTTCATCGCAAATTGAACAATTTGTCAAGCGGACGTCACAAATTTAGGCGTTTCCATTGACGCTGTTGGTCTAAAATTTAACTATGGTGGTTAATATAACTACGGATAAAAAAACTCACCCTAAGTAACATTTTTTATAAAATCCCTCCCAATAAAGACGTTATCTCCAGCTGATTTGTTATTATTCAACATGAAACTCTATGAACACATTAAACACAAGCACATCATTGAACTTTTTTTACCATTATTTAGGTTCTCAATTCAAAACGGCAAAGGCCGTTGCACACTTGCGAAGGTAAGTACTTGAGCCCAAAGAGTTTGCAGTCATTACTGTATACCCCGCTGGTCGGAGCGATCCGCAATGTTTCCAAACGTGTAGCCCGCGCTTTACGTGAGGTGCTCTCAAGATTGCCGAGGCCTTTCGCTAAAGGTAAGTCTGTAATTGGCCACTTGAATTTTAAGGGTAACCTTTCCGGTTTAACATAGAGTTATGCAGTGCTTGCAGTGGACATGATATGAGAGATTCGTTTTAAATTTAGTTCAGCAACTTAAGATCCGAATCTACGGATGTGTGAATTGCTATTATAACTAGAAAATCCAATGTTATGTAGTCGGAATAAATATAAAAATAAATTAAAAATGTAATAAAAGTTGGTAAAACCGCATTCACCGGTTCAATCTCTGACTACACAATTAGTTTAAATAACTTAAGTGTGTCTTTATTATGAAAATCGCTTGCTCTGTATTGTGTGGCATAAGGCTCGGCCCTGCAGCTATATAGGGACTTAAATATAGCAGAATTGTAGATTGTAACACATTAACCATTTAGAAAAATAGGCGCTTATGATAAGATTAAAAAAAAATCTTTTTGATGCTTATTCTTCAAAAAGTTTCCATATTATTGCTATCTAATCGGAGCCTGCCAGAATAGATATATTCCAAACTTAAATTACTTTTAAGAATCAATTTCAAAGGAAGTTCATTCCCGTTATTTATTTATCTATTGATCGCCGGTTTTATACAGAACCTTAACAATCTTAAATCATAAAATGATCAAAATAAATTTTAGTTTAAGATAAGATCTTTTATTTGCTTTTAACGTGGTATGAAGATGTTACAGTTTAAATGAACCACATGTCTGAGCTAATTATTACAATAACATGCAAAATATTAGAGTACAAACTCTTCTTACAATTCAAGGTATTTTTTTTTCAAAGAACTCCCAAAGAACTATCAAAGAACTATTATAAAAACTTTTGTCAATCATAAACATAATTAATTTCTTTTCAAACATGTCATTTTTTAATGTTATTGAATTATTAGGTATTTTGTAAAAAAAATCTGAACACACATCGTGAGACAACAATTACTAAGTTTTGCAGGCCTTGGTATTTCTTTCAGAACTAACCTGCGCATTTATATCACGTTTTATAAAATTTATTACTCAAATGGAAATATAATTTTTATTTTAAATCTCTTCTACGATATTTAAAGGTCTGTACCCAAGCTATAGAGTAAGTATTGTGCAAATAGAGCAAATCCGGTAAGCGCCTGCGGCTCTCCTTTCAGTCCCAATACAGGTGGAGTGTGGCCATTGTGAACAGGAAGTGAATTAAGCTTTTGTTGTTACAAAATCATTTTTAAGATTAACCCGTAATTATGTATTGAGGATTCTGGACTATTTAATTGTATTTTTTTTGTAAAACTAGACGCTACGCTGTAAGGCGTTTAATTTTTTAAATTTGAAGCTCCGAGAAAGAGAGTTAAATACATAGAAAGTTTGAAAAAGAGATAAGCTGTAGGAGTTTTAGTTTTCATATTAAAACCATAGCAATCTTTATCATAATTGGACCTTGGACGACTGATCAATGTATGTGATCAAACTATTGACGACCTCCGTGGTCGAGTGGTTTGGTTCTCAAGGCGTCGCCATCTCGCCGATTGAAATGCAAAAGCCAAGCCAAGTTAAAGGCAAGCCAGCCTTAAGCTGTTATCAAAAACGATTTGAACCCAGTACGCTAGTTGTTCATTTCAGTAACTGAGTTATATGTACATATACATCTACACTTTTAAATCTATAAATCCATAAAAGTATTCTTTTTCCTGTATTAAATCCTATTCCTATATAATTATAGGTGTAGCCTTATTTTCCATGAAAATCCATCCTCATCCCAAGCCATTAGTCAATGCTTTATTATATTCTTCATTAAAATATTTTTTCCAATGCGAATTACTACGAAATTCCGGAAAACTCACTAGCGAGCGGAACGTGCGAAATTTTTTAAGCTCAACACGCATTGTTTAGCTTTATGAAAAAAGGCCGCGCGCCGTTGGAAAAATGTGACGTCATAAATTGCAATAATCAGAACCGTGCGGCGTATGTGTGAAATTTCATAGTGCCTGGGGAGGGGGAGGGAGTGGACTCATTACGGCCACGTGACACCCACCCCGCCCAGTGCGACTCTCCAATGAGTTATCGAGTGCGCTGAAAACTCATGTGTTAAAGCTAACATTACCGTGTTTGAAGGAAAAATGTGTGATTGTGATGAGTTTATTTTTAATTAAAAATAATACTGACCTCTACATCCGCCTTTCTAATGTTTTGGTGTCTATTCAAGCACCCTTGAAAATCCCCAAGAAAGTCTTGCCGTAGGTCCGGAGAGAAAATATGGAATTGGTATTGTAACACTCTTTTTTTCTTATTATCACTTATTACCGTCTTAATTACACATAAAGGCATCAGAGTTAAGTAAAATCACTAATGTTTGTTTGTTTCATGTTGTTTACATCGTCATAATGACATATGTCAATTCCTTATGTCATTTTACCTTTTAATTTGTTTTTAAATTGCTAGTTTGACTTACCTTGATCGTGGTTCATAGACAAAACCATAGAGTTTAGCGTATCAAAACAGGCTAGTCAGTATATACAAAGATAGTCTCTTTATCAAACGACCGGCGTCCTTCTCGAATAAGTTTTTTTGGGCAATTTTAATGTTTCCGATGTCGGTTTCTTGTAAAATCCTCTTTAAAAAATGTAATAATAATAATGTTGACAAATTCCTAGTAAATTAATAAATTCCTCGTTGAGTATAAATGCACTTGCATGTTTATATTCAAATACAAGTTATTTTGCAATGAATCAGCGTAATTTCAAATGAAAAGGGGCCCTTTAAGTATTTTTAGTAAATAATATAAACAAACAAACATTACTCATATTCTTGGATGTATGGACGAGTGTGTCTTTGCCTCGTCTATGGGAGCTACGGTCGAGACGGATTTCTCTCGGATCTGTGGATCGATATCTGAAAAAGTCTCACGCGCTGGTTCTGATTTTGCTAATTTACTGAGATCTCGAAAAGAGAAGTCCTCGAATTTATTTCAGGAATATCATACTCAAGGGATTATTAAATTAAATAACTCGAAGTTCGAGTATATTGGCTGAAGAGCGTATAAAATTGTACATGCCGGCTGGTTTATAGGTTACCGGCAGCACTTATATAAAAACCTATGAAATATTAATAAAAGCCCGAGAAAAAGGGCAAAAACTACCTGGTGGTAGTGTATGGTATAACCATACTATATACAGTACCTAAGAAGCACAAATAACAAAGTATACCAAGATATTTGAATATCTGAGAAAAGATCAACGGGACAAATTTAAAATACAGTATCCGGACCTGCAAGGTATGCAGTACTAACCAAGGGGAAAGGGAGATAATATTAATAATAATTATACATAATTATAAGAATTATGAGTTACCTATTTATTTTTGTTATACCTGTTTAGTACCTTTATATACCGAGATTGATCAAACAGGACCAGAACCAACCTGCCCTTGTATTTATTGTTGCTTTATTTTATTTTTAATGTGTATTTTGTTGTAACTTACATTGGTAATCCTTAAAATAAATAAATATATTGTTTAGCTTAAATATTTAGCAAAATTTGTAATGGAATAAATCATAAGTATTTTTGGTAATTTGTTGTATTATTTGTTGTTCATGAATCTATAGTTGATGGGTTAAGGAGGAAAGAAATTTTAACATTACATTTGGCGCCCGAATATACAGGAGGTTCTGTGACTTTTTGGTGGCCCATTATTCTGGTCTAATGCTCAGATAATGTTGATCCATCTCGGTAGGTATTTTTTCATATAATTTTTGAAGGTTTATAGTACTGTATAAGAGAAATTTGAGAGAAACAAGTGAAGTAAACATTGTCATTTATTAAGTAATTATAACATATTTATTAAGTGAGTATTTGTGGCAGGATTGGTTCAACAATATACGTGGATAGAATATCAAGATTTCTTTCTATAAATTGATATATATATTTTTTTGTTGTTATTATAAAATAGCAATAATAGTATCTCTTGAGAAACATAACATTACATTATATTTTTGTAGCAATGGAACAAAGACCAATTACTTTTAACTTGCTTAACAAGGATGAACTAGAATATGAGGTGAAAATCAGGGGTGCAAAACCCGCGGATACTGTGGTGGCTTTAAAAGCACAGATCCGTTCACTCAATAAAGACATGCCTTCAGATGAGATTCTAACATGTGATCTTGATAGCAATATTGAATTAAAGGTAATACAAAAGAAATTAGATGAACTTGACAAACTGATCACTAGTTCTGCCAGTAAACCAGCCTCACTTAAGGTGTTAAATAGAATTCAAAATCTTGCACACCATTTATTCCATAGAATGGGTCGCTTGTCTCCTATTGAGGATGATGACAATAACCTCAATTCTTTATTACTTTCTCTTCAAAATCGACTAGAAAGCATTCTTAGTAAAATTGACAATATATTTCATAACTTTAAAAGTAGCTTAACACTTGAACAACCCATAGTAAGTACCAATTTAGCAACACAGAGTACAAATAATGATTCTTCAGTACATAAACTTAATTTACGCTTTAATGGCAAATCTTGCATTAAAGCATTCTTACAACGTCTTGAGGAACTATGTTTATCTCGTGGCCTTCCGGATTCAAAGCTGTTCTGCTCGGCAGCAGAGCTTTTTACAGATGAAGCACTTTGCTGGTATCGTGGAGTCAAGTCTGATGTTCATAATTGGGTAGAACTTAAAACATTACTTCTTGATGAATATTTGCCATCTGATTATGACCATAGGTTGTTGCAGGAGATTAGAGGTCGCACTCAAGGTACTGATGAAAGCATAGTCAATTATTTAAGCATAATGCAAAATTATTTTTCTCGATTATCAAAACCGATCTCTGAGGAAGAGAAATTGAATATTGTCATGTTTAATATCAGACCATTCTATACTACACAACTTGCTTTAAGCCCTGTGGAATCCTGGAATGACTTGAAAAGAAAATGTAGGTTTTTGGAGAATGCAAGGGAGCGTACAGCACATTTTAGTGAGCCCCCTAAGGTGACAACTTCTTCACTAGCTCCAGACTTAGGTTATAAAAATCATAAATCTCCACCTAGGGTCTGCGCTATTCAATCTACAAATGGTCTTTTCTGTGTCCGTTGTAGAGTGAATGGTCACAGTCTGAAGGTTTGCAAGGCACCATGGCTTCTAGTTTGTTATCGCTGTGGGGAGAAGGGGTTCAATGCTAATAATTGCCCTAAATGTGCATCTTCATAGCATGTTTCAACTGAGGTTTCAAAAAACTCCAGAAAGTGAACCGGTGGCAGAGCAGGGTATATTTTAACAATAAATATAAACATATTAATAATAATGGGCTTGATAATAATGAATCAAGACCCGAAAACATTAACTTCTCTTTACATAACAAAACTTTATGCGTTTCACATATAACGCCGGTTCACTCTATTTATAACAATGATACCCGCGCTTATTTAAAAGTGACAATTTTTGATGTTGAATTTAGAGGGTTGCTAGATTCAGGTTCCCAGATTTCCATTGTGGGCGGGCAAGCATATAAATATTTTAAAGATTTTGCTACAATACATAAATCTAGGGAATTAGAATTTATAAGAACAGCAAATGATTCCACCTCGAGAGTCATCGGTTACCTATGCTTACCAGTATCATTAAAAATAAAATTCGTGTAATAAAATTTTTTGTCGTCCCTGGGGTTGCCACAGAGTTACTATTTGGTTTGAATTTTTGGAAGGAGTTTAACATTGCACCTGAAGTTTTATCATTAGTACAGGGCAATGAACATTTTTATATGAATAATCAAGTAAATTCTATTATCACGGCAAACCGTGTTATACATGATTTTGAAAGTTTATCTCACAATGAGCGAGTTAAGGCAGATGATGTAATCCGCCAGTTCGAGGAAATATCGGCAGAGAGAGTGGGATTAGGTAGGACTCATTTAGTTAGTCATACAATTGATACCGGTGACCACCCACCGATTAAACAGCGATACTATGTCGTCTCTCCCGCGAAGCTAGCAGAGTTAAATAAACACTTAGATCAGATGCTCAAGGATGACGTTGTAGAACCAAGTAATAGCCCATGGAATAACCCCGTCACCTTAGCTGTCAAATCTGATGGTACTTCACGTTTCTGCCTAGACAGCCGTAAACTCAACTCGGTATCAAAGCACGACGCCTACCCTATGCCGTATATTAGTCAGATCCTAGATCAGCTAAACAATGCTAAGTATTTGTCCTCCATTGATCTCAAGTCTTCATACTACCAGGTCCCACTAGACTCTTTAGAGTCTAGAGAGAAAACTGCGTTCACCATACCATGTAGAGGGTTATTTCATTTCAAAGTAATGTGCTTTGGCCTTACTGCGGCTCCAGCTACCCAACGGAGATTGATGGATAGACTGTTTGGACCTGAATTTGACAGTAGGGTATTTGTTTACATCGATGACCTGATCTTGATTACACCACCAGGTCCTGATGCTTTCCATGACCATCTACAGCTCTTACTAAAGGTTAAAGAAAGGCTTAGGTTCGCTAATTTGACAATAAATATGAGTAAATGTCAGTTCTTTAGGAGACAACTAAAATTCTTAGGTCATGTAATTGATGAATACGGGCTACGCACGGACCCAGACAAAGTAAGGGCCATAATAGACTTTCCTACTCCCGCATGTAGAAAAGATGTCAAACGTTTCTTAGGGACTGCATCGTATTATAGGCGGTTTATAAAAAATTTTAGTCACAGGGCAAGTTCCCTGAATGCTCTTACATCTACTCGTAAAGGCGCGCCCCCTTTTAAATGGACAATAGAAGCAGATCAAGCGTTCAATGACCTTAAAATTGCGCTATCTACGTCTCCTGTTCTTGTATGTCCAGATTTTTCTAAGGACTTTGCCGTTCACTGTGATGCCTCGGATTTTGGCATTGGTGGTACACTAACACAAGTGTTAGACGGAGAAGAACATCCCGTCGCTTACTGTAGCCGTTCACTAACACCAGCAGAGCGCAACTATTCCGCCACAGAACGCGAGGCCTTAGCTGTGGTACACGTTGTTGAACATTTTCGTCCTTACCTCGAGGGTGGACGACCGTTTTGTGTTATAACTGATCACGCGAGTTTAAAGTGGTTCTTAAATCTTAAAAACCCAACAGGTAGACTGGCACGTTGGGGTTGTAGGTTGTCTGCGTATAATTTTGTAGTCGAGCACCGTAGCGGATCGCAGAATGTCGTTCCGGATGCACTGTCCCGTTCTGTACCAGTGGCAGCCGTAAACACTGATGCATCTGGCGATGCGTGGTATAATAACATACTAAAGCGTTGTACCGAACGCCCACGAGCGTGTCCAAATTTCCAAATTATTAATGGTAGACTTTTCAGATTTACTAAAAACAGTAACAAACTCTGTGGTGACTACCAGTGGAAGGAAGTTGTTCCTATTGAGCATAGAGAAGATGTTATTAAAAATAACCATTCTGTACCTGTAGCTGCACATCTAGGTGTTGCTAAAACATATAAAAAGTTAAAATTAAGATATTTTTGGCCCGGTATGTATAAAGATACTGCGGATTTTATTAAAAATTGTAATACGTGTAATTCATATAAGCATAGCTCACTAGCGCCGCCAGGCTTTATGGGGGAACCCAAAGTTTGTTGTCGACCATTCCAGTGCATCAGCATTGATTTAGTTGGTCCACTGCCCATGTCTCGTCAGCAAAATACTTATTTACTAGTGGTTGTGTGTTGCTTTACTAAGTATTGCTTATTGTTTCCATTACGTCGTGCGACGGGCAAAGTGATAGCACAAAGATTGGAGGATCATGTGTTCCTTGTTCACGGGATTCCACAAACAGTAATTTCAGATAATGGTCCACAATTTATAAGCCACGAAGTTCAGGCGCTTTACGAAAAATACAATATCCCACAGGTACACATGGGCCCCGTTTACTGTCCACAAGTTAATACCGTGGAAAGATATAATCGAACAATAATCACAGCTGTTTCCTCTTTCGTTGAAGACGACCATAGGACGTGGGATGCGAATATCCATAAAATCCAATTCGCCATGAACACTGCGGTAAACGAATCCACATCTTACACCCCTTTCATGTTGGTACACGGTAGGGAAGCGGTTACGGATGGCAATATATATCGAGATTTCGAAGACATCCAAGAGTTGGTTATAGTACCACGCGATACTCATGCTTCTAACCTTGGTCATCTAGCTGACATTTTTGTTAAAGTTAGAGAATCTTTACGGAAGGCTCACGAAAGAAACGTAAAATATTACAACAACAAGCGTAGGGATATATCTTTTAACGTTGGTGATTATGTGTGGAGACGTACGTATAAGCAGAGTGCTGCTCACAAATATTTTTCAGCTAAGCTTGCTCCCAAATATGAACGTTGTAAAATAATACGTAAAATTTCCCGTTTAGTCTATGAGCTCGAAGACGAAAACGGCAAATATATAGGCAAATGGCATATAAAAGATTTTAAAAACTTAGACACCTCTGGTGATTAAATTAATTTACATTATTTAAGATAAAATAACCTCTTATTAAAAAAAAAAAAAATAAAAAAAATTACATATTTAGTAAGCATTTACATAAGCATTTAATATGACCGTGGGTGTGGCGGTTCACGAATACCTACCCCGCCTTTCTTCCTGGCGTCTCGTAGAAGTCGAGTGTGGGATAGGCACTATTTAACAAACTTTTAGGTGCCATTGCTGTTGCATGTACATGTTCCTTCTCATCATTTGTTGTTCATTAATTTTCCCCTGATACTTATGTCCCATTTTGATAACATCTTATCCTTTAAATTGTATTGTTGGTCAGTTATGACAGTACATAAAGATCAAAAACACAAAATTAAACGTGTCTTTGTTCATTATATTGTGTATTTAATAACGTTTCCTTTTACAGTGCAATGAGGTTGAAACTCTCCCAGGAGCGGTTTGCAACTCTCAAAATAAGCCTTTGCTATATTCATATGTAAAAAAAAAAAAAAAGAGAGAGAGAGAGAGAGAGAGAGAGAGAAAAAAAAAACATCTAGAAATGTAAGGTAAATTAATGACAATTGATGGGGGGCGCAGGTACATGCAACACAATAGAAGGGTTGATATGTCTTATGCACCCAACACCTGGCGAAGACATCATCAACACCTAAGCATTTAGAGTTTTTTTTTTGTTCTTTATTATAGGTTCTTGGGTGTGGTTCCCAATGTACTATTATTATTTTCCTTTAATTTTCTTTGGTTATGGGTGTTTTCCCGTTGCGGAGAGAACAAAATGTTCTGGCTCATACAGCCATATATTTTTTAGTTTATTTTTTCTTTACATACTAAGAATTACCATGGTTTCTTAGTAAGCATTTTTTTTGTTTTGTTTTCATTGGTGAGAAGACACCAATTATAATAGTATTTATTCTTTTCACGTGATATTTTTCAGAATATCTGTTTAGATTAGTGTGCATGCATGCATAATAGTTCTATGGTATTGTGTAGGACATTATCTTATTTTTATTTTTATTTTGAATCTTAGCATGTACAAGTGTACTCTTTTACATGTTAATGTGTTATAATCATTACTGGACGATAGCGTCTTTTCACTTTGGTAAATTTTCCTTTAGCAAAGTTTCAAAATACATATATTATATTTGTTAAATTGTTGTAAGACTGTCGAGGGCGACAGACAGAATTCTCTACGTGAATTCTATCGTGGTTGGGGGGATACTGTAACACTCTTTTTTTCTTATTATCACTTATTACCGTCTTAATTACACATAAAGGCATCAGAGTTAAGTAAAATCACTAATGTTTGTTTGTTTCATGTTGTTTACATCGTCATAATGACATATGTCAATTCCTTATGTCATTTTACCTTTTAATTTGTTTTTAAATTGCTAGTTTGACTTACCTTGATCGTGGTTCATAGACAAAACCATAGAGTTTAGCGTATCAAAACAGGCTAGTCAGTATATACAAAGATAGTCTCTTTATCAAACGACCGGCGTCCTTCTCGAATAAGTTTTTTTGGGCAATTTTAATGTTTCCGATGTCGGTTTCTTGTAAAATCCTCTTTAAAAAATGTAATAATAATAATGTTGACAAATTCCTAGTAAATTAATAAATTCCTCGTTGAGTATAAATGCACTTGCATGTTTATATTCAAATACAAGTTATTTTGCAATGAATCAGCGTAATTTCAAATGAAAAGGGGCCCTTTAAGTATTTTTAGTAAATAATATAAACAAACAAACATTACTCATATTCTTGGATGTATGGACGAGTGTGTCTTTGCCTCGTCTATGGGAGCTACGGTCGAGACGGATTTCTCTCGGATCTGTGGATCGATATCTGAAAAAGTCTCACGCGCTGGTTCTGATTTTGCTAATTTACTGAGATCTCGAAAAGAGAAGTCCTCGAATTTATTTCAGGAATATCATACTCAAGGGATTATTAAATTAAATAACTCGAAGTTCGAGTATATTGGCTGAAGAGCGTATAAAATTGTACATGCCGGCTGGTTTATAGGTTACCGGCAGCACTTATATAAAAACCTATGAAATATTAATAAAAGCCCGAGAAAAAGGGCAAAAACTACCTGGTGGTAGTGTATGGTATAACCATACTATATACAGTACCTAAGAAGCACAAATAACAAAGTATACCAAGATATTTGAATATCTGAGAAAAGATCAACGGGACAAATTTAAAATACAGTATCCGGACCTGCAAGGTATGCAGTACTAACCAAGGGGAAAGGGAGATAATATTAATAATAATTATACATAATTATAAGAATTATGAGTTACCTATTTATTTTTGTTATACCTGTTTAGTACCTTTATATACCGAGATTGATCAAACAGGACCAGAACCAACCTGCCCTTGTATTTATTGTTGCTTTATTTTATTTTTAATGTGTATTTTGTTGTAACTTACATTGGTAATCCTTAAAATAAATAAATATATTGTTTAGCTTAAATATTTAGCAAAATTTGTAATGGAATAAATCATAAGTATTTTTGGTAATTTGTTGTATTATTTGTTGTTCATGAATCTATAGTTGATGGGTTAAGGAGGAAAGAAATTTTAACATTACAGTATGTGTCTGTAACTAAAACTTAACTTTTTTAGAGTTCCGTAGTCAACTAGGAACCCTAGCTAACTATAAGTTAGCACTACAAAGCTGAAATTCGGTACCGATACGTATATCAATCACGCCGACAAAGTGGTAAAATAAAAAGTGGAAAAAAATGTTTTATTAGGGTACCTCCACTGCACGTAAAGTGAAGAGTGATTTTTTTTTCATTTCAACCCTAACGTGTGATATTTGCATTTAAAATAAATAGGAGTTTACTAAAATAATTTTTTGATTAAGTTAATATTTTCGGAAATAATCGCTCCACAAGTAAAAAAAATTACTTTGAGCCATAACTTTATGAAATAAGAAAAGAATTCAAAACTAGAATCTTATAAAGACTTTCTAGGAAAATTATTTTCAACTTGATGGGTTGAACAGTTTTAGAAAAATTGTACTAAATAATAGGCTAGATTGTAATTTATCCGTATATGCAAGCATTTTTTTATCTTAGTTCTTAAGTGGGGACACTTTATGTGACGGACGGGAAACTACGGAACCCTAAACTGACTTTGGCCCGACACGCTCTTGGCCGGTTTTCTATTTAACTAAGGTAATTCGCTTACTTTTAAGGTGCACAAAATAGGCAGTAAGTTCGTATGTACAATTAATTTACCTTAATAATGTTTTATGTTTCCTATCAACATTGACCTATCAAACAAAGGCGGAATCACCGGCAGAAATTACTGAAAAAATTATATTTTCGCAGGCAGCCCGACATTGTTAATTGGCGTTGATTGATGGTGCAACAAGAAACGTCAAATTATCCGACAAACGGCCGCTTTGGTGACAAAGTCCCACCGATTTTCGCCCGCTGTATTTTTCTAATTGAATCATGTGTGATTTATTATTGGTGTGATGATGAATCATTCTTTCAGCAACAGCCGCCGCTCGTTGCGGCCCCATATTATTGCTACAAATGCTCACATCCGTGCTTCAGCCGGAGTTGGGGTGCGTTCCCCATTTTATTAAACTGAGCAATCGATTTTTTTGAGAATTTATTGAGACTTGTAACAGTGAATCGCGTTTTTTGTTTGTTAATTTATATCTCAACGGCTGTAATTTTATAGCTCTTATTTTCATTGATTTTTATTGATATATGCGTAGGTATAGTTTTTTTCATCGCTATTGATACTTTTTATCGCAGTGAGGAGAATTTGTAATGCGTAATTTTTTTTTTAAGTACTGTTTTGTTTACATTCCATATGAATATAAGTATAAAGTATAGCAAGAAACAAGAACCAAAGTGAACTTTTTGTCAATTTATCTATTATTGTTCAGATTTTAACCACATACACACACTTATGCACGAATCGACCGGGACGTCACCTTTATGTAAATTTAAGCATAAAAGCAATAATTATGTTTTCGTATACTTTTGTTTTAAATAACTATATTAGAAAACTATATGACGACCTCCGTGGTCGAGTGGTCTGTACGACGGTCGCCATCTCGAGAGGTTCTGGGTTCGATCCCCGTTGGGGGCAAATGTTCGTGTGATGAATACAGGCATTTGTTCTCCAGTATTGGATGTTTATAAGCATTGTGTATATTCTGGACATTTTATATGTATTTATCTATTAAATATATTTCTACGTCATCTAGTATCCGTTGCTTAAAATGGGGATAGTTGAGTGTGAATGTCTGAAGATATTTATTAATTTGTATTATCTTATTCTTAAGGTTCTTCAGAGATCTCTACAGAAAGACTCCATTATATTTTCTCCATATTGTCTTTAACTGGATTGTAAATTAATTGTGTCATGTATGTACGTACCTCACTACATACCATAGCTGGTATTTCAAATTCTCATCTCGAGTTCATCAGCGGAGTGCGCAGATTCCGCCTAACGCGCACATTGTGCGCGCGCCCATTGTTCTTCGCCATATCCGGCTGTCGGTAATGTTTACAGAATGTGCACAAAGTATGTTCTAGGGGAAATAGGATGCACTAAGGTGAATGTAAACAGCGGTGTCCCTTTGAATGTCTTATGCTCTTGTACTTTTCAGATGGGGATCGAAAATTTTACTTAAACATAAAACATGTCACGCTTGTTTTGCCGATGTCACCTGATGTAAAAATTTTACTATAACTCTACAACCAACACGCCATTACCCTTGGAAAGGTAGGCGGAGGTACCTATAACCCTACATCGCCAGATATGTTCAAGCTTATGTAATAAAAGGTTTTACCTATGAAATTGCCGAAATTTTCTCTTTTAGTATTTTGTCTGTAACTATAAAGTTTCAGAATATTCTTATAAATTAATTACCTCCTCTGAAAATAAACCATATTTTTGAGATCTTTTGATTTGTTTTGATAATGTGTTGTAAGTTTATTTGTGTTAAAATTAGAAACGAAGACAACTCTTTTTAAGTGCCTCCCGAATACATCATTTGATATGCATTCACTTAAAAACGATAAATAATTTTTATAAAGAGTGATATCACACATATTGCTATAACTTTTCTTATAATACATGCCAAAAATTATTTTCTCTGGATTGTCGTTGTGGAGAAATCTGAAAAAATGTTAGCATGGAAAATGCAGCCTTCCCCAAAATCTCCATACAAAACGGCAATTTATAGGTAAAAACCTGTTATTTATACACAGTAACATAATGTTAGAGGGAGTCCATCCTCAGCCTATATACGTCCCACTCCTGGGACTGGCCTTCCTCATGGAGAAACACATCAGGTGTGTCATGGGCTGTAGCACTTGGTGGGTAGAAACGGTCACAAATGCGTCCGGGACCAACGGCTTAACGTGCCTTCCGAAGCACGGAGGAGCTCGAGATCACAAAGTCTTGGTCATCCATCCACGGCCTGATCATGACGAAGGTAGCTTTGTTTTCGATCGAAGCCAAAGCGCACTGACCACTACGCCACCGAGTTCTTCAATAAGACGTACCGCTTTGAAAACATTAAATATTCAATTGAATATTAGGTAAATTAGGCGACCGCTCTGCTCCAAAATCCGGAACATCGAGTAACTTCCAAATTCCCGTTTGATTGTTGACACTTTTTAGAGACAAAGTGAATAATATTCGCATTATGAAGTGCGCATAAATCGCGCGAGTGACGCGTTGGCGGGCGCGGCCGAGGGCTGTCACAATGCTTGTTTCCGCTCTGCTGACCGCCGACAAAACCCGCTGACACCCCTAATGTTGACCGTGTGTACCGGCCGCGGCCCTGTGAGGTCCGTATCTATAAGCGAGCAGATTTAGGGCTGATAAATTTGGGATTTCTTTTTTTTTATACAATGTGTTATTTATAATTTAGTTATTAACTTTTCATACCTTCTGCTCTGGTCGACTAGTAGAGAATGCCTATGGCATGAAGTCCACCATTTGTACAATTTTCTGTGCAATAAAGATTTTTAAAATAAATAAATAAATAAAATAAAATGTGTTGGTAAACATGCAGATTTTTTTTTAATATGACAGGTAAGCTCTTGGCCTTCATCTCACCTGATGGTAAGTGACGATAAGGCCGAAGGTGGAAGCGAGCTTCACCTGTTATCATCAACAACTGAGGAACTGGCTACTTTACCTCTGATTGCCGGAACACAACAATGCTTATAACATTGTTATTACGGCGACAAATTTTGGTAAGACGGTGGTAGCTAGCCAGGCGGGCTTAGAAGCCCTACCACCAACCAAACCGAGAAGAAAAACCCCTGCCCCCGTGGGGAATCGAACCCCGGACCTCCCGATCTACACCCGATGGTGACAACCACTAGACCAGAGAGGCGGTTTTTCACCTCATTAGGTGAGCGGTATGGTGAGTAAAAGGGCCTAGACTCTGTAAGAATAGTAAAAACCACTGATAATTGGCTGATTTTTAAATGATTGATTATAATTAATAATGCTTTTTCAAGACCTTTCATTATCCATCCCGCAATGTTTAAAAATAAATGTTTTCAATCAGTGCGTCCAACGTGTCGAAACTTAATCCATCAATTTAACGTCTTTTACGGGTACTCTTTGTTTGCTGTAGTACCATAGCTATTATCATTATGGTGCGTGTAATGCGGAGAGTCTCTATCAATAATAAAATTGGTTAGAACCAATGGGCTGGCCATATGCCTCTTTTTCATAATGCGTTCCACATATACATCAAGAAAGATTACCGTTGCGCTCGGAAGAAGTTATAAAGAATATAGTGAAGAAAGTAGTGTTGGCAACCCTGCCGTAATGTGGGTAAGAGCGGCGCCCCGTCGACTCATTGTGAGTTCACGCCGTGACACGACGCTTTTGCTGCAAGACTTTTGTGTTGCATGGCCCTTAATTATCTTGATTAGGTGTGATGAAATATATTAAAATTATTTGTAGTCTATACCCATTGTAAGTTGAGAAAACATCACCCAAAATTACGTGACGTGTGTCGTAAATGAATTCACACGGCTTTTACTCAATACCGCTGGCCTGCCCAGTTAGCTTACTCTAGAACTCAAACTATACATTTAATAAAACTATAGAGTTTGAATGTCTGTACATTGGAAAAAAAATGCTTAAAACCAAGCCACGGGGAGGGGGAAATAAGAGGGAAAATACTTTTTTTTTTGTTTCCCCATCTGTTTGTCTGTTTGTACTGGATAATCTCCGAAATAGCTAGACCGATTTCAATGAAATTTTGCACTGTAACCTTATATCTTAGATACTTTTTTGTTCTGGAAAATTAAAAGGTTCCCGTGGGATAGAATAAAAAACCATAGTAACCGCGGGCGAAGTCGCGAGCAACAGCTAGTTTAAAATAAAACTCAATAATAGTCGATTCAATATCACAAAATACCGAAACGAGAGAGACGGTACGAATGTACACAGATGGTACTACACACCGATTTTAGCGAAACTCAATGTCATTTAAGTCACTCAATTCCCGCACTATTTGTATCCATTTATGAAGAGACATATCAATGTCAATGCCGATCGATCGGGATTTCGTTCAAGAGTAGGCCAGGTCCTGGTCTGATGCAGTAAAAGAAACTTAAACATTTAGGCCAAAATTTGGGTATAATAAAACAGTAATTCTTAATTCCTTTATTTGTTTGTCACCACTGCTTATACAGTACATATTGTTTACATTTTTATATACAAACATACAATAACGCTTTTTTCCCGATGTAGGCAGAGATAACTGATCTCCGCTTGTTACGTTTCTGGCACAGATTTTTCAATTTACTAACTTCAAATGCCTTTCGTTTTCATTTCGTTTAGAGGTGGAATATTATACTACAATTTATCACTGAAATTGACCTTTGTAGATGTTTAAAACTATTAATATTCCTGTTCTTCTATGTAAAGTCTGCGCGCCGCCAATCGAATTAAATAAAAATAAATGATGGCAATTGGCTAATGACCGGTTGTAATGCCGTACAGTGGGTCGACGTGGGGGCAACGATCCGTGACCACCACGGTTAGCTGGCGACCAATAGGTAAGAAACATATATAGCGTGAGTTATGGACATAGGACAGGCCGTAGATGGGTGACCAAAACTTTGTGATCTCGGGCTCCTCCGTGCTTCGGAAGGCACGTTAAGCCGTTAGTTGGCCGTTGGTTCGCTATTGCGACTGTTTCTTCCCACCAACCCGCATTGGGCCAGCGTGGCGGAGTTACGGCCCATACTCTTCATGTGTTTCTCCATGAGGAAGCCCTGTGCCCAGCAGTGGGACGTATATAGGCTGAGGCCTATAGACATATATTATATAAAGTCAGGTATTTATGAATTTTAAGAAATCGATTTGATCTAATAAGGTAAGACACTTGTTTTGCAAATAATTACTTACAATTTTTAAGGATGACAGGAAATATGAAATTGAAAACAGTGTCATTACGATTTATAAAGCAGCTATAATTTTAACGCTCATTTTCAGAGGTTGTCAAAACCTAAATATACATAATAAAGCAAAGAAATCAAGATTAAAAGCATATTAAATTCCAACCAATAAGTCTTAAAGAAAACAAATTGGAACCCATTTCAGATGCACCATTCACTAAATTGTATAGAATTTAGACTCCTTTGGATATTGAGCAATCAAAGTTGGCGCAAAAAGAATGTACCAACTGCTTTTCTTGCCTAGCATTGCGTAAAATGCGACTAAGGGCGTATTGGGTACTCAAATCAAATCAAAATCAAATCAAAAATATCTTTATTTTATAGGCTTGATATACAAACACTTAAAAACGTCAATTTATAAATAAGTGAATCTACCACTCGCTCGGAACGCAGACATCCCCGAGAAGAGCGAGCCAGAAACTCGAGGGTTGCTCTTTTTCTCTGGATCTGTGATTGTGTTTTTTTATGGCTAAATGTGGGTGGTCTTAAGGAACACAGTGCTCCCTGGACTCTGCCTACCCCTTCGGGGATTACAGGCGTGATTGTATGTACGTATGTAAAGTTGGCGCAGCGGAGTGCTGCCTTCCTCATACTCTGATGCGTAACAGGGACTGGTGTGATATAGTACGGCGCTATCCAACCAAGCGAGTATGAAGATTATCGTCGTTATAGACTTCCTAATTATTAATTAAGTTTTGGTCCTTATCAGGTTTTTTTTTGCGTTTTTTATTTCTTGTAAAAAAGTATAATTTGATTTGAAAACTGCTTATCAGTCAAGATAGTATAATCATATGAAACTTCTTATTTATTATGATATTGTTTCACTCTGGTAGCCTGCAGCTTTAATTTCACAAATAAACTGATCACAAAATGCAACAGTTCAGCTGCCTGCGCGTCGCGTGTCATTATAGTGTGGCGCAATAAACTCTAGTAAAGTCATAAAATCGGCTCCTGCGGCTAACCTAATGCTCTCATTTATCTGATGCGCCTCTAAACAAATAAAACGTGAATTAAATGCAGCGATTTGTTTTATACAGTAGGACTACAGACAGTATACAAACTACAGAAGCAATCTAGTAGAATATTAATATCATAAACGAGGAAGAAACGACAATATTGAACGAGTTTTCCTTGAAATAGATAATTATATTCAAAATTTTTAAATAATAACCAAAAAAACATGCAATGGTTTGGATTTCAAATAACGTGAAAACTTTTTTTTAAGTCAACCAGATTTACAAGTATTTCAGGTACTAGGGGCTAGTTTATCCATATTAAATAATTAAATTATGCTTTTATATTTACAATGCACGATTATTTATTAAACTGAAAACACTGTCCTTTCTCTCTCTGCCTACTTCTTGGTGGTGCGACACAGATTGCGAGAAGTGGTGAATGTTATGTGTTTTTATTACTTATGTTTTTACCAACAAAATACCCAATAATAAATAGTTAGAATTTCTAATGTAAAAACATTTATTTTACTTTCTTAAATTCAATAAAATTGACGATACCAGGCTAGTTCATTTAAGAAATAGTACCTTTATACTGATATACAACTCAATTTACATCCATAGAGATGTATTACTGAGCAATGTTTACTATTAGTAAGAAAAAGGACTATAACAGGTGCAGGCGCAAGTTTTTATGCACGTGTCAGCTGCGACGATCAGTTTTGGTAATTAACAACGTTTAACAACTAACCTGCTGTTGTTTTAGCCCGTTGACGATTAATTCTTTTAATAGTTGTCTTTTGTAAATAATCGTTTATTTAAAAAATCCTTTAATAAAGTACAAAAGAGGTGGAATTTGCTCTCGATTATGCTACTAATAAAAGTTGAATTTTACCGAATTTATGATGATACATATTCATAAATATAATAAATATAGTGATGATTAAATAAAGACAAAGAGTACCACCACTCTTTGTGTGTATATATTTTAGCAAAATTCAATAATATGTAATCACACCTATTTCCAAATAAGGGCAGAGAGGTGTAACAGAATTATTATAGGTATTTTATTTTATTAAAATAAATAATAAAGTATAAGTACTAAATAGTAATTTTTTTTATTGTATATGTGGCAAACGAGCAGGCGGGTCACCTGATGGTAAGTGATCACCGCCGCCCATGAACATTTGCAACACCAGGGGCGTCACTCATGCGTTGCCGGCCCTTAAGATGGGAGTATACTCTTTTTTGAAGGCTTGGAGGTCGTACCGCACTGGGAAAACTGCAGGCGACAAGGAGTTCCAGCTGAGTTGTACGCGGAAAAAAGTTGCGTATTATCAAGTCTTAGAATCAAGAATGGTATTTATTCAATAAACACGAATATGTAAAGCAAAAAGAATTATTTTCAGCTTAAGTAGCATTAGCAACGCAATATTTTTCATGTCTTAATCACGTCCAGTTGTCAAATTCCATAATGTAAAAATGCTAAAAACGCAATAGATATCAAAATGCGGTTTTAGTGCTAAGAGGGCAGAAAGCGCCCCAAAAATTAACAAATTATTATCGAGAATTTTCATCCTTGCCAAACAATTACTGTTACATGAGCTTCTCAATATCATAGGCAACTCATATTTAAAAAAAATAAAGAGTAGGTATTTTTTCCCAATTGTCGTTATAAGAAGCATTCTCATAAACTAAGATAGTAGAAATGCTTGCATTGTGGAGTGAACCAGAGATATCGGTAACATATCGGAAGCCACGGCGCGGCGAGCCGACACCGCATTGCTCGCTCGTTCCTTCTAGTTCAGAGGATAGGGTGCCTGAGTGTATACAATTCCATATTTAATATGTCCTCAATAGAAAACAGTTGGAAATATGAAAAATAAATTGTAGGTAGTTATGTGGCGAATGAACTTGGTATAAGACGTTAAGCCGTTGGTCTCACCAACCCGCATTGGGCCAGCGTGGTGGTGTTACGGCCCAATACTCCTTATGCATTTTTTCACGAGGAAGGCCTGTGCCCAGCAGTGGGATATATATAGGCTGAGGACGACGACCTGTTAAAATTATACACTGGGATATTTACTAATCAAAAAGTAGCTTTTGTCCGCGTCTATGTTCGCGTGGAATAGGTAGTGATTTTGAGATGGCGTGGTGTTATATACATAACACAATAACATAACATATCATTACATCAGTTCACGTCACGGTGTTAACACTCACATTTCGCCAGATATGTTAGGTCCCCATGTAACAGGTGGCGAGCCTGTTGCCATGCACCGGGCACAATGTGAGGCAACCGATATTCACAATGAACAGGTACATAAGTTTTATCCAAACTCAGTGGTACAGGCGGTAGGATCAAACCCGCGTTTCCCGCGGCCTCGAACGAGTAGTACCCTTACGTCCCAATTTGTTAACCGCTGCCTTCCTCAGTAAATGGGCTATCTAATATTGAAAGATTTCTTCAAATAGGACCATAAATACTTGAGATTAGCGCGTTCAACCAAACAAACAAACAAACTCTTCAGCTTTATAATATTAGTATAGATATTTTATTATAATCTTTTCTCTGACTCTTGAAAAAATGATAAATTACTTGTCTACTCTGATGTAAATTTAATATGAATTTTCGATTTGAAAATGTAAATGGGAACTTTAATACAATTCAAATACCTTATGATACATCACACCAAATAAAAATTACAGAGAACGGGCTACTTTGTACATTTGTACTAATGTTGGTTAAATATAATACCATACGCGTATCCTCTTTGATATTTGATCTGCCTGCAAAAAAACAGTCTCGACTCTCATTTGCAAACATGTCTCCAATTACTCAGAAAATTTAACTTCATTGTTATTTACTCATGCGCGATCTCGGTCTCCTGGTCTATTATATCTGCTAACTCAGCGAGCGATCCTATCAGTGTCGTCAATTGCCCGTGCCAAATGCCCCCCTTCCCCCTTACCTATCGAGGAAACAAATGCTTATCTCCAGTCTTTGAAGTGATCGAATGTTTCCGCTGATTCTATGTAAAGATAATCTCGTTCAATCCGCTGAATGGTGATTCTTGAGTCTGGTGGAAAACAATCACGTCTTCGGGTTTTCGCTCTTGGTTTTGTGGCTTGATCTTCTGCAGAAGTATTCGATGCTGGCTGGGCTATTCTGTCATTTATTTTCTGTCTGTATACTGCATTATCAATCCACGTTAGTTCACTACTGGACATAGCCCTCCACATGCACCTTTAACGCCCTGATTATTCAAGTAATAGCTAACAACAAGTCCTAAATAAGTAAAGAAGTTATGAATATCTTAAATGGCCTTAAATAAATTAAAATTTAATTAATTTGAGTTATATAAAATAGTAGGTTAGCAAATATTTAAGCCTGCTGTATTTTTATATAGACTAGCGAGAAGAAACACCATTTTACTGAGTAGGTAAACAGGATATTACGTTACTTACAACCTTTCGTACAACTTGAGATTCTTTTTGCCTATTTTTTATAGTCACTCAGATAGGAAAAAATATTTTAAGATCAATCGCCTTCTATTTAAAGTTATTACATACTAACCCAAAATAGTGTATCTTTACTACCCAGAAGAAATACTTGGTAAAGTATATTCTATTGGCTTTATTTTGAACTTAGTATCATAGGAATTATTCGAAAATAATCTTAATCAACGCCGACTTAAGCGGAAGTCTCTCATTTATTTGTAAGTTCAGGTTCCCCTTTTTGGGAATTTAAACATCGATCAGAGTATTTTTAAATGAACCCTCAAGGAACAATCGATTATCGTTTCACGGTATAATTGTGACGGCTAAAAGAAACGTCTTGTCTGCCTTCTGACGGCTAATGACGCTATAAAGTGGAAATTATACGCTCTGGTGGGTGAGTCGTTGGCGCGTATACGCAATATAGCCTGCTACTCATACACCTTTACATATATTTTTTAACGTAATTTACATTTTATATTACAGATATTTAGTACCAGATGTTAATCTGTACTAATGCCATCTATGTCTGAAATTATCAACGTTAACTTTTTTGTTTCTTTCGGGTTTGGCTCATGACTAAATTAACCGACCACTGTAAAAATGTTGAAATATACAAAATGCGGTTTTTACCATTTTAGCGTTTCAGTTGTAGAGTAAAATTTGAAAGTAACTGCAAACTACAAAAGCCGTTTGGTGAAACATCCAAAGAACAGGAAAGTATCAGTTATCAGAAAAAGCGGAAGCGTTTCGATCGAAAAGATCCTGTTTCCCAAAATGAGCAACGACTGATTGATTATGAGCAGTTTTCTCAAAATGACAAAGCAGCCTTAGAAATATCATTTTAAGCTTGCATAAGGACAGAGAGCATATTTATAATCTTGAGTTAAAGCTGTTTTTAAAATAAGTACTTCATCATACCTTTAGTATAAACAAAACATTTAGGCTAGGTAATGCGAAAACGAACACGTTAGCAGCGGAACACGGGTGACTACAGCACCAGATGTCTACTGACACTCGAAATAGGAATACCATCAAAAAAACTCACGCTGCATTTTTATTCGGACAGACCACCGGCAACTAACTGAACACATACACACCGCAAACCCGAAAACCTACATACGGTTCGATTTTGCAAAAATAAACAAACGGAGCTCAGTGCAGCGAGCTAAATCGATACCGTATCGGCTCGTCAAACTTTTGTAATATGCACCAAATGTTCACCGGACCGTGCGCTAACTACCTAACTCAGAAACTACGAAAATACTGCCTTAATACACGGACGCAACAATACAAAATATAACTCGCATTCAGAGTCAAAAAAGCGTGATTTGAGAACACTTTTTGCCTCAAATATCGCCAAACTAGGTTAGTAATTCGCCAACAAAAGAATTTCTGAACAATCCTGCTTCGGTATTACACGGTGGATATAATTAGTTATGGTGTATGGATTTAGATTTTGTTGATACGATAATTTTTGTGAATGCTGAATAAACAGCTGCCGTGCCGACAAGAGCGATCGCATTCAAATGTCATAGAGAAAACTGATACGTATAGTTAGCGTCGCCCAAAAAATGGTCATTGCATTCGCGCGTATAGAATTCAAGATAACAATACTAAAATTTTTGCGAATTTATTCAACTTACATTTAAATGGTTAGCAAAATATTCGAATTTTGATCAGCAGAAAAATACAATTGTTCAGCTAAAATAACTAATTGGTCAGCAACTTATGGGCACCAAATATTTCGCAATTGGTCAGAAAAATAACTAACTGGGCAGCAACTAAACCTTTTACTTTGCTGCCAATTATTTATTATATGTTTCGATGACATAAGTATATTTTTTGGGCATGATTATGTTTTTATGGGTCATAAAAAAATAACCTTAACATAATATCTATCAGAATACATTTCCTAGGAATTGATCCTTGATCCTTCATTGATTTTTCCTAGATTTTATACATTTCCGTTAACATATATATACATACACACATACATATAATCACGACTATATCCCCTAAGGGTTAGTCAGAGACTAGGCAAAAGCACCGCAACAGCAATTCATTGCCATAGTCCTCGCTTCACCAAGCAGTGACTGCACTTAGCGATGGTGAGCTCGTCGCTGCTATAAGATATTGGAAGTTTATGTCTAAATCCATTAGGCGCCTTTTTCGGCACCCAAGGGACGAGATAGGTTGGTAGTATTCTTTTAATGAGCCGCTACTACACGTCTCAACGTATGTATTGCTGCTCAAATAATAATTTTTCAGTCCGTATAATTATCATGCTGCCCAATTAATTATTCTGCAGAGCAAATAACTATTTTGCCACCCAAATAATATTGCTGACAAAATTTTTGTTATTGACCAACTAATTAAATGGCTGCCCAATTAATTACTTACCCTTACATTAAATGTAAGTTGAATAAATTCGTAATTTTTTATCTATATTTTATAATTTATAAATTTATATCAAATTAAAAATATTCACACATTTCTAAAACTTATTTTCCGTTAATAAGTTTAATAATATTTAAGTTTTAAGGCTCACTTGCAGGATATTTTGATCGAGATTTAAAACTCGATTTAGTAATTTTTTGACATTTTAGCCGTATTCAAAAGTTTACTAAATCTCGTTTTAAATCTCGATTAAAATTTCCTGCAAGTCGCCTTAGGTAAATTAAACATTATGCATTCCTTGATTTATTACAAGGCTATAAATATATAGACTACTTAAATGTAGTCCAATCATGAACTTCACCGCGCTTGCAATTAAATAAATGAGCGGTTGATTCAGGGAACATAAAAAAAAATTTCATCCGACTTACACAAATCGCAATAGGTATTGAATCTCAAAAATGACGGTTACAACAAAAAAGATCACGGCCGAACGCCGGCACGCGTCGGATCGCGTCGGACACGACTCGCCGCCGTCACGTGTCGTGACCTTCGTCAAATTGACAGATTTAATACTCATATCAACTTGCACCATACTGCAACGGATACCTTTTATACTTATACATTTTACACGAATTATTCGTTGAAGAACCGGAACCATGGCTCAATGGATTTGGCTCATTTGCAGATTTTTTCTAAAAAGGTATTTATGTTTTTCATTTTTCTTAAAATAAATCTATCAGATAAACATTGTTAAGAATTCAAATTGCAATAGAAAGCCGGTTAATAAATCTTAATAAAGAAAAAAACTACAATGACCTCTTTATGTAATTGTGTTGTTAGTTCTCATAAATAATTCGTAAATAATAAAGTAGTAATAATCGTTCGTAGTAATTCGTTCGGGTAAAAAGGCGAAAAAACGTAAAGTGGTAAGCGAGAGTATTTGGGCTGCCTAAGTAGGACCGTATTTGACGTCGTATTATACGGTGTTGCATAAAACTGCAATAATCTTACTTTCCTCGGTAATACTAACAGATTTTTGACTACCGCCGTTATACCTGCGTTTACCTTATCAACTAGCCCAATCAAGCAGCTAATGCCGCTTCTGTCATGGATACCTACTAGAAGACGGATGAATACGGAATTATTTATTAAATTTAAAGCACTCTCTTTGGACTTCCCATGAAAAGGTGAGGTGCTCGGTAGCGTAGTGATTAGGACGCTTTGGCTTTCAATATCGAAAACAAAGCTACCTTTGCCATGGTCTGGCATTGGATGGGTGACCACAACTTTATGATCTTGAACTCTTCCTTGGTTCAAAGGGCACGTTAAGCCGTTGGTCTTGGTCACTACTGCAACCATTTCTACCTACCAATCCACATTGGGCTATCGTGGTGGTGTTATGGCCCATGCTCCTCATGTGTTTCTCCATGAGGAAAGCTTGTGCCTAGCAGTGGGACGTATATAGGCTGAGGACGACCGATAATCAAACCTGAATCTCTAGAGATGACGACGCCTTTGATGTTGCGATCAAAACAATGGCGACATTATAAGTCAAATGTGCAGTGATAAATGTTAATTATGCAAATCTGGCTTACACATATGTAAACAACAGAAGCTGTTTATTGAGCACACTAATTAGGCACGCTTCGAGAAACAGAACACAATTTATGGTTCACCGGATCATAATTATTTATACAAAGATAGGATCTGAGGTTGTCAATACAGTATCATCATTGTCATAGGCTAAAGACTAGAGTAATTAAAGGTTCTAAAAATAAAAAATATGTGAGTGTTTATAACAAGCACATTTTACAACACACTCACTTTACAACAACATTGATTACCCTCAATGCCATTGCTGAGAGCGTCGTTCACTGCTCTTCACTTGTTTCACTGCTCTCTGTGTGAATTCACTAGGACAGCATTGTACACTATTTGTTATTATAGATTTTTAAACATAATTTTTTCAAAAACTTATTTTTAATTAAAAGTATTCATGTAAGTGTAGCTGTCTTTAGTCTTGACTATCGCATTAGGGTTAACCTGTAAAGATAGATAAAGTTTTAAATAAAGAAATAAACAACATAAGGCAAAGTTTTTTTATTTTTTTTTCCTTTTGAGTTTGCACTGTACACCAATCACCGAAAAACTGCTGCGAGATATTCAGTACAGTTTTCACTAATTTACTCCATTTTCTACCAGTATCAAGTAAATAAACAAGGCTAATAAGATCAGAGGAAAATAATTAATAGCACGTAATCATTGTTTTTGTACAGTCTTTTAAGGCGAAGGGATAGGCAAATATTCATAAATGAGGTGTTTTTGGTACAATAGTCTGGCAAAAATACAGCACAAGGGATGATCAGATTAATTGATGTTATATCATAATCTTGTTCGTGACGGTCCAAAATACTAGTAATTATTTATAGCAACATATGGAGAGCATTCAATTTATCATAATCTATTGAAATTTCTTTTACACTTTTTTCTTTTAAAGACGTTTCTGTTTATTATCAAACTCAGTTTACATATCCGTTACATTAATACCTAGTCTCCGACGGTGAGTTTTTTTAGAAAAGACCACAAATTTATTAATTGCAATGATTTTCCTAGTAGCGCCTACTAAAATATTATAATTGCATAATTGTACATTTGCTGGCAAAATTTCGTAGGCGCTTTTGCAAAGAAATGACATCGTTGCTAAGCAACGGTTAATTATTAAACTTTCAACATCTTGTTTGGCGAGAGCAAAATATGGATATTGCTCTAGAGTAAGTACCACCCTCTTTAATTACCTTGCCTATCCTCGTCATAATGTAGATAATTGTACCTACAGATCTGTGTGCAACAACAATCGGGCTACCAAAAATTACTTCTCACTACTAAAATGCACAGAGTAGTGGCCGATACAGAGTCCACGCAGGAAAGATTGTCTTATTTATAGAAATGGGTTTCTCTAATGTTTTCTTTAGACGTATTCTCTGCAATCTCTGCAATTGTGAAATTGTCACATAATTTAGTTTTAAAATAAACGAAGAATGATGATACATTTTTACCACGTTTTTCTTAGCTTGCTTTCTTGTCCGTGGAGATGAAATCTGGCGATCGATTTTCGAAATTTTACATTTAGGCTTGTTTCCGGTGAAAATACAATATTAAATAAAAAAATATATAAAAAAGGTTTAAATAAATAATATATAAGAAATGCTTTTATAAAACCACTTTTTACTAATGGATTAAAAAGGGGAAAATAAATATTTTGGTTAAAAGAATTTTCGAAAATTTTACATAATATGATAAATCAATAGGCAAATAACTGAAAATGCGCACCACGTTTAAATTTTCGATAATTCTTTATATCACAATATTTATTTTCCCCTTTTTAATCCATTAGTAAAACGTGGTTTTTCAATTTTTTTTAAACAGTATTTTTATCCATTCAGTTGTGATTTGTGTTAGATTAATTAGAATTTGCAATCATAAATATTTACTTATAGTGAATAAGTGAGTTTGCCAATAATGAAATTTATAATAGCTGCTAAAAATAATTACGCTAAATGTTACTTATTTCGCGAATTTATATAGTTGCGTTCTGCTGCAAATATATGAAATAAAGTGACTACGCTGTTTCACGCCCTGCTTGCTAATGCTAATGTCGTGAATGCGAAAACGAACTAACGCGATCGACACCGACTGGACCCAATCGCCCGCCGGCTGGGGTGCCGATCAACAGTTTTCGATAGCTAAATATTTTAAAATAATAATCTGATAAACAAACAAACAAACTAAAATAACTTTATTTCATACGCCAAACCTGGCACTAAAAACGTCAATATTTAATAATTTATAAATTAAAAAAAATATGTAATTAAATAAAAAGTACATTCTAAATTAAAGTTCATTACCGCGAGCGCTTGTAGCAAGTACCACCACAGAGCACTGACTGTGTGGATACAAGCGGCTGGATTCCGAGTGTAAGGCTTTTCATGAGAAGAACCTGGCAAGAAACTAATAAGCCACTTTTTTAAAATTGCCAATCATATAATTATTGTCCGTATTGAATGCTTTACATAATTTCCATTAATCCATCAAAATAACATGCCTCTATGATGACGAACGATAGCAAATAACTATTTCACACCATTTTATCCTCCAGATAATCTTGGATTTTATAAAAACCTCTTTTTCATTAAAGTTTTTTAATATAAGGCTTCAATTTGTGAAAAGGCAATACTGTATATTTGTTGTAGAACAGCAATTCCATAAACAATGTCACAACACAGATGTATCAACATTCATAAGCAGTCTACTCTATGTTCCTTTGCCCTCACCTCTCTCTGATAATGGCGTCGTGACTATAACATGTATTTTGTGTGGTGCTGATATAATAAAATACAGTAGTTAACATAAAAGCTTGTATTATTCCTCACGCTGCGCTGCACTCCCAAATAACGACTCGTCACAATATTTGGTGGGATTTTATTATAAAGTTGTATACATTTCCCCATGAATGCACAGGCCCAGCAACTTTCTTTTGCTTCTAGTATTTAAATTAAGGCATTCATTAGTTTTTCTTAAATGTGTGGTTATGTTTATAAACGTATACAATCTTTTCAAAGATGTATTGGGAGGCAACAGTTAATATATCAATTTTCTTGGATAACTCTCTGAGTGAGTCTCGTGGCTTAAGTTTGTAAATGGCTCGTACAGCTTTTCATATTCTCAATATCAGCTGTTGACCCCCATAGCAACAAGTCATACGACATCACACTATGAAAATAACTTATGTAGACAAGTCTTGCCGTTTCAACGTCAGACAAGAGTCTGTCTTTTTTACTGCTAAGGCAGCGGATCTATGTCTTTCTGACAAGGTCAGTATGTGTGGATTCCACTGTAGGCGTAAATCTATCGTAATGCCTAGAAATAATAATAATACAATAATTCATATAGTTTAGCCACAGTGACTGTTATTTAATTTAATTAGAATTTCACCGTTACAAAATGCTCTTTATTTGCTTATTGATATTAATCCTTATCAAAATAAATAACTATAATATAGTTATGATGTTCAAGACTGGTTCGATACCTTTATATATGTTTTGAATTATTTAATTCTGACAGTCCGATCGATAGTTCTCGTGATTTTAATGTATACCTATGTCCCAACCGGCCTGCGCATACATGCTGACGTCACACGATGTTTCACGCTCGGAAGCGGAACTAAGACTTTTAGATAACTCTATAATCAAAAATACTGATTCGATACTATAGGCTTCAAAACTAGTATTCATACAACCTTTACTGTACAAAAATGTATTTATTTGAGACGTCATATTATTTAGGATTTTTATCAGTAAACATTTGTGTTTTTATTGACAAAAAATAAAAACAATTTCAGACAAAACATAATATAATGTTCATTTTTTTCAGTTCTGATCCTACTTGCACAAACAATTACAGTAATGACCATACAAAAAAGAAGAGACACTAAAAATCTTTAAAAAAAAAAACACATTTCAGAGACAGATCAGCAAAATAAATTATCTAAAAGACAAAAAAGAGTCGCGTGGAGTTGTACATGTTTTTCTGGTTATGACTGTATAATCAAATTTTTGTACAGATAAGCAGCACATCAGACTACCAGAAAATAATTTATCGATAGACAATGAACTCTTTTCTTTTTTAACGAAACATTGAGTTGGAAATAAATTGAGAAAACTTGATTTGATTTTGGATTGTCTGACATGCTGGAAACTGTATATATAATCTAAGGAATCCATTACCATCAGGTTATTTCATTTACGAAATATCAATCGTACATTTTAATTTTTAATAAACCTTTAGTTTTCTCTGTCGATGTAATTACTCTGTGATAAACACTAGCCGTCATCTTTGCGACGAACCTCAAGTTTTCAATAGATGTCGCTGTCGCTTAATTTCGATTACGCCAAACGCTCAAAGTCATTTGCCTTACCTTTCGCCTTAAGCAGAAGATATTGCGGAAGACTTTAACACAACTTTTAAAAAAAATGTACAGTGGGAACTTTTATAGCTCTTCAAACTATTTACTTGTAATTTTCAACCCCATGGCGGTTATCGCGAACACCCGTATTCGCAAATAATATACGTTTGCATTGTGTCTCGTTTTCTGACCGTTGAGAAGTTAATGTTTTTAGAAGTCAAGGGATTACGCCAAAGTACATATAATATCAATATTTGAAAAGATAGAAAATTAGAACATAAAAATATTGTTCTTAGACAAGTTTAAAATTTAAAGTACCTATAAAAATTTTTTCGTTGATTCCAGTGAAAATAAAGCTTATCTTCGAATTTCTTTACAAAATCACAAAGTAAAAACTGCAAAAAAAAAACTCCGCAAACTTCATTTACTCGATCAGAATCTAGGCATAGGTATTCCCGTTAACATAATGTTCGAATAAATGGCGCGTTCAAAGCCATCGCATATTGAAAGAGGCACTCACTGTGACAAAGTTGTTTTATCAGAAGCGATAAGGGGGCATCCCATTTATACGGGCTGATCCGCTCGGGGTGATAGAACCGTGCCGCGACGCGACCGCGCGACGCCCGCACCGCTTTATGACTTTCCCCAGAGACTCACGACATTGGATTGTCTTGGAAATTAAGAAAAACTGCAGGTTGGAATATGCTGAAGAACGAAATATGTTTAGTATAGCCTAATAAATTTATATTGGGCCTATTTCTTTCTCTATTATTATATTGATCATAAAACTATCATGAACTATAATATTTAGATAAGAGGAACCACACATAAAAAAACTGAAACCTTCAATTGTAAATTGGTGATAATATCACCAATTTACAATTGATGTCTAATATATGTCTAATAATTTGGACATTTTCAGCAATAATTTTAATACTTTCCTACGTATGAAAGTATTTAAATTAGTTAGGCACGATTTCTCAATCCCCAGATAAAAATGTCCGCCGTTTAAAATTATCACTGTCACATTCTAAAGTCATAAAAAGAAAAGGGACAGAGCTAACATTTAACTGACAGACAGTTTTATCCAGTTTTTTTTTTTACTGTTTTTTTGTTTTTTTTAGTTTTATCTGGGGATTGAGAAATCGACCCTTAGTTAACTATTTTGGTAAGTTATTTTCCGGCATTCTAATCCAGCTATTCTTATAATCTATATACAACGCCGCGCAATATATGAACGGAAACTTTTTACTATATACGCTACCGCTTTCAGAATAAAAACTCGCAGATTTTTCTGCGGTCAGCGCAAAAAAAGGAGCTAAAACTATCATCCATTTGGGCCGCGTTCGCTGCAATCCGAACCATCGTGCAGTTCGACTTTATGGCTCGATAACGAAGCCAGCAGAGCTCCGTCCAAAACGATCACAGCTATCTGCAACCCTGGTGGAAGTTTGGTAAACTTCCGAATAAAAAAGGCTTACCGTTCTTTGTCTGCGGAATGGTTTGGGATTTCACTTTCGAAGCAAATCGTGACGCTTTCCACAAATTGTTTCTTTTCGAAATATTAGCTTTGTTAGAATTCTCATAGCAAACTCAGATGATAGAAGGTACAAACAGCTTTAGGTTTAGCTTTAGGTAATAAACAGCTTTGTACAGCTAGAATGAAAATGTGGGATATTGTGGTTTATAATATTAGTGATATATAGTGGATTATTTGTATAGGTATTTCACTGTCAAATTCCATGAGATTGTTTCGAGTATTGAAAATATCATTAATTTCGGCTCAGGACATCTATAATAATAATTAATCATTTTATCTGCTCTCCCATGTGAAAAAGTAAAAATGGGAAGAAAAATAACTTAATTATTGAGATAAAGCCTTATATGGGAATATAGCCTCCTCACAGACTGCTTGCGTTAGCACCGACAGCTACCGTTGATTTTGAATAAATCACCCCTATTGAAAATATGAAAGGGCATTTTCATTTTACACAAGCAAAATGCCAAATAGGTATTGTTTTTCTTAAATGGAAAAGATAGTTTTATTTGGTTTACAATATCATATAAAGTCCTCAACCTCAGCCTATATATGTCCCACTGCTGATCACAGGCCTTCTTCTTGAAGAAATAAATAAGGAGTATGGGCCGTAACACCACCACGCTGGTCCAATACGGGTTGGTTCATGTAAAGTAAACAAAATATTAGATTAATTTTGTTCCGTTTTCTATTTTTCTACTTTTTCACTCGGGAGAGCAAGTGAAGTTAGATTTCTTGCTGAGCCGCAATAAACTATATTTTCCATACTCGCAAAAATCATTCCTACTAAATTCAAATAACAATATTACATATTTAGCTATGGATTTCGATAGTGAACCTTTTACACAATTAATCACTATATATCACTAATATTCCCAATCACACCCCACATTTGTTCACTCTGGGTTGTGTTTTCGCCCATTATAGAAATAATAGAAATATACAAATTAAACTTACATGTTTCGTGGTCAAGTCAATACATCTAAGGAAAACAATTGATTCATCTAAGAATAAAATAAAATCAACATGGACAATAATAAACCGCGAAACAGGTAAAGCCAAGTCTAATGATAATATTTATTTATAAAAAGTTTAATTCAGAGATATAAATAGCCAATATATTCTCTACACAGAGGCAATGACAATACTTAAAAAAGTGTTCCTGAGTGCACCAAGAGTTTTAAATTTAATTATGTGAAATCATTGAAAAGTATAAACCACTTAAACTTAAAACACTGGCGATTTGTGGGACGTTTGAGTAAAAAATATTAAAAATATAATACATATTATTGCTACCTCTCATCTAGCACAGATATTTAACAATTGTGTAGATGAAGGCGTATTTCCTAATTTAATGAAATGTAAAAAAATATTCCTCTTTTTAAATCGGGTAATTAAGGAGATCCCACTAACCATAACCTATATCTTTGCTAAGCAAAATATTTGAAAAAATCATACCTGATCAACTACTTAATTCAGCATTTTATATTTAATAAAATTTTTCATTTACTCATTACTCGTTTATTAATATAGTGTTGTGATGAAATGAGCTTGGTGGCGTAGTGAGTAGTACGCTTTAGCTTTCGATATCGAAAACAAAGCTACTTTCGCCAAGGTTTGTGATCTCGAACTCCTCCATGCTTCGAGGGCACGTTAAGCCGATGGTCCCGGTTTCTACCCACCAACCCGCATTGGGCCCGTGCAGCGTGGTGGTGTTATGGCCCATACTCATGAGGAAGCACATGGACATGTGCCCAGCAGTGTGATGTATATAGGCTGAGGACGATTAGTATACTGTAATTATTCAGAGTACTGAACACCCAAAAATCACCCAAAAATCGTTTCATCTCAGACATCTTAACTTTTGTATTCCAGAAATCAGACGAAATCAATCTTATGAACAGACATTTACGGTATATTTCTATATTGAATTTCCCTGGGTTTTAGTTCAATAAGCGATGTGTACAATTTATTCAGTAATATTCTCACGTTGCATCCCTCTGGTAACTTAGTTAGCTCGGTTGCGAGCATGTTTTCATACAATTACACGGCCTATTCATGGTTTCCCAACTGATTTTGTATCTGAAAAATTGAATCCAATGAATCTTTTGTTACAATGTTTTTTAAAACAATGCTGTAATACGCTAGTATATAATGTTATCTTGTAGATTTATGTTTTTTTCTATTTAATTTGTAGTAAGTTTGTTTTAAGGTAGGTAATCAACATAACATAACTAACATTATTATCACACCTTTTTTCCCGAAGGGGTAGGCAGAGGTGTTGCCACGCACCGGGCATAATGTGAGGCAAGCGATATTCACAATGAACTGTACATAAGTTTTATTCAAACTCAGTGGTGTAGGCGGTGGGATAGAACCCGCGTTTCCCTCTCTCCTCTCGAATGAGTAGTGCCCCGTCCGTCCCAACTCGGCTACCGCTGCCTCAGGTAATCAATCATGAGCATAATCAATTTTATTACCACGTTTTTATTAACTCACTTTCTTGTCTTTTTGTCTCATTGTTTGTCCGGTTGGATTTTTGTAACTCAATTTTGAGGCACTTCCGTGCTAGCTATCGGGCTGAAACTTTAGGAATAGTCCAGAACCCGGTGAGAATACAACTTGCAACTACTTTCAACTTTCTACGAGCACTTTTAGGTCGAAATTTCAAAAACTTTCAGGTTTGGTAGTAGTCTCACCTCTCACCATTGAATGGTGTTAAACTATCAATTAATAGATGGCGCTGTGCGTAGTCAAAAAGTATAAAAAAACACATAAAATTTTTCGTTGAATTGATAATCTCCTCCTTTTTTTTGAAGTCGGTTAAATAATAATATTAGATTAAAAATCTGAAAATCTCTCGCTTTTAAAAAGAGCAAAATATTGGGATAAAATAATAAACAATATAGGGTTTTTAATCAAACATTTTATACATAAAGACCTCCCATCAGCGCCTCATTTTTTGCTATCATAAGTCCGTAATTAATAATGTAGGTATCTAATTAAATGATTTTTGAGTTGTTCGAATTTGAAAAACTTTATCCATATTCGTTTCTTATTAAATATTTTTACTACGGTGGTAAGTCGACACTTCTGTTTAAAGCAACCGACACAATTTATATTGCTTACAATTGTAACGATTAAAATTTTTTATGAAGCCTGATAGCTTTAAAAAATAGCACACGATTGCAAAGCTTAAAAATCCTTTCGTAACATCTGCAACGCACGAGCGCGAATACATGCATTTAAATGTACACATGAGTATGTATTTATCGAGTTTTTCGCTGGCTACTGCCGCCGTTGTAATTCACTGACAAACGCATATAAAAGAGTCCGGTTACGGACAGCGAGCTGTGTAGAGATGATTTGTGATTGCATATTTTATAAATTTATTTATTTTATAATTTTACTTGGTGCATGGCAACGGGTTCTCCACTGGTTACATAAAGACTTAGAAAAATGCTCGAGGCTTCTATTATGAAGAATATAATTGTATAACATCTCAAAATATTCTTTTAATAACGATCCCTGTAAAAGGAGACAGGAACTCTTGTCAACCTTGTGGTTTTTACTGGCTCAAAGATAATATACGGACAATTACATTTCAATTATTTTATTAAGTCTTTTTAATTTAATGATACTTTATTGAATGTTTACCTGTCGTTATTCTTTAAACTGACTAGAGTTAGTTTACTTTGAAATAATACATACCTGTAATAATTACGTCAATGACATAATTATAGAAATTACAATATCATCATATAATTAGTTCATTTTTATGTATGTAATTTATGTTAACGATGATATTTTCAAATAAACGTAAAATAAGGAATAAAATATAGTTAATATTCATTTTAAGACGACCTCGTGTGCTATATTTTTATAAGGGCTACGCCCACTTTTATAGACTGAAGACGCGTTAATAGTGGTCCGATTTGTTTAATTCAAAAAGGTATATCATTGTTTTTTCAAAAAGAATAATGTGGATATTAATTTTATCGCATTTGTGAAAATATTACTGATCCTTCCATTCATCCTTTGATTCCCTGATTCAGAATTTAAAAAAACCCTGAATCCAGCGATTGCACAGGTCACTTGGTTACGGAAGTAGTCCGCGTTGCCTAGATCGACTATTTTTCTATAATCAAGAATTGCAGCGATATGCGCACTAGGTATAGTGGTTACACAGTTCAGTTACACAGTTCAGTAGTACATACTTGCACTACTCGTGTAAGTAGTTGCAAGTTCGATTCTCATCGCACGCTCTGCCTTAAGTTTGAATGTCTTTGACAGCAAAGACAAAAGACATGACTTTACTGTGTTAGCAAAGGGACACCAAAAAGAGCGCATGTGCAAAAATAAAACGTCGAAAGCGACAAATTTAAAATATTAAATAATAAAAAAATATGCGATAAATCAAATAACTTATTTAGAGAGTGTTTAGATTAATGTTTTGCTGTTCTAATTAAATTGATTTTAGTTGTAAATACTTCATCGATCTGCTTATAAAACTGATAATCGAACACTTTGTTTTAGATTCTTTTTCTATCTAGAAAATGTTTTAAGTGTATGTTTTAGTCGTAGTCAATGACTTCATTAAAGAGTGAACTTCAATATAAGTAAGAATAAAAACAATGGGTAGTATTCAAACGGCAGTAAAATATTTTTAAAAATATTGAATATTCACGAGGTATCGTCTAAATATCTAGATGTGTTCCAGAGTGTAAGTTTTTCTCCTACTACATCCGGGAATAGGATGTCTATTTAATGTTTTAAATAACATTTTATGCCACTGAGCTTGAATTACCAAGTATTTTCTTTTGGCTTAAAAAATAAGAAGAACTAAAAATTTCAGGAAGTTTTAAACATGAGCCAAAGGTCACTTATACCCATATGAGTGAACACCGCCTGGGACACATGTAAAGATTAAGCGAAAAAATTTTTTTACCGAACAGTCTCCACTCACGTAGCTGTTCACGCGTTGTTCCCCAAACCCCGCGGGAGGTAATTATGCATGGACGCTTTTTAGCGAGTCCACTACCGAATAAAATATAAAACGGCCCACAACTAATGATTTCACCTGCACTCACAACTCACAACGACTATTTGCTCTGAAAATAGTGTGACATAATAACGTTATTTTAAGTTTAATATGACTGGATTTGTGATAGTTTGATGTGAAATATGAATGGGTTTTAGTTTTAGTGGACTTTTGTTTTAGTCTAGTAGACAAGACAATGATTTAGTACAGGCAGCGCAGTTGTTGCGCAGGTGGCTCATTATTGGGGAAGACCTATGTCCAACAATGGGCGTCTATCTGCTCCTTTAAGTTTGCAATTTTCAGAACTGGATGTCTATTTTCACAATGATAAATTATTGATCCATACATGGCATGTCAAATTTTTTGCATACAATTTAAGGCAAAAGTTATACTAATTCAGTTATACAAATACAATTATTACGGTAAGAAAATGTATGTACCAGTCATTATTTTATAAACAATTACACATTAAATCAATGTTAGATCATTGTAACTACGGCTTTTTATACCTATCTAATACTAAAGTACAGTTTTGTATTTTAAAAATAAATAGCACATGAATTCCGCTTGTCAAAAATCATAAATTACATAAATAAGAACAATACTAAATGTAACCTCACAAAAAGAAAGAAAAGACATGAATCTATAATAATAATAATAAATAATATCTAACAAGTGAAAAAGGTTAAAAAGTAAACAAAATAAAAATAAATTAAAATTTATATGTACCTAAAATTATTATATTTTATATGAAAGAAATACAGCGCCATCTAGTCTCCGTTCCCGGAACTTTTGAGGTTGTTCTGCATTCGTTGGAGCTTTGTAATTTCATCTCGGGACGCGGAGGGCGCCACAAGCTTTTTATTTGCTGTCCGGAAACTTTTCTGAGCTTCGGCTTAGCTCGTTGACTGCAGGGACTGTCTAGATTAGGCGGGACTATTCTGGGACGATACTAGGTTCTCTAGAGAGGCTAGATAATGATATTGTCCATTGCTTGAACATAATTTACAGCATAAGTAGTTCTGTTTCATTAAAAAAATTTAACTTATTTGGAAAAAGAGGCATGAGCCGTTGAACTTTATTAATTTTTATATACTTAATGTTTTTAGTATTACTTATACAAATAGAATTATTGGAAACGTATAAAAATATTACGAATATAGTTACGTCACAGAGTACAATGAACAAGTGACCAGCAATAAATATGTATGACGCGATTAATAAATTGTTTCTAATTTTGTTACAAAGGAGACCTAGAGTGATGTTTAGCAGTAAAAAACTATAAACTACACTGACGGACACATAAACTGCATCAAAGTAATAGACGACTTTGAAATAAATATTTTAACCAAGTATGCAAACTTTCTATACAGATTTAAATTGAAACCTCTAGATTAGTTCGTGATCTTTAAAACAGCGTAGGGTCATATCCTTAAGTTTAACTTTGTGTACTGGAAACAGCGACCTCATGTCCATGACTGGAAAGGACCTTAAGACTTTTTTGAAGAAAAAACAGAAATTTAAGGAATTTTTTTTTATGGAAATTGGTTTTCACAATAAACACAAACTTTATGCAAGGGTTTATTTGTGTTTTAATAAGGTGTATTACCTCCACGTGCCCTTATTACGGATTCTAATCGGCATAGAGAACCGCATAGATTTTATAAGGGTTATTAAAAGATCTTGCGGAATATTGTCCCATTCTTTTGTGTCCGTCAGTGTATTTCTAATTTCATTGTTAATTTCTTTTTTATTTTTATCTGTCAAAATAAAATAGGCAAACTTACGATCTCAAACTATTCGTCGGCACACGTCGTAACTGAAATTCGAACCCGACACCGGGCCACCTACTATCTTCCTGGACCGGGTTTTTGTGGTCTTTTATAGTTCCGGCCACCTAATCGACATGTGGACAAATATAAGGTTAAGATTAACGGGTATTTCTTTTGGAGTCGTGTGCTGTAAATGTTCTTTTTTGTGGGACGTTTAATCTTACTTTTCTAAGGATTGCGAAGAGAAGGTTAGGTTTTTATGCGTTTGAAGAACGATCGTGCGTCATGTTATTTATTACTGATACAGTTTATAGAGTAGTATAGTCGTCACAGTGCAGCTGCGTCCCCGAGGTGAAAAGGCGCATCGGAATGGTAAAGGATGCTATGACCCGGTTAAATAACATTTGGAAGAAGCGTGGGATCGGTATCAAGACCAAGATGAGACTGATACGAGCCCTGGTATTCCCTATCTTCCTATATGGAGTAGAAACGTGGACAATCCTAGCCAGAGAAAGACAAAGGATTGATGCATTCGAGATGTGGTGCTGGAGGCGAATGCATACCTTGGACCGCGAAACGCACCAAATGTGTCAATTCTAACTGCAAGCTGCAAGTGAAGACTCGCCTGTCCACCATAATAATTATGTCGGGACCGCATGGTTTTCCTGTTTTATATTCCTAATTAAATTTATTTGGTGTTTTAATTTTATAAAACCGATAAAAACATTATAATGGAATATCTTACGGAGATGGAGCTTTTTAATTCAAGAGCGCATCTGTTAATTTTTCCGTTTCGTTTTTCATTTTGAAACAGCTTTTCATTTGATAATTTCTCTGACGCATACGTCAGAATATTACCAAAGCTTGAACGTGAACTCCGAAGTCCATTTCCCTCGGCTACCTATTAATCAACCCTTGCACTGCGCCACTCGGAAGGTAGCGGCCGGTGGACACGATTACACGTGTTACAAATTATGATCCAGCTAACCCGACCGGGTGATTTGGCCAGATTTTATTTACAATGTTCTTAGGGAACCCTAAATTATGATCAGACACTCAAGTGCATTGTTTTTAGGAATTGGTAAATATTGGGGTGAAGTTTTTCTTATTTTACAAGTTGTTGCGTGCGTAGGCGTTGGCAATTGTCACCAAATTTCATGTTAACTTTACATTTTACATAAACCTCATGATCAACATCATTATAGACATTATAATCGACATTTACAGTTACAACATTATATCATACAAGAAAAGCAATATGTTCGTTGAAAAACATACACATATTATATTCCCAATTAAATTTAAGTTTAATTTCATGACTATTTCATTTATTTTTTACTACCCTGTACTAATGTCTGACTCTGTCTGACTTATGACAATTTATGAGAAACATTATATTAGGGATATTTTAACTTAGATTGATATATTCACCCGCAAATTTCGCGGGTCCACTCTATCGTTCATCCCAAAAGTAACGGCCGGTAAAGCGATATTACACGTGTTACAATGATGATTTTGTTTACCAGGCCGAGTAATTTGGCTGTTCGCTGTTTGAAGAGCTGTTAGGTTTTGGCCGTAATCGTTTTATTTAACAGCGCGGACTCTCGTTTGTTTGTTTCAAACGGTGGATTGTGTTTGCGGCGGCAGTAAGTTTTTATTAAATAGCGCTCGTGCACTTGTTTAACTTTGAATCACTGGTATGTGTCGGTACATAGAACTTTGTGTTTTTTTAGTATTTAAAAAAAATCTTTTTGATTTTTCTTTTGATCTTCACGAAGTATTTATCTGTAATATTGGTTGGTCAATGGTCAGAAAATGAGACACAATAGAACAGCAATAAAAACATCTATTGTTTCTTATAAATCCTCGAACACCGGTGTTCGCGGTGACCGGCAAGGGGTTACCTAAGGAGGTAATTATGTTGCTATATCTGTTTCTGTCTCTCTGATCTACAGGGTGAAATCGAAAATAATTGACAAATTTTAATGGGGGGTTCTAGTGCTATTAAATATTATGTTATATATGATTAAATAAAATATTATGTGTGAGGGAGAAAAAAAAACTAAGATGTAAAAAAAAAATCAAAATTTTCAGCTGATTTTACTCGAAACTGGTAAAAATACATATTAAAAAATTACATGTAAAATTTATATAAGAAAAATATTACATTACATTCGATACACACTTTTGTTTACAAATGTACAGGCGTTTCATTCATTAACACAGCGCGACAGCTGCAAAACTAATAATTGCGTTATTGTATTTTCTTTCATAATGCTTCATTACGATTTTAATTGTTACTATCCCGATTATTATAACAATTAAAATGTCCTGTAAAATTTTGTCGAATTATTTCAATTTCAGCCTGTAGTGGTTGACACCTCCGGGTGCTGATCGGGAGGTCCGGGATACGATCCCCCACGGGGGAGGGATTTTTCTGCTCAGTTTGGTCGGTGGTAGTGTTTCTAAGCCGGCCTGGCTAGTTACCATCGTCTTCCAAAAATCTGTCGCCATAATAACAATGTTATAGCATTGTTGTTTTCCGGCAATCAGAGATTGTTCCTCAGTTGTTGAAAAATACAGTTGAAGCTCGCTTTCACTTTCAGCCTTATCGTCACTTACCATCAGGTGAGATGAAGACCAAGAGCTTGCCTGTCCTATGTAAAAACAATATTAATGCCACAGGGGTCGAGGGGTTGTTGCCATGTAAATCAATCAAGTGATATTCGTAATAAATAAACTATATTAATTTTACTCACATTCAGTGGTGCACGTGGAAATTAAACCGTCGCGTTTTCACGCAAAATATCGCAGTTTGGCTATCACTATGCTTACAAAGAATTGTATATAAGCATATAAGTAATAGTGCATATGAAACACTTCCTTTTTGCGTCTATAAGATTATGAATGAATTCACTACACACACAAATGCATCTATTGTTGACCATTTCTGAAACAAAGCCCAGATGGCATTTGATAACACATAAGTATTTCTGGCCGCAATATTGCGAGCAGCTCATAAAAACTGGTCAAAAATAACAAAGGTGTCATCGACAACGCGCCATCTCGTGTGGCCCGCGCGACCGTTTCCGACGAAGCTGATTTATCGCCACGGAGCAAATGTTGCATGCGTTTGGGTGTCATGTGGAACCGGTAGAGTTTTTAAATGTAGGAGGAAGAAATTTCAATTGCTTTTTTGAGAACTCTTATAAGAATAGAGAGACAAATTATTGAAGAAGAAAGATATATTATGTGTACAAAACTAGTATCGATACAAAATTTTTGTATTAATTTTATATACCTAAAGATATCACCATACCTCTCGCATTTTAAGTTAGATTTTTTTGCTTATGTTATTTTTTGTAGTCATTTCCTCGTTGAGGTGGGATGAAAAGTTACAGGTTACACTCGAGTGCAAAGAATTTTCACCGGGTGTTCTTTTATTTACCTCGCCAATGCTCAGGATTCTTATTACGATTCTAATCTTATATCTGGTAAATCGTGGATGTTTACATATACCTTATATATAAACATCCACAATAATTCACCAGATATGCTCAAGGCTCTGTGTAACAGAAGGCGAGCCGGTTGCCGTACACCGGGTATATAACTTTGGGGTGCCGTACACTTGGGGGTGGATTTAAACGAATATCGTGAGTTGTGTTTATTTTCCTTAACTTATGATTCCAATAGTATTTGGAAATAGCCTTATGAGTTCCACTAGTAGGTAGGTAAAACAAGTTAATTATAATGTAAGAATAGGTACTAGAAAGATTTTCATTTCGAGGTTATAAATAAAATATAGGCTTCAAATAAATAATGAATATGTGCAGGAAAATTTGTTACGTGGCGTTTTGCATCTAAGCTCATGGAAAATTCTACAATTTAATAAGACTGCTACCGATACATCGTTATCGTTTACATTCAAATTCAAATTAAATTTAAATTGTTTCCGATTGGTATATTCGGTACTAATTTTGAACATTCATTATCTCTATCTATTCTATAAATTATTTCTATCGATTCCAAGATTACCCCCAATCCCTCAAATCTCTCCGCAGTAGTTACGAGTGTTATGTCAGCAAAAAAGCGATGGTGCCACGCAGTCTACCGTAATCTGACCCGGGACTCCACGGGTCACTTTGTTATGATTCTAAATGCGTTCAGGAAGCAGAGACTCCCACATGTCGAGCGAGATAAGTCGAATGAATGACGAATTATTATGTTCCTGTTGACATTTGGTTTTATCGCTTTAGTCGTTCAGATTCATAGTTTTGGGTACTGTGTGTGGGTTAAAATTAAAAGTTTAAAATTGATACAATTTCTAAAACATTATATTTGACATAACATAACAGTATCACAGCTGGATAACTAGAAATTTTACTCATTTCGCTTGATATAAATATTTAGATCCATAAGTGAGTATCAAGCTAGTAGAAATCAGTATAAATTTAAGGTACTATTACTATGTTAAGTAGGTATAGCAAAATTTTAACCACATATTGTAATACAGATACTTTGCTTTATAATCCGCTTTCTATATTATACATACTCTCATTACTAAGAATTCCTTTCGCCCCAACATTTCATTCGCATAGATAGCAATCCTTATTGTGAAGACACTCATAACATTTGACGTATGCCTGAATGAAATGGAGTGTGTATTTATTAAGTTAATTAAACTGTTCTTGAAGGCCTCGCCGGTTCATTAGGGTGCATGATTTGGATCTAAGATTGTGATGTAGATTTCATAGGGGTTTGGATGTTTAGCACGGGAATGGCGGTAACCATATTTTTGTTGGTAGATTGTGTGATGTGGTGAGGTAAATAATCGGACCATGAGAAATATAGATATAAAATGCATAGTTTTCGAGATAAACGTATCTAAATGCTTTTAGAAAAGGTTAAATTAAATTTTGAATGTATGAAACTACGCAAGCAGCAAAATTTTTACCGATTACTCTTTGCAAAAAAAAAGTTCCAGACTGCTGTGTTCGTTTAAGTAAATAGAAACATTTTTGATAAAAGGACTATTCAAATGTATTATTACATGCTTTTTTGTGAACTTGACGTCAAACTTTTAAAATGTGCTTGTGCTTAGACTATTTCTGGCTAATTAAATGTGTAAATTAAATAAAGATAGGTGTGTTTTTTTATTTGTTAATTAACGATTTTCTAAATGAAACATACACCTATCTTGAACTTGATAATTTGGATATAATATGATTATTAAAATACCAAGCCAAAAAAGATGTCTGAATATATTGATGATTTCTTTAAAAATTTTCTTGCACAAGCTGTTTTCCAAAAAACAATTTATTTGCTTTCAACAAAATATGAGTTACAAGATTTATGTGAAAATTTACTTTCCAACATATTGCACGGGAAGTCTTAATCATAATAAATTATAAACAATAATGAGTCATTATTATGGAAACAGCTCGTACGTTTGAAGAATTGGGAGCGTCTAATGAAGCGGGAGGATTCATTAGTCAAATATGTAAGCTTATGAGGCAGGCTCGAGGAATTCGAAAGATTAAATCTTGTCGAAATATTCGACGATATATCAAAAATTTTGTTAGAAAACAAAAGGGTGAGTAGACGATTCTACTAGGTACGTATTTTATGTAAGAAACATTAACTGTATATGAAATACACATATACAGGAACTTTTTGAGATATAATATAATAACAGCTTTGAATATTTAAATGTCCATAATAGATCATAACCCTATGTCTACTAGACATTGACATTAAAATATCTATTATTGTCTACCACTCTAGCCATTTTATCAAATGGTCACGATACACTATATTGATTGTGTGATTATAACACTTTAACAGTCAAGAGTAATATCAAAATAATGTGATATTCATCGAGCACAACATTTTCAATCAGGTCACGAATAACTAACGTCCTAAGAGACTACTTTTGGTGAACGAAAATGCTTTTTATAACCAATTCTAAGAACAAGATTTATATCTTAATTTTCCTCCAGAGATCCATCTCAATTCGGCAAGCAATATCGTTTATTGTACCCCCGTCATACATCACGGACTGACAGGCTCTACAGCCCTTAATGAAGACAACACGACTACAAACTATAATTCGCCATCTAAATGCACCGTCGACAGGCATAAACAATTGAAATAATTATCAGGATAAGCCCCCGGATCAACAGAAGCCCTCGAGATTTCAACCCTTCTAAGATCTGACAGCATCTTATGCAAATTCACAAACTTCGCATCGACTGGAACAAGCACCTTAAGAGTACTTTCTAATAGTAATCAAAAACTATTCTTCAGCTATTAAGTTAGAGTTGAGATTTACATTGATAGTACAAGCGACATACGGCTCTTTAAGGGTATTTGGAATAATGGTTGCTCAATTGGATCTCTCTATGCTAACCCGTGTTAAATCATAGTCATAGTATTTGTTCAAATTATACTTACAAAGTGAATTCTAATTCTAGAGTTGGAAAGCATCTATTGCTGTGTTTAAGTTTAAGTTAGGTATACTTGAATTAATTATGATTACTCTTCATTTATATTTGTTTACATATTACGAACTCAATAATTTGCCTATTTATAAGGATGAATATTATTAGCTAGTAATGAGATTAGCGGAAGCGAAAGCTGTGCCAGGATCGTAGCAAGTGGAGATCTGCACCACTAGTGAACGTTATCATTGTTAAAAACTTTACTTTTTTAGTTGCATTTATAATAATGACCATTTTGATGCAACGTGTTTTCAGCTACTTTCCTCTAAGGACGCTTATCACGTTTCCCATAATAATTGACATTCTTAACGCAACTAAAAAAGTGAAGTTTTATACAATGAAAACTTACACTCCCTTAGCAGTAATCTCTGCCTATCCCGCCGGAAAAAGGCGTGATTGTATCTGTGTGTGTGTGATTCGACTGACAGAAGTGTTAATCTTTATTTTTCACGTTCCTATTTAACAGATGATCTTTTTGCCTGGTACAGTCGCCTCCAAAAATATGTAACCACTTTTGACAGACAAGGCAACATAACATCATCACACGTCTTTCCTCACATTTTTTTTTTCCTTGGAATGATATATCATTGTTACTAATTTCAACGCGGTGCTATTTACAGGTCCCCGTGTAACAGATGGTGAGCCTGTTGCCATGCACCGGGCACAATGTGAGGCAAGCGATATTCACAATAAACTGTACATAGTTTTATTCAAACTCAGGCGGTGGGATCGAACCCGTGTTTCCCGCGGCCTCTCGAACGAGTCCCCATCCGTCCCAACTGGGCTGCTACTGTAAATTACTCTATTTATAAGGAAATAAAGAACGTCACCTCTAAAATGTAATCCCCGAAGGGGTAGGCAGAGTCCAAGGAGCACTGTGTCCCTTAAGACCACATCTAGCCATACAAAAATTGGGTTTGGTCAGATGAAAAATCGTGAAAGGTAGTTATGGTAAAATGAAAGCGATATTCAGAATGAATATTATTCATGATTTAATTTCTATACCTACCTCGGCATTTCTTGCGCAAATAGTGCAACCACTAAGTTCTAATACTTATAAGACTATTCGGTACTTACACGAAGATCCTTTAATAATACTAATACCTACCTCCAGCAGTAAATAAGCAAATTTCATGCGTGAAATTCAATGAACGGGTGAATGTTCGGGATATAAACGAAACTCACTGAAATGTAACTTGATTAAGTCGGCTGTAAAATGTGGTTAAATGAATAAACACACTATCTAACCGAATAAACGTAGGTGCACGAGCATATTTGGCGTGTTTTGAATGTATACAGTCATAGATTTTACAAGACTTAGATTAGGGAAAGGAAATTATGGAAAACAATACAAGTAACGCTTACATCATCATAGTAGCTACCCTTATTTAACATAATATTTATGTTAAACATATTATTACTTGGAGGAGCTCGGTGGCGTTGTGGTTAGTATGATAGCTAGCTATCGCTTTCGATTGAAAACAAATCTACCTTCGCCATGGTCAGGCCGTGCATGGATGACCAAAACCTTGTGTACTCGAACTCCTCCGTGCTTCGGAAGGCACGTTAAGCCGATGGTCCCGGTCGCTATTGCGACTATTTCTACCCACCAACCCGTATTAGGTGGTGGTGTAACGGCCCATACTCCTCATGTGTTTCTCCATGAGGAAGGCCTATGCCCAGCAGTGGGACGTATGTAGGCTGAGGACGTATTATTTTTATGTAAGTATTGTATTTAACACTTATTGAATAAATGTAATTAGAGATAATTTAGTTATTACAGTACCAGTATTTAATATATGTCATTAAATAACACTTTCGAATATAAATAAAAAAAAACAAAAGCATAGCACTACAAACTGATATAATTCTGAATTCAACTAAATTCACACATAATGGTTATTAGAACTTATAGAATTGTGTACAACCTTGTTTTCTTACTAAAACTGTGTAAAATCCCAAAATCAATAATAAAAGCTTCCGTATTCTGTACAGACATCGGTCATAGGAAGTGGTTACATCAAAAAGACTTGAGATCCGAACTCAAAGTCGCACCGGATCCGGACTCAAAGACGCGCCGGATCCGGCTACAATCGAGCCGGACCGGGCCGGCACGCCAAATATCTAATTGGAATTTCTAATTAGACTTCTGAAGCTTGCTCCACTAATTAGTCCGTATAGGGGTGAATTCCTCTAAGAATCTCTGATCATAGTGTTTTTAATCCTTTACTAGAAATTTAATGAGAAATATTTGAAACTCTTAACTTTTGACTATTTTTGTCATAATAATTATTGATATGTTATTAAATCATGGTAAATGCATTTATTAAAAATATGTTCAAAACTTCCGAAAATATTTGTTGTGTGTATACAAAGGAAAACTTATAACATTTTCAGTAATTTAAAAATAGTTAAGTTTGTTTTGTACATATAATCACAACTATTATCCCCTAAGGGTTAATCAGAGACTAGGCAAAAGCACCGCAAAAGCCGTCCATTGTCAAAGTCCGCGCTTCACCAAGCAGTGACTGCACTCAGCGTGACAGGTGGTGAGCCCGTCGCCACTATAAGCTATTGGATGGTTGTGCAGTTCTAAGGCCCGTATTACAGAACCATACTCAAGCGTAGATCTCTGCTTGAGCGGAGTTAAAAAGGGATGGCGCTGTGTGGGATCAATAGCGTCATCCCTCTCTAACAGTGCTCAAGCAGGGATCTAGGCTTGAGTTTAGTTCCGTAATACGGGCCTAAGTCCATTACACGCCTTTTACGACACCCAAGTGAAGAGATGGGCTGGTAGTATTCTTTTAATGAGCCGCTACCACACGAATGTTATTATCTTACTTAAAGTTTATTTCGTGCCCATGTAGCATACGAACTGTGCATTAGATATTTCGGTGTTGTATAATTGTCACCTCATTGGATCTATCTCTATCTATCTATCAGCTTATTGTCGTCCACTGCTAGACATAGGCCTCCCCCAAGATCACCACAACTCGCGGTCCTGAGCCGCCTGCATCCAGCGACTTCCTGCGACCTTCAGAGACCTTCCTTATTGGATAATAGCACGTATTCTTAAAATATTTAATAATTCCATTCAATTCTTAAAATATTTAAATAATTCCATTCAATTTCAGCAACAAATAATTCGTGTAGATATTCAAACGCTTTTCCTAGGATTAATCTCACAATATATTTGAAATTAGTGCAAGTGCGTCCATAAAACACAAAAGCAGGGGTCATTCTCGTAACCCTTTCGTATAAATTGCGATTTCTAAACACACGGACATTCTCAGATGCGAGGGCCGCCGCCGAAGAAGGGCTCATTTTCATTAGGCAACTAAGCGGCCGGCTTTATGTAGATTTATATAACTAGTGGGTAGCAGTGGTGCTCAAATATTTTATATTAACATCGTTAGAAAAGTTTTATTTTGTCTTCTTTATCGTCGTAGTTCTATAAAGTATTATGGTTAAAATATAGGAACATGGCTTTCTTTATCGGTATTCGTTTTCCCTCGTTCCTCAAAATAAGCGATAAAAATAGTCATTCTTTATATTTATATCTCATTAGAATTTTTTATGAAAAGTACTTACAATATATCAACTAGAACTCTCGACGATAATATATAGAAAACCGAAAAAAACATTTGAATAGAACTATACTCGTAGCAGCGGACTAGAACATATACATTAATGAAAAATTAAAAACATCCTTCAACATTCATATTATATTTAGCGACTATAAATGACGCATTTAAGTAGAAATCTATTTAAATCTATCCCAGCCAGCCCCCTATTTCACAGATTCAATTCGGAAAGCTACACCCTGTCTAGTTTTAATTTCCGACAGTACAAAGTGACAGGTATAGAAATTTCGCGATTTGTTTTCCGATCATTAATAAAGTATCTTTTTTTGTGTGGGTATATTCCTCTATTGTTGCATTCTAAAAAAGGTTTTCAAAATCCTTTAATCACTTAAAAGAAAATACCAACAGTTTGAGCACCACAGTCCGTGTTAACGAGGGCTCAGAGCGTCCAGTGACCCTCGGCTGACCCGAGGCGTTTTTTGTCTGCACCTACATTCTTCGGACCAAGGAACTACGCCAGGCATGCTCGTCAGAAGGTCTGCAGACCGGCGCACCTTTATGTTCGTATGGTATGCTAAGGATTCTTTAGAGTATATTTCAGTGAAAATTTGTTTATCAAATAGATCAGTGAAAAAAAGCTACGTATGTTATCATTATTATGGCAACTCTAATATTTCTATCTATAACTAATATTTGATTTGCTCTCGGAGCTTATCTATGTTTATTTGTATGCCTGTCAGGCAATGTTTATTTTTTTACAATTTTATTAAAAATTCTATGGTTGTGGAGCAAGCGAACGTTTGTGCAGCAGTGAAAAGAAAATCTGGTTGTAATTATTGAATTGTTAAATTTAAGCACTTCTTCATGAATACAACGTAACTCCTAAACAAAAATTTCATCTCTTACAATTACATGCGCTGACAAGAGGTTCTTATTAGAATTCCAGTCTACGAGTCCAATTCTAATAAGACTTATTTTCCCACACTATGTTTAAAGCTCACTTATAGTTTCGTGTGCACATTAAATGCACGCTGAAATATCCTTTCCTAAAGCTTTCAGGGGAATCTTTTATTAGGTACTTACTAATATTGGGGAGTAATCAGATACCACGGAACCATTAGCAGGCTCCGTTTGTACTCGTACGTGAGAACCGAAAGTAATTGACAAAACACATTGTTTAGCTAATAACAGAGCGCTTGGAGTACACGCTCAAGCCATTATCCCTAACAGTCCCGACTTTGTTTTAAAATGTAGAAATTAAACTTTCTTTTTTCGTCGGAACAATTCTAAACTCGCGAGCAACTTCTGTTTTAGCCGCTCCCTCACATGTTTGCGGAAGTTTAAAAAGTTCTGGGGCCTTTAAAACGGCGATTCGTTTCACTTTATCCCCACAATACGGTTAAATATTTTAATTGGTCCGCCAGACTGAATGCCAAAACGGGTTGGCATAAATTCGGTAAAAGGTAGGGTATTCGTGTTAAAAAACGACTGCCCTTATTTATCAAGTTCATATAAATCTCACAGCTAAATGTGAATCCAATTTGTCCCTGATTTCTTTAGTTCAAAACTGAAAGTTAGGATTGCTTTATGATCTTGAACATGATTGTAAAAGTAAATAAAGTGGAGATTCTTTATTAGTGATATTATTTTACCACTATAGAATACATCTGTGCAAACGTAAAGTCAACTCATTTAACCCATGTTTCCTTCTCCTTCTAATGGTAATTTACTATCAAAGGTGTGTATCTTTTTTGACGACGAAGAATATTGATAGTTTATCAACCAGCCATGAATAGTATAATTGTTATGATCATGTCTATTTTTTATTATTTAAGGGACTCTAATTAAAAATCGAACTATACACAAATTCCTATACCACATTTGAGTTAAAGATGTGTATGGCCGTATACAAAAGGGCAGTGTAAGGGTTAAGCAGGCGAGCACTTAGCCGCCAGATTGCAATAAACATAGCCAGTGAACGCGTAGCACTGCTGGACACAGCTTGCTGGCGGGGAACAGGGAAAGCCTTGGAGACGCATTTTCAAATTAAACATATTTTTAGGCAGGTATTTTTTATTTGCGTAAACATAGGATTGTTTCGCGTCGGAACTGTAATTTTAATTAATTTTAAAATAGATTCTTAGAAGATTTTTTAAAAATATATCAACAACATTCATTGGTGATGAGATAATATTGATGATAATTATGTTATGTTGTTGTTATTTGTTATATTTATTATATGTTATACACGAAGCAGATGTGTTAACACCCTCATATGGCCCGTAATATTATGCCTTATGCTTTTTGAATATCGACATCTGATAAATAGATAAGCACAAGCCTGCCAAAATACAATCTTGTTAATTGCCGTAATCGACTTCGTAATAGTCGGTAAGGCTACATTCTGACTTACTTGAATTTAGAGTAGGTGAGGTGAACAAGTGTAAATGCCGGTGTGCTTAAAAATTTTTCGGAACACCGTCATTCATTCGGGCGATCATTTTGCTTTGTGGTGCTTGCGAGTAAATATAACTACGCTCATTGTCTCACGCCGGTTAAATCGGCATTACTTATACATCCTTTTCTTCAGTAGCGTTGTAATAATGTAATGTATTTATCTATTAAGTATATTAATCTGTCATCTAGTATCCGTAACACATGCAGCATTAGTTGCTTAACATAGGGCTAGTTGATAGGTGTGAATGTCTGAATATATTTATTTATTTATTTTATTTAATAGGCTAATAAGCACCTAAAAATAGGCTAATTTCGACTCCACACCACCTCTGTCGTAAGGCTGGTCCGGCAGTCGCCCTCGTTAGAGAAGCTCAAATTAATGCCGGCCATTCTCCCTCTGACGCCGCCCAGTTGTTCTTAAATCTAATTACCGCCACCGCTTCTGCGACCTCCGCTCACGCACAGACTGATTAATCGGTCCATCTGCAAACGGCTTGACAATAACATACGACGACTATTGCTGTGAAGGAGAACGGTAAGAATGGTATTTATTAGGTCTCTGGTTTTGGATAATTGGTTGTTAAATATTTTTTTGTAGCTCAGCCTGGAATAAACACTGTAAGGGTAGTGTTGTGGTCTTTAGAAACTAATGCTATAAGTATATTCTATTTTATAGCAATTTAAGTACATGAGCAGCCATCTCTCAGGTTTATGCTGGTATTTATTACGCTTAGACACAGAAAAGAGAATCAAGAGAAGGCAAGACCTTGAAAATGTCGTAGCAACCACTCGGCTACGAAGTTTTGGTTTAGATTCATTCTAAACATTATATTGAAATGAAATGTATTTGACACATCCCATTAACTGATAACAATTAGTTCGTGTTTTTTTATTTGAATATTTTTTGTTTTCTTTATTTTTACTATTAGAGTAAGGTTTTCTCTGTTAGCTAGGAGATTAACCGTTTTTTGCGTTTTTTTAATATTAATCGTATATTCCTGTAATAATTTTATATAATGTTAATAAATAAATTATCTAAAAATTTTAATGGTATTCCATTAAATTGTACATATTGATTCCATAAAGCAGTCTAAACTTGCACATAAAAACATTGTAATAACGTCATAACTATCGCAATAACTTGAAGAATATTCAAATAATTTTCCCTAAAACAATGTTAATCATCGTAACAAAGCATAATTCTGTAATCGCTGAAGCTGGTCAGTGAGAGGGTTGTTGAACTATCTCCCTTGCTCGACCCTTGCAAACAATGCGCCCCTGATCCGACTTAAATAAAAGGTTTGATTTTGTGTTTTAACCAGGGTCAGCAGATATTAGAGATGAGTCAAAGATGCTAGTAATCCAGAATAATTATTGACAACTTCAAGTGAACCTATTTCTAAAGTAATCAACAACAGTTTATGCATTTAAATAGATACTTCTCATCACTCGGCATAGACTCTTGACGGGAATACCACATGAGTACTAGCTAAAACATACCTATTTAAATTTAATGGTTAAACCTGATGTTTAAATATTATTATCATCAGACATCTCAATGCGTGGCATAGCATTTCCATGTGAAAAAAAAACAAAAATCAACCACTAGCTATTGCCCGCGACTTCGTCTGTGGTTACTGGTTTTTTTAACTATCCCATGGGAACCCTTTAATTTTCCGGAATAAAAAGTATCTAAGATATTGACCAGAGAAGGTATCACCATGCAAAATTTTATTGAAATCGGTCCAGCCATTTCGGAGATTAGCCCGTACAAACAGACAAAGAAACAAAAAAAATTTTTTTTTCGCTCCTTTACATCCCCCAGACTTGATTTTAAGCATTTTTTTCTATGTACAGACATTCAACCTCTACAGTATTATTATATGTATAGATTGTATAGATAACGGACCACGATAGCCAAATAGAATTAGAAAGTGCAAAGGGTAATCTGGCATCAACCGCTTTATACTTTTAGAATCACAAAGAAACTCGAGACCACAAGTTTTATTCACCCATAAGACCCAACATTTTCCAAAGACAATAGTGTCTTTGGAAAAAGTTTCAATATCAAAATTAAAATCTTCAAGCCGCCAAGCCTCTCAATACTAAGACCAATATCTAACCGTCACTTTGCATATCGATGCAAAGTTAAGTTTCATACTTTGAGCCAGTTGATGGGTGTGATGAGAATGTCCCGTGTAATTTCTTATTCATTATATTTTTAAATAAACAACGTGCTTATTGTGTTATAATTTATAGTATAATTTCAATCTCGAAATAATAAGAAATTCTATCCTTAATATATCCACCTATTTCATCGCTATTCTTCCCAGTATTACCATCCTACTCATGTTCATAACTCTTGTGACTAACATGCTTAGGCCCAATTGCACGATCGAGAGTTAGCGCCTAAACCAGGGTTTGCCCATATATTTGCCTCAGGGTTAGGGGCTAACTCTCGAACGCGCCTTACTGTATCAAAATCAAAAACATTTATTCAGTTTAGATCCGTCTTAGCAGAAGTTTATGAATCTCAAAAACATTACAAAAATTTCGTGAAAGTGAAAAACTACGCCATTTTCGTTTCTCCTGAATACCAAGAGAGTCGTCATCCTCTCATTTATCTTATTCTGTTTTTTCGTCTCTCTTCTACGATATTAAGAATCTAACGCATATATTTTCATTAAACATTAACAGGTACCTATACCCATAGTAAATCTTATTAAACCCGTACATTGTACGCTGACCCGACAACCCTACCAAACCGAGGCCTCTCCTAATATTTGCAGAATGGACCGACCGATCTGCATAGCTTTATTACGTCATCCGCTTTGAGGTGTAACCTTGTTTAACATAATAAATTTATTGGCTTCAAGATTACACTGCCTGACCTTCCTCCGTAATATCTTTGATGGTTTGGTCCTATAATGATTAATAATTTGTCTTCGGAATTTAAAATCAATGAAGAAGGAGTAAGATAAAAAGCTTATTTTTTAAGACACCTAACAATTCATCTGTGAAAAGTTTAATTCCATACAAGCGTATTAAAATTTGCGTGATGCGACAGACAGTGAATATATCTGAAGGAATTGTTTTGGCTACTTTACATCAGTTCTTCCAATATTTATAATGCTGTAGAGACATCTGCAATTTACACTATTCTATGCTATTTAAGCTACGTTGCCTGGTTTTCTTTCTTTTTTACAAAAAGTGGATAAAAATTTGAAAATTCTATCATGAAATCTTTTCCCAAAGACCCAAAGGACCTTATTCAGTCAACATCAATTTAACACATAAATAATTGGTCATATTGATATACGAAATAACTTCGCAAGAAAAATCTCCATCAATCTAAAGAACTGTCACTACTTTAATGCTTACCAGAAATTTCATTACTAAAATGTTACTTTTTGAATGTGTAATCTGCTCCCGTACCAGAAATACACACTAAAATATTTAACGAAATTATTATAACATGATGTATATGGTATAGCAGGTAACTGTAGTGGAAATATACCTCACCTTTTTGTTCATTCACTGGCGTACAGTTTGCTTCGAAATAACTTGAGTTTATTTCTTCTACCCTCCCCCAAAAGTTACAATATGCGGAGTTTTTAACTGTTATTGTTTATAACACATTGAAATGTTCTATACTTGTAGATGGCAATAACAGCAACAATCGGTAATGGCCGTTCCGATGTACTAAATAAATCTATTTAGGTTTCCTGTACATTGTAATGATTATGTGTGAAACTGTAACTATATCTTTTTCATTAAATAAATAAATAATAAATAAATTTCATTACTAAAATATTACTTTTTGAAAAGTTGTATGTAGTTAAAATTGGTTATATAAATTTATATTAGTTAATATTAGTCGTAGCAACGTAGCATCTCTCGTAGTCTACTACAGATAATCGTAACGGTTTCGTAGCACAGCCCGGTACAATACACGCAATAAATTCTGAACAACAATGCATTGACAGAGTTTGCGCCCCCAGTCTTTATTACAGCCCTTCAAGCATCGGTGTATTGCACATTGACAGATCAGTTAATGAAAAAGTAGCTTTAATGCGTTGTATTAAGGACGATTGTGGCGGAAGATTCATGGAGTATGGGATGCGTTGCGCACGAAGACCGAGGCCTAGAGACAGAGTCTCAATTGTGTTGCTATTTTGTTTGCAATTTTGTGAGAATATTTGAACGTTTTTAATCGTTTGAAGTATAAGTTTTTATTGTTTATTTAAAATCCTGTTAAACATACATCAACTTTCATATACTTTCATATTCAGAAGCAATCCACAAATCATCAGTCAATGCATTTCGCCAGAAGGCATCCTATTTAAACTTTTTACAGACACCGGTCCCACTCATAAAGGGTCATAGGTCAAAGCTGGACGTTTCTCTGTGAGATCTTAGGTTTACTAAGGTCCTACAAAATGCAACTGACGACTGGCGAAGGTTGCAGTAAGTCGCTGGATGCGGTGGAGCGCACTTCCCGGTCGATGTGAAGATTCTTGCGGGAGGCCTTTGATGTTGAAGATGTATGTATAACCATACCTAACACTTTTATGTATGCCTCAGGTGTATAAAAAAGTATTACTGTGCCCAATAAATTATAGAAGTTAGTCAAAAAGATAAAATAGCTAGCTGACTGGTCATCATCATCATTATCCTGCCCTTTTCCCAATTTCATTTGAGGTCGGCGCAAAGAGTCTTTCTCCTCCACTCTCCCCTATCACACGCCATTTCAACATTCACTCCCATTCTAGCCATGTCCTCATTCACACAATCTATCCATCACTTCTTTGGTCTTCCTCTCCCTGCATTACCATCCACTCTCATATTCATAACTCTTCTCGTTACATGCTCATTCTCTCTCCTCAAAACATGTCCACACCACGACAGCCGCTTTTCTCTCAACTTCTCTATCACTGAAGCAACTTTCAGGCATTCCCTGATATACTCGTTCTTCACTCTATCAATCTTCGTCACTCCACACATCCATCTTAACATACGCATTTCGGCCACATGCAATCTATTTTCATCCATCTTTTTCATAGCCCAACATTCCGATCCATACATAACAACAGGTCTTATGATTTTTTTGTTTATTTTCCCTTTCAATCTAGGGGAAATGCGTGGGTAGTTCCCGTGACCTGTCGCCATTTCATCCATCCTGAGCTAATTCTTTGCTTGACGTCTCGATCTATTTCCCCTTTATCCTGCAAGATTGAACAAGATTGCAAGATTTTAGCTGACTGGTATTCATCCATAATTATTAAGAGATTTTACTATCTCATACACGTCGGAGACGTTTAACAGCAAAATTATTATCAACGTAAAATTTTTATAACAATATTGTACAGATTCATCAACCTTAAGGTACATATTTTCGATTTTGTCTGTTGCGCTATAGTTATTTTTAAAATATCAGTAGTGAATCTCCCAGGACCCTCGCCCTTGGCGTATCCGGCGTAGCTATTAGTGCCGCTGGTTGCAGCTGTCATTTTCGCATAGACCTCACCGTCGCCTCTTTATTTTGTAGCGAGTACTACTGGACTGTAAACACTATCACATTTATTTAAAATATAAAAAAGTATCACTCAATTTAAATTGAGAAACATCGAAGCATTTTTTGCTCTCAATAACTATAGCACTTGATAAGGAACGTAAAGTTTTGATTCTTGAATTAACTATTATTTGGATCTTACTTTCCGATTACCTAAAAATTACTTGCTGTTTTCGAACATGTACTATCACTTTTATAATTACTCTTCCTTGCATTTCAAAAATATACAGATAATTGAAAGTGGTTAAAGTTACAAGGACGGCCTTATTTCTGAAAGAGGCCTGTTAACTTTCACTCACGCTCACTTAATGCTCTTTGGGGAGCCTCAACATTAACACCAGTGACGTCGCCGTCGACAGCGCCTTGTCGGCGTCGCTCGCCGGTTGCCCAACTGACTGCTAAATGCCGCAAGAGCGGCCGCCGTCCCGCTTGCACGGTCGCATTCGGCGCACCTCTCGCTCGCGCCGGCGCGAACACGTGTTTATTTGTATGTTTTATCCTTCGGCGGCTTTAAACCCAACCCACTCCGACCGCAAAGTGCGCTCCGCCGCCCGCCGCGCCCGCGCCGTCGCCGCCTCTCGCTCGCCGCGGAGCCGCACCGACTCGCCCGCGAAACTTTGTCCGAAGTCGACGGGCGCGGACGTACGCCGCGTATTAATAGCCACCGTGAACGGCCACCGCAACCGACGGCACCCCACGCGAGTCGCACCACAACCGCGCTCACTGCCGCACGCATCTCACGCAATCGCACCCCTATCTACGTGTACACTATTCATTTAAACCGTTCATCGCAACGTGCTCGAACGTGAATACGATTAGAACTTGAAACTGTCACATATCGGCTACATCGAAAACAAAAGCAACGTGCATGCACTCGTAAATACTCAGTGCGAAAAAAGTGCCGTCGTCAGTGAAACTAGTGAAAAGTTTTTTGCCGCGCGGGGGAGCCACCCCTTGGCGCCGGAAAAAATCGGCCCCTCGCGTCCCTCGCCCGCCCGTCGCCGAACTTTTCATTCACCGGGGAAAAAAGTGTGGCAAGGCCGTCGGTGACGTCACCGCGTCAAGTGGCCACGCGCGCGTTCCCTAGCAACGAGTCGTCTCGTCGCGAAGGAGTTGTGTTAGGTGTGATGGCAGTGTTGAGTGAGGAGAGTGCGTGCGCGCGGTGGCTGCCGGCGCGGCGCGAGGTGTGACATGTAGCCGGCGCGGCGGGCTCCCTGGACTATATGTGCAGCACGCAGCGCGCGCGCCTGGCGAGGATGCACCTCACCGGCGCCTCCAGCGGCGCCGTGTCGCCCGACACCAGCTCCACGCTCCTCCACGAGACCTACACCAAGATGACCTCAGACATTCTTGCGGAACGGACTCTCGGCGACTTCTTGTCCGAGCACCCGGGAGAGTTAGTTCGAACGGGAAGCCCTCACTTCGTGTGCACGGTGCTTCCGCCTCACTGGCGATCGAACAAAACTCTGCCAGTGGCATTCAAAGTGGTGGCACTAGGGGACGTCGGAGACGGGACTCTGGTGACAGTTCGAGCTGGCAACGACGAGAACTGCTGCGCGGAGTTGAGGAACAGCTCGGCCGTGATGAAGAACCAGGTGGCCAAGTTCAACGATCTACGGTTCGTCGGCCGGAGCGGGCGCGGTGAGTGCTGAAGGTGCAGTTATGTGATACCGAATGATACTATAACTTCCTTACTCATAAAAATACTCTAATCGAAAACTAATTCTAAACGTGCTGTTACATTCGTAAAGTTAGTACCTGTTCATAAAAAGTTCGCACCAAAACAGGGGAAAAGTCCGTGACATTGAAAAGTGTGAGAAACTTTTTCGCACTGCTTAAGAAGTTCGTTGAATGTCAATAAGAGGGCGGGCGGCTGTCCGCCCCTGCGACCCGCCTTTCTTAAGAAAGTTAACTTTATACGGATGCAATCTTTTACGAAACTTCTTTACGTCATAGTCTTAATACGCGACCATCTGTTTGAATTTTTATTTTTTTTTATTTACGGTGATATGCTAGTTCAGAATGGTAATAATAATTCAGACTGGGTGATAATTATTTGTTGATCGATGATTAATTACTATTGTCCGCAAATTAGAAACCCTTAGATGTAAACAAACTTTAACTACGAATTGATCTTATAAAATATTCTCCGAAAAAAGTAAATCCTGCAATGAAGTAAATCCTTTTTAAAAATCTGCGTGACTGCCTAAGATAATTTCATTTAATATATTTATTTTATTTCATTAAACTACACATATCGGCTTGGAATTTTAACGTCATTGACTTTGAATCTAACGTTCACAGCGAACTTTGTCGGCTGTATTTACGACAATATCAAATTTTAATTATCATTCTTCTTTAGTTAAATCACTGCTTGCTATCGTAATGACAACAACCTTTACCGTCATTTAATATTGTATGAAAAATTCAAAATAATATATTTTTTGTCCAAAATGGAGCTCTTAAACATAAGTATTTTTTTCTATGAGAAGATATTATTTGTATCATGATATAGAATTAACATTCCATTTTACTTGTTACCTATGAATAAAACCTGGGTTGTTGAATATATTTTTTTTTCGTAAATTTAACTGAGGGATATTTCATTGATCTTAATTGTAATTTTATCTTCATAATTTTTAATTCGTTTAAGCCTTGAATATTTTTTTTCGAATTTTGGTAAAAAATTATTCATATTTTATGTTTATAAAATTATTAGCCACAAATAATGAGGGAATTCATCTATAATTGTGAGAATCAAAATCAAATCAAAGAACTGTTTTTTTTTGTTTGGCTTGCGTACTGCGATTTTTCCGTCCTATTACACCAATAAAAATTTCGCATGTCGATTGCTAAACATTTCGATTATCGTTTAATAAATATGAAATACAGGCCTGAAATGGCCAGGGTGGGTATGAAATACAGACATGGATCAAACGTAATGGGTAGATAGACAGAGTCATTTGCAGCAGTTAATCACTAGAGCATAATAAAATTCTAACTTTATTTACTAAATAGTTATGTTAGAACCACTTTTGTACTACTTATTGCCTTTGAAAATTTCAAAATTGCTGATGCAAACCCAAACAGAAAAACATTGTAAAAAATGTATTTTATTATTCCTTTGTATCGTGGACTTGCTTTAATACAGTTTTAAATAGGTATCAAAGTTTAACAGTGATAACCGGTTTGTTGAAAAACAATCCACGCCATTTTTTTAGTTTAAATATAATGTATGCATATGTTATGGGTAATGCTAGTAGATGCGGTAAGCCTAGGTTTACCTGGGTTTAATTAGTATTACCCAGACGTTTTTGATAAAGTCTGAATTATAAGTGAAATAAAATTTAGTTCAGAATTTCCTGCGTCCGACTCAGGTCATCCAAAATCGTTTTCTACGTATAGCAACCAGTACGGACGTCTGTCGATTCCCGAATCCGGCTAGAGCGCCCTGCTCTGGAAGCGGGACCCCTTAGGGAGGATGCCTTCCAGAGAGAAACCCTCCAGTAGTGGTTCACCACTACAGGCTTGAGGACCCATAAAGTCCCCCCTCCCTACCTCCCGTAAAATTCCCCCCCTATGTCCATTCCTTAAAATGATCTATCTATCATCAATAGCTGAGTAGCCGTCCGAGGCATCAGTTTAAGTCGATAAAAAATAATCAGAATTTACTCAAACTCACCCAGAGCTACCCAACTCTGGCTGTATTAGGTATCTTATGGTTTCCGAAAAAAAGTTACAAGAAACTGCAAATGCACTATCGCTTTTAGGAGTTCAAGGCTTTATAAGAAGTAATTGTATAACTAAATGTTTGACGACCTCCGTGGTCGAGTGGTCTGTACGCCGGTCTCAAGGCGTCGCTATCTCGAGGGGTCCTGGGTTCGATTCCCAGTGGAGGCAAGTGTTTGGGTGATGAATTTTTAGGCATTTGTTCTCCAGTCTCGGATGTTTTTGACCCATTTAATATATTCGACAGTAAAAAATACTCCATTATCGTCAAAATAGCAAGCAAATATTTTAGGCTCCCTGACACCTGCGTCTGTCACCATAATGTCAAATGAAAGGGGCTTATAAACCACTTCAAAAATGGCGGAGGTTTCTCAATTCGAACGTATTTATGTTTTTTTTTTATTTATTATGTTAATTTGACTTTAATGGTGGTTTTTTATTATTACATCTCTATAACAACGATAGAAACTTTGAAAGTATAATTTTAGACTCTAAAACTGAGCAGGAAACAGAACCGAACAGAAGGCCTTCCTACAGACACAACGCATTTGTGACCCCTCCGGTGTTGCAAATGTTCATAGGCGACGGTAATCACTTTCCATCAAGTTGTAACGAGGTGCTATAGCTATATTAGCGACTCTTTGCTGCTATTGCGCTATTTCCTGGCAATTTTCTCTTGGATTATGATTTTAAATTTACTGTCTGTCTCTTTTTATTTGTTTTGTTCTCGAAATTTATTCTTACAAGAATCAGCGTGTAAAGCGGTTGACTCACCGACAATAATTTTAAATATTATTTTAATGTATTTAGTATTGTGTTAATCAAGTTATAAGCTTATACATAAAAAGTGTCCATGGGCGGCGGTAGTTGCTTAACATCAGGTGACCCGTCTGCTCGCTTGCCCTATCCCATAAAAAAGTCAGAAAACCACAAGATTCTCGGTTATCAGTTTCAGCTAAATTATAAAGTCCATAAGTTTATTTAAGGCACTATTTTGTGCCTTTAATCCTAATACATAAATATAAATAGTGACGTCAGATTTTGGAGTCTTCTTGTATTCATCGGTCCACCACGTCACAAGGTGAACCGTCTGCTCGATTTGCCCCTATTATTATAAACAAATACACTTTTGGCGACTTAGGTCTATGAGAAAAAATGACTACAACGTGATATTGACTGGTAGAGAATGCCTCAAGGCATTAAGTCCGCCTTTGTACGTCGTACATAAAGATTAAATAAATATTGTGAAGAATGAAAATTAGAGAGATGTATTAATAACTATGCACAAAAACGCCGATATTTTAAAAAGTCTAAGATGATTATTACCAATGTATAAAAATTCAAAACTTAAATAAAATCCACGATGATTAAAAAAGGTTAAACCGCTCTAGCGCATTTATTGGTTTTATCCGCCAAAAAATATGGATGATTTAACCCAAGAAGTATTGATAGTAATAACTTTATTATGCGAAGAGGCAGAAAGACTCGAAAAGAATATGAACGTATGAACAATATATGGAACCTTTAAAAAAGGAGCCAAAATGCGTGATTTCTCTCAAATAAAAGGCGGTTTACATAAACTAGTTAAAAGAATTCTGGAATCTGAAAAAGTAACTTACAAGCAAAAAAAAAACAACTCAAAAGAACCAAAAACAACCGAAACAGCCAAAAACAACCAGAAACAGCCAAAACAGCCGAAAACAACCAAAAAGAACAACAATAAAAAACTACTAGCAACATTAAATAAGATGTAAAAACGCAAAAAGAAATCAAAATTTAATAAAATGCAAATTATAAAGGTTATACAAGTTGTATCAAAAACAAACAAAAAAAGCCGAAAGTGGGTTGTAGGGTGTCTCATTGCCAAACTATGAGTACCATAGCATGATAGCCGATTTTATTTTTATTTTTGTCAAAAATTTAAAACTGTCGACATTAGAGCGCAACTCTATTAAAGGTTTAATTAAGTTTATCGATAGAAATTACTTCCTAAATTTTCAACTCTGTTCCTACTCCAGAAGGCCTAGCACGGGTCGGAGAGAAAAAGTCCCCAGAGACGAGACAAGAATCGGCATTGCCTCTCGCTTCTTCGTTCGCGCGGAAGCGAGAGGCAATGAGTTATTATGTCTTTTTCTTTTCTCTTCGGCCCGTGCTAGGCCTACTGGTAGCTAGTACTAGACGGTAATTAAAATTGATTTTTAGGGGTGAGTTTTGAAACACCGTGTATACAACAAACGAACACATTAGACAGAAAAAAAACAAAGCCTGATTTTTGTTTTTAATTCAGTAGCATGTCATTGTAAACAAGTCTTAACTTTGTTCCAAAGCCGTGAAAATAGAAAAATAAAAAGTAAAAGGAAAAATAAAAAAATCGACAATGTTGTTATTTGAAAAATCAGTACAAATCCTTTCATGGCACAAATAGTTTAATAGTTGAGATTTACGCAGGCTAATTAGAGTCGAAATAAATTAAAAGTTAAACCGTATTTTTTACGTTCATTTTTGCTGATATTTTGACATTCTAAATTCAAATGACTTTATTATTATATATTCCCTAGGAAAATTTGATTCCTTTATTCCCTAGGGAATAAAATCTTACTTTATTCCCTGTATACATGATAAATAAAGCGAATACGCCTGAACCGATTCGGAAAATTCTTATTTTGTTTCATTGGGTATACTTCACAGGTAGTCCCATATTCATCAGGTTAGGATTTGATGATAGAACCCAGAAGAAATAGATTGTTATGAAGATAATTGTTTTTTTTAAATCAATTAAAAGTGACTAACCCTTAGGGGATACAGTCGTGATTATGTGCATATATGTATGTAATTATTTTTTTCAATGAAAGTCCATAATTTGAAATACTAAGAAAATACTTTCTATTAGTTTATTACGCTTCTTCTAATATCGATATTTAGCGAATATCTTAAAAATATTAATTAACTTATCTCATTATAAGTATATTAATTAAATTATCTCGTTTTGCAAGATATATATAAGTCCCCAACAGGTAGCGAGCCTGTTGCCAACTTGCCATGCATCGGGTACAATGTGAGGCAAGCGATATTCACAATGAACTGTACCTTAAGTTTTATTCAAACTCAGTGGTATACACAAACGTTAACACAAAAAGCTCGCTCGTGTTTAGTATGCTTTGGCTTTCGATTGAAAACAAAGCTACCTTCGCCATGGTCAGGCCGTGGATGGGTGACCAAAACTTTGTGATCTCGAGCTTCTCCTTGCTTCGAAAGGCACGGTAAGCCGTTGGTCCCGGTCGCTATTGCAAATGTTTCCCACCAACCCGCATTGGGCCAGCGTGGTTATGTTACGGCCCATACTTCTCATGTGTTTCTCTATGAGGAAGGCCTGTGCCCAGCAGTGGGACGTATATAGGATGAGGACAACATAAAAAGAAAACAAAAAACACAGAACAAAAAAGAAAAAAATTGTGCTTTATTTGTGTACCTGCATACTACTTTCATGCTATTTTTCGGGGACTGCCAACCTACTTTCAGTGCTCCTAGTGTAAGCTATCATTGTAAAATACTCGTTCTTAACTTTTTTAGTTGCGTTAAGAAGCTCAATTTCTATGGGAAACATGAAAAGCTTGTATCTATCGGAAAGTATCAGAAATCAAGATTAGACGTAGCTAAAAAAGTTAAAGATTTTACAATGATAACATAAATTGAAGCAGGCGTATTTGTAATGAAAAAGTTTTGGTAGGTATGCTGTATATACCAATATTTTTTTATATCTAATCGAGTACCCAAACTTATGTATTGTCTTTGAGAGGTCATACATAAATAAATGTTTTCTGTGTTATGTATTCGTTCTTATTACAAAAAACTTTTTTCTGGTCCTATTCTAACTATTTAATAACAAAGAGCTCTCCTGGAAGCCATAACATGCCGGAAGATTTTTCCTGTTCTATTAAAACAAATCTTTGAATAAAGAAGTAATACATTAGAAAAAGATGCGACCATGTAACTGTTAATAATACAATCAAGTTTAGATAATTTACATCAAAATGGTTCTCACAATTGCATGACTATACAGATTATATTGGGTCCTTACCTATGAAATTGGTGTTTTTTTTCTCTCTTAGTATTTTGTCTGTAACTATTAAGATTCAGAGTATTCCTAAAAAATAATTACCTCGTCTAAAAATAGACTATATTTTTGAGCTCTTTTGATTTGTTTGGATAATTTGTTGTAAGTTTAATTGTGTTAAAATTGGACACGGAGACAACTCTTTTTACATCATTTTATTTGCATTCAATTAAAAACGATGAATAATTTTTATGAAGTGTGATATTACACATATTACTAAAGCTTGTCTAATGATAGATGCCAAATATTATTATCTTTGGATTTGTCGTTTTGAAGAAAATTGAAAAATTTTAGTATGGAAAATGCAGAATTCCCCAAAATCTCCATACAAAACACCAATTTCATAGGTAAGGACCTAATATATGATAGTAAATGGCTTCAGTTATACTGGTAAAAAAAACACAATCTTTCATATACGACACTCACGAGTTCTTAATATAAAAAAAATCCAAAGAAAAGTTAATTTAATTCACAATTTCATTCACCAGCTGATAGCATTAAGAAATTCCAATTAAAAAATTTTGTGTGACCGATTTTTTAATGACTCCTGATACTTGTACTGAAATTACATTGGACATTATTATATCCCGATATCATTTAATTATATCGAGTTAAATGCATAGCAAAGTATATTCAAATCGATGCCAAGAATTCCCAAATAATGAAATCAGAAAACATTCATAAAATCTACTTTGACGACGAACTCACAACTATTTCCGTTTGATATAAAAAGACGAGCATCACGAAACTCATTAACTTAATCTTTCTCACACAAGATCTAGTGCATATAGCTTTTAGAAAAAACGACTGTAACCGCAACCGGAACTTCGCTTTAATCTCGCGATGTTCTCTGTGCAAATGAAAAGTTAGTCCCCAAGACTTGAGGAGCCCGCCCCCTCCCGGCAGCCAATGGAAAAGTCGGGAAGCAGAGGCAGACGTCTTTAGAAGGGGGCGTGGTCACACGGCCATTTGAATAAAAATCCTCCTTTGAGATTCTTTATTTAAATATGCGGTTACATATGCCTTTGCCAAAGTTATTACTCGGAGGAAAAGAAACAAGAGTTCATCGTAGCGGTGATATAATATAGTGCTGAAAGTTTTATGTGTTTAAAATCGACATTATAAGTGCGTTATTTATTATTTTACATTTTTCTCAATTTGGGATCGTAGTGTATTGGATCAAACGAATGTTGTTAATAAAGCTAAAATCTCATTTTCCCCTTAAAACTTAATATTTTGTTTATTTTATCTTAAATGTAGAGTTGGATAGAAGTGCAAAATATATAATGGTTATAAAAATTAATCCAATCATAATAAACTCATTTGCAAAAAAAAGGGCACCTAAGCAATGAACCATTTCAAATGTTAGGTAATATTGCTTTTTTGATAATTATATATTTTGATAGGTAGTTTTATCCTCACAATTTGTGAAAAGAAAATAATCGTTTTCATCAGTATTTCATAAAATTTTGATACAATTTATGGGAAATAATGCTATACCTCACTAGTAGTGTATGTTCGCTAGTAGTGCATATGCTCATGAAGTAAAAATAAAAAAGTTTTTTTATTTAATAAAGTAAAAGCAGATAAATGTTTAGTATCGAGTGTGAATTATTCCAGCCCAGAGGACGAGTGTGAATTATTCCACCATAAGGTGTGATTTCTTCGAAACAAGCCTCTGCAAAGCGTTCTCCTTGTCTTCTTAGCACTCGCCAACGTCGATCTTCACCGAACAGAGATATCTTCATTAGATAACTAAACCCTATTCCAATCTTCTTAAGTCCATGATTCACAATTTCTAGCGAACCCAAGCCTGTGAACTCGGTGCTCACGGAGCAATTTGGGGCCGCGGGCCGGGCGGTGACTGCGTATATTGGCAGCGAGAAGCCTCCTCCTGACCGTCCATAGACTAACATGCATATTTCTTACTTCTTGGAGGTTGTTCTTGAGATCCACATACGAAGATTTGCGATTTCTCAATGCGCGACTCACAAGAAAACGATCATCTCGTGGTTGGGTACATGATTTTCTTTCAGAACCAGGCCTTCTCTCGACGGAACCAGTCTCCTGATATCGCTGCCAGGTCCTTTGGACCGTCGAGCGACTAAAATTTAGCCTCCTAGCCACGAAGCATTGGCTGCAACCCTCTTCAAGCAGCGCGATAATTTTGGTATTTTTTACCACTTTATCTACCATTTTTGATACAGCCAAACAGCAATAAATAAAGCTTTGACAGGCAAGGACATAAAATTAATCGATGAAAATTGAATAAAGTTATGAAAGTCGATGTTAGCTTCTGGAACTTCGCGCCAAAAATTTAGGATAAAAAGGGGTTTTCTGTAAAATGAGCATCAAATGAAAATTTGAATATAGAACGTACTTTTTTAAATACCACGGCATTTTTAAAACCGGCCAGTAACGTGTACAAACGATTGATACCTTTTTTGTATTGTATCTTTTTAAAGATGAATGAAAATCAAAACCGCCCGTTTCTTTGCAAATGAGTGTAATTATTTGAGTACAATTTAACATAATGACTTTTAATATATTATATCATAATAGTATGAAACCACCAACCCTCTTTTTCCTTGTTAACGAAATAAATAAAAGCAGTACCTGGTATCCATGAAGGTAGCAACGCCCTTTCTTTTTTAAATCCATCCTGCGAGCTCCATAGTTATAGAATATACTGATGGCGAGCACACACACGCAGCACGCGCCAGGCTCTTGTCAAACGGATACACTCGCGTTACTGACATGATTGTGACTTGTGCCAAACAAACATGAAATATGAGTATCGAATTCGTAACGCTGTATTCACACCTGCTACCTTACGTTACTTGCGTATCTTGCTCTTCTATCCAAATTAATAAAATAACAAACTTGAATTTTTCGATATGAACTTTCAAATTGCTTTGCCTAGTTAAGGTTTTTTTAAAGTATTTGTCATCACTCATGCTCGAAAAGTATGTAGATAATCCCCGAAAACCTAGGGGCATAAATGAGACACAATAGGAACAACTATTGTTTCCGAACACCGGTGCTCGCGGTGCCCTCATGACCTGTTTTATCGACATATTATATCAAGCAACTAGATGGCGCCACTAAACCAAGGAGGTCTTGGACCTCCTCATAGATTTTGTAATAGGCGTATTACAAAATCTTTAAGGAGGCCCATCATTGTTCTGTTTTGTTGTCCTCGGCCCATATACGTCCCACCGCTGGGCCACCTTCCTCATGCAGAAACACATGAGCACTATGGCCCGTAACACCACCACGCTGGTCCAATGCAGGTAGGTAGAAACAGTCGCAATAGCGAGGACCAACGGCTTAACGTGCCTTCCGAAGCACGGATGAGCTCGAGATTACAAGGTTTTGGTGACCCATCCACGGCCTGGCCATGGCGAAGGTAGCTTTGTTTTCAATCGAAAGCTAAAGCATACTAACCACTACGCTACCAAGCTCATCCATTCATCATTATTCTGGTTTACCGATGCTCAAATCGTATGCATACTTTCATCTGTTTTATCCACATTTAACTAGATGAGAGCTACTATACCATGGCGGCCAAAGGCGGTCGTTGTAAAAAGTAATAATAATATTTATTTGTCAAACATAAGTAAAGAAGATGTTACATAGAAGTTGTGTCATTATGTTTTACCAGATAGTATTATATTTTAGTAAAAATGGTTAGTTGTGCTCGCTCGCTAAATATTATTTTTCTTTGACTACCTACTTATTATTTTTTACTTTTTATGTAATGAAAAGCACAGTGTTTCCCTTAAGTGAAAGACTGATTTAGTTCCTCGACCTTTATTAGCGCCCTCACTAGTAACGTTCATCTCTTGTAGAACAATGTACTATTAACAGCTCCTACCTCCTACCGATAAATCGTTTTGTCATACCTTGTTTTCGCTCAGAGCTAATTATTTTACCTACGAAAAGACTTGTTAGATGGGTGGGATAGCCAAAACAATTATCTTAATTATCTTTTATTGTTGTTCACAATTTACAACCATTTTTTGTATTAAAATATAAAAAGAGAAAATAAAACAACTACCTACAAGACTACTCTATTTTGCATTATAGGACACCTGTTGTCACAGAAGATAAAAAATATAGACTTAATTTTTAAGAAATATAGGTTCCCCAAGCAACCAATGTGATCAACCCTCTTGTAGCGAAAAGAAAAAACAAAAGATAACCTTTGAAAGCCACACGCTAACACAGTATTCGGCACGCACGCGTCAGGCATAACAGGCCCTTGTCAACCATAACGCCGCCGCAGCGACCGGCGGACGGTTAACCGCTTGCGACCCGGCCAATACCCGGTTTGCCCGGTTTACCCGGGTAGCCGCGGAAAACTACCATTTCATTTACGGTTGCCCCTTGGTTTCGCTAACTAAGCAGAACCCGCAAGTTGCGTAACCACGCATTGTTCGCTATTACCCGGCTGTGTTATGAGACGCGGTCGATTCGGGGGAAGCGGCAAGCCATCGCTGTTTTCAGGAATCAATATCGAATATGATCGGCGATTAATACATAATGATTTGACTTCGCTTTCTATTGGATCATGGTTATTACACACGTTCATCTTATTGACCCTTGTTTTCTCATATAGTATACAGATTTTATATACAACTTATTTAAGATTATAATCATTGAAAATGAATACGAAATTTTATGCTATAACAATCTACCAGAAATACTTCAAAAGGCGACAGGTAAATTTTTTACTTCGCATATAATATTTTAGAACGAAATAAAAAAAGAGTAGTTAAATTGAAGATTTCCTGTTTTATTCAAAGTCTGTATGCTTGACGTACCCGAAGATTAGCTTGCATTTTGACATCATAATGCAATGCAAATCGGCGTCCTTAATTCCTTCTACACAATACATATGTGCAAAGCATAGAGCAATCAAGCTGTATCGAGACATTAACATCTCACCTTGGCGGCAGCTTACACGGGCATATTAATTCACTCTATTAGCGCTCAGAGGCATTAGCACCTCGTTACAGAACAACGCTTAGTAATCGCAATTGCTGACAAGGCAGGAGTGTATTTGACAGCTGTCAAATTGGATTGCATCTAGCTATTAGGGAATGTCGTCTGGGCAAGCGACGGACGGTTGCTTATAGTGGATGCGACTGACGGTTTTCTTGTTTTGAATGTAATGGTATTAAAAACTTCCGAGTAACAAATTAATACTTTTATTGTGTAATGTTGTGGTAATTATGATTTTTTTTTCAACATAATACAGATACTTTAAAGCATAAAACACTAAAAATGACACAATGAGAAAAATATTAAAATAATTAATTAGCTATTTTAAAATTATCTCTCCGAAAACAACATTTTAAATTAAATATTGTATTTTTGCTGTAGGCGGATGTTTAGCAAAATATTCCTATTTTAAGACTCTTACATGAAAAAATTTTGCATAAACAATTTTTTCCACTCATCAAAGAATATACACGAGATCAGGTGATGTTATTGCAGTTATATAATTAACCTAGATGTAAGTTCCTACAGCTGGGCGTAGGCCTCCTCCAAGGATCTCTATATCGACTGATCCTGCACTGCCCGCATTTTTTTAATAACGCACGACGCAGCATTGCGTACACAGATCACTGAGAACTGCTTCGCTTCTTTGGTTGCGTATAATAAATTAGTGAACGACTACTTTCAAGATAATATTATAATGTAATAAATATTTACAAAATCACTGAAATAAAACATAACATTTAATTTGCTTTTTTCTATTTGCTACAAAACGTTTAAATATTTTTTGGGTATTGTAAATCGGCATATCCTTAACATTCTACCGTACCTACGTTCCAGAACAAATTCAGGAGCGGCAACAAGCGACTAGTTCTCGGAACTAGCAAGCCTTCGACGCAGCCAGAGTTGCAATAATTGTATCACTCAAAGAACGTTCACAAGCTAATGAGATTCGACGCGTTTTCCATTTACTTCTACAACAATGGTTTTATTTTGCTTGAATGGGCCAAAGTTTCAAGACGTTGTTTATTGGATTTAATGTGAATGTTTGTGATACTTACAAATTTATTTACAAAATTATACGTTTATTATACGTTTAGACAGATTTGATATCTTCCCGATAGAAAAACTCTTTTACTGAATTGTGTTGAATTTTGAACATTTAAATTGGGAGGGATATTGAATTTGCTACTTCAGGTACAGTAGAAATGTTTTTGAAAAACATTTTATTACGTCGATGTCGTGTGATGTCTAACATTTAACACCTGTCTATAACGCACATAAAAATAGAAAAATAGAGGTTCATGTTGACTTATGATCGAAAGTTGTCTTTTTACTTCTCTGTTCTTTTATCTAATAACAAATTTTTGAATTTATGGAATGTCAAATTCGATAATATATTTATTTTTGCTTCATACGTTTTCAAAATACAAGATTGAAGAACCAGTGCTAAGGTGATAATCAAAATATTGTCTATTAACACTAGTTGTCTGGAAGACATCGCTGGCTAGCGATAAGACTGCCGATTGTTACATCTAGTCTTGTGTTATCTATTGAAATTTCTTTTTAAATGGTGCTAACAATAAATAGTTATCTATCTAATACATAGCTTTGCATTTTATCAGACAAAATCTAGGACAAAATGTCCAAAAAGAATATACGCAACGAGCTGAGAAATACGAATTTTCAATCATACCGCCGTAACAGTCTCGAAGAAATAAATCTCACCTTATAAATACGGTAAGCAACTGTGAGTCCATAAAAAGGCTGGTGTCGTGTGAAGGGTGAATTAAAGAGGGTTATTTATTTAGGCGTTGGTGGTGGCTCGCACCAGGCACCGCCAGGGCTTGTGATGTTACGAAAACCGGCCTTTTGATGAGCAATTTGGGCATTCAAACTTTGAACAGCTGAGGGTTCAGCGGAACAATGAAGCGGTAAATTAATGATAGTTAGCCTCGTAACGGCAGATTTTTAGGCATTTGATTATTTAAGGAAAGTAAACTCTATGGTATATTAAAAGAATATATAAGAAATAAATAAATATCTTCAGACATTCTCACAACTATCAACTAACCCCATTTTAAGCAACTCATGCTGCATGTGTTACGAATAATAGATGACGGATAAATATATTTAATAGATAGTTATATATAAATATTCAGAATATACACAATAAATTTGAAGACTGGAGATCGTTTATTGATCAAAATAAATAAAAAAAGAAACAATATTACGTAAATAATCATCACGCCTAAATCCCCGAAGGAGTATCTACATTTCCCTAGACATCTTGTCTATAGTATTCTATAGTCTATAGTTATCTATAGTATTAAAGAGGTAGGTAGATAGGTTTCTATGGGAAAATTACAGGCGGAGAGTCTATGTATTTCTTTTTTATAAACATCCAAAACATAAAAAATGGAATTTATATAATTGTTGCAAAGCTGTTAGTTTACTTTTGCTCAGACATTCTAGGCTCTGCATTTATACTAACCTTAAATTGCAAAAAAGAATCTTACAATACTTTTATTTCATTATTATCTGTATCCATGACATCTCAGCAAAATGTTCAACATCCGAAGCAAGTAAATTATACTCGTGCCATTTAAACGAAAATCTAATTTATGAAAACCTTCAGAGCTTAAAACACAGACAGACTTTTTTGCTTTGGACCCATGTTATACAAAGAGAAAAAAGAGGAAATTTGACCGTCCACCTCAAATAATAGGATAGACTAAAAAGTGAACAAAAACATTCAGACAACCCTGCCAAAGGGTGTTTAAAAAGATATAGGTATATTAGTATCAACTCGTTTCAGTATAGGAGAGCATTTTCAGTTCATTAACTACAGTATTATAGTATATAATGTATTTAAAAAGGTGTAAAACGAATGTTGAATTAGTATTGCTTTAGAGTTGTAAGACTCTTCAAACGAACAAATATATGATCCTATCTCTTTATTACTTATTTATTATCAGAAACGTAGTTAAACAAAATAACCTTCCTATGAACGAAAAGCTAGATGAACAAACATATTTTCTAATGCCGAAAATAGGTAGAACATTTCGAGTATTGAAGTTATATATACAGATCATAGCTCCTGTCTTAATCACTACATCAAACAACGCGAACATGCCCGAGCGACCATGAAAACATGTGTGAACATTGCGAGCTCTCCTCCACGTTAATAAACTGCGATAGCCCACAACAGCGTGTAGGCCTCCATTTTTAACGATCCCCACCGCACGCCCAAAGTAGCCTACACATGAAATCACGTATGGATGAGGCTTTTTTCCGACACAGACCCCATTAAAGCTCACATGTCAGGGAGGCAGGGTGCACGAATCAAATCGGTATCGGACACAACTCCACAATACAACTTTGACGGACGTTCATTTAATATTAACTGTGGTTTTCCCGCAGATGGAAATGTTTTTTTATTGCCGTTACGCTGTGATGAAGTGGTCGGTCCGCTGTTTGTGACGCGGCTTGATGTGTTGTGGATGAGTTGCTCTTTTATCCACTCTGTGTTTATGTTTTTTTTTTTACTATTCGAGTGTTTTGCTGTTTGATGTTTGAACCCTTTGGATTGTTTCACTTAAACTTGATTAACGTGTTTGTTTTGTTTTTCGTCAATTTTAGACTTTAAAGTAATAATCCGTACCCACATATATAACGTACCGTGGATGTAACGTCATCAATTTTGAGAGACAACTTTATTTCCATTGCAACAGATACCACACTGCTACAAAACAAATTTCAATCGACACACGAATTGGAAGCGTACCGCCCAATAAATTTTAAACTTTTTGAACAAGTGATCAAAATCGAACTATAAAAAGTGGACGCACTGAAAGAGCCCGGACCGCAGATTCAATTTATGGTTCAGGATCACTTTGAGTGAAAAGTTTGCGCAAATATTTTCAATCCAAATTGTAATAAGGTTGTGCGGGGAACTTTTTTAACGATTTTGGAAGTTGCGGCGTAATACCGTAATACCATTATGTGGAAGAAATTAAATCATTGACTGAGGGAAATAAAAATATTGAGTACTGTAAAGTTGGTTACGCACATTTACAAGGCATTTCAACTATTTGGATTTGATATATTGTTTTGTGTATTCCATATTGATGTTCAGGGTGTCCATGTTCAGTTCTTAATTAATCCTATCTATCCTAAACACTAGACTAAACACCTACACACAAATGTAAATAATACCTCTCGTGTATGGTAAGCGTATATAGGTAACAAATCCTTTTATATACTAAAATGCTTGTATGCTTATACTAAATTTTCTTTATGAATTGTTTCTCATCAGTTTTAATCATCCAAGTAGTGATAGCTAAATAAAAAAACAACATAATGATGATAGACAAATGATAACATGTAACGATTATTAATTCACCTGATCTTAATCAACACATTTGTCCTTCAAAATCCGTAATACAGTCGTTGAATGTTTGAGTCAATTGAATGATTGAACATTGAACCGCAGGTTTACGAGTACTTGAAGCTTCAGTGGGGGATGCGCTGGCAAAATCGCTTAACAGTTTTACCAAATTGAATGATTAGGGTAATATATTTTTACCATATTCATTTATTTAAAAAAATATTGAAAATGTTATAAATAATATGAAAGTCCATATTCGCCTCATACAAATTAGTGTTCACGGCTCACGTGAACAATATTCACAATATTCAAAATAAATAATATTCAATATTCTGTGATATATGTTTTTCGCACGATTTTTATTTTGATTTAGCGACCTGCTCCAAAGAGTTTGGTATCCTATAGCAAATTAGAGTACGATTTTAATGTACATACATACATATAATCACGACTATTATCCCCTAAGGGTTAGTCAGAGACTAGGCAAAAGCACCGCAAAAGCAGGCCATTGCCATAGTCCGCGCTTCACCAAGCAGTGGCTGCACTTAGCGTGACAGGTGGTGAGCCCGTCGCCGCTATAAGCTATTGGATGTTGTGCAGTCTTAAATCCATTAGTCGCCTTTTACGACACCCAAGGGAAGAGAAGGATTGATATTCTTTTAATGAGCACACACGACTCTTATGTAATGGCCACAAAATTCGTTATGAGCGTGCATTACAGCGGTTACGATATAAGTGTTAAAGTAAAATCCCATTGTAACCATATGTCTTTAATTTTATTCTAAACTTTTAATTTGTTTCAGGAAAGTCGTTTACGTTGACGATCACGGTATCCACCACACCGCCGCAGGTGACTACGTACAACAAGGCCATCAAAGTCACGGTGGACGGGCCGAGGGAGCCGCGCTCTAAAACCAGTTAGTATTAAACTTATAAGGTTTTTATGATATCTGAAAAAAATAGAGAAATGTCATTCACAAAACTCTTGCACACACAAAAAAGGAAACATTAATATTAATAATTTTATTCATCATGGCAAAGGCAAATTTATCCCATGTAGAGATCTCTTTCAGTCAATCCAAGACTCAGTCATAGAGTAAGTACCTAGAGGGCAATCGACTATCGAAACGAATTCGAATCAGGAAACTCTACACTTACAACTTTTTATTGTAGTGAAATAAAGGACGTAATATACATAAAAACATTTATAGTAATTTTTTTCGAGTAGAGGGCGAAATTGGGGCTGATGTTAAACTAGGAGAGAAGATACTGTGTTATCAACATGTAAAATGAGATGAAAAGACACAATACCCAGGAATTGCACTGCACTCAACTTTTTTTGAATCATTACGGCAGAAAAATATAACATAGATATCACCATATTCTCGACCGTCGGAATACAAACTCATCACTGGTATCTATATATCTATAACTACCCTCATATAGGAGTTCACAAACTGTGTTAAATATGTTCAAAGCAGTTTGCGAACTAATAGAATTAAAATGCAGTAATCACTTGAAGCATTTTTTATTCAAAGAGTTAATTATCTATGGTTTTTAGGCCATGGTTTTTTTCTTATTAAAAAGGGATGTCTAGGGTCGATAAGGCCCTAGCGCGTCTCTGCGACCTAAGCAGATCTATTGTGACTGCCCCTATATATAATATTTACAGTACCTTCCCAAATCCAACGCTGATCTTGTAGTCAACAATGGCCTTGGGGGAGGAGGTTTTAACCTCTTCAGGAGGGATTAGGTGGCCTCCAAGGTGCCGGCTTCTGTAGTGGTAACTTACATTCGCATAGGATATGTATGGGTGTCACTTTTCACCTAGTCTTAGGTCCTACACCTCCATATGGAGGTGTTTGTTGAGCTTGCAGTGCCCGCTGAGGGTTCTGGAACATGCTTAATAAATACACTTGCTGAGATCATATAGTTTAAATGAATACCTCATACTATTTAAGTTTAAAATCGAAAATCTACACCTTAAATTATTTATTTTAAATAATTTTCGCATCGTCCACATAGTGTAGGGATATGTATGTATTTTGTTACATCTTTAGCGTAAGGTTTTTTCTGTGTCGGCAGAGAATATAGGGATACAATATTTAACGCTAATTCGACCATATGTCCATCAGCTACTCTGATGTAGTAACTTCAAAAATCCTTCAGCTGTCAAAAGTGTCCGGAAAAAAATCGGCCAAGTACGCAGGGTTCCGTCATTACAGCGGATACGACCAATGAAATTTAAGCATCTATTGGTGTCCGTACCCCCGTGTACTAACACGGAATATGGTCGAAACCGCCCTTAGTCAAATACACTATTCTTTCGGAACTTCCTAACAAAACAAACGAGGATAGGCACGCTTACATTAAAACGCGGAAACGTGAATCTAACATCAAAGCTTCGAATTACCGAACACTCGAAAACACAAACGGGCCTAACCGCAAAACATTCGAAAACACCCGCTTTAATGAAGGTAATTTATTAATAATTGCCGACTCTTGCCAGATTTTACCTTTTCGAGCTCAGCGAGCGTGAAACTAGGGCCGTGCCTCCTTCTATTATCGCGGGCTTGTTTGCAAAGTTCTAATTAATATTATTATTTAATTTTATTCCAAGAAAATTCCAGCACATTTTGAACCGAAATTTTTTATTTTTTTAAGGACAAACTTTTAAATAAAATGAAATCTTTTTATTCCATTGCATAGGTTTGTTATTTTAAAACGGTTTGTTATTTTAAACTTATTTCATGGTTAACAATTTTTTTTTATTTATTTTGCATATAAAAACCGTGATAAAGAGTATTTTAAAGCTATACCTATAGGTGCAGTTTTATGTTAGGAGCGTCAACCTAATTTCAGTTTTTTAATGTAATTTATATGAATCACGGTCACTGATTGCTTTTTCAAAATAAACTGTCACCGCCTGCGACTTTTATACTTTAATTACTACTGTAGATTTTACTTAGCAGAAGTATATTTTTGCGTAATATTTTGCTTCAAAACTAGTTTCGATCATTCGATCATTGTCATACCGTAAACAAACATTGTATACAACAGTATATATACAAAGCAATTTAAATAGTTACGGAAGCAGCGACGGTTACAAATGACGGGTCTACAAGTCCCGCTCCGAATCACACCTAATGCTCGATCAATCCTTCACGTGGAGAAATTAAAATAATTGCGAGGATAGTGGGTCTTTCAGACCCTCGCCGCTGAGCAGGGGTTAAGTGTGTACAGCCTATACGGAACTCTACGATATAAGTAGTACTATAGACGTAAGTCGCAATTACGAAACATTAAGTAACATTTTGTATTTTTTAAATAATTTTTTTGCAGATGTTACAAGTTTTGAATTTGTATATTAACATCGCATAAGAGTTAATGAGTTATGCTCAACAAATAGTGGGTTGAAAGTGATCATAATGATTTGAAAAATACACTATAATGTGCCGGTGAAAGTGCTTGTCAATTGTTATATTCAAATCACATTTACAATTGTTTTGACACAATGCATTCATTGAAATGGAAAAAACTATATGTTACAAAAAATCTTATTTACCTAAATACCTATACTTGCAGCGACTAACATCAAAGACAATCGTCTAGAAAGAGTATTTCACATAGGAATCTAATTTAATTTAAATAATTTTAACACAAACAAACGTGTCTATTCTTACCGTGTCTGCTATCCGTACAAGATGGATGCGAGGTACAAAGGACGCAGTGTAATGAATCGGCTGAGTAATTAATTAGCGAAGAAAGGGCCCACCCCATGTGTGCAATGCATATTGATTTATTAAGCCCTTCGCTCGATAAATTATTTAATTCTAAGTTCCGACGGCGTAAAGAAGAGGTGCTCGTGAGCACAATATCAAGAGAATACCGGGCGATAATTAATTCACTTCATCACATTGTTGCTTGGATATGAAGGAACGAATAATTAAAATGCAGGATCAAGAAAGGATTAAAGTCTAGTTTCTTTTGCTCTGAACAGGATATGAAAAATGAAAAGAAATAGGTACTACTTTTTTGTCCAAAGATGGTTTCCAAGGAGGTAAGGTTTACAAAATAGGGCACTGTTCGTGCACTCGGTCGATGCAAGAGCGAGATTTTTTTCACAAGATTTTTCTCTGACATAAAAAATAATCTGTTTTTATTATCACAAATGCAGTTTTAATTTTGAATTGAAAATATAATACTGCTATAAAGATAACCTAAACTTTTGATATTAAAATGAGCGATATTAAAAGTAGCCCTCTTTTATACACACAAACACACACACGCGTATAGTTTAAATTCTAAATTTAGATTCTCAATATGTATATATAAATATATAAATTCATTCTTCATTATATATATAACAGAAACCATCAAACCAAGCACGTGTACTATTTTTATAAATGTAATACCTAGTAACATTTAATATTAGTAATATAAAATAAAATCACCTATTCAATCTATGTTGAGTAATTATTGAACGTAAAATGGTAAGTTCATTGAGTTACATACAAATGAATGAACTCTTTAGTTATTCTGTGCAATAATTATTGGAAAACAACAATGCTGTCATCTTCATCATCATGCAACACAAATAGCTTCATAACAATATCACAGACATTGTATCCTTCAACACCACCAAACAGAACCGACCCTTACTCCTTTCGCTATAAAACTTAAATTCCTCCATAACGTTCCCAATGTGGGTGGTGGGTTTTAAAACAGTAGCCTAGGACATTAATCGAGACTATTAAAAGATGTTTTTCTTAAGCAGGTTATAGTTAGCTATTTTGGGTGCGCCGGCGCAGACCACCCGCGCTCTGGCGCTAAACTTACGTTATGCTATAAAGTTCTGTTTACACTCTGTTTACTTCACACGGTAACTTAATGTACTTATTTAAGCAACTACCGTATGTCGAACAGAAGCAACGTCTGATTCCAAGTCATTAATTGTTTTGGGCATAAAATTTTGTTCCAATATAAAGTGATTCATTAAGCAGTGGATATGTCAAACATTCTAGAAAAAAATCTCTATTAAAATAATTTGTTTCATTAAGACTAATGTTTTAGGACCAACCCTAATATAATCATTTATATGAAGTGTAAACTTCTCAGTAGTCTATTAATGACAAAATACCGACTCGATAAAATTGAAATTTTTACCTTGAATTTTAACATGAAAACTATTATCTTAACTGAGCTTAATTAAAAATTAAAAATGGCGGACAAAGCTGGGCAGACTAGTAGAAAGACTTGGCATAATAAATCTAACTAGCCGGACCACCCCCATGTAATCCTTTAATCAGGTCCACCGAAGCCCTTGCCCGCACCCTATTTTTCCCTCCCATCCCCCCTCCCCCCGAACGGTGCAAATGACAGTTTCTAATTCCAACTTGCCATGAAAGTGTGTAATTGTAGCAGTTGATTTATACACTGGAGACTGGCGCGGGAATCGAACATGTGTGCTGTAGACGTATTTCAATGCATTCGGAAAGGTTGATAACTGTGTGTTCCATTCACTCGGATTTTCAATTGGATTTTATGGCTTATGTTCTCTTCTATGGTGTATTATTTTATTTACTTTATTGAGAATCAAACAAACGTTAAAAAAAACAATTTTTTACATACGTACATACAATCACGCCTGCAATCCCCGAAAGGGTAGGAGCACTGTGTTCCTTAAGACCACATTTAGGCATACAAAAATTGGGTTTGGTCAGATGAAAAATCGTGAGAGAGTTTAGTCGCCTTTTACGACATGCTAGGCAAGAAAATCCGCCTTTTACGACATGCTAGGCAAGAAAAGCAGCTGGTACATTCTTTTTGTGTCCCGGACTAACACGAGACAATTTGTATGAGTTGTATGAGTTGAAATCAATCAAACAAATAAAAATAACTTTATTTCATAGGCCAAACATGGCACTTAAAACGTCAATATTTTACAATTTATTAATTTAAAAAATATATAATTTAATAAAATGTATATTCTAAATTAAGCTTAATTACCGCGAGCGCTTGTAGCAAGTTCAACCATTGACATTGCCATTGACAGAGCATTGACTGTGGTTGTAATTGATACAAGCGGCCGGATTCCGAGACTAAGGCTTTTCATGAGAGAAGATGAGAAAACTCATGAGCCACTTTTTTAAATAGCCAATCATAAAATTATGTCAGAAAATATTAGGTACAACATACTTGTAAGTTGCAAACTGTCCTCAATTTCAAAGTATCACTGTTATTACACTTTGACATCATTATAATTAAATTTAAAGGTGCAATTACTGCCAAGCTCAGAAACTATTACAATAATGGTAGCATTCAGCACTCCCTCGCAGTTCACATAGAAATACTTATACATCGGAGGGGAATTTATGAAATAATGGCGGCTTATAAAAGATTCAACCTCTGATAGGCACTCACCACATAGAGGGATCTTCTAATAGATTTTAAAATGTTAAGCAAGCTAATGGGTTGGTATAAGTAATGCGTTTTAGAAACATAATATTGGCTATACGTACATATATGATTTTATAACTATTTTCGCATTAATGAGGAGGCGAATAGATTTAAGGCAAACTAACTTAGTTTATTGTGGTATTAGCTTTTAAAGTCTAGTTTGTATTCGGGGTGCATGTGTTTAAGGCTTTAGGTCCTCGCGGTCTCGTCATAGAAATTCAGCGCTGAACATAGACCGGTATTATACTATATGCTAAAAACCGAACTAAATAACAATAATCTACAGAATAAACTTCTTAATATCGTCTTTTTTATAAACCGCCAGTATTGACAAAGTTTATTAAAAAAATACTGGTTCGTATTTGATTGTAATTCAATCTTTCTTTTACAATAATTTAAATTATAAGTAAAAAGATAACTATAATGTTAATATATTATATATACTTATCTTTATTTGTTACGAGTATATTAAATAATGAAGTCACAAGGTAGATCGTTAACTAGAAGCGGCAGCCGAAATATTTTATTACATGCCCCCACAGAGGCGAGATTGAATTACGTCGCCTGTGATCTGTCGCCGAGACAATATGGGCTTGTCGCCTGAATAATTTGTTGATTGGCGACAGACACCTGCGTCGGCGTTTATCAAAGCTTAGTTAGCTACGTAGTTTCGGGATGTATTTAGGTGATCAAAGTGATCATATTTAATTTTGAAACAATTTTGAGAGCGAAGAGTGAACCTTTGAAGGTACGCTTATTATAACTATTACAGTTGCTTTGATTTTGATTCCTTCGTTCTCCTTTTTTTAGCACCACCACGTTGTCCGACCCGCATTCGGCCAGCGTGGTGGTGTTACGGCCCATACTCCTCATGTGTTTGTTTCTATGAGGAAGTCCTGTGTCCAGCAGTATGGCGAATTTAGGCTAGAAACGATCTACTTTTATATTTGTATTTGTATATGAGGTTTGATTGGAGATGAACTCATGTTGAGATGAACATGTTCTTCCATTCTTTTCTGTTACTCGCTTTAAAACCAATCAGCATTGACTCAATCCACCACTTTCTTCAGTAGCTTATGTAATAGCAAACTAAAAATATTCATAGTCACAATGTCAAAAAGTTCATTGCGATATTTAGTTAGCAGAGTTAAAAAATATTCTTCTGCTTCTTAAAAATTGTTAATACACATATTTAACCCCTTGAGGTTCAGGGCGAACACTTATAATTAGTAATAATTAGCATATTTTGTCGCTTTTGTCACAACACGAGATCTCACACACCTGTGACGGGTTGAGTGGCTGAGATTTCTACTAGGGATAAGTCCTCCCTTGCATACTTTTATTTTTATCTATATTTTTTGGTTTTCAATATAATAATTACTTTATATTATCATATAGTTGAAAAGACGTTAAAATATAAGTTAAAATAATATTAAAGTACAAATCACATGCCACAAAATAAACAAAAATAAACCTAACCAACTAGTGTTAAAGCTTATTCTCGTACGTCTGTACCGATACTTAGCATGTATAGTGTAAATTACGAGTACGGTCTGTTGACGCGTACAGTCAGGCGACCTTGATTAGTAATTTCGATTGGACTGCAAACTGCCACACAATTCGGAAGTCCTGAATCGCGCATGGGAATTGTGAATTAGCGGTCTTTCAATACATTCATTTTATGAGTATAATCAATATCTAAATACATATAATAAAACTGTAGAGGTCGAATGTCTGAACACAGAAAAAATATGCTTAAACCAAGTCAGGGGGATGTAAAAAGAGGGAATTTAATACAAAAAAATAGTTTATTTTTAATTTTTTGTCTCTGTCTGTTTGTACGGGCTAATCTCCGTAATAGCTAAACCGATTTCTATGAAATTTTGCATGGTGATACCTTATCCCTGGTCCCTGGTCAACATTTTAGATACTTTTTATTCCGGAAAGTTAAAGGGTTCCCGTGGGATAATTAAAAAATCATAGTAACTCGAACAAAGCCGCGGGCAACAGCTAGTATCTAATAAATCTAAATACGTGAAATAATGATTATAAGTCGATTTTAGGGACGTTTCATAGGTACGCTGGCCAATAGCACCGGTGAGATTCCATACATTTTGACGTATAAGCGCGCGCGTGTTGCTGTAAAACGATGTTATGATGTTAGTAGTTCCGTGTTACTGAAAGCGCGCGCGCGTGAATGGTGCTGGCAATTTAGTATAATCAAGTAATGATAATAATAATAATTTATTAATTCATGATTCAAATGCTTGAGTCGCAGTCCTTTTGGCCACACGGTTGTCAATGTTGTTCTAAAGGATATTCTCTAAGCACGGATATTAACTTACTGAACTTAAAAATCTTAATATCTCGTGTAGTTCTTTACAATAAGAGTTACCATAAGCAAATAAAATAAATCTACTTATGATCTTTTTTTTTTTTGATTCAAGACAAAAAAATTACAAGTAAATCGTACTTACGTATCCCTTGAAATATACGAAATCACATGTAGTTAATACGATCTATATCCTCATAAGCTGTCTTCGCACACAGCAAAGACAAAACGTGTCTTCTAATTTCTCCAAAAGGGTGGAGGTTCCAGACTAATTCGAACACTTGCTGAGGGGTGTCGAAGTGTCGATGAATTATCGAGTGTCTGGGGGAGATCGACACTCTTGTTCGACACGACTATTACGGGCCTACCTATGCACGAATGATACCAAGTTTGGATTCAAAACAGGAATAGTGCCTATTATATAATTGTGATCTATTATATAATAGTGATCTATTGTATAATAGTGACCTATTAAATAATAGTGACCTATTATATCCCTACTGGCCGATAAAAAAACTAAACTATGCGAATAGAAAAGTTTTGTGACATTATTTTGTGGAGTAAAAAACTAAACAACATAACATCGCCTAGGTAGGCTTAATAGTTCTCTTAAGATAAATGTAATAGTTAGTCCATTTTAATATTAATATATTTTATGTACGCCATTCCAGCTCTCTTTACTTCGCTTACTGGAAGAAATGCCTTGTGGTATTATGACCGCCATTGTACTTACGTGCAAAAATAATAATTAAATATATTTGTAAAGATTTATTACTGCCTATAATTATCACGCACCTTATAAGGGATGCAATGAATAATATTTTCTTCTAATTTAGAATAAAACATTAAAATAAAACTATTAATTGGAGCGGCCCGGTAGTTTCTCGTTCCCAGAGTAAAATCAGTTCTCCAATCAAAGGGAAGCAGCAGCAGTTCCTTTTCCATTGTGTTTTCTGTCGGAATAGCAGAATTTGCTATTCTGGGTATCTGTATTCAAGGCGACTGTGGCCACTTACCATTCTGGTGAGTTAGCTTGTTTGGCAACGTGTTGAATAAAAAAAACTTTCCAGTTATGTGCAAGATTATATTCACCACTTTTCTACTGTAGGGCTTCACTCCTAGTTCAACTGTTTTACTAGATAGTGTCAACATTACTGGCGAGTCGTACATAAAAGACTTTGTACATTAAGGTTTCCTTGCAGGAACATTTAATCTAGATTAAAAAAAGATTTTGGCCCATTAACAAGACATTTTAATCGAGATTTAAATCTCGATTTTGTTATTTATTGACAACTAGCTGTTGCCCATGACTTCGTCCGCGGTTACTATGGTTTTTTAACTATCCCTCAGGAACCCTTTAATTTTCGGAATAATAAAAATCGTTTATTTTTCCCACACAGTCTTAATTGCTAATGGTGACACTGTAATAATTGAGATTACCAAGTGTGTGGGAGACTGGTGCCAGAAAGAGGTTTTGAAGGAAACCCATATTTACTGGTCACCAGTGCCCCCAACCCATGACATGAGTAACATAATTAGTACTTCAAAAGTATCTAAGATGTTGACTAGGAATATTAGGTATATACCATGCAAAATTACATTGAATTCGGTTCAGCCATTTCGGAGATTAGCCCGTACAAACAGACAGAGAAACAAAAATGAAAAATATTTTTTTTTTTGGTATTTTCCCTCTTTTTACATAGTCCTGACTTAGTTTAAGCATTTTTTTTGTTCATTCGTTTCTTTTTTTCAGACATTCGACCACTACAGTTTTATTATATGTATAGAATTTACTATGGCTCTTAGGTATGTCAAAAATAGACAAAATCGAATTTCAAATAAGACTGTAACATAATTATAACGCATTGTTGTTATCGCCTGAAGCCAGGGCCGGTTAAATATATTTAAAAAAAAGTATTGTTGTTACCGAAGAACAGCCCGTATCGTACTGATATAGTGTTGTCTCTGTTAGGGCAGCAGCAGCAGTTCCACTTCGCGTTCGGGCAGCGCCCGTTCCCGTTCCCGCCCGACCCGCTCGGCGGGTTCCGTATGCCGCCCATCACTACCTGCCAAAGTGAGTACCTAACTATGCCTTGTTATAAAATATATTACTTAGGCCTTTACCAGACAGACGCGACCTACCTCGCGGACAGGGTGGTGGATATATTAATATCTTGGTATCGTTTCAATGAAACGATAGTAAGACTTTCATATCAGACAACAGGCAAATTTTCACGAAAAAAATTACAGATATGCCGCGAGCTAGGCCGCGACTGTCTGATATAGAACTTAAGCTTTTGGTGTTGTATGCTTTGGTTTTCGATATTGAAAACAAAAACTACTTTCGCTATGGCCTGTTCTTGGATGGGTGACCAAAATTTTGCTATCTTGAGGACTTGGCCGTTGAACATTCTTTATTCGTTAGTGGCTTTGTCAAGCCTACAATTGACTGGTTATTGAATCAACGTTTTCCAAGTGGCAATTTTCCATCGTCAATGGGTATGGTGTCATGGAGTTGGCACTTGGTTTTGTACCCGTGTGTACCCTTCAACGGCCAAGTCACACAACATTAACTATAATAATAAAAAAATCGCAGTAAGGAACCATAGACTTGGCACGACTTTATTAACACACAAAATAGATCTAAATTGTAGAAAAATCAGGTATAGAGCTAGCCACCTTAAAATCTAACGAAATTCTTACTGTTGAAAGTATTTCAATCCTTTCCGACTCATACACGTAGATAGTTAAGTAATCAAAACTCCCAGAACTAACCGTAAAACGGTCGTCGGCTAACGGACCTCAATTGGAATCCCATAGAAAACCTTATAACACGCCGCAGCTCAAAAGTGAATGAGTCACCAAACCGTGCGGCGATACGCTAAACTACGTTCACTAGAGCGCGGATTCAATCTGTCCACCAAAAAGAGAATCTAGCGCTGCCGCAATCGAACAAGCATGCATCGAGCCAAAATCCTGCCTACCCCAAAACAACTCACGCAGCTCAAAACGGGAAAAAAACATTCACAAATCGACGCGGCGGACGCGCGCATATAAAAACCGACTCCGCCGATCGCCGGCCAAAAACGGAACCGTGATACCGAAAAATAAAAGCCGGTAATACTCTGGAAAAAATAAAGTTAGTCTGATCGCAGCGTTGTGTCCACTCCCGGTATCTTTATAAGCGGACTCGCGTGCTCGCCGTTTTTTCATGGATTTGAATTGCGGACGACTTGTTTAGTATTTGAACCGATACAATGAATATCGTGGATTTTACTGCAGATTGTATTATGTTAAAATTTGTTGATGTGTCATATTCATTCTTAAGGTGCTGTTTCACGCTTCTCTTTAAGGAACCCATGCTGTACGATGGAGGATTTCACCCGCGCGGTGCTCGTTTCCATGGGAATATCGGGCAAAAAAATGCCTGTTCTAATGCTAATTCTAATTGCCAATTTCTTAGGCTCTAAACTATCTGTGTTGCAAATTTAGACTAAATCGATTTTGTAGTTTTCACGTGAAAGCGAGACCGACAGACAGACAGAACTACTTTCGCATTTATAATTATGGAATTATAGTAATCTAAAATTGGACTATTCCGGAAAGTAACACACATTAGAATTAACTTACTTAGACTATATTGGTCATTGAGTTATGTAAATAAAAACGTCATTTCGCCATGATTGGGCCTTGTTGCCAACAAAAGTCAAAGATCTCAAGCTTCAGTGCTTCGGACGGCACGGTTAGCCTTTTGTCAGGGTATACCTCATGTGTCTTTCCAAGTAGGGTAGAGTCTATCTGCCAGTGGGACATCTTCTCTCTTCTTCTTCTTGCTCCACACTCTAAGAGGGATTGGCACAACATGTCTTTTTCTTCTCCTTTGTCACTCACCAGCTCCGCATCCACTTCTTTTATTCTAATATCATTCTTCACGCATTCAATCTAACGCTTTTTAGTCTTCCTCTTATTTTATGCTCACTTCCGTCTTGTTATGTGCAATTCATCCCTCCTCCTCACGTATTGATACCATTGCCAAACAGTGGGTCATAATTTGAAGTTATTTAACCAAACATGTTTCTACAACAGATATGAGCCAGTTCGGCCTCAGCTCAAGCAACACGCACTGGGGGTACGGCGGAGCGGGTGCCTACCCCGCGTACCTACCCTCGTGCGCAGCGCCCGCCGCCACGCAGTTCAACCCCCCAGCGCTGGGCTTCAGCGGAACCGTGCCTGACCAGACTCCTACGCAAGATTTCACGGCGAATAACACAGGTATACAAACATATCCACTTTCCTTATAGTTTCAATTATATTTTATGTTCATAAAAAAATTCCATCGACTCACTTGTAGAATATTTTAGTTGAGTAGAGAGATGAGAATGATGGTCTGTGGGACGCAGCTAGCAAATGCTGGATGTGAGTGGTGAAATGGCGCTTGTTATTAGGAGAGGTCTAAGCCTAGGGGTGGACAGTGTACATAAAACAAAAATATATAAATGAGTTATTTACCTCAGTTATGTTTACTTGGGGCAAACGCTCCAATAAGCCAAGAACAACTTCGAGAGAATGCCAATAGAAGAATTCAGCTGGGCAGCTTCGTGGTGTTTTCTCGTCACCCATACCTCAATGTCTCAAGTCGAAAGTCTTCGACCAGTGCGTCCTCCTAGTCATGACCTACGGTGCCGAGACGTAAACCAGTTCAAAGTCGCTCAGCGAGCTATGGAAAGGGCTATACTCGGAGTATCTCTGAAAGACCGCATCGGAAATGATATGATCCGACAGAGAACTAGAGTCACCGACATAGCCTACCGTCTTAGCAAACTGAAGTGGCAGTCGGCTGTTCACATTGGCCGTAGAACTTACGGCCGTTAGGCCGTAAAGTTCTCGACTGCAGATCGCGACTCGGTAAACGTAGTATGGACGCCTTGCGACAAGATGGGATGACGATTTTTGTAGACTGGCTGGAGTGGGCTGGATGAGAACGGCCGAAAATCGAGAGCGGTTGCGTGCATTAGGGGAGGCTTATGTCCAGCAGTGGACAGGAGTAGATGATAATGATGATGAAGATACCTCAGTGGCCCAGTGGTTCGTACATACATAAGTTCCTACGTGTCGCTGACTCTGTGGTTCTGGGTTCGAGTCCCAGTACGGGTAGATGTTTATGTGACGAATAAGAACGTTTGTACTCGAGTCACGAAAATAAATAAATACATTCATCATGTTAATGCTTGCCTTTAATTTCATAATAGGTTTGTGCAAGCGTGCAATATTTATCATAATTACAAATTAAAAACTCTTAGAGAACAGAATCGCTTGCGTACATGTCATACCTGCCCAAGTAAATTAACGAAATTTGGTGCAATTACATTTTAAAGGTAATTTATACTTACTCATAATATAAAATCTTATTGCTTCCAAAACTTTACATTTGGCTGTTAAAGTTCATTAACAATCGGGTGACTCATTAAATCCGTTGGTCGAAATTAAATCCACAGTATATTTTACGACTGACATACTCCTTAAACCGGCGGCGTTTCGGACATTAACCTGCTCCCGTTATAATTTACAGCGATCGGAACGCGTCCGATCTGGCCAATGAATTTACAGGCGATGCGTGCCTCTCACGCCGTCAAAAATATTACCCTCACCGCCGCTCTACAGGAATGGCCGTGAGGGCTATTCCCGAGTGTGTCAGAATTTAGAACAATGCATTTTTGTCGCTATAACTCTTCATGGATATTTTAAATGGACATAGTGGAGTGAAATCCAACTTACATTACGAAAATGTACCAGAATATGTATTTGATGTTTGTGCTATATTTTATGTGATTCAAAGTATACGTTTTTGGTTAATTACCTCTAAAATTTATAACTGCATACAATTTTACCATCTTCGTGGTATAATCATTCATACCAGGTAAAACTTACTCAACACGAACTGTCATTGACTGAAATGTTATGTCTTCTAAATTTATATGTTTAAATGTTATGTCTTCATGAATGTTAATAACAAAATTTGTCCCCAGTTCTACCAGATACAACAGGCGTGGACTTAGACCAGCAGCTGTCTGGGCTGGTGGGTTCCTCCCCATCCCACCACGGAACCCTGCTGCCGCGCTACAATAATAACGCCGACTACAGCCTCTCAACAGGCCCTCGGTCGTTGAGCGACAACAGCTCTCAACCCGAGTCACCAGTCCAAGACGATCTCCTTACATCGAACACCACAACAAACGTAGGCCATAACCATTCAAATACTTCGAATTTCCCATCCCTAATGGGTACCCAGAACTCTTCATACGGAAGCAGTAACTGCAACAACTCTCTGTACCCAGTTCTACCAGCGAGCTTGCTATACAGCCAGTTATACACGGCTGCGAACCAAACTCACAACTTCCATCCGTTACATTCGAACTCGATACACTCAACGCAGAATCACCATAATGAGTTACAGACGATGATGGATCAGATTTCTTCGACGACGAACAATCACAGGCAGCATGGAAACCATGGGCAGGGAGATTTATTGCTTGGTGGTGGCAACTCCTGTGCTGCTGCCGCGGCCAGGGGAGAAGATGGGAGGGTAAATAACTTAGGACAACGGGGCAACCCTCAGCCAGACAGTAATACAGTCTGGCGACCGTATTGAAAGCAGAATGACACTTCTTTCTTGTTCTCAACTCTGATGTAATGGCAAATTGTTGAATATTATGAAAAATGTTAAACTTGGAGATCATTTTTATTATTTTAACTAATATTTTAGTGAAAAATAAAGCTAAAAAAACTTACTTTTCATTATACGTATCAGTTATTGTGTTGAAAAGAAAGAAGATGTCGTTAATTAGCTTTTACGAGTACTATAGTGATATAGCAACGAAATAGATACCTACATTGGTACGGTGTTACTGTAATTATGTACATGTAAAAATTAAATGTATGAGTAAAGTGATGATTAGCGAAATTTATATCTACGTTCTAAAGTTCCCGTCCTGATATTATACGAAATTTATTCACTTAAAGCTGAAAAAGGTCCATTGGTATGTTTATTCTCTAAACAACGATACTCCACAAGGCATCCTAAATGTATCCTAAATATTTGTTCCTTAAAAATTTTTTCCGCGATGATCAGTTGTGGACAAATTTTATATTACAAATTACAATTCCATTTATAATGCTACCTGACATATCAATTTCTTTTAATTTTTACAAAATAAGAAAAATAATTGCTGACTAATATTGAAAGCTCTACGTTAAGTGAAGTTATTTTTTTATAGTGTGATTAAAACAACAATCATTAAAACACGTTTGTTACTGTTTTGTATATTAACTTTCATAGTTTAACTGGCAAAATGTATTTTTATTTCATTTTAAGGTAAAAGGTATGGTAGTGTCGGCCGAAAATCATTTGGACGTGTAAATAAAATTGTGAATAAGTTGTTGTAAATGCATCTTGTAAAGTGCAATAGATGTGCAATTATCAAGTTGAGTAGATGTATACTGAATTAGCAATTAAAACGTTTGTTAATTAAGTGAAGTCCATTTTGTAAATACATCTGTCCACAGCTCATAATAATTATTTGGATTGTTTTCCATTCGCTAGCAATTTTGTTGTTATAAAGTGCCAAAGAGTGATTTCGTTAATAAAATTAATTGCTATTATTATTATAATGGTTTGACCAGTTAAAATTGCTCTTATCTAATTATACAAATATTAGTTTAACAGAGCACAAAATTTCTGGTGATGCCCTCGGTGTTGCAGGCGTCCAAAGGCTATGGTGACCACTGCCCATCTGTGTGGGCCGTATGCTTGTTTGCCACCCTGGTGGTATAAAAAAAAAATCTGCGTCCGTCTGCAATATCACAGACCCTGGGAAGCCAGCTTAATTGACCAGTGACTATGGTGAGACTCTCTCGAGTTAATTCGGTAACAGAATTCTTATTTCAAAATAAGTGGTGCTTGCGCAAATAAAAAAAAATACAAAGTCTATGATGTGCAGCAACAACATTCAATTTTTTTTATCTTATTATGTTTTTTTTAATATGACAAAGACTTTTTGTGCAAAAAACAAAATATCGGGCATCCAGAACCGAGAGTGCAATATGTTTAACTAGTAACCTAATTAGCGTTATTTTTAATTAATAATTAACACTTTTGTGGCTTACATGGCAACTGACTAATTTAATTTTCCGCTTGTCGTTGTATTTCTGTTGACTGCAAGTAGCGGAAATAATTAAATGATGTCTCTGAGTGTGGTAGTTAGTCCTTTTATTTGAATGGTGGTCATTCATTATTACTTCTCATTATTCTTCTTTCTTCAGCACGCTATCCTTTCCAACATCCTTAGATCCTTTTTTATTTTCTTATGACAGGCAAACAACTGAGGAACTGGCTATCTTACCTCTGATTGCCGGAACACAACAATGCTTAAAACATGATTATTGTGGCGACAAATTGAGGTAATACGGTGGTAGCTAACCAACCAAACCGGGCAGAAGAACTTCTGCCCCCATGGGACACCCGGTGGTGTGAACGACAAGACCAGAGAGGTGGTTAAAAAGCTTCTTTTTTGCAAATAAGATCTACGAATAACTAAACTGATTTTGGTTAGTTAATAATTAACTGATTTTGTTATCAAAAGATAAATTTAGTTAACTACCTCTTGCTTGTAAGTGTAATTATTTAAAAAATACAAATTTTTCAGATTTACCACATTCAGTCGCATAAAAGCACCTTATTTTTCAACCCTCATTATCGAAATTTGACTAGCAATTACTATGACGGTAACAGTACCTATCCTAATGAGTTCATTACCGGTAGAAACATTTGCATATTACCCGCCGCACTTGTGAGCTGGTTGATATTTTGGCATCGGCAAACGAACCTCTGAAATATATATCCCACCCTCATTAATTTGCGCCAATGCGATGGACAGACGTACGTGCGCCCACTGGCTGCAGGGTGCCCATGATTTTGGTAAAGTCGGAAAAATATGACTACTTACACTACAGCTTCTTCAAACTAGTCCATGCTAAACAAACGACAGAAAAGGACCGCTCACATCAATTTTTAAAGATTGCTTATCGAAAAACCAACATTGAAGAGCTTGGATGGGTAACTGAAGCTTATTGATCTTTAGTAGGTACCTCTATGCTCTGATCGGCACCATATTAATCATGTATTTGCCTATGTTGGAAATCCAGGCCCTGTACTCAGGTAGTGTTGATTTTAAAACCTAACCTTATCGTAATCAGTGCCCATTGCCTTGGGATTAGTAGAAGTAGTGTTCGCTCTTTTTTTCATGCCTTTTTTATTAGAAATCTTTTACATAATTCCATCCCACCCTGATGTTATGGTAGATTGTTAACAGAGAAATATAGCATACAAGATCATTTCTCAAAATAAAAGAAGGAACGGAAGGTTAAGACCACAACCAAATTTTAACACCTTGGTGATTTACGGTAGTTATTATATTTTCATGAAATTCCAAAACATTTAAGATCAATTAATTGGAGTGGGATTGAGTGTGTTTTATTAAAAACATTCAAATCTATAATTAAATGGGCCATAGCAATACTTATATTAACGGCACCGTTTTAGATTAACTTGTGACGTGGTGGATGCCGATGTTAAATAAAAGAGATAATTTCACTTAATTTACAATTCAAAGGCACAACTGGAACAATATATAAACAGGTAAACATCACAAATCACTGAACACAAAACTTAAAGATTATTAGAAAAGTTAGGGCTACTTACAATAGTGCCTTGGAATAGTTATTTAAGTTCTTTGAAAATACTGTACAAATATATTATTAACCACTTAAAATGAGAATTGGAGACCAAAAACAATAAAAAAGGCAGATGCTTAGTTTAAAAATAGGAACAAAGAGAAAATGGCCAGAGAAGACAATAACAGCAGAGTCGGTAATACTGATATAGCGCCTCGTGACAAACTTGTATTGTGTGATATAACTCATGGCTAATTATAGGCACTAACCATGTAATGGCAGCCGTAAGAGCTAAAACATTTTAAAGACAAATTATTACAACGATTTTAAAACTAATAAATTAGATAGTAAGCTGTCGATAAACGGACGGAAATTTTTATACATACCTACTTATATCATCAAAAAATAATCTAATAATTTGAACAGGAATTAACTTTCCAGGAAAATAATCAAACAATACGTGTAATGATACAATACATTACAACAACAACTAATAAATTATAACAGTTAATACATTATAACAGTTTATGCTAATAATGAACAGCATTACAAAAATAACAAGCTACCTAATTATCCCAATTTTCAACAAATTGTGCCAATCGTGTCACCTGAGCGTGGACGATAATATATGCGAATCCACCCAGCACAGAGGGAAAAATCGATGGCAGACCGATTTGTTCGGCAATAATGAGATTTAAAATTGCCAAGTAATTAATGAGGATTAGCGTTCAGGGCAGAGATAAATTGCTGTATGATGCTGCAATTCAAATAAGTGGAACTCTGCTTCAAAAGCTTTAGGTGTATTAGATTGTACTTCTGATTGAAATGTCAATTAGCGATATAGCGTTTGTATATATAGCATGAAAAATTATGCTGTAAAGTAACCAACCAACTTTTCTTTCATACTTTCTAGGGAATAGACGTTCCTAAATACATATAAACACGAATGTACCCTCGAAGGTGTAGACAGAGGTGCATTTCACAGACACACTAATAAAAATTATAAAATAACTAAAATAGTACTAAGTAAAAGCACGGACTACAGCAATGGACTGCTTTTGCGGTGCCTTTGCCTTGGGACTACCTAATGGATAATAGTCGAGATAATATGTATGTATGTAAAAACTTTGTAATCCTTTATTCAATCAAGTTGATATATAGGTAAACTGTCTAAAATTGTAAGTCGCTATATTGTCTAGATACAAGGTAATGCAATAATACCTGTAAGAGCCTGTACCTGTTATATCTTCCTTCAACGGGGACCATATTGTATCGAAAATAAAAGGAGCTCACAGACGGCAGCTATAATATACAGTAATGTACACCTATGTATACTATAGCACGATACATCTCAATACATTTCGTTACATCTTTCGATAGAAATTATCAGGAGACCACACGGCAGTTATAATGAATATATTTGTTTAATTTTTTTTTATGTCTCTTGGATACAAAGACAAATAAAGCAGACTTACTAAGCAAGGTATTCTACGTGATACAAGACAATTGAAAGCTATGCATCTCGAGATGTAATGTACATTAATATAGGATGTTATTTAAACGGTCAGCAAAATATTCGAATTTTGGTTAGCAAGAAAATACAATTTGTCAGCTAAAATAACTAATTGGGCAGCCACTTATGGGTAGCAGATATTTCTAATTTTTCGGCAAAATAACTAATCTGGCATCAACTCAAATGTTTTCTGTGCTGTCAAATTGTTTAATGTATGTTTTAATGACACAAATATTGTTTATAAGGGTCATAAAAAATAACCTTAATCTAATATCTATCAGAATACATTTTCTATGAATTGATCCTTGATCCTTCATTGATTCTTTTCCTAGATTTTATACATTTCTGGTGGAATATTATGTTGTTGCCCAAATAATTATTTTGCAGGCCAATTAATTATTATGCTGATCAAATAATTAGTCTGCTGACCCAAAAATTATATTGCTAACAAAATATTTGTTTGCTGCCCAAATCATTTTTCGGCTGACCATTTTGTTGCTGACAAAATAATTAAATGGCTGACTAATTAATTACTTACCATTAATATACATTATAGCTGCCGTCTGTGAACTCCTTAAGTCACTGTTACCAATAAATTCAATTCCTGTCTTCCTTCAAGCCGGAACAGCATTGCAAGCAGCTGCTGTCAGCAGAAAGAAGAAGGTGCCCATAAATACGATTAAATACAAAATTATTTTGATAAATACGTCTCCAACCCGAAGAAATACAAAGACACATCAAGTCAACGATCTATTCATGCCACACAACGATCGACCTAAATCAAATAATAGGCTCTTTGTTTAAATTTCTACTCATTTCAGCATCGGAGTGTTTGCAATTAATTACAACAATCAATATTTTCGCGCTCCGCCGAGCGAAAGCTACTGCACACTGTTTGGGCCAGATATCACGAAATAACAGCACTATCATAATTATATCGCTATACGGCGATATCTCGAATTGAAAATGATTTCATGGATAAATTGCTCCCGCTACATGAAGGAGAAAATGCGCATTAACATTTCACAATGTGCTTATCAATAATAAGTATGTACTGTGACGTGTGGATCCGGATATAAATAAAAGTTCTTCTTGACTTCACTTATTTGTAATATTATTAATAAAGAACTAAGGCTCACTGAAACAATTTAGAAAGTAAATTTCACATATCACTGCATATAAAACTTAAAGATATTATCAAAGGTGCCTAACAATAGTGCCTTTGGTAAACTTATAAAATTAGAACATCAATACTTGAATTATAACGTTACAGTTTATACTAGTTTTATAATTTTATTATTATCACTTTTGTAGTTATTGTAATATTTATAATAATTTACGTCGAGACAACCGCTCCAGACGCTGACTCTGATAACATTCGAGAGCAAAACAATGAAAAAAAAGAGACAGACGGTAAGTTTAAAAGTAGAAACAAAGAAAAAATGGCCAGAGAAGAGCGCAATAATAGAAAAGAGTCTCCAATACTGATATAGCGCCTCGTTAGAATACAATACAATCATAATAATACTGTAATAGCTTCTGCCTATTGCGTACAAAGTAGATAAATAAAATTTGTCCGTCTGTATGTTTGTACTCGTGTCACGCATTAAAAGAATGTCATTTTTACCTAGACACTGCGAAAGGTACATAACTACATAATTTTTAATTAAAATCTTATAAGTTATGAACAAACGCTAGTTCTAATTTAATGGGTATTTACATTTACAGTGAGTGTACGCAATTTCACGTATTACATTATAAATACTTCAAAAACAAATTAAAACGCCGAACTCTTAGTTTAAACCAACTAGAAATAAAATTAAATATTCATGCTCTTAAAATGTTTTAATAAAAATGAGTTGTATTTTATTTGTACTAACCAATCTTTACAACTGTAACATTAAAAAACATTACATAAATAGAATTAGAGTAACATTCATTTGGTATTGTATGAGAAATGGAAACAATCATTTTATTTCATAAATAAATATCTTGACACATTCACACCTATCAACTAGCCCCATTCTAAGCAACGAATGCTGCTTGTTTTACGGATACTAGATGACGGATAAATATATTTAATAGATAAATGCATATAAATGTTCAGAAAAGATACAATACATATATAAACATCCAAGACTGCAGAACAAACGCCTACCGGTGTATGTAGGCGTTTGTTTTCCAGTCTTGAATGTTTATATATGTATTGTTATACATTACCGTCATACATTACCGCCGCCATACATTTTATCTGAAAATAAACTGACGCCTTAATGATATTAAGTAGCTTTTCAATCCGACCAAGGCTTGGACGAATATTATTAAATCATAACTGAAAGCTTTTACGAACAGGCCTCTATTAAAAGCATATAAACACATTAAAGTTTGCAATAAATTTTTAGACGTCTGACAGACATAAGTGCGAAATGCGAGCGAATGACGGTACGGCTTATCATGGCGTCATTTTCATAATGCAGCCAACGCATTTTAGCCCTCGACTATAATAGGGACACTGTGGAAACGAATTTTCGAGGACTTTTCTATTAAAATAATTTAATCATCTAGACTCTCAAAAAAATTATGTGAATGTGTGGGTGAGTCCTTTGTCACGTGAGAAAAAAGAGTAGACACAAAGAAAAACCCATGAATGTTTCGCCACCTGAATGAGAATCGTCAACATGGCAGGAAGAAATAAAGAAGACATCATCATTCCATCATCGCGCGCGACGCGGTTCAAAGACCAGCCATGAGAATTGTCGGCGATCCCGAGCTCACAAGCGGTATTGAGCCGTTGAGCTAGAGGAGAGATTTTGCTTCCTTGTGTGTGTTCTACCGCTTGTACAATGGGGTCTGCTCTGAGGAACTATTTGAGATGATGCCAACAGTTACTTTTTATCACCGCACCTCTCGCCGTCGCCAGGGAAATTCATCCTCACACGTTAGAGCCAAAATGGTTGCGTACCGTGCGTTTTAGGAGGAATTTCCTTCCTTGTACGCTTAGGCTGTGGAATGAACTCCCTGGTGAGGCTTTCCCAAGAGACTTCAGCATGGAGTTCTTCAAAAAGGGCGTGTAAAGTTTTTTATGGGTCGGCAACGCGCTGGTGATGCCCTCGGTGTTGCAGGCGTCCATAGGCTACGGTGACCACTGCCCATCTGTGTGGGCCGTATGCTTGTTTGCCACCCTGGTGGTATAGAAAAAAAAAGGAGGTTTCAAGTGGTATTGTATAAAAAAAATACTAAGTAGATTTTAACGTTCCCCTAGGTACTCATAATGACTTCTTCATTGATAGTTAGGAGTACTAAAATTGATGTACGAGTTAATATTACTGGCATAATATATGACGACCTCCGTGGTTGAGTGGTCTGTATGCCGGTCTCAATTATTAGAATTAAATTTTAATCTTGGAAGACATAATACTTGTATGACTTGACTTGCATTTTCCACTGTATTGTTTATTTTTGTTGGTGCAATAAAGAGTTTAATAATGTTATTTAAAATGTGCATGCTGTTTGTGACGGCAGGAACATGTAAGAACGTTGTAATAGTTATAAGACCTGCATTTACTTTGTGCATACTCATGTTTGTTGCAAATAAAGTCTATTCTATTCTATTCAAGGCGTCGCCATCTCGAGAGGTTCTGGGTTTAATCCCCGGTGGGGGCAAATGTTTGGGTGATGAATTTTCAGGCATTTGTTCTCCAGTCTTGGATGTTTATATATATTTATTTATATTCAGGATATTTATATGCATTTATCTATTAAATATATTTATCCGTCTTCTAGTGTCCGTAACACAAGCATTATTAGTTGCTTAAAGTTAGGCTAGTTGATAGGTGTGAATGTTTGAAGGTTTTTTTTTTATAATAGTCCTAATTAGTAGTTTCGATAAAACATTCCCACACATGAGATTAACTAGACACAATTTTTTGTTTACTTTTTGTCCGTCAATCGTAAGCCTATGTAGTGCTCGTACACATAATGCGCCTGACATAATGCATGCAGTGCAGGCACCCGGGACAGCGTATTAATTACATACATCGCTTAATTATTGATTTTTAAGCATTAAACAGGGACGTTGGTCTCAACGACGCGTCCAATTACGAGGAAAGTACATACTTACATATTATCATGCCTTTATCCCCGAAGGGGTAGGCAGGTGTAAACACCTACACTTCGCCTGATAAGTTATGGTTCCAATGTAGCGGCTGCGAGCTTGTTGCTATGCTCTGGACCCCGTCTGAGGCAAGTAATATTCACAAAAAACTCTTCAAAGATTATATTATTATAACATTTTGGGTGATGAAGTATATTACTTTCTATAGGTTTGTATTATATTAGGAATGTTTTGTCCTTAGCTCGAGTGCGATAACCAAGATCGTATATTAGTTGTCACTTTATTATTTTATTTAGATTTTTTTTATTTCTACTTCAGTAGCGGCAGTTAGAAACAAACTTCAAAAGAAAGTCGATAATCAATAATACAACTTTGTCTTAAGGGCAACCAAGATGGAGGAGATATGTCAACTTTTTTAAGTAGCCCTAGCAGTATTTGGAATACGAACTTAACTTTACTTACTGGCCAACTATCTGGTATTTCCACCAGGGCGAGGGCAAGAGCTTAGAAATAATAAAAAACGTCGTCTTCAGTGCGGGCCGTAACATGTCCACTCTGGCCCAATGTGGGTTGGTAGAAACGGATGCAATAGCGACCAGGACGGCTTAACGTGCCTTCCGAAGCACGGAGGAGTTCGAGATCACAATGTTTTGGTCACCCATCCACGGCCTGACCGTGGTGAAGGTAGCTTTGTTTTCGATCGAAAGACTAAAAATACTTATCACTACGCCACCGAGCATAATAAAAACATAACACACAAATTGCATGTGTCACATTAATTTTTTCTCACCGAATATATAGCTGACGCTGTCCATTATTCCCCGACATTCTTTAAAATCGCCATCCCATTACAAATTCCAATCATCACCAAACTATCCGTTAGACGAGCAGTCGAACTGCATCCCCCTGTGGGGGTGTAATTTAAAACCGCACGTCCCCCGCCCCTTTGCCCCCTGCGAAAATTAAGTGCGAGGCGGTCGGTACGTGACACCGGCAAATGCGGCGTGCCTACCAGTGTGTACCCGCCTTAATTGTGAGCTTCATTTGTACCACGCCAGGATAGTCTTTGGTACACGTGTGCAATTTGACGCTAAGAGCTTTTCCCGGTTTAAGAACGGTTAATTCGTGTGCCATAAATTTTTCGGATCAGATATGTCGCTTGTAGTCCCAGATAGCTAGCCGTACACTAGCAAAGTAGAAGAAAACCAATATTCAGATTAAACGTATTCGAAGAAATAGATTTCACCATAATGTCATTTTGCCGTAGCATTTAAATTCAATTTTAATTCACCCGTATACGTTTCCTTGTAAACGTACGTCGTTAAACGTACGTACGTACGTACGTTAAAAACGTCGTAAGCAATTCACAGTAGTAACCGAAATATTGTCAGAGTGGGTCATAAATCTGCTTGTTCGAAAGTACTTAAGTAAGCTTTATTAAAAAATACAGACACAGGATTATATCTAACCACCAGCATCCACCTGTCATAATTTGCTTCAGTAATTCAATAAAATGCTTCATTGTTATATTGAGGTAGGCAGAGGCTGCCCGTAAACCTTACAGCATTTCCTTGTTCAATTTTTTTCACTTACAACCTTAAAAATAGTAAGCAATACATTTATTAAGCTCATCATCAAATCTCCTCGGACTAATATTTCACTGTAGTATTGATTCAATATTTATATAGACTTACAACTGACTGTCGAACAATGAAACCATCTCAGTGTATTAGACTGTGGTCACCGCAATTTAGAAGATCAGCCGTGACACTGCCGTCGCCCTCTGACAGACCACTCTTCAATGAGATTATAAGAAGAATATTATATTTGTTTTTGAAAAAGGTACATAAATATTGTTGTTTGACCGTCTCTTCACTATACAGGAAATTTCCAGGATTTTCTTCAGGAATTTTTCGCTTTTTGAGAGTGAGTTTTTTAAGCATTTTTCGACATTCCTTGGATTTGGCCCTGAAGGCCCACTTGAAATATTCACCTGTATACAAGTATAATAGCTTTTAATCTTCAATTACAAATTAAAATTTTTGCCATAATTGTTCTCGTATCTCTGGCAATTCCATCATCATAGTAAGTACCTAAATAATTTAATTAAGAACCGCAAAAAAAATTGTAAATTCATTCTTATCTTCCAATGACTTTTATTCGTACAGTTCTTTGTAGTCCACTAATTGCCTATCCTATGACAAGATGCAAAATTATTTTTAAATTTTCCATCCCATGCTCCTTTTCTCAAAAGAAATAAGATCTATATTCCCCTAAACATTTAACACGAATACAGTTCTCTTTCCAGCACCTCAGATAGCTCGCCTTCCATGTATACGTAATTACGTCTTTCATACAAACCCTTTTAATTACATGCCTGCTTTTGTTTGGACTAAGACGCCAATTATTGCAATAAATGGGCGAAACTCGTTTATTTTCCGACTGTACTTTGTTATTCACTCGAAGGAGACTTAATGAATGTAATTAGTCATGTGTTTAGTACAGAGTATGTTTGAGTCGAGTGCAAAGTGTATTTGGGGTACATTTAATTATAACGAAAGCTTTGTTTACTTAAAAAGTAATTAAATGAATGTTTCGTGTAGAAAGTATCAACAGAACTAATGAGTTTAAACTAAAAAATAATCGTAATTTTAAGTTACTCTATTAATAAAATGATATGGCCGTGATAGTTCAATAACAACATTTACTCCTCTTTTCATTATTTGACCCTGCTATTTTAACGGTTAGCAAAATATTCGGGGTCAGCAAAATAATACAATTGGGCAACATATGAGCCGCAGATATTTCTAATTAGTAAGCAAAATAACTAGCAAGGCGAGCAACTCATATGCTTTGCCCGCTGCCATATTGTAGGATATTCTGTTTTGATGACACAAATATTGTTTTTTCATAAAAAAATATTTTAACCTAAAATCTATCAGAATACATTTCCTAGGAATTAATCTTTAATCCTTTATTTCCTACATTTTATACATTTCCGGTGGAATATAATTTACTATCCTAATAATTATTTTGCTACCCAATGAATGACTTCCCAAAATAACCAAGGTATAGCCTTGGTAAATTAATAGTGGCTATTTAATAAATTAAATCGTAGAATGTGAATACAATAACAAAATGTTTTTAACTTTCTTAGCACTTCAGATACCAGTAGAAAAATTAACACAATAACTCCTCGGTACAACTGTTACTTTACTGCAAATAAAAATAATGTGCTAACGCCCTTCGTAGCAGTAAAGAGGCTTCGCGAAAGAAGGGTTGAAATCAAGGCGGTAATCAGGCGACGACCGCGTAATGGCTCCGCAGGGAACGAGCCGGCTCGACGACTTGAGTCCTTAGGGTTGCCGATACAAGGATTATTTTCACTATGACAATTTAAAATCCTAGTTTTTAAGAACCGTTGAAATATTGTTATATTTTTCTGATTCGTTCCCAGTAAACAGACTTGTTGGCGTATTGAGTTACTCTGTGAGCAACATGTGTATTGTGAAAATGAAAATAAGCTATAATGTAGACCAAATAATCAACATTATTTTTCATGTTCATTTATTTAAATTAAGAGGCCTCAACAAGAATTTTTTTACCTACAAGCAAAGCTTGTCCTGTCCCAAACGACAATCAAAGCTTCACCAATCGGAATGTCTTCTAAATTGATATTGATTTCATAAATTGGGTTTTAATGTATTCTCTCTCGACAATGGAAACGTAAGTCGATGATAGCCAGTAGGAGGCATCGTCATCTATATTTCAATTAAGAGATTCCCCTGCTGAACATAGGCTTCTCCCCATGGATCTCTTTAACAATCAAGTAACCAAATTTTAATGTCACGTAAAGATGTTCTCAATTCTTTTGGGAATAATCGCGTAATAGCAAGAAATTTTAATTCTAATGTTAGCAATCTCAAAAATATCTCACTAAAGTAGGCATTTAGTTTTATATGAATACTTTAAAGCAATAAAAGAAAATCACAAAAATATAATTAATCAAAATTAAATGACGTATATTTTTTTAATATATTTCATAACAGTACGAGTATCTGTATTTGAGTATTGAAAGCAGACTTTTACTTAAATATATTAAATAAATTTTTTCCTGCGTCGCAGCCCTGTACAACTGCAGTAACTCTTAGCAATGTTAAGACAACGGTGTTATTCTTTATCGCAGTCGTGGGAAATTTACGTTGAGGCTGGCGATAATTAAAATATTCCCATTCATAGTACTCTCCCTTGCTTAATTAAACCGACAACCCTAATCAGTATTCATTGATATTTTGTAGTTAATCAATTTTGTATGTTATTTTTCGTAATTATTTTCATATTCCTGACGGATTTGTTAATGATAATAAATTACAATTACAAAAATTTTAATGCAATTACTATTCATAACAATTAAAAATACAAATAAAAAGAAAATTAAATAAATTTTACTCCGTTAGCTGATTTTAAATTGTAATTTTTTTTTTCTATTTAACCTCTCATCGATCAGAAAATAAGACACAATTAAAACGTTTATATTGTTTGCGAACGCTGGAGTTCATTTGATCCACAACGAGTTGCATGCACACGACGTATAATCACGTCTATTATCCCCAAAGGGTTAGTAACCGTAAAAGTAGTCCACGCTTCACCAAGCCTTGACTGCACATGTGATCAGCGTAATAGGAACGAATTTTAAATTATTTTCGTTTGGAGTATGTACCTACTTACTTTCAAAATACTATTTTTAACACAACGACAGGCAGCATTTCAAATAAAACTACCAATTAAAAGAACATAAATCTGCCGCGCAAATATCTAAATGTACTCAACCCATCGAAAGCAATTTAGGAAACAACGTTATATCATTAGTAAACAAAGATAAATTACAAGCGCCGAAAATACTATATTACAAAGAGATTATAGCTCGCTCATGTGATTACGTACGTAACGTAATCTTTTAAAGGCGGGTCCATCTCATCTTTCCTACGAGTTTCCTCACTTACTAACCACAAAACAACTAACGACATCTCTCGCTACTTTCCCGAAACACGAGCACACTAGCGCCAATGTCACTTAACACTTTTTTACACACCGTAGCAAGTTTACTCACACAAAAACAAGGAAAAGTTGTCAAAAATTACCCCTAGCTAAAAAGGCATATATACAGCTTAACGTTCAAGAAAGAACCGTCTATACCGCTTTGCACTAAGGTTCATTTTTCATTGCTTTTGATAACGTTGTAAGTCCAATTGAATATAGAAGAGAAAGCGAAAAGTTCTCTCCGTAACCAAAAGGATTTAAGAGCACATTGTTCCAAATTCAACGTTACTGTTCTGAAAATGAGCAACACTGGAGAGAGGCGAAACAAAATGGCGTATGTTAGTACTGAAAGTGAGTCACTTACGACCTTTGGTTGTAGCAGGTTTAGCGAAGTCGCTTTCTTGGGGTCGCTGTGTATGTGTGCATTGGACAGGGGTGTTGAACTTTCTTAGACCGAGTTGCTTTCTTAAGAAAGGGAAGAAAACGAAAGGTTCGCACTTGAGGGAGTTTTGTTAAAAATAGCGAGGAAGCGGTTCGTCGTTTTGCCAATAGATGGCGCGACGCTGTTAGTTTTTTTTTTATTTAGTATCCCAGCAAAAAGTGTAAATGAGTTTTTAGAAGTTACGCGTAACATTTCATTAAGAAACAATACTACAGTTCTAAGCGTTGGTATTGGTGAACATAATATTCGTACCAAATATAGCTCCCCAATTTAAACAGCCAGTCGTATTGCGGGGACAACTGACATGTCGATTAGTCGACTCGAACGCTAATCAAAATCACCACCTTTAACCGCAGCGACCAGTAGCGTTCCCGCCAAACATGCCGCGACAAATCCTTCCAATTGAACCAGACCACCCATTATCATCTTAACGAATCGCATATCGCGGTTAACCGCAAAATTACAGAGCGACCAATCAACGTTGAGCACACCATATATTTTCCTCTATCTATTTTTCCGAGGGTGAAAATCTTAGAAACCGCAGGACTAACCACAAAGGTCAGGTAACGGACCAATAGGACGCGGTAAATATAACCGCAAGCCACGCCCTCACGACCGCAAACCAACCACAATGCGAGACGTCCGCGTCACGCTATCGATCCTCGTCACGCTTAGTGACTTTTTTGAATTTCTTATGTGGTTTGTATGTACTTTCGTTTTACATCGCCAAACCGGACAATTTGGTACTTGTAATTGCGTCTAATTACGTTTTTTTAAATAAAACATATTAACTGTATTGTTAGAGTTAAGAAATGTATTAGTTTAAAAAAATGCCTACCGACCCAAAAAAAATCTATTAACTATTCTCTATAGAAAGAAATAATACAGAATTTAAAAATACACGTAGACATTCTTTTCCTTGATAACATCAGTCTCAAAACATATTTCTCAAACAAAACCAAAAGAGCATCGAAAAAGTTTTTACTTTTAGAAATAAGATAATAATGATAACGACTCAATCCTAAACTGGCCACGGTCCTTCGCGAAGATGAATTTATTGATTCAGCTGAGACGCACGCACACACGCGCGCTTCGTATAGACGCACGGACAGAACGCGACCGCATTATATTCATAATGAATACAGCTATCCCACTCGGCGGCCGTCTTTGACTTTGTATAAATATATTTTGTCCCTTTCCCGCGGCGGAGGGGTGGGGGCTGGGAGCTCGTCTTCGAGTCGCCAATTTCAGTTTCATTATGTGGCTAGACCGAAACCGCAGCAGATCGATGTCACCTGAAAAAAAAATATAGAAGAAAATTCTATATTATTTAGGTATATAATCCAGACTCCGTCATTAGATACTCTGTGTATTTTTCATTATTACTACGAATACAAATACAAAAAGTCTTCATTCTAGTTGCCTACTGAATATCTGAAGTGAATAGACATATTTACTCAATATACGTAACTACTCGTTTACACGGTGTTTCAAAACTCACCCCTAAAAATAAATTTTAAGTACCGCCTAGTACTTGCTTCCAGGAGTAAGAACATAGTTGAAAATTTTGGATGTAATTTTTACTGATAAACTTAACAAAACCTTTAATAGAGTTGCGCTTTAATGTCGATAGTTTTAAATTTCTTGCGAAAATAATAAATATTTCGGCTATTAAATGTATCAAACTACGGTCCTCATATTTTGGCAATCAGTCACGTATAAGGGACCCTACCACCTCCTTTCTTTTGTTTGTACAGCATACAAAATACAACAGGAAAAACATAACCTTTTAGGTGCCCTAAAAAAACTTAATTTATATAGAAAACATGTTTTTTGATGCTTTCCGCTAGGGACCGCTTTACACATTTCCCATAGAAATTGAGCTTCTTAACGCAACTAAACAAGTTTATTTTTTCACAATTATACTTACAGCAGGGGTGCAGATCTATCTTACTTTAACACCTCTGTCTACCTCTTCGTGGAAATTGGCGTGATGATATGTTAATTTATTATATCTATGTTATGTTACCTTACTTTACCCACGAGTCTAGACTTTTCAAAAAAAAAAAGCGTTTCAAAAAAAAGCACTAATAATGGACCGCGAACTTCCCCGATGACGGTGGCTATATCAAGAAACCACAACCGCTCGTACATCAAAGATAAAACTAGCTTCAAATCTAACCTACGAGTACACGTTACTTCTATTCACATCTTAGGAGTATTTCCTTTGAAACACAAATAGTTATGATTCGAGAGGGCATTAAAAGATTTATCAGAGGTGTGTAGGATGTTGCCCTGCATTTTTTGTAAATGTTAGAACAAGGAACATGTTTGTCATATTAAAACATGAGAAGGTATTGTATGGGATAGTTTACAGAAAAATAGCTTACAGATGCTTTTTGAGGTAATGAGGTTGCGGTAGATTTCGATATTATTTTTAGTTAAATGTATCGATAAATTAATTATTATATTTTAAAATTAAATTTACATCCATTCGTGCCTTCGTTTCGGTTTGGCAAAGATAACAGTGTTATGGCTAGTACAGACTAGCTACTTACTCATGCTCCTTTTTTCTTTTGATTTAAATCTTATCCAAGTGAATAAGTCAGCCCCAGAATTCTACCTCTAAAATTTATATGAGTAAGTAATGATAAGTATTTCCCTTTTAACTTCATTCTTACCGCAGCCATGCATAATTTCAGCACATTTACTTACATTATCTTACAAGATAGATACTAAGCATCAAAAGTTTGCAAATGAATATTATGTAAGAAAAAGGATGTATTGATTCTGTTTTCTTCACTCTTAAATCTCCCTTTTTCTTTCTTGATTCTTCCAAGAGCAAATATTGACAATCACTCAATAATTTATTGAATATCGTGCTATCTAATTTGGTTAAATTTTCTTTATCTTCGCCTTCTTTCATTCATTCCTTGCATACAACACTTTCAAACAAATCGCCAAATTGCGTTAATAAATACCCTGCTCTTACCCTAAACTTAAGAAGCAAACAAGCCTGTAAATTTCGGCCATCCCCTTAACAAGCAGGCCCTTATATTAATTAGCAGGAATATTTTGGGGGTATCACTAACGTAATAAAGCCTAATTTAGTGCCCCTTAAATAAATTATGAACCATTGTGAAGATGTAAGCGGTGATGCAGTAAAAGCAGTAATTTTAAGGTTATTTTTTCAGTCGCAATTAGTGATGTAATGAGTATTACTACAATATAAACTTACCTACAACAAATATTATTTAGGAAATAAAATATCATTTGGTTTTGCTTATTAAGAATAAAATGTTTACAAACTTATAGTCTTAGAAATAAGCAAAGAATGAACCAAGGTCCACAGAGTTGCACGTCTCCAAAAAGTCTGATTCCTACTCCAATGGTTTCCACAGAATATCTTCTGATTTCAAAGTCTTGTTAGTATTTTAAATCTTCGCATTAACACAATTAACGCTTACCGCATGGTGGGCTCCTATAGTTTACTTGATTTGTACTTTTAGTTTTATATAATTTAAGGTTAAATTTTTACTGACATATTAAAATACTAATAAACAATTATTTTTTATGATGTTAAATTAAATTAACAGACGATAAAACCTAAAAGAAGTATTCCTAGTAATTGTAAACGAAACGAAACAACGAAATGAATTGTAAACGAAACGAAATAAATTACAGAAAAAGGAACCATTTCAGAATTTGAATTTGGAGTCCTGAAGATTACCAAATAACACATTTTTTAACTAATTCAAATTATACAATATACTAACTAGTTCTACCATATAAGTATAATAGTTCTGCCCAGGTATAACATAACCCTAAAGTACAGAGGTTGGGTCTACCGGACCCGCCGTGATTCGATTTCCAAAAAGTCTACACACGCATTATTTAAATACAATGGTCGTTCGTTAGGCAAGCCTCAGGAGTTCGATGCAAGATTTAATTAAATCCGTTCTCCCTCGTCGCCGGCAATTTCCTCCTGGCTTGATTTATCGTCGGAGCCGCCTGCGACCTTTGACGGCGTGATAAAGGATTGCGGTAGTTTTTACGTATGCGTTTAGGTTATTATTTATTATGTTTATTGTTCTTTATTTTGAGCTATGAATATAACAATATAGCTTTCATTTTACAGCTTTCACTGCGAACTTGCTAAAGAAGATGTTGCGTTAAGTACAATTCAGTTCATATATTTGTAGCGGCCCTTAGGTTAAAAACCATTTTGTACATATTTCAATGTTTGGATATTGGTATAACATAATCATGGATTGGTAGTTCTACATGCGAAGCAATATTCGTAATAAACTGTACTTAGCAATTCATAGTAAGTGGTACAGAAGAGCTGCGACCTCTTACATAATGCTAACCACTACTTTGTGAGTAACTAAATCTTTTTACAGAGACGTTTTCACAATAAAAATAAACCTTACGATGTATTGTTCATAAGATTAAAATTTTTGGCGAAAAATTTCATATGTAGCCTCGTCCTTTAGTATTTATTTATAATCCCCTTTTCCTATTTTAAATGTTGCCTAGAAAAACCGGAAAATAAGAGCGATTACACCCCGAGTGAGCCGAGTAAAGTGTGTTTCCCTGTCCAACGGGCGATCGGGTCACTTTTTCTCGCAGTATATTAAGAAGGGGTAACTTTGACCCGTGGGGCGCTTATGATTTATACGGCCCGCCGACCGGCGATACATCTTACGCGAGCACTTGACACTCGCCACGATATGCATCAATGTGAACACGCCTTATCTCTACAATTTATCTGTTCTGTGATATGGTCCGTTCGGACGCAATACGTCTTGCAGAGCGTTCTGTATGCAAATTTTTTTTAGAAAATATAATTTTGAAAAAGAATCATGCATTCTGTGCTTTTCCTTTGTTTGGAAAACATTGAGAATATAAAGTTCCAGTACTTCAATAATTATACAATTATACACTACATACATACACAGTTTCGCCACAGTTTATATAATTAGTTTCGTTATATGGTGTTATACGATTTTTGTTAGAATAAAAATTTATTTTATTTCCATATTGTACAATATCGATAACATCAATTAAAGAAACTGATTTGTTTATACCAAGATATTCTCCCATTCCTATTAGTAAAACAATGCAGTACAGTTGAGACTCGTGTTTTTCCTGTGTAAACTTACCTCTTGACATTTAAAGTCGCCAACCAATAGTGTACAATAAACAGATCCAATCAAACCTCTATAAACCGATTTATTAACTCAGAACCGTTAAATATTGCTCTCTTATCAAAACCGGTGTTTTAAGGTTATGGTAGATCCAAACATTAATTAAACGTTCTATTCATACTTGCTGTGATTTAGGTTTAAAAATTAACCGGTTAACAAGCGCTGATTTGGGCTACGGAGGTCTTTTGAAACTTATCTAACAAATAAGCGATTTTCAATAAGAAAATTTCGTTATAAACTTGCGTAACCCATACTGTGTATACTATTTAACATATAGCTTGGAATGTTATCATAATAGAGCACCGAAGCCGGCGCGTGAATCTGGCGTGCCATTAATGCCAGCCACGTGGCGGATGGCAAGCTATTTAGGATATGCACAGGTATCTGACGCGGAATGCTATGATGTGATTGGTATGGCAATGCTGTCCCGATAAATGCTATGTTTATGTTGAAGTTGTTGCAATTAAATACATAGCACATAAACGTTTGAAATAATGTACCTAAACAAGTAAAATTCTTGAATCGAATGACGTGTACGAAGTCGCGTAAAAATTTTATGGAGAATTAGGGTAATCCGTATATTTCCTATTTTTTAAGTATTCGCGGATTTAAACTAGTTTGTTTTTATTAAAGCCATCATGTTACTCATCACCTATAAGCACAAAGAGCACAATATTCACAATAAGCGATTGTAAGGACAATGATACAATATTAAGGGCGTTTTGCAGGAAATTTAAATCGAGATTTAAAACTAAATTAAGTAAATTATTGATTGAATAAATCTAGATAGATTTAATTTTCCTGCAAGTGGACCTTTATAAATCTCCTGCAAACCAACTTAAATACTTTTGTATTCTCAGTTCTAAACCAAATTTTTATAAAAATGTAAGGAAATTAAATTTTAAGAGACAATCACTCAGTTGCACAAAGATTTTTTAAGGACGACATTTGTTAATGACACATTAAAACTTTAAAGTTCTTTAAAGTTAAAGTTGTTACACAAAACAGTTCTAGCTTATGTCTCTTTAGCATTGACAGGGTGCTAATGTCGTTTTGTGCAACGTAAAACAACGCTAAGGTGTTCTTTTGACACTTCATTATATACATTTAATGGAGCATTAGAGATAATGCTGACTTTAAATTTTAAAGTTCGTTTCTGCAACTGGATGAATATCACCTATAGTAGATTTATATAGGATTTATAAGTAGTATGTCCGCATATGCATAGATACAGGTGTAGGACACTATCCCATGAATATGCAACAGCCTCCGTACGGGAACCGGTGTGAATTATTAATTACGCGACGCAGGCTTAAGAGCTTATTCGGGCTTGGATAAGTAACGTGAGCTTCCTTAGCTATCCGCTCGGTCTTTTTCCATTAAAACATAATTTATTGTACAGAAAGAATAGAAAATCGTAATTTTTCTTGAAAAAGGGGACTTTTAAGAGCACGAAGGATTTGACCTTAGTGTGGTTTAATAGCTACGCTGATGTTTCATAGCCGCCAGCGCCTTCCACCCGCCCGGACACGCGCGCGCTTTCGTCTAAATGTATGGAACTCTCTAGTTCGGGTTTTGATTTACATATATTTACTTTACGCCCCCGCCTGTCCTTTTACATAAAAGCTTAAAAACATATCTGGCAAAATATGGGCTATACCTTCAGGCATATAGACCTTGTCCCGTGTTGGTCCGGGACACAAAAAGAATATACCAACTGCTTTTCTTGCCTAGCATGTCGTAAAAGGCGACTAAGGGCGTATTGGGTACTGGGGGCGTGATTGTGTAGGCGATGAGCTAGCCACTTGTTACAACTCTTTCACGATTTTTTCACCTGACCAACTCTATTTATGTAGGGCTAAATGTGGTCTTAAGGAACTCTGCCTACCCCTTCGGGGATTAAAGGCGTGATTCTATGTAATATATGTATGTATTATAGACCTTCTATTTATTATTGTATAGGTTTTCATTTTATGATGGCGAGTACCTTCGCTCTTAACGCCTTAAGATAGAGTCTTAAGTCGAATGATTTAGTCTCCTTCATGAATTGCAATATCTATAATAAATAATAATAACATATTATGTGCTTACCTTACCATGCGGAACCATGTGATATTTAGGGCTTCTTGCAGGTTTTAATCGAGATTTTAAACTAGATTTAGTAATTTTTTGACAATGGGGATTGTCTAATATTTTCGACTTGCTGTTTTTATAGTTGAAATGGATAAAATAGATCAATTTGAGAAACTAATTTCTACCTTACAGGTAGGAAGAAAGCACTTTCTATATTCCATAATTATTAAACGTTTGTTTATTAAAACAATGAGAACAAATCGTATTTACCTTACAATGTAAGGTTATAATTTGTTGTTTGTGACTTATGACACTTGTGTTTGTAACTGTCATTTCTGTCATTGCTGTCATTGCAAACACATTACTGATATTCAGCCAACAGTGACGTCATTAGAAGGGCAAATGAAGGATATTCATTTAAAGGCTAAAATATTAATAATCCATGATTATTTTCGCATTCTAACTAATAGGCTACGATCAGCAACCTTATTCCTCGAAATGGTTTTCACTTTATAACAATTTAAAAAAATGAGACAATCCCCATTGCTATAAGGCTGAAATGTCAAAAATTGACAAAATCGAGATTTAAACTAGGTTTAAAATTTCCTGCAAGTGGCCCTTAATAAAGTGTTGTTATCAAAACATATCCACAGCCACATATAGTTTCCTATGTAAAAAGAAAGGGCCAACTGAAAACAGAACGAAGTAACGTGCAAATGGCTCCTTTTTATCCTTTAAGAACTAAAGCAAAAAAATCTAAGCTCCAAAGCTATGCAAATGTACAAAGGTCTTGAGGGCAGGGGGAAGGTCCGAGGGAGGGGGAGTCTGGACAAGGGGCAGAACAAAATGCCATTGCTTTGTACCCCACGGTAATCCTTTAATAGCTATCGAGACGATACAGACACAGTGTAACGAGAATGATTATGGCATTACTGAACCTTTATTGTTGCGCTTGTAATGTGAGTTAGCTCACATGTTTTGTAATATTTGATAATGTAATCATGTAATCAGCATCATGGCGTAGTGGTTAGTACGCTGTGGCTTTCGATCGGAAACAAAGCTACCTTCGCCATGGTCAGGCCGTGGATGGGTGACCGAATCTTTGTGATCTCGAGCTCCTCCGTGCTTCGGAAGGCACGTTAAGCCGTAAGTCCCGAACGCTATTTCTACCCACCAACCCGCATTGGGCCAGCGTGGTGGTGTTACGGCCCATACTCCTTATGTGTTTCTCCATGTGGAAGGCCTGTGCCCAGCAGTGGGACGTATATAGGCTGGGGACAATCATCATCATACATATGTACAATTATAATATCATGGATATATTATATTATACTATTATTGATTTATAATTGACAAGCTTTTGCCCGCGACTTCGTCCGCGTAGAATAGTTACTTTGAGATAGTGTGATGGTATGTAGCCTATAGCCTTCCTCTATAAATAGGCTATTCACTATTACACTGAAATTTCTTTTTAAATTAGATCTGTAGCCTCAATTGGTGGATTAAAAATTTACTCCTACTCAAGTATTAGAAGCAAAGTTCATAGTGGCGTAAATTTGTCCTTCATTTTTCTGGGAGGCGCGGCATTATATTTATAAATTTTTTAACATTCACCCGCATAGCACCCGTTCCCATGGGGCTATCGGGATAAAAGGTAGCCTCCTTTCTCAGAATCTAGACTCTCTGTGTACCAATTTGCAGTTAAATTGGTTCAGTAGTTTGGACGTGAAAGCGAGACAGACAGACTGACAGAGTTACCTTCGCATTTTATAATATAATTAGTATTAGTATGGATTAATTACAATTATAATTTTTTGCTCCTCTCTCCTAATTAGCTGTGCCCGATAAGTTCCATAATGTTCCAAAATAACTTTTAAACCTTATCAACATTGTGGTAATGCAAATAAAGTATTGAGTAATTGAATATCATTTAATAATAATGTCAATATATAACTGGTGGGAGAAATCTCATACTTGAGGTTTAAAGCTTTTTATTAAAAGGTTATTATTTGGTTTCTGATGTCAATAATTGTGGTACTGTACGTGACTGTACAAGTACGTACCCACTTTATGTATTCAAGGTAGTTCACGGTAGTGAACGAGCAAGATTATGTATCATAATATGGTAGGTGCAACTTAAGACTTTTAAACGGTATTTTGTATAAATATTTATGACATGCCATAATGTCTCATTAGCATTTCAGCCTATGTAGGTACACAGGGCAAGAAGATTTTAGAAAAATACAGCAAAATACTATTCGGTCCTGTGTTGGTCCGGGACACAAAAAGAATGTACCAACTGCTTTTCTTGCCTAGCAAGTCTTAAAAGGCGACTAAGGGCGTATTGGGTACTGGGTCTGTAGTTGAGTCACTTGTTACAAATTTTTCACGATTTTTCATCTGACCAAACCCAATTTTTGTATGGATAAGGAACACAGTGCTCCTTGGACTCCGATATATCTGTATGTATGTAATGTCTATTAACAAACTTAAGCATTGATTGAAATGTACCTAACAACGTTCACTTAAATCCCAGCGAAAATTCAAAGTTATAGCGATAAATTCTTTTCTTTTTTACTCAGATATTACTTTAACACAGCTATATTTACTGAAATCTCCCACCCATCTACTTCATATTAGGTGCCCTCTACCCCACAAATCACTCGAAACACATAACTCATACTCTCGCGTGCCTGTTTATCATTTCTTTGTCCAGGGAAGATTTATTTGATCCCTATACGGTGACCCTGGAGACCTGAGGGCGGCCAAGCATTATTTATTATTGTCCTGTAATAAAGTTATGGGAGTCGTTGATGTATACCGTAATTAACGCTTCAGGTCGCGGGCGTAGTGATTCGTTTTGGTTTCGATATTTAAACAGTGACTAGCCATGATTGCCCTGCATTATCGTTGTCATCTGGAGCACCTCCCAGCTGTACCGGTTGTCCTAGTTGGTCCCAAAAGGTTTCGTAATCATATCGATTCATTATTTCGTTTTTCACATCGATCTAGTTATCCGCATTCGGTTATTGTTTCTTCTACAATCACGTAGTACGGATCAGCTCAGTGGGACGTTATTATAAGTATTTAAGCTGGAGACGCCGACCACAATTCAATGCAGTTAAAGGTTGGTTCTACTAAAGTTTTTCATGAGACGCTAAGTCACTTCATAATTATAAACATAACTCATAATTATGATATCATTAGGCAGCTGTACCCGAGTTGGGACGGACGGGGCACTACTCGTTCGAGAAGCCGTGGGAAACGTGGGTTCGATCCCTCCGCCTGTACCACTGAGTTTGAATAAAACTTATGTACAGTTCATTGTGAATATTGCTTGCCTCACATTGTGCCCGGTGCATGGCAACAGGCTCGCCACCTGTTACAAGGGGACACAACATATCTGGCGTAATGTGGGTGTTTAACACCTCTGCCTACCCCTTCGTGGAAAGAGGTGTGATGATAATGTTGTTGTTTTTAATATGTTATCACTAAGTGAGAGAAATAATGTGTTGTTTAATTGGAAAATTCATATAGGTGTTTTTTTTAATCTAAGTATTACAGTAACGGAAACGCCGTTACTGTAATCTGAATTAACGTTACAAAACGTGTATTGTCATAGTATAAATATTGGTTGATTACTTAAATTCCGTAAAAAAATTATTAACAGCAGCACCGAAGTTGAATTTGTAATTAATTTTCAAAATGCGTGTCCTCTCATTTGTTAATTTAATACTTTGTTACACAATTTGGGTATCTGATTAATTACTGAAGACGATATGAAAAGTAGCTACCATGAAAGTTTTGCCTAATAGGCAAAGTTGCGTACAAAACGTCTTTTTGAGTGAAAATTTGCTCTTTGATGAGGAAGGCAGCCCCTGATGCGATTAGATGTTTTCTGCCTACACACAAGCGAGAAATGTAATGTAAGTCTTTGAAAATTGTTTGCCAAGCTCTTTTAATGTATCCAACAAGTAATAAATTAATTTAAATATTTCACAGACATTTTTCTTGAAGAAAATTTCTCGTATTAAAAATACTTTCCTACAAAACAATGGAAATATATTGCCTACTCTTTGATAACAAAACACAGCGTAATCCTGTTTCATAAAATGCCCGCTGTCCATCCAATATGGCACGTTTTTCTTAACATTTGCTACTGATATGAGACTTGCTTTCTAGGCCCTGTAGCTTTACTATAAGGTTTAGTTTTGCTTGACCATGTGTATGAGTGGTAGAGTTTGCGATATTGGCGTGATCACGGGGTTGACACGCGGACAGGCGAGCGAACTTCGCCGCCGTCTGTACACGGACAAGTTAGCGTTTGGTTATTTGCGACTTAGCGTGAAGCGCTGAATATGGATGTGATATGTAGAAAGCCGATATCTACTATTCAAACACGTTCTGAACATTAGACGGAATAGTAGACAATGTAGTATTATATTTAATTTAAGATTAAAATAAGTTTTTTTTTTAGTTTTATATTACCAACCTACCTGAAAATTTAAGAAAAGTGAAAAAGGCAAATGTAAGACTCATTTTGCAGTAAAGATAAAACCTATCCCTTCAAAGTATTTTGTCAAACTTTTTAGTTCATAATCATTTTTTTACCGATTAAATATCTTCAGATTTTCCTGAAGCAAATCAGTTCTAAGGCATTACACAAGAAGCTAGACTTACGTAATCCTTGAAATATTACGAACTACTTTGTCACATTTAATAAGCAACACTACAACATACAAGTTCTTTCACTAAGAGAAATCAGTATAAGGATTCCTATACACGCCATATTAGTCTCGGTACGTTCGTCCGTCCGTCACGGCGGGCTAATTTCACACTAGAGCGCGCGGGGCGCCCCCGACTTATGGGAAAAACTTGTTCAATCAACCTAAGTAGCCGGACTAGGAACTATGAGGGAGAGACGGTGGATAAGGCGTTTAATTTTAGGCATTTATGACTTAGATACGCAAGAACCAGTATCATACATAGGATAGGAAAGGTTAGTTATTAACTTTGTAAATATTGGGTCCTTACCTATGAAATTGGCTTTTTGTATGGAGATTGGGGATGTCTGCATTTAACATACTAACATTTTATCAGTTTTCTTCACAACGACAAATCCAGAGATAATAATATTTGGCATGTATCATTAGACAAGCTTTAGCAATATGTGTGTGAACACGCTTGATAAAAATTATTCATCGTTTTTATGTTAATGCAAATCAAATGATGTATTCGGGAGGCAGTTAAAGATAATTGTCTTTGTGTCTAATTTTAACATAATTAAACTTACAAAAAATTATCAAATTAAATAATACGAGCTCAAATATATGGTATATTTTTAGAAGAGGCAAATATTTTATAAGAATGTTCTGAAACTTAATAGTTACGGACAAATTGCTTAGAATAAAAACACCTATTTCATAGGTAGGGACCCAATATAAAACCAACAACATCCGATAGCTTATAGCGGCGAGGGGCTCACCGCCTATCGCGCTGAGTGCAGTCACTGCTTGGTGAAGCGCAGACTATGGCAGTGGACTGCTTTTGCAAAGCTTTTGCCTAATCTCTGACTAACCTTAAGGGGATAATAGTCGTGATTATATGTATGTATGTATATAAACCCAGATACAAAGCCAGGCTTTGATGCAACTTTATTATCTTTTAAAAAGTAAGTTAGCTGCTAATCTTGCTAATCAAGTAAGAATAATCCAGCTTTACGGTGTAGTAACTCAATTTAAGAAAAAAAAAGTAAAAATGAAGTGAAAACTTATATTAATGTTTCTCCGATGTTTGCATTAAGACCAATTTGATTTAATATTTTAGTCTGTATGAGTTCTATAACTGAGAAGTCTTTTAATAACAAGAAAACACCGATTTACGCTCCTTGCAAATAATTTCTAAATATTGTAACGTCCTATAGGTCTGATAGGCATATCCAACCGTACCATACTGGTACTGCAGAATTTTTTTCGTAACTCCTTGTAGATTATTGAATTAAATGCTTGTCTGGTCTTCGGACGTAAATAGCCAAGCTAAGAGAATAAAAGAATTAATATCCATCTCTACAAAATGCAATAGCGCAAAACAAGAGCTGGCGTACGAAATGATATTTGGAGAGCTCGCCTCTTGTTACGGCGGGCATTTGCTAGATTCGAATTTAGTGAGGAGTTGTTACGATGAAATAAGATTATAGGTAAATGCAATTTGCAGAGGGAACGAACGATAAAGACGATTTGTTAATACAGCTAAGTTATTATAATGTAATAATAATAAAAACAACATAAAAATACCAAAAAATAAAATATTTTTTTTTCGTTTTTTTGTACTTTATATCATGATACGCGAAAATCATTGTATAATATCTTGCGTAATTGCTGCCGACGCAAATTGATTGAATCACGACATATTTAAAATAAATAAATATGTCGTGTCGTGTCGTGTCGTGTCGTGTCGTGTCGTGTCGTGTCGTGTCGTAAATATGCCGTGTCGTGTATGTCGTGTCGTGTCGTGTCGTGTGTTGTTTTAAAATAAATATGTCGTGATTCAATCAATTCAAATTTATTTAAAATAAATTAAAATAAAAGTGAAAATCGCATGCCTCATATTGTGTCCGGTGAATAGCAGTCTCGCCCCTGCCACATAGAGAATCATATTATGCGAAGCGTGGGTGTTTACACCTTTGTCTACCTCTGCAGGGATGAAGCCGCCATGATAGACGATGGGCTTGAGTTTTTAGCAATTAATTCAATTTACAGTTACCAGAGGAGCTCGGTGGCGTAGTGGTCAGTGCGCTTTGGTTTCGGTCGAAAACAAAGCTACCTTCACCATGGTCAGGCCGTGGATGGGTGACCAAGACATTGTGATCTCGAGCTCCTCCGTGCTTCGGAAGGCACGTTAAGCCGTTGGTGCCGGTCGCATTTATTACCGTTTCTACCCACCAACCCGCATTGGGACAGCGTGGTGGTGTTACGGCCCTTACTCCTCTTGTGTTTCTCTATGAGGAAGGCCTGTCCCAGCAGTGGGACGTATATAGGCTGATGACAGTTACCACTTTGCGCCTCGATGTATCATTACAGAACGAAAAGTCACTATTTCTATCCTATCCCACAACCTTCATTAAAAAAGTTAAAACGACGTCAATAATGACAAGGGATTTCTTTTGACAACAGCCTCCCCATCTGTTCCTTACCCCGGTTGCCCTTGGGAACCGCTCGATCACGGAGATGTGTCGATAGGTGTCGCGTCACCCACTTTTGTCGACGAAATCGTCGGCTGAATTAAATCTCATTGTCAACTTAAGTGGACGAGTGAATGATGTGTTGAAAACGAGTTCCTAATCAATAAAACTGGTTTCTGTTCCTAATCAATAAAACTGTTTTCTGTTCAAGATTTTCAGGTCTACGAATTCTTTATGAAAGAAAAAAGCAGTTAAAAAAACACATTAAACTTTGTATTTTTAGAAAAGGTAGGTACAAATATTATACGAGTAACAATGATTTGAAAATTAATAGTTACAGACAAAATACCAATGGAGGAAATCGTCAATTTCATAGGTAAGATTGACCTAATATTTGGCTGGTAGAGATCAATGTTAGCCGTTAAGTCAGTCATTTCAACATTTTTCTTGAAACGATCTTAAAAACAAAGTAATCTCAATATTTGTTCCAAGATTCCGTATCATAGGCAGTAAATTGAAAGATGGTTCAGCTAATCATAGTCGACAAGGGCCCTCGAAACTTGTCGTCGAGTTAGCAAGCCTCTCGGATATATTGGGAGCATAAATATCCTGCGCCGCCCTCAGCCCTTTGGCAGTCACTTAAGACATCCGCTGGCCTAACCCTTGTCCTGCATACATGAAGGGACGGAAACATCTATTTTGAGTTACAACTCCCGTGGGAACCGGTGCATATGAAGGAATGTTAGATTCTTTGATGAAAGGGTATGTCCGGTTGAAAATTTGTTTGAGCTGCTGTTTTATTTAGTACCATACCATTTAGTACCATAGTATTACATAGTCATACTATACATAACTGTAATTTAAATAATCAATTAGGGGTAGATTCTAAGACCAAAACCTATATTTCTTTTAAATAAAATTTTAATTGATAAATATTTTCCTTGCAGTATTCAGGCTAAATTACTTACCATAACGTGTAGATAATTGTTTTCTAAACAGATAAATTTTTATTTGTACTATGCTATTTACAACTCTATATAATTATATTATACGATTCTTGTAATCATTTATTGAAAAACAGTAATACTTTCATTGATCAGTGGAGCAAAAATTAAGTTTAATAGATCGTTTATTTTCTCACTGTCATAATAATAATGAATCATTACAGTAATAGCATTTACTAAATGACCCAACTTAATGACTAGATCACATTTAGCATACAACATGATCAGATATCATGTTGTAATCTACTTGTCTAATTTTCGTAGCAAATGTCGGCAATTCTATAAATTTTAAAAGATTGTCAAACATTATGAATATCGTTCCCGAATTTAGACGTGGCCAGTGACGTTATACCCTGGCTATGTTTGTACAGCACTCATTACAAAGTTACCAACCCCGGCTGTCTCATTTGGATAATGCTGAGCAAATACCGGGATTTTGAGCATAATACGAGACCCTCAACTTTTATGCGTCTTTAAAATTCATGTGACGTTAAAACATCACGTCAACCTTTTGGGAAGTCTAGCAAAGCGTGCGTCAAAGAAAGCTTTAGAATATAACCCTTTGTAACATTTTAAAGCTCTTTAATTTGCTATCTTCACTAGGCTAGTTGACCCTTTTTTGTTGGGCGTCAAATGATTCATTACTGATAACCACCACCATAAAAAAGAATATATATTTGAAGAGGCCTTATAACACAATACGTTTTTAATAATAAATTAGGTTTTTGCTTGACAGTCAAAAACGCCTTCGGCCATGATAATCTACGAATCATCTGTGCCGAGAGGTCACGTCTTTGGTAAACAATTCAAGACGCATTCGTGACGCAGGCTGACACAGCCAACAGACAGGTTTGATTGGTTGTGTCTGGCGTTTGACGGATTTTGATCATGCGTAGTAATTATTTACACGACGCGTTACTTCACTAATTTCAAGTATATGGCGGATAAAACATGATTAAATTGAATTTCTACAGCAATTCATTGAACTGGGTATATTTCAGCCCTTGTACTAAAAACTATGTGATTTAAACATTATTTTCATAATTTTTGATGTGAATCAACTAGCCTATTAGTAAAATTACGTGCTCATTATGTGAAGTTAGGATGAGCCAGTACTTAAGAAGAAAAATCGAAGCGTGTTATACACTTAGATTTTTCTTTTAGTATAGTATAAAGTTTTCATTGCATTCAACCAAATCTGTTACTATTACTGTAACATTTCCTCATTTTTTTGGTTCAATTTGAATAATAACTTATAAAGACCGCAGCGGAAAACAGACAATCATATCTAGTTCTCCATATCTCCCACATTTATCCCAAATATAATCCGACATAGTGTACTGATAAGGCGGCATTCACAATGACATAGCGGCAGCGGCGCCGGCCGTGGCAATAAAATTTCACGCGACATAAAGCAAAAACACACCCTTGCGCTACCACTGTTACAACTCGCGACCAACTAAACTAGATCCTTTCGCCACGTAGCAGCACCCGCGATGCAAGCCAAATATCTAATGAATTCCAGTTCAGTGGGATCTTGTTAAGCTGGCGAATAAAACACATCTTGTTATGTTAGTACGGATATCGACAAACTTCTCTCGGATGCTGAGATAACTATGAAAAGTAGGACTGTTACTAGAATCGTTTCTGGTCTGATGAACGGTACGCTTAATGGGCTGCCGGGTGAGGATCAAGCTTGTTATGTCAATTCAGTAATTGGGTTGTACAAATTACAAAAGCTATTCACATTGTGAGAAGTCACATATTACTTCTAACGTTAATCTAATTCTGTTTAATTAAAGTTTAATATAAAGATAGCTTTTAGTTGTAAAGACAAAAAAATTTGTTTGATACTTTACATTTCCAATTAATAAGACTCTAAAGGTTAACGTAGTCGGATAATGAAAATATATAAGTACATAATAAGACATTACAATAAATCTATCAACATTCACCCTCAACGGTCAATAGTAGTGTAATAAAATATCTTTGATCGTCGCTAATACTTAAATTTTGATATGCATCAATCATTCACATGTAACCTTGCAATTTACGACATACATATTTATATTGAAATACAATCCCATACCACCTGATATTAAGGAGAAAACATCAATTGTGAAGAACTTCATCTCTAGGCCCAATCTGTCCAAGTCTGATACCCACACTTTGCAAGTCTATACCATTAAAGAACAAAGAAATAACATAATTCACTGAGCTCAATGGCGTGTGGTTAGGACGCATTGGCTTTCGATATCGACAACAAGGCATTCTTTGCCATGGTCAGGTCTTGGGTGGGTTACCTATACTTTGTGATCTTTATGGAGGAGTCCTAGCTTCGGGAGGTACGTAAAGCCGTTGGTCCCAGTCGCTATTGCAACCGTTTCTACCCACCAATCTTGGTTGGTTGTAGGGCTTCTGGTTGGTGGTAGGGCTTCTTAGCCCGCCTAGCTAGCTACCACCGTCTCACCTAAATCCGTGGCCATAATAACAATGTTATAAATCATTGTTGTGTTCTGGCAATTAGAGGTAAGATTGCCAGTACTGAGGAATACAGGTGAAGCTCGCTTCCGCCGTCAGCCTTATCGTCACTTACCATCAGGTGAAATGTAGGCCAAGAACTTCCCTGTCATATGAAAAAAAAAGTCTTTTTGTTTCTTATGTTGTCGAGGAAAAGACCTGTAAAATGCTGTAACCTATTTACAATTTATTGTACAGAAAACACGTAGAAGCTAAATCTTCGTAAACACGTACACGTAAGCCGATAAGACCCTTTCTACCTTAATAGTATCAAAATGCTCAGTGCTACTACTTAATCTTGTAGAATTTTAATGTTTGCCCTCGTTAGCCGGTATTAAGACAAGGCTGTATCAGTCAAATATTGATGTTGAGCACAGTTATATTGATTATCTTCTATGTACATTCAACAATTAACTTGGGAATGATTTAATAAGTTGGAGGAGCTTGCCTAACAGAGTTTGACTTAGCAACTAACAAGTTATAAGTCTTAAGAAACATGATAAATATATATATATAACAAAAAATGAATTATAACAGCAACTGTAAACACGCTTAAGATGTGGGACTGTAATTATATTTAATTCATTTATTATTATGTTAGATTTACACAATGACTGATTGTTGACAATAGTTAATTTTAGTCGTAACAACTTTTACAAAGAAGATGGCACTGACCTGGTGCATAGTAACGACCAAACCTAGTGCATTGCAACCACCAAGTTCAGAATTACAGTGGTTGCTCCTAGCTTCATTAGTAGCCAGCAAATCAATGAGCTCTTTGCGTTAATTGGGGTTAATATACCGAAATAGCAAATCAAGTCAGTCTACGGTGTTATCACCAAGGCCAATATACCAGTGAGCTGGTGTCTTGACCGCATTGTTATACCGCCACGGTTCTCGGCTCTCATTACTGAAGCCAATCACCGTGATATTTCGTCTGCCGTTGAACTAATACGGGGTTCCGTACCTGCTACAAAAGCATTAGATAGTTGTTAAGGGTATTCAAACCTTAGTAATGTTGTCAAAAATAATTGTCTTTAGATACATCTCTTAGCTAGATTTGGTAGCTGGCTTCCAAGTGAGAGTCTTATCTCGTAGTCAGATTTTTGTCACAAAAATTTAAAAAAAGTAGTTCCCAGTGCAGGAATCGAACCTTTTGATAATGAATTCGAACATTCTGCACATACCACTATTAGATATTTATCACATAACAACACTTAACGTCTATTATGGGTATTTAACGATTTTTACTGGTTCAGTAGGTATTTACAATTTAGAAATACTTGTCTGTTACAATTTTATTATACATAGATCCAAAAACGGCTTTCGACAATCTGTACAACGCGCCATAGCGACGAGGTGAGGGCTGTAATTCGAACAAATGAGAGACGCCTACGGAACTAAATTAGATTGCTGACCGTTCAACTCGAGCAGTGTGGACTACTCCTTAGTTAAGCTTACATCGAAAGTCTCTAGTGGAATTCGATAAGTGTTGTTGTAAAATTTGGGAAAACATATAATAAAATACTTGGGAAATATCACTTAATATACAATCACAGATATATATATATTTACATAGATAACGCAAGAATAACGTTTTGTATTGCTACCAAGCGTGTCAACTTTTGAACGTCTTCTGTGACGTAATGTTGAAACGGGAAATCCAAGTTGATTGAAAAATACCGATGCTGCCGGTACCCTCCGCCAATTATCACACAACGAGGTATTTTTTTCTAGTTTTTGGTGTCATTCGGACGCGCGCAGACTAGGTAGCGGCCAACCCCGACGTTTGGTCGGGGTTCTCATACACGCGCAGTACATGTATTTTCGTAATCTATGTAAATGTTTAACTGTGTATATGTTACTGTTAAATCATCAATATCATTCCCGCTTGTTGTTATCCACTGCTGGACTTAGGCTGGACTAACAACTCCTGTTGTGTCAATATTCCGTTGTGGTGCAAAGCGTGCTTAGATTTTTATTTGGATTGAATATCTAAAATTTTGTGATCTCGAACTCCTCTGTGCTTCAGAAGGCACGTCAAGCTATTAGTCCCGATTGATGTTTCAACCGTATGAAGATAACAAAAGCCAATACACTAACAGCACCATAGATATTTCATAAACCCAAAGTCAATTCTCACTCAACAACTAACTCCGCAAGATCCCTATATCCCAGCTCCCAAAAAGGAAATCTAATCGTAGGAAAACGCAATTTCCGTCGAGTGTCTGAACATAAAAAGCGCAGCCTCTTTAAACAAATCAAATAGGTATTGACCGAATGCAAATAAATACCCTGTTATTCGGTGTTTAAACAGTATTCGGGGGTCGGACCACCCTCTGCCTCGTCTTCTAATCAAAAAATTGAACTTTCAATAAAGGGAATCATTAATTCTACTTAGGAGGGTAGGCGCGCCTTAACGAACTCCGCAAGAATCTTGGGATGTTTTTGTCGGATAATTATTTGAAAGAAATACTTAGGTACCATGGGGATTAGCCGGCGAAATTGGTCTTGACGGACGTCGGTACGAACAAGAAAATGTGGAGCTACTGATTATTTAAATAGGCCCATTTGTGCTGCTAAATTCCTTTATGCATTTTTTATTAAAAAAATTTCGTGCACTGGATTTCTTTCTTAAGGTAGCCGAGTTGGGTAAGACGGCACTACTCGTTCAGTAGTCGCGAGATCAAACCCACCACCTGTACGAGTACCACTGAGTTTGAATAAAACTTAAGATCAGTTGTTTGTGAATATCGCTTGCCTCACAAAGTGCCCGGTGCATGGCAACAGGCTCGCCATTTACTCCGTTACATGGGGACTTAACACATCTGGCGAATCGTGGGTGTCAACACCTCTGCCTACCCCTTTCAGGGATAGAGGCGTGATGGTATGTTATGTAGAAAATAGACAAACAATGGTCGCAATATACAGAATGATCTATCGATTTTTTTTAATTTTCCACTTGGTTCGATTTCCAGTTAGGAATGAGAGTTGAAAAAAAAAATTTATGATCATTCATTCATTCACAGTTTTTTTAAATAGTTTAATCATAAACATTTTGAGTTTTTTTTTTGTTTGAGCAAATGTGTTTTTTGTTATGAGTCGCAACAAAAATAGGTAGGTATGGGAGTTGGAAGAAATTGAATGCCATTATTATTTTACTCAAAATCGATGTCATGGTTCCTATGAACAGATTTCGCTATCTCTTTTAAATTCTTTATTGCAACTAATAAAAACACAGAAATATAGTAAAGAAAAAAATACAATGCAACACAGGCGGCCTTATAGCTAATAGCAATATGTTCCAGGCAACCTGTGGGCAGAGAGAGAATTAAAGAAAAGGTAGGTGTAATATACTATATATTAATTACTATATATATATATATATATTACATAATATATTATATACATTTACATATGATAAAATTACATACTATATACTATTTTTAGAGCACAAACACTGTACTTTTTTGTGTTAAAATATAATTTGGCATAGTTTTTTCTAGTCCGTAATTTGACAATTTGTAATTAGACATTTTAAATACTTATAATTGATATAACGTACTTGTTAAATAGACTAAAGAAAATATTTGTAATTTGACATTTTAAAATTTATAAACTATCCTTTGATCCTTTTGTATACCTATTATTAATTGTATTTCAATTTGCATGCCACCATTGTCGGCTGAATGAGATTAGCTCTTTAACTGTTATTATATAAGAACCTATAATGTATATGTACCTCAATCAAATGCAAATAAATAAATAAATAAATAAATATCATAAATGCTATAAACCAGTTCAAATATTTTATTTAGCAATATATTCTTACATTAAAAGCAACACAGAAAGTCGAAAACAGTAATGTGCGTTTGAGGGAGGGGTTAAAGATGAAGTAAATGGGTATGGACCAGATTATTAAAGGATTCTAAGGATTGGGATTTTTTTGGATAGTTTTTTGGATTTCTCCCCACTGACCCATTTGGACTGATCACTCTGTATAGCCACACTGAAACCAATGAAATGAAGGTTGAAGACACTCAGCCATAGAAATCTTGACTCATGTAAATACAAGGGCACTACCACTATTACTTGCGTAACAGTAGTCATCAATCCCCGATGAGATAGGCAGAGTTATTCCCCACATTTATAATATACCTTTAAATAAGCATGATGCTATGCACCGAGCGCAAGTGATATTAACAAAAAGTAAATGACCTAATTATTTCCAAATCAAATCGATTTATCAACACAGGTCGATAAACGCCTGTTTCTTTCATACCCCTGATGACAAAAGAAGACAAAGCATGGAGTGTTGGTGTAAGTCACACGGTATCGATCGACGTCTCAGACGGAGTCAGTGCAGCCCCATCGCTTGGCGACCGGCGAGAATTAATGATGTCCTTTATTGAGAACACAATTTTTTGATTCTGTCTCACCCCCGACGCCCCTCAGATTTGAAAGTACAGTGTAGCTAACATACAGCGTGATCAATACATATTGGGTCCTTACCAATGAAATTGGTGTTTTTTTTCTCTCTTAGTATTTTGTCTGTATCTATCAAGTTTCAAAGTATTCTTAAAAAATAATTACCTCCTCTTAAAATAGACCATATTTTTTAGCTCTTTTGATTTATTTTGATAAATTGTTGTAAGTTTAATTGTGTTAAAATTAGACACATAGACAATTATTTTTAACTGCCTCCCGAATACATCATTTGATTTGCATTAACATAAAAACGATGAATAATTTTTATCAAGCGTGTTCACACACATATTGCTAAAGCTTGTCTAATGATACATGCCAAATATTATTATCTCTGGAATTGCCGTTGTGAAAAAAACTGATAAAATGTTAGTATGTAAAATGCAGACATCCCCAAAATCTCCATACAAAACACCAATTTCATAGGTAAGGACCTAATATTAAAATAGAACATACTTTCACGTGTCCGATTTTTGACAAGACACAGTTTTTTATACAAATATTAAAAATACGTTTTTTTTATTTTTTTTTATTATCGTTTTTTTTCTTTACGTTCATGATTATTTTAAAGTAGCTTGGATGTTCTGTTGTACTTTTTTTTTGTAGTTTTGAGTTGTTTTCCTTTGTTCATTATGATGAGTAGTTTGCTTGAACCGTATCAATGTAGTCACTTTTCTGTGAACACTTTACTGGTTTTTGTGTTATTATCTGTGTATTAACTGTATTTAATACTTATAACTGTTTGTGTTCCAATTAAAATAAAATAAATAAATAAATCATGACAGGTAAGCTCTGGGCCTTCATCTCACCTGATGGTAAGTGACAATGAGGCTGAAGGTAGAAGAGAGCTTCACTTGTATTCCTCAACAACTGAGGAACTGGTTGCAATATACTTATTGATTGATTGATTGTCTGGCTATCTTACCTCTTACTGCCGGAACACAACAATGCATAAAACATTGTTATTATGGCTACAAATTTAGGTAAGATGGTGGTAGCAAGCCAAGCGGGCTTAGAAGCCCTACCACCAACCAAACCGAGCAGAAAACACTTCTTCTCCTTTGGGGAATCGAACCCCGGACATTCCGATCAAAACCCGGTGGTCTGAACCACTAGACCAGGGTGCCGGTTAAATTATTATTATTTAGTTTGTTGTATGTAAGAGACTAAAAATCCTTGTGTGAATAAATAATCGCAGTTACTGTTCTCATGTCTACAAGTAATCACTGAAAACCTCTAAGCTGGTATAATATGACGGGACTATTTAATACTTTTTGTCCTAAATAAATACGTGACTGCTTGATACTTATGAAATAAAAGTAAGAGAGGGAAAAGAAGAGAAATAATATCTGCCTACCTTATGGGAGATGGGCGTGACTATAAAAATGACACTATTAGAAAAAAAGTTTAATAACCTCTGCGTTTACTACGCAAAGTGCTGGTAATTTGTACGAGCGTATTGTTAAGATTTATTTGTCCATATCAAACACTCGTACTAATCCTTTCCATATATTTTTACCATAAGTAGCTTGGTACGCTGCTGATTACTTGCGCACTCTGTGGCACCGTACGATCGCCGTGGGCGAAGGAAGCCAACAAAGCCGTGTTTACACGAGCCGGGTTTACATTAAAGCAGACCCCAGTCGCTTTAAGGCATTATTGAGCTCTGTCACGGATTACAGGGTTAGCTTGTCAAAAGGGCTGTAAACAGTAATAAAATTACATCATACACACGTTTTTAAGCGGTCCCGAGATTAGAATTATTTAAAAAAAATCGCAATTTTACATCCAAATTTTAATAATTTTTTTTTATATTCAGTTTTACGGCTCTAGTTGCAGGACCTTTTGAGCCACACGTTAACAGTAGAATACTTTTCTTCAGTAGTTTGCATTGAAATGCTAGTGTAATGCATTTCAATGCATCTTGGGAGAGTTTGGCGTCAATGGTAGACACGGTGGTGTTACTTCGATGAGGTGGATTACCACGATAAAAATTCCATCGTTTTTCACACCACTTGACGATTATTTCAATGATTCTCCATATTGCTCTTCATTATTGACACTTATTACACAAAACTACACTGATTTTACGCAACAAGATCCACTCCGAAACAATATTACAATCACTGAAATAAAAATCACGTCCGCCATAGTTGAATGCCGCCAAAAACTCTCCATATTTTAATAAGGAGGGATTCGCACAAAGGAAAGGAGGTTTATTCCCAGCAGTGGGTGATTACGTAGTTAGCAGCAGAAAAAGACAAACTACTTCTACCTATCTCGAAATTACAGTAATACATAAAATACTTTCATCGAAAGTAAAAGGCAAAGGTTGTTGCAGCGATCACAAATAAATGATCAAAACTCAACCATTGTAAATATTTAGTACGTACCTAATCACTTATAAGAAAATATTCAGATTTTCTGAAAACCGTAATGATAGTCATTATGGACTATTGCACATTATCGGCATCGGCAAGGAAAGGAATCCTTCGGTATCCCTACATGCAAGTGCACACTGTCAGCAACTATCTCTTGGCATGCTGCAACGTCCTGCAACTATCTCTTGGCATGCTGCAACGGGATGACGAAGTATCCTTAAGCATGCCGTACCGTTCAAACTTCCCCCGAGTGTCGCTTGGCGCCCGCGTTGCGGCGGGCGGCAGCGTACTGAATGATGCCAAAGTATCCCGAAGCAACCTCAAGGCCGCCGATGCAGCAACCTCAAGCATACCGAAGTGGTATATTTGTTACTATGGCCATATATAATATAATGGAATTTTCTACTTTGTTGCCATGAAGTTAATATATGATGCTATTTATCACCTAAAATCCTGAGCCGTGCCGATGCCGATAATGTGCGCCAGGCCTAATAGTGACGTTTTTAGCTTAGCTTTTCATATTTGTCAAGATAACCTTTACCACCTTTACTGTCACCTTTACTAGCAGGTGAGATGGATTCATTTCCAGTAACAATAAAAGTACAACAGTAAAGGCACAGCTTAAAACCACATAAAAACAAACCCACAATCTCTATAAACGAACACCATCAAACATCGAACATCAGAGGCGATCCGCGCAATTAACCGGACAGTCCTAGTGCGTCCGCGCGCCATTTGTCTAGGTAATTGGTCAAAAGGACTTCATCATTAGCCCGTAGGTGGATTACCGAGTTAAGGCTAACGGCCGGTTTTGATCAGATGCCTGTTTTGGAAGAGCTGGCAATCATGTTCATGTTCATCCAATACCATAACAGAATCGATATTCGTCCTCAGCCTATATACGTCCGTATGGGCCGTAACACCACCACGCTGGCCCAATGCGGGTTGGTGGGTACAAAAGGTTGCAATAGACTGGGACCAAGCAACGGTTTGACGTGCTGAAGTACAAGGAGCTCGAGATCACAAATATTTGGTCACCATCCGCGGCTTGACCATGGCGAAAGCAGCTTTGTTTTCAATCGAAAGCCATAGCGTACTAACCACTACGCCACCGAGCTCCTCCGAGAATCGATATTGCCCGTCGCTAAAAAGGCTGTATTGCATCAACAGATACCAAAGGCTAACATTTATTACGTTCATCAAAGTCATCATCAGCATCATATGCACCCCACTGGTAGGTGTGGCCTACACATTTAAAGAACATAGATAACGCAAGTATAACGACTTGTATCGAAAACAAGTGTGACCACTTTTTAACATCTACCGTGACGTCACAGCCGTAATTACCGGTGCCGCCGATACCTCTCCGTCAAATATCACAACGAAGCATTTTGATATTTTGTCGGAGTTTTCGAACACGCGCAACGCGCTATACAAGCATTTGCTTTGCATATGTAAATGTACGTATGTAGTGTGGCCCTTACTACATGAAAGAAACACATGATACCAGAGCGTCGTACCAACTCCTCGGGCGGGTAGGGTGAACGAAGAATAGTTGAGGCCGTCAGTATATTCTATATCTATGGGTGAGGCCAAGGCACTGTGAATAACGCTTTGGAAAAACGCCCAGCTCGTCCAGGTGGCTGATTTGACAAAAAGCTCATCTGGTTATATTATTGGTCATATTTCTTCTGAAAAAACAAATGATTCTAATGCTAATTCATATTTGCAGTATAAATGAGACGCACTTAAAAACAGTACCTAAAAATCGTAATTAGGTAGTTACTCGTACCATTGTATATCACGGTTCTCTCGTTAATAAATCGTGATTCAATGGTAATAAGAAAACAGCGTGGTCCAAGGCGCAGTACATTTCAATTAGCCACTCACTACCAAGCCGTTTATTACCCTAACCGAACTTATGGCCCCTCAGATGGTAACTAGATTAGCTTTGCAGTTTATGGCACGCCTTCTGTAAATGGTTCTTCCCCAAGACTGTGTGAGAAAATTCGTGAACTGAATTTCGATTTGTTAAGGAGAAAGTGATGTTTTACGATCGGGGTATTTCTATTTTGGTAATAGCAAATAGTAGGTACCACTGATGTATGTTGTTATCACAGATGTGTATATATTTGTCCCTTACCTTATATAATATACACTATATAACGCATCTTTATGGATTTGTACTGAAACCAAGCGTGTCAACTTTTTAGCATCAACTATCACATGACAGCCCTTGACCGCCGTAATTTAGTGAAGGGAAATCTAAATCGATTCAAAGAAACCAATGCCGTCGATAAATAAATAGAAAAATAATGCCTCAAAAGTTCATTGGGCTACTATTACAAAGCTACTGGGGTCCAATCAGTAATAGACTTTCTCTAATGCCTAATACATTATAAAAAATTCACTAGAATTGATAAATTAGTTATAAAATAGCCTTTATATAAAGATATTTCTATCTTAGGTTCGAGTCCTTGAAGGGGAGAACGTTACACAGATCACCTTACCACGGAAATCGTAAGTATACTCGTATGCAACGTAGTTAAACACTGCCGCCATAAACATTACATAAAATCTACTAATGGAATTAGGATTCTTCGATCCCTTTTCGAAATAGAGTCACAGAATTGGAAATTGTTTTAAAATCCCGTTTGTTTTTTCAGTGCCCCCATTAGCGTTACATTTTAACACAATAAAAGCATTTCTTTCATTCTTTCCACGTCAAATTAGAAAACGTTACTTTGTCAGGCCGCTCGTCCGTTCGGTTTCAATCAATCTCATTTGCCTGCAATTAGTGACTCAGACACAGTTGCGTCCGCAGCGGCATAGGCGACACTGGAAAAGTTGGCAGCGGTATTCTGTAAGGGAAAAATGGTACCTAAGGCTACTACTTATAGAATTTAAACCAACGTAATCTAATACTCACACATACATATAATCACGACTATTATCCCCTATGGGTTAGTCAGAGGCTAGGCAAAGGCACCGCTAAAGCAGTCCATTCCCATAGTCCGCGTTACACCAAGCAGTGACTGCACTCAGCGTGAAAGGTGGTGAGCCCTATGTATAATTCTATGATATTTGACGACCTCCGTGGTCGAGTGGTCTGCACGCCGGTCTCAAGGCGTCGCCATCTCGAAAGGTTCTGGGTTGGATCCCCAGTAGAGGCAGATGTTTGGGTGATGAATTTTCAGACATTTGTTCTCTAGTCTAGGATGTTCATTATATATGTATTATATTATTTATATTCTCAATAATTATATGTATTTATCTATTAAATATATTTGTCCGTCATCTAGTATCCGTAAAACAAGCAGCATTTAGTTGCTTAAAATGGGACTAGTTGATAGGTGTGATTGTCTGAGGATATTTATTGTGTAATAAGTGTCTGTGATGATATGCAATGTATGTGTGTCGAATACAGGTATTTGTTCTCCAGTCTTGGATGTTTATTTTGGTATTGTATATATTCAGAATATTTATGTGTATTTTATCCATAAAATATATTTATCCGTCATCTAGTATAGATACACGAGCAAAACGGGGCTATTTCGATAGGTGTGAACGTGTGAAGACATTTATTACTTATTTATTTATTATTAACACAGTTCCGATAACACAACCGAGCTTTTTTTTCTAGTGTGGTAGGCTGAAATCACAGCAGCCATTTGCTACGATCCAAGAACACACTGTCCTTTCTCTTTACTTGCTGTACACTATTCTGGTCTCTTAAAATCTTCATGCATACCCTGGTTTGGAAACGATGACAATAAAAAGAAATTGTTACTCGAAGAAATATAGATTTATGATTTCGATTTTAAGCAGCATCATACATTTAGCTTAGCATATATTTATTTTGTATTATATCTTCTGGTGATGCTTAGGATGCGATGGTTACTTCCATCAGATGCTATGATCAGATGTGACATTTGCTCGCTTTCACTCCCCTATAAACCAACTGACAAATCAAAACTAGCTCATCAAACATCAGGACTCAAAGACTCATACACAAAGACTCATCCTCATCAAAAAAAAATATTATGCCAGGGATCCAGCGGTTTCCAGCGATCTTTACCAGCCTAAGTAACATGCAGTGCGATAAGATATTTATCACATTTTATTCACGCCCGATTGCCAAATTCCATAGTTCTTTGACATTCAACGTAATAAAAACCCTATGTATATAACTAGCTGTTTTCCGCGACTTCGTCCGGTCCAGCCGTTTCGGAGATTAGCCCGTGCAAACAGATAAATAGACAGAGACAAAAATTTGTAAATTCATTTATTGGTATTTTCCCTCTTTTTACATCCCCCTGACTTGGTTTTAAGCATTTTTTTTCTATGTACAGACATTCGACCTCTACAGTTTTATTATATGTTTATAGATAATGCGATGTTGATGCTAAGACGACACGACAATCTACTTTGTGCTTACCAACGCTACTCAAGAACCTTTACGAGAGCAATGTGTTCAGGACACATTGCTCGAAATTCTAGCACATACTGGCTCGAAATTCATTGGGCTATGTCGTTCTCCTGGGGATTTCCTGATTCCTCGAAAGAACTCGTGTATAAACATTCTCGTATATATATCGCAGGCAAATGGTTAAAATAGCTGTTCAATCAAACAGCTAGCCATTCAATCACACGACTATAAGTCGTTTAGCCGACTTGTCGACTGCAAGGTTCAACACAGCGGCTAGATAACGCTTAGCCTACTGGATAAATAGCAAATTAACTAGGATAACCAGTGGTGTGCATGTCGATTATTGGTATGTTCAGGTAATTTTTTTTTATGACCAAGCAGAGTGGAGTTTTTGTCACATAACACTTACATACATTACAATCCGCCGCGCCGTTTTGTAATACGGAACTAATTAAATTTGATAGCGGCTTTTGAATCAGCTGTAATGTTGAACGTTTTGAGCGACTCAAACATCTAATTAGAAAGCTAGTCGTATAATTGAATAGCATGAACAATGCTCAAATGGTTAGCTGTTTAATTGAATGGCTATTTTAATAATTTGTCTGCGACATATACATCCTTGTGGAAACATAATACGTCACCGGCTTCCAGAATAGTCCGCTGTAACGTGACGCCGCGTGATTGCCGGCGACCGCCACAATGCGGCCGGGAGACGAGTTTTCTGCCGTGGCTTTCTAATCCAAGCACGATTTTATTCACGTTTTCCACTCGCAACCGATTTAATTGGACGATTTCGCGACAATTGACGTCTCATTGAAATTTTAAAACAGTAAAAAGTTCTTCTGATTTGAAGATACAGTTATTTACCTATACCTACAGTTATTTTAAATATCGCTTCCCTCGCTCTATTTCCCATTCATGACACATATCGGTTTTAATAGTCTGCCTTTCCCTTCGGGGATAGGGCCCTGATGATGTGTTTTTTTACTAGCTTTGGCTTACGATTTCATTAGTGCAGAATTTAGAATACGATTAGATCGGTTCCGATAAACCTATTAGCAACTCTTTTACACATTAATTAATATTGGGTCCTTACCTATGAAATTGGTGTTTTTATTCTATCTTAACAATTTGTCCGTAACTATTAAGTTTCAGAACATTCTTATAAAATAATTGCCTCTTCTAAAAATAGACCATATATTTGAGCTCGTATTATTTAATTTGATAATTTTTTGTAAGTTTAAGGCCCAATTGCGCGGTCGAGAGTTATTACCTAACCCTGGGGCAAATATATGGGCAAACCCTGGGTTAGGCGCTAACTCTCGATCGTGCAATTGGGCCTTATTGTGTTAAAAATAGACACAAAGACAATTATTTTTAACTGCCTCCCGAATATATCATTTGATTTGCATTAACATAAAAACGATGAATTATTTTTATCAAGCGTGTTAACACACATATTGCTAAAGCTTGTCTAATGACACATGCCAAATATTATTATCTCTGGATTTGTCGTTGTGAAGAAAACTGAAAAAAATTTAGTATGGAAAATGCAGAATTCCCCAAAATCTCCATACAAAACACCAATTTCATAGGTAAGGACCTAATATAAGCGAGAACATAGTAATTAAACATTTACTGCGGTATGGCTAAATCGAAGTTCAAACTTACTTCTGCTGTGCTACTCTGAGTCACAACCTGTTAGCTCAATTTCCAGTATCTAGTCCCATTTCCAAAGATCCCTAAAACCATGATTTTATAGTATCTTTCAAGAACTTGCGGAAAACGGTAGGTATTTTAAATATTTAACCTATAAATTATCACAATAGGCTAGTTGACTCATATCAATAGTAATGAAAGTAATTTTTAATTCACATAGTATTTAGTACAAGGGCCCGAAATATACAAAGTTCAATAAATATAATAGGCTAGTTGACTCACATCAAAAGTAATAAAAAATAATGTGTCATTCACATAGTATTTAGTACAAGGGTCCGAAATATACCAAGTTCAATAAATATAATTAAGTGATGAAATTCAATTAAAACATGTTTTATATTTACTTTTTTTTCGTCTGCTAAAAACGCTGTTCACCCTGTTCGTGAAATTAGTGAAGTAACGCATCATGTAAACAACGCATGGTCAAAATCCGTCAAACGCCAGTCGCAACCAATCAAGTGTATCTGTCGGCTGTGTCAGCCTGTGTCACGCATGCGTATTGAATTGTGTAACAAATTGACTTTACGGCACAGGTAATTCATAGACCATCCTGACCAAGAATTTTGTACTGTATGATGGATGCCAAACTCCCATACAATAGCATGAGGCAAGGTTCTGTCTCGATCAGTAGGTGTTCCCTCTCATTCTATCACTTTAATTGTTATTGTCATTTCGTAGTAATGCTTTCTATTACTACTAATGACGTCACACAAAAATACAAATTTCTCAAACAAATACTCTCATTTAATATGTGATTTTTGACTCACCTGTGAAATCATAGGGTACATCCAGGATATCACTCATATACACAACATAAAACAACGCACGTCATCACCAGTTTTATAATTTTTTATTTCAAAATATTAAATTAAAAATATACGAATATACCATAGAGCCTCTAACGTGAAGGTCGAACGCCTCCCTGAACATAAGAAATGTCTGTGATGATGTGCAATGTGGAGGAACCTTGAAGTAAGCGTCAAGTGGTGTGAAAAGTAATGAGTTTTGAATCGTGATAATCCGCCTCATTAAAGTAGCACCACAGGGTACCATCAACCATTTGGCGCCAAACTCTTGCAGGATGCGTTGAAATCTCGTTGAAATGTATTACACTTGCATTTCGAAGCAAATGAAGACTACACACAATGTATGCGACTGAAAGACTCTGTATCCATGATCATGAACAATAAACAAAAAAAAAACATTATCTACATTCATCCAAAGAGTACTTATGTAATTTCATTCATCAAATGGCGTTTCTAAAACAGCAAGGAAATTTTCAGTGCAAAAAATTTTTGTGTTTACAATAAATTCAACAATATTACAAATATTCAAACTAAGCGGAAAAAATCTAATCAAGCTTATTAAAATTTATCACGTCGACCTTAACCTAAAAATTACATGCAAAATAGATTTCATGTGAAGTTTTTATTGTGTCCTTAAAATTGAGGATAGAGTGTATTATTTTACTAGAACAACCTGTGTGTCAAAGCAATGAATGTAGTAACTAGACCACGTAAAATGGCAAGCCCTCAATACTTATACACTGAAAAAGACTTTGATATCATTAGGTGTACGGACACTATCATGGCTGAAAACGGGACTCAGACTAAATTTGCAAAAAATAATAAAGGTAAGTGGAAACAAAACTAACTACAAATAAATACTGAATATTCGTATAGTGTTTAACATCATACCAGCTTGTAACCGCCAATTGCCGGGCATAAAAGCCTCGTGCTGTTATGCCAATTCCTTTCAGCCACTATTTGCTGTGCTATCCTTACCTATCGACTTTATAGCTTGCGAACTGTCCTGCTATCTCCAACTTATGATACTACATATAATTTTTGAAAAATATAGTTATGGAGCAATTATTATAATGTAATAATAATACTTATGAGGAGCTTTTTCCAGAAAAAAAATCATTCAGCGGATTTGGACAAAAAAAGGGTACAGTGAAACATGTAACGCCAAACCATAAACCAAAAAAGCGTAAAAGTAAGTACTAATACACTGAAAATGAGACTCAAAATGCAATATTCATTATTATTTAAATAACTCGATCATGTTTCAGTAAAACTAATGGATTGGAAGAAATACCACAGATTAAACGTAATATACGCTTTCATTGAAGATTTGGAGAAAGATTATCCTGCTATTTGTACAGTTTCTGTGATTGGAAAATCAGTTGAAGGCCGTGACATTAAGGTTCAATCTTCTTTTACTAAATGGTTTCTGTATGTTGAGTGAGCAGCTATAGCGAGATTTGAAAGGGACACTAGTCATGAAGGATCTTCGATCCTCACCACCTGTACCTGTAATACTCCTAGTATGAACTTATACCGAATTCTATCTTGACAATTCGCTCATCCAAAAGAATAACGACACAATTACCAAAAAGTCGAAAATGAGTTTTTGATGCCATAACTTCATGTTCTGCACGTTTTATCTACGGTAAAAACGACAGAATTGTTGTTCCATTAGTTTCCGAAAGAGAGAGTCATTGCCGTCATGGTGTTGGCCTAAATTCGAAAGGATACGCGGAAACATAGACAAAGTTTATAAAATGTAGACAGATTTATAAAAATGAAACTAAAATTTAATATAATGTTGTTAAAATTCATGATTTATTCCCATATCCAAACCTAGTTTAATGTCATAATTGTATTATTTGATGTATAAAATGTCATAAATGTACGTCTGGTTTGTTTTATTTCGTTTTTTTTAAATAGTTATCTTAAGTTTTCTCGCAAACTTTTTATGTTATATTATTGGTAGTAAAGTAACACAACATAACTATTAAAATATATCAATAGAATGATTGGAAATACACAATATTTTCGATGTCAAACTTTTAAAACGCTCTCCTGAAAAATCGCAAAAACGTAATTACGTCAATATTCTTTTGGATGAGCGAATTGTAAACGTCTTTCTCCATTCATTTACCTAAGTCAGTTCTAAATAGTTTCATAGGCGCTTGTGGTAAAGGTATGATTACGCGGACGTTGACCGAATCGAGACATGTAGAAACTCAGACTAGAGGTACTGTATCAATGAGTTTGATTAAACTTGAATACAGTTTATTGTGAATATCGGGGATTTAAAACATATCTGTCAAAATATGGGTGATATGATAACACAATTTACTTTCCTTAGATGTTAAAAATATCTAATAGTGATGCCAGTAACTCTGCTGTGTGGTTAGATGCCTCCATACACCCTCGAGAATGGATAACCACTGCAGTTATTACTTACATAGCGGATAAAATCGTTAGGAACTTTAAAAATCTATCGAAATCCATCACAAATAAAGACTGGTAAGTTCTAAAATCCGTTGAACATAGTATTAAATGTAAGTTACCTCAGATAGAACCACCTACTTTCTTTTCTCGGATAGAAATGAAAATATATAATTATGATCCCATCCTAGACATGACTTGTCCGCATTGTCCTCATTCATACAATCTATCCATCTTTACTTCGGTCTTTCTCTCCCTGCATTTCCATCTACTCTCATATTTATAACCCTTCAGTAGGATTAGCACGGATCGAATAGAAAAAGTATCCGGAGACCAATAGCTTATTGCCTCTCGCTTCTCCGTCCACGTCGAATATAGAGGCAACGAGTAATTTGTGCATGTCTTATAAGGCCTATGTCTTTTAGTGGACGTTTCTGACTGGCTGAGATGGTGGTGATGATCATGAGTAATTTGTCTCTGGGAATTTATCTCTCTGGTTCGTGCTAGGTTCAATTGTAATAATAGTAGTATACAAATTGTATATACGAGTATAATTTGCAACTAGCATATACATATATGCTAGTTGCAAGTTATACTCATATACATATATGCTAGTTGTAAGTTATACTCGTATATACAATTTGTATACTACTATTATTACAATTGAATACCTTTTTGTGATTTTTGGCAACATTTGATGACCTCCGTGGTCGAGTGGTCTTTACGACCCACGATCTCAAGGCGTCGCCATCTCTAGAGGTACTGGGTTCGATCCCAAATGTTTGTGTGATTAATTTGTTCTCCAGTTCGGGATCTTTATACATGTATATATAAACAAAGGTGGTGGTGGTGGTAAACATATGTATATATAAACGATAAAAATATATTTATTTTTATTATTTATATATTTTATATTTTTTTTATTTAGAAATAAAAGATTTTCTTTCAATTTATGCGTATTGTATGGGTGGATTTATGTTACAAGTCTTAGACGATATGTGTATCCAATTCTAGGCATATAGTTCCTGTATTAAATCCAGATGGCTATGAATACACACATACGTCAGATCGTATGTGGAGAAAGAACAGAGCATCTTATAGTGGAGGGTTTGGTGTCGACCTCAACAGGAACTTCAGGTCTATACAAATCGTTATTATAATTTAGTTATACTAAATTACATCCCTAATTACAACTCTCCAGGAGCTTGAAGGAGTAATGGTTCAACCTCTTTGGTTTATACTAAAAAAATCCAAACAGGACCTTGGAAAAAATTTTGTTCCAAAAGTTATGAATCAAACGAAATAGATAGGTTCATTTGCATCAGATAATCCATTGCATGAGATCCATGACTTTTGGATAAAAATCAAATCAAATCTTCTACTTAATTAAAGTAGCATCTTTAACTAACCGTAATCTCGTTTCGATTTAATTCCTTTGAACAGTTATGGATGGGGTAAAAATGGCGACGAAGGTTCCTCTGACGAGCCAAGCAATGTATTCTACCGAGGTCCCGCTCCTTTTTCGGAGCCCGAAAGTGCGGCGGTCAGGGTAAGTAATATATTACATAAGCAGGTCGTAGCGCACATATCAGCTCGTCAACGGAACGTTAACGTATCAACTCTGGTAGTTCATTATTCTTTGTATGAAACTTCTACTTTAACGTACACTAATCGGAATCGTAACGTAATCGCCTCGCCTCGGAACACTCCGCTACACTTCACGTTCGGAAACTAAATGAACGGCAAGTAACTCTCCTAGCCATCAAACAGCGGCCGGCGAGCCGTAAGCGCGGCGTAGCCTAGCCGTAGCAGAATTGACGCTTGGTTGACGGCGCGGTAAGGCGAAAAGGTGACAATCCCTTTCCGAGTTGATAACGACCTTTATCCACATGTCTAGCTATGTAGATTAAAGATCGTAGGTAAGTAGTACTTTTAAAGCAATCGCCTTAACAGTGGATGATCGACGAAGCTATGTTAGTGATGATGAAATGTGATAAGGTTTTTGTTGCGACCACTAACGCCAATGTTGTTTCTTTGATGTTTTTTTTTCATTACAGGACACAATTCTAGGGTCAACAACCCCTTTCAAGGTGTTTCTGTCGCTTCACAGCTACTTTGAGCTGATCATCTTTCCGTGGGGCTTTAAGAAAGACCCATGCCCTGATTACCTACGATTGCTGGAAGCAGGGTCCATCATGGCAAGAGTAATGATTAATTCTAATTTGGTAGTGTTAGTATATGTAGTTTTGTAGTATTCCTACATACAAAAGATAACGCAAAGATTCTATGAAGCTTAAGTCTGTACAGAAATCTCGCAGCGCACTCTCGGTGGACTCTCCATAATATTTACACTCGTACTATCCTTAAGTACTACTGCTGACACCTTACTAACATTTGTGATGATTATGAATATGCTAAAAAAGTTTAATGTAAAATGTAAAATTTTCTATACCGAATATAACAGTTTTGGTTCTTTTCTGAAGGAAATTCTCGAGACAACAGGAGTGACATATAAAGTTGGCAGTACAAAAGATATGACGTACTATGCTTGCGGCACAAGCATAGACTGGAGCTATGGGATAGCCAAGATACCTTACTCTTACATGTTAGAGTTGCGAAGCAGGAAATATAGGTTCAAACTACCAAAAGACCAGATCATGGACACTTGTGTGGAAATATGGAACGCGGTCAGTAGTCTCATGAACTATGTCGATACACATTAACATAAATTTTAGTAAACGTAACTGTGTTGTTAAAATATTGTAGATATAGTTAAGTGCCAATAAAAGTTAGTTTTTCAAAATAAAAATGATTTATTGATAGATTACCGCAAACCACAAACGATCACAGCAACGACTTCCTTTTCTGTATAACTGCGTGAGTTACAGATTTTTTGGAATCCACAAATTTTGCCAACGCCTTTATAGCACATAACACTTCCTTACAGCAGTCTAATATACATTCTTTGGGTAGTAGAAAACGATGCTCTTTACTTGGTAATTCAATGAGATATGAAAAAGGAATACGAGCCACTCCGTAACTCCAATCGATACTGGTCCCACAGGCACTATACATAAGGTCCTTGAAATTCCCGACCTTGTACATGCGGCCGTTCGTTTCATATATAGCCTGGAAAACAAGTTACAAAATTGAATTTTATATAACGCAGACTACAGTACAGTCTCTTGGTATACCTACTTTGGCCATAGTAGTTCCACCTTCAAGCAGAGTCACGTAATCCACACAAGGCTCGTTTGTGAAACACCAAGGAAATGATATGACTTCGCTGCATGAGTGGAACGTCAGAAACACTTTAAATTCGGTGCCGGAATACAATATTAAATCCTGAAACAATGATCCAGGGTTGATTTCAATAGATTTATTAATCGTGCTGCTATAACGTTCAAGTTAATAATAGTTTATAAACTTTTACCAAAGAACTCACTCGAAGGTAAGTATTACACATTCAATAACATCACACCTCTTTCGCTGAAGGGGTAGGCAAAGGTTTTAAACATCCACCATGTAACAGGTGGTGAGCCTGTTCCACGCACCGGGCAAAATGCTAAGCAAGCGATATCACAATGAACTGTACATAAGTTTTATTCTAACTCAGTGGTACAGGCGATGGGATCGAACCCGCATTTTCCGCAGCCCCTCGAACGAATAATGCCCCGTCCGTCCCAACTCGGCTACCGCTGTCTTTTTATTAAGTAAGAATTATACGTTAGAAAAAAATCTTACCAATCCGTAACTAATGCCTGTTAATTTCATTTCGTCGTTTGAGGTCCTTGAAACCTTGAGTCCATATTAACTTAAATTTGTAAGGTTTTAAGAATATAATTTGGTATTAATTAAATCACTAACTTTAACAGCTGCTGTCTCAGGCTCGGAAAATGGCGCAGATCCTCGATAGTTAATGTGATAAGGGTCAGGAGAAGCATTATCACCAGTACCTCGTCCCCAAAAATGGCTAAAATTATTTTAAAATATATCATCTTCGATATAAAAATATGAAAAACTCATCAATGAATTATATAAAGAGTACTACATACGAAAAATTTCTGTTCAAGTCAACTCCACAAATATTGCCATTAACTCGAGCTCTGTTTTTGCGCCACATTCTGTCTAATATATGCGTGTGGTGATAACCATCTGGATTTACTATTGGGACGAAAAACCTACAATAAAAAAATTAAAGATTTAAATAAAATAACAAACAATCATCCCAGTAGACCAAAATAATGCTGGCAACAGAGATACATATAGATAACCATAGAAATCCACACATAGAGAACAACCACACTTCACACATTCACACATATCAGAAATATGATTTTAATTTAAAAATTGGGTCCTTACCTATCAAATTGGTGTTTTTTTTCTCTCTTAGTATTTTGTCTGTAACTATTAAGATTCAGAGTATTCCTAAAAAATAATTACCTCGTCTAAAAATAGACTATATTTTTGAGCTCTTTTGATTTGTTTTGATAATTTGTTGTAAGTTTAATTGTGTTAAAATTGGACACGGAGACAACTCTTTTTAAGTGCCTCCCGAATACATCATTTTATTTGCATTCACTTAAAAACGATAAATATTTTTTATGAAGTGTGATATTACACATATTACTAAAGCTTGTCTGATGATAGATACCAAATATTATTATCTTTGGATTTGTCGCGTTGTGAAGAAAACTGAAAAATTTTAGTATGGAAAATGCAGAATTCCCCAAAATCTCCATACAAAACACTAATTTCATACCTAATATTTGCTTATATTATTATGTTTAGTACGTGCATAACGCAAAAGCTCCATAGAAATGAATACATTAAAATTTACGTCATAAATATCTATTGCTAGAGCACTAACTTGAATCAGTTACACTTACCAATCTTTGTTAGTCATGCTTGAAGGCAGCTCCTCAAAATTCCTAGCGATGTGATCTGCTAAGAAAGTAACAACTGCAGTACTAATCCACTCTCGCGCATGCGTCGCTCCATCCATCCATACTGCAGTATTGCTAGCATCGCTATTTGATATTTTTAGCATCTGCAAGAAGCCGTTACCAAGATTAGAAACGAACATTACTACGAGGAAGCCTATGATAATAACTGTAGGTATATTTGCTGCCTTTGTTTTATACAGAAAAAAAAGCTTATGAAATAGGGTAGTAGGTAAGAAAGACGTTATTTCATTAAAAAATGATAAAAGCAGGAAAGAGTAATATGAAAGTAGTTCAGTGGAAACAAAATATAATTATGATCGCAAACTCGGCAATCATATGGTAAACAAAACTATTCAATAAATACTATGTACCGGAAATTAAAAACATTATATAAATCACAATTTGTTACTTATTCATACCTTAATATCCCGGCCTTCTACAGATTTTCCAATTACACTCACTGTGCATGTTGAAGGATACTGAATTTCTAAATAATCCATAAAATTATAAATTACATGTAATGGATAGAAGTCCCTCCAATCCATTGCTTTTTCTGTAAAAAGAAAATGGAATGTTACCTGTTCATCTCAAAACGAAAATCTTTATGGCTCGCTTTTTAAAATGAACAGGACAGTTCCTTTACATTTGCATAACAACTTGGTGCATGGTGCTATATATGTATAATGTGTTTCTACAACTGGATGCGCATACTTTTTCATACTATCTCTTTCCCACTTTAAGAACTAACCCTACTTGAAGAAGGAAAAAGGCATTCTCGAGGAACTTCGACCATTCTCATCTGTCACTTATCAGTTCAATATCTACTCTAAATATACTTAGGCCCACTTTCACGATCGAGAATTAGCGCCTAACCCAAGGTTTGTCCATATATTTGCTCCAGGGTTAGGTGCTAACTCTCGACCGCGCAAATGGGCCTTACAATATCAAAACATTTACGGTGGGTTTAATTAACCACCTCCAGATAAGTTTTTGATAAACTTACTGATGGATAATGACATACAAATTTTGTTCTATTTTCTTTATCTAATTTATCTTTGTTAACTACCTGGAGGTAATCGCTCTTTTATGGTATAGTCGAGTTAAAAATATATATGGAGATTTGACAGGTGACAGTTTTTATTCTCTTCCAATAAGAATCATTTACTGTGAAACGTGCATACATATTTTTGAACTCTACTCAACATACTGAATGGTGACTTCGGTCGCTGCACGGTGGGCGTCAGATTACGAATACGGTTTGCCGGAATCGACGTATCGTAGACAGAGACTTCATATGCTATGTCTCTTTCTCTCAGCAGCTTGTCAACCTGCATTTGCCTCAGAGAATCAACCATTATATCCATGTTCGTTGGGAACTCTTCACGGATTCTTACTGCTGCAAATAATCAACATATGTTGGTCTTTATTTTATTAATTATAAGGTCAAGTTGAGACTTAAGTGGCAGTGGGCAGGACACTTGGCGAGGTATGAAGACAACAGGTGGAGTAGGTCCTTAACAGAGTGGTGGCCAAGGCAAGGGAAAAGACGACGAGGTCGACCTATAATTCGATGGGTCGACGACATTGAGCGAGTCGCGGGAAAGACCTGGGGATGGATCGCGCAGGACAGGAAAGGTTGGCACAAGAGAGAGGAGCTTATGCCCTGCAGTGGACGGTAACGGGCTGATATGATGACGATGGTGATGAAGCTTAACTGATGAGTCACTTACTCAACACCCATCTGATCCTAAGCAATAGATGAGGGCTACAGATTAAAAAGCAGGTCTAGCCACGGGCTGCCCCAGAAGATGCCTTTGCTTTTAATTACTTTCTTTATGGGCAGCAATCAAGCATATAGCTTGCCTGGTGGTAAGCGGTGGCTGTTGCATGTATCAATTGGACCAGCAAGCGTGGTCTACTCTTCCCGTGTTTCTCCATGTAGAAAGGCCGGTGCCCTGTATAGGGGCGTATATTTGCTAGTGACGTGATGATGCCGTCTTTTATGGTATTCAAACCCATTATTTCCTCCTCCATTGCAGCTTACACTGTGGTTCTTTCGAAGGTTGTTGTCACATACATGAATTCTAAGCAACAAAAGCCAAATACCAGCAGGGCTGTTTACTTATTTACTTGAAATATAAAAATAAAAAAGAGATGTGACCAGTAAGCCTAGCGCGAACCAGAGAGATAAATTCCCAGAGACAAATTACTCATAATCATCACCACCATCTCAGCCAGTCAGAAAAGTCCACTGAAAGACATAGGCCTTATAAGACATACACAAATTACTCGTTGCCTCTATATTCGACGTGGACGAAGAAGCGAGAGACAATAAGCAATTGGTCTCCAGATACTTTTACTATTCGATCCGTGCTAGTCCTACTGAAGGGTTATGAATATGAGAGTGGATGGCAATGCAGGGAGAGAAAGACCGTAGAAAAGATGGATAGATTGTATGAACGAGGACAATGCGGACAAGTCATATCTAGGATGGGATTGCACGTCAATATGGCATGTAACAAAGGAGAATGGAAAAGAATGACAAGTTGTGCCAACCCAAATGAAAAGGGAAGGAGGCAAGGAAGATATTAAAATAAAAAGAAATATTGATCCATACCTCCTTTTGCGTCTAAATTTCTTAAAAATATTTTTTGTCCTTCTTTTACACACTTTACGTCCCATATTTGATACTTGACGTCTTTCCGTGCCACTTTGATTAATTATTTACTGAAATTTACAAATAACGTTTTATTTGTTACAAGAAAATTAATTACTCCTGAATTTCGACATAGTTTTGACAGTTTAATTAAGCGTCAATCTGGTGTCAGCATCATAAGTCATGCGTGGCATGACTGTATAGAGTTAGATGTCTTTATTTATTCGATTAAATTATTATCGATGAACAATTAATGTTATATTCGATAATGAATTTGGCTAATAATAGGCCAGTTGACTCATATCAAAATTTAAAGATAGGAAAATAATATTTAATCCACATAGTATTTAGTAAATATAATGTGTTCTTAAATCACCTATAACTTGAAAACGATAAAACAGTACCTTAGAAACTAAATAAAATCAAATTAAAAATTAATACTCTTCTTCTACTTTATTTGATTCTAAGTTCCAAAGGAGTCAAAAAAGGTAAGGCTCTACTTTGTATACTTCATACTAATGTCCTAAGTGTGGTTTTGACTATTATGTGTTTTATTTTTTCACAAAATATTCTAAAACATTGGCTGATCAAGAAAATGATTACAGTATTTTATTTGGGTGCAAATTTTGAAGTTTTATCAAAGCGAACCCAAACAATTTTATCAAAACGGCTAGTTATAATATCCGTGAGGCTTTCTTACGGATATTATAACTAGTCTTATATTTGAGGCTGAAGGCCTACCCCAAAAAGTCTAAATCCCGCAGTCTAGTCGAGCAATCCGATAATCTGCAAGTTGCAGTCGCAAGTATCTCGGCAAACAAAGGCCGTGTAATCAAGACGAGCGTTCTGAGCGGAGCTCGCTCGATAATTAGATGTAATCAGATATTTTCAGTAAACGCCTCGCCGCCCTCGCTTCTGCACTCCCCTTTAATGAAACTGGGCGCGTACCAACGGTTTTCAATTAGTTAATGTGAATTATATTAATATTTACACACCGATTCTTCATTACATTTCACTTATTAATTAAATCAGTTGTATTTAAAGCTATTAATTATCAGCTTGCTTGAAATAGCAGAGCATATTAAATCCGTATTTATACATTAACATTCGTCATCAGCCTATATACGTCCCACTGCTGGGACAGGCCTTCCTCATGGAGATACACATGAGGAGTATGGGCTGTAACACCACCACGATAGCCCAATGCGAGTTGGTGGGTAGAAACGGTCACAAATGCGACCGGGACCAACGGCTTAACGTGCCTTCCGAAGCACGAAGGAGCTCGAGATCACAAAGTCTTGGTCACCCATCCACGGCCTGACTATGGCGAAGGTAGCTTTGTTTTCGATCGAAGCCAAAGCGCACTGACCACTACGCCACCGAGCTCCTCTATATTTACACTACAGGTTCTTAAACCCTTGGCGGTCACCGCCGGTGTTCGCAAAGAATAGAGGATTCTATTGTGTCTCGTTTTCTGGCTTTTGACTAGTTAATTAGAATTGTATCCCTAGCTCAGAGAAAAAATTCAAAGTAACTTAAAGTTACTTTGAATTGGTGACGACTAGGGCTTTGTCAGTCACTGCTTCTAGATCCTTCGAAATACAAATGACACAAGATCAAGTGTGTATTTATTGTGTATTAATATAAAACTGAGATGGAAACTGCGACATAGGACTGGAGACTTAAGACTTGGCTGGAATTTTTGAAATAATAATAAAAGACGTGACACATACTCATCTATAACCTCAATGTTTTGAGTCCTCAGTTTGAGTCCGATTAGTTCAAGTCCCTATGCCGGGAGCAAGCAGGGCTACGCAATATAAGTAATGTCATATAAAATTATAGTGTGATTTGAATATGCAAAGTCGTTTTTCCAATCTGCTGTCAACCAACATTCTGTCGACAAACATTGTATTTTTGATCAATTCAGTAAAAACACTTTTGATAGCAAAAATTACTTATAAAGATACTCGTCCACATCTCCCAAGTCATAAAGTCGTTACGCTATCATTTGCGGTTACCTAGCATCATACCACTAATGGTTAACTACGGGTCTCGTTCGAGAACTCATAGTAGCGGTCTTCTCTCGGTAACCCGCTAACCAGAGCGGCGCACCCCAAACGCCCCCGCCTCGACTCGGTCTTATACGCGTTTATCTTTTTAATTGCGCCACCCTCCGCGCTTGTTACTTGCTTGTTAGATTTATAGGTTCGAATTTTGACGACGGATTTCAAATTAATTTGACTGATGCCACCTTCATTTCCTTTCAAGACCTTGGATGGTCTTCAGATGAATGGGATTTACAATTTTGGTGGCTGTAAGCTGCGTAACCACTGAGAGGGTGTTTCTATATACTACCCATATTACATTCAAGAAGTAAGGTACACAAATTTCTTTCTCATCGCTTCTATAAATCTTAAATAAATTTATTATTATAGAAGAGAATAAAGCATTGCCAAAGACATCAAACTGTATAATAAAAAGCGATATAAAATATCATTATGCATTGTAGATGAATGAAGTGTCATAGCAACTTTATTATTTCAAATTATATTAATTTTTCAGAACAGAGAATAACTAGAAACAGTTTGTCTATGTTTTATCGGCCTGTTCAGTTACTTAACACAACATGTAGATTAATTTTATACATTTAAAATAACGCTTATTCCTAAACCTATACCTACGGTATTTCGCTTTATAGTTTTATTCCTACTAGAAATATTTAAGGCCAGAAGACTACTGACAGTTGATCTCTAACATGGGCGGGGAGATGGGGTGGTTATAGGGGGTTGCTTTGTTTTTCATTAGACGCTGCTTATGGGCACTGACGGGCGACACTCGGCACTTAAATGTTAATTTAGCATTCAGAGTGAAAACTGCTTAACATCTTCTATTGTATGGCAGGTTATACCTTAATGTTAAAACTCAAATACCTATGAAAGAAATACGTAATAAACAAAAATTAAGAACGGTAGCTAAGAAATACATTCATACATACATACATATAATCACGCCTGCAATTCCCGAAGGGGTAGGCAGAGTCCAAGGAGCACTGTGTTCCTTAGCCATACAAAAATTGGGTTTGGTCAGATGAAAAATCGTGAAAGAGTAGTAACAACTGGCTAGCTCATCGCCTACACAATCACAGACCCAGTACCCAATACGCCCTTAGTCGCCTTTTACGACATGCTAGGCAAGAAATGCAGTTAGTTTATTATTTTTATGTCCCGGACCAACACGGGACTCCCGGACCAACACGGGACTAGCTAAGAAATCTTAAAAAATAATGAAAGAAAATCATATAAAATAAGAAAGAAAGAAATTCCATTCCAATATTCACTTTGTAATCGATATAACGTTTATATGCTCTTGATGTAATAACTGTCATAGAGACATCTGAATTGTCAGTTAATATTTCGTTAACCAAAAACATGGATGAAAACAGAAAATAAGTTGCAAAAACATTACATACTACCCTGTGTAAGTCTAACCCATCATATCAAGCAGTTTATATAATTACAAGCAGGCCTAAAATGCAGTAAAATCTATTTTGAATAAGAAAACATGGATTATCGATATGGTCGTTTCCGCGGCGCACAGAAAAGGTCGCCAAACAAAGAATCTTTTATAGATCTGGATGAAGAAGTTGACTACACTGATGATATTATGTTACAAATAGTAAATAATAAAAGCGAAACTATTAAAGATGACTTCAGTGGCAGTGATCTCCGCAGTGAAATTGATAGCTTCGATAATCTTTATCCAGCAAACACATACAGTACTAATAATGTGAAAAATTACACGTATATTCATAATCCATCTTCATCGAAGCCAACAAAAAAGGACTTGGATAGAATAATACACATTCTTAAAGATGACAGCGAGCATACTAATTTAAAAAGGAAAGTTAGCCTTAACAATATTAAGACGGATGGTTTTGACATAGAAAATGAAACTTATCATAATTTGTTGAATCCGATAAAGCCAAATGTAAAATTTAGAGGTAAAGAAGTAGCTATACACAAAGTTTTAGCTGTAGTGTAGTAATTGTTACTTAATTCTGAATAACGCGTGCCGTCACATGGCAATATTATCTACTCTTGCTCTTATATTACATGGACTTAAAAATACATGAGCTTACAGCTCTCCAAAACTTGTAGAATCGTTATCCCCTTGAGAGTCTAGCGAACACCGGGGCTCGCCAACAACAGATGTTTCTATTGCGTCTCGTTTTCTGATCATTGAGAGGTTTTGTTTATATAATAGGTCTTTACCTATGAAATTGCCATTTTGTATGGACATTTTGGGGATGTCTGCATTTTCCATACTAACATTTTTTCTTCACAACGACAAATACAAAGATAATAATATTTGGCATGCATCATTAGGCAAGCTTTAGCAATATGTGTCACACTTCATAAAAATTATTAATCGTTTTTAAATGCATGCAAATAAAATGATGTATTCGGGAGGCACTTAAAAAGAATTATCTCCGTGTCCAATTTTAACACAATTAAACTTTCAACAAATTATGAAAACAAATCAAAAGACCTCAAAAATATGGTCTATTTTTAGAGGAGGTCATTATTTTTTAAGAATACTCTGAAAAGACAAAATATTAAGAAAGAAAAATAACGGCTATTTCATAGGTAAAGACCTAATATAAGTTTTTTCTTTAGATGAAAAGCCCACGATCCCACGCATGGACTGGAACAACTATCACAGACTAGATGTAATTCATGCATTCATGGATGATCTGGAATATGATTTCCCATCAATTTGTACAACGGGAGCCATTGGAAAGTCACTGGAAGGCCGAGATTTAAAGGTTTGTCTATTATGTATGGTTATTAGTCTTTTTTCGTTAAAAAAGAGTAAATATACAGGTGTGATTCCGTCAATCCTCAACCTATATACGTCTCATTGCTGGGCACAGGCCTTCCTCGTGGAGAAACACATAAGTAGTATGGCCAGTAACCACGCTGGGCCATTGGGGTGTGGTGGGTATAAACGGTCGCTATTGCAACCGGGACCGACGGCTTAACGTGCCTTTCAAAGCACGGAAGAGCTCGAGATTACAAAGTTTTGTTCACCCATCCACGGCCTGACCATGGCGAAGGTAACTTTGATTTTGATCGAAAGCCAAAGCGTACTAATCACTTCGCCATCGAGTTCCTCTGAGTGTGATTACTAATTACTAAACAGTCGGAAAAGATAACTATTTCTTATCATGAACTTATGTTATCACGTTTACTTAACGTGCAATTGTGATTGGAGAAGTTTGTGGTGGTCTGACGAAATGTTCTAGGAATCATAATTATAATTATTAAATCGCCATTCGATCAAAGAACGAGACAAGTTTATCAAAGTTAAAAAATCAAGTCAAAAAAAAAATCAAATATGTATTCATGATCAAAGGTTTACAAGTGCCTGTAAACCACTTGTCAAGGGAATGACAGAAAAAATTGTGGTAGACCACCACGAATTTCTTCTTTTGAAATTGCGGTAGAACCGAAAACGACCATATCATCGACCGATCCTTATACAGAAAAAACTGCTTTCGTGATTAGGAACAAACTTAATATACAACAGACGCAATTACTTGTATCAGGATTTGCATTTCTAAATAGCTTTTCTAATTATAATTCACTTTATCTTTTTTCATACAAATATATGCTCTCTACAGATCTTGAAGATCTCCAACAGCGACACCAGGAACCAATGTGTGTGGATTGACGCCGGGATACATGCGCGGGAGTGGATAGCGCCGGCTGTGGCCACTTACGTCGCCAACCACATCGCTAGAAACTTCAATGAGCTACCTGAAAGCATCACCAATAAGGACTGGTATTTAAAAAAAAATAACGGACCACCTAACGAATCCCTTAGAGCAACAATCTACTTTTGATTTTCGTCGAAAATAATAAAATTTTATTTAACATGAAAACTTTTCTTCTTGTGACGGTAAAGCTTGTAGGTGTCCACTTGTCCATAGCTCCATGACTTGGTTTTGTTAAAATGCTCAACAAAAACTTAACTCAACACCACCTGCCAGTTGAGCCTCTGAGATTGAGGAGATGAGATTTTTTCACATTTTGTCACATACATACATACATTTAGTATTTTTACTGTCGCTTGCTAAACTCAATTTCTCTTAAGTTCCTTACAAATATTTTATAAACTGATTGTAGGTACTTCCTTCCAGTAGTGAACCCAGATGGATATGAATATTCTCACACCACTGAAAGAATGTGGAGGAAGAATCGGGCGTGGCATGGGGGGGCGTGCGTCGGAGTGGACTTGAACCGAAACTTCAGGTAATGAACTTAATGTTCATTAGCTAATTTAATTGGTATATAACAAGCTAGTGTCCTTGTGAAGTTGAGAAACCTGGGCCTATTGTAATAAGACTTATTTTAAATTATAACACGTGATGTGGGGATTGGTGCCTTATGTTTACTTTTTAGTGATTAAATGGATTACGTATTTAAAGTGTTAGTTGCATAATTATATTTTTATATTATATTTGTACTTTAGTTAAAAACTGTTTTTGCTAATACCACTTTATTGAAATAAATATTTCGCTGCTGTAGTCATTAATTTCTAGTTAGAGTATAATCAATATACCGTAATGTAGAAATCATCCTACATAAAAGATATGTGTGAAATAAATAGAAATACTATTAAAAATTTATTTATCTTGGACACTTTTTCAGCTATGGTTGGGGAGGCAAGGGATCATCTGGAGTACCAACCAATGTCTTCTACCGTGGTCCTGAACCATTTTCAGAGCCAGAATCGAGTGCTGTTAGAGTGAGTCCATAAGAATATAAGAACTTAAAGAAATCAAGCCATGTAAAATTTCGAACATCAGCAGTCTTTGAGTTGAATTTAAAAAAAAAAAATATTATTTTGGTTTTGCTCTGGATTACACCTAAAGCTTTACAAACGTTAGGAAGATAATTAAGCTATGAAATAAATTGGAGCCAAGCATTATGAAACGCAAAAACGTGCCAGCAAAAAATTATGCACAACATAATGGCGTAATCGCGTTTAATACAACAAAATACGGCTATAATCATTTAGCAGTAATGTGCCGTTGATACCAAAATCGTGCCATCAACAATGAGCGGCGAGATTAAACTGCAAACAGGATTTAGTCGTAAATCAATTCGATTGCACCGGTTTTATATCATTCTGTAACTTTGAATTTATACTCTACTAGCTTTTGCCCGCGACTTCGTCCGCGTAGAATAGTTACTTTGAGATAGTGTGATGGTATGTATAGCCTATAACCCTCCACAATAAATAGGCTACTCACTATTATACTGAATTATTTTTTCAAATTGGAACAATAGCCTTAATTGGTGAAATTGAAAATGTACACCTACTCTATTATAAGAAGCAAAGTTCATAGTAGCGTAAATTTGTCCTTTATTTTTCTGGGAAGCATTATATTGAGATTTTTTTACATTCACCCGCATGGTATCCGTTCCCATAGGAATATCGGGATAAAAGGTAGCTTATGTCCCTTCTCAGGCTCTAAACTGTCTGTGTACCAAATTTCGGTTAAATTGGTTCCGTAGTTTTGACGTGAAAGCAAAACAGACAGACAGACAGAGTTACTTTCGCATTTATAATATTAGTATGGATTTGCTATTAAAATTCTTCGTTTCGCGGACTTTGATGAATATGTGTACGAGCTATAGTTCGATATTGTTTTCATTTTGGGGCTTCTAAGGGTAAAACTAAATTTTATCAATTAAAATCATTTGTTCTACACATGTAGTTGCATAACAACATTATATCAAAAGCGTCTGCGCTCATTAGATTCTCTAATGCCAAAAGAGAAACAATTTACAAGCATGGCCTGGGGTATGATGGAATGAATAACATTAGGGATGCTGAGTATGGATGTAGATAGAATTAAAAATAGAGAACACCCAAAGAAGCGACATGAAAATTAAAGAACTTGATGCTGAGGTGACGAGTGACAGAGCAGAATGGAAGTGCCAACATTTTGTGCCAAACTAAAGTGAGACAAGAGCGGAATCTTTAAAAATATCTGCCCCCTTTTAGTCTATAGTATATTCGGTTTTGCAGGATATCTTAATGAACACTGGAATTTCGTTCAAAATCTACATCACATTACACAGCTACGGTCAAGTAATTATTTTTCCATTCGCTTTCAAAGAAGAACTGTGCCCTGATTACGTTCGACTACTCGAGGGCGCTACAGTCATGTCTAAGGTAAGATACATTATCCTTAAGTTTTATCTCTATTCATACATGTCACTTCATATTTATCTTCAATTATTCAAAAATGAACGATTTTCTTAGGCAATCAACACATGCAATGGCAATATTTATAAAGTTGGCGTTTCTAAAGATGTAATGTATGGGGCGGCTGGCACTAGCTATGACTTCAGCTACGGCGAAGTTGGCATACCATTCTGCTATCTAATTGAACTTAGAAGTAGGCAGCACAAGTTTAAACTGCCCCAAGAAGAGATTGAAGAAACTGGCAATGAAATACTAAACTGTGTCAAAGCTCTCGTGGCTTTTGTTGATGACAAATATAAATTGATAACATAACTTAGAGTAGAACAATACAAGGTCTTATCAAAAGGTTTTCGAAATCCCTAATGACTCTACGTCATAGTGACTCATTACAAAACAATACGGCTT